>OZ014524.1:81639633-84039633 GCA_963966055.1 Lathyrus aphaca
ACATTCTCTCTACCAATTATCTTCCAAAATGTCTCCACTACCAAATTTAGATACTTCGAGATTTCAACCGTTGTTCCTGCAACTCCTCGAGGCCAAACGATGGCGAGCACAACTTAAACTACATGGACTTGTTAATGGAAACTCCACTATATCCGATCATTCATTTATTCGATTCTGAAGCTGCACAAGATCTCTCATTTTCCGATTTAAAAGCACCTATGTTTCCTTTGCTCGATTCATGCTCGCATGTCGCCGGTCGGATTAGAATATCGGAATCAGGAAGACCGTTTATCAAGTGCAACGACGCTGGTGTTCGAATCGCGGAGTGGCAGTGTGAGAAAACGTTGCGTGAATGGATGGATGAAAAGGAGTACTCAGTTGATGGACTCGTATACGATCATGTACTTGGTCCTGATCTGGCTTTTTCTCCATTGGTTTTTGTAAAGGTTTGCTATACTATAAACAAATTGATTATTAAAAATAACTAAAATTCTACCTTGAAGCTAATTAAGTTTGTTTTTATTACAGTTCACATACTTCAAGTGTGGAGGACTTTCAGTGGGACTGAGTTGGGCTCATATACTTGGAGATGCATTTTCAGCTTTTAACTTCATCGCCAAATGGAGTCACACACTAGCTGCTCAAAATCTGCCAAAATCTAGAAATCTCACCAAATCTAAATTGTTATCGAATTCTATTTCTGATTATCCAATTTCTGTTAAAAAGGCAACACTTGTCGACAAGTATTGGCTTGCTGTTAATGAGAGTTATGTAGCTACTCACACTTTTCACATCACTTCCAAACAACTTCATCATTTGGCCACACAATTCCCATCTGCCAAAACCAATATAAAGTATTTTGAAATTATTTCAGCCATGATATGGAAATGTATAGCACAAATAAGAGGAGATTATGGACCAAGGGTTGTTGTTACAATATCCAGTACAAATGTCTCCAATGGGTTTGAGAGTGAATTTCCATCAAATGATTTACTGTTGAGCAGAATTGAAACAAAATTGTCACCCGGTGAATCTAATTTATCAGAGTTAGTGAATCTGATAGCTGAGAAAAAATTGAATGAGAATAATTTATTGGAAAAACTGGTGGAAGAAAGGGAAGGAAAAGAAGATTTTATTGTGTATGGTGCAAAATTAACATTTGTAGATTTGGAAGAAGGTGATTTTTATGGGGTGAAGATTAATGGAAAGAAAGCTATAATGGTAAATTGTGATTTTCGTGGTGTAGGTGATGAAGGGGTTGTTTTGGTTCTTCCGGGACTAGAAGATGGTGATGGTAATAAGGGAAGAATGGTAACAATTTCTTTGCCAGGAAAAGAACTCGACCAGCTGAAATGTAAACTAGAAAAAGAATGGTTGCATTAATATTTGTTACTATTATATGAGAATTAAGTAAGTTTATATATTAATATTCCTGATCTTATTGTAAAAGTAATGTAATATGGAAATCATTTGTATGATATATTATTTATTTGAGGATTGTATGATACTAAGTGTAAATAAAATATATGTAATATAAATATTTTTTTTAAATTGAATATTAAATATTGAATTTAATTAGAATCACCATAATTTAAAATAGTTTTATATTGTTAATGAATATAAAATTGTTTGGTAAATTATAATTTCGAGTTTATGGCTTATAGTTTATAATTTATACAAGCTCATATGAAAATTTAGACTTGTTTGATAAGAGACTTTTCATTACGAGCTATAACTTATTTTATTAGCTTATAGTTTATTTTCTAGACGTTATTTCAAATAGCATTTTAGTTTATAGTATATAAGATTATTATCTTTTCTTCCATTCTTATGTTTATTATTTTAACAAAAATCATTTTTTAAAAATAAAATAAATACGTATTAAATTTTTTATGTTATTTTATATTATAAATTTATTGTACCGTTAATTTTATCAAATACTTCAATTAATTTAATTAGCTATCAGTCATCAATCATATACAATAAGTTATAAGTTATTAATCACTAGCCATCACTTATCCATCATAAACTATAAGCTAGTTTATCTGTCAACTGTTGCTTTTACCAATTATATCCTTAAAATAATAATTATGATTGGTTGTGATAGATTGATTATGTAAAAAAATTTACACTAATAGTGTATATCAATTAATCTCTTAAATAATAATTATGATGGGGTGTGATATGATTAGTTGACAATTTAATCAAGGTTTGTAATTGGTATTTATTTGATAATTAATTATTATTTTATAAAATTATTATTTATTGTGGATAATTAATTTTAAATAAATATAATAAGTTAGTTGGAGAAAGTTAGGTTTTACTTATGGGTGGAAATATGTTAGGTTGAACTCCGTTTTGATAAATTAAAATCTGATCAATTAAAAATACCGAAGCTTAAGCCCGACTTGAAATTTGTCATAGGCTTTTCAAAGACTAGTCTATTAGTTTAATAAAAGTTTATTTATTTCAAACATATATATATATATATATATATATATATATATATATATATATATATATATATATATATATATATATATATATATATATATATATAAATATGCAATTAAAATAATGCTTAAATATACTAATAAATTAAAAGATCAATGAGACTAAAAATGTATTTATTTCAAATATATAGGTTTGTGAGACAATTTTTTAAGAGTATTTATGCAAACAAATTATGGCGTTGTTCATATGGTGTTTTCATCTTATTTTTATAAATTAGAAAAATAATCAAGTTTTATTTATTTATTTTAATACAAAGTAAAAAAACATAAAATAATAAAAAAAAAATTATTCATATTTTTTTTAAATAAATCGATTTGATAGGTTTCAAATGCTTTTTATAGTCTGAGGTCTAACATTTTTATCTAAATAGACTTATAAAAATATTTAAGTATTTTCTATTTAAAAAACAAGACTAGTCTAATAACCTGTAAATTGTATGCCCATGTTAATCGATATAGTCTATTTCCACCTCGATTTTCACTGAATAACTAACATAGTTTAATTTTACTTATTTAGTATTTATTTTCTTCGTTTAAATTAGGCATAATTTTCAAAACTTATTGAATAATATTAATTAATTAATTCATATATTAAATAAAAATACTTTCATCTCATTATTATTTTTTTAACATTATTATAATTAATTAATATTAGAAAAAGATCAAAGCCATTAGCTATGCAAACATAATTATTGACATTTAATTTTCTTGTATTAACTCTTATTTTTAATCTATTATATCTTCCGTCTCATAAAAAAAATCTTATTCGAGCAATACGCTTTTTTTTTTTAAAAGTTGGTTAGATGTGTTAATTTTTATTTTATAAAACTAATATCATTTATTAGAATATTATTATTAATTATAGTTAAAGGAGTGGTTGAATAAAATTAAAATTAATAAACAGGAATTCGATAGTGGAATAATAATAATAATAATAATAATAATAATAATAATAATAATAATAATAATAATAATAATAATAATAATAATAATAATAATAATAATAATAAATAGTGTATTATAGTATAAAAGGATAATTATTTTGAAGAAAAAAAAGTAGAAATGAAACATTTTTATTGGAGGGAAGGAGTAACTAATTAAAAAACTCAATCATGTGGTTAGTCTCCACTAATTTCATTATGTCGCGGTCGGCTTAGAAATTTAAGAGTCGACATCATATTTTTAGGTTAAAAATGGTGATAAACCTAAATTCTTAGGGTAGAGACTTTGGTTCGGAAGTCTGTTAAATGAGAGGAAGGTGTTAAACACCTCTCACTTCTATTGTATCCAATAGGACCCTTTCTAGATTCTTAGGGTATATTTTGTTTGTATGGAATAAATGAAATAAGTACAATAATAGAAGAAAAAAAACCAAATAAAACCTTAATTGCACTCGCTAGGGTTTGTGCAAACTCTATACCTACGTACCTTCGATTTGAAGGATCAGAGCTTCGTAATTCGATTCCCCTACCCCTAACACTAATACTAAATTTTCTAACTACCCCTTACTAAATTATTAAAACCCTTATTTTAAATAATTATTTATAAACCCTAATTTATTATTAAAAAAACCCATATTTGATACCTCATAAATAAACCCCAAAATAAAACCCAAAATATTTTTATAAACCCCAAAATCCTACATTAACACCCCATATATTATAAATCCCCAAAATTAGTTCTATTTAGTAATACAAATATTTTAATATCCAATAATGAAATCCCTTTAGAAAATAAAAAATAAATTCACTCCCAAAAATAATTTTAATATTCCTTTAATGAAACCCCTAAAATATTTGATAAAATCTCATATATTATAAAGCATCACGAATGAAACCCCGTGATTTTTAATTCATGGAAATTAATTTAAATTTAGGACACCAAAACATATTTAATAATTTGAACCCCAAAAGAAATTTAACCCACAAAATTAATTTAAATAAATATTATCACAAAAATAACTTAAACCCAATAATATAGAAAAACATTTGACAATAGTATGATCCCTCTTGCAACAATAAAGACAAGTTAAGTTTGGTTTGGTGACACTTTTGCTTATTTGATCTCTCACCACATAAGTGTATTTTTTTTATATGGATTATTTATGGAATTTCTAAAGTTAGATTGATCAATAGCAAATGTCATTTTTGGTTGTAATTCTTTGTCTAATTTGGTTTGAAGAGTTTTGACCTCTTTTTTCCAAATGCAACAAGTTTCACAACTATGAAAATTAAACTATTATCGCTTGTCTTCCTTAATTGGTTCCACCATAAAATGCTTAAGAGCTTCCAATTCTTTTTTAGAATCAGAAACTTTTTTCTCCAAATGTGTGAAAATATGTTTATTGGAGGCTAAGCGTTTAAAAGTTTATTTAGCTTCTTGATGGAGAACTTTAAAAGTACTAAGTAAATCGGGATAAGAAAATTTATCAAATTTAGCATGTCTTACTTGCTTTTTGCACTTTTGATGAGCCATGAGACAAAGATTTACTTTTTCTTCTTCATCACTTGAGTTGTCATTGCTTGAAGCTTCATTATCCCTTTCTCATGCGATATAAGCTCTCCTTGCCTTGCCACCCTTGTGATATTTTTCTTTGCCTTTGTCCTTCATCAACATTAGACACTCCGGTTTATAGTGACCGACATTTCTGTAATTATAGCATAACCCTTTTGAATTGGTACTTTTACTTTGATCTTGTTTAGAGGGATTTGATTGCCTTCTATAATTGACGAGACATTTATCCGAATGAGATATTTCATTCTTCCTAAGATATCTACTATACCTTCTTAAAAATATCCACATATCTTTATTTGATTCATTGTCTTCGTCATTGGACTCACTCTCACATTTATCATTGATGGATGATTTTGAAGTATAAGCCTTCAATGCAATAGAATTATTCTTCTTCTCGCTGTCTTTGGATTTCTCATTCTTTTCTTTTATTTCACTCTTTTCATAATTTTCGAGATTCAAGAGCTCTTGCTCATGTTCTTCTAACTTGCCTAATAACTTGGTCAAGTCCAAAGTTCTTAAGTCATTAGCTTCCTTGATCGTCGTGACTTTAGATAGCCATTCCCTAGTAATACACCTCAAAATTTTGTTAGTAGCAACATCATTGGGAGTAATCTTATAAAGAGCATTTAAGCGATTTAATAGATGAGAAAATCTATTTCCCAAATCCCCAATGGTCTCCCTTTGGTTCATGTGAAAGAGATCAAACTCTTGTGTCAATGTATTGATTCTAGCTAGTTTAACTTCATTCGTTCCCTCATGTGAAACTTGTAACGCATTCCACATAGCTTTAGTCGTAGTACAATGTGAGACTCTATAATATTCACCAGATTCCAAAGAGGCAATGATCATATTTCTAGCCTTCCAATCGTAACTATGGTACTTTTCATCTTTTTCATCTCATTGTGCTTCAGGTTAGGTACTTCAACATTAACCAAGTTGGTTATAGTAATTTGCATGGGACCATCTTCGATAACCTTCCATATATTTCTATCAACAGAGTTGATATGAATACACATACAATCCTTCCAGTGAGTATAGTTTTCTCCGGAGAAAACAAACACAGTATTATACCCCCTCATTGGATCGTTATCCATTTTCTAAAAAGTTATATGTGAAGCACTAGATGAACTAGTGCTCCTGATACCACTTGTTAGACGATGGCACATATCTAGAAGGGGGAGTTGAATAGATCCCTTTTAAAAATTATTCCAAGTTTCAAAAATTAAATTGAAAAATGGTTTGCGAAAGCTCCCCGAAAAATTCACGTCTAAATTTTATTAAGTCACCGGTGATCGGATATGCGATATAAAACAAAATGAGATGCTAACGATGAATGAGTCAATGACACACTACTTAATCACTTAAATCTTTCACAATTGATATAACTACTTCCAACAATGTAGAAAGAGAAGAAAATATCACAATGACAATGAATTAGTGTGTGTTTTGAATTTTATCAAACACTTGGTGGACACACCACACCAAGTGTGTTTCGTAAATATATGTAGAGAAAAAATTTTCTAAAATTAATATCGGATTTGATAGCAACAATTTCACAAACACTTTGAGTGCACCAAAATTGCAAAACATAATTTTCAATGTTACATTATTTCAAGTTGTGCAAAAAATATAACGAAAGAGAAAAGTGATGAACACACATATTTGTTTAGGTAGTTCCCTTACTATCCTCGCTAAGGGTACCACTTCCCCCAATTCAAAAACCGAATTGGGATATGTATTAAAATCAAAATGTTCTTATAAAGAGAAATTAGAAATGACAAACCAATCATAATTGTTGTTGTAGCTACGTTTCTCTTTGTCCATTGATTCAAGATGAATCAAGTCCTTCACGCGTGTCGAACAAACCTCCGATTGTTGCTCCTTTCTTGCAAGAATCCTTTATTCTTCAAACTTCAAGCACGACCGCTTTGAATCGATACGAGTGAACACACACTTTTCTTCCCAATCCTCTGGTTACCGTGATATGGTTGAACAATCTCTTCGATCTTCAAACCTCTTCACTCGGCTGGATTTATGGACCAATGGTGTGTACAAAACCCCCAAATCACAATGATCTTGGAGAAAAAACACTCAAGGTTTATTCAAGAAAAACCCACAAATCTCTTAGCCCAAAATGATTTCGCAATTCCAACATATGAATATTATCACCTTGAATCTTGCACTTAATGATTGTCTGTAATTGTTGAAAAATGCTAGAGAAGATGAAGATGATGAGAGGAAATTGTGTATATATTTCACTTTTCTTGTTAACCATGAAAAAATAATACCCTAGATATTTATATTGCCAAAGAGATAAGGAGACACTTGTAAAAAGAATCTAGAACTTCCTTCTTAGAGCCTACCTATTAAGATGTTTTGTGATAATCATGTTATTTTGGATCCCAACCTTAGCTTACATTGCATGGAATTGCATGCCATTTGCATCATCTACATTAATTCATGCATACATCCAGGTCATTCGTCAATTCATTCAAGTTGTCTTTGTCTTCCAGTTATCTGTCAACCGTCAAACTGAAGCTTCGTAGCCGATACAGAACCCGAGCTTACCGCAGACGCAGGATGTCAAAATAAGAGTTTCACAATGCTGATGTCCGAATGGAAATTGAGGAGTTGAAGACGAGTGTAACGAAGCTGACTGAGATGCTTCAAGTTTTGATTGCTAAAGGAGATCCGCCTCAGAGGATTGTGATCCAAGAGGTTTAAAATGTTGTTGTCGAGCCTCAACCTGTCCAGTTACCACCTTTAACTTGGTCGGAGTTTGGATTGCCACACAACTACTCTCCAACTCACGTTACTACTTCTATGGTTGGTCAGGCGTCCAGACCCGCTTTTCAAGTTCCTATTTTCACTGAATCCAGACCTGTGATTCATACTGGCCAAATTCCATATGATTACAATGTTGCTAGTTCTCAAGGTGATGATCTTGAAGATTATGTTGAACCTGAAGTTGGTCGTGAGCAGTATCGAGCTATTGACAAGCGGTTAAGGGCTGTAGAGGGTAATGACTTCTTCAATGTTGATGCAAGCGACATGTGTTTGGTATCCAACCTCGTCGTGCATGCCTAGTTCAAGACTCCAAAATTAGAGAAGTACAAGGGGCACGGTTGTCCAAGAAGCCATTTGACAATGTACTTCCGAAAGATGGCTGCCTACGCCAAGAACGACAAAATGTTTATCCACTATTTCTAGGACAGTTTGAGCGGAGCCTCACTGCAATGGTACATGGGATTGGAAAAGAGCCATATCCAAAGTTGGGCAGATTTGGGTGATGCTTTCGTAAAGCAGTACAAGTATAATTTGGACATGGCACCCGACCGCCGTCAATTGCAGAATATGTCTCAGAAGGAGAGGGAATACTTCAAGGAGTATGCTCAACGTTGGAAAGAACTGGCATCTCAGGTTGGACCTCATCTATCTGAAAAATAATTGACTGGTATGTTCATGGATACCTTGGCTCCCTTCTATTGGGAAAATATGATCGAAAGTGTTTCTTCCAATTTCTTTGATTTGGTAACCATTGGACATAGGCTTGAAGAAGGAATCAAGAATGGTAAAGTGTCCAAAGTTGTTGATGAGTCTTCCAATGCTGCTAAGAAACCTTTTGGGAATTTCCAAAGGAGAAGGGAAGATCAGACCAGTGTTGTCTTGGTTGCGGATAGGAGACCTTAACACATGCCTCTACGTGATGATCAAGCTTATGTTGTTGTTGTTGCTCATATGATTACTTCTCAACCAGTCAGAGCTCCTCAAATCCCGACTCAGAGACAAAATCAGTATTGCAATAGGAATCAATTTGATCCTATTCTCATGTCATACATTAAACTATATCCTGCAATGCTTCAAAAAGGTTGGATTACCACTAGGCTTATGCCTCCTCCAGACCCTCTCCCACCCAGCTACAAGACTGATCTTCACTGTGAGTTCCATCAAGGAGGAGCAGGCCATGATTTGGAACATTGCTTTGCATTGAAGGCCAGAGTGCAAGAGTTGGTCAGAAACAAGATTCTCTCTTTCCGCGATATCAATCCAAATGTCAGAGACAATCCACTGCCAGACCATGCGACTTTAAGCTTCAATCGATTTCAATTGGTTTTCCCTAAAGTCGGTGTTTCAAGACAGGACAAGTCATCCTTGTAACTGATTGGTCACTAGGCCAATGTTTCCTTTCTGTTTGCATTTTCCTTGTAGTCGTAACAACTGTTTGCTTTTCAATTATGTTTGTACTTCTTTGATTAATTAAATGAGCATTTGCAAACTTTTGAATTCAATTCATCTATTTATTTATGTCTTTATGCTTTCCTTTATATATATATATATATATATATATATATATATATATATATATATATATATATATATATATATATATATATATATATAACCTTTTGTTCAAAAAATTTGATTATACAAAGATTTTGTGGGAGGATGATGAAAACAAAATACTCATAACTGTTGTGGTGTGCTTCGGATAAAATTTTGTCAATGATGTACATGCATTGTTTCAATTTCCAAACACTAGAGAGATAAGTAGTTAATCCCTAGTTCACCACTTCAAGCCTAGAAGTAGCCGTTTCTTTCGAATCTAAACCCTTATGATTAACCTGGGGCAGGGTAATTATTCAGTTAATCCCACTATACATTCGAAATTACAAGATGATCCATTACAACCAATGGTTTGGCAGTCAAATACGTTTAGCCTTTCAAAATAGAAAAAAAAATCCCGCTAAGTCAAACGCCAAAAAAGACTTAGGCAAAAGTTTGGGATCAGGAAATAGAGAATCATCAAGTAAAAGAGGCCCTCAAATCCTCAACTTCAAATAAATAAGATTTAGTGATCATCAAATCAAAATTAGAGGGTCACTCACATCCACAAAATCCCCAATAAAAGGACTGTCATTTCCAATGAATCTTGAATTATCATCTTTACCCGTACACTGTCAAGGAGAATTTGTGTAGATTTAACTGAGCGTAGGACTGGAGATCATCACGAAGAAGGGGTGGGTACAAACACAATTTTGAGCCTTTATCCTTTGTTTCATAAACCATGAACCAGACCACGATACAACCATTAAAATACCTAATTGAGGCAAAGTTTATTCTGAAAGTATACTATAATAAGGTTGTGTAAACTGACTCCAAAAAGATCTTTGCAAGTCATTTTGATTTGTACATATCTTCACTTTACCTTTCACTTTGAACGTCATAAACCGTCGTGTTTTGACTAGTGATTTTATTTGCTTTTCTTCCAACAATGATTTTTATTTCAAAAGTTGCATTTGCTTTATAAATTACCATGATTGTATAAATTTGTTTGCAAACTATCTTTTCTAGCAAGGAATTTTCAAACAGTTAAAAACTTGGTTGGTGATCCTATCAGGGGCAAGTTCCTTCCAAACCATGTTGAGAATCGGTTCAAGGTTGTTGTTCAGTGCAAGTCCATCTCATAGTTGGTTTATCCATAAGATTTTACAAGACTCATATTGAGGCAGGCTTCCAAGCGCGTCATAAGGTAGTCAGTTTCAGAATCAGACAAGCTGAAGCAACGATAAACTCATCTACAACAGTCAACGTAATATGGGGCAATTTGTGGCAGAATCCGCAAACAACTCCTCATCTTTCCTCCAAGGATCATCAGCTTGATACAATTTACCGGTGTGAGAAAGATATGTTCAGCAATAACATTTTTAATCACCAAGAATGATAGCAGTGATCTCATGGAGTCAAGAAATCAGTTTTCCAGTCTTGTCCACTCCACAAAAGAGTCAAGTCGTGTTGTCAGCATCTGCATTACATGCATTTTATCATACATCATAATAACTCATATACTATGCATAACAAGAGTGTTTTATCCTCAATTTTCTTTTTCATAGGTCATGTTGCTATCAAAATTTTACCTTGTCGTCAAAGTCCAACTCACTTGGCACCTCTCAAAACAGGTGTGTCTGTCTGTGTTTCCTTTATGTCAAATGCTTTATTGGTTATTGTGATTTACCTATACCTCTAATACTTTCTTGGGTTTCATCTTTGTTCATATATATTCAATGCTTTCTTGAATATTATGATTCTTCTTTACATTTGATGCTTTCTCAAATAATTGTTTCACCTCTCATTCAATACATTCTCTGATGATTGGTCTATTCTATCTGATGCCTTCTCGGATATATAGTTTCTTTACATCCAATGCCTTCTTGGGTTTCATTTGTTCGCTTATATCCAATGTTTTCTTGGATGATTGGTCCCTTTATACCTTTCATTCAATACATTCTTGGATGACTAGTTTTTTTTCGTCTGATGCTTTCTCAGATCTATATTATTTCCTCTCATTCAATGCTTTCTTGGATGTCGTTTGGTTTCCTTTACATCTGACACCTTCTAAGATATTTATATGTTTCACACTTTTCATTTAATGCATTCTTGGATGATTAGTCTATTTTATCTGATGCTTTCTCAAATCTATATTATTTCCTTTCATCCAATGCTTTCTTGGATGTCGTTTGGTTTCATTTACATCTGATGCCTTCTCAGATATTTATATGTTTCATGTTTTTCATTCAATGCATTCTTGGATGATTAGTCTATTTTATCTGACGTTTTCTCAAATCTATATTATTTCCTTTCATCCAATGCTTTCTTGGGTGTCATTTGGTTTCCTTTACATCTGATGCCTTCTCAGATATTTATGTGTTTCACGCTTTTCATTCAATACATTCTTGGATTATTGGTCTCTTTACATCTAATGCCTTTTCAGATTTGCGTTCATACTTCTCATTCAATGCATTCTTGGATGGTTGGTTTCTTTTCGTCTGATGCTTTCTCAGATGTTTGTATCACTTTCTAGAGTTTTCTCATGTTCTTTACGAGTATTGTTGGATATTCTTTGTCACCTTGACGGACTTCCGCAATATCTTGTATTTCTCAATTTTTACTTATTCCCCAGCATTCTCAAACCTTTTCCCAAGTGGAATCTTACCTTCATAATTTGTCTCATATAGCATCATTTCACGCATAACTCAATCATTCACTCACATTGCATTTCATCTGCATTTAGTCAAAATTCTAGATATTCTGATATTTAATCCTATTCTACCTTGAATGTCAAAAAAAAAAATTTGCAACTCATACATTCAGGTTCAAGATGATAAAATAGGGGCATGTCACACCCTAAATTTTGACCGAATATCTCTCAATAATTTCATTCATCTGAAGCATTTTTATCGTAGCATCGATAGTCATTCATTTTAGCGTAAACATTTCATTGGTCAATAATCATGCATTTTTAACTGATTTTTATCATTCCATACCATTTTTTGATTTTTATGATTTCTATTTAGATAATTATTTTAGTTTATTTAAAATTAATCTTAGTTTAATTTTGATTTTAATTTATATTTTAATTAAATTTTATATTAAATTTAGTTTAATTTCGATTTCAATTTATTTAGTTTATCTTTGATTTAGTTTAACTTCAATTTATTTAATTCAATATAATTTCTTTTCTTAATAACCATTTTCAATTTATTTTTATTATTATTATTATTAGTTTTATTATTATCATCTTTATTATTATTAGTTATATTATTATTATCTTTTATTATCATTATTATTATTAGTTTTATTAATATTATTTATTATTATTATTACTACTTTTCTTTTGTTTTTCTTCATGTTCAAAAAAGAAAAAGATGGTGAGCGGGGTCCACTACAATGTAGTACAAACACTTCACATGGATTGTCAACTTGGAATTATCAATGGCTAAGAATCATTCTCACACTCCACATGGATTGCCAACTTGGACTTATTAATGACCAAGAATGATTCTCACACTTCACATGGATTGCCAACTTGGACTTATCAATGACCAAAAATTATTCTCATAAAGTCACACGGATTGTCACATCAACACTCCTACCTCATTCACACTATAAATAAGATCTCTCTTTCTCTCATTTGAGACTAACAAGATCACACTTAAATTCTCAAAATCTAGCACATTCATTACATATTTTTCAAAGTCAAAATTTTCATTCTATTACTTACACAATACTCATAAACATTCAGCATTTTCACCACAACAACAACCTCCATCAAAACACCAACACTTAAAAATATAATATATATATATATATATATATATATATATATATATATATATATATATATATATATATATATATATATATATATATATATATATATATATATATATATATATATATATATATATATTCATGTTTAGTAAGTTATTTAAATTAGTTTTTAAGTTTAGTTGTAATTTTGTTTAATTGTTGATAAACTAAAAATTCAAAAAGATGTGTCTTTGCTTTTCAATTCCGTTTTGATTTTTATTTCGACCCGATGTGGTTCTTGACGGATCCATGATGTTTTGACGTGTGTATACATCTTCTGCTTTTGTTCATTTGCATTATTCCAAGGGAAAAGATCTATTGGTTGACTTTATGTCATTTTCGTTTATATAAATAATTACTTTGGCATTTATCTAAACCCTAATTCAACCTTAGGATGTTTTTGTTTATCAATCATTAATTTTTTCTCATTTTACAATTTTCAAAATCCAAAACATTTTTCTTAATCAAACAACGAAAGAACTGAATTATAGAATCTCATATTCCATGGGTTCTTTAATGGATTACTCTTGAGACTCGCCCCATGAGACGTGTTTCATTCTCTCTTTCGTCTCTAAAACACACAAAACCATCAACCTTAAACCAATGTGAATAATCGTTCAAATCCAACACAAATACTCAAATCATTTTACATAATCAAATAACGAAAGAACTGAGTTCTGGAGTCTAGCATTCCACGAATTCTTGAATGAAATGCTCCTGAGGCTCGCCCCACGGGGTGTGGTTCATTCAACCTTTGGTCTTTTAAGACACCTAATTATTACATATAAAATAACAAAAGAACTGAGATCTGGAGTCTACCATTCCACAAATTCTTGAATAAATCACTCTTGAGGCTCGCCCCATGGGACGTGATTCATTCGCCATTTCGTTCTTAAAATACTAAACAAGATCAAACAACTTTCACAAAGGAACTTTGTTTAAATCCTTGCTAATGTGCATATAAACTAGAGCTTAAGCCTCCTTGGGAGTGGACAAGCCAATGTTTAGCAGTTAGCATGAGAACTAATTACTTGTTCGTTAAAAAATATAAACCAAACAACCGTAGTTGCACGAATTACGAAGCTCTGACTTTCCCATTGCACAAGGGAATACGTAGGCCCAAGGATTTTAATCTTTGATGAGCACACTAATAAAAAATTTAACCTTTTCTCCATAACAAATAACAATATTTAAAAATATTCATTTCCCTTAAAAACAAACAATATTAGCAAACCTTATTCATTAGAAGAAGATAAAGACATAAGTTAACATTCAAAAGCATATTAAACTAAGAGGTTCCTGTTGAGTACAACAGACGTGAAGGGTGCTTCATACCTTCCTCTTGCGTATCCGACTCCCGAACTTAGAATTTGGTTTCGTTGACCATTTCTTATCCTATTTAGGTTGTGTCTATATCTCCCTTTTCTCTCGTTAGAATAAATAGAATTAGGTGGCGACTTTGTTGTTGTTTTTCGCGTCCATCGCGATGATCATATTTTTCGAGGTACGACACAATCGACCTATTTTAGATTTGAGTTGACCTGATGGACCATTTGAGTCGACCTATATTTGGTCATTAGTTAGCCTGTTGAGACCCGTAGAAAACAAGAAATTTTTCACTTGATTTGAGTTGACCTGTTTAATTGAGTGAGTCAACTCATTTGTTTTCCACTGAATGAGTCAACCTGTTTAAACCAATGAGTCGACTCATTTGCCTTCAATCATCAAAAAAAATTATTTTGATGACTTAAGTTTCTGATCCCTTCTGAATCATTGTTTCTTCTAGGATTACACAAGTTTTGACATTATTAAAACACATGTACCTATCACAGAAATTGATGATTGGTTGTGTTTATACATATGATTTTATGACTGAATTTGAGTTTGAATCATCATAATTATACATACATGAACTTCTGTCATTGATGAATGTTTGAGTTCTTGGATTGTGAATACTATCTCAGGTCCTATTTATAAGAAAAACGTTTACTTTTTAGATACATTGAATTACTAATGTATCTAGACAGTATATAAACTAAATGCATTAGTTATTCAATGAATCTTAAAAGTAAACTTTTTCTTATAAATAGGACCAAAGGGAGTATGGTTGTTGGTGAATTTTTGATGTAATTGAATAATGAATTCCTATGAAACATGATGAATATAGGTAATGTAATATGTTGATGGTTATGATAACATGATTCACTTCTAAATTCGTATTATGGGTTAATTGATTTCGGGAAAATTATTGGGAATAATGTATTGAGGTTAATGGATGAAGAACGTAAAAACTTTTTTTTTTGGGAAAAAAGATACAATGAAAATCGATTGCCTTCATATAAAATCGATTGTACTAGTGTAAATTTTGAAGAAGAAAATAATGATGGCAATCGATCGCAATAAGGAATTAATCCATTGTGTTGCATGGGAACATGACTTTTGAGAAAGTCAAAACTGAATCATACTTGATGACAATCAATTGTTTACAAACACACCACTTTCATCACACACTGTGATGAAATAAGTAACACTTAATCTTTTTGAGAAATGAAGAATGTACTAGGTTGTATGAATGTCAAGTCTAAATTTGAGAATGTACACTTTACTTTTCAATATCACATTTCAAATGTAAATCACTTTATTACTCATAATCTGAAATGTCTTGGAACCAGCAAAAACATGAACAACACCACTCACGAAACTAGGAGTGGAACACAAACAACTTAAGTTTCTCATATTCAAGAAATTCATGGGTCAACGTTGTAGGATCAACTAATAAAACTTTCCCAAATAAGCCCCTTAAGTTTAAAAAAGTCATTCTCTCCCAGTGATTCACAGGGAGGCTGAACATATTCGACCAAATCACCCTCTTCATGGAAATCACTAAATCATCCCACCAAACAACTGAGTCGAACAACAACGACCACCATTCATTCCTCATTAGAAAGGAACACAGAGATAACTCCTTCAACAATGTAGCTCAAAAGCACCCTTAACCCTCCTTCCTAAAGGGGTGATTCAAAGAACTACCCATTTTATTCTTTAACCATATCTCTTACTCAAACTCCCAATATTCTAAAAATCACTAATAATAAGTAAATAAAACACTATTTGTGTTTGCAAATCCAAACTCAACAAACAAAAATCGATATTGTTAATTTATATGTCAACCCGAATTCCCATGGTTATGTGTGAATTCTAGTGGTTATTATCATTTATCAATATATCTAAAAAAAATACTATTTACATTTAAAATTATGAAATATTTGATATCCACTTCTTAGACAATAAAAAAATATTTAAATTTAGCATCTTTCAATACTCAATATATAAACTTATATACATAAAATAAAATTAAAATTAAAAAAAAAAAACAAATTTTATACCATACATGATACATACAAGAATTTCTTCAGTGATTCCATGTCTCAATACTTTTAAGAGTCTGATTATTTAAAGATAAATTTACTTAACTTTCTTATAATAGTAACAAAATGCAAGATACCAACTAACAATAAAAAAAATAAAAAGAATGAAAAACGATTCAAACATCATAATTAACTAGACCAATACAAGTTCATAAAATCAACGTGAATAATATTGTATACCCCATTCCTTTTCTAGTTTAGATTTTAGTAGGTCGAGTTCTTTTCCCGGCAATGAAACTGTAATCATTCTTCCATTATCACCATCATCATCTTTTGGTCCTGGAAGAACCAAGACAACCCCTTCATCACCTACACCACGAAAGTCACAATTTACCATTATAGGCTTCTTTCCATTAATCTTCACCCCATAAAAATCACCTTCTTCCAAATCTACAAATGTTAATTTTGCACCATACACAACAAAATCTCCTTTTCCTTCACTTTCTTCCACCAATTTTTTCAATACATAATTCTCATTCATTTTTTTCTCAGCTATCAGATTCACTAACTCTGATAAATTAGATTCACCAGGTGATAAACTTGTTTCAACTCTACATAACATTAAGTCATTTGTTGGAAATTCATTTTCAACACGGTTAGAGATATTTGAAGTGGAAACTGTCACAACCCTAGGTCCAAAACCTCCTCTTATCTGTGCTATGCATTTCCATATCATAGCTGAAATAATTTCAAAATACTTGATATTGGTTTTTGTAGATGTGAATGTTGTGGCCAAATGATGAAGTTGCTTGGAAGTGATGTGAAAAGAGTGAGTAGCTACATAACTGTCATTAGCAGCAAGCCAATACTTGTCAACAAGTGTAGCCTTTTTAACAGAAATGGGATAATCAGAAATAGAATTTGATAAGTATTTAGGTTTGGTGAAGTTTGATAAGTATTTAAAGTGAAGAGATTTTGGTGGTTTTTGAGAAGCTAGAGTGTGACTCCATTTGGTGATGAAGTTAAAAGCTGAAAAGGCATCTCCAAGTATGTGAGCCCAACTCACTCCCAACGAGATTCCTCCACATTTGAAGTATGTGAACTGTGATAAAAAAAAATGCATAATTGGTTATAACACATAATTTTAGTTTCTTTGAACCCAACAATCAACATTTTAAAATAATAAATAAATAAAAATATATATGTTTTCTTCACTACAATCATGTTTTTTTTTTCCAATAAAAAAATAACATTTTTTCACTTTAATAAAAAATTTCTCCACATAGTTTTAATTTCTACTAAATAAAAGTTGTTTAAATATTTTTAATCTTTTAACTATTTTAATGATTTTTTTACTATAAAAAAATTGACATTGTTGTATATAACTCTCTCTAAAGAAAATTAAACACTATTGTGTATCTAAAAGTGTGTTCAAACTCAACACCTTTAATTAAGAAGAAATGGATTTTTTACTGTCTCATTCACATGCTCTTGATTTTGATCAAATTTAAATTTTAATAAATAATACAAATCAATTGAGTTATTGCACCACCCCAAAAACAAACATATTTTAAAAATTTTAATCAAACATTTTCGAATAATTTTTAATTTTTAATTATCACTTAACTATAAAAATAATTAAAAAAAAATGTTCGGATTCTTTTTTTCAATTCTCATTTAAGTTTGGATTCTAATTTTGTTATTTGAAGATGTTTAAATTTTTTGACTATGATTAAATATATTTTTTGTTTTTTATTAATGAAAACTCAATCATTTTAAATTTCATGTGTTATTTTATTTTATTTTTTAAATTATTTTTTCTTAAACAATTATTAAAATTAAAAGACAGTATAAAACTTTGCCTCCAACATAGTTAGATTCAGGGACAGTTTAGTTGTTTAATACTCTAATTTAACATTTAAGCCGATGCACTTTTGGTTATGTAATTTATAAAATGAATAATTATTGAGACATTATCTTATTCTTTTGACATAATAATAATAATACTTTATATTCTTGAAAATAAATTTTCAAATAAAATTTACACTCGTTAAAATTACTTCTACATATTATTCAAATACATTTAATAATAAATTAATATTAATTGAATTTAATGGTTACTCATCGACATGATCAATAGAAAAATATCAATTCGTCATATTATATAAATTGTTAAGAGTCTCACATCAGATAATATATTATTTAAATATTTTTTTATAAGTGTGAGTAATTATCAATTTATCAATCAGTTTTATGAAATTAAATTAGATCCAATCACGTTTCTTAAAAATATATTAAAAATCTCACATCAGATAATATCTTTATAAATCAGAGCCGTGCCATTCTGATCAGATAACAGACTAATAGATTTGTTTGCCAAAAACTATATGAAACAAACTTAAAGTTATGAACACTATGACACCAACTAGCTGACACCAACCTAGCCATAAACTTAAATAATGAAACATGATTTAAAATGTACATCTCACATTCATTTTTCTGTCCCACAAGTGTACTAAGGGCACGGGTAAATTAATATGTGTTCTTAAAACACAAAGTATTTTAAAACAAAAACTGTACTAACCTAGATTGGTGGAGCTTATTCTTAATTCTACTCTCCACCAATAAAGTTGTTTTTGTTTGTTCTAACATTTTTCAGGGGCATTAAATTTTGATCAGTTATCAGATTGTTGTGAATGACATAGCTAAAATACTAGTAGTCTATGATGATTTTTTTGTCATAGTTATTACCTTTATTTTTGTCTTATATATTTATTTCCTTTAAAAATTTAGCCACAGCTAATTTATTGAAGTAGTAAGATTTAAGTTAAAAGTAATATAGATTTAAAGTAATTTCCTTTTCTCCCACTAGTTAAAGTTGAATAAATAATTAAATTAATCTTTGATCATGTAGGAATCTCTCATACAAAATGTTGTATGAATTTAATCTAACACTCGAAATTCAAATATGAAACGCTAAAAGAAGTACATCCTCAAAATCCAAACCATACATTTCAAGAGTTTTATTATAAGATTATTATTAACTATCTCAAAATTTTATAAGATTAAAAATAAAATTGACAATAAATTATTAAATATAAAATTAAAATTACAATAAATTTAATAATATAGTTTTTAAAATTATTGATTTATTAATAAATAAATATTTAATTATACATAAAAAAAAACTAACATAACCTTTTAATAGAGTTAAAAATCTTTTTAAAATTATAGTTTATAAATATATATGTCTTAAAAAACTTTTTTTGATAATAATATCTTCATTACGAGTTTATATAATTTATTTTATTAATTTTTGATTTATTTTTCGTTGTTATTTTAAATAATATTTTAGTTTATAGATTATCAATCATCATTTTTTTCTTTCATTTTTGTTTTTATTAATTTAATTAAAATACACTACTATTTTTTATAATTTATTTAAATTTAAAATAAAATAATTATATATTATATATCTTTTATGTTAACCACTAATTTTATACTTCAATTAATTTATCAATTATTGTTCATGTTAAAACCTATAAATTAATAGTATTATTATACTCCATTTTCAAGCCTTATTATACTCCATCATAGTAACTTAAACTCTATTAAAATTTCTGAATAGTGACTTATCATTCTCTCTATTTATGATTATCATATTAGTTTTATAAATGTCAAAGATATTTAACATTTATTTCCATTATCATTTTCCTAAGATGAAGATGACTAATGAAAGTATGAAAACAAAATAATAATAATAATAATAATAAATAAGAGGTATGTACGATATGACAGGTTCATTCATAATGATGATGATGATAGTTCAGAAATTAGTACGTACCTTGACAAAAACCAGAGGAGAAAAAGCAAGATCAGGACCAAGCACGTGATCTTGTACGAGTTCATCCATGGAGTACTCCTTTTCATTCATCCATTCACACAACGTTTTCTCACACCGCGACTCCGCGATTCGAACACCGGCGTCGTTGCACTTGATAAACGGTCTTCCTGATTCCGATATTCTAACCCGACCCGAAACGTGCGAGCATGAATCCAGCATTGGAAACATCGGTGCTTTTAAATCGGAAATTGAGAGATCTTGAACCGCTTCTGAATCGAATAGATAAATGGATCGGATGTAATGGAGTTTCATCAACAAGTCCATGTAGTTTAGGTTAAACTCATCGGCGTCTTCGCCTCGATGAGTTGCAGGAACCACCGTTGAAATTCTGGAAGTTTCCAAATTCAGTTGTGGAGCCATTTTGAAAAATAACTGGACTGAGAGTTTTTTAGCAAAAGATGAGAAGAATAGATTGGTTCTGAGTTGAGATGTTAGTTCCTCTTTGATCTTAATATTTATAGGGAGTTATGCACTTTTCTAAAATGTGCTTAAAATATAGAATGTGTTTCTTTACTCAAATAATGTATATCTAAATTTTTAATCATTCTTTAATAAATGAAAATATTTCAAATAAACAGTATTTCTGAAAATACTTTTGTTTTTATGACATATAACAATTAAGTAAATTTATTTGGCTTGTTCGGTCTTTAGTGTAGCAGCAGGGTAGTGTTTTTCTGTCATGACTTTGCTGTGTTGTAGCTTTGGTGTTTGCTGGCATGCCATCTATTTAATAAAGTTTCTCTTTAGCCTTAACAAAAAAAGTAAAATTATTTGGCGTTTTACACTTTGTTAAATGTTAGCTAATTTATATTTTAAATTTATTTAAAATAATTATATATATATATATATATATATATATATATATATATATATATATATATATATATATATATATTGTTAAGTATTTTAAACATTTTTTTGACATTTGCAGATAATTTTGTATTTTTCTATATTTTTTTTTGGATAAAATTAACTTTTATTACCAAAAAATCAATTATACACAGCGATCTCAAAAGGGTCTAGCTAAACAAATGAGACAAGCAAGACAAAACTAGAAGCACCTCTCACTCCATAAGGAGTTTACCAATATGCTTCCTAAGTTTGTTATGGTTTTAGCACATATCCACTATTACATTCTTAATTTGCTCTTCAATTCCTTCAATTTGACACCTATTCCCAAAACAATTCTCATTTCGATACCTCCAAAATATATAAATTGTCTCTGAAAAAACACATTTGAGAATATTGCTCAAAGGGGTTTTGGACTTGACCTTTTGTAGCATCCAGTTTATTTCCTCTTCCCAAACCTTAGGTTGATGTTGAATCTGCAGCCAATTCAGAATATTATTTCAGGTTGTCTTCATGATGTTACAACCAAAGAACAAGTGAGATTGAGACTCCTTTTCATCACAGAACAAGCATTGCTCCTCATTGATAAATCCCATTCTTTTCAACCCAACTCTTGTAGCTAACCTTGTGTGACAGGCCATCCATAGAATAGAATTAGCACAAGGCCTAGTCGGATTGTTGTAAAATAACTTTTTCCAATCAACTACCTGGTGGTGCACATCCAGTTTTTCATAACAATCCCTAGTATTGAACTTCTGCATCTGGAACCTCGCATGCCCTATCATGGTTGCCACTTCTCTTGCTTTCAGAATGGCTTAAAGATCCATGAGAATCTATTAGATATGTCCATTTGCATAATATCATGATGTTTTACATAATAACAGTGGATCCACTTGATCCACATTCTATCTTCTTTGTTACACAAATTCAACAGCAATTTAGCAAGGCATGCCTTATTCCATCTTGGGATATCAATAATGTTCATGCCACCCTTATTCTTGGTGGTACACACATCCTTCCAAGCTATGGGGGATTTCGTGGTGATTAAACTTGTCTCTGACCAAAGAAAAGACCTGTAGATAGCATCCAGTCTAGCAAGGACTTTTTTAGGAAGAGGCAGACATTGTAACCAATAGTTAGATACTAAAAACAATACAATATTAATCAGTTGCATTCTACCATCCATTGTCAGCAACCTAGAGCTTCAGTGATGGATTCTACTAACTATCTTATCCACTAATGGGAGATAGTGGATGACAGATAATTTTCTGCTAGTGAGAGGGATTCCAAGGTACCTGAAAGGGAGGGCTCAAACATCAAACTCGGTGATATCCTGAATTTCTAACATGTCTTCTTCATCAACATTGCCAAAGAAAACTTTGCATTTTGTAGTGTTGATATTTAGGCTTGTGGACCTAGAGAAAGAGTTAAAGCACTCCATTAGCATCTGAACAGATAGTGGGTCTCCTCTTGAGAAAAGCAGCAGATCATCTGCAAAACTGAGGTTGAGGATGGACATTTTCTCACATTTAAAGTGGTAGTTAAAATCAGCCTGTAACTTCAGTTTGTCAAGCAACTTGTGCATATACTCCATTACCAAAACAAACAACAGGGGGACAAGGGATCACCTTGTCTGAGGCCCCTCTTAGCAACCAATATCTTGGAGACACCACCATTAATTTGGAACCTGTAAGACACTGATTTAATTGTGAACATAATCCAGTCTATGAACTCTTGAGGAAAGCTTAACTCTTTCAAAATTATCTCAAGGGAGCACCAATCAACAGTATCATAAGCTTTTTGCAAATCCATTTGCAACATACACTTAGGAGCTCCATTCTTAGCATATACCCCTTGATCAGCTCATAAGCTAGGAGAATGTGATCATGAATTTCCTTGCCAGTTATAAAGGCAGTTTGACTATAATGGACAATAGATGTGATAACTATACCTAGTCTTCTAGTTAAGATTCTAGAGACAATATTGTAGATGATAGTACAACAAGATATAGGTCTGAAATCTTTTACCTTAGAAGCTTCAGGGATCTTTGGAATCAAGGTGATCAGAGTACAGCAAGTTGCTTTATACATCTTTCCAGTCTCAAAAAATTCTTTGACAGCTATAATGACATCCTCCTTTATGATATTCCAGGCAGATTTATAAAATTTACTATTAAAACCATCAATGCCAGGTGCAGAGTTGTCTCTAATCCTTTTCAAACTAGCATTAATCTCCTCCCCAGAAACAAGAGCCAAAAGGATATCCTGATGCTCACTACCCATTTGAAGGCCCTTTCTTATAGCAGATAAATCAACACTAATCATATTATCAGAAACAGTTCCAACCATAGTCTTGTAATATTCCAGAATCTCATCTTCAATCTCCTCAGAGTTATGCAACACAGTACCAACAACATTGGTAATAGAGATAAGTCTGTTACTTTTCTGTCTAGCTTTGAGAGAGGCATGAAAATAGGAATTATTGCCATCCCCAAGTCTAAGTCGCTCTGCTTTTGATCTCTGTCTAAGCATACCTTCCTCCAGACTACTCAATCTCAACACTTCAGATGAGGCCTCCTTAACTTTATCAATAATTTGCACATTAAATCTGTCATTTATCAGTAAGCCTTGAGCTAGTCTGAGGTCCATTCTAGCTTGATTTAACTGCTTGGTGATGCCATAGTATGTTCTACTTAGGTTCCAACCATAGGCTCATTCCAACTAGTTTTAACAGCATCAATGAAACCTATGGCTTAGGTCACCATATTTTGGAACTTGAAGGGAGTTCTATTGGGCCTTACCATTGTATTATTTTGAAGGAGTAACATTGCATAATCAGAAATTCCATAATTTATAATGTGAAGGGTATGCTCCAAGTGTTTTTGTTGCCAATCTAAATTGCCAATAAGTCTGTCAATCCTGGAGTAAATCATGTCATTTCTCTAGTTGTTATTCCAAGTGAAGTGATCACCAATTGTTTCTTTTTCCATCAATCATGTAGTCTCCATCATCTCCACTAGATCTTTATATTCATTGCCAGTCACTAGATTGCCACCAATTTTGTCCCCCTGCTCTCAAAACATTGTTAAAATCGCCAAGAAGAAACCAAGGACCTTGAATGTGAGCCTTTAATTGACAATAGCTCTCCACAACTTCCTCCTATTATCAAGTAAGTTTGAAGCATATATAACTATCATCCAAGTTCTTAGGCTACCAGTAAGGTCATTCACTATGCAGTGGATAAATTGATCACTAGAGCAAATCATAATGACTTTTACTCTAGAGTCATCCCACAAGATCCAAATACTTCCATTATTATGGTTGGCATAATTGTCTATCACTTGCCACTTCTTGTCAATCTTCTTTCTAATGATGTGAGCCTTAGGGCCTCTTATTCTGGTTTCAATAAGGAAAGCTATTTCAGGGTCCATTTTCTTGAGGTGGGAAAGAACCTCATGGAACTTACCTGCATTATTCATTCCCCTCAAATTCCATGACATCATTATGTAACCTTTTCATGAGTCCTTGAGCCTTCTCCAAGCCTCAAAACCATTGATACATGTGACTACCACCTGACTAGGGCTTAACACAACTTTGCCTTTGTTTCTGTTATTGCTGCCCACATTCTCCCATTCTGGTTCTTTCTCTACCTCAACTTCAGTGTTAGAAGCACTGACCACCCTGTCTTCTTGTCTCACATTGTCAGAAGGTTGTTGCCTCTCCCCCTCAGTAGGTTTTTTTGCCATACCTTCTTCCCTTTAGTCTTACATTGATGTCCAATTTTTTGACAAGATTCACAGAATGGTGGTTTCCACTCATATTCCATAGGTTGCTATCTTTTATTACCTTCAATATCTTTGATTATTATTAAATCCCTTTGCTTCTGTATGATATCCATTTCAACCAAGATTCGGGCATATGAGACTCTCATCATATTAACAGTGCATTCATCAGTCAACATAGGTACCCCTAATATGCTTCCTATTTTTCCTAAACTCTTAGTTCCCCAAAGGTGAAGTGGCGGGTTGGGGAGTTTGACCCAAACTGGAAGAGTTTTGATCATATCTCTTTTAAAATCAAAAGAAGGGGTCTAATCCTTCAAAATCATAGGCATATTATGTATGGTGTAGGGTCCCTTCATTACAACCAGCTCCTTTTCTCTATTCGAATTGAATCTCATGAGAAAATACCCTTGTTCATGGTAATACAATTCAAGTAACTTTACAAAATCCCATGTTTTCACCATATAATTTCTAACCGCATTCATGCTGAGATCTTTCCCTATGACATACATAATCAGAGCAGAATCCCAGAATTTTACCTCTAATTCTATGTCCTCCTCTTCAATTGTAACCTCAAAACCACCTTCCACGAAAGTAGGTGCGATGTATTCAATCTGAGCTCCATTAGCTGAATTTCTGTTTCCCGCAATGACATACACCCACAGTTTTGGCTTCTCATTTATCTGTTCATTACTCTCATGTGGTGGCTCCTTTGAGTTTTCCACCCTGACTTCTGGAGTGTTGCCAACCTCAGGTGTTTTCAGCACCTTTATACTCTTCACAGAGTTAGAGTCTCCACCTGCAATGGACCCATCGTCAGAGTTCCCCTTCACATAACTATTTTGCAAGATTGTAGCCAAAAATCAAAGAAGTCGCCGCCTTGTCGCGCTTAGGCCTTCCCCTTCCTCGACTCATTTCGTCTAAAAACCCAGCAGAAACTTCACTGGATAAGTCCCTTGGCCGAAGACAAGGAGTTTAAACCATACTAATTTCGTCTCCACCGCAGACTACACCTTCGAACACCACAATCAACTACGCTGGAATAGTAAAGCTGATAGGAAATCGTCACCGGAAATCGTCAGATTGATTATTATTATTATTATAATAATAATAATAATAATTATTATTATTATTATAATAATAATAATAATAATTATTATTATTATTATTATTATTATTATTATTATTATTATTATTATTATTACTTATAGTAATTTGTTTTTTTTGTTTTACTTTTTATAATTATATATATTTATTAATAATAATTAATTTAAATTTAAAAAATAAATTTCTTACTATGATACATATACAATATTTTAAAAATTCATAAAAGATGGAGTATCTCGTTTGTAATTTTTTTGTGTCAAAATAAATTTTTTATTAGATACAAATACAATACTTTTTATTTTTCTATTATTTTATTCTTATTTATTAACTTTTACTCTTTTTAATTACTCTTTAATTATAATTAATATTATAAGAACAATATTAATTTTATCATTAAAATTGATATATCTAAAAACAAATTCTAAGAAATTCATATTATTGAAATAAGAGTCTTATTGTGTGACGGAAGCACATATAGGGACCTTACTACATAGATATGATCCTACCACGTATTGATTGTATTTACCCTTATTGTTATACCAGCCGAAGTGATAGGTGTGATCCTATCACAAATAATAGGGACCTGTTATAATAACGATTGTTCTTCAATACAAATCAATTAGCTAGGTATCAAATCAACAAGTATTTATTTTTTAAATTTATTAATTAATTAATTAATTAATTTCTTCAAGATTACTTTCTAGAAGGTGTATTATTATTATATAAAGAATTTTAGGTATTTGTATATAAAGTTTTATTATAGATAAATATTGCACATTGTGTTTGATAGTTTTGCCGTGTTAAAAATTATCAACTAAAGATATTAATCGTAACAGCTAACTAAATGACAGGGAAAGAGCCATGCTGGTGAGCCACACAATGCTTAATATTCATTTATTTGTTTAATGGAACATGCAAAGATCAACACTCTATATGTCCTTACTAACTATTAGTATTAACTTGAGTTCTACTTCTACCAACTAATACTAGCAGTATTCAAGAGTTGTTCCCATCGAAAATCGATGCATCCAAAGCAAGTTCCGTGAGTGAAAATAATATCTGAGTCTATGATACAAAGGAATACATTTAATCTAAAATCACTAAGTGTATTCCTTTATATTAGGGTTCTTTGTAAATTAGATTAAAGGTATGTAAAAGGACCGGTTTGTTTTGACTTTTTTTTTTTTTAAATGATTTTTATAGTGTAACAAAATTTTATGAAAAATGTTTTTTATAAGGAAATTTTTATAAAAGTTTCAAATGAAAATTTGGTTTGAATAGTTATTTTTAAAATATTATTTTAGATATTTCATTATTTAAATGGAAAAAAAATTGGATATCAAAATTTCAAAAAATCATTTAATTTTGAAGCTATTTCAAATAGATTTTCATAAAAATCATTTTTTAGATACGACTTTTTTTAAATATTACGATTTCAATTATTTTTTCGTCATCAATGATGTGTTTATATTGTATGATGTCAAAATTAGTCTTGCTATTTATAAAAATTAAATATAAAAAAACTTGTAATATTTTAAAAACGATTTTACAAAATCCATTTTTGAAAATACAAAGAAATATATATTTTTTTAAAGCTAAAACAAACAAGCCCATAATTAAAATATGTAGCTAGTTCACATTGTACCAAGTTTGTTAGAGTCTAACAAACTTTTAACTGCCTTAACTATAGATGCTCCCTAGACGTGTAAACCGTAAAGAAAATACAAAAACTTATAAAGATGATTTATATTAAATACATGCCAGGTTTATCAGTTTCCAATATGGTATTATATGTGGTTCAGATCTGAACCACATTTTTCACTCCAAACCTTAAAACCTCTAAAATCGTCATCTTCATTTTCTTCCTTTTCAAGAACCCTGCACTGCAATAATGACAGATTCTGCAAACCGAAACTTGTCCACAGCAAATCAAGAGCCTTCAAGGTTAAACGCATCAAGCTTTTTCATGCCAAACTCCAACAACACTTATGGTCCAAAACTCTCAATCCAGCTCAAGGACAACAACTACGTCTGATGGAATCAACATGTAGAAGGAGTTATTCTCACTCAGAAGATGCACAGGTTTGTAGTTAGCCCTCAAATTCTGGAAAAATTCAAAACTAATCAAGATAGATTGCTTAACAACATTTCTGAAGAGTATGAATTTTGGATAGTTCAATACCAAACTCTATTCATTTGACTTCTATCAACTATATCGGAATCAGTCTTACCTCGAATTTTTCAATGTGTATATACGAGTTAGGGTTCATCAGCTAAGAGTGGAATTGAAATCCACCAAGAAAGGCATTCAGTCAATCATTGAATTCGTGCTCAAGTTTGAGGCAATTGCAAGCTCACTTCTTACAGTTGGAGATGTTATCTTTGTTTACCCCCAAAATTGGTAAACAACCGTTGGTCCTCCAAAGATACCTAAAATACCCTTGGTTACTCGCAAGATCGACCAGATTGATCCTAGGACATGTGCTATTTTTTTATTATTCGTGTGAATCTCGATGTTTTTGGGAAAGTGTATATGAATCTCTAAAACAAGGCTCAAAGATTTGTTTTTAAGCAAAAAAAAATGAAGTAAAGGACAAAGACTTTAAAATAAAGGAAGGTAAAAGGGCAAGACTTGAAATTTAAATGAAAATAAAGACAAGGCTTGAAAATTAAAGGAAAAGTAAAGGCAAGACTTGAAATGTAAAAGTGCTTGAAATGTAAAGGAATGCAGTAAAGTGCATGAAAGATAAATTGCTTGGAAGCGTAAATGGCTTTGAAATGTAAAGGCTTTTAATGTAAAAATTTGCAAAAGGTAAAAGGCTTCAAAGATGAAAGACTTGAAAGTAAATTTGACATTGAAGATAAATTCAACATAAAGATAAATGTGGTGGTGCTTCAATCACATACATTCTCACTACACTCGTTTCTCTACACGTGGATACTTTGAGTCTACGGAGTTACTAGTACATATGATTTCCACACAATTATTCACATATTGAAGGTAGCTATTTATATACATTACAAAGTAACCGCTTTCGACGGTTTCTTCCTAGAACTAGCCTAAGATGGTGACACTTGTCCCATTATTTGTTGGAGAAGATTGATCTGGTGCCACTGTTGGTGTAAGCCCTAGAGGCCAATACTTTTTGGTACTTGTATCGGATTATTCGTTTAATAATAAAAGGCATTTCTTTATTATGTTTGTCTTTCAGAATAATAAAGTCCCTAGAATAGTTAGTCTGTTTAATGAAATGTTAAGTGTGACTTTATCATGAGATCCCATTAAACATAAAGACATTATTCTTAAAATATCCGTAGTCAAGCTTTATTGCAAAGTGGGATAACATTAAAGCATTGAGACTATTATGAAGATAGACTGATGATCACATCTCATGGATCATGGATAAAGAGTTATCAAGTCTTGACATAGGTATAAATATTAGGAGTAATATTTATACCGGATTGACCCGCTATGAGAATACTACATAGTATGTTATGCAAAGTGTCATAAGTTATTCTCATGGTGATAATGGTGTATTACCACCCTTCGACCTGAAACCACTATGGACCCTAGATGTAGAGTCGGGTGCTTTATTGCTGATCAAACATTATCCGTAACTGGATGATCATAAAGACAGTTGATGGGCACTCCACGAAGCATGCTGAGGGACATGAGTGTCCTAGATGGAATTTGCCAATCCTGCATAACAGGAGAAATGTCTAAGGGCCCAATATTGAACTGGACAAGGATGACACAGTGTATGCCTTGTGTTCAATATAGACATAGGGGCAAAAGGGTAATTGTACAAACATATATTATCACGAAAAAGGTTTTGTCAGATCACATGACATTTTCGTGACTTGGGTAGCAGTGATGTGTTGCTAGATACCGCTCACTGTTTATTATGTTAAATATATAATTTAATATAATTACCAACGTTACGAAATCCTACAGGGTCACACACATAAGGACAGTTTGATGAGAGATAGAGAAATCAAAGGAACACCGTAAGGTACGGTGCACTTAAGTGAAAAATAGAAATTCGGATAATATAATAATAATTATTGTTATTTTATAATGGTTATAAAATAATAATAAAATAAATATATTTATTATAATAATAGTTATTATAATAATATATAATATTATATGGATCATGTGAATTGGGCTTTTAGCCCGCAGCCCACAAGAGAGTCTATAAAAGGAACCCTTGTGATGAAGCTTTTACTTGATGCAATTTCGTTTTTGATTCTCTTTTCTCACTCAAATAATTCCGTTCGTAAGCAGCTAGCACTGTGACCGGAAGCTGTTCGTGTGGACTGAGTAGAGGCGTTGCACTTCATCAACGCTTGTGATCGCTGCATCAAAGATCTGAATCGCCACAAAGAGGTAACGATTCTATCACTGACCATGCTCATTCGTAAGGATCACTAAAGGAAATTTTTGTTTTCCGCTGCGCTTAGATCGCAATTTTCCTTCAGCCACTTGTCTCTATCTTTAAAGTGAAGACAGCCTGCTTTCCTTCCCACGTTCGAACGTGTACAAACTCTTGGTAACCGCCATCTTCGTCGAACACGCCTTGGTCGAATCCTCTTCAACACTTAGAAATTAATTCAAACTTAGGATTTTACTAAGTATAAGAATAATAGGTGGGTCTCTTCAACTCTCATCCTTTAAGTAAGGTCAAGAAACCTCTTTTTAGCTCATAATCAGATAGTCCAGTCATCAAGCCAAAATAACCTCGTTAATTGCTAGCGTCGAAATTTGGGGATAACAAATTGCCCCCAAAAATTTTCTTTTCGACCATCATGATGAAAAGATCATTTTTTGATATTCATATTTTCGACCCCAACTTAGGTTAGATGAGAGTATGGTTGTGACTACCTACCCCACGTTCTAAAAATTGTTGTGATTCTTCGTCCATGAACATGACGTCATGTAATAATGGCCAAAATCCCAAAAGTCACATCAACTGAATCTGTTGGATTTAATCATGGGTTATTTCTTGAAACAACGCGCGAAACGTCTTTCACATTAACTGCCTCCTCAACGCGTCAGGTCCCAAGTGCCACGTGCCCCACCATTTCACGTCTCCATTAAGTGACAAGACTATACAACTTCACATTGTCTTTGCCTATAAATATAGTCTACAACAAACAAAGAAACTTTTCCAAATTCTTACGAACTCAGTCTCCTCCTTTGCTAAAGCTTTCTCCTTTCTCTAAGAAACCCTAAAGAACTCCATTTTTACTCCCAACAATGGCGTCCTCCAAAGCTACTGCTTCCTAGACGAAAGGTCAGAAAACCAAGTCTTTCCACTTTCAACAAACTCTTGAAACTTTCGCCAGTATCATTGAACCTCAAGCTGTCCAGAATCTTCAGTTTACGCCTGAACCTCCGATCAACGAAGCTAGGAGCATCTATCATTCCCAGGTAATGATCCCTTTCCTTATGAACGATTGTCCTTTTGCTATATCTGATCATGTGGCTGTTGTACCCAGTATAGATGAGAAACTGAAAGAGTTCTTCCCTAGTTACCATAGAACCCAACCCCTAGGGCACAAATATCTTCCCAAAACTAACGATGTTTCGACTGACCTATCAGTTCTCACTCAGCTGAACTTGAAGTATCTTCATGATGGTACCAGACTGGTTAGGGCTATTAACCCATTTGATGAATTTGATGAGTGGTTGGCTAGGTTTGAAAGAACTAAGGCTGACACTGGAAGGAAATTGGGATTTACGATATTTTGATGCTGACGAAGACTCATATCCCTTATTGTGTAAACCTTATGGCCGCCTCTTTATATTTCTGGGACTGTACCCATTATACTTTTCACCTGCCATGTGGGATGATCACCCTCACTCTCTTCGACATAGCCGATATCGCAAGGCTTCGACCTGATGGACCTTCATATGACCCAAACGTTGATGCTGAAGACACCATTGGCTTTCATACGTCCAGGTTGACGTGCACTCCCTTTCTTCAACATCACTCAAAACCACGTGCAGAAGTGGTTTCTAATGAAGAGCATGTTGCTTTTCTGACTCTCTGGTGTCGTACCCCGAAAAATACGACCTCACGCGATCCGAAAAGACGGAGTCACGCGCCGGACAGACTGAAGAGTCGCCACCTAATTCTATTTATTCCCAAAGAGGGAAAGGGGAGATATAGATACAACCTGGGAAGAGAAGGATGAGGACAAAGGTCAACGGAACCATTGCCTGGGTTCGAGAGTCGGTTATGCAGGGGGAAGGTATTAGCACCCCCTACATCCATTGTACTCGATGGGAACCATCTAAGTTATCGCGTGCGAAAGGATGTCTATGCTTAAACGAATTGCTTGCTAGAGGGAAATGAGTTGAATTATAAGTTAGATTGATCCTAGGTGCTCGGCAAGGATTGAGATCCTTGTGCCTACGTACTCCCGCGTGCAATGGGAAAGTCAGAGCCTCGTAGTTCGGCCTGCTAAGGGTATTGGTTGTTTATTTTATTACCTTTCTTCGACGAAAGGGTTTAGGAGTTGAAATGCACTAAAGACTATGGATAGTTTATCTCGTCCAACAAGACGAGCGTCTTGCGTCGATGTAATCGGAGCGAGTAACGAGAGCTCGTTATCCTCCTTTCTACCGCTTAAGGCTCGTGGCGTACAGTTCTTCTTGTTTTATTAGAATGTTTTATTTCCTAAGGCCGCTTGACGTTGGATCAAGGGTTTGGATCTAAAAAGAATCGTTTTTTTTTAGGTTAGAGGGTAAATGCAAGTGGAGGTTTGTTTTGTAGTTTGTTTAGCGAGGCACAAAGCGATCGGCTCGCAAGATGAGGTGGATCCTAATAAACGATAACTGAATAATAGAGTGCGAGTGTGCAAGTGTAATCGCTTGGCGTTGGACCAAGGATTCAGAATTAAATAACATACGGAAAATAAAATGCGTACAAAGTAATGGGAGAGGGATACAAAATAAATACAGGGGATTGCGCGAAATAAATGGTATCATTGTAGTTTGCCCAAGAGGAAGCGTGTGTGCAGTGTTTTTGAACGGTTCGAAGGCGTTCGGCCTTTTTTATCGGAAACAACTATTCGAAGGCGTTGGACCTTTTTGGGACGCATCGAAATTTACTTCGTTTACTTCCTTAGAGCCGGTTTAAAGAAACCGTTCTATGAGGAGTCGAAACATTTCTTTTTTAACATGCGGAAATAAATAAATTAATTAAATTGAATGGTGAAGATTAAATTAATTAATAAATTAAATAGTATTAAGAATAATGAATAAATTAATTTAAATGTTTGTTTGTAAAAATAATAAAATAAAAACAATAATAATTAAAAAACTAATTACAATGAGGGCCTCATATTGACCGGATATCACCGATTTAACAAAATCGGGCGAAAAATCGACCTTTTATCATGTCATTGGCCCCAAATAATAAAAAAAAAGACATATAAATAAATAATAAAAACAAATAATTCACTAATTTCTTGACATTTCTAACATAATAATGTAATAAATAAAGACTATATAAAAAAAGTTAAATTAAATTAATAAAACCAGCAAACAAATTACAAGAAAATAAATAGATTTAAAACAAAAAAAAAAGATAACTAAGAGAATGAGGTTTGTCATGTGATTAGATGTAGTGTTAGTAATTAGTATCATGGGTCTAGAAGCCCTTATCAAAATCCATAAAAAACAAATAATATAATAAAATGAAACTCATAAATTAGAAATATATATAAAAAAAATCTAAAAAGGCAAAAACTATCATCAATAGTAAATTGCCGGTTTCAGAAACAAAAACGCAAAAACAGGTGCTTCACTCACATCATGCCTTATCACGATTCAAAAACACACAAACCACCTACCTTCGGAATCGTCTCTCTCACAAATTGCTTTCCTAGATCTTGTGGTTCGCTCTCTCTCAGTTTCGAATCCGTCCCCGTCTCACTTTCAACTCGTGAAATCGTCGACGGCTATGGAAGAGCTTCGCGGTGGTTTGGCTATGGTTCTGACTGGTGGCGGCGCGTTTCGGCTCTGATTCGCGCTTCACGGTTTCATAATGGAGGTGAGGGTAAAGGAGTTTCACAAGGTTTGTCTTGGTGGAATGGTTTGCGGGATAGCGATCTGTTTCACTGGGGTTTTGTGCTGGAGTTGGATTTGCGCGATGGGTCTGTGTTGAGATGAGTTCGGTGGGGGTGTTTTTCGGTAAGTTGGTGCGGCTTATGGTTTTGGACAAAAATGAAGGTGGGTCGGTGATGATTTTTTGAGGTTCGTGTGTGTGGTGAGCTGGTTCTGCGGATGAAGTTTGGGTTTGGTTTGCGCGACGGGATTCGCGGCGGTGTTTCTCAGATTCGGTTTCGTCGGGTTTCAGATTTTGTGATGTTGGTGATGTGTTCTCGTTTTGGTTTGTGGAACATTTTTACGGTTTCGACTCTGCTTCTGTTTCTTTTTTTTTGTCTATGAAGGGGTTGAAAATGGTGGTCGGTTTGAATGGTGATGAAGGTGAATGAAGGAGGTTGGTGCAGTTCAGATTTGGGGGGTGGTTTGATAATGGAAACTGTTATTTCTTTTCATCTCATACTCTCTGTTTGCGTTTTAGTTTGGTGATGGAGAATGGATGGTGTTGCGGTTGCCGCAGATTCGTGAAGGGTTTGTTGGTGAAACGAAAATGATGAAGGGTGAAGATTCAGAGTATTTGTTTCTTATTTGCAGAAAAAAACTATTTATGAATTTTTGGTTTAACATTTTTGAAGCTTGGTGTTCACAATATTTTGTAAAGTTTTTAGGTTCTCCCAGCTTGGAATCATAGTGAATGAATGATTTATTATATAGAGGGATTGTTTGAGGGCATTATGGATATTAAAGTAGGGATTTGGATAAGAATTGAAAGGAAATTTGGTTATTTTGCAAGCTATAAAATTGATGTTAAATTAGTGTTGCAAATTGTTGTGTGGTTGTGCGGATGGTATCTTGAGAAGTTTGTTGTGTTGGTGTTTGTAGCTTTTTTCTGTGTACTGAAGACGAGGTGGTGTGTATGCTGAAAAAGTGGGGTGAGGACCCTTAGAAGAATATTTGAAAAGAAAAGATATGATGTTGTATTCCCCTTTTTAGAAACTGAATGTGTGGACAAATTATATATAATTTTTAATGTGGGTGTGGCAATGTAAACAATTATAAAAATAAGAATAAAAAATAAATATAATAATAATAAGAAAATTATAGTCATTTAGATAATATGGAATAAAAATAAAATGAATGATGATTAATGGAAGAAAAAAGAAAAATAAGAGAGATTTGATTTTAAGTAAAAATGAATTTTTATATTAAAATTGAAAATGACGGATAATGATTGATAGATAAAAAAAATCTATATATAAAAAAAAATTAAAATGACTAATAATATATATATATATATATATATATATATATATATATATATATATATATATATATATATATATATATATATATATATATATATATATATATATATATATAAACAGGTTAATAAGTATGGATTATGAAATAATAATAATATTCTAGAAAAAAGAAAAAAAAAGACATGGCTAGAAATAAAGAATAAATAAATAAATACGATATCGACATACAAATGAATGGTCACTGCATCGAAATGCACCAATTTTCAACAGCACAAACACATAACCTAAAAAAGTATGGACAAAATTTTGGCTCAATTTGAACAAACTAAAACAAATATTTTTCTTCAATTTTCTGAGTAATAAAAGTAAATATGCGGGTAGGACAAATTTGGGGTATGACAGATGCCCCTATCGAATTGACTTAGACCGAGTAAGATGAACCGGCTCGCGTTCAATCTTTCAAGGTATAAGATAATTAGATATTAACAGACTCCAAATTTGTCCGACAAAGAAAGAAATTTGTGAAAATGGCAAATGAAATAAATTGGAAATAATGAGTGACACAGCAAGAAACGAATTGACAAAAAATGAATCTATTATCATCGACGGATGATAAAGCGAATAACTGAAAATACAAATCACTTATCACCAGAGGATGATAAGGCAAAATCACTGAACATAAACTCACTTATCATCAGAGGATGATAAGCGAAAGACAGAAAAATAAAGAATCACTATCAACAGAGGATGATAGGCGAAAGACAGAAAAATAAAGAATCACTATCAACAGAGGATGATAGGCGAAAGACTAAAATAAAGAATCACTATCAACAGAGGATGATAGGCGAAAGACGGAACATAAAAATCACTATCAACAGAGGATGATAGGCGAAAGACAGAAAAATAAAGAATCACTATCAACAGAGGATGATAGGCGGAAGACAGAAAAATAAAGAATCACTATCAACAGAGGATGATAGGCGCAAGACAGAAAAATAAAGAATCACTATCAACAGAGGATGATAAGGCAAATAACTGAAAATAAAATCACTTATCACCAGAGGATGATAAGGCAAATGGAATTTAAACACGACCATTGAATCCGTCAAGAGGATGCCTGGAATCTTCGATTGATACGATCCTGACTTCTGCTGGGGAAAGGACTGGAAACTTGTGTTGATCCCGGATCCTGAATTATGCAACTATGCTTGATTGTTTGAAATGGTATTCCATAACGATGGAAATACGATGCAAATGTTTATGCACTGAGATGTAAATTGAAAATGTTGGGGAATAAAAAGCTGGCTTATTAAGGTATGCATATGATGCACATGCTGCAAATGATTGATGTAAACGATGCTTATGACGTATAATGATGCATATGAGCGATTAAAAGGTGCCAGCTTGGTGGACTTTTGGTTTGGTAGTTGCCAATAATGATTGGACTTTGGGTGGGTGGAAGGATTGATTCCCCGACACTCGATCTTCGACGATGTATGGTCAGAAGATGGATCTGTATGCTCCAAATCTAGTTATCTGCTGATGAGCGAAGCGACACATGAAGACTGATTAGCTTTGAATGATTGCCAACGTCTGGCGAGATCTGCTTATTCAGCTGGGGAAACGAGATAGGAAGATTTTCTCTTTGTTTGCTTGCCTCTGTCTGTAGGGCATTCGAAATAAATCAGGTGGGGAGCTTTGACAATGGTCATGACATGATCTGCCCCAGTGTCTGGATTTGGTAGGCGTCTGCCCCTGGTTGAGTTGTTTGAAGATAATTTTCCCCTGATTGGGCAGTTGAGGTAATCTTGATTCATGTTGGCACCGATGAAGTTCGAATTTCTCTATTGATTGCCCCTTGTTGGGATTGCACTGATGTCAAGCACTGATTTGCAATTAAATTATTCATACACAAATGGTAGTGTTAATGTAAAGTTCATGGAAGTTTTGAAAAAAAAGTCAATTTATTTGAATGATTGTGATAGTGTGACGAATGGACCGTTAGTCCAAACGATGTGCTGATTTAGAAAGTGCGTGAAAGATGCAGTAAGAATAATGTGCAATCGATATTGAAGATTTAGCAAATATATGGGAGTCAATTTACGCAACCTTGCTGGAAGCATGCTTTCAGAATAAACCGTGCCTCAATTAGGACTTTCGAGGGTTGTAACGTGGTTTGGTTAATGGTTTGAGAAACAAAGATATAAGGCTCAAAGTTTGATTTGTACCCATCCCTTCTTCGTATTGTTCTCCTGTCCTATGTTCAGTTAACTCTACACATGCATTTGTTTTGACGTTGCAAGAGTGAAGAGGAAGCTTTAATGTCTGCTTGAAAATGGCAGTCATCTTATTTTGTTGTTGGTGACCCTTTGATTCTTGATTTGGTGGTCACTGATATTTGTTTTGTTTTTGTTGAGGATTTGGGCTCCTCTTTTGATTTTTTTTCCGACTAAGTCTCCCTTCGGGTGCTCAACTTAGCGGTTTTCTTTTTCTATTTTTTTGTATTGAATGTTGCGACTGCCAAGTCATTTGTTGATGGTCCTCCGACGGGATGTCTCATCTTGCAATTCGAAGGTGTAGTTAGTTTAACTGAACAACTACCCTGCCCCGGGTTAAATGTAAGGGTTGTATCCGAAAGAAACTCCTACTTCTAGGCTCGAAGTGGTTGACTAGGGATTAACTCCTTATATCTCCAGTGTTTGGGGATTTGAAAGAATGCATGTACATCATTGACGAGATTTTATCTGAAAGCATACCGTAACAATTATGGGTATTTCGTTTTCATCATCCTCCCTCAAATATTTGCTAAAGTGCAGTGAGGAAATATTTTTGTGATTTCTGTGATAAATGATAAATATGAGCGAATGCGAATAAATTGATTCAAAACATGCATAAACATAACATTAACATAACCAAGTACAAACGATAACAATGTTCAGAGCAAATAGTACTTAGACAAACATTACAAAACAACAGGAATGCGGAAATAATAGATGGCACTGGCTGCCTTGATTTGAGGAATTGAACTTCTCTTGATTGAATGCTTCAAAGTTGGTGACTACTCAGCTTGGTCTTCAACAACCCTTTCAAATGTCTTTACTTGTTGGCACCGTGCGACGGCATTGGATCATTCTGGACATTTGCATTTCTCGGAGTGAAAGTGAGATCCTTAGAGTTGATCATATCCTGAATCAAGTGTTTGAAGGCATGGCAGTTCTCGATGGTGTGACCTGGAGCACCTTTGTGATACTCACAGCGAGCATTGGCATCATAGTTCCGGGTGTTGCCAGTCTGAGGTGGCATATCTCTCAAAGTAAGAGGTCCTTTTGCTATCAGCTGTTTAAAGATTTCGGTGAATGGCGAAGATTAAATTAATTTATAAATTAAATAGTATTAAGAATAATGAATAAATTAATTTAAATGTTTGTTTGTCAAAATAATAAAATAAAAATAATAATAATTAAAAAACTAATTACAATGAGGGCCTCATATTGACCGAATATCACCGATTTAACGAAATCGAACGAAAAATCGGCCTTTTATCATGTCATTGGCCCCAAATAATAAAAAAAAGACATAAATAAATAATAAAAACAAATAATTCACTAATTTCTTGACATTTCTAACATAATAATGTAATAAATAAAGACTATATAAAAAAAGTTAAATTAAATTAATAAAACCAGCAAACAAATTACAAGAAAATAAATAGATTTAAAACAAAAAAAAAAGATAACTAAGAGAATGAGGTTTGTCGTGTGATTGGATGTAGTGTTAGTAATTAGTATCATGGGTCTAGAAGCCCTTATCAAAATCCATAAAAAAACAAATAATATAATAAAATGAAACTCATAAATTAGAAATATATATAAAAAAATCTAAAAAGGCAAAAACTATCATCAATAGTAAACTGCCGGTTTCAGAAACAAAAACGCAAAAACAGGTGCTTCACTCACATCATGCCTTATCACGATTCAAAAACACACAAACCACCTACCTTCGGAATCGTCTCTCTCTCAAATTGCTTTCCTAGATCTTGCGGTTCGGTCTCTCTCAGTTTTGAATCCGTCCCCGTCTCACTTTCAACTCGTGAAACCGCCGGCGGCTATGGAAGAGCTTCGCGGTGGTTTGGCTATGGTTCTGACTGGTGGCGGCGCGTTTCGGCTCCGATTCGCGCTTCACGGTTTCATAACGGCGGTGAGGGTAAAGGAGTTTGCAAGGTTTGTCTTGGTGGAATGGTTTGCGGGATAACGATCTGTTTTACTGGGGTTTTGTGTTGGAGTTGGATTTGCGCGATGGGTCTGTGTTGAGATGAGTTCGGTGGGGGTGTTTTTCGGTAAGTTGGTGCGGCTTATGGTTTTGGACAAAAATGAAGGTGGGTCGGTGATGATTTTTTGAGGTTCGTGTGTGTGGTGAGCTGGTTTTGCGGATGAAGTTTGGGTTTGGTTTAGGCGACGGGATTCACGGCGGTGTTTCTCAGATTCGGTTTCGTCGGGTTTCAGATTTTGTGATGTTGGTGATGTGTTCTCGTTTTGGTTTGTGGAACGTTTTTACGGTTTCGACTCTGCTTCTGTTTCTGGTTTTTTTTTGTCTATGAAGGGGTGTAAAAGGGTGGTCGGTTTGAATGGTGATGAAGGTGAATGAAGGAGGTTGATGCAGTTCAGATTTGGGGGGTGGTTTGATAATGGAAACTGTTATTTCTTTTCATCTCATACTCTCTGTTTGCGTTTTAGTTTGGTGATGGAGAATGGATGGTGTTGCGGTTGCCGCAGATTCGTGAAGGGTTTGTTGGTGAAACGAAAAATGATGAAGGGTGAAGATTCAGAGTATTTGTTTCTTATTTGCAGAAAAAAAACTATATGAATTTTTGGTTTAACATTTTTGAAGCTTGGTGTTCACAATATTTTGTAAAATTTTTAGGTTCTCCCAGCTTGGAATCATAGTGAATGAATGATTTATTATATAGAGGGATTGTTTGAGGGCATTATGGATATTAAAGTAGGGATTTGGATAAGAATTGAAAGGAAATTTGGTTATTTTGCAAGCTGTAAAATTGATGTTAAATTAGTGTTGAAAATTGTTGTGTGGTTGTGCGGATGGTATCTTGAGAAGTTTGTTGTGTTGGTGTTTGTAGATTTTTTCTGTGTACTGAAGGCGAGGTGGTGTGTATGCTGAAAAAGTGGGGTGGGGACCCTTAGAAGAATATTTGAAAAGAAAAGATATGATGCTGTATTCCCCTTTTTAGAAACTGAATGTGTGGACAAATCATATATAATTTTTACTGTGGGTGTGGCAATGTAAACAATTATAAAAATAAGAATAAAAAATAAATATAATAATAATAATAAGAAAATTATAGTCATTTAGATAATATGGAATAAAAATAAAATGAATGATGATTAATGGAAGAAAAAAGAAAAATAAGAGAGATTTGATTTTAAGTAAAAATGAACTTTTATATTAAAATTGAAAATGACGGATAATGATTGATAGATAAAAAAATATCTATATATAAAAAAAATTTAAAATGACTAATATAAATTTTATATATATATATATATATATATATATATATAAACAGGTTAATAAGTATGGATTATGAAATAATAATAATATTTTAGAAAAAAGAAAAAAAATACATGGCTAGAAATAAAGAATAAATAAATAAATACGATATCGACATACAGATGAATGGTCACTGCATCGAAATGCACCAATTTTCAACAACACAAACACATAACCTAAAAAAGTAAGGACAAAATTTTGGCTCAATTTGAACAAACTAAAACAAATATTTTTATTCAATTTTCTGAGTAATAAAAGTAAATATGTGGGTAGGACAAATTTGGGGTATGACTGTAAACACCCCAAATTTTCCCTCACCCATTCACACCATGGCTTGTGATCTCTTCATATGCATAAACACAATCATAGCATCCCATACCACATTTTTGATTCACTGCATTGTTTCAGAGTCATCTGCATCTAGGGTTTGTGATCTGAGCAATCTAAGAGCTTCTTGAGCCACTCCAAAGGTCATCAATCACTTCAAAGGGGTCCATATATGTTCAAGCATCATATTATGCCCTCTCAAAGTCAAGAATGTCAAAGAATCACAAGAGCTGAGATTGGCATGGAAGCAGAGCCAGGTTTAACTGCACAGATGACCTAGAATTAGGGTTTTGGTTTCAGAGGCCATAACTCCAATTTTTTTGGTCATTCTTGTTTCTATTGGTCTCTATATGGTATAGGGAGCATGCATATCAATTTTCATGAAGAAATTCCATGGGGAAGTCATCTGATCAAGAGTTGTCTTTCTAAGCAAGTCGTTGCAAAACCAGGGCATCTGAGGCCCCCAATGAACCAACCAAAGGGTGTTCATCATCATTTTGATTATGTATGATCTTTATTTGATCATAGAAGATGTTAGAAGTTCACAAAATTGGAGAATTTCAAGTCATTTGCAAAGTTGACTTTTTGGGAAAGTTGACTTATGTTGAAAATTGCCATTTTGGGAAACTTTTTCAACCTTTGCTTTTTGATTCAAAAATGCTTCAAATGGAAAAACTTTGGTCATGAAAGTTGTAGAATGGATAATTCCCTTTTCAAAAAGTACAAGAACTTGACCTAATTCATTTTGGATCAAAAGTTATGGTTTGTCAAAGTTGGGAAAAATCACATAATTTCAAATTTTCTACCAAAGAGGCAAAGTTGCAAAATCACTTGTCAAGGCAAATTGTGCTATCAAATGGACTTCTAATCTTCATACAAGCATGTACCAAGACCTAAAAGTCAGATTGCATCAAAGGATCACTCATTTTTATGGCTTATGGAGCAAGAAATGTCAAAGGGGGCAAACATGAACCAACTTGCAAAACCTATCACAATTTTTTTACAAACCACTTGCTGCATTGCCTCTAGACTTTTTTTCATAGCATTCCTTGATTCAAGCTGAGCCAAAGCATGCCAAAAAGCAAGTTGTACCATTGCCCATACCTCAAGTACAAATCAAGTTGACATTTTGGCCAAAGACTCATACCAATCACCATAGGCCACCAACAACTTTCTGACCTATCACCTTTTGATACATGGACCAAAGCCAGCATAACACACTACTCACTTCAAGCTGAAACACACACAAGCCATAGTTATCACTTTTTGCTCCAACTTGCAAAAGCATTTGAAACACTCTCCACAAGCTGCAAACACATAAACAAACTTCACAAACAAACTCAGCATGCTTCACTGATCAAAAACCACCCATCACCATAGCCTGAAAGTCACTGAAACAAAAACACGATCACCACCCTCCCTTGAACAGAACTTCTGCCATCTCTCAAACCAGCCATCCTCAAAGCTTTCTAAGCCTCATTTCATCATCAGAGGGTTCAAAGGAGTGGGCTTGCAGCAAAGGAAAGGCCAGAAAGCTCAGGACCAGGAGTTTCCATCTCAGGTAGCCATCTCAAACTTTTTTCCAGAAACTCCATTTTAAGTTCTTAAATGATTCTATGTGTTCCCCTGGTCATGGGGATATGATTATTTTTAAAAATGGTTGAGAAACCAGGATGTATGATTGCTCTGAAACTTTTCTGCCCTAAATGTGTTTTGCTTCGATTTGCTTGATTAATAATGAAAAAATGATTTTTGTTTGGGGGTTTTGATTCAGTGTTGAATGGGGATGGATTCTGGGCAATTAGATTTCATTTTCATGGCGTTTTGAGAAAGTTAGCAACTTTCAGGTGAGAGTCTCGCCGGAGAAGACGACCGGAAGTCTTCTCCGGCCACCTGAAAGTGTTTAGGGTTAATCTGTGTAATTAAATGAAATTTGAACGTGGGCCTTTGATCTGGCTGACTTTTGTTGACTCCCGCGCGTTCCAATGGCCAGGATGCTTTCATTAAACCCTAATCCACGTCATTAATCCTTTTAATTGAGTTTATAAATTAATCTGGCCAGTTTGAATCTCAACCCTTAGATCTGGCGCCAGTCAATTCGCGCGTTCCTTGTTTAAACCTCAGCCACTGGATCAGCATACTTTTCATTTAATTCAATTTTATTTGCATTTAAATTCATTTGTTTTCTACATTTTATTTAAAATAGTAAAAATCATTGAAAAATTCTGAAAATTTTTATTCAAGCTTTTATTAATTTTTAGAAACCAAAAACATTTTTATTTTTATTTTTTGCATTAAAAATTATTTATAAATCATTTAAAAGTTTATTTTTAATTAGTTAATGAGAATTAATTAATTAAAAATACTTTTAGGTATTTAAAAATCACAAAAAAATTCATGAAACATTTAAAATCATTTAGAAACATTGTCCAACCCTTAAACCAAATTTCTTTTTTGATCTTGATGTCTTTTGACAATTTTCCATGGAATTAATTTCATTTCAAGGCATTATATTGATCCAATATTCAAAAATTCATTTCTGCCTAGCCTTTAAGAGTTGGACTTTGATTCTTTTTGCATTGCATTTTGTTTAGCATGTAGTTTATAGGATTAAATTGGCATGAATTGATCTTGCATTTTCTATTTGTTTGACATTTTTCTTGGCAAGGTACCTTAAAACCCTAGCAATCTTAAGAAATTCATAACCCTCATTAGGTTAAGAGTTAGAACCCCTCCTTTGGGCAGGAGTTTGTATAGGTTTAGGGTTCCTTTGAATGCATTTTCAATTTTTTATCATGATGTTTGCTTCTGGTTTTGATTTTTGTTTTGTGCATTGATCATAAACCCTAATTTGGGCTTTCATTTGCATCCATCTTCCATTTGTTTGCATACTATGACTTGCCATGACATTTTGTGCATCCATTTGATTCATAATACATCTTAAGACATATTAGAATCATGTTTGATCATTGCATCTTTCATTTTCCATGTTGTATGCCATTTGCATTTCATAACTTTTCATGTATGTTCATGGTTCTAAGCATGTTTCTCTTGCATCCACATGTTTGTTTGATCATTCCCATGCCTTGCCTCATGTATGCATCATATTTTAGCATCATCAACATCACACACATGCTTCTGGTTTTGGTTTGCATCATGCCATTTCATCTCATCTTGCATTTCATTGCATTCCTTTCACTAACTTTTCAGGTGGTAAGTTGTTTTGAGAAGTGAATTTGCCTTCACTTCTCACAATCTCTTTTCATCCCTCTTATGCATCATTGCTGCATTTTGTCTTGTGTTTGAGATTGATCTTTCTCATTCTTCTTCATCTTACTTTCTTTCTTCAAGTGACTTGTCTTCTTAAATGAAGCAAGTTACTTTGCTTCTCTTTGCTCCTTTCATCTGCTTCCTGGTGGTTTCTCTGAAGATTTCTCTTGTAAACCTCACAAACCCTAGGAACAACCAAGCATGACAATAATTAGGGTTTTGATTAGTCCCCCATTTAGATTTTACCTTTGTGTCTCATTGAGTCTTCTCTTCTCATCTCATAATCAAGGACTAAACCCTAAAGGCTTTAAGGCTTTGTGATTAAGCTTATGCCTGCATCCTTCTATTAGGATGGAGTGTATAACTTTAATCCTAAGTGTTAAACCCTTAATGTGTTTAAATCCTTTAATCAATCCATCTAATAATCATCAAGACATCAAGCTTGTAACTTGGGCCTTACATTAGGGTTCTAATTCTTCCTTAACTGGTTAAGAAGGACTAACCCTAGTGTTAATGGACAAGTCCCCCTCAAGTTGTCTTACAAACCCTAAAACTCACTTCATCATCTAATCATTAACTAAAATCCACTTAATAAAGGTTTGTTTTGTCATGAGGTTAATCCCTAATCATGGGTTAAGTCGAGGAGTCTTTCTCAGCTTAAATGTTCTCATTTATTATCCTTCTATTAGGATGGTGTAATGAGTCCATTAAATCCTTGATTATGGCTTAAACTCATTACTTAACACTAAACAAAAACAACAAAAATATCTAAATAATCACAAGTAGGTTAATGATCTTAATCCTACATCATGGTAATTAAGTGTGAGATGCTGACTTCACACTTAAGGTATTCTCATTACCCCTAATCAGAGGGAGGATGTGATGAGTTTACTAACCCATTGGTTTAGGCTTAAGCTCAGTAACTTATGACAAACTTCAAAAAGCAATAAAAGACTGAAAACTCATGAAACAAACAATAATCGTCTCCTCCGGGATTCATTTCTCATCTCATTCACTCATAAACGAGAACTTGCTTCTTCCGTCTAATGCAAGACAGTTTGCACCTGAGCCAGACAGGTCATACACTTGAGCATAGACAAGCAAGCAGTTCACAAGTCAATTCATCTTTCAGTCTCTTTGGGTCGAACTACGGTGTTCTGACTTCCTCATTGCACGAGAGGATACGTAGGCATAACTTAACAGTTATCGAACAAAAGTTTCTGTATATTCCCCTCTTTCCAGCATTATTTTCTTAGCCTCATTATCATGAGCATTTCACTTTTGTCCTTACACTGACACTTCACTTATACACCTCACACTTCTTCTACACTGACACCTGTACATCCTTTTCCAGCTCTTTATACACAAATTGCACTGACACTACCCCTTTTAAAACACAAATCTTTTGAGCGTGGATCCCGTCGAGTACGACGGACAATCTGGGTGCTAATACCTTCCCAGGTTGTAACCAACCCCCTTTCTCAGTCTCTCTGGTTCGCGACCGTCTTATCCATATCTTTCTAGGTCTATGCAGCATTACCTTTCCTCTGGGATAAAAATGCCTAGCTGGCGACTCTTGTCTTCTGAGTTCACTCCTGTGTGTTCTCATTCCATCCTTTCGCCGACCGTTCGCGTCTGTACCTTCATTTGAGTCATTCTCATTTGGTGGGAGCGACAGCTTGGCGACTCTGCTGGGGATACACTGTAACCAGGGCTTCTGGTTCTTTTTGTGGGTTCCTCCTAGCGCTTGTTTGATTCGTGTTTACTGGGGTGTTATGTGCTAATTGTGTTTATTTTTGCTTTATTTATTGCTTTATGTACAGTTATTTATTGCTTTCTTTACAGCTTTATATACATCATACTGTCATACTGTTTTGGCTGGATCTGGTTTTGTTGCTTTGGTGGGTGGGTGTTCCATTGAGAGTTTAAGGTCCTATACCTGGGACCTGAGTGACACCTAGGCTAGAGTGGTTCATGTTCTTTCCCATTCCATTTCGGTCTGGTGCGGGAATATGAAACACGGTTCAGATATGGGTTTCTTCTTGAGAACTCTGTGCTACAGATCTCCTGTAATGCTAGGGCTATCTGGGAAGCCTGCTAAGTCTGGATGACCTTTACTATGACCTCCAGAAACTGAGGTGATTTAGAGGAGGATCTTTTATGGTTATTATAAACACTGTACCTCCGGGTTAGATGTGTTTACACTTCTCATAATTGATCCAAGTCTGAGGATCCTTGTTTTAGAACACCACCTGTGAGGGGGTTGGGCTGTTTACAGGTTTGCAGGTACCTTTGACCTCAGCATACCCTGTTACTTTGTTTGATTAAGAGTACTCCACTTTGGACAGTTCTTGTGATTTAACCCTGGATATGTGACTCTTTATTTGAGTCCCCCACCTTGGTTACTGGACTTATGAACCTCCATCTGGATTTCTTGAACATACATGGACTTATATCAAGGCAGTAATCAGATCCAGCTTGATCACAAACCCTTGCATATCATTTGCATACATCATCATTGCATCATTTAACATGTGTTTATTTGTTTTTCAGTGTATCCATATTACATTTGGCTTGGTTTTGACCCCTTCATCTGCATAGGCCCTTGTTCACCAGCTATTTGCTTCAGCTACCTTCATCAGCTATCTGCTTCAGCAACCTCCATCATCATCCTCAGCCTATCAGGGGCTCACTTCTAGTATCAGTCATCATCATCAGTATTTGTCTCAGCTATTCATCAGCAGACATGGCACCCAAGAAGAGCAACATCTCCTATCATTTCTTTGAGCCTGAGCTGGCTGGCATCAGGAAGGTCCAGGCCCTGATTACTCCAGACCATATACCACTATTCAGAGAACATTATGGAGGCATCCTTGATGTGGTTATGGATTTGGACCCTTCCCAGAGGAGCTTGATTCATACTTGCCTACAGTTTTATGATCCCCCTCTGAGGTGCTTCACCTTTCAGAATTTTCAGTTGGGACCCTTGTTGGAAGAGTATTCATCACTGGTTGGTGTACCTATTAGGGGTGGTGTCCCTTTCAACCCTGAGATGGCTTTTCCCAGTAATGAAGAGGTGGCAAAAGCCCTGTATCTGGAACCTATATTGATTGAGCAGAACATGACAACAAAGGCTGGAATCTCTGGTCTGCACTTGGATTTCTTGACCTCTCAGGCTATTCTGAAGGCCTCCTTGGGAGAATGGAAGGCAGTCTGTGCATTATTAGCCCTCAGCATATATGGGGTTATATTATTTGCAGATGAGCCTAAGTTTATTAGCAAGAATGCCATTCATCTTTTCATTCTAAGGAACCCAGTGCCCACCTTACTGAGAGATTTCTATTACTCTGTTCATCAAAGGAATGAAAAGCAAAGAGGAAGATTGGTGAGATGCTGTGCTCCCCTGTTCCATACCTGGTTTCTCAAACACTTGCCCAAGACTGATGCCTTCTTGAATCCTTACCAACAGAAGAATTGGGCTAGGAGACTTGTTGCTTTGACCTCAGATGACATCAGGTGGTGCACCCAGAGCACCAAGGGCAGGGACATCATTACTAGTTGTGGGCAGTTCCCCAATGTACCTCTGTTAGGAGTGAAGGGTTGCATCAACTATAACCCTCTGCTATTCAAAAGACAACTGGGCTATGCATTGTTCCACCCTTCTAGAGTGCAAGATCTAGCTGAGACCCTTTATTGTGAGATCAAGCCTAATCTGGCTATTATCAGGCAAGCATCCTGGGCTTGGGACAATGTCCAGACCAAAGGAATGGCCATTCTTGGGAGATGCAAAAATGTGGCCTCAGCTCAATATTATGAGTGGTCTCATGCCAGGGCTCAAATTTTTGGGATGCCCTTCACCATTGAGGATGCACCTGGGCCATCCACAGCACCACCTCCAGCCACTGTCAGCCTGGAAGAGTTTGAGAAACTGAAAGAGAGGAATGAGAATTTGACTGAAGCCCTGAAGAGAACCCTCTGGGAGAGGAGTTATGGTCGTCTGGACATTGAAAGGTTAGAAAAGCTTAAGGTGGAGCATCTAGCCAGGATTGAAAAGTCAGAGGACTACATCAAGAAGTCAAGGGCTGGGGAGCAGATTTTAAAGAATGCCTGTAAAGAGGCCCGGTTCCAGAAGGCCAGGACTGATCTCTATCTGAAAGAGAGTCAAGCTAGGTGGTCAGGTTCACTGAAGCTCGCACTCAGGAAGATAAAAAAACTCAGGACAAGATTGAACAGTTAGAGGCCAGTGCAAAGGAGCAACAGGAAGCTCTGCTAGCAGCCCAGAGGGAGATCTCAGAATTGAAGCTTAGGGCTGGTGTGAAGAGGTCAAAGGACCAGGGCAGACACAAGAGGCTAACCACTGCTATCGCCACCAGGAATCTTCTTATCAGTAACCTCACAGAGCATCCAGCTGACCCTGTGACTGAAGCACTTCTGAAGGAAGTTAGGGAGGATGAGTTTGGTCTTGGTGTCTGACTTTTGCTTGTTGTTGCTTTCATTTCATGTACTTTGCTTTTATGTTGTACTTTTGACCCCTCAGAGGGCATGTATTGTAAAAAACAAACTATGTATGGTTAATCATTTTGTAATATATTAGTTTGTTTCATTCGAATCTCTTTCTCCCAAGCAACATCAAAGCACCTTCCTCAGGGGTCTGGAAAGGTCAAAACCAAATGCCAAGCCGGATACCTTGGAAGCAAATAAGCATACTGCATTGCATACTAACTTTTGTTTTGTTTTGTAGGTTTTTGTTTTGTTTGTTACTAACTCTATTGTGATTCAGGAACTATTGCTCGACGTCGGGTGTTCCCACTCAACCGTCCACACAAATATCCCACTCGCAACAACCTTTCGGGTATACAAATGGACCAAGTACAACAGGACCTTACAGAGGTCAGGACCCAAATGGCCAATGAGAGACTGGAGGTGAGAAATCAGATGACCCAGTTTATGGAGGTGATGAATGGATTGGCACAGAGCCAAGAGAGATTAAGGGCATTAGTAGAAAGGTAGACCCAAGAGGAACCCCATTTAGGGACTGGGGGAACAAGCAACAATGAGAGGGTTCAGCCTCATGTTAACCCACCTGTGTATGGGCCCCACCTTCATCCAGAGATCAACATCCCTGCTAATGTGCAAGGGAATGCCACTGCAGCCAGAGTATTATAAGAAGACCCCCAAGAGGATCAATTCACTATGATGGGAGCTGGGGACGAAGCCTATGACAGAAGGCTAGATGAAATTGCTGAGAAATTGAGATCCCTGGAGTCTCAGAATTCCCTAGGCTTTGATGTTATGGACATGGGTCTAGTGGACGGGGTAAGGATTCCCCACAAGTTTAAACCTCCGTGCTTCGAGAAGTACAACGGAACTTCCTGTCCACGAACCCACTTACAATCCTTTCTGGAGAGGCTGAAGGCATACACCATGGATGAAAAGCTATGGATGTTTTATTTTGAAGATAGCTTAACAGGGGCTTCAAGGGAATGGTACTCTCACTTGACTAGAGCAACCATCAGATGCTGGAAGAACCTAGCTGAGGCCTTCATCAGACAGTACCAGTACAACTTGGATATGGCTCCTAACAGGACCCTCCTGATGGGAATGTCTCAATCATCCAGGGAAAGCTTCCGGGAATACGCCCAGAGGTGGAGACAGCTTGCTGCTGCTATCCAGCCACCCATGTCGGAAAGGGAAATGGCCGACATGTTTATGAACACCCTCCAAGGGACATATATTGACAGGCTAGCTGCCTTTTCTTCCTCCAGCTTCGCCGACGTAGTCATAGCTGGAGAAAGGATTGAAAGCCTATTAAGGATGGGTAAGATTTCTGACAATGGTGCGAACTCGTCCAGCAACCCCAGAAAACCTTTTGTGGGTCCAAGAAGAACCGGAGAGACTAATTCTATTCAGGCCAGCAGGGGCAGACCACAATATGTTCATAGGTCAGTGGCAGCAGTCACTATACCCGCTCCAATTCCTCAGCAACCAGCATATCAACAACAACAACAACCCCATTATCAGCAACAAACTCAGTATCCTCCTCAGAGAAACTACAACAACAACAACAACAATCAACAAAGACCATTTCAACAGAGACCATCTCAGGCCAATAGGGTGATTGATCCAATCCCTATGCCTTATGCCGCTTTATTGCCACAGCTCCTGAAGCTCAACTTGGTTGAGTTAAGGACGTTGGCACCACCAGATCCTTCCAGTCTGCCAAGAAATTACGACACCAACGCCAGATGTGCTTTCCACTCCAATGCACCTGGCCACAATACAGAGAAATGTAGGGCTCTACAAATGAAGGTACAGGACTTGGTAGATTCTAAAGCTCTAAACTTTGTACCCCTGCCAAATGTCAACAAAAACCCCATGCCCAACCACGGAGGACCAAGAATCAATGCTATTGAGGAAGATAAGCCGTCTTTCTTAATAACCAGTGTTGGGCAAATTAGGACACCCCTGGTAGAGATTAAAGCTCAACTCCTAGAATGCCAGATATTCCCCGGGTGTGAGCTCGGGTGCGGTTATTGCAATATTTCGGTAAATGGATGTGATAACTTGAGAAGCGGCATAGATGGTCTCATCCAGAGTGGCCTACTTCAAATCACAACGTCAACACCTTCAAATCCGGCAATCTCTATGACAACAGTTCCCGAGTCTCCTACAACTACAACAACAATTATTCCAAACAATTCTTCAGTTTCATCAACAATTGCTTCAAATATCACTTCAACAAACCAGATATCAACCACCATCTCTTCTACAACATCAGCACCCCTTTATTCAGAATCTTCTTCTACAACACCAGCAAACATCTCAGCAGTCACTATTTATTATGATCCGTCAAGTATTCCTCCGAACAATAATTTTCAACAACAAACAGTGGTGTCTCCTGCCAGGTCACCGGTTACCATCTACTACGATCCACACACTATTTCGACACCCTCCTCTGCTGCAGTCAGTCCGGTTACCATCACGGTACCTGGACCAGTTCCATATGAAAGCAGTAATGCCATCCCTTGGCATTATGGCTCTGACTTTTACTGCAATGGGGAGAAAATCACTCTTGACTCTTCAACCTCTTCTCCACATATTGATAATGTCGGGGGAGGCGGAGGCTTCACCAGAAGCGGACGCCTTTTTGCCTCGCAATCACAAAGACCTAACGCCGAAGCAGAGGCTGCTGCCAAAGCAAAGGGAAAGAGTTTATGAGAATTATCAAGAGGAGTGACTACAAAGTGGTGGATCAGCTTCACCAAACTCCCTCAAAAATCTCCATTTTATCCCTGTTGATGTGTTCCGAAGCTCACCGGAACGCATTACTAAAAGTCTTGCACGCAGCATATGTGCCAGAGGAGATCACCGTTAATCAGGTGGAGACCGTGGTAGCAAATGTCAATACCAGCCATGGGTTGGGTTTTACCAATGCTGATCTAACAACTGAGGGATGTAATCACAACAAGGCTTTACACATCACTCTTGAATGCAAGGGTGCTGTTCTATCGCATGTACTGGTAGACACTGGGTCTTCACTCAATGTTTTACCAAAGAAAGCCTTGGTGAAGCTGGAGTATGATGGCTTGGCACTACGTCCAAGTAATTTGGTAGTAAGAGCATTTGACGGCTCTAAGAGATCAGTGCTAAGAGAGATTGATCTACCTGTGATGATTGGCCCACAGACGTTTAAAATTACCTTCTATGTGATGGACATTCAGCCGGCCTACAGCTGTTTGTTGGGTAGACCTTGGATCCATGTCGCTGGCGCAGTTACGTCTACCCTTCACCAGAAGTTAAAATTCGAGTGGGAGGGCCAGATCATCACCATTTGTGGTGAAGAAGATATTTTTGTTAGCCATCTGGCTACATACAAATACATTGAGATGGACGGAGAGATCCATGAGACCATGAGCCAGGGATTTGAAGCCCTGAACATTAATGAAGCATCTGCTGTACTTGGGACCTCCATGACATCTTACCAGCAAGCCAGGAAGGTTGTTGAAGAGGGGAATGCCCAGGGCTGGGGCAAGCTGTTGCCCGTAGAGAAGAAAGAGGACAGATTTGGGTTGGGTTACAAACCAACTCAACAAGATCAATCAGAGGCTGCTAAGAAGCCCAGTTTTATCAGTGGGGGGATGCTCGCCCCAGATGCAGTAAACAACTTGGAAGATGAGTCGGAGGATGAGCGCAACCTAGAGAGCTGGATACGTCCAAGGATCCCGGGGAGCCATATCTCAAACTGGTCTTCCCAGGAAATTATAAGGGTTACTCCTGTAGAGTAATTATTATTTCCTGTATTTTTAAAGCATGCATCAAGTCTTGCATCTTGCCCAAGATGACAAGACTCATTTTGTAATCGGGCCATCTTGTAATTTTGTGCAAACAGATCAATCAATGAATATCAGACGTCTTTTGCAAATGAGTCTTTTTCTTTTCTGCTCACTGTTTTTCATTTTTTTTCTTTTTGTACAAAAATTAAAATGGCAATGTTTTCCAAAATGATAAACTTCATTTCACTTTTTCTAAAAAAAAAAAAAGATTAAAATCAATCACTAAAATGAACAATCTAAACCCTTGCAGAGAGTGCCTTTCAGACTGCACCGACAACAACACAGCTATGGCTTCGTATGACTTTGACAATCCAATCAATCAAGCCGATGAAGGGGTTGAAGTAGATTTTGAGCTTCCTGAAGAGCTAGCCAGGTTGTTAAGTCAAGAGGAGAAGGTTATCACTCCTCACCAGGAGGAGATTGAAACGATTAATCTTGGTTCGGAAGAAGACGTGAAAGAAGTTAAGATCGGGGCCTGCCTACAAAACTCAGTGAAAGAACAACTGATTGATTTGCTTCGGGAGTATGCGGATGTGTTTGCTTGGTCTTACCAGGATATGCCAGGGTTGGACATCGATATTGTCATGCACAAGCTGCCATTAAAAGAAGACTGCCCGCCAGTAAAACAGAAGTTGCGCCGTACTCGCCCAGATATGGCAATGAAGATAAAGGAAGAGGTACAAAAACAGTGGGACGTCGGGTTCCTTGCTGTAACTAGCTATCCACCGTGGGTTGCTAATATTGTACCTGTGCCTAAGAAAGACGACAAAGTGAGGATGTGTGTTGACTACCGGGATCTGAACTGAGCCAGGCCGAAAGATGACTTCCCTTTACCTCACATTGATGTATTGGTTGACAATACAGATCAGTTCTCGGTGTTCTCCTTCATGGACGGATTTTCAGGATACAATCAGATCAAGATGTCACCTGAAGACATGGAGAAGACAACTTTCATCACACCCTGGGGCACGTTCTGTTACAAGGTGATGCCATTCGGATTGAAGAATGCTGGTGCAACATATCAACGAGCTATGGTAACATTATTCCATGATATGATCCATAAGGAAATCGAGTGTTATGTGGATGACATGATTGCCAAGTCCCTCATAGAGGAAGACCACCTGGCAAATCTGCTAAAACTATTCAAGCGTCTGAGGAAGTACCAGCTGAAGTTGAACCCCAACAAATGCACATTCGGGGTGCGATCTGGTAAGCTGCTGGGCTTTATTTTAAGCGAGAAAGGGATTGAAGTTGACCCTGATAAAGTCAAAGCCATTCAAGAGATGCCTGCACCAAAGTCAGAAAAAGAAGTTCGAGGGTTTCTGGGTAGATTGAACTACATTTCACGGTTCATATCTCACCTTACAGCAACCTGTGAGCCTTTGTTCAAGCTGTTAAGAAAGGAGCAAACAGTTAGGTGGAACGAAGACTGCCAAAGGGCTTTTGACAAGATCAAGTAGTACTTGCAAGAACCTCCAATCCTTATGCCTCCGTTGAAGGAAGACCTCTAATAATGTACTTAACAGTATTAGAAGAGTCAATGGGGTGTGTGCTGGGCCAGCATGACGAGTCTGGTCGAAAAGAGTATGCAATTTACTACCTGAGCAAAAAGTTTACCGACTGTGAACAGCGTTATTCACTCATCGAGAAAACTTGCTGTGCTTTAGCGTGGGCTGCTCGCCTACTGAGACAGTATATGTTGACCCACACCACTTTATTGATCTCCAAGATGGACCCAGTTAAGTACATTTTTGAGAAGCCAACACTTACCGGACGGGTTGCAAGATGGCAAATGATCCTCACAGAATATGACATCCAGTACACATCTCAGAAAGCCATCAAGGGAAGTGTATTGTCTGATTATCTTGCTGAGCAACCTATTGATGATTACCAGCCTATGAGATTTGACTTCCCGGATGAAGACATCATGTTCATAAAAGCAAAAGATCATGAAGAGCCTATTCACACTGAAGGGCCTGACCCGGAAGAAGAATGGACTATGATGTTTGATGGGGCTGTTAATATGAATGGTCGTGGCGTTGGTGCAGTACTCATTACACCTAAGGAAGTTCACATGCCTTTCTCGGCAAAGCTCACCTTTAACTGCACTAACAACGAAGCTGAATACGAAGCTTGCATTATGGGTCTTGAGGAAGCCATTGACCTCAGGATCAAAACATTGACTGTATTCGGAGATTCAGCTCTGGTAGTTAATCAAACCAACGGCAAATGGTACACCCACCAAGATCAATTGATACCTTACAGGGATTATACAAGGAGGTTATTGACTTTCTTTACAACGGTCAAGCTTGAGTATATCCCTCGGGATGAGAATCAGTTTGCAGATGCTCTGGCTACCATTTCATCAATGATCAAAGTTCAAGCCGCCAACTTTGTACCTCGGATTTCAGTATCCAGACTCGACAGAACAGCATACGTGTTCTCAGCAGACGTTGTCAAAGATGATAAGCCTTGGTTCCATGACATTAAGTGCTTCTTGGAGGATCAAACATACCCACCTGGGGCATCTTCCAATGATAAGAAGACTTTAAGAAGGCTTGCTGGTAGTTTCTTCCTGAACACTGATGGTTCCCTGTACAAGAGAAACTTCGATATGGTACTCCTCAGATGCGTTGATAGAACAGAAGCAGACTTGTTGATACACGAGTTGCACGAAGGATCTTTTGGTACCCATGCAGGAGGGCATGCCATGGCTAAGAAGTTGCTAAGATCAGGCTATTACTGGATCACAGTGGATGCTGACTATTGTGCCTATGCCAGAAAATTCCATAAATGCCAGATCTATGCGGATAAAGTGCATGTGCCTCCGAATCCTTTGAATGTGATGTCTTCTCCCTGGCCCTTCGCCATGTGGGGCATTGATATGATCGGCAATATTGAACCGACTGCTTCAAACGGCCACAGATTCATCTTGGTAGCCATTGACTATTTTACCAAGTGGGTTGAAGCAGCTTCCTATGCAAATGTTACAAGGCAAGTGGTAGCCCGATTTCTGAAAAGAGACATCATCTGTCGATATGGAGTTCCCGAGCGAATCATTACTGATAATGGTTCCAACTTAAACAACAAAATGATGGCAGAGCTGTGCCGGGACTTCAAGATCCAACACCACAATTCTTCTCCTTATAGGCCAAAGATGAATGGCGCTGTTGAGGCAGCTAATAAGAATATCAAGAAGATTGTGCAGAAGATGGTAGTCACCTACAAAGACTGGCATGAGATGCTACCGTTTGCCTTGCATGGGTACCGCACGTCAATCAGAACGTCCACTGGGGCAACGCCGTATCAGCTTGTGTATGGTATGGAAGCAGTCCTACCAGTTGAAGTTGAACTACCCTCCCTGCGGGTACTGATGGATGTTAAGTTGAACGAAGCAGAATGGGTCCGATCCCGATACGAACAACTAAGTTTGATTGAAGAGAAAAGATTGGTTGCAATCTGTCATGGGCAGTTGTATCAGAAAAGAATGAAGAAAGCCTTCGATCAGAAAGTCAGGCTCCGAGAGTACCAAGTAGGAGATCTTGTGCTGAAAAGAATCCTCCCTCCTCATACCGACCACAGGGGCAAATGGACTCCAAAATATGAAGGACCATTCGTAGTAAAGAAAGTTTTCTCCGGTGGAGCACTCATGCTCAGCACTATGGATGGTGAAGATTTCCCGTCCCCTGTGAATTCAGATGCAGTTAAAAAATACTTCGCGTAAGAAATGACCCGCTGGACATAAAAACAGAATGTAAGTCCAGGCAAAAATAGGGCATCCCGGCGAGTCAAAAACAGAATAAGAGACTCGGGCAAAAATAAGGGAAAATAAACAAAAGATGTACACCCGCTGAGTTGAAAAGCCACATTGGACAACTCAGGCAAAAATGGGTATCCCGATGGATTGAAAACCCGAAAGGGCGATCCATGCAAAATAAGGGAATGAGCGAACAACTGCGTTCTGAATTCGTCTGTATCACTTACAACTTAGTAAGCTTCGAAAGGATCAAGTTTCTTTCAGAATCAACCTTCTTCAGAAAGCAAGACGAGAAGAACGTCGAATGTCATACGAGTCATAGCAAAAGGGAAGCTCCTCGAAGCGCCGTCAACATTGCCAACATTTTGTTTCTCAATTTGTAACAATCTCCTCATTTTAGGGGATATGTTTCTTTGACTGTATCTTGCCAATTCAGGGCATATGAATTAATAAAATCAGATTTTCAGTCATGTCTCGTCTCGTACATTCTATTTTCATTTGCAAAATGTCCGATGTCTTTAAGATACTGATTGCATAAATACAGATGTTTCTCTCCTAAAGAATATGTGCTTGCAGGAAATATGTTTACTCCCAGGAGTGTCTAGATTCCTATGATGGAATCCGGTAAGGGATACCTCGTGATTACTTGTACGTTTCTATCTTTGCAGGATTGCAGGTATCCAAAATACGACATGGGGCACGAAAGCTTCATCCCAGCAAACTGGCAAATCAACACTCACTCAGTTTTAGCACCCAAAGTGTTTTTCTCCCCAGCTGAGTTGCCACTTACTACTTCTCCCCGGCCGAGATGCCAATCTTTCTTCCTCCTCAGCCAAGTACAGAAGCCAGGGAACCATCTCCCCACAAAGCTTCGGCCTCTATCCAGAAGAGCAACGCACGAAGAAATCACAACAGAGTGACGAAGGCTTCTACAAACCCCAGCTGGGTCCCTCATTATTAAGATAGGTCTATCAGTGACCTATTCCTCCAAGCAGATACATCCCAATGATCTCATCCCCAGCTGGGATGTCCACCTCAAGTAGATCGACCAGAGATCTTCGTGGCAACGGGATCCAAATCCCGGATCTTTTTCTTTTGCATAATCATAGCATTCGCATCATATTCACCCCCACAAAGCGTAGCATTCCGTCTAATACGGAGCATTACGGAAAAAATCAAACATATTGCATAATCATAGGTCATGGTCTGAATCAAACATTTGTGAATAATGACAATCCATCAACAATATACAGAATGCTCCCTAAATTCCCCAGCGAAGAGCTAAAGTAGTTGCCTTACACCCACAAACATCAGTACACACTCATTGTGGCACCCGTCCGTTTCATATCCCCAGTAGAAAGCCAAAGCGTCCCCTTTGCACTCACAGATACATATACATATATATAACTTTCTTGACACTCGTCCGTGTCACCTTCCCCAGCGTAATTACTTAAACACTTTGTAAAGCATATACCTGTTCATAATATACCTCTTGACACTCGTCCGTGTCACTCTCTCCAGCAGGTTAAATACCCGTCTATACACCACTCATACTTATAACCCCTCAGATTCGACACTCGTCTGCGTTCTTTGTTAACCAGTTGGTGCTCGTCCGTACCATCATCTCAGAACATGCGTCAAGCGTTTGTTTCTACCTGATACTCATCCGTATCATAGTCTTAAGGATGCTCGTCCGCATCTTTAATCCATACACTATGTCAAACACTCTTGTATTCTTGAATTTAGAAACTCGTCTGTGTCTACTTTTCCCCAGAAGAGTCCCCTCGGATTCGACACTCGTCCGTGTTCCTTGTTAACCAGTTGATACTCGTCCGTATCATCATCTCTGAACACGTGTCAAGCGTTTGTTTCTACCCGGTACTCGTCCGTATCGTAGTCTTAGGGATGCTCATATGCATCTTTAATCTATACACAAAACACTTATACCTTTTATTTCTTGGATGTAAACACTCGTCCGTGTTTACTATTCCCCAGTAGGTCGCCAGCAAAGCAAAATTTCTTTTCTATCTGACATTCGTCCGATGTCATGATAAACCCTGAGAGCAGCCGTACCCTGCTAGGTGATCGTCCTTCACCTCTTGATGATCGTCCTTCATCATGCTCATCCGATGGCCGTCCCCATCATTGATCTTTTTTATCCGGCATTCGTCCTATGTCGTGATAATTTAGCAGCCGTCCCCTGCTAGGTGATCGTCCTTCACCTATTGATGATCGTCCTTCATCATTTTATCCGATAGCCGTCCCCGTCGTTGATCTTGTTATCTGACATTCGTCCTATGTCATGATAAACCTTGAGAGCAGCCGTCCCCTGCTAGGTGATCGTCCTTCACCTCTTGATGATCGTCCTTCATCATGCTCGTCCGATGGCCGTCCCCATCGTCGACTTTTTATCCGGCATTCATCCTATGTCGCGATACTTTCGGCAGCCGTACCCTGCCAGGTGATCGTCCTTCACCTTAGATGACCGTCCCTCATCTTATCCCTTTCAGAGCAGCCGTCCCCTGCTAGGTGATCGTCCTTCACCTTTGATGACCGTCCCTCATCATTATTTCATTTATTCTTTAACCCGATGGCCGTCCCCGTCGTGGTCCTTTTCCCTTTTCCTGATGATCGTCCTTCATCAGTTTAGCCCGATGGTCGTCCCCATCGTTGTTTGCATTACTTTATGAACCTGATGACCGTACCTCATCATTTACTTTTTACATATTCCCTAGAGAATCTTACAACTTTACTTGATGGCCGGCCCCATCATAATCTCTTATATCCCCAGCATGTCGGCCGTCCCCGTCATTGCTTTATTTCCCGCGTTCTCCCCAGCATGCCGACCGTCCCCGTCACTGCTCTTTCCCCAGCAGTCGTCCTCTGCTCGACGGTCGTCCTCTGTCACCCACACTTTACAATATACTTTATTTTCCTTTACAATCTATATCCCTTTTCTTCTTCATTCTGTGAGTGCAAATTTTGGACTGTCTTTGGTATTCAACCACAAGTTATCTTGTTTGCCTGTTAACCGTCGCTTACATCCTGCACAGCTAACTCATGTTTGAATAGGGGCAGCTGTAAACACCCCAAATTTGCCCTCACCCATTCACACCATGGCTTGTGATCTCTTCATATGCATAAACACAATCATAGCATCCCATACCACATTTTTGATTCACTGCATTGTTTCAGAGTCATCTGCATCTAGGGTTTGTGATCTGAGCAATCTAAGAGCTTCTTGAGCCACTCCAAAGGTCATCAATCACTTCAAATGGGTCCATATATGTTCAAGCATCATATTATGCCCTTTCAAAGTCAAGAATGTCAAAGAATCACAAGAGCTGAGATTGGCATGGAAGCAGAGCCAGGTTTAACTGCACAAATGACCTAGAATTAGGGTTTTGGTTTTAGAGGCCATAACTCCAATTTTTTTGGTCATTCTTGTTTCTATTGGTCTCTATATGGTATAGGGAGCATGCATATCAATTTTCATGAAGAAATTCCATGGGGAAGTCATCTGATCAAGAGTTGACTTTCTAAGCAAGTCAGTGCAAAATCAGGGCATCTGAGGCCCCCAATGAACCAACCAAAGGGTGTTCATCATCATTTTGATTATGTATGATCTTTATTTGATCATAGAAGATGTTAGAAGTTCACAAAATTGGAGAATTTCAAGTCATTTGCAAAGTTGACTTTTTGGGAAAGTTGACTTATGTTGAAAATTGCCATTTTGGGAAACTTTTTCAACCTTTGCTTTTTGATTCAAAAATGCTTCAAATAGAAAAACTTTGGTCATGAAAGTTGTAGAATGGATAATTCCCTTTTCAAAAAGTACAAGAACTTGACCTAATTCATTTTGGATCAAAATTTATGGTTTGTCAAAGTTGGGAAAAATCACATAATTTCAAATTTTCTACCAAAGAGGCAAAGTTGCAAAATCACTTGTCAAGGCAAATTGTGCTATCAAATGGACTTCTAATCTTCATACAAGCATGTACCAAGACCTAAAAGTCAGATTGCATCAAAGGATCACTCATTTTTATGGCTTATGGAGCAAGAAATGTCAAAGGGGGCAAACATGAACCAACTTGCAAAACCTATCACAAATTACAAACCACTTGCTGCATTGCCTCTAGACTTTTTTTCATAGCATTCCTTGATTCAAGCTGAGCCAAAGCATGCCAAAAAGAAAGTTGTACCATTGCCCATACCTCAAGTACAAATCAAGTTGACATTTTGGCCAAAGACTCATACCAATCACCATAGGCCACCAACAACTTTCTGACCTATCACCTTTTGATACATGGACCAAAGCCAGCATAACACACTACTCACTTCAAGCTGAAACACACACAAGCCATAGTTATCACTTTTTGCTCCAACTTGCAAAAGCATTCGAAACACTCTCCACAAGCTGCAAACACATAAACAAACTTCACAAACAAACTCAGCATGCTTCACTGATCAAAAACCACCCATCACCATAGCCTGAAAGTCACTGAAACAAAAACACGATCACCACCCTCCCTTGAACAGAACCTCTTCCATCTCTCAAACCAGTCATCCTCAAAGCTTTCTAAGCCTCATTTCATCATCAGAGGGTTCAAAGGAGTGGGCTTGCAGCAAAGGAAAGGCCAGAAAGCTCAGGACCAGGAGTTTCCATCTCAGGTAGCCATCTCAAACTTTTTTCGAGAAACTCCATTTTAAGTTCTTAAATAATTCTATGTGTTCCCCTGGTTATGGGGATATGATTATTTTTAAAAATGGTTGAGAAACCAGGATGTATGATTGCTCTGAAACTTTTCTGCCCTAAATGTGTTTTGCTTCGATTTGCTTGATTAATGATGAAAAAATGATTTTTGTTTGGGGATTTTGATTCAGTGTTGAATGGGGATGGATTCTGGGCAATTAGATTTCATTTTCATGGCGTTTTGAGAAAGTTAGCAACTTTCAGGTGAAAGTCTCGCCGGAGAAGACGACCGGAAGTCTTCTCCGGCCACCTGAAAGTGTTTAGGGTTAATCTGTGTAATTAAATGAAGTTTGAACGTGGGCCTTTGATCTGGCTGACTTTTGTTGACTCCCGCGCGTTCCAATGGCCAGGATGCTTTCATTAAACCCTAATCCACGTCATTAATCCTTTTAATTGAGTTTATAAATTAATCTGGCCAGTTTGAATCTCAACCCTTAGATCTGGCGCCAGTCAATTCGCGCGTTCCTTGTTTAAACCTCAGCCACTGGATCAGCATACTTTTCATTTAATTCAATTTTATTTGCATTTAAATTCATTTGCTTTCTACATTTTATTTAAAATAGTAAAAATCATTGAAAAATTCTGAAAATTTTTATTCAAGCTTTTATTAATTTTTAGAAACCAAAAACATTTTTATTTTTATTTTTTGCATTAAAAATTATTTTTAAATCATTTAAAAGTTTATTTTTAATTAGTTAATGAGAATTAATTAATTAAAAATACTTTTAGGTATTTAAAAATCACAAAAAAATTCATGAAACTTTTAAAATCATTTAGAAACATTGTCCAACCCTTAAACCAAATTTCTTTTTTGATCTTGATGTCTTTTGACAATTTTCCATGGAATTAATTTCATTTCAAAGCATTATTTTGATCCAATATTCAAAAATTCATTTCTGCCTAGCCTTTAAGAGTTGGACTTTGATTCTTTTTGCATTGCATTTTGTTTAGCATGTATTTTATAGGATTAAATTGGCATGAATTGATCTTGAATTTTCTATTTGTTTGACATTTTTCTTGGCAAGGTACCTTAAAACCCTATCAATCTTAAGAAATTCATAACCCTCATTAGGTTAAGAGTTAGAACCCCTCCTTTGGGCAGGGAGTTTGTATAGGTTTAGGGTTCCTTTGAATGCATTTTCAATTTTTTATCATGATGTTTGCTTCTGGTTTTGATTTTTGTTTTGTGCATTGATCATAAACCCTAATTTGGGCTTTCATTTGCATCCATCTTCCATTTGTTTGCATACTATGAATTGCCATGACATTTTGTGCATCCATTTGATTCATAATACATCTTAAGACATATTAGAATCATGTTTGATCATTGCATCTTTCATTTGCCATGTTGTATGCCATTTGCATTTCATAACTTTTCATGTATGTTCATGGTTCTAAGCATGTTTCTCTTGCATCCACATGTTTGTTTGATCATTCCCATGCCTTGCCTCATGTATGCATCATCTTTTAGCATCATCAACATCACATACATGCTTCTGGTTTTGGTTTGCATCATGACATTTCATCTCATCTTGCATTGCATTGCATTCCTTTCACTAACTTTTCAGGTGGTAAGTTGTTTTGAGAAGTGAATTTGCCTTCACTTCTCACAATCTCTTTTCATCCCTCTTATGCATCATTGCTGCATTTTGTATTGTGTTTGAGATTGAGCTTGCTCATTCTTCTTCATCTTAGTTTCTTTCTTCAAGTGACTTGTCTTCTTAAATGAAGCAAGTTACTTTGCTTCTCTTTGCTCCTTTCATCTGCTTCCTGGTGGTTTCTCTGAAGATTTCTCTTGTAAACCTCACAAACCCTAGGAACAACCAAGCATGACAATAATTAGGGTTTTGATTAGTCCCCCATTTAGATTTTACCTTTGTGTCTCATTGAGTCTTCTCTTCTCATCTCATAATCAAGGACTAAACCCTAAAGGCTTTAAGGCTTTGTGATTAAGCTTATGCCTGCATCCTTCTATTAGGATGGAGTGTATAACTTTAATCCTAAGTGTTAAACCCTTAATGTGTTTAAATCCTTTAATCAATCCATCTAATAATCATCAAGACATCAAGCTTGTAACTTGGGCCTTGCATTAGGGTTCTAATTCTTCCTTAATTGGTTAAGAAGGACTAACCCTAGTGTTAATGGACAAGTCCCCCTCAAGTTGTCTTACAAACCCTAAAACTCACTTCATCATCTAATCATTAACTAAAATCCACTTAATAAAGGTTTGTTTTGTCATGAGGTTAATCCCTAATCATGGGTTAAGTCGAGGAGTCTTTCTCAGCTTAAATGTTCTCATCTATTATCCTTCTATTGGGATGGTGTAATGAGTCCATTAAATCCTTGATTATGGCTTAAACTCATTACTTAACACTAAACAAAAACAACAAAAATATCCTTTTCCAGCTCTTTATACACAAATTGCACTGACACTACCCCTTTTAAAACACAAATCTTTTGAGCGTGGATCCCGTCGAGTACGACGGACAATCTGGGTGCTAATACCTTCCCAGGTTGTAACCAACCCCCTTTCTCAGTCTCTCTGGTTCGCGACCTTCTTATCCATATCTTTCTAGGTCTATGCAGCATTACCTTTCCTCTGGGATAAAAATGCCTAGCTGGTGACTCTTGTCTTCTGAGTTCACTCCTGTGTGTTCTCATTCCATCCTTTCGCCGACCGTTCGCGTCTGTACCTTCATTTGAGTCATTCTCATTTGGTGGGAGCGACAATGACATCTGGCTATCCAGATATGTCTTCTGCACCAAGTCCTATCAGGTAGCGAAGAAATTTTTGCCTTTAGCCCAACAACTTCACAACAGAAGGAAAGTTTGCTTGAGAGAACTTATCCTGGAAAACCTCTATGAGTCGCTATGTGAAGGAGTGACTCGACTAAAGGACTCAAAGGGTGACTCTGGTTCTCTGAGTTTTACTGGACCTCTCTGGCTCCTCCAACTGTGGCTGAACGCCACTTTTGTGCCTTCACTTCCCAAAAAAGGGTAGGTTAATGAAGCATCTGAAGAAGTGAGGCTTAGGAGCACAAAAGGTGTTTGACTGGAAAAGCTCACACCTAATGATGAAGGCGTAACTCAAAAAGAGGCTTTCTCTATCTTTTTTATGATGTTTGCCCATCAACTTAGGTCTGAACCATATATGGCTCCTTTCATGGAAAGGAAGTGTGGCCTAGGTGGTTTACAAGAGCTTTCCCAAACTCTCCAACAAAGAAGCTGCATTCAAACTTCGTTTCAATATGGGAGGCCTTTTTAATCCCCAGATTCTTTGTCTATAGGCTGAATGGTGGAAGACCTGATACAACCCCCATTGCTTATCAGCCTAACTTGGTATCCATGTAGTTTGGGTTAAGTTAGAGTTTTCCTAAATGCCTATATAGTAAAAAAGGCCAAATCGTCTTCCCTGACAACCTGTATGACGAAGTTGGAGTCGAACAGATCCTTGCAAAGTGGGCAAGCCATAAAGCAATTTTGTCTCCAGTCTTCTTTCGACCGTCGATACGGCGCACCCATTCTTTCAATGATTGGTGGCGTCAATATTACAGTGAGAAATTTATTACTGCTAGTGAATTCTCTGCCCTCCTTGACCTGGCTTTTATAAATGTGTTGGAAAAGGTCAAGAAAAGTAAGTCCGCTCACATCTAATAGATACAATCTTTCCAAAATTACTTTGAAAATGTCTATCGACCAGATGATCTTAGTCGAACCGTTCGTGAGGATGTTGTTACTTTGAAGGAAAAGTTTTTGAAAAAGATGGATAACTTGAAAATCCCCTCCAACATTCCTCGCAAAAGGCGGTATGAAGTGGGTTTCCAACTATTTCCTCCAAAATTCCCTAGATTGACTTCAGCTGATTTCCGGGGGGGCACTTGCCCCTCCATTTCCTGACTGGTTTATCAGTGGGGATTCAATAAAGATCCTTCGACAATAGTCTCAGCAAAAAGCCCAAAGGGTGGTTGCGACTAGACATACGCTGGACAGTTTCAAAGGACACCTTCACATAGGGCTCGAGGACGTCCATGTCGAAACCGAAATATGTGAAGGTTTGAGGATTACATTGGCTTTTTGATAGCTGATACATTAATGATTTTTATCATTTGTTTGTTTTACTTTAATTCTTTCAGCCATTGCCAAGAAGTCCACTGCCCCTAAGGGTGTGGTGATAAAGGAGAAAAACGAAGGCGACAAGATACGCAAAACCTCTTGAATCATATGTCTTTTACATATTTTCCTTCTCACCTTTGGTTATCTTTTCAGAAAACTACCAAACCTTTGACACCCCTGAAGAAGGGTAAAAAATCTTCCACCCCCATCCTCGTCGATAAAGATGAATCTCTTGAGGAACAGGCTCCTAGGAGAAAAAGGAAAACCGCTTTGTCTCCCAATGTTGCTGGCCAATCTTCCAAGATGGCCAAAATTGTAAAAGAAACGCCTGTTGGGGGTGATGTCGAAACGACTCCTGCCAATCTAGTGGCGAATCATACTGGTGCTCCCGAAAGTTCCAATTCTAGTCCTAGTGGTGAAGAGCATTAGGTAGTTTACTTAGCATTTTATTTTCTTAAACCTTTCTTACCACCCTAACTAGACTTCTTTTCTTTCCAGCAGACTGAGGTTGTTACTGGCCAGCAACCTTCATCTGGTACACTCTTGCCTTCCACTCTCTTTTGCAGCCAAGGTGTGCCAGCTTATCATCCAAACTCTGATTTTGGCTCTGGTTATGGTTCCTTGAGTGAGGTTAACCAACTTGTGTTTATGATAGCTGTTGATCCTCAATCAGTCGAAGTTGTTCCTCCTTCTCCAGCCAAAACCACCTTTCAGCAATCCCATACTGATGATTCAGAGCGTGTGTGTGAGATTGCTTCTGGAAAAGGCCTTAATAGCCAAACAAGCAGGCTAGTCGAAGCAATACGTGCAATATTTGCTGCTGAAGAAGAAGGTTGCAAAGAATCTGAAGCTGCTGGTCCCTCTAGCCCAAAAAATAAAGAGCCGGAAGTTGGTAATAATCCCTCAACAACCATCCAAGGCCCACACATTGTTGATTTTAAGGAGGAGGGTGACGAAGAGGAGGAGGTTCATATTGTCAAAAGCCAAAGGGGAAAGGAAAAAGAGCCTGCAGTGACTCAGACACCCCCGCCTGTGGAACGTCTCCATCTTTCTATTCTTGTTTCTGAAGATAGACTGGCAAGTCTGAAGCGGTCGAATCCCCAGGAGTATGCCAGGATAAAACTTGGCAAGAGTTCTTGCTTGTCTGCAAGTGACTCTCCATTAGCTCCTGGGGCTTTTGCTCTTGATGATCTTGTTGGCCCTGTCCTCAAGAAGATTAAAGACAAATTTTTCAAGAGGGACATTCAGATTACCTTGGGCGCTGATCACATGCATGCCTCTAGTTAAAGGACACTCTTCAAATGATGGATCTCTAAATTCTTGATCCTAAAGTTTCTGATGCCCTTATGGAGCTAAGTGACCTAGTGAATCAGATGTCTGATGACTTGATGTTAGCTCCCAAGGTTGATAATGTTATCCAGAGGGTTGGGCCTCAAAGTATGAGTGCATGGGAGAGAGCAAGGGAAGCTGAGGCAAAAGTCGAAAAGCTGGATTTCCATAAATCTAAGAGAGAAAAACAAATTGCTTCCAACATGTAGACACCCTAAATTTGCCCTCTGGCTTTTCTAGTTTTATTCTGGCTTTTCGTTTTACATCTCATCTGCATTTCCATTAGATCATTAACTTCTTGAGTTCACATCATGTGCATAAGACATGGGATCAGCATCTTCTGAAGAGTTAGGGTTTCGCGTCCAATTTTGCGGATTATCAGAAGAATTCAAAGTCCTTGGCTATGCAGCCATCAATGACATTGTTTTCTTATGCTATTGTCACTCAATTAGGGTTTATTTCCCTAGTTAAGTGTTGTTCAAGGATTTCACGTCTGAAGAATATTCACTGAGTCATCTTGCCCATCATCAGTATAATGAAGCATGAGTTAAGGGTCTTTTCTCCATCAAGTTACAAGACTATCCCTTTCTTCTCAGCATCTCTGGTTATTTTCTTCTTTCTAGACATCTCAGAAGCTCTGGTTTCAAGTCAAGTGCAGTTGTTCAGTCATGATCATCTATGGATTTTTTTGGTCGCTTTGTTTTTATCGGATAGATTCATATTGCTTCAGATGATTCACTTGGTCATGGTTTATAAACTCGGGTGTAACATGTGCATTAGTGGCTTTTGGTAGTGGTTCATGTCCATATCCATATCCGATATTTCCATTTTTTTTCTACCCATTGTCATATTTAAATTTTCAGCAATTTGCCATTCGATTTCAATAACCATTTCTCATATCCAATTTCATTTGTAAATCCATTTTATTTTTATTCATTCTAATTCCCATCCATATTTCCATTTACCATTTACATCTATATACCATATTAATATTGTTATTATCCAAAATCACACTTTTATCCATTTATCCAAGTTCAAAATGAGACCATTTTCCTAACCATTATCCATTTTTATTAGTTCAAACTAATTTCCAAATCCATATCCTCGAACCATTTTCTTTCCAAACTTATCCATTTTTATTCATGGCTTTAACCACATCTTTGTCAATTTTCTAAACCATGTTCAAAAACTCCAATTCCAATTTCTTTTGTAACTTACTTTTCTTATATAAACAAATGACATAAAAAATCAGCAAAGCCCATTTTATTTTATGGTGAGTCCATTATCCAAGAGAAAAAGAGTTGACCTAGTATATAAGGAAAATGCAATGTTGATCCCTAGGTCATAAAAGAAGAAGAAACGGCGCTCATTCCTTGCTCTCTCTTTTCACGTTTTTTTTGACATCTCCTAAACTATTTCTTCATCACTGTAAAGTTCATTGCAAAAAAAAAACTTCTACCATCCAAAGAATCATAAACACAACCATATTCATTTTCTCTTCATTTTTTACATCTACACTATCACAAACACCTCAACATTTTTCACTCTCCATTCATCCTAACCTTCAAACTTTAATCCACTTTTTCCTTCTGTAAATCGTAAGCCATAAACTCAAAACCCCACAAATAACCTCCTGCTTCCTTCCTCTTCATAAGCAACAAAACAACTCATTCAACCACCTTTCATCAATCCCACCGAACACCTTTCTTCGACTCACAATCCTCTAAATCCCTCAACCAACAAGCCTCAACCGTCTTCATTGTGCAAACCAATCCACCATCACCTCTGTTTTCAACGCACTCACAGACCAAAGTTCCTCACTGTTAGTATTCATTTTCGCACAACACAGAAACAAACCATAACAACACACCACTAAACAAGTCATCTCCGAACCAAACTTTCATTAAGACAACAACAAGCCGCGCACCACCTTGATCACTCTTCAACAAACCAAATCACTCATCTTCATCACTCACCCTCTTCGATTTTCATCAACCTCATAACCTTCATCCAACCAATATCAACAACTCTTTTAACGACATATACCATAAAAACAGAGATTGAGATAAAGGTGTTGTTCAAATCGAGACAAAAGTTTTAGAAGAAGAGAGAGTCGAAACCTTCAGAGCAACAACACGAACCTACCCCCAAACCGCAAGACCTCTTCCAAAACAAATCACTCCTCTTCACATCAAATCCAAACCGTTCACCATAAGCCCTACCTTCAACTCACCGCAAATCACAGGACCTATCACCACCACCACTTCTATTTTCAATACCACTCCAGCAAAACCTCCATCACTTCAAATCACCCTTCTTCAACTCGCCGTCAAACCCTAAATCACAAACAACAACAACATTTAAATCCATTCAGAAACAGAACACGGAAGATGAGGATGAAGAGGAATCTGAGAGAATGAAACTGAGAGGATCGAGAGAGAGTTTTGGACCGAACTTACCGTGGAATCGAGCCAGCCACTGAGAAGAAGAGTTGAACCATGATCTAAAGGAGGAACCTCCGTTGATAAAACGAAGAAGAAGGCTTGGCGGAGCGATTCGCGAGTGAGAAAGTCGGAGCATGACGTGAACTTGATTGAAGCTGAGAAGCGAACCTAGAGAGGTTTGAGAGGAAGGAAAGGTTGATCGCGAGTTTAGCAAGCCGAAGCCGAGATCGTGATGAAGAGAGCGTGAGCTTGCATGTCGGATTTCGTCGTCAATGTTTGAAGCAGAGATGTTACCGATTGGTCTTTGAAGAAGAAGATAACAACGGTGGTACCGCCGTGATAGAGTGTAGGTGCACAAACGCTTTCATCGCCGGCGAGACCGTGACAGGCGGTTCCATTCGTGGAGAACTGTAGGTCATTTTTTTCGGAAGAAGATGAGGAACCCGTGAATGTCCAATTTTTATTTTTATTTCTCTAACTTTTTATTATAAAGTTTTCTTTTATTTTGTGTTGTTTTTTTTTTATAATTAATTTGCCATTTTATTTTGTATACTGGATTGGTGGTTGGTGTTTAACCTGGGCTTAGGCCCGTTTCTGTTTCATTACTGCAGCATTCCAGCGGTCCACACACCCTCTCCTTTCTACTTTCTCTTTGTTTTTTGCTTATAATATGACTGAATTAGTTTGTATCTAACTTTAATTTGATTTGAAGGTTTTTTTTTAGAATTTAATTTTTAAAAGTGAGCATAGCTTATTTCAGTTTCAGTTAATTAATTTGGTTTAACATAATTGTGTTTAAATTTAGTTTTAGCATTGTGTACTTCTTAGAGTTTATTATCTAATCTTGGTTTAAGTAATATAATGATGTTTAATCTTGGTTCTAGTTTACGCTTGATATTTTGTAGGTTCATTGATCAATTTCGATGGTGAAGGATAAAGCATGGGGATGATTTTGTGACTAATCTTTTTTTCATAAATCTTGTTCGGGCTAGTGGAATTTTTGGATGCAATTTGCACCTGGACTTGGGTTTTTGCACGGACTAACTCTTGGTTATAATTTTGGATGCTGGAAGCCTACTCGACCTTTGTCTGATATCTTGATACTGGACAATTGCGCTTGATTGTGTGAATCTTCTTTTGGATACTTATTCTGGATTTCTTTTGCGCGTATTGAAGAAGCAACGGACCTTCTCCGTTAGGTACCACCGGGGCCTGTTTTTACCCTTTGCATGCTGTTGCATCTGGAAGTCCTACTGGTGAAGGCTCTGTTTGTGCATTGTTTATTATTCCATTTCATTCTCATCTCTTTATTTTCTTCTTCTTCGTCCATTTCTTCTTCCTCGTCTTCTTTTATTCTTGTCTTGCTTGAGGTGTGCTTAGGCCACCATGGAGTTTCTCATTTCATTTTTCTCTTCTTCTTTCCTTCATTAGGATAGTAAACCTCACAAACCCTAGGGCTTCCAAGCATGATAACAATTAGGGTTGATTAGTCCCCCACTTAGCTTTCACCTTTGTGTCATCTTTGAGTCTTCTCTCCTCATCTCATAATCAAGGACTAAACCCTAAAGGCTTTAAGGCTTTGTGATTAAGCTTATGCCTGCATCCTTCTATTAGGATGGAGTGTATAACTTTAATCCTAAGTGTTAAACCCTTAATGTGTTTAAATTCTCTAATCAATTCACTTAATAATCATCAAGACATCAAGCTTGTAACTTGGGCCTTGCATTAGGGTTCTAATTCTTCCTTAATTGGTTAAGAAGGACTAACCCTAGTGTTAATGGACAAGTCCTCCTCAAGTTGTCTTACAAACCATAAAACTCACTTCTTCACCGTATCATTAAATAAAATCCATCTAATAAAGGCTTTGTTTTGTCATGAGGTTAATCCCTAATCATTGATTAAGTTGAGGAGTCTTCCTCAGCTTAAACATTCTCATCTATTATCCTTCTATTAGGATGGTGTAATGAGTCTGTTTAATCCCTGATTATGGCTTAATCTCATTACTCAACACTAAACAAAAACCGCAAAAACATATAAATAATCACAAGTAGGTTAATGATCTTAATCCTACATCAGGGTGGTTAAGTGTGAGATGCTGACTTCACACTTAAGGTATTCTCATTACCCCTAATCAGAGGGAAGATGTGATGAGTTTACTAACCCATTGGTTTAGGCTTAAGCTCATTAACTTATGACAAACTTCAAAAAGCAATAAAAGACCGAAAACACAAAAAACAAACAATAATCGTCTCCTCCGGGATTCTTTCCTCACCTCAATCACTCACAAACGAGAATTTGCTTCTTCCGTCTAATGCAAGACAGTTTGCACCTGAGCCAGACAGGTCATACACTTGAGCATTGACAAGTAAGCAGTTCACAGGTCAATTCACCTTTCAGTCTCTTTGGGTCGAACTACGGTGTTCTGACTTCCTCATTGCACGAGAGGATACGTAGGCATAACTTAACTGTTATCGAACAAAAGTCTCTGTATATTCCCCCTCTTTCAGTATTATTTTCTTAGCCTCATTATCATGAGCATTTCACTCTTGTCCTTACACTGACACTGTACATACTACACTTCACACTTCTTTCACACAGACACCTGTACATCTTTTTTCCAGCTCTTTGATACACAGTCTGCACTGACACTACCCCTTTAAAACACAAATCTTTTAAGCGTGGATCCCGTCGAGTACGACGGACAATCTGGGTGCTAATACCTTCCCAGGTTGTAACCAACCCCCTTTCTCAGTCTCTCCGGTTCACAACCGCCTTGTCCATATCTTTTCTAGGTTTATGCAGCATTACCTTTCCTTCGGGATAAAAATGCCTAGCTGGCGACTCTTTCCTTTCTCTTGAGTTCACTCCTGTGTGTTCTCATTTCTCTTTCGCCGACCGTTCGCGTCTGTACCCTTCTTGGCCCTGTGTCATCAGGTGGGAGCGACAGCTTGGCGACTCTGCTGGGGACCCTTATACTGTAACCAGGGCTTCTGGTTCTTTTTGTGGGTTCCTCCTAGCGCTTGATTGATTTGTGTTTACTGGGGTGTTATGTGCTGATTGTGTTTATATAGTTGCTTTATTGCTTTATGTACAGTTATTTATTGCTTTCTTTACAGCTTTATATATCATATTGTCATATTGTCATCTGGCTGGATCTGGTTATTGCTTTGGTGGGTGGGGTTCTATTGAGAGTTTAAGGTCCTATACCTGGGACCTGAGTGACACCTAGGCTAGAGTGGTTCATGTTCTTTCCCATTCCATTTCGGTCTGGTGCGGGAATATGAAACACGGTTCAGATGTGGGTTTCTTCTTGAGAACTCTGTGCTACAAATTTCCTGTAGTGCTAGGGCTATCTGGGAAGCCTGCTAAGTCTGGATGACCTTTATTATGACCTTCAGAAACTGAGGAGAATTAGAGGAGGATTTTTATGGTTATTGTAAACACTGTACCTCCAGGTTAGAAGTATTTACACTTCTCATAACTGATCCAAGTCTGAGGATCCTTGTTTTAGAACACTACCTGTGAGGGGGTTGGGCTGTTTACAGTTTTGCAGGAACCCATGACCTCAACATACCCTCATTACCAGTGTAGTCTTATGTTTTGATCTGGTCTCTATGATCCTGGAGTTCTTCAACCTTTGGTTCTCGGTTACTATTTTGGGTTATTATGCAGATCTTGTGGTTACAGACACTCGATTCTTCGTTCGGCATTCCAGATTCCAGGCAGTTTCCAGCTGTGATCCCTTGTCTTTGCATCTTTTGCATTATCATTTTGCATTTCGCATTTGCATCAGCATTGCATTTCCTTCTTCCAGAGAGCTCATCCTTCCTCTTTTGTCCATGACCAGCCAGCTGATTTCCCTGTACTCAGTTTGAACAAGTGGTCACAGTTAGAAGACGACAGAGTGTGTGAAGCTAGACTGAACAGTGTCAAGAGTTAAGAAGGGTCAGTTTGAAAGCCGTCAGTAGCTATGTCAGAGAGAAACCGTCAGAATGTTGAGTTTCCACCTGGTTTCACTTCGGTGACCAATCCTCTATATGGTCTTTCTCCTGATGAGGATCTTCCACAAGTGAACAATCTTGCTCAAGCTCAGCCTGTACAGACCCCGATCGTGAATCAGAATGTACCTGAACCATCTGTTGCCCGAGGTGGACCTTCATCTTCTTTTGATTCTACAGATTATCAGAGTTTTGCTTTCCCTATGCCGAACTTCCAAGGGGTTATCCCTCTTGTGAAAACCAAGGATCCACAAGTTATTGATCTTGCTGAAAGATTTCGTGTGTTGGACGAGCAACTCAAAGCCTTAGCGGATCCTGATGCCTTCGGTTTTGATGCTCTAACCCTGTGTTTGGTGCCTGGTCTTGTTATTCCTCCAGATTTCAAAACTCCGAAGTTTGAGAAATACACTGGTGTCAGTTGCCCGAAGCGTCATTTGGTGATGTTCTGTAGAAAAATGACTTCTTATGCCTGCAATGATAAGTTGATGATTCACTGTTTTCAGGACAGTTTAAGTGGGGCATCTTTAAGTTGGTACATGGATTTGGAAAGCAGTCATATCCGATCTTAGAATGATTTATCTAGAGCTTTCGTAAAGCAATACCAGTACAATATGGACGTGGCGCCCAATCGCACGCACTTGCAGAGCCTATCCCAGAGGAGTGGTGAATCTTTCAGAGAATATGCACAACGGTGGAGAGAATTGGCAGCCCAAGTGCAACCACCACTTTCAGATAGAGAATTAATTGACATGTTCGTGGGCACCTTGCAGGGTCCATACTTGGAAAGAATGAGTAGCATTGGGATGACAAGCTTCTCTGATCTGATGATAGTTGGAGTACGCATTGAGAGCTTGCTCAAAAATGGAAAGATCCAAGACTTTTCGAATATCCCAGCTAGTAGAAGTGAATATGTTGTTAGCTCCCAAGAGGAAGAATGGTATGATATCAATGCAGTCATGGCCAATGTTGCATATTCTGGACCAACATCTTCTCAGAGATCATCTATTCCCGTGTCTGGTTACTCTTATGGGCATTCGGCAATGCTTAGAACACCATATCAGAAGTCCTGGACTCCTCCTCATCCAAATCTGCAATCTCATGGTCGAAGACCTCATAATCAACTTCAGAGCCAGCCTAGGCCTCGTAACAATCTGGAAAGAAGGATTGCTCCTCTTCATCCAGTCCCCATGGCATACAGTGAACTCTTGCCGCATCTAGTTCAGAGCTCTTTGGTGGTTCCTAAGCCTCTCAAGCCGTTACCAGGGTCGTACCCTCCAGGGTACAATCCTCATGAGTAGTGCGGGTATCATGGTGGATCAATGGGGCATTCAACTGAAGATTGCAAAGCTTTTCAAGCCAAAGTACAACAGTTGATCGACAAGGGCTACATCTCCTTTCCAGAAGGAAGCTTGGTTGTGCACGTCAACCTCTCGCCTGATTGAGTTCAAAGACTTCGAAGGAGCGTATCCTGATTTCGGTGGTCCAGACAAGAAGATGTCATCAGAGCTGATGATTACTGTATCCTTTTATCATTTGCATTGTAGTTTCTTTCCTGTTAGCAGCTACTTGTCTTTTAAGCAATGTTATTTTTGAATGGTAATGTTAATGTAGTGATCTTGCATTTTTGAATCAATTATGTCGCATTCGCTCATTTTTTCTTTCCTTGCATCAAAAACGAAAAATAAAAAAAAATTGCATCCATATACCTCCCATTTATTTCACTGTTGTTTAGCAGGTTTGAGGGAGGATGATGACAACTGAATACTCATAATTGTTGAAGGTATGCTTTCAGAGTAGAACCTGCTGACGATGTACAGGCATTGTTTCAATTCTCAAACACCGGAGATATAAGGGAGATAGACCTTCGTCAACCCCCTTTGAGCCTTGAAGTAAGAGTTTCTTTTCTAAACAAAAAAAAACCCTCACATTCAACCCGGGGCAGGGTAGTTATCAGTTAATTTGACCGAGCGTTCAAATTTCCAAAGGAGTGTGCATCCGAGGATCCATTACCTTTATTCATTACACCTCAAGAGGTCAAGGGACGTGAAACCACAATGGTTATCCCTCACCAACAAAGGAATGAGGCAGTCAACCCTTTCAGCAAGTCATGACAAGCCAGTGTCACACGATTTGTTCAACAAAAATCAAAGAAAAAAAAATGAAAGAGAATCTTCCATGAGAACAAAGTCGTGTGACCAGACACAAAGTCAGAATGGGTGACTGTTACTCCAAGAAACCTCATTGGTGCGTAAACCATCAACGTCATTGGTTCCTCAATCATTACAAAACCCTTGTGAGAAGCGAGCGCTTAAGTCGAATTAGCTGAACATAGGACTGGAGAACATCAAGGAGAATGGGTGGGCACAAATAAACTTTGAGCCATAAATCCTTCTTTCTAAAATCGTGAACCAGGCCACGTCATAACCCTTGAAAGTCCTAATTGAGTCAGGGTCAATTCTGAAAGCATACTGCGACAAGGTTGCGTAAACTGACTCCTAAAGGTTTGTTAACTCAGCACTACGTTTAGACTAATCATCCATTCGTCACACACTGTCACAACATGAAAATAAATAAATTTTCAAAACTTGCATGTGCACTGCAATAAAATTACCATTTGTAAATGAACAGTTTTAATTGCAAGTCAGTCTGTGACACTAGGGAAGTTCCTACAAAGAGCAATCAGAGGGAACTTGATCATTCAACAATGATGACTAAAATCAAGCGCATCTTGTAGGCCTATGAATCAGGGGCATGTTATCTAGTCGCTTCATTGACCAAGGAATTTGTCAGGGAAAAGCAGATCCCAAGCATCAGTTGATTGAGGAATATCATTCAAGAGTTAGCTGATCAGAAGTGAATCTACCAAACAGGGGCAGGCCACCCAGGGTTTCTATTGACCAAGGATGAATTCTTCCAATGCTCAGTCAGAATGAGTCAAGTCGCTTCCACGCTCATACCGGGGCAGGACACTTCCAAAGTATCACTGAGTGCAACTCTCCTCGAGAGAACATCCAAGTCTGTTATGCCAGGAATTGTATAATTAGTGACAGTCTGTTCAGAGACTCACCCAAACAGGGGCATTTTTTAGTTACACAGATCAAGTTATATCAGCAATCTTCGAGTTCAAGACGAGTATTGGGAAATCATGCTACCCACCGTCGCCTTTGTCATCCTTCTCAACCAGAAGCCTTTTCCGCATAAGACCTTTCTTCCCTTCCTTGGGAGTTTTGCTAGCTTTTCATAAGCATTGCATAAATCATTTGCATATGTTATTCATGTCGCTTCGCTCAAGCATATAGAGCATACGCATCATAAGTGCATTGGTCATACCCCACCAACATCAGTCTCATCCAGAGGGCCTCGTCCCCCAAACCGTTCAAAGTCCAGTTCTCGTCTGGCAAACCGTTCAAAGTCCAGTTCTCGTCTGGCAAAACTTTTCAAAGTCCAGTTCTCGTCTGGAAAACATTTCAAAGTCCAGTTCTCGTCTGGCAAAACTTTTCAAAGTCCAGTTCTCGTCTGGCAAACCAACTTCAAATGCCAGTTCTTGTCTGGTAGGCGAATCTTTTAACCAGTTCTCGCCTGGTCACCTTTTCATTTAACCTGTTGAACTCCAGTTCCCGTCTGGTATTCATTCTTTTTCAGAGTCAATTCTCGTTTGACAATGAACCCCAAGGAGTCAGTTCTCGTCTGACGACTTATTCTTTGCCCATCAGTTCTCGTCTGTTGGCCTACCTTTAATAAACCAGTTCTTGTCTGTTACTTCACCTTTAAAGTCCAATTTTGTGGCAACCAAAAACAAAAGATCTCTATCAACCTGGCCTTACGCCCGGTCATCCTCGTTTCACTTTTCCATGGCTTACATGAGCATACGTCTGCATTGTACATCATTTGCACTGCATCTTCATACCGCATGGTTTCTGTTTTATCTCTGGTGTGGAGCAAGACCGTTACAAGACGCAATCTGGGGCAGTTATCTCAAGGTCGGTTGATTCCCGCGAGAGTTTGAAGACACTGGGGCAAGTCTGGACGCCATGTCTTCTGTAAAATCCTCTGAAGGCGATCTTGTTGTAGACGATGCAATTTGAGGCAGTTTCAGGAGTTAAGGGAATGCTTGTTCACTCTTGATAATCAGTATGCAACTGTCGAGCTCAGGAGCCTGAAACACTGTGTTAATTCTCAGGGGATATCTGGTATCTATTTTACCAACAGGTCATTTGGAAGTTTCTTTCTTTCTCGAGCAGAGAATTTCCCTTCAGCCGACAAGGTTTCCTCGTGAGGAGTTGGTACATAGTCAAAATCCAATTGTCATATCTTTCCAACACAGTCATCGTACCATACTTGGGGCATATTTTGACTTACTTGATTCTCCAGCAAAGTCTCTCCTCAGCAGAGCATTGCCAAATATGTTTCTCCGTCAGTCCAGAAGGTTGACACATCCCCAGCTGATTTAGAGCAGACGATATCCCCAGCAGAACTTTAAGGCTAATTGAATCGTTCTCATCCCCAAGCGGACTTATCTTTCCACAGTGAAGTTTTCCCAACAGGCAGCTGAAGGCCTTGTTTCCCCACAAAGTTAGAATTTTCAGAGCTCTCTCTCTCCAGCAAGGGTCCCAGCAAGAGTTATTTGACGAAGCATCTTCCCTAGCCAAGTATGAAGATGATCTTTCCCCACAGAGTTCATGTCTGATCTCCACTTCCGGCAGTGAAATATTTCCCAGCAAAGTTGCCATACTGGTGGTCATTTGATGATACAGTCAGGTATATATCACCTCAGTCAGAGATGGGTAGTCAGACCTCTAGACTTATCTTCCCCTGCAGAGTTGTAACTCTCGGTGTCCAATCAGGCATTTGTCTACCACTCGTCTGCGTTTGTCAACACCCGTTTGTGTTATCTCTAAGTAGAGTTATCCCCAGCAGTGATATATCATGCTTTATTGCTGCTCGTCTGCATCTTTCAACACTCGTCTGTGTTAGCTCTGTGGTATTGCTCGTTTGCTTTCCCCAGTAGAGTCTATATCTACTAGCACTCGTCTGTGCTCGCATCTTTATTTGATGCTCGACCGCATCTCTTAGCACTTGTTTGTGCCTATTACTTATCTAGTTCTCGTCTGCACGCCCCGACACTCGTCAGTGTTTGGGTATTTTCTTTTGAAGATCGTCTGAAATAAGCTGATACTCGTCCGTATCATTATCAGAAGCACTCGTCCGTGTTTCTTAGATCATCGTCCGGTACTCGTCCGTATCATCGACTTATGACACTCGTCTGTGTTTCTTTGATGATCATTCCAATGCTCGTCCGCATTGAAGAGGTTGAAAATCCTGACGGTGGGATTAAAACGTTAAAACAATTTCCGGAACCTGCGTAAGGGTTATCCGAAGAAGACTCGTCCGTCTTATTCCACTTATCTGCGTAAGGATTAGTGAAGGAGATTCTTCTATCTCAGGTTACTTTGAAGATTCTTAAGGGCTCGTCCGCTCTCTGCACCTGGCGTCACAGGTCATTCGAAGACTCGTCCGTCTTATGTTTCATCAGAACCTTTGGTTTTGTTGGAAGGAGCTCGTCTGCTCATCTCTCAGCTCAGTCGAGACATAATTGGATTGGGTTTATTTCCCATTTCTTGTTTTCTGCATCAGAGCGCAAATTTCCAGGTCTTTTTGGTATTCAATCACTGTTTATCTTGAAAGTCTGATAACCGTTGCTTTCATCCTTTCGGATTAACAGCTGATTGAATAGGGGCAGCTGTAGACACCCTAAATTTGCCCTCTGGCTTTTCTAGTTTTATTCTGGCTTTTCGTTTTGCATCTCATCTGCATTTCCATTAGATTATTAACTTCTTGAGTTCACATCATGTGCATAAGACATGGGATCAGCATCTTCTGAAGAGTTAGGGTTTCGCGTCCAATTTTGCGGATTATCAGAAGAATTCAAAGTCCTTGGCTATGCAGCCATCAATGACATTGTTTTCTTATGCTATTGTCACTCAATTAGGGTTTATTTCCCTAGTTAAGTGTTGTTCAAGGATTTCACGTCTGAAGAATATTCATTGAGTCATCTTGCCCATCATCAGTATAATGAAGCATGAGTTAAGGGTCTTTTCTCCATCAAGTTACAAGACTATCCCTTTCTTCTCAGCATCTCTGGTTATTTTCTTCTTTCTAGACATCTCAGAAGCTCTGGTTTCAAGTCAAGTGCAGTTGTTCAGTCATGATCATCTATGGATTTTTTTGGTCGCTTTGTTTTTGTCGGATAGATTCATATTGCTTCAGATGATTCACTTGGTCATGGTTTATAAACTCGGGTGTAACATGTGCATTAGTGGCTTTTGGTAGTGGTTTATGTCCATATCCATATCCGATATTTCCATTTTTTGTCTACCCATTGTCATATTTAAATTTTCAGCAATTTGCCATTCGATTTCAATAACCATTTCTCATATCCAATTTCATTTGTAAATCCATTTTATTTTTATTCATTCTAATTCCCATCCATATTTTCCATTTACCATTTACATCTATATACCATATTAATATTGTTATTATCCAAAATCACACTTTTATCCATTTATCCAAGTTCAAAATGAGACCATTTTCCTAACCATTATCCATTTTTATTAGTTCAAACTAATTTCCAAATCCATATCCTCGAACCATTTTCTTTCCAAACTTATCCATTTTTATTCATGGCTTTAACCACATCTTTGTCAATTTTCTAAACCATGTTCAAAAACTCCAATTCCAATTTCTTTTGTAACTTACTTTTCTTATATAAACAAATGACATAAAAAATCAGCAAAGCCCATTTTATTTTATGGTGAGTCCATTATCCAAGAGAAAAAGAGTTGACCTAATATATAAGGAAAATGCAATGTTGATCCCTAGGTCATAAAAGAAGAAGAAACGGCGCTCATTCCTTGCTCTCTCTTTTCACGTTTTTTTTTTTGACATCTCCTAAACTATTTCTTCATCATTGTAAAGTTCATTGCAAAAAAAAAAACTTCTACCATCCAAAGAATCATAAACACAACCATATTCATTTTCTCTTCATATTTTACATCTACACTATCACAAACACCTCAACATTTTTCACTCTCCATTCATCCTAACCTTCAACCTTTAATCCACTTTTTCCTTCTGTAAATCGTAAGCCATAAACTCAAAACCCCACAAATAACCTCCTGCTTCCTTCCTCTTCATAAGCAACAAAACAACTCATTCAACCACCTTTCATCAATCCCACCGAACACCTTTCTTCGACTCACAATCCTCTAAATCCCTCAACCAACAAGCCTCAACCGTCTTCATCGTGCAAACCAATCCACCATCACCTCTGTTTTCAACGCACTCACAGACCAAAGTTCCTCACTGTTAGTATTCATTTTCGCACAACATAGAAACAAACCATAACAACACAGCACTAAACAAGTCATCTCCGAACCAAACTTTCATTAAGACAACAACAAGCCGCACACCACCTTGATCACTCTTCAACAAACCAAATCACTCATCTTCATCACTCACCCTCTTCGATTTTCATCAACCTCATAACCTTCATCCAACCAATATCAACAACTCTTTTAACGACATATACCATAAAAACAGAGATTGAGATAAAGGTGTTGTTCAAATCGAGACAAAAGTTTTAGAAGAAGAGAGAGTCGAAACCTTCAGAGCAACAACACGAACCTACCCCCAAATTGCAAGACCTCTTCCAAAACAAATCACTCCTCTTCACATCAAATCCAAACCATTCACCATAAGCCCTACCTTCAACTCACCGCAAATCACAGGACCTATCACCACCACCACTTCTGTTTTCAATACCACTCCAGCAAAACCTCCATCACTTTAAATCACCCTTCTTCAACTCGCCGTCAAACCCTAAATCACAAACAACAACAACATTTAAATCCATTTAGAAACAGAACACGGAAGATGAGGATGAAGAGGAATCTGAGAGAATGAAACTGAGAGGATCGAGAGAGAGTTTTGAACCGAACTTACCGTGGAATCGAGCCAGCCACTGAGAAGAAGAGTTGAACCATGATCTAAAGGAGGAACCTCCGTTGATAAAACAAAGAAGAAGGCTTGGCGGAGCGATTCGCGAGTGAGAAAATCGGAGCATGACGTGAACTTGATTGAAGCTGAGAAGCGAACCTAGAGAGGTTTGAGAGGAAGGAAAGGTTGATCGCGAGTTTAGCAAGCCGAAGCCGAGATCGTGATGAAGAGAGTGTGAGCTTGCATGTCGGATTTCGTCGTCAATGTTTGAAGCATAGATTTTGCCGATTGGTCTTTGAAGAAGAAGATAACAACGGTGGTACCGCCGTGATAGAGTGTAGCTGCACAAACGCTTTCATCGCTGGCGAGACCGTGATAGGCGGTTCCATTCGTGGAGAACTGTAGGTCATTTTTTTCGGAAGAAGAAGAGGAACCCGTGAATGTCCAATTTTTATTTTTATTTCTCTAACTTTTTATTATAAAGTTTTCTTTTATTTTGTGTTGTTTTTTTTTATAATTAATTTGCCATTTTATTTTGTATACTGGATTGGTGGTTGGTGTTTAACCTGGGCTTAGGCCCGTTTCTGTTTCATTACTGCAGCATTCCAGCGGTCCACACACCCTCTCCTTTCTACTTTCTCTTTGTTTTTTGCTTATAATATGACTGAATTAGTTTGTATCTAACTTTAATTTGATTTGAAGGTTTTTTTTTAGAATTTAATTTTTAAAAGTGAGCATAGCTTATTTCAGTTTCAGTTAATTAATTTGGTTTAACATAATTGTGTTTAAATTTAGTTTTAGCATTGTGTACTTCTTAGAGTTTATTATCTAATCTTGGTTTAAGTAATATAATGATGTTTAATCTTGGTTCTAGTTTACGCTTGATATTTTGTAGGTTCATTGATCAATTTCGATGGTGAAGGATAAAGCATGGGGATGATTTTGTGACTAATCTTTTTTTCATAAATCTTGTTCGGGCTAGTGGAATTTTTGGATGCAATTTGCACCTGGACTTGGGTTTTTGCACGGACTAACTCTTGGTTATAATTTTGGATGCTGGAAGCCTACTCGACCTTTGTCTGATATCTTGATACTGGAAAATTACGTTTGATTGTGTGAATCTTCTTTTGGATACTTATTCTGGATTTCTTTTGCGCGTATTGAAGAAGCAACGGACCTTCTCCGTTAGGTACCACCGGGGCCTGTTTTTACCCTTTGCATGATGTTGCATCTGGAAGTCCTACTGGTGAAGGCTCTGTTTGTGCATTGTTTATTATTCCATTTCATTCTCATCTCTTTATTTTCTTCTTCTTCGTCCATTTCTTCTTCCTCATCTTCTTCTATTCTTGTCTTGCTTGAGGTGTGCTTAGGCCACCATGGAGTTTCTCATTTCATTTTTCTCTTCTTATTTCCTTCATTAGGATAGTAAACCTCACAAACCCTAGGGCTTCCAAGCATGATAACAATTAGGGTTGATTAGTCCCCCACTTAGCTTTCACCTTTGTGTCATCTTTGAGTCTTCTCTCCTCATCTCATAATCAAGGACTTAACCCTAAAGGCTTTAAGGCTTTGTGATTAAGCTTATGCCTGCATCCTTCTATTAGGATGGAGTGTATAACTTTAATCCTAAGTGTTAAACCCTTAATGTGTTTAAATTCTCTAATCAATTCACTTAATAATCATCAAGACATCAAGCTTGTAACTTGGGCCTTGCATTAGGGTTCTAATTCTTCCTTAATTGGTTAAGAAGGACTAACCCTAGTGTTAATGGACAAGTCCTCCTCAAGTTGTCTTACAAACCATAAAACTCAATTCTTCACCGTATCATTAAATAAAATCCATCTAATAAAGGCTTTGTTTTGTCATGAGGTTAATCCCTAATCATGGATTAAGTTGAGGAGTCTTCCTCAGCTTAAACATTCTCATCTATTATCCTTCTATTAGGATGGTGTAATGAGTCTGTTTAATCCCTGATTATGGCTTAATCTCATTACTCAACACTAAACAAAAACCGCAAAAACATATAAATAATCACAAGTAGGTTAATGATCTTAATCCTACATCAGGGTGGTTAAGTGTGAGATGCTGACTTCACACTTAAGGTATTCTCATTACCCCTAATCAGAGGGAAGATGTGATGAGTTTACTAACCCATTGGTTTAGGCTTAAGCTCATTAACTTATGACAAACTTCAAAAAGCAATAAAAGACCGAAAACACAAAAAACAAACAATAATCGTCTCCTCCGGGATTCTTTCCTCACCTCAATCACTCACAAACGAGAATTTGCTTCTTCCGTCTAATGCAAGACAGTTTGCACCTGAGCCAGACAGGTCATACACTTGAGCATTGACAAGTAAGCAGTTCACAGGTCAATTCACCTTTCAGTCTCTTTGGGTCGAACTACGGTGTTCTGACTTCCTCATTGCACGAGAGGATACGTAGGCATAACTTAACTGTTATCGAACAAAAGTCTCTGTATATTCCCCCTCTTTCAGTATTATTTTCTTAGCCTTATTATCATGAGCATTTCACTCTTGTCCTTACACTGACACTGTACATACTACACTTCACACTTCTTTCACACAGACACCTGTACATCTTTTTTCCAGCTCTTTGATACACAGTCTGCACTGACACTACCCCTTTAAAACACAAATCTTTTAAGCGTGGATCCCGTCGAGTACGACGGACAATCTGGGTGCTAATACCTTCCCAGGTTGTAACCAACCCCCTTTCTCAGTCTCTTTTGTTCACAACCGCCTTGTCCATATCTTTTCTAGGTTTATGCAGCATTACCTTTCCTTCGGGATAAAAATGCCTAGCTGGCGACTCTTTCCTTTCTCTTGAGTTCACTCCTGTGTGTTCTCATTTCTCTTTCGCCGACCGTTCGCATCTGTACCCCTCTTGACCCTGTGTCATCAGGTGGGAGCGACACAACAACATCACCATTGGAATCTGGGAACAAGAGCTTGAGAAGTTGCAGAAGAAGATCGCTGATGCTAAACATGTGAATCTTGAGTTTAGTCAAGCTGTTAGCAATGAACTGGATGCTGAGTTAAAGAATACACTTGACCTCATTGATGCAGCGGAGGCTCTCGACAAATAGCTTGCTGATGCTAAGCTGGACAAAGCCTTCTATGAGAATTGGATTCTGATCACCAAGCACAACTTCCTTCAACTGCAGGTCAAGCTTCTGTTTTAGCCTTTCGACGAACTTTTATTTATTTTATCATCATCATTTTGTTGGCCCTATTGTGGCCACTATGTAATGACAATTGGTGAAGAAGCTGACATAGATTGGATGGATTATCGCAACTTCATCTCTTTGGAGGACTTAGAAGACTAGATGTTCTTTATTTTTTGGTTCTTAAACCCTTTCTCTAGGCTTCTGTAATTGCAGGCCCTTTTGTGGCCTTTTTGAATGAAATGAAATTTTATATTCCTGTATGAATCTCTTGCAGCATTGGTATATATTTTTTCAAATATTTTCCATTTACTTTAAAGATTCTAGAATCAGATCCAATCACGTGAATTTCATAAGCATTATTACTGAATACTTTTGCGATTTGGAAAGGGCCTTCCCATTTAGGCGACCATTTCCCCAAGGATTTACTCTTTCGATCCATGGGTAATATGACTTTCCATACTAATTCACCAACTGAAAAGGTTTTTAAATTAACCTTCTTATTATAGGATTTCTCTATTTTCCTCTTTTGCCTCTCTAATAGTTGCAAGGCATGAAGTCTTTCTTCATCCAGGTCAAGTAATTCGTCTAACATCATGACCCAATAAGTATCAGCTGGGATTTTGTGATGCCTTTGAATCCTAGTGGATTGAAGATAAATTTCAAGAGGTAAAACAACATCATGGCCATAAGTTAACCGAAACGGTGTAGTATTGGTTGCCTCTCTGAGTGAAGTTCGACACGCCCAAAGAATTTGGTCTAATGTTTTGTGCCAATTCCTTGGCTTCTTACCCACATGTTTTTTGATCAAACCAATAACTATTTTGTTCACCGCTTCGACCTAACCATTAGCTTGGGCATAATAAGGCGTAGGTGTCAAAAGTTTAAAGCCCAATTCTATAGAAAACTCTTGCATCTTTCAACCAATAAATACAGACCCTTGATCTGTGGTGATCGTTTCTAGTATTCCATATCTATAAATGATATGTTTCTGAATAAATTCAATTATCTTCTCGGTCAACATTTTGCAATGGGACAGCTTCGACCCATTTTGAAAAATAATCAATTCCTACCAAAATGTATTTATGATTTTTCGAAGACGCGGGTCAAATTACTCCAATTAAATCCAAAGCCCATCTTCTGAAAGGTCAAGGTTTCACTATGGAGTGCAATTCGCTTGCAGGAACATGTTAGATGTCAGCGTGTATCTGAAATTCCTGGCATCCTCTGGAAAATTCTATGCAATATTTTAGCATAGCAGGCCAATACACACCTTGTCGAAACAAAAGCTACTTTATTTTATGGCCTACTTGGTGTGCTCCACATGCTCCACTATGGACCGTCGAAAGAGCTAAATATGCTTCAAATTCACTAAGGCACTTTAGCAATAGTCCTTCAACAATCTTTTTATACAGTTCATTTCCCAATAAAACATAGCTTAAAGCTTGTTATTTGATTTCCCTGTCCGTCGCAACTGTTGGATTTTCCAAATAGTCCATTAAAGGCTTCCTCCAATCTTTATCACTTATGTTGTCGACCATCAGTATTGCGAAGTTTTCTTCATCAACATAGCCAATCTTAGTTTCCTCTAAGTATTAAGGGGCTAAACCTAGTGACACAATTTTCCCTCTGACTTCAATTGTGTTCTATAATTTTTTTTTGAAATGTTGTATCCTGATGCAATTTGGGCCAAGTCATTGGAGACTTGATTTTGTAGTCTAGGGATGTGTCTAAATGTAACTGTCTGAAATTTTTTCAACAACCTATTTACTATCACAAAGTATATAATTAAATTTTCTTTTATGCACTTGTATTCTTTGGTTACTTGTTTTATCACTAACTCTGAGTCTCCCATTATTTCTACATAAGTTGCCCCCAATTCCAACAATACCTCAAGTTCGGCTATTAAAGCCTCATATTCAGCCTCATTATTCGAAGAATGGCCGTCAATTTTATACTTGATTTTTTATTGGAATTTTATGAGGAGAAATAACAGTATCCCAATTCCAGTCCCAAGTCTGTGACTAGACCCATCAAAGTATAACTTCCAGGGCTCAATGTCCAGATAATTCAATGGGCTTTCATTTATAGAGTGGTCAACTATAAAGTCTGTGACCACTTTCCCTTTAACTGCCTTTAAAGGTTTGTAAGTTAAAAAGTACTCAGTTAATGCATTTCCCAATTCGACTATGCAAAATAGGTTTGCACAACATGTGTTTAATAACGTCAAAACACGAAGAAACATAAACATCAACTGACTTTATATATTACTTTAATTTAGTACAAGAGTAATACAAACATAGGCATAATTTCTCTATCATATTATACCTAGTTTCTGCGTCATTCAAAACTCTACTAAGGTAATAGATGGCTCTCTCGACACCATCATCATCCTCTTGAGCTAACATGCACCCTAGAGTTCTATCTGAAGCAGCTATGTATAATCTCATACTTTTCTTTCTACAAGGAGGAGAAAGAATTGGAGGATGACTCAAGTATTCCTTGATCTTGTTGAAGGCCTCTTGTTGTTCTTGTCCCCACTAAAATCCTTCCCTGCTTATACACAGCAAAGGTGAGAAAGCTCGAGTCTTCCCACTTAGGTTTGATATGAATCTTCTCAAGAAGTTAATCTTGCCTAAGAGTGATTGGAGCTCCTTCTTCGTTGAAGGCGCATTAGCCTCCACATTAGCTTTGGTCTTGTTTTGGTTGATTTTGATCCCTTTCTTGTGGACCACAAATCCCAAAAAGTCTCATGCCTTGCTATTCGAATGAACTTGCACTGAAGCAGCCTCTCAATTTTCTCTTTAATTTTGGTGAGGATTGTTGGGGCGAAGCGTCTTAGATTCTGTTTGAAAGGCTTCTTCCCAGGCTTGATAGACAGCTTGTGTTCGACAAGTTCTCTTTTTAAGCCAGGCATTTTGTTATAGTCCCAAGCAAATCAATCTTTAAATTCCTTTAGCAAGCTGACTACTTCGATCTTAAGTTCTGGGTAAAGATTGGTATTGATGTAAGTATGCCTTTTTTATTCTCCATCTCCTAGGTCGATTTATTCTAAGGGATCTTGAGCCAACATTTTTATATTTTCTGACAAAGGATCCTTGTCAAATTCCAAAGGCTCGTTGTCGTAAATTGCATCAAGCCTCTGGTCTGAATCTTCTTGAGCCTCGTCTGGAGGCTTTTGTTCAGCACCCTTCGCAGGATCTTCTTCCATAAAATATGTAATGGCCTCCACATCCATTTCGCTTCCTACAGCCTCCAAGGCCGCTTGTATCTTAGTTTCGGTCACATAGGTTCACTTGGAGGACCCCCATAGTAGGTCCAGTTTTGCCCTCATAGTTTGATAAGACCAAATTATGCGGCTTAAGATCAGTATCAGCCTTGTCAATCTTGGGCAATAAGAAATGCGGCATGATGTTTACCGTGGCACCACAATCCACCATGATTTTGTTAATTGCTACGTCTTCCACCTTACCGGTGATATACAGGGGTTTTAGATGCCCCCTCATCTCTTAAGGTAACAATCAATCTATTTTTAAAACATGTCTTTGTTATTTAAATTAGATAAGAAGGAAGTGGAGAAATAAAAGTCTAAACTTAGTCTGGTTTTTCATTTGAGTGTGTGTAGTTTGATTTAGAGATAAGAAAATTGAAAAAATAAAGAAAGATAATAGGGAGATCTGAAGATTAGGGGCGTTCAAAACTGAACTATCCCAATAGAAAATAACTAACCAAATCAAACCAAACTAAAAACCGCAAAATTTAGATGTGTTTGCGCTATTTTTTTAACATAATCACGTAGTTCGGTTTGGTTTGTTGTTTGTATTTTGAAAACCAAATCAAACCATATTATGTTGCAGTTCAAACTTCACTTAATTCATATCCAACTAAAGCCCAACTCCATTTTTCCATAGCCTTGCGATTATGAATGATTTTCTCTTTCTTAGACATAGGATTTTAGTTTCAATCTTCTCTAATTTCTCATAGCAGTATCACACATTCTTCTCATCTTCTTCACAAGGTACATCTCGCTTCTTCTTCTCTAATATCTCATTTCTTATGTTTTTTTCTTTTTCATCTTCTCACTTTATGTTATTGTTCTCTATTCCAATTTCATTTTTTCCGCACCTCTTATTATCTAATCTCTTATCTATCATGTTCTTTCTTTTTCATATTCTTTAATATCTCATCTCAGTTTTTTTCATTGGAATGTTTTTTATATTGTGTTCTGCTACTAATTTATGTTTTATTTTATTTTTGTCTAGTTTAGTTTTTCTATATTAAATAAAAAATTGTTATCCAAATATGATGAGTTTTGGTACGGTATTGTAGGTTTTGTTGATGTGTTAATTGTCAATATAGTATATTATTAATTGTGGATTATGTTGACATATTGATTATAAATTTAAAAGGCTAATGATGATATATTGATGCTAAATATCATTTTAGTGAAATGCCAAATATGATGTATTGATGCTAAATAGCAATTTAGTGAGCCAAATATGATAAATTGGTTTTAAATATGAGTTCTTTTTAATCTAAGATATGATTATTGACAAAGAAGTAAGTTTTGTTGCTATCTCTGATGCTTCTATTTCTATAGTCAAAAATCAAATAAAATTGCATAAAGATGATATACAAATCTCTTTCCATTGCGATAAATTTGTACAATTATGAGCATATCAAGTATTTGGTATTGTTGTCATGGACTTTTTTTATATTGATTTTCGTTCACTATTTCAGTTATACTACAACAATTTTTGTTATTATTTTCATGTTCTGTTCAATATTAATAAACAACTATTTACATTCTCCAAAGAAAAATGGAATCTTTTTGTTCAACTTTACCACCACCACCATGCAAACACGTGATTCGAAAAGACTATAAATCTATAAATAAATAAAAAAATCTCTTGAGAGCTATGCACAAGATATATCTGACTCAGTACCAAATTAGAACATATTATGAATATATCAAATAATGATGCAAATATGTCAAATTAGTACAAGGGCCTACTAAACCACGATTTGAGAATTTTAGTAGTATAGATTTATATAAAAAAATGAAAGGTTATTAGAGGTTGAGTCACAAGAAAAATAAATGGAGCACATAAAAATACTTTCTTCTATTAATCCCTAACCTGGACGTTTGGTTAGCTTCCACAAGAGTGAAATGACTCATCAAGTAAGCTTAACGGCGTTGTTGTTGGGATGCCAGTGTGGATTGGGCTTCTAACATTGACTTCATGGAATGATATGTCTGTCTTTAAGATTCCTATAAGAACTTCACCATATCCTGTTTTTGTTCATACATGGCATAGAATAAACCATATTGTTCCTTCTCACAAGCTATTTGCTTCTGTATCATCTCACCATCATAAGAGTAACCCGAAGAGGTAGTTGTAAAAAGGTTAGAGGAACCAGGTGCAATGTGTGTAGGTGAAAGGTGTGGAGGAGGGGAGTTATGAACCAGATATATGTTCCTCTGCTCATACTCATCATCGATCCCATAATCCTTATTTTGTGGGATGTCTTGGGGTATCGGGCCAGTAATTGGTGGGGCCTGCAAATCATAAGTCCAATTTCTCTTGTATCGCACATCGGTGCGATCTGGGCATGGTAAAACAACACTTTTAATCGCTACATTGTGAACCATGAGGTGGTAACCCCTTCTTTCCTAACCCTACATAATCACATGCTTCTTAAGAATTTTAGTTCAATGGTGTGTGTCGCTCTCGGGATTTTCATCCTAATACAAACGCGAAAGTGGCGCGGAAAAGGTAGAGTCGCCAACCAGGCATTTTTATCCCAAAAGAAAGGGAAAGGTAATGTTGCACAAACCTGAGGAGGAAGGAAAGGAAGAGGCCTTGCGAACCAAAGATCTGGGTTCCGGAGTCGGTTACGACCTGGGAAGGTATTAACACCCAGATCGTCCGTCGTACCCGACGGGATCCACGCTTGCTTGTTTATTTCAAAGGGTGAGAAATAACTACTGCTGAATAAAAATGCTGCTGGAACTGGAATGGAATGAGAAAGGAATTGGAAAAGAGATCGAAAAGAACGGGGGAAATGTAGGGAAAATAAAGAATGCTCGAACGGGCCTTACCCCGCTGCCTACGTACCTCATCGGGATAATGAGGATCAGAGTCGACGTAGTTCGCCTAACTAAGGCGGGAACTTTGTTTGTATTTTTTAGGATGACGTTGCCATAGCTTTAGCTCAGGTGTTACCGGCTCTGACTCGAGGGTGTTTACCGTATCGCTGTTTGAACTGTCGAGGCAAGTCGCATTCATCCGCAAAGATTAGGAGATGAGAGGAGAAGACGCGGTGTCTTTGTTTGTTGTCTTTTATGAGAAGTTTTTTGAGTGTTTTTGCTTGTGAAGATAGTCTCATGATTAGACTTGTACATCATGCTAGACAAGCCCATACTATTCCAAGATGGAATGAATATGAGTGCCCCATGGAATAAGGCTATGCACAAGAGACTATTTCAATCCTTTATTAAATGTCTTTTAAATTTTGTTTGAAGATGAGAGAAGAAGACTCAAATCGGAAAAGGACAAAAACTAAGGGGGACTAAGACCAACCCTAACTTATTTATTATAATGGTGGTCCTAAGGGTTTATGAGGTTTTCTAATCCTAAGGAAGAAAAGGAAAAGAAAAAAAGAAAAAGGATGCAACTTACTTCCTAAGGAAGATAAGTTGACCCTAACAAAGGGGAATCCCACCAATCACAAATATGGAAGGAAAAAGGGAAATAAATCCATAAATAAATGCATAAAAAATAAAAGGATAAGGTGTAAAGAAACATACCTTTCCCTCCCTACAAAACAAAGATTAGTGTTGCATTTTATTAAAAATAATAAGGCAAACACACAATAATTAAATCCTACTAATTCTAGGACTCACTTCTAGACTCTATCTTAATTCTAAAAGAACTAAAAAATGCTAAAACAAAGATTCAGCACCTATTACAGTCCCTAATACACAAACAGCTATCAAAACAATGCATAACACAGATCAACTTTTTACAGCCAGCATGCAGCATGAAAAGATAGGTGTAAAAAGTCTAATACAGCATGCAAGCCAAACAAACAGCATGTATTCTACATCACCTATATGCAAAATCAGCTATGAAATGTAAAATACAGATTTGGTTATTTTCATTTTTTTAATGCACAAACTCAATGAAACATGTACCAATTCAACATGAACATGCATTCGAACCTAAATCAACATACACAAATGAAAGAACATGAACATTTTTGGGAGGATTATGCAAGAATGCACCACATGATTGATTATGTAACAAGTATGCAAAATATGGCACATGAACATGGTATATGGACATAATGAGCATTGATCGTGAATATGCAACATGATAGATCAACAAGAATGTCAAGCTCAATGCAAAATTCAGAATTGAAATGATGTGAATGATATGATCAAACATGTAATCAAATGCAACCAAATGCACATACATACATGGTTATGTGAAATGCATCATATACATTGATACAATGAGATGCAAATGAGTTAATGAATTGCGAAAGATGCAAAAACAGAATGCAACATGATTACTTACATGCCAAATGATGCATAAACATAGCAACAAAATGCAATGAGTCAAATTATACACAAATGAAAACATAAACACATAATATGCAACATGAACGGAAACGTGTTGAAACGACTCGAAATGGGGGGATGAGCTACTGGAAATAGACCCAAAAATTCCCTAAAATCAATACCTAAACATGCATGAACATTGGAGGCACTAGAAAGCAAGACTAAGCTATCAAATAAGCAAAAATTCCAAAAATTAACAGCGTTAACCGGTTAACCAAATGGCTAACTGGTTAACGGACCCCAAACAACACTGATTTGTGGCAAAAACGCATGCGTTAACCGGTTAACCAAACCATTAACCGGTTAACGCTGAACAGAAATTGAAAAATGCTTTTGAAATAAGTACTTTTGGCCACAAACTTACTTCTAAACAATCCTAACACACATCTAATCATGTTAACACAAATTTCTACTCAATTAGTGTTTATTAACACATGTTAGAACCTATAACAAGCTACAACCTAATTTCTAATCCATTAAAAATCACAAATCGCAAGCAACGCATAACGAAAATGTAATTGATCACAAGAAATACGAAAAGCACTTAAACAATTCCAAAATGGCGAGATGAAGAGAATAACTTAATGCTAGCATGGTTTTAGATTACCAACCTACAAAGCGGAGAAGTGATTCGGTAAATGTTGCAAGAATCGAAGCTTGATCGAAGAGAAAACCAAGAAAACCGCGAATCCTTAAAATAAATGCGTTATTGATGCTTGAAACTTCTTGCACTTCCGATAAGTCGAAATCCTCACAAAAATCAGTAGCTTCTTCTTCTACAATCCACAATTCAATGGAGGTTGGAGGCTAAGCTTTAAGATCTTCAAGTTTCAATGTGAAACTTGAAGAGCTTCTTCAAAAAAAGCTTTGGTGAAAAGGGAAATGGAGGAAAATTGAGAGAGAAAAAAGTGATTCTAGAAATTGTGAGAAGTGAAAAAATTGGGAACAAAACTTGGGAACCTTTTGCATTGAAGTGATTAATGATTATATAGAGGCTAGGCTTGGAGCTAGGTTTGGGAATGAAATTAGGTTTAGGAATGGAGTTAGGTTTGTAGTTAGTTAGGGTTAGGGTTGGAGAAGGAATATTCCTTGGAATATTCCATGGAATACTCTAGAATGTTGTAGAACATGGTAGAAGCATCCAAGGGAAAAGGAGTGGAATTGAAGTGGAAAAAAATAAGAGGGGAAGAATGAAAGGAAATGTGGAAGGAAAGTGGAAGGAAAATGGAGGGAAAGGTGAAATCTCCCCTTTTTTTGGTTGGTTAGCTTGGAAGTGGTTTGGATTATTTTTGGGATATTATTTTTCTCTTGAACTCCAATGTTTGGCAAGCCTCGATCAACCACACACCTCATGCGCATGCAAAGGATGATGAATTATTTATTTATTTTTCAAATGCGATGCAATGATATGCGGAATGATGCGGGAATGAAGCGTAAACCGCTCGAGGTTGATAATAAATAAGAGGGCAAATTTTGGGGTGTTACAGCTGCCCCTATTCAATCACTGTAGACTTGAATGGATGATAGCAGTCGCTTTCAGATGTTTGAAGTATGCAGGGATTGAATATTAAAAACAACCAAAAAATTTGCACTCGGTGGAAAAGAAAAGGGAAATAAACTCAACCATCTGAACTCTACTTGTGGAGAACTCGGATGTGAAGAGTAGTGAATCGGTGAATGTTTTTGAATAACACTGGGAGATTGTTGATTTGCCACGCTACTGGTGGACTTTTGTTGGGCTAATAATGACGTGCCACACAACAGGTGGCCTTTTGAATGCTTTGCCACACTACGGGGGTCACTGCTCGCTACGAGAGACCTTTATTTCGGCCACACTACAGGGGCGCTCTGCTCACTATGGGAGACTTTTGATACTTTGCCACCCTGAGAATGGATGTTTGCTCACTATGCAGGGATACTCTGCCACACTACGGGCACATTGCTCAGTACGGGAGACTTTGAAAATTCGCCACATTGCGGGGGCACATTGCTCAGCTAAAGGAGACTTCTGCTCACTACGGGAGACTTCAATGTTTTTCCACACTACGGGGGTTGTTGCTCGCTACGGGAGACTTTGGCTCACTACAGGAGACTTTTGTTTTGCCACACTAAGGGGGCTGCTGCTCGCTACGAGAGACTTTACAAGAAACCAGAAATTCCCGGCAGTGAACTGAAGGGTTCCCTTCCCTACAGAGGTTTGTAAAATTCAGGTAGACAAGAGAGTTCTCCTCAACAGAGCCTTGACAGGTCTTCCCCCCAACTAAGTCGAAAAGTTGTCGATTCCCCAGCGAAATCTGTGGGGTGAGATTCAATCCCCAACAGTTGAGGCATCCCCTAGCAGGGCCTTCAAATCTAAAGTCCAATTTATTTTTGACAAAGGAAATAAGTCGAGACAGGCTAGTCAAACCCTTCTCTAGCAGAAATATCGGCAACCATCTGTATTCCCCACAAAGTTAGCAAAAATTTGTTATTTCCGCGTCAGGAATTCCCTTTGTATATATCCCCCAGTGTTAGGGGGAATTATGTCATGCAGTTCAACGTATGCATGCTCAATCCAAGGTTGATATCCAAAGTCCACCCGCAACGTGGCAATTCTTAAAGTCCAGCCGCAGACTGACCAAAGTCCATCCTCCGGGTGGCGAATTCTTAAAATCTCCCGTAGCGAGCAACAGCCCCCGTAGTGTGGCGAATTTCAAAAGTCCCCCGTAGTGGGCCAAAGTCTCCCGTAGTGAGCAATCTGCCCCGTAGTGTGGCAAATTTCCAAAGTCTCCCGTAGTGAGCAAAAGTCTCATGTAGTGATCCTACGGGAAGACTACACTAGCTAGGGATGATCCTTATTGCTCTGCCGGGGAAGAGAAGGATTTGGTTTGAGATCTGCTGGAAAATAAGATCAAGGAAACCTGTTGAAGAAAAGTTTGATGACTTTACTGAAGATAACTTCCATGCATCTGTTGGGGATAACGAAACTGAACCGCATCCTGCTGAGGAGGAAAGATTTCAAGTAGTCTCATGCTAGGGATCATTTGCTTTGATTCAGGATTTACCTTAAGAGGATTTTACAAAAAACTTGGTGTCTTTAAACTCTTCAGGAGTATAATTGCCCAGGTATTCTGAACTTCCGATTATCTGTCTTCGGGAAAGAATGAATCCTCGTGCGATTGGGGTGGCTTGCCTCAGTATGAGTCTTTGACCAATTGCTCTGAGAGAGATTTGAATCTCAAGTTAATTGCCCCAGTTTGGCGGACTCTTGAGGATATTGCTTGACATAACTGCCCCAGATTGGTTGGCTCTTACCATGACTGGTTGGGAAAGTCCTTACTCAATGGAGTTTTCTCGGAAAAGTGCACCTCGACGTAACTATCTTTCAAGAGTTTTAGACCTCTCAACTTGGCAAGCTTAAGCTTCTGGACTGAATTTCCACTTGTGAGCTTCTATGATGCCAAATAAATGTATGCAGGCAGAAAATGTTTATTCTGAGAATGGAAATTCTAATGCAACACACATGTTAATCTTGAAGTTTTGAAAAGGGGTCGCAAACCTTTGTGAGCAAATCACTGGTTGAGGTACGACATTATTTTTTATTGAGTAAATGAAAGTATGTACATGCAATACCAATAAGTATCTTTTAGCACAACTCATAGGAGTCAGGAACGCCATCTCGTGGTAGTATGCTCTCAAAATAACCATGTTTCAGTTAGGACTTTTGAGGGTTGTATCGTGGCCCGGTTCACGATTATAGAAACAAAGGATATAGGCTCGAAATTATTTGTGTCTGCCCCTCTTCATGATGTCCTCCATTCCTATGTTCAGCTAATTTTTACAAGAGCTCACCTTTCATAAGGGTTTTGTGATAGTTGAGGAACCATTGTTACTAACAGTTTAAGCACCAATAAGGTTGTTATTTGGAGTCAGTCACCCCTTTGCCTTTCGTGTCTGTGCCACGCGACTTTATTCTTGCCTAAGGATCTTTCTTGTGTAATCCTTTTCGTCTTTCATTATTTCTTATCCCTAACCTTTTCTTGGACTGATTCTTGTGAATCCTTGATTGTGAAGTCCAGCGGGATGCCCTAATTTTTACCTAAGTCGCTTATTTTCAAGTTTCGACTTAGCGGGCTTTTCACTTCGCTTTTTTTGAACAAATCGTGTGACACTGTTTGTCTTGATTTCTTTGCGAGGGGTGTGACTGCCTCGTTCTTTGGTCGATGAAGGATAACCATTGTGGCTTCCAATCTTTGGACGTCTTGATTTCGATAACCATTGTGGTTTCTGGTCTTTGGACCTCTTGGTTAGCATAGTGGAATGTAATGGATCCTCAAATACACTCCTTTATGAAAGCCTAAACGCTTGGTCCGACTAGCTGACATCTACCCTGCCCCTGGGTTAAACGTAAGGGTTTTTTCATGCAAAAAGAAACTCCTACTTCAAGGCTCAAGGGGGTTAGCGAGGGTCTATCTCCCTTATATCTCCAGTGTTTAGGGATTCGAAACAAAGCATGTACATCGTTAACAGGGTCTTATTCGAGAGCATACAATTAGAGATTTTCACGTTTTTGTTTCGTCATTCTCCCTCATAGAGTTTAAGCACAACAATTGGTATTGCGATGTACACATGCAAAATTATAAGTGAATGCGAATGAATTACTTCAAGAAAAACATGTGAGTTTTATTATTGATAACAATCAAAATCAAACAAATTTCATACATGTATACAAATTTTTAGCAAATAAAAGAAACTACAAATGGTAATGAAGTAAAAATGCTGAATATTGTCGTTGTTGAGGAGACTTGACTGCGTCTGGACTTGTCAGTCTTGGATACTTTCAGTGGTCAATAGCTCTTACACAGACTTGTAATCTTCAATTTGCAGCCGTATACCCAACCATGGCAATCATACCTCTTCTTCTATTTATTCCGACTCTGACACGAGACTTCTGAAGGAAAGAGTCAACTGGAGAGTAAAGGTTGCCTTATAAGGTTGCTCGGAAAGATCTGACAATCTTCTGCCTATGTATCTCTATTGATCCATGACCAATGAAAAATCAGAGCGACGTAGTTCCCATCAATAGGGATGAAAAAAACATTGAAGAAAAACAAACAAAAAATTGCCATTGTTGAGAGTATCTGGATACTGATGGCTTCATTTGCTTCCTGAAGATTCCAGCTTAACGTGGACCATCTGGTAAAACAACCGTGACACCGGCTCCGTTGTGATTAGGCATTGCATTCTGGAGTACATTTGGGTGAGGCGCAAAATTGATCGCCTTGGAGTCAATTAGGTCTTGTACCTTGTTCTGAAAAGCCCAACATTTCTCAATATTATGCCCCTAGGCACCTGAATGGAATTCACATCTGGCATTTGCATCAAAGTTCTGAGGTAGATTATCAGGAGAAGGAGCTCTCATGGGACGAAGCTCGACCATGTTAACCTTTAGCATCTTTGGAAGCAATACAGCATATGGGCATGGGATGGGATCAAGTCTGCGGTTTCTCACTCTTGTTCTTTCCTGATTTGGTCTCTGTGCCTGATATTGTTGACCTTGAGGTTGTGGCTGAACCTGTGGCATAATAGTCATTGTAGCTGTTTGGTAGAAAGCTTGAGAACGACCTCTGTCTCGGCCCCTATACACAGCATTGGTCTCGCCTTCTCTTCGTCTTTGTCCATTGCCAAAAGGTTTCTTCACACCAGAAGAACTAGCACTACTTGCATCCTGAATCTTTCCCAATTTCAAAAGGTTTTCTATCCTTTCTCCAGCGATGACGATATCAGAAAAACCAATGGACGGGCAGGCGGCCAGACGATCCAAGTAAACACCTTGCAAGGTGCCCATAAACATATCGGCCATTTCCCGATCGAGCAATGGAGGTTGAACCTGTGCGGCCAGCTCCCGCCACCTCTGGGCATACTGCTTAAAACTTTCCTTAGGTCCTTGAGACAAGTTCTGCAACTGAGTGCGTTTTAGAGCCATATCAATATTGTATTGATACTGCTCGAGAAAAGCTTCAGCTAAATCTTTCCAGAATCAGATAGAGACCCTTCTCAGCTTCATATACCAGCTCAATGAAGCTCTAGATAAACTATCTTGGAAGAAATGCATCCAAAGTTTCTCGTCATCAGTGTGGGCCGAGATTCTTTCAAAGTATGCATGAATGTGAGTTCTAGGGCACGTATTACCGTTGTACTTGTCAAATGATGGCACCTTGAACTTAGGAGGGATTCTGACTCCTGGCACTAACCCAAGACTGATTACATCGATGCCCAGGGAATTCTGACATTCCATGGCCTTAATCTTCTCCGCCAGCTCTTCATATCTTCGATTGTTGACCTTATTCATATTACCCATATCAGCATCCAGTATAGTGAACTGGTCTTCCTAAGTGTCTTCATTACGGGCCGCGGTCCCATTTGGATTTGGCCCTCCGTTACGGGTAGCGTTAGGATCCACATTCTTAGTCGGGGTTCCAGCATTAGCATTCCCATGGGGTTGCTCAACCATCAACCTGAGACGCTCTTGATTCTGAGCAATGTCGGTCATCATGTCCATGAACTGATCCATCCTCTGTCGGAGCTCATTGAGATCAGTCTGCATTAGTTCATCCATTCTCACTCGGTTTCTTTTTGTTGGATACCGATGAATGTGTTGACCAACTATATTGCCTGAAGTTGAATAAGTTAGGAAGTCCGAATAACCTGTAAAATACAAAATATGAAAATCATGCAGTAAATGCATATGATATGTTCATGAGGATACGACATGCGACCCTGCAAATGAGTAAGCATGTGTTAGTGATGCAAGCATGTAGAGGGTGTTATGCAATGCATTGGCATGTGATCAAAGGTCTGGCGATCACTGGTTTGACGTTGGTGCTGAGAAGACAGTCATGTGCTGGTGAAGAGTCATAGTAACAGTACCACCGAAATCCCGAATTTCAAAACCAAAAGACCATGTAGAATCTGATCATAATACCGAACAATGCTGGCAAAGTGGGTATGTTGGAAGTTTCAGGGTTCCTGCAAACCTGTAAACCCCTCCCATCTAACGGGTATGCTACTTCGAGTCAACATCATGGACTCTCAAAGCCGGATAGCAATAATACGTTCACCATTTCCGAGAAATGGCTCATGACCAAATTAGGGAATCGGTTTGGCATTATGTACTAACCAGGGAGGTCTCATCTAGGTACGGGGAAAACAATCATCCCTCATAAGTCCTCAGCTTCAAGAACCGAATCGAGAAACAATAATACATTCATCCTGAAGGGTACAGTACTATTGTCATACGAACAGTTTGCCTTGACTGGGTTCCTATGAGAGAACCAGGCCATCCTATGCGAGTTCCCAGTGGGCCCTCGGATGCGAGTGGGTTTGCCAACAAATGTGGTTTGCCACTGTCATCACTGGAGAGGGATGTTTCCATAAAGGTTCTCAATGATCGGTCCCCTGACTGCACATAACTATCAAGGTTGTGTATTGCCCCAGAAAGATTATGGCATCAATACATTTCCGAGAAGGTCGCAAGTCAAGGTGTGGAACTCACTAATACCAACATAGCAAGTCCTAGGGTGCACTCGAGCCCCGATTACGAGCTCATCTCACAGTAACCCCATCCCACAGAAAAAATGAAACCAGCATAGCCAATATATAATGCATGGAAAATAAATGCTGAAAGCAGTAAATAAAGTTGTAAAGTAAAGATGTAATGAAAATAGTAAAGCTAAACTAAAGCACACAGCAAACAAATAAACACCCAAAGAAATAAAACAAATAAGCGCTAGGATTGACTCTACAAGGGAAACCAGAGATTCTGGGTTCGATCCCCAACAGAGTCGCCAGCTGTTTCTCCCGGGATTTTCATCCTAGTACAAACGCGAAAGTGGCGCGGAAATGGTAGAGTCGCCAGCCAGGCATTTTTATCCCAAAAGAAAGGGAAAGGTAATGCTGCACAAACCTGAGGAAGAAGGAAAGGATGAGGCCTTGCGAACCAAAGATCTGGGTTCGGGAGTCGGTTTCGACCTGGGAAGGTATTAGTACCCAGATCGTCTGTCGTACCCGACAGGATCCACGCTTGCTTGTTTGTTTCAAAGGGTGAGAAATAATTGTTACTGAATAAAACTGCTGCTTGAACTGGAATGGAATGAGAAAGGAATTGGAAAAGAGATCGAAAAGAACGGGGGAAATGTAGGGAAAATAAAGAATGCTCGAACGGGCCCTACCCCGCTGCCTACGTACCTCATCGAGATAATGAGGATCAGAGTCGACGTAGTTCGCCCAACTAAGGCGGGAACTTTGTTTGTATTTTTTAGAATGACGTTTCCATAGCTCTAGCTCATGTGTTACTGGCTCTGATTCGAGGGTGTTTACCGTATCATTGTTTGAACTGTCGAGGAAAATCGCATTCGTCCGCAAAGATTTGGAGATGAGAGGAGAAGATGCGGTGTCTTTGTTTGTTGTCTTTTATGAGAAGTGTTTTGAGTGTTTTTGCTTGTGAAGATAGTCTCATGATTAGACTTGTACATCATGCTATACAAGCCCATACTATTCCAAGATGGAATTAATATGAGTGTGTTGCACCCCAAAGTTTTCCCTCACAATACAAGACTTTGTGTGCCATGAGGTTCACAAGGTTCACAAGACCTTTCATGAAGTTCATGAAGTTTACAAGACACTTTATGAGGTTCACAAGGTTCACAAGACCTTTCATGAAGTTCATGAAGTTTACAAGACATCTTACAAGGTTCACAAGACATCTTATGAGGTTCACAAGGTTCACAAAGTTCATCATGGGTCAGAAGATTTGACAATTCCCTCAGACAATGCATCCTCCTAAGCAATGCATCCTAAACTAGGGTTTTGACTTTAATCAGGCTAAATGGATTTCCAAGACTTCAAGTGAGCTTCATAATATCTTATATGTGTTTAAGAATCCCCATGACAAATTTCAGAACTTTTCTCAAAGGTTTGCTCAGTCAAATGATCAGATAAGTCAAAATCAGTCAAAGTAGTTAAAAAGTCAAACCGAGGTCAACTGTGGTCAAACCAAAGTCAAACTTCATTATTTTTTGCCAACATCAAGTATATGAAGTGAAATTCATCATTTGATCAAGGGTTGATCATGATTCATCAAGGAGATTTCAGATCATCAAGAATCAGGGGTTTCAAAATTAGGGTTTCCTCAGGAAAAGTCAACTGAACTTTGACCAGCCATAACTTTCACATGCTTCATCACATTTTTCCCATCCAAAGCTCATTTTGAAGGAAATTGAATTCTCTACAACTTTTTGTCTTACAAGCCAATCCCAAAAATGCTTCATTTGGAAGGTATGAGCTAAGACATTATAGGTCCATTTGAAAGTCAACAAAAGTCAACAACTTCAAAAGGGCATAACTTGAGAATGGTAAATGATATGGACATGAAACCAATGGGGTTGGTTAGAGGACTCTTCAAGCTTTCCAAAAAATCCAAGAACACCCTCATAGCATTAAAATTGAAGGATGTGTGCCCTTGCAAAGTTAGGAAATTTTTGGGTGGTTTATGAAGAAAATAGGGTCTTAAAACCAAATTTTTCTAAATGGGCTGAACTTTTTGTGACCCAAGGTGTTCCATGACATCATGCACGAAATTTATTTGATATTTTCATAATTTTATTTTATTTAATTTATTTATTATGATTTTTTATATTAAAAATCATTTTAAATTTAAATAAAATATCAAATGTGAAAATTTAAAAAATATTTTTGTTCTAGAATGTCATTAAGATGATTTGGATTGGATTGATTCACAATTGATGAAGATTGACTTGAAATAGAAAGGTCTCATTCACAAATATTTGAAATTTAAGACCTAATCTTTTTCAATCTCCAAAATCAAAAAGATCCACACAATGATCCAATATTTTTGACCTAATTCAGTCTAGTATAAGTATACAAGAGATCCTAATGCAAAGGACACGAATTCCCTGCCTCAAAGAGTAAGTTCACATATCCAAAAAATCACCAAAAATTCAAATTCGGATTTCACAATTCAAGCTCTTTCAAGCCAATTTGAAGGTTGAGACATGTTCAATGAACATCACTGAATCTATTGGGACCATTTGTAGCATCTAAAGCATTGGATATGACCTAAACCGAATTTGTTTTGTTCTTGACTTTGAATTTTTCGATTTCGTTTATTTAGCTAATGTCAACTGATTTTGTTGTTTGATTTGTGTTAGTCATGACTTGTAGATGATTTCTGGACATTTTCATGAAGAAGCATAGCCTATAACCGAACCTGCCATTGTTAGGGTTTCGGTTGCTAAATTAGGGTTCTTCAAGAAACCAAATATAAATGAATTTGAAAAACGTGAATAGACTGTGTGAACCTTAAGTAATTCATTGACATGCTTAATTTGATGAAATCGTATCATTTGCTTGCTGTATGAGATTCACAGGTTGTAGACAGGGGAAAATTCGCAGGAACCGTCGTGGAAAAATTCGCAGCAAATCGCGCAGGTCCAGAGGTAGGAGAAGACCAGCTGCGCGCGAAAACTTTATTTGAATTTGATACGAGGGTTAAAACGAATTTGTTCCATACGTATATCATAATGAACACGCAACTCAGTTGGTTTTGAACGCGCGCGTAAGGGCTTAGCACAAGGGTTCGATCCCTGGCGTGTGCATAAATTTTTATCAATATTCATCATTATTTGCAGGTTTAAAATAAAAGCAATTGTATGCCATGGATTATCACCAGCGCGCAGCTGGCCCAGTGGTTGGCTTGGTTGGCTGGAGGTTGTGAAAGCCCAGGGGTTGGGTTCGAATCCCAGCCCAGGTAAGTTCCTTTCCTTTTCTTTTCCTCCATTATTTTCCTTTGTTTGTTTATTATTATTATTATTATTTTTACATTAAAATTAATTTTAATTAAACTATAACCCTAATTATATTCTAATTCTGAATTTACTTATTTATAAATTTCAATTAGGAATATTTAATTTATAATTTGTATTTAGTTTTATATGTAAATAATTTAATTAATAAATTAACCCTAATTTAATAAAATTAATCTTAATAATATTTTCTAAAACCCTAAAATATTTGTTTTGTAAAATCTAATTGCTTTTGTAAGTCCTAATTTTCTTTTACATAAAAAATTAATTATATTATAATTTTTAATTTATTTATAATATGTATATATTTTATAATTTGTTTATAATTTAATTCTTGTAAATAATTTTTTTTTAGTATATGCTTAAAAATAATCGAAACTTGCTAATTGAAAATTTGTTAAATATAATTTATTTTTCATAATATGTTTATAATTAACCTAATTTTTTATAACATGTATATAATTTACAATTTTATAATAGTTAATATATAATATGAATTGTTTATGTTTTCTTATTAATCTTAAAATATAATTGTTTATAAAAAATTGGACTTTTAATTATTATGCTAATATTCTTGTTTATTTTGTTATTAATTCTATTTATTTTCATATGATATTTATTTTATTATTACTAACCCCATTTATATATTGTGATTTATTATTATTATTTTTACTAACCCAATTATATTATTATTATTTATTTTTGCTTATTTATTTAATTTTTTAATTATTATTATTATTATGTAATTGTCTCCTTTATGTAATATTTTAATAGTAATATTTAATATTTATTTTAAATGCTATGGTTAGTAAAATAGGGAGTGAAACATGTTTGTATGTAAAAATTAATTTAGATCACTAATTTAAAAGATAAATATTTAAAATTGTACACTCACACACGTAAGTCGATCTTGGATCGCCATCTCACTTTCTAGGGTTACCTCTCATGTTGCCTAAAACAAAAGGTCAAGTAGGGTGTATAAAGCAAAGTCCCTCATTTTACATCATCTAGTCCCTAAACAGATAAAAAGATCAAGTCCCTTCGAATGTTGCCTTCGTAATGATCTTGTCCCTTTCGAATAAAGATGATAAGTCCCTTCGAATTGCTTATACACCCCACAGTTGCCTAAATATCATATGTCCCTTCATTTGTCCCTTACATCCAAGGTAATGACTACCTATTCCTTAATAATAGGGATCGTCTTACCACTTAAAGGATTCAAGAACAGAAAAGACTTAAACTTAGGGTAGGATCCTCTTAGATACTTGCTCACTCTTCAAAATATTTCAAACACTTCATACATTTTCAAATAATTTTCAAAAACAAAGGTTTTATATACATCCGTACATGGATCATTATAAAATACTTAAGAAAATTTCTATTCACACACTTCACATTTCATAAAACATTTTAAAGTGAGCTAAGTAACTAAGAGCCCATGGATAACCATGGATGTAAAGGGTGCTAACACCTTCCCTTTACATAACCTACCCCCCGGACCCAAAAATCTTTTAAAAGGTCTTTCCATTTCTTTTATTCCTTTCCTTTAGATAAAATAAAAGTCGGTGGCGACTCTTACTATCCGCAACATAACTAAAGTCAGTTCTCCCACCGTGTTACAGAACTGGCGACTCTGCTGGGGATTTAATAAAAGAGGGGTACCCTTAGGAATTAGATCACTTTAAAATTGTTTGCCTTGTTTGCTTTATATTTATCTGTTGGGTGCTCTTATGTGTGAAAGATCCTAACCCGGATCTAGTGTACCTTAGGTAAATGGCAATAGACCACAGAAACTGTACGGCGTATACCGATATGGTTGATCTGGTGGCCATAGTTAGTGTGACTTCTTGGTTGGTGCTTATGTTCCTTAAGTCAAGTTGAGGATAATATGAGGCTGCCATATGTTGTCAATGCACTAACTAACTTTTAGAACCCTAGTCATCCCATCTTGGCCTTTAGAAAAGTAGTGAGATAACCGGCTTTGGTGCAGACTGAAGTTGGTTGATACTCGATGCTACACTCATTGAGATCCTAAACTTGGAGGGTTTTGGTTGGCAAGTAAGTTTCCTACTGAACAACCACCCTTGTGAAGGATCAATGATATTGAGATCCCTTAGAACATGGTTACTTTTGTAGGACAGGGTGAACCATCTAACTTCAGGGGAGGGTACTTACCTATAAACCTCATGCAAGCCTCTAAACCTAGGGCTATTGTGTGACTTGTTTGTGTGTGCCACATGTTTGTGATTGAGCATAACATCATAGCATCATCATGCATCATAAGCATAGCATTTTCACTAACCATTTCAAGGACCAAAGGATTTATCTTTGTTCTTTGTTGCAGGTCATGGCTTCTGCTCGTAGAAACACTATCAGGATCAACTTTGTAGGCATACCTCCTAAGCTTAAAGAGTTGATTTCTCAAGTGTCTGATAACTCCTGGTTCATCAAGAGACATGGTCACCTATTGGATCTGGTCACCTCAGGGTTCAATGAAGACATGATGAGTGTTCTGTTTCAGTTCTTTGATCCTAAACACCATTGCTTCACATTCCCCGACTATCAGCTGGTTCCAACAATGGAAGAGTTCTCTAAACTTCTGGGTATACCTGTTCTTGATCAGAAACCATTCACAGGCTTGGAAAAAGAGCCTAAACCTGAGGTTATTGCTGCAGCTCTACATCTGAAGAAGTCTGACATTGTTCTAGAAACAAGAAGCGGAGTTAAGGGTATTCTTGCTAAGGTGTTGATAGAAAAAGCTCAAGTGTTCTTGAAGGCTATGAGATATGATGCTTTTGAGGAGATCTTAGCCTTGCTGATCTATGGCTTAGTGTTATTCCCCAATCCTGATCAGTTCATAGATGTTCATGCCATCAACATATTCCTGAGTCACAATCCAGTGCCTACATTGCTCGGAGACATCCTGCACTCTCTTCACACTCGTACTACAAAAGCAAGAGGAACTCTGATGTGTTGCATACCTTTGCTATCTAGGTGGTTTATTTCTCACCTTCCTCGTTCAGTGATGAAGAATGAACAAGGGTTCAGGTGGTCCAAGAGGATCATGTCACTCTCGCATTCAGATATTCATTGGTGCTCCAGATCTATGGAGAATGTCACTATCATTGACCGTTGTGGGGAGTTTCCTAATGTGCCACTTCTAGGCATAAGAGGAGGCATTACTTACAACCCTTCTTTAGCTTTACGACAGTTTGGTTATGCTCGGAGTGATGGTCCTCATGACATGTTGATTCAGGGTATTGTGTTTGACTACGACAATGATCTGCAAAGTTACCGTCAAAGGTTCATACGAGCATGGGGTAAAGTGAATAAGGTTGACAGCAAGACTCTGGAACCAAAGTACACTATTCCTATGGAAGCTTATCTCAGATGGGTGCGATCTCGTGCTCAGACACTCATGATGCCATATCCTGCTATCCTGCCAGTTACCATGGAACCTGTTGCTGAAGGGGATACTTCTTATACCATCCTTCACCCAGACATGCCTACTGACATGGAAGATTTACAGAGATCCTGGATCCAGTTGAAAGAGCAAAGGGATACTTTCGAGGCTCATTACAAAGCAAGCCAAGAAAAGATCCTGGAACTAACAAAGCAACTTCACGAAGAACGAAATCTCAACTCATACCTCAACACAAAGAGGAAACGTCCATGGGAGACTTAAAACCCCATCTCTTGTATTTATTGCATTTCATTTTCTGTAAGCCCAAGAGGCAAAACAAATTTATTACTAATAAAAGTTTACCTTCTTGTTTGTTTAAGCAAATTTAAATCCTGCGGTCCTTGAAAACATTGCATACCATTTACATTCCATTTCATTGCATCACAGGTTTCTTGTGTACAGGATTCTCACCTTCTCGCTGTTTATTTCAGCAATGGCCCTTGAACAAACAGTTAAGGATCTCCAGGCACAAAATGCACAGTTCCAAGAGTTGATCCTGAACTTGTCCAAGGGGCAGGATGAATTGAAGACACTGCTGGCCAAGAAGACTAAGAAGACTAGGAGGTCAGGTGGCCTGATCAACATGGGAAGAAGGTTCAAAGGTCCTGTCAAGACCAAAGAACAGGTTGAAAATTATGAATCTGAAGAGTCTGAGAAAGAGGGAGGCAGTCTCCACAACACAATGGGGGATTCTGATTCTGAAGCTAACTACTATCATGAGCCTGGTGAAGATAAGTTCAAGATGCTGGTAGATAGAATGGATGCTATGGAGTTGCAAAAGTCTTCTGGGCTAGATTTTGAAGACCTGAGTTTGATATTTGGGGTAGTCATACCTATTGGTTTCAAGGTTCCTACTTTTGTTGTTTATGATGGTGTTTCTTGTCCCAAATTGCATCTGAGGTCTTATGTCAGGAGAATCCAACCCCATATTGCTGATAAAAAGTTGTGGATCCATTTCTTCCAAGAGAGCTTATCTGGAGCTCAATTGGAATGGTACTACCAGTTGGAGAGTGTCAACATCCGGGATTGGAATGATCTTGCTAAAGCCTTCTATAAGCAGTATCAATACAATGCTGATTTAGCCCCTACTCGCATGCAACTTCAGAGCATGTCTATGGGTGCTAAAGAGAGCTTCAAGGAGTATGCTCAGAAGTGGAGAGACTTGGCTGGAAGAGTGCAACCACCTCTAACTGACAGGGAGTTAGTTGATATGTTCATGTGTACGTTGAATGGTCCTTTTTACAGTCATCTCATTGGAAGCTCATCATCTGGCTTCACTGAGTTGATAATGACAGGAGAGCGTGTAGAAAGTGGTATCAGGAGTGGCAAGATTCAAGTGGGTGCTTCTACAACAGGTGCTGCAAAGAAGCCTCCCAGTGGGAAGAAAGAGTAAATTGCTGTTTATGGCCAACCTGATCGTAATAGAAGGCATCAGTCTGTGAGTGCAGTTCATATCTCAAATCCAACTCCTACAACACCAGAGCAGCCACAGGGAAATCAACAGAGGGCTAGAAGGCAGTTCACTAAGATCAACATGTCAATGGCCCAAGCATTGCAACACTTGTTGAAGGCTGAATTTATCACTCTGAAAGATGCTCCTCAGAATCCTAATGTTACCTCTCCCAGGTACAATCCTAATGCACAATGTGCATATCATTCGAACTGTCAGGGACATGATACCAATAGTTGCTGGGTACTGAAGAACAAAATTCAAGATATGATTGATGCTGGAGAGATTGAGTTTGACCCTCCGGGTACTCCAAATGTGATTACTGCTCCCATGCCAAATCATGGGAAGACTGTCAATGCCATTGATGAAGATTCACATATTTCCTCGGTTGCAGAGTTGACTACACCATTGTCTGTTATCAAGAAGAAGCTAGTACAAGCGGGGTTCTTTCCAGGTTGTCGTGAAGATTGTCTATATTGTACCTATAAGCCAGATAGCTGCTGGAGGTTGAGAGATGGAATTCAACGCCTCATGAATAATTACACCATAGTGTTTGAGAGGACACCACCTTCTGTGGAAAGCATGGTGGATCATATAACTAAAGGTGCGAAGATTGAAGAGGTAGATATGGTTGATAAAGTGCCGGTAAGGATTACTTCTAAGGGACCTGTCAAAATCACTCATAAGGGTCCAATTAAGATTACTGCTGAAGGCCCTGTGAAGATTGTTGCTGAAGCTAGAGTGGCTCCTATGGTCATTACCACTCCTGGTCCTATTCCGTATACTTCTGATAAAGTTGTGCCTTGGCATTATGGGTCTGATGTTTATATCCATGGTGTTAAGCAGGAACCCTTAGCTGATATGCCTGTTGATGTTGATAATATTGCTGGATCTAGTAAGATCACACGAAGCGGAAGAGTTTTCTCTCCTCCAGTTACCTCCAAGAATGCATTTACTCCAGCTGCTACCTCCACCACTGATGCTCAGGGCAAAGGTCCTGTTATTGAACCTATACCAACTGGTGTGCCAGCTGCTGATGATCTTTCTAAGCAGATGGAAGAAGTATTGAAAATCATTCGTAAGAGTGATTATGACATTGTTGATCAATTGGGGCATACTCCCTCCAAGATTTCTATGTTGTCTTTACTATTGTGTTCTGAGGCACATGCCAAGGCCTTGATTAAATTTCTGAAGACTGCTCATGTACCAAATGAGATCTCTGTAGACCAGTTTGAAAATTGTGTTGCACACTTGACCTATGATAATGGGTTAGGCTTCTCTGATGCTGATTTGACTCCTGCCAAGAGGGATCATAACAGGGCTCTACATATCTCAATTGAATGCAGGGGCACTACCCTGTCACATGTATTGATAGACAATGGTTCCTCTCTGAACGTGTTACCCAAAGAAGTTTTGAATAAGCTTAGTCCTGAAGATGCTGTGTTGAAGCCCAGTAATATAGTGGTGAAGGCTTTTGATGGCTCAAGAAGAGTAGTGCATGGAGAAATTGACCTCCCAATCAAAGTTGGTTCTCAGGTTTTCAATGCTACCTTTTATGTCATGGATATTCGTCCGTCGTATTCTTGTTTGCTTGGGCGTCCCTGGATCCATGGGGCAGGTGCTGTAACCTCCACTTTACATCAGAAGCTGAGATATCCAGTAGAAGGGAAGGTTGTTACTGTCTACGGAGAGGAAGGGTATATGATTAGCCATGTGAACACCTTTAAGTATCTAGAAGTGGAAGGTGAATACGTTGAAACTCCGTGTCAGACATTTGAAGTGGTTCCTTGGGTTGTTAATGATTATGAAGCTCCTCCTGTTGTCAAGAAAGTTCATGTGGTCACCAGAGTACCTCCAACAATGGCCTCCCTTAAAGATGCTAGAGCTATAGTGGATGAAGGTGGTTGTACTATTTGGGGTCAGCTTCCTGACATTCCTTACAAGTCTGACAAGTTTGGTTTGGGTTTCACTGCAGAGTCCCAGAAGGCTGTTCGTCGTGCTCGTGTTGTTCATATCACCAATCAGGGGATTATGAAGAATCAAATCAATGATGTGGGTGACTATGATGAAGACTACAACCTGGATGCTTGGATTTTTCCTACTGTGGGTGCTGGGCTCAATAATTGGAAAGCTGAAGATGTTATTCCTATCTCCTTTAGTCAGGAGTAAATACTATTACTGTGTTGTTACTTTTAAAAGTTTGTAATGTTTGAACAATTAAACTCTTAAGCCTTGTGCCTTACCTGGGGTACAATGGTGTGCTTGTTACGGGCTGTCATTTCATTTGCATACTTCATTCAATAAAAATCAGTGGACGTTTCGTTTTCGTAAATATTGTGTTCCTTGTCTTTCTTTTATTTTATTTTTGTTTTATCAGCTATGTGTTCTTACACACACCCCCATCACTAAAATGCAGATCCTCATCCACTCTGGATCCTGTTGATAACAGTTCTACTATTGCCAATTATAATTTCGAGAATCCGATCTATCAAGCTGAAGACGGAAATGAGGACGATTTTGAAGTACCTGTAGAGCTTGCTAGGTTGTTACAACAAGAAGAGAAAGCTATACAGCCACATGAAGAGCCAATCGAAGTTGTGAATCTTGGAACTGAAGAAAACAGGAAAGAGGTCAAGATAGGGGCTGAATTAGAGGATAGTGTCAAGAGCAGATTGATTCAGATGCTACGTGACTATGTGGAGATCTTTGCTTGGTCTTATGAAGATATGCCAGGGTTGGATACAGACATTGTGGTTCACCGTTTACCAGTGAAAGAAGATTGTCGTCCAAAGAAACAGAAGGTTCGTCGTATGCGTCCTGAAATGTCAGAGAAGATTAAAGCAGAGGTAATGAAACAATTTGATGCAGGGTTCTTAGCTGTGACTTCTTATCCTCAGTGGGTTGCAAACGTGGTATCGGTACCTAAGAAAGATGGTAAGGTACGTATGTGTGTGGATTACAGGGATTTGAACAAGGCTAGCCCCAAAGATGACTTTCCACTTCCTCATATTGATGTTCTGGTAGACAACACTGCTCAGCATAAGGTATTCTCTTTCATGGATGGATTCTCTGGTTACAATCAGATCAAGATGGCACCTAAAGATATGGAGAAGACAACATTTGTTACACAGTGGGGCACCTTTTGCTATAAGGTGATGCCATTTGGTTTGAAGAATGCAGGGGCAACATATCAGCGTGCTATGGTGGCTTTGTTTCACGATATGATTCATCATGGGATAGAGGTATATGTGGATGATATGATAGCCAGGTCCCAGAATGAAGAGCAACATCTTGATCATCTACATAAGTTGTTTGAGAGGTTGAAGAAATACAAGTTGAGATTGAACCCAAACAAGTGTACCTTTGGAGTTAGATCTGGTAAGCTCTTGGGTTTCATTGTCAGTGGAAAAGGTATTGAGGTGGATCCTGCAAAAGTGAAAGCTATAAGAGAGATGCCAGCTCCCCGTACTGAGAAGGAAGTTAGAGGTTTCTTGGGACGATTGAATTACATTGCAAGATTTATTTCCCAGTTAACTGCCACCTGTGAGCCAATCTTCAAGTTGTTGAAGAAAGATCAGGTAATGGAGTGGAATGATGAGTGCCAGACTGCCTTTGATGAAATCAAGAAATATCTCCTAGAACCTCCAATTTTGATGCCACCAGTTGATGGAAGACCCTTGATTATGTACTTAACAGTGTTAGACAACTCAATGGGGTGTGTGTTGGGGCAACATGACGAGTCTGGTCGAAAAGAGCAGGCAATATACTACCTTAGCAAAAAGTTTACCGACTGTGAAATAAGATACTCACTGCTCGAGAAAACTTGTTGCGCTTTGGCATGGGCTGCTCGCCGACTAAGACAGTATATGTTGACTCATACTACCTTATTGATTTCAAAGAAGGATCCAATCAAGTACATATTCGAGAAACCTGCTCTCTCTGGAAGAATTGCAAGATGGAAAATGATCTTGACAGAATATGACATACATTATACTACTCAGAAGGCCATTAAAGGAAGTGTTGTGGCTGATCATTTGGCTCATCAAGCAGTGGATGATTATCAGTCAATGAGTTTTGAGTTCCCCGATGAAGACATTATGATTATTACCAAAGAACCTAGACAATATGACGGACCTGAACAAGGATCCTGATGGACTATGGTTTTTGATGGAGCTTCTAATGCACTTGGTAATGGTGTTGGTGTTGTGATCAGTTCCCCTGAAGGTAGTCATACCCCGATTACTGCCAGACTTTGTTTCTATTGTACCAATAACATGGCTGAGTAAGAGGCATGTATCCTGGGTATCAAAGCTGCCATTGATATGAAGATTCAGTTCCTAGACGTGTATGGAGATTCAGCCCTGGTAGTAAGTCAGATTAAAGGAGATTGGGATACCAAGCATGATAACCTCATTCCTTACAGAGAGCATGTGTTGTCTTTGATCCCACATTTCAAAGAGATTACCTTTGGACATATTCCACGAAGAGAAAATCAGTTGGCAGATGCACTAGCCACCATGGCATCCATGTTTGAGATCAGCTGGGATAATGAAGCTCCCAAGATTACTATTGATAGATTTGAGAAGCCTGCATACTGCAATGAGATTGGCACTGAAGAAGCAGAAGAGAAGCCTTGGTTCTATGAAGTGAAAAGATATCTTGAAGCTCAGGAATTCCCTGAAGGGGCATCTGTCAAAGATAGGAAGTTTCTGAGAAGGTTTTCTGCTAAGTTCTTTTTGAGTAATGGAATTTTGTACAAGCGCAATCATGATTCAACTATGCTTCGTTGTGTGGATAAGAAGGAAGCAACAGAGATTATGGAAGACATGCATGATGGGATTTTTGGCACTCATTCTAGTGGTCACACTATGGCAAAGAAGATATTGAGAGCAGGTTACTATTGGTCTACCATGGAAGCTGATTGCTATCAACACTCCAGAACATGTCACAAGTGTCAAATCTATGCTGATAAAGTGCATATACCTCCATCACCATTAAATGTGTTGACTGCTCCTTGGCCTTTTGCTATGTGGGGCATTGATATGATTGGTGAGATCAAACCTACTGCTTCTAATGGGCATCGTTTCATCCTGGTTGCTATTGATTACTTCACAAAGTGGGTAGAGGCAGCTTCATTTGCATCTGTTACCAAGAATGTTGTGGCTCGGTGTATTAAGAATAATCTCATATGTAGGTATGGCATCCCTAAAAGGATTATTACTGACAATGGCTCTAATCTGAACAACACTATGATTACTGATCTCTGCACGCAATTCAAGATTAAGCATCACAACTCTTCTCCGTATCGTCCGAAGATGAATGGGGCAGTTAAAGCTGCTAATAAGAATATCAAGAAGATTATACAGAAGATGACTGTTACTTACAAGGATTGGCATGAGATGTTACCATTTGCTCTTCATGGTTATCGTACTACAATACGCACTTCAACAGGGGCAACCCCATTCTCCTTAGTCTATGGTATGGAAGCAGTTCTGCCCATTGAAGTTCAGATTCCCTCCTTAAGAATTATGAAGGATGCAGGCTTGGATGAAGATGAGTGGATTCAGACTCGGCTTGACCAGATAAATTTGATTGATGAGAAGAGGCTAGCAGCAGTTTGTCATGGCCAGATGTACCAGAAACGAATGATCAAGGCTTTTAACAAGAAGGTTAAGCCAAAGGTATATCAGGCTGGTGACTTAGTAATAAAGCGTATCATATTACCACAGGGTGATCCTAGGGGCAAGTGGACTCCTACATATGAAGGACATTTTGTAGTCAAAACAGTATTCTCAGGAGGTGCCATGATACTTACTACTATGGATGGTGAAGACTTCCCACAGCCTGTAAGCGCAGACATAGTTAAAAAATACTACACATAAAAAGAGACCCGCTAGGTTGACTGGCCTAGGCAAAAATAAGGGCATCCCGGCGAACCAAAAGGGTTCGGGCAAAAATTAGGGATATATATAAAAAATGTACACCCGGCAAGTCGAAAACCTGAAAAGGCGGCTTGGGCAAAAAAGGGTATCCCGGTGGATTGAAAACCTGAAAGGGCAATCCAGGCAAAAGTAAGGGATTAAAGCGTATGACTATGTCTCGTTTGGGTCACCCATGGAACTACAACCAATTGTGTTACTTACTCAAGTTTGAACAGATAAAGCTCAATCCAATCGTTTTCGTCTCGACAGTAGAAGATGAGATACTTGAAGATAATGGCAATAGTAGAATTGGAACTCAATAGGATTATTTCCCACATAGCTGATTTTCTTTGTTTTATAAAACTTTTATGACAAATTCCTCTTACTAGGATTTCTGTCTCCTTGTACAAACCTACCTATGTATAGGTCATTTTTTAATATAAATAAAATTCCATCTTTGAGTCCTGATTTACTTTTACCCTATTTACATAAGCGAAACGTACATTGGTTATGTTTGAATGTATGTATGCTTTTGAATATGATTGATGTTTACCAGAAATGCATAGATGCTTAATATGATTGATGTTTACCAGAAATGCATGAAATGCAGTAATAGTATTTACTAAGGATGAATGAGGGAAGGAATTCAACGAAGCTTCGCCGGTTCATCCCCACAAGACAGCTACAAAACCCCCAGTAGGGCAAATCCATCTTCATAAATACTTCAAGTCACATCTCCCCTGGAATTTATATCCATCTCTTTTATCCTCATACGGATAGTCGGGAATTTACTCTTCCAATAGGAGTACAACGAACGAAGACGGGAGGTTATGAATACCTTACTATCGAACGAAGGCGGGAGGTTATGGATACCTTACTATCGAACGAAGACGGGAGGTTATATATACTATATTATCAAACAAGACGGGAACGAGTTCCTCATATTCTCCAGCAACAAATTGGGATTTATTTTCCCTGGCCAGTAGTTGTTATACGAAGATATCCAGACGCTTCAAGCTCGTGATGCATACATACATCATTTACATCATATCATACATATCCATAAGTACATAACACATTACTTAAGTGCATCATATTATACATGCATACATAATGCATAAACTAATATTATCATACGAAATGTTATAATCTTGTTTTTCAGATTAATTCTCCAGCAGACAAACTTCATCAACAACTTGTGACCTTGGGCCGTTGTTTATCTTCCCAAAGGTTACATCATTATACCTCAGGACGTTGTTTATCCTCCTAAAAGCTTCTTATACCTCAGGACGTTGTTTATCCTCCTGAAAACATATCATGACCTTGGGCCGTTGTTTATCTTCCCAAAGGTTACATCATTATACCTCAGGACGTTGTTTATCCTCCTGAAAGCTTCTTATACCTCAGGACGTTGTTTATCCTCCTGAAAGCATCTCATGACTTTGGGCCGTTGTTTATCTTCCCAAAAGTTATACTCATACCTCAGGACGTTGTTTATCCTCCTGAAAGCTATCATTTCCTCGGGACGTGGTTTATCCCCCTAAAAGCATATCATGACTTTGGGTCGTTGTTTATCTTCCCAAAAGTTATACTTATACCTCAAGACGTTGTTTATCCTCCTGAAAGCTATCATTATATCTTCATATTTTGGATTGCTTTATCCTCCAAGAGATGTATTTGAAGAACTTTTCTCCAAGTGGCATCTTTAAGCCCACTCAAGCATATTCAATTAGTCATCAGTATCCCTCTACGCACCGGTGAGTGCAAATTTTTGGGCTTTTGTGTTCAATCCCCTTCAACCTTCCAGGTCACGACTGGCAAATATACCAATCTAACCCCTCAGGTTTCAGAAAATTGAACAGGGGCAGCTGTTGCACCCCAAAATTTTCCCTCACAATACAAGACTTTGTGTGCCATGAGGTTCACAAGGTTCACAAGACCTTTCATGAAGTTCATGAAGTTTACAAGACACTTTATGAGGTTCACAAGGTTCACAAGACCTTTCATGAAGTTCATGAAGTTTACAAGACTTCTTACAAGGTTCACAAGACATCTTATGAGGTTCACAAGGTTCACAAAGTTCATCATGGGTCAGAAGATTTGACAATTCCCTCAGACAATGCATCCTCCTAAGCAATGCATCCTAAACTAGGGTTTTGAATTTAATCAGGCTAAATGTATTTCCAAGACTTCAAGTGAGCTTCATAATATCTTATATGTGTTTAAGAATCCCCATGACAAATTTCAGAACTTTTCTCAAAGGTTTGCTCAGTCAAATGATCAGATAAGTCAAAATCAGTCAAAGCAGTTAAAAAGTCAAACCGAGGTCAACTGTGGTCAAACCAAAGTCAAACTTCATGATTTTTTGCCAACATCAAGTATATGAAGTGAAATTCATCATTTGATCAAGGGTTGATCATGATTCATCAAGGAGATTTCAGATCATCAAGAATCAGGGGTTTCTAAATTAGGGTTTCCTCAGGAAAAGTCAACTGAACTTTGACCAGCCATAACTTTCACATGCTTCATCACATTTTTCCCATAAAAAGCTCATTTTTAAGGAAATTGAATTCTCTACAACTATGTGTCTCACAAGCCAAGCCCAAAAATGCTTCATTTGGAAGGTATGAGCTAAGACATTATAGGTCCATTTGAAAGTCAACAAAAGTCAACAACTTCAAAAGGGCATAACTTGAGAATGGTAAATGATATGGACATGAAACCAATGGGGTTGGTTAGAGGACTCTTCAAGCTTTCCAAAAAGTCCAAGAACACCCTCATAGCATTAAAATTGAAGGATGTGTGCCCTTGCAAAGTTGGGAAATTTTTGGGTGGTTTATGAAGAAAATAGGGTCTTAAAACCAAATTTTTCTAAATGGGTTGAACTTTTTGTGACCCAAGGTGTTCTATGACATCATGCACGAAATTTATTTGATATTTTCATAATTTTATTTTATTTAATTTATTTATTATGATTTTTTATATTAAAAATCATTTTAAATTTAAATAAAATATCAAAATGTGAAAATTTAAAATATATTTTTGTTCTAGAATGTCATTAAGATGATTTGGATTGGATTGATTCACAATTGATGAAGATTGACTTGAAATAGAAAGGTCTCATTCACAAATATTTGAAATTTAAGACCTAATCTTTTTCAATCTCCAAAATCAAAAAGATCCACACAATGATCCAATATTTTTGACCTAATTCAGTCTAGTATAAGTATACAAGAGATCCTAATGCAAAGGACACGAATTCCCTGCCTCAAAGAGTAAGTTCACATATCCAAAAAATCACCAAAAATTCAAATTCGGATTTCACAATTCAAGCTCTTTCAAGCCAATTTGAAGGTTGAGACATGTTCAATGAACATCACTGAATCTATTGGGACCATTTGTAGCATCTAAAGCATTGCATATGACCTAAACCGAATCTGTTTTGTTCTTGACTTTGAATTTTTCGATTTCGTTTATTTAGCTAATGTCAACTGATTTTGTTGTTTGATTTGTGTTAGTCATGACTTGTAGATGATTTCTGGACATTTTCATGAAGAAGCATAGCCTATAACCGAACCTACCATTGTTAGGGTTTCGGTTGCTAAATTAGGGTTCTTCAAGAAACCAAATATAAATGAATTTGAAAAACGTGAATAGACTGTGTGAACCTTAAGTAATTCATTGACATGCTTAATTTGATGAAATCGTATCATTTGCTTGCTGTATGAGATTCGCAGGTTGTAGACAGGGGAAAATTCGCAGGAACCGTCGTGGAAAAATTCGCAGCAAATCGCGCAGGTCCAGAGGTAGGAGAAGACCAGCTGCGCGCGAAAACTTTATTTGAATTTGATACGAGGGTTAAAACGAATTTGTTCCATACGTATATCATAATGAGCACGCAACTCAGTTGGTTTTGAACGCGCGCGTAAGGGCTTAGCACAAGGGTTCGATCCCTGGCGTGTGCATAAATTTTTATCAATATTCATCATTATTTGCAGGTTTAAAATAAAAGCAATTGTATGCCATGGATTATCACCAGCGCGCAGCTGGCCCAGTGGTTGGCTTGGTTGGCTGGAGGTTGTGAAAGCCCAGGGGCTGGGTTCGAATCCCAGCCCAGGTAAGTTCCTTTCCTTTTCTTTTCCTCCATTATTTTCCTTTGTTTGTTTATTATTATTATTATTTTTACATTAAAATTAATTTTAATTAAACTATAACCCTAATTATATTCTAATTCTGAATTTACTTATTTATAAATTTCAATTAGGAATATTTAATTTATAATTTGTATTTAGTTTTATATGTAAATAATTTAATTAATAAATTAACCCTAATTTAATAAAATTAATCTTAATAATATTTTCTAAAACCCTAAAATATTTTTTTTGTAAAATCTAATTGCTTTTGTAAGTCCTAATTTTCTTTTACATAAAAAATTAATTATATTATAATTTTTAATTTATTTATAATATGTATATATTTTATAATTTGTTTATAATTTAATTCTTGTAAATAATTTTTTTTTAGTATATGCTTAAAAATAATCGAAACTTGCTAATTGAAAATTTGTTAAATATAATTTATTTTTCATAATATGTTTATAATTAACCTAATTTTTTATAACATGTATATAATTTACAATTTTATAATAGTTAATATATAATATGAATTGTTTATGTTTCCTTATTAATCTTAAAATATAATTGTTTATAAAAAATTGGACTTTTAATTATTATGCTAATATTCTTGTTTATTTTGTTATTAATTCTATTTATTTTCATATGATATTTATTTTATTATTACTAACCCCATTTTTATATTGTGATTTATTATTATTATTTTTACTAACCCAATTATATTATTATTATTTATTTTTGCTTATTTATTTAATTTGTTAATTATTATTATTATTATGTAATTGTCTCCTTTATGTAATATTTTAATAGTAATATTTAATATTTATTTTAAATGCTATGGTTAGTAAAATAGGGAGTGAAACATGTTTGTATGTAAAAATTAATTTAGATCACTAATTTAAAAGATAAATATTTAAAATTGTACACTCACACACGTAAGTCGATCTTGGATCGCCATCTCACTTTCTAGGGTTACCTCTCATGTTGCCTAAAACAAAAGGTCAAGTAGGGTGTATAAAGCAAAGTCCCTCATTTTACATCATCTAGTCCCTAAACAGATAAAAAGATCAAGTCCCTTCGAATGTTGCCTTCGTAATGATCTTGTCCCTTTCGAATAAAGATGATAAGTCCCTTCGAATTGCTTATACACCCCACAGTTGCCTAAATATCATATGTCCCTTCATTTGTCCCTTACATCCAAGGTAATGACTACCTATTCCTTAATAATAGGGATCGTCTTACCACTTAAAGGATTCAAGAACAGAAAAGACTTAAACTTAGGGTAGGATCCTCTTAGATACTTGCTCACTCTTCAAAATATTTCAAACACTTCATACATTTTCAAATAATTTTCAAAAACAAAGGTTTTATATACATCCGTACATGGATCATTATAAAATACTTAAGAAAATTTCTATTCACACACTTCACATTTCATAAAACATTTTAAAGTGAGCTAAGTAACTAAGAGCCCATGGATAACCATGGATGTAAAGGGTGCTAACACCTTCCCTTTACATAACCTACCCCCCGGACCCAAAAATCTTTTAAAAGGTCTTTCCATTTCTTTTATTCCTTTCCTTTGGATAAAATAAAAGTCGGTGGCGACTCTTACTATCCGCAACATAACTAAAGTCAGTTCTCCCACCGTGTTACAGAACTGGCGACTCTGCTGGGGATTTAATAAAAGAGGGGTACCCTTAGGAATTAGATCACTTTAAAATTGTTTGCCTTGTTTGCTTTATATTTATCTGTTGGGTGCTCTTATGTGTGAAAGATCCTAACCCGGATCTAGTGTACCTTAGGTAAATGGCAATAGACCACGGAAACTGTACGGCGTATACCGATATGGTTGATCTGGTGGCCATAGTTAGTGTGACTTCTTGGTTGGTGCTTATGTTCCTTAAGTCAAGTTGAGGATAATATGAGGCTGCCATATGTTGTCAATGCACTAACTAACTTTTAGAACCCTAGTCATCCCATCTTGGCCTTTAGAAAAGTAGTGAGATAACCGGCTTTGGTGCAGACTGAAGTTGGTTGATACTCGATGCTACACTCATTGAGATCCTAAACTTGGAGGGTTTTGGTTGGCAAGTAAGTTGCCTACTGAACAACCACCCTTGTGAAGGATCAATGATATTGAGATCCCTTAGAACATGGTTACTTTTGTAGGACAGGGTGAACCATCTAACTTCAGGGGAGGGTACTTACCTTTAAACCTCATGCAAGCCTCTAAACCTAGGGCTATTGTGTGACTTGTTTGTGTGTGCCACATGTTTGTGATTGAGCATAACATCATAGCATCATCATGCATCATAAGCATAGCATTTTCACTAACCATTTCAAGGACCAAAGGATTTATCTTTGTTCTTTGTTGCAGGTCATGGCTTCTGCTCGTAGAAACACTATCAGGATCAACTTTGTAGGCATACCTCCTAAGCTTAAAGAGTTGATTTCTCAAGTGTCTGATAACTCCTGGTTCATCAAGAGACATGGTCACCTATTGGATCTGGTCACCTCAGGGTTCAATGAAGACATGATGAGTGTTCTGTTTCAGTTCTTTGATCCTAAACACCATTGCTTCACATTCCCCGACTATCAGCTGGTTCCAACAATGGAAGAGTTCTCTAAACTTCTGGGTATACCTGTTCTTGATCAGAAACCATTCACAGGCTTGGAAAAAGAGCCTAAACCTGAGGTTATTGCTGCAGCTCTACATCTGAAGAAGTCTGACATTATTCTAGAAACAAGAAGCGGAGTTAAGGGTATTCTTGCTAAGGTGTTGATAGAAAAAGCTCAAGTGTTCTTGAAGGCTATGAGATATGATGCTTTTGAGGAGATCTTAGCCTTGCTGATCTATGGCTTAGTGTTATTCCCCAATCCTGATCAGTTCATAGATGTTCATGCCATCAACATATTCCTGAGTCACAATCCAGTGCCTACATTGCTCAGAGACATCCTGCACTCTCTTCACACTCGTACTACAAAAGCAAGAGGAACTCTGATGTGTTGCATACCTTTGCTATCTAGGTGGTTTATTTCTCACCTTCCTCGTTCAGTGATGAAGAATGAACAAGGGTTCAGGTGGTCCAAGAGGATCATGTCACTCTCGCATTCAGATATTCATTGGTGCTCCAGATCTATGGAGAATGTCACTATCATTGACCGTTGTGGGGAGTTTCCTAATGTGCCACTTCTAGGCATAAGAGGAGGCATTACTTACAACCCTTCTTTAGCTTTACGACAGTTTGGTTATGCTCGGAGTGATGGTCCTCATGACATGTTGATTCAGGGTATTGTGTTTGACTACGACAATGATCTGCAAAGTTACCGTCAAAGGTTCATACGAGCATGGGGTAAAGTGAATAAGGTTGACAGCAAGACTCTGGAACCAAAGTACACTATTCCTATGGAAGCTTATCTCAGATGGGTGCGATCTCGTGCTCAGACACTCATGATGCCATATCCTGCTATCCTGCCAGTTACCATGGAACCTGTTGCTGAAGGGGATACTTCTTATACCATCCTTCACCCAGACATGCCTACTGACATGGAAGATTTACAGAGATCCTGGATCCAGTTGAAAGAGCAAAGGGATACTTTCGAGGCTCATTACAAAGCAAGCCAAGAAAAGATCCTGGAACTAACAAAGCAACTTCACGAAGAACGAAATCTCAACTCATACCTCAACACAAAGAGGAAACGTCCATGGGAGACTTAAAACCCCATCTCTTGTATTTATTGCATTTCATTTTCTGTAAGCCCAAGAGGCAAAACAAATTTATTACTAATAAAAGTTTACCTTCTTGTTTGTTTAAGCAAATTTAAATCCTGCGGTCCTTGAAAACATTGCATACCATTTACATTCCATTTCATTGCATCACAGGTTTCTTGTGTACAGGATTCTCACCTTCTCGCTGTTTATTTCAGCAATGGCCCTTGAACAAACAGTTAAGGATCTCCAGGCACAAAATGCACAGTTCCAAGAGTTGATCCTGAACTTGTCCAAGGGGCAGGATGAATTGAAGACACTGCTGGCCAAGAAGACTAAGAAGACTAGGAGGTCAGGTGGCCTGATCAACATGGGAAGAAGGTTCAAAGGTCCTGTCAAGACCAAAGAACAGGTTGAAGATTATGAATCTGAAGAGTCTGAGAAAGAGGGAGGCAGTCTCCACAACACAATGGGGGATTCTGATTCTGAAGCTAACTACTATCATGAGCCTGGTGAAGATAAGTTCAAGATGCTGGTAGATAGAATGGATGCTATGGAGTTGCAAAAGTCTTCTGGGCTAGATTTTGAAGACCTGAGTTTGATATTTGGGGTAGTCATACCTATTGGTTTCAAGGTTCCTACTTTTGTTGTTTATGATGGTGTTTCTTGTCCCAAATTGCATCTGAGGTCTTATGTCAGGAGAATCCAACCCCATATTGCTGATAAAAAGTTGTGGATCCATTTCTTCCAAGAGAGCTTATCTGGAGCTCAATTGGAATGGTACTACCAGTTGGAGAGTGTCAACATCCGGGATTGGAATGATCTTGCTAAAGCCTTCTATAAGCAGTATCAATACAATGCTGATTTAGCCCCTACTCGCATGCAACTTCAGAGCATGTCTATGGGTGCTAAAGAGAGCTTCAAGGAGTATGCTCAGAAGTGGAGAGACTTGGCTGGAAGAGTGCAACCACCTCTAACTGACAGGGAGTTAGTTGATATGTTCATGTGTACGTTGAATGGTCCTTTTTACAGTCATCTCATTGGAAGCTCATCATCTGGCTTCACTGAGTTGATAATGACAGGAGAGCGTGTAGAACGTGGTATCAGGAGTGGCAAGATTCAAGTGGGTGTTTCTACAACAGGTGCTGCAAAGAAGCCTCCCAGTGGGAAGAAAGAGTAAATTGTTGTTTATGGATAACCTGATCGTAATAGAAGGCATCAGTCTGTGAGTGCAGTTCATATCTCAAATCCAACTCCTACCACACCAGAGCAGCCACAGGGAAATCAACAGAGGGCTAGAAGGCAGTTCACTAAGATCAACATGTCAATGGCCCAAGCATTGCAACACTTGTTGAAGGCTGAACTTATCACTCTGAAAGATGCTCCTCAGAATCCTAATGTTACCTCTCCCAGGTACAATCCTAATGCACGATGTGCATATCATTCGAACTGTCAGGGACATGATACCAATAGTTGCTGGGTACTGAAGAACAAAATTCAAGATATGATTAATGCTGGAGAGATTGAGTTTGACCCTCCGGGTACTCCAAATGTGATTACTGCTCCCATGCCAAATCATGAGAAGACTGTCAATGCCATTGATGAAGATTCACATATTTCCTCGGTTGCAGAGTTGACTACACCATTGTCTATTATCAAGAAGAAGCTAGTACAAGCGGGGTTCTTTCCAGGTTGTCGTGAAGATTGTCTATATTGTACCTATAAGCCAGATAGCTGCTGGAGGTTGAGAGATGGAATTCAACGCCTCATGAATAATTACACCATAGTGTTTGAGAGGACACCACCTTCTGTGGAAAGCATGGTGGATCATATAACTAAAGGTGCGAAGATTGAAGAGGTAGATATGGTTGATAAAGTGTCGGTAAGGATTACTTCTAAGGAACCTGTCAAAATCACTCATAAGGGTCCAATTAAGATTACTGCTGAAGGCCCTGTGAAGATTGTTGCTGAAGCTAGAGTGGCTCCTATGGTCATTACCACTCCTGGTCCTATTCTGTATACTTCTGATAAAGCTGTGCCTTGGCATTATGGGTCTGATGTTTATATCCATGGTGTTAAGCAGGAACCCTTAGCTGATATGCCTGTTGATGTTGATAATATTGCTGGATCTAGTAAGATCACACGAAGCGGAAGAGTTTTCTCTCCTCAAGTTACCTCCAAGAATGCAGTTACTCCAGCTGCTACCTCCACCACTGATGCTCGGGGCAAAGGTCATGTTATTGAACCTATACCAACTGGTGTGCCAGCTGCTGATGATCTTTCTAAGCAGATGGAAGAAGTATTGAAAATCATTCGTAAGAGTGATTATGACATTGTTGATCAATTGGGGCATACTCCCTCCAAGATTTCTATGTTGTCTTTACTATTGTGTTCTGAGGCACATGCCAAGGCCTTGATTAAATTTCTGAAGACTGCTCATGTACCAAATGAGATCTCTGTAGACCAGTTTGAAAATTGTGTTGCACACTTGACCTATGATAATGGGTTAGGCTTCTCTGATGCTGATTTGACTCCTGCCAAGAGGGATCATAGTAGGGCTCTACATATCTCAATTGAATGCAGGGGCACTACCCTGGTACATGTATTGATAGACAATGGTTCCTCTCTGAACGTGTTACCCAAAGAAGTTTTGAATAAGCTTAGTCCTGAAGATGCTGTGTTGAAGCCCAGTAATATAGTGGTGAAGGCTTTTGATGGCTCAAGAAGAGTAGTGCATGGAGAAATTGACCTCCCAATCAAAGTTGGTTCTCAGGTTTTCAATGCTACCTTTTATGTCATGGATATTCGTCCGTCGTATTCTTGTTTGCTTGGGCGTCCCTGGATCCATGGGGCAGGTGCTGTAACCTCCATTTTACATCAGAAGCTGAGATATCCAGTAGAAGGGAAGGTTGTTACTGTCTACGGAGAGGAAGGGTATATGATTAGCCATGTGAACACCTTTAAGTATCTAGAAGTGGAAGGTGAATACGTTGAAACTCCGTGTCAGACATTTGAAGTGGTTCCTTGGGTTGTTAATGATTATGAAGCTCCTCCTGTTGTCAAGAAAGTTTATGTGGTCACCAGAGTACCTCCAACAATGGCCTCCCTTAAATATGCTAGAGCTATGGTGGATGAAGGTGGTTGTACTATTTGGGGTCAGCTTCCTGACATTCCTTACAAGTCTGACAAGTTTGGTTTGGGTTTCACTGCAGAGTCCCAGAAGGCTGTTCGTCGTGCTCGTGCTGTTCATATCACCAATCAGGGGATTATGAAGAATCAAATCAATGATGTGGGTGACTATGATGAAGACTACAACCTGGATGCTTGGATTTTTCCTACTGTGGGTGCTGGGCTCAATAATTGGAAAGCTGAAGATGTTATTCCTATCTCCTTTAGTCAGGAGTAAATACTATTACTGTGTTGTTACTTTTAAAAGTTTGTAATGTTTGAACAATTAAACTCTTAAGCCTTGTGCCTTACCTGGGGTACAATGGTGTGCTTGTTACGGGCTGTCATTTCATTTGCATACTTCATTCAATAAAAATCAGTGGACGTTTCGTTTTCGTAAATATTGTGTTCCTTGTCTTTCTTTTATTTTATTTTTGTTTTATCAGCTATGTGTTCTTACACACACCCCCATCACTAAAATGCAGATCCTCATCCACTCTGGATCCTGTTGATAACAGTTCTACTATTGCCAATTATAATTTCGAGAATCCGATCTATCAAGCTGAAGACGGAAATGAGGACGATTTTGAAGTACCTGTAGAGCTTGCTAGGTTGTTACAACAAGAAGAGAAAGCTATACAGCCACATGAAGAGCCAATCGAAGTTGTGAATCTTGGAACTGAAGAAAACAGGAAAGAGGTCAAGATAGGGGCTGAATTAGAGGATAGTGTCAAGAGCAGATTGATTCAGATGCTACGTGACTATGTGGAGATCTTTGCTTGGTCTTATGAAGATATGCCAGGGTTGGATACAGACATTGTGGTTCACCGTTTACCAGTGAAAGAAGATTGTCGTCCAAAGAAACAGAAGGTTCGTCGTATGCGTCCTGAAATGTCAGAGAAGATTAAAGCAGAGGTAATGAAACAATTTGATGCAGGGTTCTTAGCTGTGACTTCTTATCCTCAGTGGGTTGCAAACGTGGTATCGGTACCTAAGAAAGATGGTAAGGTACGTATGTGTGTGGATTACAGGGATTTGAACAAGGCTAGCCCCAAAGATGACTTTCCACTTCCTCATATTGATGTTCTGGTAGACAACACTGCTCAGCATAAGGTATTCTCTTTCATGGGTGGATTCTCTGGTTACAATCAGATCAAGATGGCACCTAAAGATATGGAGAAGACAACATTTGTTACACAGTGGGGCACCTTTTGCTATAAGGTGATGCCATTTGGTTTGAAGAATGCAGGGGCAACATATCAGCGTGCTATGGTGGCTTTGTTTCACGATATGATTCATCATGGGATAGAGGTATATGTGGATGATATGATAGCCAGGTCCCAGAATGAAGAGCAACATCTTGATCATCTACATAAGTTGTTTGAGAGGTTGAAGAAATACAAGTTGAGATTGAACCCAAACAAGTGTACCTTTGGAGTTAGATCTGGTAAGCTCTTGGGTTTCATTGTCAGTGGAAAAGGTATTGAGGTGGATCCTGCAAAAGTGAAAGCTATAAGAGAGATGCCAGCTCCCCGTACTGAGAAGGAAGTTAGAGGTTTCTTGGGACGATTGAATTACATTGCAAGATTTATTTCCCAGTTAACTGCCACCTGTGAGCCAATCTTCAAGTTGTTGAAGAAAGATCAGGTAATGGAGTGGAATGATGAGTGCCAGACTGCCTTTGATGAAATCAAGAAATATCTCCTAGAACCTCCAATTTTGATGCCACCAGTTGATGGAAGACCCTTGATTATGTACTTAACAGTGTTAGACAACTCAATGGGGTGTGTGTTGGGGCAACATGACGAGTCTGGTCGAAAAGAGCAGGCAATATACTACCTTAGCAAAAAGTTTACCGACTGTGAAATAAGATACTCACTGCTCGAGAAAACTTGCTGCGCTTTGGCATGGGCTGCTCGCCGACTAAGACAGTATATGTTGACTCATACTACCTTATTGATTTCAAAGAAGGATCCAATCAAGTACATATTCGAGAAACCTGCTCTCTCTGGAAGAATTGCAAGATGGAAAATGATCTTGACAGAATATGACATACATTATACTACTCAGAAGGCCATTAAAGGAAGTGTTGTGGCTGATCATTTGGCTCATCAAGCAGTGGATGATTATCAGTCAATGAGTTTTGAGTTCCCCGATGAAGACATTATGATTATTACCAAAGAACCTAGACAATATGACGGACCTGAACAAGGATCCTGATGGACTATGGTTTTTGATGGAGCTTCTAATGCACTTGGTAATGGTGTTGGTGTTGTGATCAGTTCCCCTGAAGGTAGTCATACCCCGATTACTGCCAGACTTTGTTTCTATTGTACCAATAACATGGCTGAGTAAGAGGCATGTATCCTGGGTATCAAAGCTGCCATTGATATGAAGATTCAGTTCCTAGACGTGTATGGAGATTCAGCCCTGGTAGTAAGTCAGATTAAAGGAGATTGGGATACCAAGCATGATAACCTCATTCCTTACAGAGAGCATGTGTTGTCTTTGATCCCACATTTCAAAGAGATTACCTTTGGACATATTCCACGAAGAGAAAATCAGTTGGCAGATGCACTAGCCACCATGGCATCCATGTTTGAGATCAGCTGGGATAATGAAGCTCCTAAGATTACTATTGATAGATTTGAGAAGCCTGCATACTGCAATGAGATTGGCACTGAAGAAGCAGAAGAGAAGCCTTGGTTCTATGAAGTGAAAAGATATCTTGAAGCTCAGGAATTCCCTGAAGGGGCATCTGTCAAAGATAGGAAGTTTCTGAGAAGGTTTTCTGCTAAGTTCTTTTTGAGTAATGGAATTTTGTACAAGCGCAATCATGATTCAACTATGCTTCGTTGTGTGGATAAGAAGGAAGCAACAGAGATTATGGAAGACATGCATGATGGGATTTTTGGCACTCATTCTAGTGGTCACACTATGGCAAAGAAGATATTGAGAGCAGGTTACTATTGGTCTACCATGGAAGCTGATTGCTATCAACACTCCAGAACATGTCACAAGTGTCAAATCTATGCTGATAAAGTGCATATACCTCCATCACCATTAAATGTGTTGACTGCTCCTTGGCCTTTTGCTATGTGGGGCATTGATATGATTGGTGAGATCAAACCTACTGCTTCTAATGGGCATCGTTTCATCCTGGTTGCTATTGATTACTTCACAAAGTGGGTAGAGGCAGCTTCATTTGCATCTGTTACCAAGAATGTTGTGGCTCGGTGTATTAAGAATAATCTCATATGTAGGTATGGCATCCCTAAAAGGATTATTACTGACAATGGCTCTAATCTGAACAACACTATGATTACTGATCTCTGCACGCAATTCAAGATTAAGCATCACAACTCTTCTCCGTATCGTCCGAAGATGAATGGGGCAGTTAAAGCTGCTAATAAGAATATCAAGAAGATTATACAGAAGATGACTGTTACTTACAAGGATTGGCATGAGATGTTACCATTTGCTCTTCATGGTTATCGTACTACAATACGCACTTCAACAGGGGCAACCCCATTCTCCTTAGTCTATGGTATGGAAGCAGTTCTGCCCATTGAAGTTCAGATTCCCTCCTTAAGAATTATGAAGGATGCAGGCTTGGATGAAGATGAGTGGATTCAGACTCGGCTTGACCAGATAAATTTGATTGATGAGAAGAGGCTAGCAGCAGTTTGTCATGGCCAGATGTACCAGAAACGAATGATCAAGGCTTTTAACAAGAAGGTTAAGCCAAAGGTATATCAGGCTGGTGACTTAGTAATAAAGCGTATCATATTACCACAGGGTGATCCTAGGGGCAAGTGGACTCCTACATATGAAGGACATTTTGTAGTCAAAACAGTATTCTCAGGAGGTGCCATGATACTTACTACTATGGATGGTGAAGACTTCCCACAGCCTGTAAGCGCAGACATAGTTAAAAAATACTACACATAAAAAGAGACCCGCTAGGTTGACTGGCCTAGGCAAAAATAAGGGCATCCCGGCGAACCAAAAGGGTTCGGGCAAAAATTAGGGATATATATAAAAAATGTACACCCGGCAAGTCGAAAACCTGAAAAGGCGGCTTGGGCAAAAAAGGGTATCCCGGTGGATTGAAAACCTGAAAGGGCAATCCAGGCAAAAGTAAGGGATTAAAGCGTATGACTATGTCTCGTTTGGGTCACCCATGGAACTACAACCAATTGTGTTACTTACTCAAGTTTGAACAGATAAAGCTCAATCCAATCGTTTTCGTCTCGACAGTAGAAGATGAGATACTTGAAGATAATGGCAATAGTAGAATTGGAACTCAATAGGATTATTTCCCACATAGCTGATTTTCTTTGTTTTATAAAACTTTTATGACAAATTCCTCTTACTAGGATTTCTGTCTCCTTGTACAAACCTACCTATGTATAGGTCATTTTTTAATATAAATAAAATTCCATCTTTGAGTCCTGATTTACTTTTACCCTATTTACATAAGCGAAACGTACATTGGTTATGTTTGAATGTATGTATGCTTTTGAATATGATTGATGTTTACCAGAAATGCATAGATGCTTAATATGATTGATGTTTACCAGAAATGCATGAAATGCAGTAATAGTATTTACTAAGGATGAATGAGGGAAGGAATTCAACGAAGCTTCGCCGGTTCATCCCCACAAGACAGCTACAAAACCCCCAGTAGGGCAAATCCATCTTCATAAATACTTCAAGTCACATCTCCCCTGGAATTTATATCCATCTCTTTTATCCTCATACGGATAGTCGGGAATTTACTCTTCCAATAGGAGTACAACGAACGAAGACGGGAGGTTATGAATACCTTACTATCGAACGAAGGCGGGAGGTTATGGATACCTTACTATCGAACGAAGACGGGAGGTTATATATACTATATTATCAAACAAGACGGGAACGAGTTCCTCATATTCTCCAGCAACAAATTGGGATTTATTTTCCCTGGCCAGTAGTTGTTATACGAAGATATCCAGACGCTTCAAGCTCGTGATGCATACATACATCATTTACATCATATCATACATATCCATAAGTACATAACACATTACTTAAGTGCATCATATTATACATGCATACATAATGCATAAACTAATATTATCATACGAAATGTTATAATCTTGTTTTTCAGATTAATTCTCCAGCAGACAAACTTCATCAACAACTTGTGACCTTGGGCCGTTGTTTATCTTCCCAAAGGTTACATCATTATACCTCAGGACGTTGTTTATCCTCCTAAAAGCTTCTTATACCTCAGGACGTTGTTTATCCTCCTGAAAACATATCATGACCTTGGGCCGTTGTTTATCTTCCCAAAGGTTACATCATTATACCTCAGGACGTTGTTTATCCTCCTGAAAGCTTCTTATACCTCAGGACGTTGTTTATCCTCCTGAAAGCATCTCATGACTTTGGGCCGTTGTTTATCTTCCCAAAAGTTATACTCATACCTCAGGACGTTGTTTATCCTCCTGAAAGCTATCATTTCCTCGGGACGTGGTTTATCCCCCTAAAAGCATATCATGACTTTGGGTCGTTGTTTATCTTCCCAAAAGTTATACTTATACCTCAAGACGTTGTTTATCCTCCTGAAAGCTATCATTATATCTTCATATTTTGGATTGCTTTATCCTCCAAGAGATGTATTTGAAGAACTTTTCTCCAAGTGGCATCTTTAAGCCCACTCAAGCATATTCAATTAGTCATCAGTATCCCTCTACGCACCGGTGAGTGCAAATTTTTGGGCTTTTGTGTTCAATCCCCTTCAACCTTCCAGGTCACGACTGGCAAATATACCAATCTAACCCCTCAGGTTTCAGAAAATTGAACAGGGGCAGCTGTTGCACCCCAAAATTTTCCCTCACAATACAAGACTTTGTGTGCCATGAGGTTCACAAGGTTCACAAGACCTTTCATGAAGTTCATGAAGTTTACAAGACACTTTATGAGGTTCACAAGGTTCACAAGACCTTTCATGAAGTTCATGAAGTTTACAAGACTTCTTACAAGGTTCACAAGACATCTTATGAGGTTCACAAGGTTCACAAAGTTCATCATGGGTCAGAAGATTTGACAATTCCCTCAGACAATGCATCCTCCTAAGCAATGCATCCTAAACTAGGGTTTTGAATTTAATCAGGCTAAATGTATTTCCAAGACTTCAAGTGAGCTTCATAATATCTTATATGTGTTTAAGAATCCCCATGACAAATTTCAGAACTTTTCTCAAAGGTTTGCTCAGTCAAATGATCAGATAAGTCAAAATCAGTCAAAGCAGTTAAAAAGTCAAACCGAGGTCAACTGTGGTCAAACCAAAGTCAAACTTCATGATTTTTTGCCAACATCAAGTATATGAAGTGAAATTCATCATTTGATCAAGGGTTGATCATGATTCATCAAGGAGATTTCAGATCATCAAGAATCAGGGGTTTCTAAATTAGGGTTTCCTCAGGAAAAGTCAACTGAACTTTGACCAGCCATAACTTTCACATGCTTCATCACATTTTTCCCATAAAAAGCTCATTTTTAAGGAAATTGAATTCTCTACAACTATGTGTCTCACAAGCCAAGCCCAAAAATGCTTCATTTGGAAGGTATGAGCTAAGACATTATAGGTCCATTTGAAAGTCAACAAAAGTCAACAACTTCAAAAGGGCATAACTTGAGAATGGTAAATGATATGGACATGAAACCAATGGGGTTGGTTAGAGGACTCTTCAAGCTTTCCAAAAAGTCCAAGAACACCCTCATAGCATTAAAATTGAAGGATGTGTGCCCTTGCAAAGTTGGGAAATTTTTGGGTGGTTTATGAAGAAAATAGGGTCTTAAAACCAAATTTTTCTAAATGGGTTGAACTTTTTGTGACCCAAGGTGTTCTATGACATCATGCACGAAATTTATTTGATATTTTCATAATTTTATTTTATTTAATTTATTTATTATGATTTTTTATATTAAAAATCATTTTAAATTTAAATAAAATATCAAAATGTGAAAATTTAAAATATATTTTTGTTCTAGAATGTCATTAAGATGATTTGGATTGGATTGATTCACAATTGATGAAGATTGACTTGAAATAGAAAGGTCTCATTCACAAATATTTGAAATTTAAGACCTAATCTTTTTCAATCTCCAAAATCAAAAAGATCCACACAATGATCCAATATTTTTGACCTAATTCAGTCTAGTATAAGTATACAAGAGATCCTAATGCAAAGGACACGAATTCCCTGCCTCAAAGAGTAAGTTCACATATCCAAAAAATCACCAAAAATTCAAATTCGGATTTCACAATTCAAGCTCTTTCAAGCCAATTTGAAGGTTGAGACATGTTCAATGAACATCACTGAATCTATTGGGACCATTTGTAGCATCTAAAGCATTGCATATGACCTAAACCGAATCTGTTTTGTTCTTGACTTTGAATTTTTCGATTTCGTTTATTTAGCTAATGTCAACTGATTTTGTTGTTTGATTTGTGTTAGTCATGACTTGTAGATGATTTCTGGACATTTTCATGAAGAAGCATAGCCTATAACCGAACCTACCATTGTTAGGGTTTCGGTTGCTAAATTAGGGTTCTTCAAGAAACCAAATATAAATGAATTTGAAAAACGTGAATAGACTGTGTGAACCTTAAGTAATTCATTGACATGCTTAATTTGATGAAATCGTATCATTTGCTTGCTGTATGAGATTCGCAGGTTGTAGACAGGGGAAAATTCGCAGGAACCGTCGTGGAAAAATTCGCAGCAAATCGCGCAGGTCCAGAGGTAGGAGAAGACCAGCTGCGCGCGAAAACTTTATTTGAATTTGATACGAGGGTTAAAACGAATTTGTTCCATACGTATATCATAATGAGCACGCAACTCAGTTGGTTTTGAACGCGCGCGTAAGGGCTTAGCACAAGGGTTCGATCCCTGGCGTGTGCATAAATTTTTATCAATATTCATCATTATTTGCAGGTTTAAAATAAAAGCAATTGTATGCCATGGATTATCACCAGCGCGCAGCTGGCCCAGTGGTTGGCTTGGTTGGCTGGAGGTTGTGAAAGCCCAGGGGCTGGGTTCGAATCCCAGCCCAGGTAAGTTCCTTTCCTTTTCTTTTCCTCCATTATTTTCCTTTGTTTGTTTATTATTATTATTATTTTTACATTAAAATTAATTTTAATTAAACTATAACCCTAATTATATTCTAATTCTGAATTTACTTATTTATAAATTTCAATTAGGAATATTTAATTTATAATTTGTATTTAGTTTTATATGTAAATAATTTAATTAATAAATTAACCCTAATTTAATAAAATTAATCTTAATAATATTTTCTAAAACCCTAAAATATTTTTTTTGTAAAATCTAATTGCTTTTGTAAGTCCTAATTTTCTTTTACATAAAAAATTAATTATATTATAATTTTTAATTTATTTATAATATGTATATATTTTATAATTTGTTTATAATTTAATTCTTGTAAATAATTTTTTTTTAGTATATGCTTAAAAATAATCGAAACTTGCTAATTGAAAATTTGTTAAATATAATTTATTTTTCATAATATGTTTATAATTAACCTAATTTTTTATAACATGTATATAATTTACAATTTTATAATAGTTAATATATAATATGAATTGTTTATGTTTCCTTATTAATCTTAAAATATAATTGTTTATAAAAAATTGGACTTTTAATTATTATGCTAATATTCTTGTTTATTTTGTTATTAATTCTATTTATTTTCATATGATATTTATTTTATTATTACTAACCCCATTTTTATATTGTGATTTATTATTATTATTTTTACTAACCCAATTATATTATTATTATTTATTTTTGCTTATTTATTTAATTTGTTAATTATTATTATTATTATGTAATTGTCTCCTTTATGTAATATTTTAATAGTAATATTTAATATTTATTTTAAATGCTATGGTTAGTAAAATAGGGAGTGAAACATGTTTGTATGTAAAAATTAATTTAGATCACTAATTTAAAAGATAAATATTTAAAATTGTACACTCACACACGTAAGTCGATCTTGGATCGCCATCTCACTTTCTAGGGTTACCTCTCATGTTGCCTAAAACAAAAGGTCAAGTAGGGTGTATAAAGCAAAGTCCCTCATTTTACATCATCTAGTCCCTAAACAGATAAAAAGATCAAGTCCCTTCGAATGTTGCCTTCGTAATGATCTTGTCCCTTTCGAATAAAGATGATAAGTCCCTTCGAATTGCTTATACACCCCACAGTTGCCTAAATATCATATGTCCCTTCATTTGTCCCTTACATCCAAGGTAATGACTACCTATTCCTTAATAATAGGGATCGTCTTACCACTTAAAGGATTCAAGAACAGAAAAGACTTAAACTTAGGGTAGGATCCTCTTAGATACTTGCTCACTCTTCAAAATATTTCAAACACTTCATACATTTTCAAATAATTTTCAAAAACAAAGGTTTTATATACATCCGTACATGGATCATTATAAAATACTTAAGAAAATTTCTATTCACACACTTCACATTTCATAAAACATTTTAAAGTGAGCTAAGTAACTAAGAGCCCATGGATAACCATGGATGTAAAGGGTGCTAACACCTTCCCTTTACATAACCTACCCCCCGGACCCAAAAATCTTTTAAAAGGTCTTTCCATTTCTTTTATTCCTTTCCTTTGGATAAAATAAAAGTCGGTGGCGACTCTTACTATCCGCAACATAACTAAAGTCAGCTCTCCCACCGTGTTACAGAACTGGCGACTCTGCTGGGGATTTAATAAAAGAGGGGTACCCTTAGGAATTAGATCACTTTAAAATTGTTTGCCTTGTTTGCTTTATATTTATCTGTTGGGTGCTCTTATGTGTGAAAGATCCTAACCCGGATCTAGTGTACCTTAGGTAAATGGCAATAGACCACGGAAACTGTACGGCGTATACCGATATGGTTGATCTGGTGGCCATAGTTAGTGTGACTTCTTGGTTGGTGCTTATGTTCCTTAAGTCAAGTTGAGGATAATATGAGGCTGCCATATGTTGTCAATGCACTAACTAACTTTTAGAACCCTAGTCATCCCATCTTGGCCTTTAGAAAAGTAGTGAGATAACCGGCTTTGGTGCAGACTGAAGTTGGTTGATACTCGATGCTACACTCATTGAGATCCTAAACTTGGAGGGTTTTGGTTGGCAAGTAAGTTGCCTACTGAACAACCACCCTTGTGAAGGATCAATGATATTGAGATCCCTTAGAACATGGTTACTTTTGTAGGACAGGGTGAACCATCTAACTTCAGGGGAGGGTACTTACCTTTAAACCTCATGCAAGCCTCTAAACCTAGGGCTATTGTGTGACTTGTTTGTGTGTGCCACATGTTTGTGATTGAGCATAACATCATAGCATCATCATGCATCATAAGCATAGCATTTTCACTAACCATTTCAAGGACCAAAGGATTTATCTTTGTTCTTTGTTGCAGGTCATGGCTTCTGCTCGTAGAAACACTATCAGGATCAACTTTGTAGGCATACCTCCTAAGCTTAAAGAGTTGATTTCTCAAGTGTCTGATAACTCCTGGTTCATCAAGAGACATGGTCACCTATTGGATCTGGTCACCTCAGGGTTCAATGAAGACATGATGAGTGTTCTGTTTCAGTTCTTTGATCCTAAACACCATTGCTTCACATTCCCCGACTATCAGCTGGTTCCAACAATGGAAGAGTTCTCTAAACTTCTGGGTATACCTGTTCTTGATCAGAAACCATTCACAGGCTTGGAAAAAGAGCCTAAACCTGAGGTTATTGCTGCAGCTCTACATCTGAAGAAGTCTGACATTATTCTAGAAACAAGAAGCGGAGTTAAGGGTATTCTTGCTAAGGTGTTGATAGAAAAAGCTCAAGTGTTCTTGAAGGCTATGAGATATGATGCTTTTGAGGAGATCTTAGCCTTGCTGATCTATGGCTTAGTGTTATTCCCCAATCCTGATCAGTTCATAGATGTTCATGCCATCAACATATTCCTGAGTCACAATCCAGTGCCTACATTGCTCAGAGACATCCTGCACTCTCTTCACACTCGTACTACAAAAGCAAGAGGAACTCTGATGTGTTGCATACCTTTGCTATCTAGGTGGTTTATTTCTCACCTTCCTCGTTCAGTGATGAAGAATGAACAAGGGTTCAGGTGGTCCAAGAGGATCATGTCACTCTCGCATTCAGATATTCATTGGTGCTCCAGATCTATGGAGAATGTCACTATCATTGACCGTTGTGGGGAGTTTCCTAATGTGCCACTTCTAGGCATAAGAGGAGGCATTACTTACAACCCTTCTTTAGCTTTACGACAGTTTGGTTATGCTCGGAGTGATGGTCCTCATGACATGTTGATTCAGGGTATTGTGTTTGACTACGACAATGATCTGCAAAGTTACCGTCAAAGGTTCATACGAGCATGGGGTAAAGTGAATAAGGTTGACAGCAAGACTCTGGAACCAAAGTACACTATTCCTATGGAAGCTTATCTCAGATGGGTGCGATCTCGTGCTCAGACACTCATGATGCCATATCCTGCTATCCTGCCAGTTACCATGGAACCTGTTGCTGAAGGGGATACTTCTTATACCATCCTTCACCCAGACATGCCTACTGACATGGAAGATTTACAGAGATCCTGGATCCAGTTGAAAGAGCAAAGGGATACTTTCGAGGCTCATTACAAAGCAAGCCAAGAAAAGATCCTGGAACTAACAAAGCAACTTCACGAAGAACGAAATCTCAACTCATACCTCAACACAAAGAGGAAACGTCCATGGGAGACTTAAAACCCCATCTCTTGTATTTATTGCATTTCATTTTCTGTAAGCCCAAGAGGCAAAACAAATTTATTACTAATAAAAGTTTACCTTCTTGTTTGTTTAAGCAAATTTAAATCCTGCGGTCCTTGAAAACATTGCATACCATTTACATTCCATTTCATTGCATCACAGGTTTCTTGTGTACAGGATTCTCACCTTCTCGCTGTTTATTTCAGCAATGGCCCTTGAACAAACAGTTAAGGATCTCCAGGCACAAAATGCACAGTTCCAAGAGTTGATCCTGAACTTGTCCAAGGGGCAGGATGAATTGAAGACACTGCTGGCCAAGAAGACTAAGAAGACTAGGAGGTCAGGTGGCCTGATCAACATGGGAAGAAGGTTCAAAGGTCCTGTCAAGACCAAAGAACAGGTTGAAGATTATGAATCTGAAGAGTCTGAGAAAGAGGGAGGCAGTCTCCACAACACAATGGGGGATTCTGATTCTGAAGCTAACTACTATCATGAGCCTGGTGAAGATAAGTTCAAGATGCTGGTAGATAGAATGGATGCTATGGAGTTGCAAAAGTCTTCTGGGCTAGATTTTGAAGACCTGAGTTTGATATTTGGGGTAGTCATACCTATTGGTTTCAAGGTTCCTACTTTTGTTGTTTATGATGGTGTTTCTTGTCCCAAATTGCATCTGAGGTCTTATGTCAGGAGAATCCAACCCCATATTGCTGATAAAAAGTTGTGGATCCATTTCTTCCAAGAGAGCTTATCTGGAGCTCAATTGGAATGGTACTACCAGTTGGAGAGTGTCAACATCCGGGATTGGAATGATCTTGCTAAAGCCTTCTATAAGCAGTATCAATACAATGCTGATTTAGCCCCTACTCGCATGCAACTTCAGAGCATGTCTATGGGTGCTAAAGAGAGCTTCAAGGAGTATGCTCAGAAGTGGAGAGACTTGGCTGGAAGAGTGCAACCACCTCTAACTGACAGGGAGTTAGTTGATATGTTCATGTGTACGTTGAATGGTCCTTTTTACAGTCATCTCATTGGAAGCTCATCATCTGGCTTCACTGAGTTGATAATGACAGGAGAGCGTGTAGAACGTGGTATCAGGAGTGGCAAGATTCAAGTGGGTGTTTCTACAACAGGTGCTGCAAAGAAGCCTCCCAGTGGGAAGAAAGAGTAAATTGTTGTTTATGGATAACCTGATCGTAATAGAAGGCATCAGTCTGTGAGTGCAGTTCATATCTCAAATCCAACTCCTACCACACCAGAGCAGCCACAGGGAAATCAACAGAGGGCTAGAAGGCAGTTCACTAAGATCAACATGTCAATGGCCCAAGCATTGCAACACTTGTTGAAGGCTGAACTTATCACTCTGAAAGATGCTCCTCAGAATCCTAATGTTACCTCTCCCAGGTACAATCCTAATGCACGATGTGCATATCATTCGAACTGTCAGGGACATGATACCAATAGTTGCTGGGTACTGAAGAACAAAATTCAAGATATGATTAATGCTGGAGAGATTGAGTTTGACCCTCCGGGTACTCCAAATGTGATTACTGCTCCCATGCCAAATCATGAGAAGACTGTCAATGCCATTGATGAAGATTCACATATTTCCTCGGTTGCAGAGTTGACTACACCATTGTCTATTATCAAGAAGAAGCTAGTACAAGCGGGGTTCTTTCCAGGTTGTCGTGAAGATTGTCTATATTGTACCTATAAGCAGATAGCTGCTGGAGGTTGAGAGATGGAATTCAACGCCTCATGAATAATTACACCATAGTGTTTGAGAGGACACCACCTTCTGTGGAAAGCATGGTGGATCATATAACTAAAGGTGCGAAGATTGAAGAGGTAGATATGGTTGATAAAGTGTCGGTAAGGATTACTTCTAAGGGACCTGTCAAAATCACTCATAAGGGTCCAATTAAGATTACTGCTGAAGGCCCTGTGAAGATTGTTGCTGAAGCTAGAGTGGCTCCTATGGTCATTACCACTCCTGGTCCTATTCTGTATACTTCTGATAAAGCTGTGCCTTGGCATTATGGGTCTGATGTTTATATCCATGGTGTTAAGCAGGAACCCTTAGCTGATATGCCTGTTGATGTTGATAATATTGCTGGATCTAGTAAGATCACACGAAGCGGAAGAGTTTTCTCTCCTCAAGTTACCTCCAAGAATGCAGTTACTCCAGCTGCTACCTCCACCACTGATGCTCGGGGCAAAGGTCCTGTTATTGAACCTATACCAACTGGTGTGCCAGCTGCTGATGATCTTTCTAAGCAGATGGAAGAAGTATTGAAAATCATTCGTAAGAGTGATTATGACATTGTTGATCAATTGGGGCATACTCCCTCCAAGATTTCTATGTTGTCTTTACTATTGTGTTCTGAGGCACATGCCAAGGCCTTGATTAAATTTCTGAAGACTGCTCATGTACCAAATGAGATCTCTGTAGACCAGTTTGAAAATTGTGTTGCACACTTGACCTATGATAATGGGTTAGGCTTCTCTGATGCTGATTTGACTCCTGCCAAGAGGGATCATAATAGGGCTCTACATATCTCAATTGAATGCAGGGGCACTACCCTGTCACATGTATTGATAGACAATGGTTCCTCTCTGAACGTGTTACCCAAAGAAGTTTTGAATAAGCTTAGTCCTGAAGATGCTGTGTTGAAGCCCAGTAATATAGTGGTGAAGGCTTTTGATGGCTCAAGAAGAGTAGTGCATGGAGAAATTGACCTCCCAATCAAAGTTGGTTCTCAGGTTTTCAATGCTACCTTTTATGTCATGGATATTCGTCCGTCGTATTCTTGTTTGCTTGGGCGTCCCTGGATCCATGGGGCAGGTGCTGTAACCTCCATTTTACATCAGAAGCTGAGATATCCAGTAGAAGGGAAGGTTGTTACTGTCTACGGAGAGGAAGGGTATATGATTAGCCATGTGAACACCTTTAAGTATCTAGAAGTGGAAGGTGAATACGTTGAAACTCCGTGTCAGACATTTGAAGTGGTTCCTTGGGTTGTTAATGATTATGAAGCTCCTCCTGTTGTCAAGAAAGTTTATGTGGTCACCAGAGTACCTCCAACAATGGCCTCCCTTAAATATGCTAGAGCTATGGTGGATGAAGGTGGTTGTACTATTTGGGGTCAGCTTCCTGACATTCCTTACAAGTCTGACAAGTTTGGTTTGGGTTTCACTGCAGAGTCCCAGAAGGCTGTTCGTCGTGCTCGTGCTGTTCATATCACCAATCAGGGGATTATGAAGAATCAAATCAATGATGTGGGTGACTATGATGAAGACTACAACCTGGATGCTTGGATTTTTCCTACTGTGGGTGCTGGGCTCAATAATTGGAAAGCTGAAGATGTTATTCCTATCTCCTTTAGTCAGGAGTAAATACTATTACTGTGTTGTTACTTTTAAAAGTTTGTAATGTTTGAACAATTAAACTCTTAAGCCTTGTGCCTTACCTGGGGTACAATGGTGTGCTTGTTACGGGCTGTCATTTCATTTGCATACTTCATTCAATAAAAATCAATGGACGTTTCGTTTTCATAAATATTGTGTTCCTTGTCTTTCTTTTATTTTATTTTTGTTTTATCAGCTATGTGTTCTTACACACACCCCCATCACTAAAATGCAGATCCTCATCCACTCTGGATCCTGTTGATAACAGTTCTACTATTGCCAATTATAATTTCGAGAATCCGATCTATCAAGCTGAAGACGGAAATGAGGACGATTTTGAAGTACCTGTAGAGCTTGCTAGGTTGTTACAACAAGAAGAGAAAGCTATACAGCCACATGAAGAGCCAATCGAAGTTGTGAATCTTGGAACTGAAGAAAACAGGAAAGAGGTCAAGATAGGGGCTGAATTAGAGGATAGTGTCAAGAGCAGATTGATTCAGATGCTACGTGACTATGTGGAGATCTTTGCTTGGTCTTATGAAGATATGCCAGGGTTGGATACAGACATTGTGGTTCACCGTTTACCAGTGAAAGAAGATTGTCGTCCAAAGAAACAGAAGGTTCGTCGTATGCATCCTGAAATGTCAGAGAAGATTAAAGCAGAGGTAATGAAACAATTTGATGCAGGGTTCTTAGCTGTGACTTCTTATCCTCAGTGGGTTGCAAACGTGGTACCGGTACCTAAGAAAGATGGTAAGGTACGTATGTGTGTGGATTACAGGGATTTGAACAAGGCTAGCCCCAAAGATGACTTTCCACTTCCTCATATTGATGTTCTGGTAGACAACACTGCTCAGCATAAGGTATTCTCTTTCATGGATGGATTCTCTGGTTACAATCAGATCAAGATGGCACCTGAAGATATGGAGAAGACAACATTTGTTACACAGTGGGGCACCTTTTGCTATAAGGTGATGCCATTTGGTTTGAAGAATGCAGGGGCAACATATTAGCGTGCTATGGTGGCTTTGTTTCACGATATGATTCATCATGGGATAGAGGTATATGTGGATGATATGATAGCCAGGTCCCAGAATGAAGAGCAACATCTTGATCATCTACATAAGTTGTTTGAGAGGTTGAAGAAATACAAGTTGAGATTGAACCCAAACAAGTGTACCTTTGGAGTTAGATCTGGTAAGCTCTTGGGTTTCATTGTCAGTGGAAAAGGTATTGAGGTGGATCCTGCAAAAGTGAAAGCTATAAGAGAGATGCCAGCTCCCCGTACTGAGAAGGAAGTTAGAGGTTTCTTGGGACGATTGAATTACATTGCAAGATTTATTTCCCAGTTAACTGCCACCTGTGAGCCAATCTTCAAGTTGTTGAAGAAAGATCAGGTAATGGAGTGGAATGATGAGTGCCAGACTGCCTTTGATGAAATCAAGAAATATCTCCTAGAACCTCCAATTTTGATGCCACCAGTTGATGGAAGACCCTTGATTATGTACTTAACAGTGTTAGACAACTCAATGGGGTGTGTGTTGGGGCAACATGACGAGTCTGGTCGAAAAGAGCAGGAAATATACTACCTTAGCAAAAAGTTTACCGACTGTGAAATAAGATACTCACTGCTCGAGAAAACTTGCTGCGTTTTGGCATGGGCTGCTCGCCGACTAAGACAGTATATGTTGACTCATACTACCTTATTGATTTCAAAGATGGATCCAATCAAGTACATATTCGAGAAACCTGCTCTCTCTGGAAGAATTGCAAGATGGAAAATGATCTTGACAGAATATGACATACATTATACTACTCAGAAGGCCATTAAAGGAAGTGTTGTGGCTGATCATTTGGCTCATCAAGCAGTGGATGATTATCAGTCAATGAGTTTTGAGTTCCCCGATGAAGACATTATGATTATTACCAAAGAACCTAGACAATATGACGGACCTGAACAAGGATCCTGATGGACTATGGTTTTTGATGGAGCTTCTAATGCACTTGGTAATGGTGTTGGTGTTGTGATCAGTTCCCCTGAAGGTAGTCATACCCCGATTACTGCCAGACTTTGTTTCTATTGTACCAATAACATGGCTGAGTATGAGGCATGTATCCTGGGTATCAAAGCTGCCATTGATATGAAGATTCAGTTCCTAGACGTGTGTGGAGATTCAGCCCTGGTAGTAAGTCAGATTAAAGGAGATTGGGATACCAAGCATGATAACCTCATTCCTTACAGAGAGCATGTGTTGTCTTTGATCCCACATTTCAAAGAGATTACCTTTGGACATATTCCACGAAGAGAAAATCAGTTGGCAGATGCACTAGCCACCATGGCATCCATGTTTGAGATCAGCTGGGATAATGAAGCTCCCAAGATTACTATTGATAGATTTGAGAAGCCTGCATACTGCAATGAGATTGGCACTGAAGAAGCAGAAGAGAAGCCTTGGTTCTATGAAGTGAAAAGATATCTTGAAGCTCAGGAATTCCCTGAAGGGGCATCTGTCAAAGATAGGAAGTTTCTGAGAAGGTTTTCTGCTAAGTTCTTTTTGAGTAATGGAATTTTGTACAAGCGCAATCATGATTCAACTATGCTTCGTTGTGTGGATAAGAAGGAAGCAACAGATATTATGGAAGACATGCATGATGGGATTTTTGGCACTCATTATAGTGGTCACACTATGGCAAAGAAGATATTGAGAGCAAGTTACTATTGGTCTACCATGGAAGTTGATTGCTATCAACACTCCAGAACATGTCACAAGTGTCAAATCTATGCTGATAAAGTGCATATACCTCCATCACCATTAAATGTGTTGACTGCTCCTTGGCCTTTTGCTATGTGGGGCATTGATATGATTGGTGAGATCAAACCTACTGCTTCTAATGGGCATCGTTTCATCCTGGTTGATATTGATTACTTCACAAAGTGGGTAGAGGCAGCTTCATTTGCATCTGTTACCAAGAATGTTGTGGCTCGGTGTATTAAGAATAATCTCATATGTAGGTATTGTCGCTCCCGACAAATGAAACAGGGTCAGATGAAGGTACAGACGCGAACGGTCGGCGAGAGGAACAATGAGAACACACAGCCGTGAACTCACTGGAGAATGAATAGAGTCGCCAGCTAGGCATTTTTATCCCGGAGGAAAGGCAATGCTGCATAGGCCTAGAAAGATACGGATAAGACGGTTTGCGAACCAGAGAGACTGAGAAAGGGGGTTGGTTACAACCTGGGAAGGTATTAGCACCCAGATTGTCCGCCGTACTCGACGGGATCCACGCTTAAAAGATTTGTGTTTTAAAGGGGTAGTGTCAGTGTAATCTGTGTATAAAGAGCTGGAACAGGATGTACAGGTGTCAGTGTATAAGTGATGTGAAGTATGAAAGTGTCAGTGTAAGAAAGGAATGAAATGCTCATGATAATGAGGCTCAAAGAATAATGCTGGAAGGAGGGGGAATATACAGAGACTTTTGTTCGATAACTGTTAAGTTATGCCTACGTATCCTCTCGTGCAATGAGGAAGTCAGAACACCGTAGTTCGACCCAAAGAGACTGAAAGATGAATTGACTTGTGAACTGCTTACTTGCCTATGCTCAAGTGTATGATCTGTCTGGCACAGATGCTAACTGTCTTGCATTAGACGGAAGAAGCAAGTTCTCGTTTGTGAGTGAAGATGATGAGAAAAGAATCCCGAAGGAGACGATTATTGTTTGTTTTTGAGTTTCCAGTCTTTTATTGCTTTTGAAAGTTTGTCATAAGTTAATGAGCTTGAGCCTAAACCAATGGGTTAGTAAACTCATCACATCTTCCCTCTGATTAGGGGTAATGAGAATACCTTGAGTGTGAAGTCAGATTCTCACACTTAATCACCTTTGATATAGAATCAAGATCATTAACCTACTTGTGATTATTTAGATGTTTTTGTTGTTTTTGTTTAGTGTTGAGTAATGAGATTAAGCCATAATCAGGGATTAAACAGACTCATTACACCATCCTAATAGAAGGATAATAGATGAGGGTGTTTAAGCTGAGGAAAGCTCCTCAACTTAATCCATGATTAGGGATTAAACTCATGACAAAACAAGCCTTTGATTAAGTGGATTTTATTTAATGATATGATGAAGTGATTTTTAGGGTTTGTGAGACAACTTGAGGGGGACTTGTCCATTAACACTAGGGTTAGTCCTTAACCAATTAAGGAAGAATTAGAACCCTAATGCAAGGCCCAAGTTACAAGTGTGATGTCTTGGTGATTATTAAGTGAATTGATTAAGATATTTGAACACATTAAGGGTTTAACACTTAGGATTAAAGTTATACACTCCATCCTAAGAGAAGGATGCAGGCATAAGCTTAATCACAAAGCCTTAAAGCCTTTAGGGTTTAGTCCCTGATTATGAGGTGAGAAGAGATGACTCAAAAGAGACACAAAGGTAAAACTAAGAGGGGAGACTAATCAAAACCCTAATTCATTGTCATGCTTGGTTGTTCCTAAGGTTTGTGAGGTTTTCAAGAACAATCTTCAATGGAACCACCAGGAAGCAGATGAACAGGATCAAGAGAAGCAAAGTGACTTGCTTCATTCAAGAAGTCAAGTCACTTGAAGAAAGAAAGTGGGAGGAACAAGAATGAGCAAGCTCAATCTCAAACACATACATAAATGCAGCAATGGATGCAAGAGAGATGAAAAGAAAAAGTTATGAGAAGTGAAGGCAAATTCACTTCTCAAGTTCACTTACCACCTGAAATGTTAGAAAGAAATGCAATGCAATGCAAAATGGGATGAAATGGTATGATGCTAAACAAAACCAGAAGCATGTTGATGATGATAATGATGCTATGAGATGCTACAAGCATGAGACAAGGCATGGAGATGATCATACAAGTTTATGAATGCAAATGAAGCAAGCTAGGAAGCATGGATACACATGAAAAGTCATGAAGTGCACATGGCATACAACATGGCAAATACATGATACAATGATCAAACATGCTTTCAATATGTCTTATGATGTCAAATGAATCACATGGAAGCATGGAATGTCATGGCAAGTCATGTTATGCAAGAGAATGCAAGATGGTATGCAAATGAAAGCCCAAATTAGGGTTTATGGATCAAACAACAAATAAAGACCAAAAACAGAAGCAAAACCTATTATAAAAAATGGAAAGTGTCACCCAAAGAAACCCTAAACCTATACTAAACCAAAGTCCAAAGGGGAGGTCTCAACTCTTAACCAATCTCAAGTTATGATTTTTCTAAGTTATTAGGGTTTTTAGGGTTCCTAAACAAAAGAAATGCCAAACAAATTGAAAATGAAGGAACAAATCATGGCCTTTTTATCCTAGAAACTACATGCTAAACACAAAACAATGAAAGAAGAACCAATGTCCAACTCTTCTCAAATAGGCAGAAATGATTTTTTGAACTTATGATCAAAATAATGCACAAAAAATGATTTAATTCAATGAAAAATTCTTAAAATGCATCAAGATCAAAAAAGAAATTTGGTTTGAAGGTTGGACAATGTTTCTAAATGTCTTAGAACATTTCATGAATTTTTTGGTGATTTTTAAATACCTAAAAGTATTTTTAATTAATTAATTTCCATTAATCAATTAAAAATAATCTTTTAAACATTTAAAAATACTTTTTTAATGATAAAAAATAAAATAAAAATATTTTTGTGTCATGAAAATTAATAAAACTCAGGAGAAAAAGTTTCATAATTTTTAAGGCTTTTTTACTATTTTAAAATAATTATGCAAAACAAATGAAAAGAAAAGAAATTAAAATGAATTTTTAATGAATTAATGAGAAGTAATCAGATCCTAAGGTGGAGATTCAAACTCACACGCGCGGGAATTGACTGCGCGCCACATCTCACGGCTCAGATTCAAATTTCGCTAATCAATGCTTAAAACCCTAACCCTGCCGTTAATCACTTTCAGATGACCGGAACAGTGTTCCGGTCATCTTCTCCGTTCACCTCAAAATGCTATCTCTCTCCCCAGGCCATTTTAGAAGCTCTAACTCTCCAGAAATCATCTACTAACTACCCTAAGCACGAATCCAGCATCAAATCACATTTAAACTCACACACGAACAAGAATCGAAGCAAAGAAATTTCTAGGTCAAACTTTCAGAACACCATAACATACTCATTTCTTGCTCATTTCAAAAAGTAAATAGATCCCAATGATCAGTGCAACATACAAAACAAGATTCTAACAAGAAAATGGAGTTCTGGAAAAAAAGTTCATGGAGTCACCTGAGATGGAGCTTTTGGTTCAAGAGCTTTCTGGATGGTTCTTTAGCTCAAACAGGTCCCACTGATCCCCCTTAGAAGCTTTGCACACTTGGTTGGAGTTTAAACGGCCTCTTGAGTGAGTTTGCAGAAGCTCTGACCAAGGGAATGTGAAAATCGTATTTGAGTTATGGAGGGTTTCTGGCCAAAGTAGTGGGTGGTTTCTGGTCAGGGGAGCAAGGTGAGTTGATGTGTGAAGTTTGTTTGAGTGTTCTTGGCTTGTAGAAGCAGATTCGAAAGCTTTTGCTTTATGGAGTGAAAATGGTGGAATGGAGTTATGGCTTGTTTCAGGCCTGGTTCTTTTGGGTTTAGGGTCAATGAAGCATGGTGAATTGAATGGTGAAAATGGTTTGAGTGTTTTGTGGCTGGGCAGAGAGATTCGAAGCAATTTGCAGCTGGGGTGTTTTTGGTGTATGTGTTGGTATGAATGGTTTCAGCCTTGCTAGATGTATGGAATGGCTTGCTCTTTGTCCACATAACCCTCTCTCATTGGTCAGATGACAAGACATGTGCTTTTTTGATTGGTATGGCCACTTTTGCAATTTGTCAACTCTTGTGTAAGAGAAAGTATGGGCAACTTCTAGGCTAGTACATGGGCTGGTTCTGGCGCAGCAAGATGAGGGGAAAGGGCTAGCTTGGTTCAAGGGCCAATGCAGCAAGTTGGTGAAGAGAAATGAGTGGTTTTGCAACTTGTTACAACTTTGGTTCACATGTGATTCTCTTTATCCAACCAAACCTAAACCATGGGCATTCTTGGTTCATTCTGAATTTTATGACTTATAGAATGCTTATGTGATGGTTTGATGCCAATTAGAAGTTGCAATTTGCCTTGGTACATGATTTTGCAATTTTCACACTTGGTGCATAACTTGAAAATCAATGATTTTTGCCAACTTTGTCACACCATAACTTTTGATCCAAGAAGAGTTTGATCATGTTCTTGTACTTTTTGAAAATGGAAAGATGAGATCTACAACTTTCATGACCAAAGTTTTTCCATTTGAAGCATTTTTGGATCAAGAATCAAGGCTTGAAAAATGACCTAAAATGAAGCATTCTTGAAAAGTCAACTATGCCCAAAAAGTCAACATTTGCAAAAAAACTCCAAATTCTTGATTTTTATGAACTTCAACCTTCTTCCATGATCAAATAAAGATCATATACACTCAAAATGATGAAGATCACCCATTGGTTGGGTCATTGGGGGCCTCAGATGCCCTGATTTTGCACTGACTTGTCTGAAAAGTCAACCCTTGATCAGCTGACTTCCCCATGGAATTTCTTCATGAAAATTGATATGCATACTCCCTATACCATATAGAGACCAATGGAAACAAGAATGACCAAAAAAATTGGGGTTATGGCCTATGAAACCAAAACCCTAATTTTAGGTCAACTGTGCAGTCAAACCTGGCTCTGCATCCACTCAAACCCTAGTTCTTGTGATTCCTTTGCATTTTTGACTTTGAGAGGGTGTACTATGATGCTTGAACACATGTAGACCCCTTTGGATTGATTGGTTGCCTTTGGAGTGGCTCAAGATGCCCTGAGATTGCTCAGATCACAAACCCTAGGTGCAGATGACTTAGAATCCATGCAGTGAATCAAAAATGAGATGTGAGATGATATGATTGTGTTTATGCATATGAGATGATCACAAGCCATGGTGAATGGGTGAGGGAAAATTTGGGGTGTTTACAGCTGCCCCTATTCAAACATGAGTTAGCTGTGCAGGATGTAAGCAACGGCTTAACAGGCAAACAAGATAACTTGTGGTTGAATACCAAAGACAGTCCAAAATTTGCACTCACAAAATGAAGAAGAAAAGGGATATAGATTGCAAAGGAAAATAAAGTACATTGTAAAGTGTGGGCGACGGAGGACGACCGTCGAGCAGAGGACGACTGCTGGGCAAATAGCAATGACGGGGACGGCCGACATGCTGGGAAAAAAGGTAAAGCCAAGACGGGGACGGCCGACTAGCTGGGGAAATAAAATCATGATGGGGACGGCCATCAAGATAAAGCTGTAAAATTCTCTGAGGATTTAATGAAACATGACGGGGACGGCCATCAAGTTCATAAGGCAAAGTAACCAACGATGGGGACGGCCATCGGGCTAAAAGAAAAGGGACCACGACGGGGACGGCCATCGGGTTAAAGAATAAATGAAATAAACAGATGATGGGGTACGGCCATCAAAGGTGAAGGACGATCACCTAGCAGGGTACGGCTGCTCTGTTGGGGATAAAAGAAATATGATGGGGACGGCCATCAAAGGTGGAGGACGACCACCTGGCAGGGTACGGCTGCCGAAAATATCAACGATGGGGACGGCCATCGGATAGAAAAGGTTAACGATGGGGACGGCCATCGGACGAGCATGATGGAGGACGACCACCTGGCAGGGTACGGCTGCCGAAAATATCAACGATGGGGACGGCCATCGGATAGAAAAGGTCAACGATGGGGACGGCCATCGGACGAGCATGATGGAGGACGACCATCAAGAAGTGGAGGACGACCACTCAGCAGGGGACGGCTGCTCTCAGGGTTTATCATGACACAGGACGAGTGCCAGATAAAAAGGAAAATTTGCTTTGTTGGCGATCTACTGGGGAGAGGTAAACACGGACGAGTGTTTATATCCAAGAAACAAAAGGTTCAAGTGTCTAGATGTTAGTGTATAGATTAAAGATGCGGACGAGCACCCTTAAGACTATGATACGGACGAGTATCAAGTAGAAACAAACTGACACATGCTCAAAGATGATGATACGGACGAGTATCAACTGGTTAACAGAGAACACGGACGAGTGTTGAATCTGAAGGGACTCTTCTGGGGAATAGTGGACACAGACGAGTGTCTATATTCAAGAAGACAAAAGTGTTTGACACGGTGTATGGATTAAGGATACGGACGAGCATCCTTAAGACTATGATACGGACGAGTATCATGTAGAAACAAACACTAGACGCAATGTTCTGAGATGATGGTACGGACGAGTACCAACTGGTTAACAAAGAACAAGGACTATTTTCGAATCTGTGGGTATATGACTGGTATGTATAAGATACGGACGAGTATCTGTATAAGAGCGAGTGGTGTAAAGATGAGTGTTTAATTTGCTGGGGAGAGTGACACGGACGAGTGTCAAAAGGGGAAAAGTATAATATCAACAAGTATACGGGTCGTAGAAGTGTAGGTGACTGCGCTGGGGATATGACACGGACGGGTGTCAAGAAAGTGTGTATATATGTATATGTGAGTGCAAAGAGGGTGTCTTCGGCTTTCTGCTGGCGATTTGACACGGACGGATGTCAGGAAGTATCTGTAGTACGGGTGATCTTGTTTGTAAAGTGTATTCAGGCAACTTTACTAGGGAGTGATGACACGGACGGGTGTCAAGAGGTGCATATACTGGTGTTCGCGATTTGTGAGGCAACTGCTTTTGCTGGGGACTCTGGTGGGGATTTTTGTGTATTGTATTCTGTATACTGACAGATGGTTTATTATTCACAAGTGTTAATTCAGAACATGGCTTATGATTATGCTATGCGTTTGACTTTTGCCGTAATGCTCCGTATTAAACGGAATGCTACGCTCTGAGGGGATAATATGATGCAAATGCCATGATTATGCAAAGATATCAAACCGGGATTCGGATCCCGTTGCCGCGAAGATCTCTGGCTGATCTGTTTGAAATGGACATCCCAGCTGGGGATGAGATCGTTGATAGACTTGGAGAGATGTATCCACTTGGGGATATAGGTCACTGCTTGACATATCCTTGTAATATGGGACCCAGCTGGGGTTTGCAGAAGCCTTCTGTACTTTGTTGTGACTTCTTCGTGCGTTGCTCTTCTGGATAGAGGCTGAGGATCCTGTGGGGAGATGATTCCCTGATTCCTGCATTTGGCTGAGGAAGAATGATTGGTACTACGACTGGGGAGAATGCTTGTTGGTAACTCAACTGGGGAGAGCAATGAGAGGCAACTCAGCTGGGGATAGAGCATTTCGGATGCTGAGATCTTTTGTTGATTTGCCGGCTTGCTGAGATGTAACTTGCATGCCCCAAGTTGCGTTCTGGATACCTGCAATTCTGCAAAGATAAGGAAACGCACAAATGGTCCCGAGGTATCCTTTACTGGATTCCGTCATAGGGGCTAAGTACTTTCGAGAGTAAGTATATTCCCTGTAAGCATGTGTTTTATTATTATATATTTTTTTTAGAGAAAAACATTTGTACTTATGCAATTGATTTTTTAGAGACATCCGACATCTTTTGCAAATAAAAATATACAAAACGAAACATGACTGAAAAATCTGATTTTATTAATTCGAATGCCCTGAATTGGCAAGATACAGTCTAAGAAACATATCTCCTGAAATGAGGAGATTGTTACAAATTGAGAAACAAAGTGCTGGCAGTGTTGACGACGCTTTAAAAGGAGCTTCTTCCTCCGCTATGACTCGTATGACTTTTGACTTTCTTCTCGTCTTGCTTTCTGGAGAAAGTTGATTCTGATTGAAGCTTGATCCTTTGGAGTTTTAACCAAGTTGCTGACAATACAGACGAATTCAGAATGCAGTTGTTCGCTTATTCCCTTATTTTGCATGGATCGCCCTTTCGGGTTTTCAATCCATCGGGATACCCATTTTTGCCTGAGTTGTCCAATGCGGCTTTTCAACTCAGCGGGTGTACATTTTTTCATTTATTTCCCTTATTTTTTCCCGAGTCTTTTATTCTGTTTTTGACTCGCCGGGATGCCCTATTTTTGCCTGGACTTACATTCTGTTTTTACGTCCAGCGGGTCATTTTATGCGAAGTATTTTTTAACTGCATCTGAATTCACAGGGGATGAGAAATCTTCACCATCCATGGTGCTAAGCATCAGTGCTCCACCAGAGAAAACTTTCTTTACCACGAATGGCCCTTCATAATTCGGAGTCCATTTGCCCCTGTGGTCTGTATGAGGAGGGAGGATTCTTTTCAGCACAAGATCTCCCACTTGGTACTCTCGGGGCCTGACTTTCTGATCGAAGGCTTTCTTCATTCTCTTCTGATATAACTGCCCATGACAGATTGCAGCCAACCTTTTCTCTTCGATCAGACTCAGTTGTTCGTATCGGGACCGGACCCATTCTGCTTCGTTCAGCTTAACATCCATCAGTACCCGCAGAGAGGGTAGCTCAACTTCAACCGGTAGGACTGCTTCCATACCATACACAAGCTGATACGGTGTTGCCCCAGTGGATGTTCTGATTGACGTGTGGTACCCATGCAAGGCAAACGGTAGCATTTCATGCCAGTCTTTGTAAGTGACTACCATCTTCTGCACAATCTTCTTGATATTTTTATTTGCCGCCTCAACAGCGCCATTCATCTTTGGCCTGTAAGGAGAAGAATTGTGGTGTTGGATCTTGAAGTCCCGGCATAACTCAGCCATCATTTTGTTGTTTAAGTTGGAACCATTATCAGTAATGATTCGCTCGGGAACTCCGTACCGACAGATGATATCTCTCTTTAGGAATCGGGCTACCACTTGCCTTGTAACATTTGCATATGAGGCTGCCTCAACCCACTTGGTGAAATAGTCAATGGCGACCAAGATGAATCTGTGGCCGTTTGAAGTAGTTGGCTCAATCTTGCCAATCATATCAATGCCCCACATAGAAAAGGGCCAAGGTGAAGACATGATGTTCAAAGGATTAGGAGGCACATGCACTTTATCTGCGTAGATCTGGCATTTGTGGCATTTCCTGGCATAGGCACAACAGTCTGCATCCATTGTGATCCAGTAATAGCCTGATCTTAACAACTTCTTGGCCATTGCATGTCCTCCAGCATGGGTACCAAAGGAGCCTTCGTGCACTTCATGCATCAATAAATCTGCTTCTGTCTTGTCAACACATCTGAGGAGTACCATATCAAAGTTCCTCTTGTATAAAGACCCATCAGCATTCAGGAAGAAACTACCAGCTAGCCTTCTTAATGTCTTCTTATCATTGGAAGCTGCCCCAGGTGGGTATGTTTGATCCTCCAAGAAGCACTTAACGTCATGGAACCAAGGCTTATCATCTTTGACAACATCTGCTGCAAATACATATGCTGGCCTGTCGAGTCTGGACACTGAAATCTGAGGTACAAAGTTAGCAGCTTGAACTTTGATCATGGACGAAATGGTAGCCAAGGCATCTGCAAACTGATTCTCGTCTCGAGGGATATACTCAAGCTTGACTGTTGTGAAGAAAGTCAATAACCTTCTCGTGTAATCCCTGTAAGGTATCAGATGATCTTGGTGGGTGTACCATTTTCCGTTGGTCTGATTGATTACCAAAGCTGAATCTCCGAATACGGTCAATGTCTTGATCCTGAGGTCGATGGCTTCCTCAAGACCCATAATGCAAGCTTCGTATTCAGCTTCGTTGTTAGTGCAGTTGAAAGTGAGCTTTGCCGAGAATGGCATGTGAACTCCTTTAGGTGTAATGAGTACTGCACCAACACCACGACCATTCATGTTAACAGCCCCATCAAACATCATAGTCCATTCTTCTTCCGGGTCAGGCCCTTCAGTGTGAACAGGTTCCTCATGGTCTTTTGATTTAATGAACATGATGTCTTCATCAGGGAAGTCGAATCTCATAGGCTGGTAATCATCAATGGGTTGCTCAGCAAGATATTCAGATAGCACACTGCCCTTGATGGCTTTCTGAGAAGTGTACTGGATGTCGTATTCTGTAAGAATCATTTGCCATCTTGCAACCCGTCCGGTAAGTGCTGGCTTCTCGAAAATATACTTGACTGGGTCCATTTTTGAGATCAACAAAGTAGTGTGGGTCAACATATACTGTCTCAGTCGGCGAGCAACCCACGCTAAAGCACAGCAAGTTTTCTCGAGCAGTGAATAACGTTGTTCACAGTCGGTAAACTTTTTGCTTAGGTAGTATATTGCATACTCTTTTCGACCAGACTCGTCATGCTGGCCCAGCACACACCCCATTGACTCTTCTAATACTGTCAAGTACATGATTAGAGGTCTTCCTTCAACTGGAGGCATAAGGATTGGAGGCTCTTGCAGGTATTCCTTGATCTTGTCAAAAGCCCTTTGGCAGTCTTCGTTCCACCTGACCGTTTGTTCCTTCCTTAACAGCTTGAACAAAGGTTCGCAGGTTGCCGTTAAGTGAGATATGAACCGTGAAATGTAATTCAATCGACCTAAGAACCCTCGAACTTCTTTCTCAGTTTTCGGTGCAGGCATCTCTTGAATGGCTTTGACTTTGTCAGGGTCAACTTCAATCCCTTTCTCGCTTACAATAAAGCCCAGCAGCTTACCAGACCGCACCCCGAATGTGCACTTGTTGGGGTTCAACTTCAGTTGGTACTTCCTCAGACGCTTGAACAACTTGAGCAGATTCACCAGATGGTCTTCTTCAGTAAGGGACTTGGCAATCATGTCATCCACATAACACTCGATTTCCTTATGGATCATATCGTGGAATAATGTTACCATAGCCCGTTGATACGTTGCACCGGCATTCTTGAGCCCAAATGGCATTACTTTGTAGCAGAACGTGCCCCAAGGTGTGATGAATGTTGTCTTCTCCATGTCTTCAGGTGACATTTTAATCTGATTGTATCCTGAAAATCCATCCATGAAGGAGAATACCGAGAACTGAGCCGTATTATCAACCAATACGTCAATGTGAGGTAATGGGAAATCATCTTTCGGGCTAGCTCTGTTCAGATCCCGGTAGTCAACACACATTCTTACTTTGTCGTCTTTCTTAGGCACAGGTACTATGTTAGCAACCCACGGTGGATAGCTAGTTACAGCGAGGAACCCGGCGTCCCATTGCTTTTGTACCTCTTCCTTGATTTTCATAGCCATGTATGGACGAGTACGGCGTAGCTTTTGTTTGACCGGTGGGCACTCTTCTCTCAAAGGCAGCTTGTGCACAACAATGTCGGTATCCAACCCTGGCATGTCTTGATACGACCAAGCAAACACATCCACATACTCTTGAAGTAGATCAACCAGTTGCTTCTTCACTGAGTCTTGCAGGCAGGCCCCGATTTTAATCTCTTTCACGCTTTCCTCTGTACCAAGGTTAATCACTTCAACCTCCTCCTGGTGAGGAGTAATAACCTTTTCCTCCTGTCTTAACAACCTGGCTAGCTCTTCAGGAAGCTCATATTCTTCATCAACCCCTTCATCAGCTTGATTGATCGGATTGTCAAAGTCATACGATGTCATAGCAGTGCTGTTGTCGGTGCTGTCTGGAAGGCACTCTCTGCAAGGGTTAAGCTTGTTCATTTTAGTGATCTGATTTTAGTCTTATTTTAGAAAAGTGAAATGAAGTCGTCATTTTGAAAACACCGCCATTTATTTTTTGTACAAAAAGAAAAATGGAAAAAAACAGTGAACGGAAAAGGAAAAGACTTGTTTGCAAAAAGATGTCTGATATTTCATTAATTAATCTTGTTTGCACAAAAAGTACAGATGGCCCGATTACAAAATGAGTCTTGTCATCTTGGGCAAGATGCAAGACTTTGATGCATGCTTATAAAAATACAGGAAATAATAATTACTCTGCATGAGTAACTCTTATAATTTCCTGGGAAGACCAGTTTGAGGCACTGCTCCCCGGGATCTTCGGACGAATCCAATTTTCCAGGTTGCGCTCCTCTTCCAGCTCGTCTTCCAGACAGTTGATAGCATCAGGGGTAAGCATCCCCCCACTCACAAAACCGGGCTTCTCAGCAGCCTTTGCTTGATGTTGAGTTGGTCTGTAACCCAACCCAAACTTGTCTTTCTTCTCCTCCACAGCTAAAACCTTGCCCCAGCCTAGGGCAGTTCCTTCCTCAACAACCTTCCGGGCTTGTTGGTATGATGACATGGAGATCCCAGATACAGCAGATGCTTCATTTACATTCAAAGCCTCAAACCCCTGGCTCATTGTTTCATGGATCTCACCATCCATTTCAATGTACTTATAAGTTGCCAGGTGGCTGACAAAAATGTCCTCCTCTCCACAGATTGTGACAACTTGGCCTTCCCACTCAAATTTTAACTTTTGGTGAAGGGTAGACGTTATTGCGCCGGCGGCGTGAATCCAGGGTCTACCCAACAAACAGCTGTAGGCGGGCTGAATGTCCATCACATAAAAGATAGTTTTAAAGGTCTGTGGGCCAATTGTCACAGGTAGCTCAATCTCTCCCAGAACCGATCTCTTAGAACCATCAAAGGCTCTTACCACCAGGTTGCTGGGTCTCAATGCCAACCCATCATATTCTAGCTTCACCAGAGCCTTCTTTGGTAAGACATTCAGGGATGAACCTGTGTCTACCAGCACATGAGAAAGGACAGCTCCTTTGCATTCCATGGTGATGTGCAAGGCTTTGTTGTGGTTGCGGCCATCCGCTGTCAAGTCAGTATTGGTGAACCCTAGCCCATTGCTAGCAGTAACATTCCCAACCACGGTTTCCAACTGGTTGACAGTAATCTCCTCAGGCACGTAAGCTGCGTGCAGTACTTTGAGCAGTGCATTCCGATGGGCTTCGGAGCACATAAGCAGTGAGAGGATAGAGATTTTGGATGGCGTTTGGTGAAGCTGATCCACAATTTTGTAGTCACTCTTTTTGATGATTCTCATAAACTCATCAACTTCTTGATCGAACGGTGTCTTCAAGGCTTCTTTAACAGCTTGATCTTCCTGCACCGGGCTCTTTCCTTTTGCCTTAGCAGCAGCTTCTGCTTCGGCGGTAGGTCTTTGAATTTGTGGGGCGAAGAGACGTCCGCTTCGAGTGAAGCCTCCGCCTCCCCCCACATTATCTACTTGTGGTGCAGGTGTTGATGTTTCAAGAGTGATTCTTTTTCCTTCGTAGTACACGTCAGAGCCATAGTGCCAAGGGATGGCCCTATTGCTTTCATATGGTACTGGTCCAGGCACCGTGACAGTGACTGGACTGATTGCTGCTGCTGAAGGGACTGTAATTATTTGTGGATCATAAAAGATTGTAACTGGTGCTCTGATGGGAGCAGCACCTTCTGAATGGTAGGCAGAGTTATTCTCAGGATCATAAAATATTGTGACAGTAGAGACATCTTCATGATTTGTTGCTGGAGTTGTAGGAGACAATGGTGGAAGAATGGATGTTGTCGTTGTAGGAGCTTCATAATGGAGTGATGCTGAAGTTGTAGCAGGAAGATTTGTTGTAAACTGATCAGTTGAGATGATGGATGAAGTACTTGACGAAGCCGAAGAATTGTCAGGAACAATAGTTGCTGCAGTTGTAGGAGGTTCTGAAACCGTTGCTGATGATATTGTTGGATTTGTTGGAAATGATGTAGTGATCTGAAGCTGGCCACCCTGAATAAGGCTGTCTATGCCATTCCTCAAATTATCGCACCCGTTTACCGAAATATTGCAGTAAGCACAACCCAATTCACATCCTGGGAACATCTGACATTCCAAAAGCTGAGCCTTGATTTCTACCAATGGTGTCTTGATCTGTCCCACACTTGTTATTAAATAAGACGGCTTGTCTTCTTCAATAGCGTTAATCCGGGGACCACCGTGGTTTGGCATAGGATTTTTGTTGACATTGGGTGGTGGTGCGAAATTCAGAGCCTTGGAGTCTACCAGGTCTTGTACCTTCATATGCAGAGCCCTGCATTTTTCTGTGTTGTGGCCAGGTGCGTTTGAATGAAAAGCACACCTAGCATTGGAGTCATAGTTCCTGGGTAGACTGTTGGGATCCGGAGGTGCCAACGTTCTTAGCTCAACTAGGTTGAGTTTCAGAAGTTGTGGCAGCAAGGTAGCATATGGCATTGGGATCGGGTCGATCACTCTGTTAGCTTGAGATGGCCTCTGTTGGAATGGCCTTTGTTGACTGCTGTTGTTGGTGTTGCTGTTGTTGTAATTTCTTGGAGGATACTGATTTTGTTGATGGTACTGAGGTTGTGGTTGATAGTTTTGTTGAGGAGGTTGATAGACAGGTTGAGGATGAGCTGGAGCAGGGATGGTGACTGCTGCTATTGACCTTTGCACATATTGGGGCCTGCCCCTGTTTGAATGGATGGCATTGGTCTCGCCAGTTCTTCTCGGGCCTGCAAAAGGCTTCCTTGTACCACTGGACGAGCTTGCACCATTGTCCGAGATCTTTCCCATTTTTAACAAGCTTTCAATTCTCTCCCCAGCTATGACAACATCTGCAAAGCTAGTGGAAGAGAAAGCAGCCAACCTGTCAATATATGTTCCCTGAAGGGTGTTCATGAACATATCTGCCATTTCCCGTTCAGACATAGGTGGTTGAACAGCAGCAGCCAGTTGCCTCCATCTCTGGGCATATTCTCGGAAACTTTCCCTTGAAGACTGTGACATTCCCATCAGGAGGGTCCTGTTGGGTGCCATGTCTAGATTATACTGATACTGTCTGATGAAGGCCTCTGCCAGGTCCTTCCAGCATCTAATAGTTGCCCTTGTCAAGTGAGAGTACCATTCTCTCGACGCTCCAGTTAAGCTGTCTTCGAAATAGAACATCCAGAGCTTCTCATCCATTGTATAGGCCTTTAGCCTTCCCAGAAATGACTGCAAATGAGTCCGGGGGCATGAAGTCCCGTTGTATCTTTCAAAGCAAGGAGGCTTGAACTTATGGGGGATCCTAACCCCGTCTACCAAACCCATGTCCATGACGTCGAAGCCCAGAGAGTTTTGAGATTCTAAGGACCTCAACTTCTCAGCTATCTCATCCAATCTTCTATCATAAGCTTCTTCACCAGCGCCCATTACTGTGAACTGGTCCTCCTGAGGATCCTCTTGAAGTGCCCTAGCTGCGGTGGCAGTCCCTTGAACATTTGCTGGAATATTGACCTCAGGATGGAGGTGTGGCCCAAATACCGGAGGGTTGACATGAGGTTATACCCTTTCATTGTTACTGGTACCGGCAGTCCCTATATGCGGATCTTCTTGATTCTGCCTTTCCACCATGGCCCTCAATCTTTCCTGGCTTTGAGCCATGTTGTTCATGACTTCCATAAACTGAGTCATTTGATTCCTCATCTCTAGCCTCTCATTTGCCATTTGATTTCTGACCTCAGTAAGGTCCTGCTGCATCTGATCCATCTGAATTCCCGGAAGGTTGTTTCGGGTTGGATAGCGGTGCGGACGGTTGAGGGGAAAAACTCGGCGCCTAGCAATAGTTCCTGAGGCATCACAACAGAGGTTAGCAACAACAAAACAGAACCTACAAAACAAACAAAAGGGTTAGCATGCAATGCAGTTATGCTTATTTGTTCCCAAGGTATCCGGTTTGGCCTTCAGTTTTGACCCTTCCAGACCCTTGAAGATGTTGTTGTTGTTGCTTGAAGAAAACTCAGATGAAGCACACTAACATAAATATATTACAGAAGGTGAAATAATACAACTTGTTCATTTTACAACACAAGCCCTCTAAGGGGTCAAAATACATTACAAGAAAATAAAAGTACACGGAAAGAAAGCAACAACAAACAAATGGTCAAACACCAAGACCAAACTCATCCTCACGAACTTCCTTGAGAAGTGCTTCGGTCACAGGATCAGCCGGACGCTCCGTGAGATTCCGGATAAGGAGGTTCCGGGTTGCAATAGCTGCTGCTAGCTTCTTATGCTGAGTTTGGTCCTTGGACCTCTTTACCCCTGCTTTGACCTTTAGTTCTGATATCTCCCTCTGGGCTGCTGCCAGGGCTTCTTGTTGTTCTTTTGCATTAGCTTCCAGTTGCTCCATCTTGTCTTGAACTCTCTTGTCCTCTAAAGTACGAGCCTCGGTGATCCTGACCCACCGGGCTTGACTCTCCTTCAAATACAAGTCTGTCCTTGCTCTTTGGAACTGGGCTTCTTTGCAAGCATTCTTCAGGATCTGTTCTCCAGCCTTAGACTTTTTGATGTAATCCCCAGACTTCTCAATCTTAGTCAGATGCTCTACTCTCATCTTCTCCAATCTCTCAATCTCCCCCATACCTTCACTCCTTTCCCGGAGGGTCTTCTGCAAAGCCTGGGTTAACTTCTCATTTCTTTCCTTCAAGCTCTCAAACTCTTCCAAACTGATAGTGGCAGGGGGTGGTGCTGAAGATGACTCAGGCATGTCTTCTATGGTAAAGGGCATCCCAGAGAATTGGGCCCTGGCACGGGACCACTCATAATATTGTGCTGACGCCACATTATTGCACTTCCCCAGGATGGTTATTCCCTTGGTTTGAACATTATCCCAGGCCCAAGCAGCCTGCCTAACAACAGTCAAACTAATCTTGTTCTCACAATAGAGGGTCTCAACCAAGTCCTGTGCCCTAGGAGTATGGACCAGTGCATAGCCCAATTGTCGTCTAAACAGCAGAGGGTTGTAATTGATACTACCCTTAACTCCTATCAAATGCACATTAGGAAAATGCCCACAGCTGGTGATGATATCTCTGCCCTTGGTGCTCTGAGTGCACCATCTGATGTCAGCTGAAGTTAGAACAGTGAGTCTTTTAGCCCAGTTGCTTTGCTGATGAGGGTTTAAAAATGCATCTGTCCTGGGTAGATGCCTGAGAAGCCAAGTGTGGAACAATGGAGCACAACACCTCACTAACCTTCCCCTCTGCTTTTCATTCCTCTGATGCACTGAATAGTAAAGATCCCCCAATAAAGTTGGCACTGGGTTCTTCAGGATGAACAAATGGGTTGCATTCTTGCTAATGAATCGAGGCTCATCTGCAAACAACACAATTCCATATACACTTAAGGCCAACAAAGCACAAACAGCTTTCCACTCCCCCAGAGAAGCTTTCAAGGTAGCTTGAGAGATCAGGAAGTCCAGATGGAAACCAGGAATTCCAGCTTTGGAAGTCATATGTTGCTCAATCAAAACAGGTTCCAGATGCAAAGCTTTTGATACTTCTCCATTAGCAGGAAAGACCATCTCAGGGTTGAAAGGGATTCCAGTCCTGATGGGCAGACCAACCAATGAAGAGTACTCTTCCAATAAGGGACCCATCTGAAAGTCTTGAAAGGTGAAACATCTTAGTGGAGGGTCATAAAACTGAATGCAGGTGTGGATCAAGCTTCTCTGTGATGAGTCCAGATCCATGACCATATCAAGTATATCTCCATAACTCTCCCTGAACAAAGGTATGTGATCTGGAGTGATCAGGGTCTGAATCCTCCTGATGTCTGATAACTCTGGCTGGAAGAAGTGATAGGTGATGTTGCTCTTTTTAGGAGCCATGATGCTGAGACTGAGTAGGCGCTGATGATAATACTGAAGAAATGGGCCACTGACTGGCTGGTGCAGGTGACTGATAGCTGAAGCAGGTGCTGATGAAAATGGGCCAACACTGAAGATGGGGTCAAAACCAAAACCAAAGATGAAAGTGGATACCCTGAAACACAAATAAGCAAATGTCAATATGATGCAATGTTTATGTATGCAAATGAAATGCAAGGGTTTGTGACTGAGCTGGATCTGATCAAAATGCCCTGATATAGGTCCATGTGTATTCAAGAATTCCAGATGGAGGTCTATAAATCCAGTAACCAAGGTGGGGGACTCAAATAAAGAGCCACATATCCAGGTTTTAGAATCACAAGAACTGTCCAAATTGAAGTATTCTTAAACAATCAAAGTAACAGGGTATTCTGAGGTCAAGGTACCTGCAAACCTGTAAACAGCCCAACCCCCCTCACAGGTGGTGCTCTAAAACAAGGATCCTCAGACTTGGATCAGTTATGAGAAGTGTAAACACTTCTAACCCGGAGGTACAGTGTTTACAATAACCATAAAAGTTCCTCCTCTAATTTACCTCAGTTTCTGAAGGTTAATACTAAAAGGTCATCCAGACTTAGCAGGCTTCCCAGATAGCCCTAGCATTGCAGGAAATCTGCAACACAGAGTTCTCAAGAAGAAACCCACATCTGAACCGTGTTTCATATTCCCGCACCAGACCGAAATGGAATGGGAAAGAATATGATTCACTCTAGCCTAGGTGTCACTCAGGTCCCAGGTATAGGACCTTATCTCTCTATGAATCACCCACCCACCAAAGCAAACAACAGATCCAGCCAGCAACATGACAGTATGATATATACAAATGCAATAAAGAAAGCAGTAGAGCAACTGTACATAAAGCAAAAATAAATACAAACACAAATAAGCACATAACACCCCAGTAAACACAAATCAATCAAGCGCTAGGAGGAACCCACAAAAAGAACCAGAAGCCCTGGTTGCAGTATAAGGAGTCCCCAGCAGAGTCGCCAAGCTGTCGCTCCCGACAAATGAAACAGGGTCAGATGAAGGTACAGACGCGAACGGTCGGCGAGAGGAACAATGAGAACACACAGCCATGAACTCACTGGAGAATGAATAGAGTCGCCAGCTAGGCATTTTTATCCCGGAGGAAAGGCAATGCTGCATAGGCCTAGAAAGATACGGATAAGACGGTTTGCGAACCAGAGAGACTGAGAAAGGGGGTTGGTTACAACCTGGGAAGGTATTAGCACCCAGATTGTCCGCCGTACTCGACGGGATCCACGCTTAAAAGATTTGTGTTTTAAAGGGGTAGTGTCAGTGTAATCTGTGTATAAAGAGCTGGAACAGGATGTACAGGTGTCAGTGTATAAGTGATGTGAAGTATGAAAGTGTCAGTGTAAGAAAGGAATGAAATGCTCATGATAATGAGGCTCAAAGAATAATGCTGGAAGGAGGGGGAATATACAGAGACTTTTGTTCGATAACTGTTAAGTTATGCCTACGTATCCTCTCGTGCAATGAGGAAGTCAGAACACCGTAGTTCGACCCAAAGAGACTGAAAGATGAATTGACTTGTGAACTGCTTACTTGCCTATGCTCAAGTGTATGATCTGTCTGGCACAGATGCTAACTGTCTTGCATTAGACGGAAGAAGCAAGTTCTCGTTTGTGAGTGAAGATGATGAGAAAAGAATCCCGAAGGAGACGATTATTGTTTGTTTTTGAGTTTCCAGTCTTTTATTGCTTTTGAAAGTTTGTCATAAGTTAATGAGCTTGAGCCTAAACCAATGGGTTAGTAAACTCATCACATCTTCCCTCTGATTAGGGGTAATGAGAATACCTTGAGTGTGAAGTCAGATTCTCACACTTAATCACCTTTGATATAGAATCAAGATCATTAACCTACTTGTGATTATTTAGATGTTTTTGTTGTTTTTGTTTAGTGTTGAGTAATGAGATTAAGCCATAATCAGGGATTAAACAGACTCATTACACCATCCTAATAGAAGGATAATAGATGAGGGTGTTTAAGCTGAGGAAAGCTCCTCAACTTAATCCATGATTAGGGATTAAACTCATGACAAAACAAGCCTTTGATTAAGTGGATTTTATTTAATGATATGATGAAGTGATTTTTAGGGTTTGTGAGACAACTTGAGGGGGACTTGTCCATTAACACTAGGGTTAGTCCTTCTTAACCAATTAAGGAAGAATTAGAACCCTAATGCAAGGCCCAAGTTACAAGTGTGATGTCTTGGTGATTATTAAGTGAATTGATTAAGAGATTTGAACACATTAAGGGTTTAACACTTAGGATTAAAGTTATACACTCCATCCTAAGAGAAGGATGCAGGCATAAGCTTAATCACAAAGCCTTAAAGCCTTTAGGGTTTAGTCCCTGATTATGAGGTGAGAAGAGATGACTCAAAAGAGACACAAAGGTAAAACTAAGAGGGGAGACTAATCAAAACCCTAATTCATTGTCATGCTTGGTTGTTCCTAAGGTTTGTGAGGTTTTCAAGAACAATCTTCAATGGAACCACCAGGAAGCAGATGAACAGGATCAAGAGAAGCAAAGTGACTTGCTTCATTCAAGAAGTCAAGTCACTTGAAGAAAGAAAGTGGGAGGAACAAGAATGAGCAAGCTCAATCTCAAACACATACATAAATGCAGCAATGGATGCAAGAGAGATGAAAAGAAAAAGTTATGAGAAGTGAAGGCAAATTCACTTCTCAAGTTCACTTACCACCTGAAATGTTAGAAAGAAATGCAATGCAATGCAAAATGGGATGAAATGGTATGATGCTAAACAAAACCAGAAGCATGTTGATGATGATAATAATGCTATGAGATGCTACAAGCATGAGACAAGGCATGGAGATGATCATACAAGTTTATGAATGCAAATGAAGCAAGCTAGGAAGCATGGATACACATGAAAAGTCATGAAGTGCACATGGCATACAACATGGCAAATACATGATACAATGATCAAACATGCTTTCAATATGTCTTATGATGTCAAATGAATCACATGGAAGCATGGAATGTCATGGCAAGTCATGTTATGCAAGAGAATGCAAGATGGTATGCAAATGAAAGCCCAAATTAGGGTTTATGGATCAAACAACAAATAAAGACCAAAAACAGAAGCAAAACCTATTATAAAAAATGGAAAGTGTCACCCAAAGAAACCCTAAACCTATACTAAACCAAAGTCCAAAGGGGAGGTCTCAACTCTTAACCAATCTCAAGTTATGATTTTTCTAAGTTATTAGGGTTTTTAGGGTTCCTAAACAAAAGAAATGCCAAACAAATTGAAAATGAAGGAAAAAATCATGGCCTTTTTATCCTAGAAACTACATGCTAAACACAAAACAATGAAAGAAGAACCAATGTCCAACTCTTCTCAAATAGGCAGAAATGATTTTTTGAACTTATGATCAAAATAATGCACAAAAAATGATTTAATTCAATGAAAAATTCTTAAAATGCATCAAGATCAAAAAAGAAATTTGGTTTGAAGGTTGGACAATGTTTCTAAATGTCTTAGAACATTTCATGAATTTTTTGGTGATTTTTAAATACCTAAAAGTATTTTTAATTAATTAATTTCCATTAATCAATTAAAAATAATCTTTTAAACATTTAAAAATACTTTTTTAATGATAAAAAATAAAATAAAAATATTTTTGTGTCATGAAAATTAATAAAACTCAGGAGAAAAAGTTTCATAATTTTTAAGGCTTTTTTACTATTTTAAAATAATTATGCAAAACAAATGAAAAGAAAAGAAATTAAAATGAATTTTTAATGAATTAATGAGAAGTAATCAGATCCTAAGGTGGAGATTCAAACTCACACGCGCGGGAATTGACTGCGCGCCACATCTCACGGCTCAGATTCAAATTTCGCTAATCAATGCTTAAAACCCTAACCCTGCCGTTAATCACTTTCAGATGACCGGAACAGTGTTCCGGTCATCTTCTCCGTTCACCTCAAAATGCTATCTCTCTCCCCAGGCCATTTTAGAAGCTCTAACTCTCCAGAAATCATCTACTAACTACCCTAAGCACGAATCCAGCATCAAATCACATTTAAACTCACACACGAACAAGAATCGAAGCAAAGAAATTTCTAGGTCAAACTTTCAGAACACCATAACATACTCATTTCTTGCTCATTTCAAAAAGTAAATAGATCCCAATGATCAGTGCAACATACAAAACAAGATTCTAACAAGAAAATGGAGTTCTGGAAAAAAAGTTCATGGAGTCACCTGAGATGGAGCTTTTGGTTCAAGAGCTTTCTGGATGGTTCTTTAGCTCAAACAGGTCCCACTGATCCCCCTTAGAAGCTTTGCACACTTGGTTGGAGTTTAAACGGCCTCTTGAGTGAGTTTGCAGAAGCTCTGACCAAGGGAATGTGAAAATCGTATTTGAGTTATGGAGGGTTTCTGGCCAAAGTAGTGGGTGGTTTCTGGTCAGGGGAGCAAGGTGAGTTGATGTGTGAAGTTTGTTTGAGTGTTCTTGGCTTGTAGAAGCAGATTCGAAAGCTTTTGCTTTATGGAGTGAAAATGGTGGAATGGAGTTATGGCTTGTTTCAGGCCTGGTTCTTTTGGGTTTAGGGTCAATGAAGCATGGTGAATTGAATGGTGAAAATGGTTTGAGTGTTTTGTGGCTGGGCAGAGAGATTCGAAGCAATTTGCAGCTGGGGTGTTTTTGGTGTATGTGTTGGTATGAATGGTTTCAGCCTTGCTAGATGTATGGAATGGCTTGCTCTTTGTCCACATAACCCTCTCTCATTGGTCAGATGACAAGACATGTGCTTTTTTGATTGGTATGGCCACTTTTGCAATTTGTCAACTCTTGTGTAAGAGAAAGTATGGGCAACTTCTAGGCTAGTACATGGGCTGGTTCTGGCGCAGCAAGATGAGGGGAAAGGGCTAGCTTGGTTCAAGGGCCAATGCAGCAAGTTGGTGAAGAGAAATGAGTGGTTTTGCAACTTGTTACAACTTTGGTTCACATGTGATTCTCTTTATCCAACCAAACCTAAACCATGGGCATTCTTGGTTCATTCTGAATTTTATGACTTATAGAATGCTTATGTGATGGTTTGATGCCAATTAGAAGTTGCAATTTGCCTTGGTACATGATTTTGCAATTTTCACACTTGGTGCATAACTTGAAAATCAATGATTTTTGCCAACTTTGTCACACCATAACTTTTGATCCAAGAAGAGTTTGATCATGTTCTTGTACTTTTTGAAAAGGGAAAGATGAGATCTACAACTTTCATGACCAAAGTTTTTCCATTTGAAGCATTTTTGGATCAAGAATCAAGGCTTGAAAAATGACCTAAAATGAAGCATTCTTGAAAAGTCAACTATGCCCAAAAAGTCAACATTTGCAAAAAACTCCAAATTCTTGATTTTTATGAACTTCAACCTTCTTCCATGATCAAATAAAGATCATATACACTCAAAATGATGAAGATCACCCATTGGTTGGGTCATTGGGGGCCTCAGATGCCCTGATTTTGCACTGACTTGTCTGAAAAGTCAACCCTTGATCAGCTGACTTCCCCATGGAATTTCTTCATGAAAATTGATATGCATACTCCCTATACCATATAGAGACCAATGGAAACAAGAATGACCAAAAAAATTGGGGTTATGGCCTCTGAAACCAAAACCCTAATTTTAGGTCAACTGTGCAGTCAAACCTGGCTCTGCATCCACTCAAACCCTAGTTCTTGTGATTCCTTTGCATTTTTGACTTTAAGAGGGTGTACTATGATGCTTGAACACATGTAGACCCCTTTGGATTGATTGGTTGCCTTTGGAGTGGCTCAAGATGCCCTGAGATTGCTCAGATCACAAACCCTAGGTGCAGATGACTTAGAATCCATGCAGTGAATCAAAAATGAGATGTGAGATGATATGATTGTGTTTATGCATATGAGATGATCACAAGCCATGGTGAATGGGTGAGGGCAAATTTGGGGTGTTTACAGGTATGGCATCCCTAAAAGGATTATTACTGACAATGGCTCTAATCTGAACAACACTATGATTACTGATCTCTGCACGCAGTTCAAGATTAAGCATCACAACTCTTCTCCGTATCGTCCGAAGATGAATGGGGCAGTTGAAGCTGCTAATATGAATATCAAGAAGATTATACAGAAGATGACTGTTACTTACAAGGATTGGCATGAGATGTTACCATTTGCTCTTCATGGTTATCGTACTACAATACGCACTTCAACAGGGGCAACCCCATTCTCCTTAGTCTATGGTATGGAAGCAGTTCTGCCCATTGAAGTTCAGATTCCCTCCTTAAGAATTATGAAGGATGCAGGCTTGGATGAAGATGAGTGGATTCAGACTCGGCTTGACCAGATAAATTTGATTGATGAGAAGAGGCTAGCAGCAGTTTGTCTTGGCCAGATGTACCAGAAACGAATGATCAAGGCTTTTAACAAGAAGGTTAAGCCAAAGGTATATCAGGCTGGTGACTTAGTAATAAAGCGTATCATATTACCATAGGGTGATCCTAGGGGCAAGTGGACTCCTACATATGAAGGACATTTTGTAGTCAAAACAGTATTCTCAGGAGGTGCCATGATACTTACTACTATGGATGGTGAAGACTTCCCACAGCCTGTAAGCGCAGACATAGTTAAAAAATACTACACATAAAAAGAGACCCGCTAGGTTGACTGGCCTAGGCAAAAATAAGGGCATCCCGGCGAACCAAAAGGGTTCGGGCAAAAATTAGGGATATATATAAAAAATGTACACCCGGCAAGTCGAAAACCTGAAAAGGCGGCTTGGGCAAAAAAGGGTATCCCGGTGGATTGAAAACCTGAAAGGGCAATCCAGGCAAAAGTAAGGGATTAAAGCGTATGACTATGTCTCGTTTGGGTCACCCATGGAACTACAACCAATTGTGTTACTTACTCAAGTTTGAACAGATAAAGCTCAATCCAATCGTTTTCGTCTCGACAGTAGAAGATGAGATACTTGAAGATAATGGCAATAGTAGAATTGGAACTCAATAGGATTATTTCCCACATAGCTGATTTTCTTTGTTTTATAAAACTTTTATGACAAATTCCTCTTACTAGGATTTCTGTCTCCTTGTACAAACCTACCTATGTATAGGTCATTTTTTAATATAAATAAAATTCCATCTTTGAGTCCTGATTTACTTTTACCCTATTTACATAAGCGAAACGTCCATTGGTTATGTTTGAATGTATGTATGCTTTTGAATATGATTGATGTTTACCAGAAATGCATAGATGCTTAATATGATTGATGTTTACCAGAAATGCATGAAATGCAGTAATAGTATTTACTAAGGATGAATGAGGGAAGGAATTCAACGAAGCTTCGCCGGTTCATCCCCACAAGACAGCTACAAAACCCCCAGTAGGGCAAATCCATCTTCATAAATACTTCAAGTCACATCTCCCCTGGAATTTATATCCATCTCTTTTATCCTCATACGGATAGTCGGGAATTTACTCTTCCAATAGGAGTACAACGAACGAAGACGGGAGGTTATGAATACCTTACTATCGAACGAAGGCGGGAGGTTATGGATACCTTACTATCGAACGAAGACGGGAGGTTATATATACTATATTATCAAACAAGACGGGAACGAGTTCCTCATATTCTCCAGCAACAAATTGGGATTTATTTTCCCTGGCCAGCAGTTGTTATACGAAGATATCCAGACGCTTCAAGCTCGTGATGCATACATACATCATTTACATCATATCATACATATCCATAAGTACATAACACATTACTTAAGTGCATCATATTATACATGCATACATAATGCATAAACTAATATTATCATACGAAATGTTATAATCTTGTTTTTCAGATTAATTCTCCAGCAGACAAACTTCATCAACAACTTGTGACCTTGGGCCGTTGTTTATCTTCCCAAAGGTTACATCATTATACCTCAGGACGTTGTTTATCCTCCTAAAAGCTTCTTATACCTCAGGACGTTTTTTATCCTCCTAAAAACATATCATGACCTTGGGCCGTTGTTTATCTTCCCAAAGGTTACATCATTATACCTCAGGACGTTGTTTATCCTCCTGAAAGCTTCTTATACCTCAGGACGTTGTTTATCCTCCTGAAAGCATCTCATGACTTTGGGCCGTTGTTTATCTTCCCAAAAGTTATACTCATACCTCAGGACGTTGTTTATCCTCCTGAAAGCTATCATTTCCTCGGGACGTGGTTTATCCCCCTAAAAGCATATCATGACTTTGGCCGTTGTTTATCTTCCCAAAAGTTATACTTATACCTCAGGACGTTGTTTATCCTCCTGAAAGCTATCATTATATCTTCATATTTTGGATTGCTTTATCCTCCAAGAGATGTATTTGAAGAACTTTTCTCCAAGTGGCATCTTTAAGCCCACTCAAGCATATTCAATTAGTCATCAGTATCCCTCTACGCACCGGTGAGTGCAAATTTTTGGGCTTTTGTGTTCAATCCCCTTCAACCTTCCAGGTCACGACTGGCAAATATACCAATCTAACCCCTCAGGTTTCAGAAAATTGAACAGGGGCAGCTGTTGCACCCCAAAATTTGCCCTCACAATACAAGACTTTGTGTGCCATGAGGTTCACAAGGTTCACAAGACCTTTCATGAAGTTCATGAAGTTTACAAGACACTTTATGAGGTTCACAAGGTTCACAAGACCTTTCATGAAGTTCATGAAGTTTACAAGACATCTTACAAGGTTCACAAGACATCTTATGAGGTTCACAAGGTTCACAAAGTTCATCATGGGTCAGAAGATTTGACAATTCCCTCAGACAATGCATCCTCCTAAGCAATGCATCCTAAACTAGGGTTTTAAATTTAATCAGGCTAAATGGATTTCCAAGACTTCAAGTGAGCTTCATAATATCTTATATGTGTTTAAGAATCCCCATGACAAATTTCAGAACTTTTCTCAAAGGTTTGCTCAGTCAAATGATCAGATAAGTCAAAATCAGTCAAAGTAGTTAAAAAGTCAAACCGAGGTCAACTGTGGTCAAACCAAAGTCAAACTTCATGATTATTTGCCAACATCAAGTATATGAAGTGAAATTCATCATTTGATCAAGGGTTGATCATGATTCATCAAGGAGATTTCAGATCATCAAGAATCAGGGGTTTCTAAATTAGGGTTTCCTCAGGAAAAGTCAACTGAACTTTGACCAGCCATAACTTTCACATGCTTCATCACATTTTTCCCATACAAAGCTCAATTTTAAGGAAATTGAATTCTCTACAACTATGTGTCTCACAAGCCAAGCCCAAAAATGCTTCATTTGGAAGGTATGAGCTAAGACATTATAGGTCCATTTGAAAGTCAACAAAAGTCAACAACTTCAAAAGGGCATAACTTGAGAATGGTAAATGATATGGACATGAAACCAATGGGGTTGGTTAGATGACTCTTCAAGCTTTCCAAAAAGTCCAAGAACACCCTCATAGCATTAAAATTGAAGGATGTATGCCCTTGCAAATTGGGAAATTTTTGGGTGGTTTATGAAGAAAATAGGGTCTTAAAACCAAATTTTTCTAAATGGGTTGAACTTTTTGTGACCCAAGGTGTTCCATGACATCATGCACGAAATTTATTTGATATTTTCATAATTTTATTTTATTTAATTTATTTATTATGATTTTTTATATTAAAAATCATTTTAAATTTAAATAAAATATCAAATGTGAAAATTTAAAATATATTTTTGTTCTAGAATGTCATTAAGATGATTTGGATTGGATTGATTCACAATTGATGAAGATTGACTTGAAATAGAAAGGTCTCATTCACAAATATTTGAAATTTAAGACCTAATCTTTTTCAATCTCCAAAATCAAAAAGATCCACACAATGATCCAATATTTTTGACCTAATTCAGTCTAGTATAAGTATACAAGAGATCCTAATGCAAAGGACACGAATTCCCTGCCTCAAAGAGTAAGTTCACATATCCAAAAAATCACCAAAAATTCAAATTCGGATTTCACAATTCAAGCTCTTTCAAGACAATTTGAAGGTTGAGACATGTTCAATGAACATCACTGAATCTATTGGGACCATTTGTAGCATCTAAAGCATTGCATATGACCTAAACCGAATCTGTTTTGTTCTTGACTTTGAATTTTTCGATTTCGTTTATTTAGCTAATGTCAACTGATTTTGTTGTTTGATTTGTGTTAGTCATGACTTGTAGATGATTTCTGGACATTTTCATGAAGAAGCATAGCCTATAACCGAACCTGCCATTGTTAGGGTTTCGGTTGCTAAATTAGGGTTCTTCAAGAAACCAAATATAAATGAATTTGAAAAACGTGAATAGACTGTGTGAACCTTAAGTAATTCATTGACATGCTTAATTTGATGAAATCGTATCATTTGCTTGCTGTATGAGATTCGCAGGTTGTAGACAGGGGAAAATTCGCAGGAACCGTCGTGGAAAAATTCGCAGCAAATCGCGCAGGTCCAGAGGTAGGAGAAGACCAGCTGCGCGCAAAAACTTTATTTGAATTTGATACGAGGGTTAAAACGAATTTGTTCCATACGTATATCATAATGAGCACGCAGCTCAGTTGGTTTTGAACGCGCGCGTAAGGGCTTAGCACAAGGGTTCGATCCCTGGCGTGTGCATAAATTTTTATCAATATTCATCATTATTTGCAGGTTTAAAATAAAAGCAATTGTATGCCATGGATTATCACCAGCGTGCAGCTGGCCCAGTGGTTGGCTTGGTTGGCTGGAGGTTGTGAAAGCTCAGGGGCTGGGTTCGAATCCCAGCCCAGGTAAGTTTCTTTCCTTTTCTTTTCCTCCATTATTTTCCTTTGTTTGTTTATTATTATTATTATTTTTACATTAAAATTAATTTTAATTAAACTATAACCCTAATTATATTCTAATTCTGAATTTACTTATTTATAAATTTCAATTAGGAATATTTAATTTATAATTTGTATTTAGTTTTATATGTAAATAATTTAATTAATAAATTAACCCTAATTTAATAAAATTAATCTTAATAATATTTTCTAAAACCCTAAAATATTTTTTTTGTAAAATCTAATTGCTTTTGTAAGTCCTAATTTTCTTTTACATAAAAATTTAATTATATTATAATTTTTAATTTATTTATAATATGTATATATTTTATAATTTGTTTATAATTTAATTCTTGTAAATAATTTTTTTTTAGTATATGCTTAAAAATAATCGAAACTTGCTAATTGAAAATTTGTTAAATATAATTTATTTTTCATAATATGTTTATAATTAACCTAATTTTTTATAACATGTATATAATTTACAATTTTATAATAGTTAATATATAATATGAATTGTTTATGTTTCCTTATTAATCTTAAAATATAATTGTTTATAAAAAATTGGACTTTTAATTATTATGCTAATATTCTTGTTTATTTTGTTATTAATTCTATTTATTTTCATATGATATTTATTTTATTATTACTAACCCCATTTTTATATTGTGATTTATTATTATTATTTTTACTAACCCAATTATATTATTATTATTTATTTTTGCTTATTTATTTAATTTGTTAATTATTATTATTATGTAATTGTCTCCTTTATGTAATATTTTAATAGTAATATTTAATATTTATTTTAAATGCTATGGTTAGTAAAATAGGGAGTGAAACATGTTTGTATGTAAAAATTAATTTAGATCACTAATTTAAAAGATAAATATTTAAAATTGTACACTCACACACGTAAGTCGATCTTGGATCGCCATCTCACTTCTAGGGTTACCTCTCATGTTGCCTAAAACAAAAGGTCAAGTAGGGTGTATAAAGCAAAGTCCCTCATTTTACATCATCTAGTCCCTAAACAGATAAAAAGATCAAGTCCCTTCGAATGTTGCCTTCGTAATGATCTTGTCCCTTTCGAATAAAGATGATAAGTCACTTCGAATTGCTTATACACCCCACAGTTGCCTAAATATCAGATGTCCCTTCATTTGTCCCTTACATCCAAGGTAATGACTACCTATTCCTTAATAATAGGGATAGTCTTACCACTTAAAGGATTCAAGAACAGAAAAGACTTAAACTTAGGGTAGGATCCTCTTAGATACTTGCTCACTCTTCAAAATATTTCAAACACTTCATACATTTTCAAATAATTTTCAAAAACAAAGGTTTTATATACATCCGTACATGGATCATTATAAAATACTTAAGAAAATTTCTATTCACACACTTCACATTTCAAAAAACATTTTAAAGTGAGCTAAGTAACTAAGAGCCCATGGATAACCATGGATGTAAAGGGTGCTAACACCTTCCCTTTACATAACCTACCCCCCGGACCCAAAAATCTTTTAAAAGGTCTTTCCTGTTCTTTTATGCCTTTCCTTTGGATAAAATAAAAGTCGGTGGCGACTCTTGCTATCCGCAACATAACTAAAGTCAGTTCTCCCACCGTGTTACAGAGTGCCCCGTGGAATAAGGCTATGCACAAGAGATTATTTCATTCCTTTATTAAATGTCTTTTAAATTTTGTTTGAAGATGAGAGAAGAAGACTCAAATCGGAAAAGGACAAAAACTAAGGGGGACTAAGACCAACCCTAACTTATTTATTTTAATGGTGGTCCTAATGGTTTATGAGGTTTTCTAATCCTAAGGAAGAAAAGGAAAAGAAAAAAAGAAAAAGGATGTAACTTACTTCCTAAGGAAGATAAGTTGACCCTAACAAAGGGGAATCCTACCTGTCGCTCCCACCTGATGACACAGGGCCAAGAGGGGTACAAACGCGAACGGTCGGCGAAAGGAGAAGGAAATGAATAGAGTCGCCAGCTAGGCATTTTTATCCCGAAGGAAAGGTAATGCTGCATAAACCTAAGAAAAGATGGATAAGACGGTTGCGAACCAGAGAAACTGAGAAAGGGGGTTGGTTACAACCTGGGAAGGTATTAGCACCCATATTGTCTGCCGTACTCGACGGGATCCACGCTTAAAAGATTTGTGTTTTAAAGGGGTAGTGTCAGTGCAATTTGTGTATCAAAGCTGGAAAGAATGCAAGTGTCAGTGTAAAAGAAATGTGAAGTGTATAAGAGAAGTGTCAGTGTAAGAACAAAAGTGTAAAGCTCAAGACTATGAGGCTTAAAGAATAATGCTGGAAAGAGACTGAAAGATAAATTGACTTGTGAATTGCCTACTTGTCTATGCTCAAGTGTATGACCTGTCTGGCTCAGGTGCTAACTGTCTTGCATTAGACGGAAGAAGCGAGTTCTCGTTTGTGAGTGAAGATGATGAGAAAAGAATCCCGGAGGAGACGATTATTGTTTTTTTTTGAGTTTTCAATCTTTTATTGCTTTTGAAAGTTTGTCATAAGAAAATGAGCTTAAGCCTAAACCAAGGGTTAGTAAACTCATCACATCCTCCCTCAGATTAGGGGTAATGAGAATACCTTAAATGTGAAGTAAGCACCTCACACTTAATCACCATGATGTAGGATTAAGATCATTAACCTACTTGTGATTATTTAGATGTTTTTGGTATTTTTGTTTAGTGTTAAGTAATGAGATTAAGCCATAATCAGAGATTTAATGGACTCATTACACCATCCTAATAGAAGGATAATAGATGAGAACATTTAAGCTGAGGAAGGCTCCTCAACTTAATCCATGATTAGGGATTAACCTCATGACAAAACAAAGCCTTTTTTAAATGGATTTTAGTTAATGATAAGATGAAGAAGTGATTTTTATTGTTTGTAAGACAACTTGAGGAGGACTTGTCCATTAACACTAGGGTTAGTCCTTCTTAACCAATTAAGGAAGAATTAGAACCCTAATGCAAGACCCAAGTTACAAGTTTGATGTCTTAGTGATTATTAGATGGATTGATTAAAGGAATTAAACACATTAAGGGTTTAACACTTAGGATTAAAGTTATACACTCCATCCTAATAGAAGGATGCAGGCATAAGCTTAATCACAAAGCCTTAAAACCTTTAGGGTTTAGTCCTTGATTATGAGACGAGAAGAGAAGACTCAAAGATGACACAAAGGCAAAACTAAATGGGGGACTAATCAAACCCTAATTGTTATCATGCTTGGTTGTTCCTAGGGTTTATAAGGTTTGCAAAAGATCTTCAAGAGAAAAGCCACCAGGAATAGAAGCAGATGAAAGGAAGAAGAAGCAGAGAGAATCAAGACAACTTGCTTCACTTAAGAAGACAAGTTGCCTGAAGAAAGAAAGTGGGAAAGAGCATGAATGAGAAAGCTCACTCTAATACACAAGATAAAATGCAGCAATGATTCATAAAAAGAGATGAGAAGAGATTGTGAGAAGTGAAGGCAAATTCACTTCTCAAAACAACTTACCACCTGAAAAGTTAGCAAAAGAAATGAAGTGCAATGCAAATGAAATGAAATGTCATGATGCAAACCAAAGTCAGAAGCATAAACATGATGTTAATGATTCTAAGAGATGATGCAAACACATGTCAAGAGTTGTGGATGATCATACAAGGATGAGGATGCAAATGAAGCATGCTCTGAACCATAAAAGTTCATGAAAGTTCATGAAATGCAATGGGTACATAACATGGCAAATGAAATATGCAATAATCAAAAATGATTCTAATATGTCCTAAGATGTCTTATATGTCATGTGGATTCACAAAATGTCATGACAAGTTCTTGAATGCAAGCATGTGAGAGATGGATGCAAATGAAGACAAGAATTAGGGTTTATGCACAACATGTAACAACAAATTCAAAACCAGAAGCAAATGACATGACAAAAAATTGAAAATGGGATCAAAGGAACCCTAACCCTACACAAGTTTATTGCCCAAAGGAGGGGACCTAACTCTTAACCTAATGGAAGTTATGAATTTTCTAAGTCAACTAGGGTTTCAAGGCACCTCAAAAGGAAAATGCACATTAAATTGAAAATGAAAGATAAATTCTAACCAATTTTACCTTAGAAACAAAATGCTATGAAGGATGCAATGCAAGAATAACCATTATCAAACTCTTTAAGGTTAGGCAGAATGAATTTTTTCAAGTTAGCACCAAAATATTGCCTTTAAATAACTTTAATTCCAATGAAAATTGTCAAAATGGGTCAAGAACCAAAAAGAAATTTGTTTGAAGAGTTCGATAATGTTTCTAAATGTTTTAAAATGCAATATGAATTTTTTGGTGATTTTTAAATACCTAAATGCATTTTTAATTAATTAATTTCCATTAACTAATAAAAAATAAACATTTAAATGATTTAAAAATAATTTTTAATGCAAAAAATAAAAATAAAAATATTTTTGGGTTCTGAAAATTAATAAAAGGTTAGACAAAAAATTTTAGAATTTTTTAATATATTTTGCTATTTTTAAAAATTCGTGAAAGTTAAATATAAACAAAATGAATTAAAACAATAAAAATAAAAGTGTCAACAGATCCAAAGGCTGTGGTTTGAATGGATTTGGAGGGAATTGACTGGCGCCAGATCCTATGGCTGTGGTTTCATCTGACCTATTTAATTATTAAACCTAATTAATTAACTCTAATTATGGGATTAGGGCTTAATGAGACCATCTAAGCCATCCATTCACGCGCGGGAAGCAAGATCGCACGCTCCAGATTCAAACTCGTCCCTAAACCTTAATTATCATTAATCACTTTCAGATGACCGGAACAGTGGTTCCGGTCATCTTCTCCGGCAAGCACAAACCCTAGTTTCTTCTACAGGTTACCAAACTTCAAATTTCTTCCACCAAAATGATCCTCTCATCAATCTAAACCTAAACCCTCATCTAAAACTCATTTATTTTTCCTCACAAGCATGAATTGAAACAAAATGTGAAACACGGGCAAATGTTCAGAGACATCATACATGATGGTTACTTCACCATTTTCAAAAGTAAATACATATTCATGATCAGGGGAACATGCAGAACCATAAAAGAACTTAAAACTTAGCTTCTGGGAAAAAAGTTCTTCATGTTACCTGAGATGAAGACTCTCTGATTCTGAGCTTTCTGGACTCAAACTTTGTGCAAACCCCCTCCTTTGAACACCTTGATGATGAAATGAAGCTTGGAGAGCTTTGAGAATGGCTGGTTGTGGCTATTTTGTTCTGGTGTAGCAGAAATGGAGGTCTTTGTGTGTGATGTTTCAAGCTGTTTCAGGGGGTGATTCTTGTTCTATGGATGATTTATGGTTTGTTGGTGAAGAGATTTTGGATTTTTGATGGCTGAGGAGGGAGTTTCGAAGAGGAAAAGTTTTGGACAGATTTTGTGCAAGTTGGATTGTGTCTTGTTTCAATGCTGAATGAGTTGCTATATCACTCCCATAATGTTTGAGTAGGCTATGGAGCAGGTTAGTAGAGGCTGCTGATCATTATTCCAAGAGCATGGGAGAAATTGCAAAAAGTCAAGGTTTGGTGTACTTGAGGTATGGCAAGGTGCAAAGATGGTTTCCTGGCTTGTACTGCATCAGCTGAGTTCAAGGATGACTCTTGGATCAATTGTGTTGAGTTGTATGGCTTGGATCACAAGTTTAAAGTGATTTTGCATTTTGGCAACTTGTTACATTTTTGACTTTTGGTCATAAACATGTGACACTCTTTGCTGAATTTTTGTTATGATAGGTTACATGATGTTATGGTGATGTCTTGAAATCAGTTAGAGACCATACAAAACCTTGGGGATCAATTTTGCAAGAGTTCCTCTTTTTGGACTTTATGGAAAATGGCTTATGATAGCTTGGAATTCAAATCATGAAAGTGAGAAACTTCTTGGGCAAATCTGAATTTTGGGCCATACATGATGTTTGTGTATTGGTTAGAAGCTGATTTGAAGTCACATAGATGCTTGGCATGAGAATTTGCAAGTTTTCCCTTTTGTGCAAAAGTGAAAATTTTAGTGATTTTATCCAACTTTGCTAATCCATAACTTTTGATCCAAAATGAATTAGGATGAGTTCTTGTACTTTTTGAAAATGGGAGGATCCATTCTACAACTTTCATGACCAAAGTTCTTTCATTTGAAGCATTTTTGAATCAAAAAGAGGAGGTTGAAAAACTTTCCCAAAATGGCAAGTTTTCATTACAAATCACTTTCCCAAAATGGCAACTTTGCAAATGGCTTGAAATTATTCAATTTTGTGAACTTCTAACATCTTCTAAGATCAAATAAAGATCATGCACATTCAAAATGATGGAGAATACCCTTTGGTTGGATGATTGGGGGCCTCAGATGCCCTGATTTTGCACTGACTTGCCCAAGAAGTCATCTTGTGATCAGATGCCTTCCCCATTGAATTTCTTCATGAAAATTGATATGCATGATCCTCATAACATATAGAGACCAATTGAAACAAGAATGGCCAAAAAATTTGGAGTTATGGCCTTTGAAACCAAAACCCTAATTTTAGGTCATCTGTGCAGTTAAGCCTGACTCTGCTTCCATGCCTCTCTCAGTTCTTGTGATTCTTTGACTTCCTTGCCCTTGTGAGGATATAATATGATGCTTGAACATACATGCACCCCTTTGAGATGATTGAAGACCTTTGGAGTGGCTCAAATAGCTTTTGGATTACTCAGATCACAAACCCTAGATGCAGATGACTTTGAAACAATGCAGTGAAGCAAAAATGCAATATGAGATGATATGATTGAACTTATGCACATGAAAAGATCACAAGCCATGGTGTGAATGAGTGAGGGAAAATTTGGGGTGTTTACAGCTGCCCCTATTCAAACATGAGTTAGCTGTGCAGGATGTAAGCAACGGCTTAACAGGCAAACAAGATAACTTGTGGTTGAATACCAAAGACAGTCCAAAATTTGCACTCACTGAATGAAGAAGAAAAGGGATATAGATTGTAAAAAAAATAAAGTATAATTATAAAGTGAGGGTGACGGAGTATGACCGTCAAGCAGAGGATGACTGCTGGGGGATAATGCAATGACGGGGACGACCGACATGCTGGGGAAAATACGGGAAATAAAGCAATGACGGGGACGGCTGACAAGCTGGGGATATAAGAGATTATGATGGGGATGACCATCAAGCAAAGAAATAAGATTTTCTGGGGGTTAAAGGTAAAGTGAATGATGGGGACGACCATCAAGTTCAAGGTATGAATGAAATAAATGATGAGGTACGGTCATCAAGGTGAAGGACGATCACCTAGCAGGGTACGGCTGCTCTGTTGGGGATAAGGATGAGGGACGGTCATCGAGGTGAAGGACGATCACCTAGCGGGGTACGGCTGCTCTGAAATATCACGACATGGGACGAATGTCGGATGAAAGGTAAATGATGGGGACGGCCATCGGATAAGCATGATGAAGGACGATCATCAGGAGGTGAAGGACGATCACCTAGCAGGGTACGGATGCTCTCAGGGTTTATCATGACATAGGACGAATGTCAGATAAAAAGGTCGACGATGGGGATGGCCATCGGGTAAAATGATGAAGGACGATCATCAAGAGGTGAAGGACGATCACCTAGCAGGGGACGGCTGCTGTAAATATCACGACATAGGACGAATGTCGGATAGGAATGGGTTCTAATGAATAGAGACTCCTCTGGGAATGATGAAGGACGATCATAAAAAAGGTGAAGGACGATCACCTGGCAGGGTACGGCTACCAAAAGGTATCATGACATAGGACGAATGTCAGATAGACAAGAAATAGATCAACAAGATTTGTTGGGGACTCTTCTGGGGAAGGGTAGACACAGACGAATGTCTAAATTCAAGAGATGAAGGTATAAGTGTTTGACATTGTGTATAGATTAAAGATGCGGACGAGCATCCTTAGGACTATGATACAAACGAGTATCAATAGAAACAAACGCTTGACGCATGTTCAGAGATGATGATACGGACGAGTACCAACTAGTTAACAAAGAACACGGATGAGTGTCGAATCTGAGGGGATATAAGTGGTATATACAAGATACGGACGAGTATCGGTATGTGTGAAAAGTGATGAGTGAGACACAGACGAGTGTCCAACTTGCTAGGAAGGGTGACACGGACGAGTGTCAAATGAGAACGTGTATAAATTATGAACTGGAGTGTAATCTGTGGGGATAGGATGACACGGACGGGTGTTAATGAGAGTGTATTATCAACAAGTATATGGCTCCCAAAGTGTTTAGGCAACCATGCTGGGGGAGGTGATACGGACGGGCGTTAGGGAAGTGCGTAGATATATGTACACATGTGTTGTGAGTGCAAAGGGGACGCTTTGGCTTTCTGCTGGGGGTATGACACGGACGAAAATCAAGAAGTATCCGTAATATAAGTATCTGTTTGTAAAGGATGCTCGGGTGACTTTACTTGGGAATGATGACACGGACGAGTTTCGAAAGGAGCATGTATCTGTATTTGTGGGTGCAGAGGAAATGCTTTAATATTCTGCCGGGGAGTTTGAGAGGTATGCTCGCATATTGCTGATGTGGTATTGTTGGTATTTACAAGTGTTTGATTCAGATCATGGCTTATGATTATGCAATATGTTTGATTTTTGCCGTAAATGCTCCGTATTAGAAGGAATGCTACGCTCTGGGGGTAAATATGATGCGAATGCTATGATTATGCAAAGACACTGATCCGGGATCCGGATCCCACTGCCGTGGAGATCTCTGGCTGATCTACTTGAAATAGATGTCCCGGCTGGGGAAGAGATCATTGGTAGATCTGGCATATCTGACTCTGCATGGGGAAATAGATCACTGATAGACCTATCTCGGTAATGAGGGACCCAGTTGGGGTTTGTGGAACTTTCGTCACTTTGTTGTGAGATCTTCAGGCGTTGCTCTTCTGGATAGAGGCTGAAACTCTGTGGGGAGATGGTTCCTTGTCTAGCACTCATCTGGGGAAGAAAAAAGATCACTAAAAGATCTTCCTAGAGATTTCTGTGGGGATCCTGCTAAGGATGATACTTGATAACTCATCCGGGGATACGAGCACTTTCTGGTGCTGCTCTTTGAAGGAAATGTTGGAGAAGTGATGCCTGGCAACTCTGATGGAGAGAAAGCATCTCTGGTGCTGTTTGGAAGGTGTGCTAAGGAAACAATGATTTGGCAGCCCACTGGGGAGAAGCTTTCATGCCCCATGTTGCGCTTTGGATACCTGTAATCCTGTAAAGACAAAGAAACGCACAAGTACCCCGAGGTATCCCTTACTGGATTCCATCATAGGAGTTTCGACACTCCCTGGAGTAAGTATATTTCCTGTAAGCACGTATTTTTAGAAGGGAAGCGTCTGTATTTATGCAATCAATATCTTAAGGACATCAGACATTTTTTTGCAAATAAAGATAAAATGTACGAGACAAAATGTGATTGAAGGTCTGATTTTATTAATTTGGGGTGCCCTGAATTGGCAAGTACAGTCAAAGAAACAAATCCCCTGAAATGAGAAAATTGTCACAAATTGAGAAACAAAGAGATGCTGGCAATGTTGATGACGCTTCAAGGAGCTTCCCTTTTGCTATGACTCGTATGACTTTTGACGTTCTTCTCATCCTGCTTTTGAAGGAGGCTGATTCTGACCAACGTTCGAACCTTTCGAAGCTTACCATGTTGCAAGTGATACAGATAAATTCAGAATGCAGTTGTTTGCTTATTCCCTTATTTTGCGTGGATCGCCCTTTCGGGTTTTCAATCCATCGGGATACCCATTTTTGCCTGAGTTGTCCAATGCGGCTTTTCAACTCAGCGGGTGTACATTTTTTATTCATTTTCCCTTATTTTTGCCCAAGTCTTTTATTCTGTTTTTGACTCGCCGGGATGCCCTATTTTTGCCTGGACTTACATTCTGTTTTTATGTCCAGCGGGTCATTTTTACGCGAAGTATTTTTTAACTGCATCTGAATTCACAAGGGATAGGAAGTCTTCACCATCCATAGTATTGAGCATCAGTGCTCCACCCTAGAAAACTTTCTTTACTATGAACAGACCATCATAATTCGGAGTCCACTTGCCCATGTGGTCTGTATGAGGAGGAAGGAGTCTTTTCAGCACAAGATCTCCTACTTGGTACTCTCGGAGCCTGACTTTCTGATCGAAGGCTTTCTTCATTCTTTTCTGATACAGCTGTCCATGACAAATGGCAGCCAATCTCTTCTCTTCAATCAGATTCAGTTGTTCGTATCGGGATCGGACCCACTCTGCTTCATTTAGCTTAACATCCATTAGTACTCGCAAGGAGGGTAATTCAACTTCAACAGGTAGGATTGCCTCCATACCATACACAAGCTGATACGGTGTTGCCCCAGTGGATGTTATGATTGACGTACGGTACCCATGTAAGGCAAATGGTAGCATTTCATGCCAGTCTTTGTAGGTAACCACCATCTTCTGCACAATCTTCTTGATATTCTTGTTAGCTACTTCTACAGCGCCATTCATCTTTGGCCTGTAAGGAGAAGAATTGTGGTGTTGGATCTTGAAGTCCCGGCATAACTCTGCCATCATTTTATTGTTTAAGTTGGAACCATTATCAGTAATGATTCGCTCGGGCACTCCATACCGACAGATGATGTCTCTTTTCAGAAATCGGGCTACCACCTGCCTGGTAACATTTGCATATGAAGCTACTTCAACCTACTTGGTAAAATAGTCAATAGCAACCAGGATGAATCTGTGGCCATTTGAAGCAGTCGGTTCAATCTTGCCAATCATATCAATGCCCCACATAGCAAAGGGCCAGGGTGAAGACATCACATTCAGAGGATTCGGAGGCACATGCACTTTATCCGCATAGATCTGGCATTTATGGCATTTTTTGGCATAGGCACAACAGTCTGCATCCATTGTGATCCAGTAATAGCCTGATCTTAGCAACTTTTTAGCCATGGCATGTCCTCCTGCATGGGTACCAAAGAATCCTTCGTGCACCTCGTGCATCAACAAGTCTGCTCTTGTCTTATCAACACATCTGAGGAGTACCATATCAAAGTTTCTCTTGTACAGGGAACCATCAGCATTCAGGAAGAAACTACCAGCTAGCCTTCTTAATGTCTTCTTATCATTGGAAGATGCCCCAGGTGGGTATGTTTGATCCTCCAAGAAGCACTTAATGTCATGGAACCAGGGCTTATCATCTTTAACAACATCTGCTGAGAACACATATGCTGGTCTGTCAAGTCTGGATACTGAGATCCGAGGTACAAAGTTGGCAGCTTGAACTTTGATCATGGATGAAATGGTAGCCAGAGCATCTGCAAACTGATTTTCATCTCGAGGGATATACTCAAGCTTGACCGTTATGAAGAAAGTCAATAACCTCCTTGTATAATCCCGATAAGGTATCAGATGATCTTGGTGCGTGTACCATTTGCCGTTGGTTTGATTGATTACCAGAGCTGAATCTCCGAATACAGTCAAAGTATTGATCCTGAGGTCAATGGCTTCCTCAAGACCCATAATACAAGCTTCGTATTCAGCTTCGTTGTTAGTGCAGTTAAAGGTGAGTTTTGCTGAGAAAGGCATGTGAACTCCCTTAGGTGTAATGAGTACTGCACCAACACCACGACCATTCATATTAACAGCCCCGTCAAACATCATAGTCCATTCTTCTTCCGGGTCAGGCCCTTCAGTGTGAATAGGCTCTTCATGATCTTTTGCTCTTATGAACATGATGTCTTCGTCAAGGAAATCAAATCTCATAGGCTGGTAATCATCAATGGGTTGCTCAGCAAGGTAGTCAGACAATACACTGCCCTTGATGGCTTTCTAAGATGTGTACAGAATGTCATACTCTGTGAGGATCATTTGCCATCTTGCAACCCGTCTGGTAAGTGCTGGCTTCTCAAAAATGTACTTGACTGGGTCCATCTTTGATATCAATAAAGTAGTGTGGGTCAACATATAGTGCCTTAGTCGGCGAGCAGCCCACGCTAAATCACAGCAAGTTTTCTCGAGCAGTGAATAACGTTGTTCACAGTCGGTAAACTTTTTGCTTATGTAGTATTTTGCGTACTCTTTTCGACCAGACTCGTCATGCTGGCCCAGCACACACCCCATTGACTCTTCTAATACTGTCAAGTACATGATTAGAGGTCTTCCTTCAACTGGAGGCATAAGGATTGGAGGATCTTGTAAGTATTCCTTGATTTTGTCAAAAGCCCTCTGGCAGTCTTCATTCCACCTGACCGTTTATTCTTTTCTTAACAGCTTGAACAAAGGTTCACAGGTTGCTGTAAGGTGAGATATGAACCTTGAAATGTAGTTCAATCTACCTAGGAATCCTCGAACTTCTTTCTCAGTTTTCGGTGCAGGCATTTCTTGAATGGCTTTGACTTTGTCAGGGTCAACTTCAATCCCTTTCTCACTTACAATAAATCCCAGCAGTTTACCGGATCGCACCCCGAATGTGCATTTGTTGGGGTTCAACTTCAGTTGGTACTTCCTCAGACGCTTGAATAACTTCAACAGATTTACCAGGTGGTCTTCTTCTGTGAGGGACTTGGCAATCATGTCATCCACATAACATTCAATTTCTTTGTGGATCATGTCATGGAATAATGTTACCATAGCCCGCTGATAAGTTGCGCCAGCATTCTTCAGTCCGAATGGCATCACCTTGTAACAGAATGTACCCCAGGGTGTGATGAAAGTTGTCTTCTCCATGTCTTCAGGTGACATCTTGATCTGATTATATCCTGAAAATCCATCCATGAAGGAGAACACCGAGAACTGAGTCGTATTGTCAACCAATACATCAATGTGAGGTAAAGGGAAGTCATCTTTCGGGCTGGCTCTGTTTAGATCCCGGTAGTTCACACACATCCTCACCTTGTCGTCTTTCTTAGGCACAGGTACAATATTAGCAACCCACGGCGGATAGCTGGTCACAGCAAGGAACCCGGCGTCCCACTGTTTTTGTACCTCTTCTTTAATCTTCATTGCCATATCTGGGCGAGTACGGCGCAACTTCTGTTTTACTGGTGGACAATCTTCTTTCAAAGGCAGCTTGTGCATGACAATATCGGTGTCCAACCCTGGCATATCCTGATAAGACCAAGCAAAAACATCCACATACTCCCGAAGCATATCAATCAGTTGCTCTTTTACTAAATCTTGCAGGCAGGCCCCGATCTTAACCTCTTTCACGTCTTCTTCCGTACCAAGATTAACCGTTTCAATCTCCTCCTGATGAGGAGTGATAACCTTCTCCTCTTGCCTTAACAACCTGGCTAGCTCTTCAGGTAGCTCATAATCTTCTTCAACCCCTTCATCAGCTTGATTGATTGGATTGTCAAAGTCACACAAAGTCATAGCAGTGTTGTTGTCGGTGCAATCTGGAGGGCACTCTCTGCAAGGGTTTAGATTGGTTTATTTTAGTGATCAGTTTTATCTTATTTAAAAAAAGTGAAAATGAAGTTATTTATTTTGAAAAACATTACCATTTTATTTTTGTACAAAAAGTGAAAAAATGAAAAACAGTGAGCGAAAAAGAAAAGACTCATTTGCAAAAGATGTCCTGATATTCATTAATTGATCTTTGCACAAAATACAAGATGGCCCGATTACAAAATGAGTCTTGACATCTTGGGCAAGATGCAAGACTTGATGCATGCTTCAAAATACAGGAAATAATAATTACTCTGCAGGAGTAACCCTTATAATTTCCTGGGAAGACCAGTTAAGGACTTGGCTCCCCGGGATCCTTGGACGTATCCAGCTCTCCAGGTTGCGGTCGCTTTCCTCCTCGTCTTCCAAATTGTTCACAGCATCCGGGGTGAGCATTCCCCCGCTGACAAAATTGGGCTCTTTTGCAGCCTCTGATTGATCTTGTTGAGTTGGTCTATAACCCAACCCAAATCGGTCTTCTTTCTTTTCCACGGGCAACAGCTTGCCCCAGCCTTGGGCGGTACCTTCCTCAACAACCTTCCGGGCTTGCTGATATGACGTTATGGAAGTTCCCAGTACAGCAGATGCTTCATTAATGTTCAGGGCCTCAAACCCCTGGCTCATGGTTTCATGGATCTCCCCATCCATTTCTATGTACTTATACGTAGCCAGATGGCTAACAAAGATGTCTTCCTCCCCACAGATGGTGATGATCTGGCCTTCCCACTCGAATTTCAACTTCTGGTGAAGGGTAGACGTAACAGCGCCAGCGGCGTGGATCCAGGGTCTGCCCAACATACAGCTGTAGGCCGGCTGAATGTCCATCACATAGAAGGTAGTTTTGAAGGTCTGCGGGCCGATCATCACAGGCAGATCAATCTCTCCAAGCACTGATCTTTTAGAGCCATCAAATGCTCTCACCACCAAGTTACTCGGACGCAGTGCCAAGCCATCATACTCCAACTTCACTAAGGCTTTCTTTGGTAGAACATTGAGTGATGACTCAGTGTCCACTAGTACATGAGATAGAACAACACCCTTGCATTCCAAGGTGATATGCAAAGCCTTATTGTGGTTACGTCCCTCTGTTGTTAAGTCAGCATTGGTAAAGCCCAATCCATGACTGGTGTTGACATTTGCCACCACAGTTTCTAGCTGATTAACAGTAATCTCCTCGGGCACGTATGTTGCGTGCAGGACTTTCAACAATGCGTTCCTGTGAGCCTCTGAACACATCAATAGTGATAATATGGAGATTTTTGAGGGAGTTTGGTGAAGCTGATCAACCACCTTGTAATCACTTCTTTTTATGATTCTCATGAACTCGTCTACATCTTGTTCAAAAGATGTCTTCTGAGTTTCTTTGACAGTTGGCTCTTCAGGTACCACACTCTTTCCTTTTGCTTTGGCAGCAGCTTCTGCTTCAACATTAGGTCTTTGTGTTTGTGAGGCAAAAAGGAGTCCGCTTCTGGTGAAGCCTCCGCCTCCCCCAACATTATCAACTTGTGGAGAAGAGGTCGATGAATCCAGAGTGATTTTCTCCCCGTTGCAGTAGAGATCAGAGCCATAGTGCCAAGGTATGGCATTACTGCTTTCATAAGGAACTGGTCCAGGCACCGTAATAGTAACTGGACTGACTGCTGTAGAGGAGGGTACTGTAATGGTGTGCGGATCATAGTAAATTGTGACTGGTGGCCTGGCAGGAGGTGCCACTGTTTGTTGCCGGAAATTGTTGCTGGGAGGAACCTCTGATGGGTCATAGTAGATTGTAACTGTTGAAACATCTTCATTGACTTTTGCTGGCGTTGTAGAAGATTCTACTAATAACATGGATGCTGACGTTGTAGAAGAAAGGGTTGTTGACATTTGATTTGTTGAAGTGATGGATGGAGCCATTGCTGATGATATTGATGAATCGGTAGGAATGATTGTTGCTGCTGTTGTAGAAGAATCAGGAATTGTTGTCAAAGGAATTGCTGGATTTGTAGGCGCCGTTGTTGAGATCTGAAGGATACCATCCTTAATAAGACCATCTATGCCGCTTCTCAAATTTTCACACCCGTTGACTGCAATGTTGCAATACCCACAACCGAGTTCACACCCGGGGAACACTTGGAACTCTAGAAGCTGAGCTTTAATTTCGACCAAAGGTGTTCGAATTTGTGCAACCCTGGTGATCAAGATAGATGGTTTGTCTTCCTCAATGGCATTAATCCTCGGCCCGCCATTATTAGGCATAGGATTTCTGTTGACATTCGGAGGAGGTGCGAAGTTGAGGGCTTTAGAATCCACCAGATCTTGGACCTTCATTTGTAAGGCCCTGCATTTTTCCGTATTATGACCAGGTGCATTGGAGTGGAAAGCACACATGGCGTTGACATCATAATTCTTTGGGAGATTGGAGGGATCTGGAGGTGCCAATGTCCTTAATTCAACCAAGTTAAGCTTCAGGAGTTGTGGCAATAAGGCAGCATAAGGCATAGGGATAGGGTCAATCACCCTGTTGGCCTGTGATGGTCTTTGTTGGAAGGGTCTTTGTTGTTGATTGCTATTGCTGTTGTTGTAGGTTCTCTGTTGCGGATACTGAATTTGCTGTTGATAATGTGGTTGTTGTTGTTGATGATATGCTGGTTGCTGAGGAATCGGAGCTGGAATAGTGACAGCTGCTACTGATCTGTGAACATACTGAGGTCTGCCCCTGCTGGCATGAATGGCATTTTTCTCACCAGTCCTTCGGGGTCCCACAAAAGGCTTCCTGGGATTACTGGACAAACTTGCACCGTTATCAGAAATTTTGCCCATTTTTAGCAGACTCTCAATCCTTTCACCAGCTATAACTACGTCTGCAAAGCTGGTAGAAGAAAAGGGCGCCAATCTATCAATATATGTTCCTTGCAGAGTATTCATGAACGTGTCGGCCATTTCTCTTTCCGACATGGGTGGTTGGACAGCAGCAGCAAGCTGTCTCCACCTCTGGGCATATTCTCTGAATCTTTCTCTGGCTGATTGAGACATTCCCATTAGGAGGGTCCTGTTAGGAGACATGTCCAGATTGTATTGATATTGTCTGATGAAGGCTTCAGCTAGGTCCTTCCAGCATCTGATGGTAGCTCTGGTCAGGTGTGAATACCACTCTCTTGAATCCCCAGTCAAACTGTCTTTAAAGTAGAACATCCACAGCTTTTCATCCATGGTATATGCTTTAAGTCTCCCCAGGAAAGACTGCAGGTGAGTTCGTGTACAAGAGGTTCCATTGTATTTCTCAAAGCACGGGGGTTTGAATTTGTGGGGAATTCTCACCCCATCCACTAGCCCCATATCCATTACATCGAAGCCCAAGGAGTTTTGAGACTCCAAAGATCTCAACTTCTCAGCAATTTCATCAAACCTCCGGTCATAGACTTCGTCTCCAGCTCCCATGACAGTAAATTGTTCTTCTAGGGGATCTTCTTGCAAGATTCTCCCCCCAGCAGTATTTCCTTGCACATTTCCCGGGATGTTGACTTCCGGATCTATATGAGGTCCAAATACAGGTGGATTAACATGAGGCTGACCCCTCTCATTATTACTTGTTCCTCCATTTCCAGGATGAGGTTCCTCGGGAATTTGTCTTTCTACCAATGCCCTTAACATTTCTTGGCTTTGGGCCAAGCCAGTCATTACAGCCATGAATTGGGTCATTTGGTTTCTCATCTCCACTCTTTCATTAGCCATCTGGGTTCTGACCTCAGTAAGGTCCTGCTGTACTTGCTCCATTTGGATACCAGGAAGGTTGTTGCGAGTAGGATACCAGTGCGTACGGTTGACAGGGAACTCTCTGCGACGAGCAATATTTCCTGAGACCACAACAGAGTTAGAAACAAACAAATAATAACAAAACCTACAAAACAAAACAAAAGTTAGTATGCAATGCAGTATGCTTATTTGTTTTCCAAGGTATCCGGCTTGGTTCTTGGTTTTGACCTTTCCAGACCTCGAGGAAGATGCTTTGATGTTGCTTGAGAAAAGAAACCCAATGAAAACAAAACTAAGATATATTACAAATACTGAACAATACATAGTCTGTTTTACAACACATGCCCCTGGAGGGTCAAAATACAACAAAAAGAAAAGTACAAAAAATGGAAATGAACAACAAGCAAAGAAGTCAAACATCCAATCCAAACTCATCCTCCTTAACCTCCTTCAGAAGTGCCTCAGTCACTGGACCAGCTGGATGCTCTGTAATAGTCCTAATGAGGAGGTTCCTAGTGGCAATGGCAGTGGTCAGCTTCTTGTGTCTGTCCTGATCCTTTGATCTCTTCAATCCAGCTCTGAGCTTCAACTCTGAAATCTCCTTCTGGGCTGCCAACAAAGCTTCCTGCTGCTTCTTTTCATTGGCCTCTAACTGCTCAATCTTGGCTTGAGTTTTCTTATCTTCCTGTTTTCGGGCCTCAGTGATTCTGACCCACCTAGCCTGACTTTCTTGCAGATAGAGCTCAGTCCTAGCCTTCTGAATCTTGGCCTCTTTACAGTCATTCTTCAATATTTGCTCCCCATCTCTTAACTTCTTGATGTAGTCCTCTGTTTTCTCAATCTTGGCCAGATGCTCCACCCTAAGCTTTTCCAACCTCTCAATGTCCAGACGACCATCACTCCTTTCCCAAAGGGTTTTCTTCAAAGCTTGAGACAGATTCTCATTCCTCTCCTTCAGTTTCTCAAATTCTTCCAGGCTGACAGTTGCTGCTGGCTGTACTGTAGAGGGTCCAGGTATGCCCTCCAAGGTGAAGGGCATTCCAGTAATCTGAGCTCTAGCATGGGACCAGTCATAGTACTGAGCTGAAGCAACATTATTACACCTCCCAAGAATAGCCATCCCTTTTGTCTGGATGTTGTCCCAATCCCAGGATGCTTGTCTGACAACAGCTGAATTTGGCTTTACTTCACAATACAGGGTCTCAGCTAAATCTTGCACTCTAGGAGGGTGGACCAAAGCATAGCCCAGTTGTCTCTTAAACAGCAAAGGATTGTAGTTGATGCAACCCTTCACTCCTATTAGAGGTACATTTGGGTATTGTCCACAGCTGGTGATGATGTCTTTGCCTTTGGTGCTCTGGGTGCACCATCTGATATCATCTGAAGTCAAAGCAACGAGCCTCTTGGCCCAATTCTTCTGTTGGTGAGGATTCAGGAAGACATCTGACTTAGGCAGGTGTTTGAGCAGCCAGGTGTGAAACAAAGGAGCACATCATCTCACCAATTTCCCCCTTTGTTTCTCATTCCTCTGATGGATGGAGTAATAGAAATCTCCCAGCAATGTGGGTACTGGGTTTCTCAGAAGGAAAAGATGAATGGCATTCTTGCTGACAAATTTGGGCTCATCTGTAAACAGTATAACCCCATATATGTTGAGGGCTAACAGTGCACAGACTGCCCTCCACTCTCCCAAGGAGGCCTTCAGGATGGCCTGAGAAATCAAGAAGTCTAAGTGCAAACCAGGAATCCCAGCTTTTGTGGTCATGCTTTGCTCAATCAAAGTAGGCTCCAGGTACAGTGCTTTTGCTACTTCTCCATTGCTGGGAGAAGTCATTTTTGGGTTGAAGGGGACTCCACCCCTGACAGGTACTCCAATCAATGAAGAAAATTCCTCCAGCAGAGGCCCTAACTGAAAATCTGGGAAGGTGAAGCATCTCAAAGGAGGGTCATAAACCTGCAGGCATGTGTGGATCATGCTCCTCTGAGAAGGGTCAAGGTCCATAACCATATCCAAGATACCCCCATAATTCTCTCTAAACAAAGGGATGTGGTCTGGGGTGATAAGTGACTGGACCTGCCTGATACCAGTCAAAACAGGCTCAAAGAAATGGTATGATATATTGCTCTTCCTGGGAGTAGCCATGAATGCTGCTGAAGATGATGAAGATAGCTGCTGATGAAGATCAAGACTGATACTGGAGATGAGCCATTGATAGGCTGATGCTGGTGATGATGAGAATAACTGAAGCAGACAGCTGATGAAGATAACTGAAGCAAAGGTCTATGCAACAGAAGGGGTCAAAACCAAACCAGATATAATGTGGATACCTTGAAAAACAAATAAACAATTGTTAAATGATGCAATGATGATGTATGCAAATGATATGCAAGGGTTTGTGATCAAGCTGGATCTGATTATCTGTCTTGAAATAAAGCCCATGTATGTTCAGGAAGTCCAGATGGAGGTTCAGAAATCCAGTAACCAAGGTGGGGGACTCAAATAAAGAGTCACATATCCAGGGTTAATCACAAGAACTGTCCAAAATGAAGTACTCTTAAACCAAATAGTAACAGGGTATGATGTGGCCAAGGGTACCTGCAAACCTGTAAACAGCCCAACCCCCTCACAGGTAGTGTTCTAAAACAAGGATCCTCAGACTTGGATCAGTTATGAGAAGTGTAAACACTTCTAACCCGGAGGTACAGTGTTTACAATAACCATAAAAGATCCTCCTCTAATTCACCTCAGTTTCTGAAGGTCATAATAAAGGTCATCCAGACTTAGCAGGCTTCCCAGATAGCCCTAGCACTACAGGAAATCTGTAGCACAGAGTTCTCAAGAAGAAACCCATATCTGAACCGTGTTTCATATTCCCGCACCAGACCGAAATGGAATGGGAAAGAACATGAACCACTCTAGCCTAGGTGTCACTCAGGTCCCAGGTATAGGACCTTAAACTCTCAATGAAACCCCACCCACCAAAACAGAAACCAGATCCAGCAATGATAATGACAGTATGAAATATGTAAAACTGTAAAGAAAGCAATAAATAAAGTTGTACATAAAGCAATAAATAAAGCAAAATAAATAAACACACATAGCACATAACACCCCAGTAAACACAAATCAAACAAGCGCTAGGAGGAACCCACAAAAAGAACCAGAAGCCCTGGTTACAGTATAAGGGTCCCCAGCAGAGTCGCCAAGCTGTCGCTCCCACCTGATGACATAGGGCCAAGAGGGGTACAGACGCGAACGGTCGGCGAAAGGAGAAGGAAATGAATAGAGTCGCCAGCTAGGCATTTTTATCCCGAAGGAAAGGTAATGCTGCATAAACCTAAGAAAAGATGGATAAGACGGTTGCGAACCAGAGAAACTGAGAAAGGGGGTTGGTTACAACCTGGGAAGGTATTAGCACCCAGATTGTCCTCCGTACTCGACGGGATCCACGCTTAAAAGATTTGTGTTTTAAAGGGGTAGTGTCAGTGCAATTTGTGTATCAAAGCTGGAAAGAATGCAAGTGTCAGTGTAAAAGAAATGTGAAGTGTATAAGAGAAGTGTCAGTGTAAGAACAAAAGTGTAAAGCTCAAGACTATGAGGCTTAAAGAATAATGCTGGAAAGAGGGGGAATATACAGAGACTTTTGTTCGATAACTGTTAAGTTATGCCTACGTATCCTCTCGTGCAATGAGGAAGTCAGAACATCGTAGTTCGACTCAAAGAGACTGAAAGATAAATTGACTTGTGAACTGCCTACTTGTCTATGCTCAAGTGTATGACCTGTCTGGCTCAGGTGCTAACTTTCTTGCATTAGACGGAAGAAGCGAGTTCTCGTTTGTGAGTGAAGATGATGAGAAAAGAATCCCGGAGGAGACGATTATTGTTTGTTTTTGAGTTTTCAATCTTTTATTGCTTTTGAAAGTTTGTCATAAGAAAATGAGCTTAAGCCTAAACCAAGGGTTAGTAAACTCATCACATCCTCCCTCAGATTAGGGGTAATGAGAATACCTTAAATGTGAAGTAATCACCTCACACTTAATCACCATGATGTAGGATTAAGATCATTAACCTACTTGTGATTATTTAGATGTTTTTGGTATTTTTGTTTAGTGTTAAGTAATGAGATTAAGCCATAATCAGAGATTTAATGGACTCATTACACCATCCTAATAGAAGGATAATAGATGAGAACATTTAAGCTGAGGAAGGCTCCTCAACTTAATCCATGATTAGGGATTAACCTCATGACAAAACAAAGCCTTTATTAAATGGATTTTAGTTAATGATAAGATGAAGAAGTGATTTTTATGGTTTGTAAGACAACTTGAGGAGGACTTGTCTATTAACACTAGGGTTAGTCCTTCTTAACCAATTAAGGAAGAATTAGAACCCTAATGCAAGGCCCAAGTTACAAGTTTGATGTCTTAGTGATTATTAGATGGATTGATTAAAGGAATTAAACACATTAAGGGTTTAACACTTAGGATTAAAGTTATACACTCCATCCTAATAGAAGGATGCAGGCATAAGCTTAATCACAAAGCCTTAAAACCTTTAGGGTTTAGTCCTTGATTATGAGATGAGAAGAGAAGACTCAAAGATGACACAAAGGCAAAACTAAATGGGGGACTAATCAAACCCTAATTGTTATCATGCTTGGTTGTTCCTAGGGTTTATGAGGTTTTCAAAAGATCTTCAAGAGAAAAGCCACCAGGAAAAGAAGCAGATGAAAGGAAGAAGAAGCAGAGAGAATCAAGACAACTTGCTTCACTTAAGAAGACAAGTTGCCTGAAGAAAGAAAGTGGGAAAGAGCATGAATGAGCAAGCTCACTCTAATACACAAGATAAAATTCAGCAATGATGCATAAAAAGAGATGAGAAGAGATTGTGAGAAGTGAAGGCAAATTCACTTCTCAAAACAACTTACCACCTGAAAAGTTAGCAAAAGAAATGAAGTGCAATGCAAATGAAATGAAATGTCATGATGCAAACCAAAGTCAGAAGCATAAACATGATGTTAATGATGCTAAGAGATGATTCAAACACATGTCAAGAGTTGTGGATGATCATACAAGGATGAGGATGCAAATGAAGCATGCTCTGAACCATAAAAGTTCATGAAAGTTCATGAAATGCAATGGGTACATAACATGGAAAATGAAAGATGCAATGATAAAAAATGATTCTAATATGTCCTAAGATGTCTTATATGTCATGTGGATGCACAAAATGTCATGACAAGTTCTTGAATGCAAGCATGTGAGAGATGGATGCAAATGAAGACAAGAATTAGGGTTTATGCACAACATGTAACAACAAATTCAAAACCAGAAGCAAATGACATGACAAAAAATTGAAAATGGGATCAAAGGAACCCTAACCCTACACAAGTTTATTGCCCAAAGGAGGGGACCTAACTCTTAACCTAATGGAAGTTATGAATTTTCTAAGTCAACTAGGGTTTCAAGGCACCTCAAAAGGAAAAATGCACATTAAATTGAAAATGAAAGATGAATTCAAACCAATTTTACCTTAGAAACTACATGCTATGAAGGATGCAATGCAAGAAGAACCATTATCAAACTCTTTATGGTTAGGCAGAATGAATTTTTTCAAGTTAGGACCAAAATATTTCCTTTAAATAACTTTAATTCCAATGAAAATTGTCAAAATGGGTCAAGAACCAAAAAGAAATTTGTTTGAAGAGTTGGATAATGTTTCTAAATGTTTTAAAATGCAATATGAATTTTTTGGTGATTTTTAAATACCTAAATGCATTTTTAATTAATTAATTTCCATTAACTAATTAAAAATAAACATTTAAATGATTTAAAAATGATTTTTAATGCAAAAAATAAAAATAAAAATATTTTTGGGTTCTGAAAATTAATAAAAGGTTTGACAAAATTTCAGAATTTTTTAATATATTTTTCTATTTTTAAAAATTCGTGAAAGTTAAATATAAACAAAATGAATTAAAACAATAAAAATAAAAAAGTCAACAGATCCAAAGGTTGTGGTTTGAATGGATTTGGAGGGAATTGACTGGCGCCAGATCCTATGGCTGTGGTTTCATCTGACCTATTTAATTATTAAACTTAATTAATTAACTCTAATTATGGGATTAGGGCTTAATGAGACCATTCAGGCCATCCATTCACACGCGGGAAGCAAGATCGCACGCTCTAGATTCAAACTCGTCCCTAAACCCTAATTATCATTAATCACTTTCAGATGACCGGAACAGTGGTTCCGGTCATCTTCTCCGGCAAGCACAAACCCTAGTTTCTTCTACAGGTTACCAAACTTCAAATTTCTTCCACCAAAATGATCCTCTCATCAATCTAAACCTAAACCCTCATCTAAAACTCATTTATTTTTCCTCACAAGCATGAATCGAAACAAAATGTGAAACACGGGCAAATGTTCAGAGACATCATACATGATGGTTACTTCACCATTTTCAAAAGTAAATACATATTCATGATCAGGGGAAGATGCAGAACCATAAAAAAACTTAAAGCTTAGCTTCTGGGAAAAAAGTTCTTCATGTTACCTGAGATGAAGACTCTCTGATTCTGAGCTTTCTGGACTCAAACTTTGTGCAAACCCCCTCCTTTGAACACCCTGATGATGAAATGAAGCTTGGAGAGCTTTGAGAATGGCTGGTTGTGGCTGTTTTGTTATGGTGTAGCAGAAATGGAGGTCTTTGTGTGTGATGTTTCAAGCTGTTTCAGGGGGTGATTCTTGTTCTATGGATGATTTGTGGTTTGTTGGTGAAGAGATTTTGGATTTTTGATGGCTAAGGAGGGAGTTTCGAAGAGGAGAAGTTTTGGACAGATTTTGTGCAAGTTGGATTGTGTCTTGTTTCAATGCTGAATGAGTTGCTATATCACTCCCATAATGTTTGAGTAGGCTATGGAGCAGGTTAGTAGAGGCTGCTGATTACTATTCCAAGAGCATGGGAGAAATTGCAAAAATTCAAGGTTTGGTGTACTTGAGGTATGGCAAGGTGCAGAGATGGTTTCCTGGCTTGTACTGCATCAGCTGAGTTCAAGGATGATTCTTGGATCAATTGTGGTAAGCTGTATGGCTTGGATCACAAGTTTGATGTGATTTTGCATTTTGGCAACTTGTTACATTTTGTGACTTTTGGTCATAAACATGTGACACTCTTTGCTGAATTTTTGTTATGATAGGTTACATGATGTTATGGTGATGTCTTGAAATCAGTTAGAGACCATACAAAACCTTGGGGATCAATTTTGCAAGAGTTCCTCTTTTTGGACTTTATGGAAAATGGCTTATGATAGCTTGGAATTCAAAGCATGAAAGTGAGAAACTTCTTGGGCAAATATGAATTTTGGGCCATACATGATGTTTGTGTATTGGTTAGAAGCTGATTTGAAGTCACATAGATGCTTGGCATGAGAATTTGCAAGTTTTCCCTTTTGTGCAAAAGTGAAAATTTTAGTGATTTTATCCAACTTTGCCAAGCCATAACTTTTGATCCAAAATGAATTAGGATGAGTTCTTGTACTTTTTGAAAATGGGAGGATCCATTCTACAACTTTCATGACCAAAGTTCTTTCATTTGAAGCATTTTTGAATCAAAAAGAGGAGGTTTAAAAACTTTCCCAAAATGGCAAGTTTTCATTACAAATCACTTTCCCAAAATGGCAACTTTGCAAATGGCTTGAAATTCTTCAATTTTGTGAACTTATAATATCTTCTAAGATCAAATAAAGATCATGCACATTCAAAATGATGGAGAATACCCTTTGGTTGGATGATTGGGGGCCTCAGATGCCCTGATTTTGCACTGACTTGCCCAAGAAGTCATCTTGTGATCAGATGCCTTCCCCATTGAATTTCTTCATGAAAATTGATATGCATGATCCTCATAACATATAGAGACCAATAGAAACAATAATGACCAAAAAATTTGGAGTTATGGCCTTTGAAACCAAAACCCTAATTTTAGGTCATCTGTGCAGTTAAGTTTGGCTCTGCTTCCATGCCTCTCTCAGTTCTTGTGATTCTTTGACTTCCTTGCCCTTGTGAGGATATAATATGATGCTTGAACATACATGGACCCCTTTGAGATGATTTAATACCGTTGAAGTGGCTCAAATAGCTCTTGGATTGCTCAGATCACAAACCCTAGATGCAGATGACTTTGAAACAATGCAGTGAAGCAAAAATGCAATATGAGATGATATGATTGAACTTATGCACATGAAAAGATCACAAGCCATGGTGTGAATGAGTGAGGGAAAATTTGGGGTGTTTACACTACCAATCACAAATATGGAAGGAAAAAGGGAAATAAATGCATAAAGAAATGCATAAAAAATAAAAGGATAAGGTGTAAAGAAACATACCTTTCCCTCCCTACAAAACAAAGATTAGTGTTGCATTTTATTAAAAATAATAAGGTAAACACACAACAATTAAATCCTACTAATTCTAGGACTCACTTCTAGACTCTATCTTAATTCTAAAAGAACTAAAAAAATGCTAAAACAAAGATTCAACACCTATTACAGCCCCTAATACACAAACAACTATCAAAATAATGCATAACACAAATCAGCTTGTTACAGCCAGCATGCAACATGAAAAGGTAGGTGTAAAAAGTCAAATACAGCATGCAAGCCTAACAAACAGCATGTATTCTACAACACCTATATGCAAAATCAGCTATGAAATGTAAAATACAGATTTGGTTATTTTCATTTTTAATGCACAAACTCAATGAAACATGTACCAATTCATCATGAACATGCATTCGAACCTAATTCAACATACACAAATGAAAGAACATGAACATTTTTTGTAGGATTATGCAAGAATGCACCACATGATTGATTATGCAACAAGTATGCAAAATATGGCACATGAACATGGTATATGAACATAATGAGCATTGATCATGAATATGCAACATGATAGATCAACAAGAATGCCAAGCTCAATGCAAAATTCAGAATTGAAATGATGTGAATGATATGCTCAAACATGTAACCAAATGCAACCAAATGCACATACATACATGGTTATGTGAAATGCAACATTTACATTGATACAATGAGATGCAAATGAGTTAATGAATTGCGAAAGATGCAAAAACAGAATGCAACATGATTACTTACATGCCAAATGATGCATAAACATAGCAACAAAATGCAATGAGTCAAATTATACACAAATGAAAACATAAACACATAATATGCAACATGAACGGAAACGCGTCGAAACGACTCGAAATGGGGGAATGAGCTACTGGAAATAGACCCAAAAATTCCCTAAAATCAATACCTAAACATGCATGAACATTGGAGGCACTAGAAAGTAAGACTAAGCTATCAAATAAGCAAAAATTCCAAAAATTAACAGCGTTAACCGGTTAACCAAATGGTTAACCGGTTAACGGACCCCAAACAACACTGATTTGTGGCAAAAACGCATGCGTTAACCGGTTAACCAAACCGTTAACCGGTTAACGCTGAACAGAAAGTGAAAAATGCTTTTGAAATAAGTACTTTTGGCCACAAACTTACTTCTAAACAATCCTAACACACATCTAATCATGTTAACACAAATTTCTACTCAATTAGGGTTTATTAACACATGTTAGAACCTATAACAAGCTACAACCTAACTTCTAATCCATTAAAAATCACAAATCGCAAGCAACGCATAACGAAAATGTAATTGATCACAAGAAATACGAAAAGCACTTAAAGAATTCCAAAATGGCGAGATGAAGAGAATAACTTAAAGCTAGCATGGTTTTAGATTACCAACCTACGAAGCGGAGAAGTGCTTCGGTAAATGTTGCAAGAATCGAAGCTTGATCGAAGAGAAAACTAAGAAAACCGCGAATCCTTAAAATAAATGCGTTCTTGATGCTTGAACCTTCTTGCACTTCCGATAAGTCGAAATCCTCACAACAATCAGTAGCTTCTTCTTCTACAATCCACAATTCAATGGAGGTTGGAGGCTAAGCTTTAAGATCTTCAAGTTTCAATGTGAAACTTGAAGAGCTTCTTCAAAAAAAGCTTTGGTGAAAAGGGAAATGGAGGAAAAGTGAGCGAGAAAAAAGTGATTCTAGAAATTGTGAGAAAGTGAAAAAATTGGGAACAAAACTTGGGAACCTTTTGTATTGAAGTTATTAATGATTATATAGAGGCTAGGCTTGGAGCTAGGTTTGGGAATGGAATTAGGTTTAGGAATGGAGTTAGGTTTGTAGTTAGTTAGGGTTAGGGTTGGAGAGGGAATATTCCTTGGAATATTCCTTGGAATATTCCATGGAATACTCTAGAATGTTGTAGAACATGGTAGAAGCATCCAAGGGAAAAGGAGTGGAATTGAAGTGGAAAAAAATAAGAGGGGAAGAATGAAAGGAAATGTGGAAGGAAAGTGGAAGGAAAATGGAGGGAAAGGTGAAATCTCCCCCTTTTTTTGGTTGGTTAGCTTGGAAATGGTTTGGATTATTTTTGGGATATTATTTTTCTCTTGAACTCCATTGTTTGGCAAGCCTCGATCGACCACACACCTCATGCGCATGCAAAGGAAGATGAATTATTTATTTATTTTTCAAATGAGATGCAATGATATCACTATGCCAAAATTGACTTTTAACAACGCACCTTAGACATCGCTTTATAAAGAAAGTGTTGTCTAAGGTTAAAATTAAAAGCAAAACACGGAAACTGTTCAAAAACAATAAAAAAAGCACTGCTAAAAGTCCTACCTTAGACAACGATGTCAGAAAGCGCTTTTAAAGGTAGGCCTTAGATAGCGCTTTTTCAAAAGCGCTGTCTAAAGTCTTTCAATTTAAAAAAAAAATAAAATCAAAAGCGTTGTCTAAGGTCAACCTTAGACAACGCTTTTAAAAAGCGCTGTCTAAGGCCCCCCTTAGAAAGCACTTTTCTCAAAAGCGCTGTCTAAGGTCTAATTAAAATTAAATATCAGACTCAGTTTCTATTTTGTTCTTTCTGTTCTTTCATTTTTCCTCCAGCGAACGCGATTAACCTAAACATCAGAAACTCCATAAACCTTGAATCCACTTCCATTTTCGGTTTTGATCATTGAAGACGTTTTTGAATCCACTTCCATTTTTCGTTTTCGATCATTGAAGACGTTTTTGAAGACTCCAAACTATAATCCACAACTCCATACTACTTTGTATCGCACCGGATCTGAAAATCAATTTGAATCGGTTCTGACTCATTATTCATTGGAGAAGAAATGCGTAGTCGGGGATCGCAAAACCGGCTATCTGGTAACTCTTTTGGATCTCGTGTTTCCGCTCTCATATTTACCATGATTTCTACCATGGCCACTATATATGTTGCCGGGGGGTTAGTTTTCTTCGTTCCATATCATCGTCAATTTCAGTTTCGGCTTTTCGTTAGCCTTTATCTTGTGTTATGGCATTTGCAGGCTATGGCAGGATGCAGAGAGTAGGGTGTATTTAATCGAACAACTCGAAAAAAAGAACCGGTCAGGTATAATGTTACTTTTATTCTCTTGTGTTATGACATTTGCAGGCTATGGTAGGACACATGGACACATTTTTCAGAGGAGTTAGTGCTACATAAGTCGTAATCTATTAGCATTGACACTTAATGTTGAAAGCATTTATGGTGTTTGACAATTGTTGATGTTCATTGTGACATTATTATATATAGTTACATTCAAATACTTCTATTGGTATCAATGTTGTGTTGTATCCATTGTTCTTGTATGTGTTGCAGCTTCAAAGGCTGTATTGATACATTGCATAGCAAATATGTATGTGTTTTGGCATGGAAACTGGTTATATTCTATTTAGAATTGGGTATTTGGCATCAAAATTTTGATATTGAATAAGGTGTGCTTTGGTTTTTGGTAACTGTGTATCACGTTTAGTAAATTTTTGTATTCTTGAGTGCAGTTGCTTGTGATTTTATTTCTTTTTAATTTTAAGTTATCGTCATATGATGTCAATGAGGCAGTATAGTTCATTCGATTTCAGGGTCATTCTTCCGTATCTGTTGATGATACATTGAAAATCATAGCCTGCAGGTAATTTTTCTTATAGGTTTGGTATTGTCAATTTAGTTTTGGTTGCTAAGTTCAATTTTGGCTGTTGTATTATTTTGACATTTACAGAATTAGTCGTTCTTTGAAATTTTACAATATAAAATCTAGCTTCTGTATTTTAGTCTTTTTGTAGAAGCCTTATCTGAACATATTGCTGCCCTATCTGCAGGTGCATCTATAAAAAACCTTGCAGATCAGAAAGGCATCATTGTGAGATTTGTAATAGGAAGAAGGTATAATTTTGGAGGTTCAAATTGAAATTTATCAAGTGAATGACTTCTTAGTTTTTTTGTTTGATTGACGATTTCTTTCTATACAGTGCAAACCGTGGAGACAGTTTGGACAAAGAGATTGAAAGAGAAAATAGTCAGACCAATGACTTCATCATTATTGTATGTTGACTTCTATAATAATAGTTTTATGCAATTTCTTTTGATAGGTGATAAAATATAATAAATTATATATGACTTTTGAAGTATTTACATGAACAAGAGGTAAAAGAAAATAATGAGTGGTTTGATTGATGAAGTATTTCAATCAGCAATAGTACTGCTTCAAAATGAGGGGAGTTCCCATGTCAAGGAGGATGCAGAGACCTCATGTTCTATTGTTGCAATTGGATTGAATTTGTGAATTTAAGTTTATCATCTAAGCGCCACATCAAAATGTGATTTCAGCCTTTATTCCATTTATTAGATCAAGCTATTATCAAGCTTAAACCTATTGATTAAAGCCAGAGTGCAAACCTTTCTAAGTACAAAATTTTCTGTCAAGTTTACCATCCCAAACTCCATACTGATCTCAATTTTATTCAATAACTTTGGTCCTTACCAAGGCAGGAGGCTTGCCCACCTGTAAAATTATATGTTTTCTCTGCAGATTTATTCTCCGTACATATGCACATGATGATATAAGCACTGGATCATGGTTTATCGGGCTGGACGTGATGCACCTTGATGAAAATAAGTTATGCTGCTCATCCTGGTCCACAGGTTTCTTTCTATCCTCTCACAATCAGATACACATGCTTAGAATTTATATGGTTAGGTGTTAGATCCTTATCCGTTCAATTTAATGTTTTAAGACATTTGATATTTTTATGGTAGCAAAAGAGAAACTAGTTAATCATAGAAGTGTCATCTTGATATGAGGGAAAATATTTTCTATTTTGTTTGGTATTTTCATCAATCATAGAAGGGCCATATTGTTTTTAATTTTTTTTTTTTTTTTAAAACGTTTATATAAAAACTGAAAATGCTATTTTTGATACAAGTAATAAAAATAAAATTGCATTTTTAACTTTTTAATTAAAAATTAAAATCTTTTCTCAAAATAGACTCTTCCTTGTAGAAAATTGTACCAGAAAAAAAAATTAGGCATGTCCTTGTTTTTATTGGGATATCACTACTACTGCAAAGTTGCAACTAGACTTTTTAGATCAGATTGTTTTCAATGACTTGAGATTAATTAAGGTTAGGCTAACAGGATCACTTTTTAAAAATTGGTGATGAATTTTGGCAGTTTACACCGTTCCATTGAAATTAATTAAATTGGTTTTCCTCCCATCTTTCAGGGTCAATTTGTGCAGCAGTATGACGACTTGACAACTTGTCACTGACCATTTGAGTGATATACTAAGAATGTATAGGAAACAGAAGCCCTTTACTTCAACCATGAAGCTTTTTGCTTTAGGTGATTTTACTCTCTCATATGATTGTTCAACAGGACAGAACATTGATTCTTTGAGTTGAAGGCCAGAACAGTTGGTTATGAACTCTCCCTTTGTGACAATAGATAGTTATATACTCACATTTTTTTTGGATTGTTCAAAGGTATTAAGAAATTGACATTATTGTTATCTGATTTTGAGAAATTGATCCTTCCCCAATTGAAACAATGCTTTGGATGGATTAGATATGTGTAATTATAATATGTACATTTATAGTAAAATATAATGACTTGTAATTATAATTTTGGTACATAAATTTGTATATATTTTGGTATATATATATATTGGTTTGAATTGCCAATTTTGGATTTATAATTTTGGTGCATAAATTGATATATAATTAGACAACGCTTTCAAAAAGCGATGTCTAAGGTATACCTAAAAAAATTAAAATAGGAGGGGATTAGACAGCGTTTTCACCAGAAGCGCTGTCTAAGGTATACCTAAAAAATTAAAATAGGAGGGGCTTAGACAGCGCTTTCACCAAAAGTGTTGTCTAAGGTATTCCTAAAAGCGTTGTCTAAACCTTTAGCAGCGGAGGTTTAGACAGCGTTTTTAAAGCGCTATCTAAGGGCAAAAAAAGCGTTGTCTAAGGTCTTGTTTGGCATAGTGTATGGGGAATGATGCGGGAATGAAGCGTAAACCGCTCGAGGTTGATAATAAATAAGAGGGCAAATTTTGGGGTGTTACAGTGCGGGGTGGTAAAGGTTTCAATGTAGCAAGCTAAGTATCTAGCCTTAAAGTACGGGCAATAGAGGTAATCAACCCTCAAAAAGAGATAGTATCATTTTTTTCACAACGACACACATATGGGCTATCATGAACGGGGTCGAGTTTAACTTTTGATGTGCAAGTGCTACCTACAAATAAAGAAATTATTTGGCATTCATTCTGTTAAGAGTTTTCCCGACCAAATAAGGTGTCTGCAAATAATTGGCGAAAGTCACGGATGGTCGGGTTGTGAGTATCAGAATACATATTACCTTAAAAGGAATTAGTGGTAAAACCCTTCAATTATCTCCAGAAATGACCTTCCTCAACTGCCCAGTTAGTTTCTATTGGCGCCTCACATAAGACACCTTCTCTGTGGGGAAATCCCAACAACTATGTAAGCTAATTAGTTGTGTACTTATATTCCACATAAAACCTGCAAAACTTAACCATGCCTACGGTGCTTACAGTGTTTAGACTAATAGTGTAAATGAGGGAACTTAAAAATTCCTGAGTTAAACTCACATATGTGTGTTCTCTACGATCAAACAAGTTATGTAGAACTAAGTTTGCAACAAGTAGTAAACGCAATGGTAAATGCCTAAACTATATAAGCAAGCGTCGTCGATATACCTCGTGGAGTAGACGTCGTGTGTCAGCAGTTCCTCGTACTTATGCCTCTACTTGGTGTCATCCATCCCTTCTTAGAAAATGATACTTACATCACCCATTGCTGCCATTTTTGTTAGAGTTGTGAGAAAAATGGAGGATTTTTGGTGAAGATGTAAGAATGAGGATTTTTGGTGAAGATGTAAGAATGAGGTTTTTGGAATTTTTTGAATGGAAAATGGGGTTTCTAAGGTTGAAGAGTGGATGGGTTAGTGGAAAAGATAGTGGGTATTGGAGTTATGGAGATTAAATGTGAGTGAGTGAGTGGGATTTTATGTGAGTCGAAGATAGAAGAAAATGGGTTTTTGGGAGGTTGAAAATGAAGATTTTCGCTTATGTCACGTATTTTCATCTTCAGACCCCATGGCAGACGCCACTGGGGGATGACGAACATCATCTTCACATTTTGGTTGATGGGCTTTTAGCTACAGATCTGGGCTTCTAGGGGTGTGTTGGATGCATTCTGGAGGGAAATTATACCTTGTACAATCATCCTGATACCCCTATATAATTTCTAAATTTCAATTTTGCCCTTTCAATATTTAACATTGGACTAGACGAACCAGAAGTACAATGGATAAGTTATCTGGTTGAAAAATTTATAAACCGGAAGTAGCAATGATGAGTTATCCGGTTGAGAAATTTACAAACCGGAAGTAGCATTGTTATGTTTCCCAGTTCAGAAAATTTTCAAACCGGAAGTAGCACGCATGTGTTATCCGGTTGTGGAATTTCTTAAGCGGAAGTAGCAAAGTTGGGTTATCTGGTTCGTATTTTTTTTTATATTTATATTAAATTGAATTCAAGTGATACGGTAAATTTATTTTATATTACTTCAAAAATATATCAACTAAAATTTAGTGGATTGTTTTCAAATATAAAAGGAATTAGTTACAATTTTAGTAAACATTATAATGAAAATAAAAGAAAATATAATTATAAAATGTAAGAATTAAAGTTAGAAAATGAAAAGTTTTATAAACAATGAATCTAATAAAAATGTAAAGGAATTATTGAAATTAATTTATAGTTATGTAAGAATTAAATTTTAGAAAAGTGCTTCCAAAATTGAATTAAAGATTAAGTGATACGGTAAATTTATTTTATATTACTTCAAAAATATATCAACTAAAATTTAATGGATTGTTTTCAAATATAAAAGGAATTAGTTACGATTTTAGTAAACATTAAAATGAAAATAAAAGAAAATATAATTATAAAATATAAGAATTAAAGTTAGAAAATAAAAAGTTTTATAAACAATGAATCTAATAAAAATGTAAAGGAATTAATGAAATTAATTTATAGTTATGTAAGAATTAAATTTTAGAAAACTGCTTCTAAAATTGAATTAAAGATTAAGTGATACGGTAAATTTATTTTATATTACTTCAAAAATATATCAACAAAAATTTAATGGATTGTTTTCAAATATAAAAGGAATTAGTTACAATTTTAGTAAACATTAAAATAAAAATAAAACAAAATATAACTATAAAATGTAAGAATTAAAGTTAGAAAATGAAAAGTTTTATAAAAAATTAATCTAATAAAAATGTAAAGGAATTATTGAAATTAATTTATAGTTATGTAAGAATTAAATTTTATAATTAAAAAAAAAAACGAATCGGATAACCTAGCCTTGCTACTTCCGGTTAAGAAATTCCATAACCGGATAACACATGCGTGCTACTTCCGGTTTGGAAATTTTCTGAACCGAAAAACATAACAATGCTACTTCCGGTTTGTAAATTTCTCGACCGAATAACTTATCCATTGTACTTCCGGTTCGTTTCGTCCAATGTTAAAAATATTATTTTTTTACTTTGACTTCGCAGTAAAAAATTTAAATTATTAATTAAATATTGAAAGGGAAAAATTGGAATTTAGAAATTATGTAGGGATATCAGGATGATTGTATGGGTATAAGGTATAATTTCCATTCTGGAGGTGCATGACCCGTCTTTGAAGGTTTTTCTTTGCTAGATTATCACAATTGAAAAAAATGAAACTTGCATAATGATTAGGATTAATAATACTAGAAAACATAATTTAAAAATTTAAAATTTTAGCGAAAAAAGTATAATAAATAGAATTCACACAATTGGAAATAATACTAATCAAAATGATTACTAATGGAAATAAATAATTCTAATGGACGGGAAATTAAATCTAATTGCTGGAAATTAAATCTAATGATGAAAAAATGAATTCGATGGCGGTAAATGAATATATTGAAGGTGAATTACATATATGATGAAAAGAAATATCCTCTCTCACACATAAAGCGAGCAATGTCCTCAATGCTTCTAAAAGATCGGGTGGGAGTATTCTAAATAGACCTTCATCGGCTATCCTAATGTGGACAGTTGGCATCAAAGACTGTAGATTTCTTGACAAATGTAATATGTATCTTCGACATGTGTAGCATCAGATACCTCCATCTGCAAAGTAAGGTCTTCACAAAAAGAAGTCATCTCCTGACGCATGGCATTGAGCTAATAGTCAATGTTACGCCTCTGTAAATTATTTATTTACTTTTGTTGACATTCCGCTGCTAAAAATAACCAGAATGTGAACACCAATTTAGATTATGAACTCTGATCAAATGCAAACTAAGAAAACGGAAAACACAATTCACCCCTTTCTTAAGTATTTTTCTCACCTTCATTTTCTAATAAGAAAATATTGATGCATATATTTAATTGGAACTCGTGATACCATTGGTTAGATGAAGGAGACTTACCTATAGGGTGTGACTAGATCCCAAGTTAAAAAAAATGATTTACAAAAAAACTGTTTTAAGAAATTAACGATTAACGAAAGTGACCAGGATCGAATCTTCTAAACGGAACCACTATAAAAACTCGGATATCCGTATGTTAAAACCAATCGGTGATACTGATAAACAAATACATCAATATGATTTTATCAAAATCACTTGAAAGCTACTCAACAAATAAAGTTATTTCCAATGATAACAAACACAAAAACTTAATTGAGACAAATTATCAAACACCTTATGTGCAATAAATTTTGGTTAGAGTTATATATGGTTTTGTTGATTTTCAAATCCAACCACAATCAAATAGATTATGATCAACTTAACAAAACCTTTTTTCAAAGGTTTAACCAAACGTATGATCGCACAGTCTAAGAATTCAACAATTTGCAAGTGAAAAATAAGATATATATATATATATATATATATATATATATATATATAGAGAGAGAGAGAGAGAGAGAGAGAGAGAGAGAGAAAGAGGGGGGGGGGGGAGATAAAGAGAGTATACAAAGATTTGTTTAGATAGTTCCTCAATCGACCTCACTATGGTACATATGCCCTCAATTCAAATTTAAATTGAAATAGTGAAAATTAACCTTACTTTGCAAATTTAGTTTACAAGAGAAATGTAGCAACACAACCCTACAAACCCTATGTTTGATGTTGATCATAACCCTTTCTCTTCCCTTGATATGAGCTTGATTAAGTCACCCAAAAATACCAATTTGATTCATTGTCTCACACTACTCATTTACAAGAACCCCGTTCTTTAAAACCTTCACTCGTTCGAATCCAAATTGTGAATTCTTGTAACCTAAGATTTACCAATTTGATTCATTGTCTCACGCTACTCCTTTGCAAGAAACCCATGTTATTCAAAGCTTTCACTCGATCGAATCCAAATTGCATAATCTTGTTTAATACCTTCAAATCCCCAATTGATATTGAAGGAAAACCCCACCTTGATTTTCTTATTTGAAACCCTTAAAGATTTCAACCCAATTTATAGTTCACCAACCTAAATTTGACGTAATTAACTCTAAATCTAGATGGTACCCAAACAATGAATGATTATGTGTACTTTGTTTGTATGTATGCATAGAATGAAGTGTGAAGATGAAGATCACTCTTTGGAATCAATTTCGTTTATTATTTTCTCAAAATAACCAAAAAGAAATGATGCATGTATGAAGTATATATATGTGAACAAGTTAGGAGCAAAAGGAATGCAATATGTTTATAAAATGATGCAAATTTTAAAGATTTTTAATGCATGTGTAGACCTATGTAAGTCATAGGCCGACCTATTCGATCCTTGTGCTGACCTGTATAGGTCATGTGTCGACTTATGCAGCTAGCACATCAAATAGAGGCTACATGCTTTAAAAATAAGTTACATAGGTCGACCTGAAACTCGTATAGGCCGACCTGTATAGGTCATGTGTCAGTTTATGCATTCAACACATCAAACAGAGGGCTGCATGTTTTAAAAATGAGTTACATAGGTCGACCTGAAACTCGTATAGGCCGACCTGTACAGGTCATGTGTCAACCTATAGACTTGTTTTTAATATGAAACCATTTCTAAATCATTTTTAATGTATGAAACCTTTTCTAAATCACTTCCAAAATGTTTTAATGCTTCCTAATGCTAAGATGAAAATTAAGACTCAAAGGATACCTTCTAATATATAAAGGTTAAGGTATCATAATTTTGACATCACACAAAATACATATAACGGAAAGTTGCACTCACACAAATTGCTATCCTTGGTAGAATTGTAAAATTCATCTGGGGAACCTATTTAGTATACCATGGTTGAATAATGTCCAATTAGGGATTTGTTTGGGTTAAAGCTAAACCTGTAAAAAGTTTTTGTTTTGGATTGGGTATTACAATCCTAGTTTAGGTTGGAGATCAACCTATAATAAAATCTCATACGTTCTTGGTCATCCCGACTGTAAATCCAAGATAGGTTGAAACTCAACCAAGTACTTAAAAGCTTCATTGGTTCGAGATTAGACATGTGTTAAAATCTTAGAAGTTTTTGGTTATCCTGTATAAAACTCAGATATTGAGCTCAAAGGTTTGGAACTTGAAGACTAACCGCTCCAAGGTCCATGTTTATGGAAAGAAGAGTAATTACTTAAATACACCGTTTGGGAAGGAATATTGGCCCCTTCACTCTCAAGCTCATTCTGAACAAAAAACGCAAATGCCCATTTTTATGGCCCTGTATCTCTTGGTTGAATATCAACAACTATTCATTATATAAGGAGGTTCGTGAGCCTTTTCTACTAAAAGCTCTCAATGATTAATGGAAATTCTCAAGATCAATTCTTAGGGGAGAGAAGTATGTCCTTTTGTTTTGACCAAACTTCTATAACTCTTGGTGTTCTTCTTTTACCTTAACTCATTTTATCTTTACAATTTATTTTCCGCAATTTACTTTCCACGGATAAGTTATTAAAATGTTTTTAAACTCTGCTTCTATCTCCTAAAGTTTTTCAAAACTATATTTTTCTAAACCATAATTCACCCCCTTTTATGTGTGAAGTATCAAGTCCAACAAACTTATGGTGTCTTCTATGTCTCTTTTAGGGCATTCTCTAGGTCAACTCTCAAATATTTCACCATCATCCCTAGTGCATTAGGTAAGGTGATCCTGAAGTGGTCGAGTAATCTTCCCCTGTTCGGAAGATGTAGCATGTATGAAACATCATCATGTGTGATGGACATCTCACCATGCAGAAGATGATAAAATAACGTCTTAGAGTGACATCTCTCAACAAACGATTACAACACCATGGTTAAGAGTACTATAATCGGTCATGCATAAATCTCGCAACCCAGATATATGCATGGCATCATGAAACCACTGCTTCTCAAGTTGTTGCTGCCTTGAAATCTTCCTACCATGGTTGATGAATTTTAAAGCATCACGTTACTGCAAAAAATACATAATCATTAGATAGTTTGAATATTATAACACATGTGCTTTAAATAATATATACCGATAAATTTACCTCTTCATCTCACACGTGCCTAGAAGCATGGTCGACATACAGAGGTAACAATGATGTGTCATATGGGCCTCCTCCAAATTTCTTAGGAATATAAGCATCGACACGAGATGCATCAACATGGACTACTGGTGCTTTTAGGGAAGCATCAAGTAACGCATGCCCCTGGGAAGACAAATTCAGAGAGACTTGAACCCAAAATGTTGACACTTTCGCATGAAATAAACTTGCAACAACCAATGGTCATGAGGGAAATGATTTTTCCATGCAAACAAATGAAAATTGGGACACTCTATGGATATATGTGCTTGCAGGTAAGAAGCTTATTATCCTACTGACAACATTCCTATGTGTTTTGATGACAATAATAGTAATGATTGTTAAAGTCGATGGTAATAAATTTTCAACTCTCTAATGATGGTGTTTAATTTAAATATATATAAGCCTCATCAAGTAGGAGACTCAAGATTCCATTGAAGTTCTTGTATGATCGATGTATCTGGCAAAAGATCTTGAAAGCCTTAGAGTTGTGAAAGAGAGGAAGTGTGAAAGCTCACATGTTTGTGTCTATCTATATGACCAGAGTCTTGTGAAAGTAGTAGAATAACTCCTAAGATACTAAGACAACTCTCTTTATCGCTCTCTCTCACACACACACACACACTTAAAATCTCTTTTGAAACCCTTTTTTAACTATCAAAACTCCTAAAAATATTTTCAAGCATGAGCTAGTTGATTAGGAAACTGTCACCTTCATTTGAAGTATTTTTTGAACTATCCAATATATTGGGGCCTAAATCAAATTGATTGGAAGAGGAAAAATCGATTATGACAATGTCTTAATGATTGGTAACAACTTTTTATCCAAACTTTCCAAAATAAAAAAAAAACTCAATTATTTAGGTCATCTGATTGTTTAGAATAAGAACCCAAACGATTGGAACATTAATATTTCCCATGGATCATTTCCCTTTTTTAGTATATTCTTCTCCTATATAAAAGAGACGCCTCTCATCTTCATTTCACACCTGAAATCCCAATTTCTCAATTTCTTAGGAATTTATCTCTTTTCTCTCTCTCTCTCTCTCTCTCTCTCTCTCTCTCTCTCTCTAAAATATTTTCTTTTCACCTAAGTTTCCTTAGTGTCTTGTGAGTGAAAATTACTTGTGAGGAAGAAGTTGTATTGGGGTCCTTCCATTGTTACTCTCAAAAGTACGATATTCTTGGAAAACCGAGTTCCGTTCTTGAGATTAACTAGTCATAAAATCTATGTTTGACTATGAAACATAGTCTGAAAAACTCATGTTTGGTTATAGAGATAGCCCATAAAATCTCTAATCGGTTCGTTAGCTCGTCCTGGGAAAAACTTTCTTTTTGGTTGGTATAAGCCATTGTTAAATCTCTAGATCTGCATGTATTGAAGGTTTGTGGGCATAACTTGTAAAAGCTCAAGTTTATAGTCAAAATCTCAAGAAAATCTCTTAGGGACATGAGTAGGCCAATGTTCGGCCGAACCTGGATAAGTCACTGGTCTCTTCTCTCTAAACTATTGTCTCTTAATTTCTGCTACTTACTTTACCACTTTTATTTTTTGTTGTTTGTTTTAATCTGATCTTAAGAATACTAACATAATTCTCTTTTTAAGTAACAAAATCTTAAATTTAATCACGTATTTTGAATACCAAACCCCCCTCTCTCTTGTGCTTGAAATCACTTGTCTAACACACTTTACCACTTTTATTTTTTGTTGTTTGTTTTAATCTGATCTTAAGAATACTAACATAATTCTCTTTTTAAGTAACAAAACCTTAAATTTAATCACGTATTTTGAACACCAAAATCCCCGCTCTCGTGTGCTTGAAATCACTTGTCCAACACCCTCTACCGTGTCTCAATTGTTCTTGGTTGTCAGTCATGTTACCTATAATTAAACCAGACAAAGCAGGAAAAAAATCAAAGTCAAATGAGAGACATTTAAAAACATACCAGACAATGCAGACTGACAAAATATGGAAGTACAATTTCGTATTCCCCGAAAATCAAATTCTGAAGAAAAAATACATAAATGCACTTCCATAGTTACATGTAACTCAGAAAACCAAAAATGACAAAAATGCATGCTATGAAAATGTGACAAAATGTAATTGGACAAAACACAATGCTCATTATAACAACCCAACAATGAGTGTAACTATCTATATAGTAATGTGGATTTCACAACCTAATGTTCTTATTTCTTAATCCGTGTAGAGAAAATAAAAAACTTAGACTGAAAAACTTACCAAATGTACAAAGGAAGTCAAATCACTTGAATTAAATGGATGTTGAGAACCACTTGGATTTAATGGAGTAGAAAAATCAAGTAGATTAAATAAAGTAGAAAATGCAGTTGAATAGAGAAGTGATTTAGAGTGTTTAGAAGTGATTTAGAGTGTTTTTGCTCAAATAAGGAAGGAGAAAGATCTGATGCATATTTGATTAAAATCTCGTTCAGATGTATATTTCGAGAAGTTGTTACGGAGATGTATTTTTGTATTATGTTTTTGTCAAAAATAAGAATGTGAGTCACTTACGAATGAATTAGATGTGAACTGAGGTGCGTTCAAAAGTACACTTATGAATTTTAAAGATATTTTTGGTTTTTCACAAGGTGTATGAGCACAAGTGTGGAAAAAGTTATACTCTATATAAATTTGTATCCGAAAATCCAGACTTAGTATGCATCACCAATGTAACAAATATGTAATCAACAATATTCCTATTGAGAAAAACCTTTAAAAAATAAAAAAAAATGATTAAAATAAAATTAGTAAAATATGAAAATACAACTAAAAATAAAATAAAAAATCAAATTAACAGTCTATGATAGATAATTCTTAGGGTGGTATCTCACATTTAGTCCTTAAATATAGAACTTTGATCCTCATTTTTTTTTTTTAATGAAATGACATGGTAAATTTTCGATTAAGAATTGATTTTTTAGAGAATCCATTTTTTTACATTAGGTTGCGTAAAGATGAAAAAGTTTAAAATGCATTTAAAAATATATTTCCTAAAATTTTCTAAAGCATTTTTAGGTTTTTAAGGGTGTTAGCCACCGCAAAGGTGAGAAGAAATTGTCAATTTTTATTTGAGGGATTGATAAGATGGATCGGAGCAATATTGTTTTAATTAGATTTATTTGTCCCTAGTTTCTCTTGCGTAGATTCCGATATTAGCTTCACCGTACACTCACACTTTTTTCATCTTCACTCACTCACACAAACACACCTTTCTCTCCTCTTCTCACTTTAAATACTCGTAACAAACTTCCATCAAATTAATCACCACACCGCCGTCTCTTCCCTCATCTCTCACCATGTCCACCGCCAACGAAGATTTCCAAGGTACTTTTACTATTCTTCTTTTTCGAGGGTTTCGCTTTGCAATGCGAATCAGAATAAACACATTTTTTCTGCTTTATTTTTCAGCATCCAATAATGCTGTTATTTTATTTTCTCATTATTCTTTTTTCGCTATCGATAATTTTATTTTTTTAGGTTCATAATTGAAATTTGATCTTTAGCTGTTTCCGATGGATGAGTAAATGAAAAAAATTATAATTTCAATAGGTATATACAAAACGGGCTTTTAACCCAACCTCGACCGCGAAAAAACGGTATAGACAGATACCGATACTGATACAGACAGTTATTACCATTTCTTATATTAAGGTTAATTCACATTGTGACTACCACGATCAGTGTCGCAACATCTGGATCGACCAAAATCACGAAAACGGCGACCATTTCTTAAAACCCTGGATACAAATAGTACTAATTTAAAATTGAAAATGACATAGACTTAACCTTAAAAAGAAAGCAAACTAGACCAAAATGGCGAGATTTCTATGTCATTCAATTCATATTTACTTTCTTTTTTATATGCGTCAGGTGTTTCAAATTGTTATGTGTTCAAGAGCCGGTTGCAGGAGTATGCTCAGAAAGCGGGACTTGCCACACCTGTGTATGAAACTACCAAGGATGGGCCTTCCCATGAACCTTGTTTCAGGTCAACGGTGATTGTGAATGATGTTCGGTATGATTCTTTGTCTGGATTTTTTAACCGTAAAGCAGCAGAGCAGTCAGCTGCCGAGGTTGCTTTGATGGAGTTGGCCAAATCTGGTGAAGTTAATCAGTCCATCACTCAACCTGTTGTAAGTAGTCTTTGCAAAAGTCCTTACCAATTATGAATTTTTTGTCTGAGAGGATAGAAAGTTCCGAGTGTAGTGATTATTGTCGATTATTTCTCACACATCTATTCTGTTGTTGTCCATGTTGATGATTAGAAGAAATATCGTGTTGGATATTTGTGTTCTGCATCCTTTGTTCTGTATTGTAATATATTACAGCTGTTCAGGTTATTTTATATTTTCTGCCTCTGATCATTTTAATGATGTTTCTTCCAGCATGAAACTGGATTATGCAAGAATCTACTTCAGGAGTATGCTCAGAAAATGAACTATGCAATGCCAATGTATCAATGTAAAAAAGATGATACACCACCAGGTAGAGCACCGTTATTTTCATGTACGGTCGACATTGGAGGGATTCTCTATATTGGGGGAACAACAAAAACAAAGAAGGAAGCCGAGATAAAAGCTGCAAGAACTGCTTTATTAGCTATCCAGACAAATGCATCTCGGGTTTCTGAAAACCAGTCTGGCCATTTGACGGTCATTCCATCCAGAAAAAGGGCAGCAGATTCTGTACCTGATGAGGCTTCGAAAGCTCCAAAGGCTAAGAAAGCACGCTTTAAAAGGAAATTTCCCAAGAGGAAACCGTCTAGAGACAAAAAGCCTCATGTTCAGATTGACAGTGCTGGCGATGGAGCAAATATCAATCACGAGATTGAATCACTTGCAAATGCTAATGATGAATCTGGCATTCAGGTAATCAAATCTGAAGCAATGTTCCCTTCAGAAGCTGTGAAGAATTCTGAGAATGGAGTATCGACTAACCATCGTGAGGAAGAGATGACTGACTATCATGTGAAAGAGACATTAGCTGGAGATGGGTCTTTTGCTTTGAATAATCAAGAGGTTTTTGATAATGGGAACTCTACAGAATTTCAATCCAAAGAGGTCAGGCTTGAGAAAGAGACGTTAGCTGGTGGATCTTTTGCTTTGAATAATCAAGAGGTTTTTGATAATGGGAACTCAACAGAATTTCAATCCAAAGAGGTCAAGCTTGAGAAAGAGACGTTAGCTGGAGATGGGTCTTTTGCTTTGAATAATCAAGAGGTTTTTGATAATGGGAACTCAACAAAATTTCAATCCAAAGAGGTCAAGCTTGAGAATGTTGTTACAGAAGTGTCGTTTGCGCCAAACGGAGACTTACTAGCAAAGAGCGATGGGATGTTTGCGCCAAATGGAGACAACATACCGGCAAAGAGCGTAGGGATGTTTGTGCCAAATGGAGACATACCGGCAAAGAGCGATGAGATGAGATGAACAAACAACATTTTAACTGAGATATGGTCTCTGCCAATTGATTGATTATATTGAGTTTTTTGTTTTTTTTTTCTTACTGAAGAGAGGCTTGAGACTCAAGCATATTAATTATTATCAATTAAAGATTTATTTATAATGGAAGAAAGATCCAGTAAGTAGCAGGCATTGATTAGGATTGTTAGGATATTAGGTTACATCTCAAGAAAATAGAATATAGGTTAATTTAGGTTATGATATGAACCAAAGCTGGTTAATAATTTATAACTGAATGGTATTTCAGTCCATTTATTTACTTATGGTATTGCACTATTATATTAGTATAGGCTCTATTTATCTTTTTTAGAGGTGTTGTCTTAATATATGCCTGTGTTAATAGTTACTAAGATGTAGTCTCACGATTACAAAAAAAATCTCTAATATACTCATTACATGTCTAGTTGATTATTCAAAATTTTGATTGTAGTCCTCAAAATCTTTGATTTTTTTTTAAATTTATTTTATTTTTTGAAATAGTTCTTTTATCTCCTAAAGTTTTACTCTTTTTCAAAACTTTATTTTAAAGTGTTTTACTAATCCAGCTCGAGGTATATAAGAACTATATAAGAACCAACTATGAAGGTATCATGTTTCTATATAAGAACCAACTATGAAGGTATTATGTTTCATTACAAATTTAAGATTACTATATTATTTTTTATATATTTCATTCATAAATTAGAAGTGGATACATGTGATGAACTGAATGTCTTGAATCAGTGGTGTTGATCTTTGTTATGGTGATGCAGGGTAGATCTGCATGGTTAACACTCCAACGCTCAAATCAGTTCAAGATTCAAGATGAGTAATGTGTGAAAAGTGAATATCAGAGAGTGTACCTTGTTTCTTATGAATATTGACTTTATACCTTGGACCGAATGAAATGGATTTGAGCTCAATTAGTCCTTGGCTATTTGGGTATTTGGTCAGCCCAAAACAACTGCCCCCAATGCTTTGTCGGACACTGAGTGACTCAAGGAAGCCTTTAGCGATTTTGGTCGGTCTCCAAGACGTCGTCCGATATGAGTTAGACCTGAAACATTTGGAATCAGTTGAAAAAGTAGTGGGAAACAAGCGCATTAAATGTGTTTTTATCATTGGGACGTTTTGTCGCCTTCTTCTGACATGTGTGCTGACGCGACAAGTTAGGGCATGTCGCAACTTATAGTGCACTTGAGTTCGCTTGAATCCCAAGGAAGAATCTAGTTCGTTGATTTCATAACTCCTTTCTTTAGTTGAATTGGATCATCCAATAGTTTTCGCTTATAAATAGGAAGAGTCAAACATTTATGAATCTTTTTGCAATCTCTGGCAATCAAATTCATTCACACACACTTTATTGACAAATATTTTTGCCTCTTTCTTTTTGAGAACGTTAACCAGGACAATTGCAGTTTTGTTGTCAAAACATTTTCTTTCTTCATTTATTTTGCTTCATCAATCTCATATAACCAGATATCATCCTAAATCCAAGCTTTTATCTTCATCATTTCCTATTTTCTAGCCAGGGTGAGTGAAAATACAATTAATCTAGTGAGAGATTATGAGAGAAAAACTTTTTCTACCTCGAGAATGGGGACATCACCCGATTCACACCTCCATCCTCTTAATCAAAATCACCTGGAACCAAACGTCATACCATTATCTGACGATTCTGACTCATAGATGGTATATGGAATTTCTTTGAGGAATGGGTTTCTTCATCTGGATCATTAGAAGCCATTTTATTAAATGGCGGTGGATAGGTGAATCGTGTCGAGGTCCCGATGTCCTCTCCCATCTTAAACAAGGGGAAAATACATTGTAATATCCCTTATACCCTTAAGTGCTCTAAGTGTTGTCATTTGGGACCAATAAAATAACCAAGGGACTCTGAAGAGATCAATTATTATTTTAAAAAAAATGACCATTATTAATAAGTACATGAAAGGAAAGAAGAACAAGAAAGAAAAAGAAGGAGAAAAACGCGAGGAAAGAAGAGGAAAGAGGAAGAAACTCATCATCACCACAATCATCTTAACTTCATCCTCATTTTCATCTCTATTTCATCAATCTCGTCATCATCTTCTTAAATCATATGAGTTCTAGTTAGAACCTTATGATTTTAGGAATTAGGGTTTGTGCTAGAACCATGGGATAGTTGAGGAATATTCTATCTTAAATATGAGTTTTACCATGAATTTGTCTTGTTTATGTCCTTCATGATTTTGTTGTGTTCCATATGTTAAATGTGGTTGTTTGATTATGAATATCATGAAGGGTTTATGCAATGAGTTGTTTTAATTATGAACAACTCCACGAAAAATAATTCTACGTGTTCTTCATGTGTTGGTTGTGTCTTTTGATTGAATGATGTTGTTTTGATTATGAGAATCATGAGATAGTTAGTAAAATTTATGAAGGATGTTCTATCTTGATTATAAATTGCCATAGATAAGTGTTTCATTTATATTCTCCATGATTATACATTTCATATGTTCTATCTTGATTTTATATATATATATATATATATATATATATATATATATATATGTGTGTGTGTGTGTGTGTGTGTGTGTGTGTGTGTGTGTGTGGTATCATGATCATCGTGAAGTATGTTAGCTAGAATATTGGTAGAATCATCTGTTAGAAAAAGGATAATATTGCAGGTGTAACAGGAACTGGTTTAAGAATGATCTTGAAAGGAATCATGCATCAAAGTTGGGTTTTTATGTGAAAAATAATGTTATAGGTTAACACATACATATTTAGATCGACCTATAAAAGTTTTATCTTCAGTATAGGTCGACACCCATGCCTCAATATTGAAACATGTAGCCACTGTCCTTATGTCACCTCTTATAGGTCGAACTAAGACCTTTATAGGCCAAAACATAGCTTGATTAGGTTAACCTATTGGCCTAATTCCTTGAGAAAAAAAATTAAATATGCCACCAATGGGGGTTGAACCCGGGACCTCCTTGTCATGGTGTATGTCTTACCATTAGGTCAAGACTTTTCTTGTTGAATACTTATGAAATGAATAATGGTCAATATAAATCTTAATTAGGTTAGATTGCTAGATAATTTGAGTGTTGTAACTCTATTTTGGACGCACACGGATGCGTTAGAAAGATAACGTAGTGAATTATTATGATGCATGTTAAACATTGTTATTGTGTTGAATGTGAAATAACATGATTAAAGCCTTATGAAGATGAGTGAGGAAACCTAGGTTTATAATAAGGTAAATGAACTAGAAATATAACTTAGGTTACAAATATGACTTAGATAACATCAGACGACGATGTTTATTCGATATGATACTTATGTGAGTATCATGGATGGATGATCGACATAGTTGAGAGTGATATGCTTTATATGGAACATGTTATGTTGTTATGTGACTAAGGTGAATGTGATCACCTTGTGATTGTAGAATGAAATCATGTTGTGTTTCTATCTAATCATGCAGTTGGAAATAACCCCTTTTTTGTACCGTTCCAAGTTGTGATGCTTATATAAAGTAAGAATTAGGATGTACGCAATGGCACTTGAATGACCTGGGTTTGAATCCCAAAAGAGGTGGATTTCACAATAGGTTAGAATCCTATATGGGTAAAAGGCTTGAAATGGGTTTGGAGTCCCATATGAAGCGATGATTCTTGAGGTGGATGTTATCCATTAGAATCCAAAATCCACGTGTGAGTTAAAGTATGAGAAAGGATTTGTGATCTATGTCGATAACCCTATAAGTAGGGTTTTCTGGGGAAAGATACATATGATACAAGGATATGTGACCAGTGTCGATAATCCTAGACATAGGGTTGGTCGAGGAAAGATGTCTTGGTATAGTTTTCGATTAGTGATTATTTGGGTTGATGAACTCAAGGGATATGTTTCCATACATTGCAAGTTTGGTGTACTCAAGTCTTTTTACCCCTTATTGACTTGAGTAAGGATTTATTAGAACCTTATAGATCCGAGTTGACCAATAAGATAGGGAACTCACTGAGATTATTATCTCACCCTATTATTGTTGTTGTTTTTCAGGTATTGTTTGCATGTTTAATATATAAGAGGAGTTGTGCATTGATGTTTCAAGGGAAGCTCTTATTGTAATCTTTCGTTGTGTATTTTGTACAATTGCAAATATTTTACATAGTTCTTAGATTTTTATTTAGGCATTATTATATGATATGTGACATATGTCTATTTGACTTTATGGATATGGATATAAAGATGTCGTTATGCACTTATGTTGTGAAAGTACAAATAATTAACATTTTTATGGTATTATTCCAGATAAATATTATACAGGTTGTTACATACAAGCCAACTGACAAAGGAGAAAATAGGCTAAAAGCCTTATCCAACTTTGCCCGAGGACCAATAATTGTGAGCTCAGCAACACTGAGGTGAAAACCTACACGGATCTTTGAAGTCGGTCAGACGCAGTCAAGCTCGATTGTGTGGATGCATAAGTAATGGGTATTCCCTTTGTTCTGAGTACTTGGGAAGAAGTAGAGGTTACAGGTATTGTGTTTGGTGATCCTCTATAATGGTTGGCTCTTACAGTGGGCCTAGATAAAAGGGTATGTCGCTCTTTTGACGACGGTGCGGTCCCTCTCTATAAATGTTTATTCATAAGGATATGTCTTCGGCTACCTTTCACTGACTTCGAAATGGTCGTCATGAAGCACTTAAAATTTACTCCATCTCAACTTCATATAAGGTCTTATGCAGTCATTAAGGTATTCCAACTGTGCGTTGAGAATAAATCTTGGAAACCTTCCCTTGGATTCTTCCTTAATTTGTCCACCTGAGGTGCACCTCTCATGAAAACTTTTGTGATCAATGGCTCATTTGCATCCATCAGAACAATCCTTGGATCAACACTTTCACCCGAGACTGTTGTAATCTTATGGGGAACTTTTTACTAGTGATGTCCCTTACGTTAAAGGCACGTCTCACTGGGTGTTACTCTCCTACCAAGTCTTCTCTCTTTAGTAGGAGTTCATTCCCAAAGTACTTCAATTCACTTTAACATGGATGTGTATTCCTAGCATACCAAGTTGAATTTTTTCTCTAGACGGGGTGGCATTGAAGGAGTAAATATCATCTTGGTTCCACAGACTTGGTTATGAGGAAGGGTTTGGCCCCAACGAGGTGTCTCTTGCCAAAGTGAGAAAAGGACAAATTTTCACTTACGCCATTGTGAGTGCAATCAATCAAGAGGAGAGAAAAGAGATATTTTGTTAAGATAGAGTTCTACAATTTTTTTCATGTGCTATATTTGAAGATACCCTGAACTAGCTAAAATTTGTTATTTGTTCCCGTTGATGCTCAAGGTCTCCAGACTAATCCCTCTAGCCATGTAGTGACGCCCCCTCTTGAGACCACAAATTTTATCCCATTTGGGGCTCTCGTCTCCATCATTGAGACTATTACAACTACCATCAAGGTCGACCAGTTGGTTATCGAAGCAACCACTTTGATTGTTGAGGAGACATATTTGTCTCCAATTTCGATGAATAAGGCCTAGGATGAAGACCCACACCCCCGAGAAGAATGTTTTTGAAAACGGACCCATCTCTTTGGGAAGGGTGCTTCAAGGGAAATGAGTACTTTAATGTGGATGCTTGCTACTTTTTCCTCTCGACTTGCCCATACTTCTAATGAAGTTGTTTTTGTGTTGACGAATGACCTATCTTATGTCCAAAATCTCTCTGTGGCAAAAAATATGGATCTTGTCTATGAGATCACCCATAACATGTATTTGGCATATTCCTTACATTTTATGGTCACTGCTGGTAGAGGATATGTCTTTGGTGTCAGTAATCACTACAAGGAAAGGGACACTTGGAAGGAGAAGTGTGAGGCTATAGAGAATAAGTGCTCTACCCTTTAGAAGGATCTGATAGAGCTGCAGAAGAAGGTTGAGTATGTCAACTCTCTATAAGAGGAGTTGAAGACATATAGTCCCTCTTTTACTCTGGTTTCTCGAGTGAGTAAGTTGGAGGTGATCTCAAAGTGGAGGAGAAACATTCTCATGATGCCTTTGATGTTGTTGCAAAGAAGACCCATCAGGTGAAGGAAGATTAAAAAATCTACTGGAGGTCGGGGCTCATGTCGAAGCCTCAAAGACTCTTGAAGACGAGGTTTCTAGTCTGAAGAAAAAGCTCAATGGTTCTATCCAACAGACTATATAAGTTATGCCCGTGTTCCACGATCAGGTCATGGAACAGGAAAAAAGTAATTCCTTATTACTCTAATTTTGGTTGAAGGAGTAAACCCTGAAATTCTGGTAGGAAGATCACAGATGTCTTAACCACATGTTAGGACATTGATCTTTGCATTATATTAAACAAGGGAAAATAGAATAAAGACTGATATTTATAATATTAATGCACAAACATGTCAGATGTTGTAACATATGTTTCGATATGTTTAAATAGCAAGCATAATAACATAGTTATAATTGAAAGAGTACTCATAATTTAGATCACAAGTCACAAAAAGAATACTCATAATTGAAAGAGACAAAATGTTAGAACATTTTGTCCAACATTCTTGCAAAACAACTTCAAGGATGAAAAAACTGATGACAAAGATCGACACACAATCTTTCTCCCCCTTTTTAGCCAAAAATTGACAAAAGGAGCCAATATAGAACCAAACCCAGACAAATATCTCCTAGAAGCGGACAAAAGCGATTTTAACAAAATCACAAACTGAGACAAAAGAAGCTAAAGACTCCCTTTTAAATACCCGAGTTGTTTCCTTCGGATGTAATGAAACAAAGGATAATTTAATAAGGGCATTAAAATATGGACGTAGCTTCACCAAAAACGAATATGCACCGCCCAAAATAACTTTGGTTGTTTCTTCTTTAATGAGAACCGTCCAAAGAAAATGCATGAAACGAAGAACATGTTTTGCACGTGAAGTTTTTCCATTATCCAAGTCACATTATCCAATGTTCAATGAATGTTCTGAACAATGTCCTCACATATAGTTGGACATTTTCTAGTTTTCTCAAATACAAACCCAAGAGGAAACACTTCTTCTGAATTGACCAAGGCCTCATAACATTGTTCCATCCATTACAGACATACTCCCATATAATCTTCAGAGAAACATAAATTCTCCCAGATACTACCAATGATTCTCAGGACACTCCTAAGAAGCAAGTACATCTCATATTTAATCCATTGACTTTTCAAGATAAAACTGCCAAGTCCACCACAACCTGTAACAACAATATAATGTTAAGACATTTTTCCCAATATCTTATCCTCATACAAAGAAGAATAATTATTGTTTTCTTGATCCTCAAGAAATCTTGATAAATAAATGCACTCCTGCAATGATGTGTTTTAGAAATAAGTTTAACTCCCCATGTACTAGATAACTAGTGCTCATTTGAAAGAAGAACACATTATTGATGAATGGAAAACACAAGACTTGTCTTCATGTTTTCAAGAGCTCATTCTTTGTCCAACACACATGTCGAACACAATCATTCCTTGTACCTTTTCTCCTTCTTATCAGAGACAACAAGACTCACATGCTGCCATATGACCACCATCATGCAAATAGTGATATCATCATCCAACTAACTCTAGGTTTGAGACCAAAATCAACATTGAACTCTCTCTTACTGAACCCATCCATGCATTGTACAAATTCCTCCTGAATATCACAATCATAGATGTTTAAGTTTAGGATGCTCACTTTCCTTGAAATACATAGTCTGTTAACACTCAGATGTCATCCTCACTTGTTTTGATATCATCCACATGCTTATGAATAGAAATCCTTAGCTTGCTTGCTCCATGAGATTCAATCTAATCCACTTCCTTAGCGTGACTTGTAGAAGAAACCTTATCTTCAACCATGATAGTTTTCATCTAATCATCATCCCGTATGAGAAGATTTGTCACTTATGATTCATCTGGTGAATATCCACTTTCATATTCTGAGCTTCATCAATTCAAACCTTTATATCTTACTTCAAGTCAGATATTTCCTCATCACTCTCTTGTATGATAAGTTAAGATAATTCTTATTCAAGATGTTCCTATCCAAGGATAACAAGACCACATGATGTTCTAACATTAGTTAAGACATCCTTCATGTATCACATACATCATACCCAATGGTTCTTGATTTAACAATCGCATGCCTTGTTATCTACATAACTCTAAAAGTCTCCAGAGAGTACATCTCCATTAAATTTATCATCAAGAACTCCTGACCTTCATCGAGAGAAATAAACTTTCCTTAACCACGACAATCATCTTTAGTTCCTTAGAGCTTCTGTCACAAGCTCCAAGATATAACCGAAACCATATCTCCATTTGATCTTCTACCAACTACCCTTTTGCACAAGAGTAATTTATTTCAAGTACACTCCTTGGACCCACATTTGAGAACAACCAAATGCCACTAGTTGGTTAACTCATCTTCCTTAAGAGTTCCAAGTGATCTTTTGATTCACCAATGAAACTTGTTCTTCAATTTACATATCCCACCTACTCCATTGTAGGATATCAAAACTAGAAAATGTAACATCTACCATTATTGCAGCTCCCGAAATCTGCATGAGATAACCTTTTTGAAGTATTAATAGTTTCCATTCCTGAGAAGATCAGTTGATCCCAAGACGATATGTTTCCACTGTCGCTAATTCCATAGAGATAACTTCCAAATGTTTAGCTTGATGTCAGAACATTTGATAGGACATCCAACTGATGGCCCCATTCTTTCTATAAACAGCCTTGAAGATCAAACCAACAGGTTTCAAGTTATCATGCCCCTTTGATGACTTTTCAACCTTAGTAAAACAAGAGTTTCATGCTCTCATATACTTGATTACAATATCAATTTTGAGTAGACAACCTTTATCGTGCTTTGTTGTACCATAAATACTTTATACATCTTAAGGAGAGTATGATTCACAAACACATCTCCAAACACTCCAAAGTATGATTCTTTAATAGTTGGTAGTCAAGGGATAAACCATATGATCAATTAAACCAAATAGAAATCCAGCTTTCCTTGAATAGAGTCTTCTTCAAGATGTCAAGGAAAAAGTCCTGGAATTTTTGCTTAGTCCTTCTCGTTGTCCTTTTTAATACTTCTTCAAGCATGTTGATAATGAACCTTGGCTTCTACACTCCTATTGAACTTAAATCAGAAATAAACTGATCTAAGGAATATCCATCAAGACGATGATGACTTTATATTTTCTCCCAAGAGCCTCTATAATCTAGACACGTTTCTAGGATAGAAACTTTATAGACGAATCACAAGCCTCTGTAGTTCCTGTCTGAAGAAGATTACCAACACCTTCAATCAACACCTAAGGTTTTGATTCCCAAAGCCTAACTAACACCCTTTACTTGTTCTAGAGACTCACTCCTTGAGCCAACAATATTCTGCACAACCTCTAAAGAAGATATCTTTCAACATTTGGTTGAACATTTTTTCCTTTGAAGTCTTCCAAGAAGATTTTGACTATGATCATCCTCTGGGTTTCAACTAGAGATGTTGTACCTCTTCATGATCCATTTATTCTTCGGCTACCAAGAACTCCATATGCAAGAAGAATCAACTAAATACTTATGGACTCCAATAATCAGTTGATCTTAAATCCTTATTCAATATCCTTTAGTGGTAGATCTGTTCCTTCCTCTCTAATGATGAGACATTAAGACTGACATCCCAGACACAACTTGATTTCAGCTGACAATCATGTCTTCTTTATTCAATGAGAATCCACTTCAACTGGATTGAATTCTCCTTGTAGACTAGATCAACCTTCGAATTAAAAGATAACCACTTCCTTGCAAGTCATGGATGGTGAACATAAATCACCTCCACTTTCTTCAAGTTGATGTTCTTCTCTCTTTGTACTAAGAGAACCATCTTCAGAAGGAGAACTAGACCAAGAATGTATACCTCTAAACATGACTAGAGATGCATTTATGAGTGGACTTGAGATAAGTTTCAAGTATCTATGACAACTTTTATTCATGACCAGAATGTTTACCAATTTCATAGGCCAAAAATTGATAAAAAAGAATTCAACTCGTCTTCCTCAAATCTGACTTCAAGGTACCCAAGAGAACTAACCTTTAAATTAGTGAACAACAACAACCAACACTCTTCATTCCATTTCTCCCGACTTTGGAACGACTATGGATTTTGTGATGCTGATATCTTAAAGAACACGAGCAAGATTAGGAATAGATTTCACCATTTATCCTCTTTGGACAACAATCATCTTAATTTATCCCCAATAATAGATATTTCTTCGCTATCAGCTCCGGAAACTCAAGACAACTAGGATTCTTCCAATCAGAGACACAAGCAGCGAAACACCAAATAACATCTTCAACAACCTTCAAGAAAGATGTCAAAACATCTTATAGGATACCATCAACAATCACTGACAGTAGTAGAAACTCTACGAAAGCATTGAACAACCATTAGTAATTGTCACCCTTGATCCAGAATACTCATCCCATCCATCAATACCCTTGAGTATATCAGAATGAATGATTTGATCACACATTGACTCCTCCTTGTTTAAAAAGTAGAAAGTATCTCCACAAGATCTCATCCAGAAATAGACATGATGCTTACTCTTATACCAATTGAAATTCTGGTAGAAAAATCACAGATGTCCTAACCACATGACGAGACATTGATCTCTGCATTATATTAAACAATGGCAAAAAGAATGCAGATTTTTATTCACAATATCAACACACAAACATGTCAGATGTTCCAACATCTGTTTTGACATGTTTAAACAACAAGCATAATAACATAGTTGTAAATATGTAGAATGATAAATAACACAATAATTGTTAACCCAGTTTGATCCAACACACCTACTATGGGGGATACCAATCCACGAAGAATATCACATTATTAGTTGGATTATCGCTTGTACACAATATTTGTTGTACATATAAACAACCTACATTTTTACCTAATGTTGCCCAATGTAATCTTTATCGTAGAAACTTCATCTTTGATAAGAGAACCCAATCTCACTCCCTTGAATCACCACATGTGATTCCTAATAGTTACAACACAACAACTTCATCATTCTATTTGAAAGCCCCACCTTTCAATACAAAGTTCAGCTAAGACTCTTGACTAACAACCATCCTTGTATATGCTTCAAAGCTTCATCCAAGAACAATACATAATTAATTACCTACAGGCTTCTGAATTATGTTCAACAACTATGTCTACCTCAGCGTATCCAATTAATACAAAGGTTGACTTACAATACAAGAAAGCATACGACTCTCAAAATCCTAAAACCTTATTTTTTACTTTTACAAAAGTGTTACAATTATTAGTTTTTTTTCCCTAGGTCTAGATCTCTATTTATAGCATTATGCTGATCCATGGGCTTTAAATCTTCTGTCTTCTGATTCCTTGATTCATGTGTTGATTACTGCAGAGAATCTCTAACCAGATATGAAACATATTTAAAATATATGTTGTAACAGTCTTGGATGTCGAGTCTTCATGTCAGGATATCTCATTCGACTTCTTTGTCCTTTGGCAGATTTCTTCATCTTTATCAGTATTATCTTTTACCAAAATTTAGTAAAATCATTAGAGCTTTAAAACACCCTTCTAGGTTGCACCCAAAGGGAATCTAATCGATGACCTTGGTGCTCCGACCTCAGGCACTTTAGCTTGACCGCTCTTCTTCTTTTCATGTAAGAAATTTAGGCCATTATGTCTTGGATATAACAACTGATATTTATAAAAGTAATTTTAGCTCAGTGATCTAAACATTGCTTAGTTTTGAATTTTTTATTTAGTTTACTTCATTTGTTACAATGTTGTAGTTTTGGTTGTTTATAAGTTGTTTTCACGCTACAGTTGGCTAGCCATCCCTACAGTGTAAAGTTAGTCAGCATTGTTGGTGTTCACTAGTGAATTTTGGGTGTGAGAGCCCATATTGATTTCCTTTTAAAAATTAGGGGGTGTCCATCCGCACCGACATATTTGATATGTTATTTTATCTTTACGGGCAATGGTCTTTGTGATTTGCGACTGACATTAGCTACCACTTTTGTTGTTGTATTTTTCTATTGTATTTAGCATGCATTATAACAGCGTATTAATTTGTGTGATATATTGAACATGTTACTTGTGTTTCCCATGGTGCGCTCGTAATCGGCGAGACCGGTGAGATGCATATTGCGTTTTGCGTCATAGAGGACCATCCTTTGCCAAGGGTACGATCCTCGTCCCTTCCCCTAGGACTTGGCTCAAATAAATGTGAATGTCTTTGGCCTCCACCGCCTAACGCCCTTGTACTGAAGGGTTGCGCGATCTACGCAAAAATGTATTTAAGTCGTATTATAAATGAAAAAAGTGTGTAGTCTGTATCAGGTACGCAATTATGCGATAAATGAATTTTAGTCATATCATGCATGCAAAAATGCGTTTAGTTTGTATCGGACACATATAGATGTCAAAAATGTGTGTAAGTTTTATTAGATACACAAAAATGAATTTAGCCTGTATCAGACACACAACAGTGTGTGTAATCTTTATCTTAATTGCTTTCTACTCTTTAAAATGTAGAAGAAGAATAGACAAGAAAGTATGCAACAAAAGAAAAAATAAACAAATATTGTTAGAAGAAGATTTTGATTCTACCTCTCTAATAAGTTTTGATGATAACAATTAATTTAAGAACAAAATATGATACCTAAAAATTATGATTTTCTTAAGAAAGATATTATAAGTCAAACATCTTCTAAAGTGTTGCTTCTACTACAAGAAGATCTGATCAAAAGACTATAGAAGATTTCAGCTATCAATACGTCAAAGATTAACTGCAAAGTAAACACTCTGATACATGGACTATGCAAGTTCTGATTCCCAGAATCAGACGCATTTATTAAAGAATAAGAAATAATGGCTCCAGACAAAGATCTTTATTTTTGGAAGCTCTTAATGGCATTTATCAAACAACCAAAAATAACACAGGATGTCTCAAATGGATCACTTTTACAAATCTATTTAAAGGAAACACTTGAAGAAATTTGCTCTCTCTCTCTCTCTCTCTCTCTCTCTCTCTCTCTCTCTCTCTCTCTCGTAACATTTCATAGAAAAATCAAAATTCATTATTCTCGTTCTCTAAATTGTAATAACTATCACAATAGTGATAATTTCTTACTAGAAGCACTTTTTGTTACAACTTATTTTCTTAATCAGTGCAATATTCCTTGAGTGACTAAGTGTTATTAGTAGACTCAAGAAGACTTTGACAATAGGTCTTAGTGTTTGTAATCACTTTTGATTAGTGGATTAAGACCTCGTTGAGAGAGGAAAAATCACCTTGGCGGGTGGACTGGGCGTAGTTTGAGTTCAAACAAACCAGGATAAATCAATGTGTTGTTCACAATTATTTATGAAAACTACAATTCAACCCCCCCCCCCCTTCTTTGTTTTTTATACCTTCAATTGGAATCATAGTGCCTGGTTCTGAGTGCAAACACCTAATAGTGTCAAAAAAAGGTCTAGAAGAAAAACACAATGGTAGAACCAGTTCAGAACAACAACGATTATCAAAATGACAAAATCAATTGGAAACCTCTGGTATTCAATGGTGACAATTTTGATTACTGGAAGGATGTTCTGGAAAGTTTCTTTCTGGCTCTGGATAGAGATCTCTGGGACATGGTGACTGATGGCTACATTCATCCTGTTGGAGCAGATGGTCAAAAGATCTAAAGAAAGAATATGACAGCTCAACAGAAGAAAGAATTCATAAATCATCACAAAGCCAGAACTATACTTCTAAGAGATATCTCATACACAGAGTATGAAAAGATCACAAACAGAGATTCATTCAAACACATGAAGGAAACACTCACGTCAAGGAGACCAAAGCTCTGGCATTTATCCAGAAGTATGAGGCATTCAAGATGGAAGAATATGAAACGATTGAGAAAATGTTCTCAAGATTTCAAATTCTGGTTATTGGATTGAAAGTTTTGGACAAATGCTACTCAATAGCAGATAATGTGAAGAAAATCATCAGAAGCTTTCCAAAGGCTTGGAAACCCATGGTCACTGCTCTCAAGTTGTCAAAGAATCTGAATGAGATATCTCTTGAAGAACCGATCTGCTCCTTGAGAAGTCACGAGATAGAACTTGAATAAAATGAACCTCAGAAGAAAGGTAAGTTTGTTGCTCTTAAATATAACAAATCTGAATCTAAAGCTTTTCAGGAAGAAGAAGAAAGCTCTGGAGGCTCATCAGAAGAAGATGAATTATCACTTCTCTCCATAAGAGTTCAACAACTTTGGAAGCATCGTCAGAAGAAATTCAGGAATCCCAGAAGATCAAGCAATCACTACGAATCATCATCTGGATACAAGAAGTCCATAAGCAAAGAAGTAGTATGCTATGAATGCAAGGAACCTGGACATTATAAGAGTGACTGTCCAAAACTTTAGAAAGAGAAACCCAAAAATAAATTCAACAGAGAAAAGAAGAAAACTCTTATGGCCACATGGGATGACTCAGAATCTTCTGAAGCCGACACAAAATCAGAAGATAAACACACTAACATTGTGTTAATGGCAAAAATACCAGATAACATCAACTCATCAGAATCAGAATCAAATTCTGAAATAGAAGAGGTATTTTCTAAACTCTCTAGAATACAATTAGAAGATAGTCTCTCATAAATTCTTGAAAAATATCGGAACCTTCAATTCAAATACAAAAACCTGAAACAAGGTCTAGTATCTGAATCAGAGGAAACGAGGAAACTGAAAGTAGAAAATTATGAGCTGAAAGAAAACATTCTAAAAATTGAAAATTATTTTGAAAAATTTAAAGCTCATAAAGAATCTGAATCAGAAGTTTCATCTAGTTCTGATAGTATCATAAAGAAATATGATTATAGTTTTCAAAAATTTCTATCTAAAAACATAGATAGAAGCAAAATTTCCTCAATGATCTATGGAGTTAGTAGAAATGCTATAAGAGGCATAAGATATGTCAAACCTATAGGAGAAGCACCACAGAAAATTAAACAAGTTGTTGACGTGATTATAAAAGTCAACACACCTTTAAATTCTCACTTCACTTATGATCATAATCATGATTTGAAATATACTAGTGAGTCATCTTGTTCTACAAGTTCTGATGAGAAATTCAAACTCAATCAGAAGTTTGTAAGTTCTAAATAACAAGGACCCATAAAGACATGGGTACCCAAAGATAAAATTGTGTATGTTGCAGATGTATTTAACAATAAGATTGAAACACCAATCTTGGTACCTAGACTCTGGATGCTCGCAACACATGACGGGAAGAAAGCATATGTTCCAAATTCTTGAGCTTAAAGTTGGAGGCTACGTAGGTTTTGAGGCAATCAGAAAGGAAAAATCATTGGCTCTGGAACTACTGGTAATAGCACTCTTCCCTTTATCTCTAATGTTCTGTTAGTAGAAAGATTAATGCATAATTTGTTATCAATAAGTCAATTAAATGATAACGATATGCTATAATCTTTAATCAAAAGTTCTGTAAAGTTGTTAGTCAGAAAGATGGAACAATCCTCTTTAATGGGAAGAGAAAGAACAACATCTATAAAATAAAACTTTCTGAACTACTAAAACGTCAGAATGTAAAATGTCTTATGTCTATGGACAATGAGCAATGGGTCTGACACAGAAGATTGGGACATGTTAATATGAGAATATTATCTTAGATTGACAAACTCAATCTGGTCAAAGGACTTCCAAATTTGAAGTTCAACTCAGAAGCTCTGTATGAAGCATGTAAGAAGGGAAAATTTGCTAAACTTGCTTTTAAATATAAGAATGTTGTTTCTTCCTCTAGACCATTAGAGCTTTTGCATATTGATTTGTTTGGACCAATGAAAACTGCCTCAATCAGTGGTAAGAAGTATGGATTAGTGATCATAGATAACTATAGCAGATGGACATGGGTAAAGTTTCTTAGACACAAGGATGAGTCAATCTTTGTATTTTCTAACTTCTGTAAACAAGTTCAAAATGAAAAGGAGTTTAGAATTTTCAAAGTCAGAAGTGATCATGGTGGAGAATTTGAAAACAAAACATTAGAACTATTTTTAACGAAAATGGAATCTCTCATAATTTCTCTTTTCCTAGAACTCCACAACAAAATGGAGTTGTAGAACGTAAGAACAAAACATTGCAAGAGATGGCCAGAACCGTGATCAATGAGACTAACATGGCTAAACACTTTTGGGCAGAAGTAGTAAATATAGCATGTTATATTTAGAATAGAATCTCTATAAGACCTATTCTGGAGAAGACTCCTTATGAATTGTGGAAGAACAAAAAACCCAATATTTCTTACTTTCATCCTTTTGGATGCACTTGCTTTATTCTGAATACTAATGATCCTCCGAACAAGTTTTATTCTAAGGCACAAAAATGTTTCATGTTAGGATACTCTGAACAATCTAAAGGATACAGAGTATACAATACAGAAACACGAATTGTGATAGAATTTATCTATGTCAGATTTGATGATAAGCTTGGTCCTGAAAATCCAGAATAGAATGAATCTCTTGCAGATATAGAAGTTCAAATCACCGAAGCCAGAACATCTGACGAACAACCATCTACTGAAAAAGACAGTACAACTACCACAACAAGTTCTGAAGAACCAACTCAGAAGAGACAATCTAGAAGCACGTTGAATCATCCAGAAGGTAAAATTCTGGGAAAGAAAGATTATCCAATCAGAACAAGATCTTAATTCAGAAACACTGAAGAATCACTAATGGGATTAATTTCACTGATCGAACCAACTTCTGTTGATAAAGCTCTCTCAGAAAATGATTGAATACTTGCAATGCAAGAAGAACTAAATCAATTCACCAGAAATGACGTATGGGGTATAGTTCCTAGACCCAGCGGATTCAACATCATTGGAACTAAATGGGTCTTCAAAAACAAACTCAATGAACAAGGTGAAGTTGTCAGAAACAAAGCACGACTGGTTGCACAAGGTTATAGTCAGCAAGAAGGAATAGACTATACATAAACCTTTGCACCAATCGCAAGGTTAGAATCTATCAGACTTTTAATTTCCTTTGCAGTAAATCATGCCATCACTCTATATCAGATGGATGTCAAAAGTGCATTTTTAAATGGTTATATTGATGAAGAAGTTTATGTGCACCAACCCCCTGGTTTTGAAAATAATAAATATTCAAAACATGTTTATAAACTTAAAAGATCTTTATATGGTCTGAAACAAGCTCCCAAAGCTTGGTATGAAAGATTAAGTAATTTTCTCATAGAAAATAATTTTACCAGAGGGAATGTGGACACAACTCTTTTCTGTAAAACATTTAAAAATGATATTCTTATTTGTCATATTTATGTAGACGATATAATTTTTGGATCTACTAAAAGCTCTTTGGGCAAGGAATTTGCTAAGTCTAGGCAGGCAGAGTTTGAAATAAGCCTGATGGGAGAATTGAAGTTCTTTTTAGGAATCTAAATAAATCAAACATCAGAAGGAACTTATATTCATCAAAGCAAATACGTCAAAGAACTTCTGAAGAAATTTGACATGTCAGAAAGTAAAATCTCTAAAACTCCAATGCATCCCACTTGTATTATGGATAAGGAAGAGATAAGTAATAAAGTAGATCAGAAGATCTACATAGGTATGATTGGCTCTCTTCTTTATTTAACTGCCTCAAGACCTGATATTCTATATAGCGTTTGTTTTTGTGCTAGATTCCAATCAGATCCTAGAGAATCTCATTTAACACTTGTTAAGAGAATCTTCATGTATCTGAAAGATACTACTAACCTTGGCATTTGCTACAGAAAGTCCATAGAATATAAACTTGTAGGGTATTGTGATGCTGATTTTGTTGGAGATAGAACAAAAAGAAAAAGTACTTCTGGAAGTTACCAATTTCTGGGAGACAACCTAATATCTTGGTCCAGCAAAAGACAATCAACAATTGCACTCTCAACTGCTGAAGCTGAATACATAGCAACAGCTAGATGCAATACTCATATGCTTTGGATGAAAAATCAGCTTGAGGACTTCAACATATACGAGAGTAACATTCTTATCCTCTGTGTTAATACTTTTGTCACCTGTCTTTCTAAGAATCCTATTTTACATTCTAGAGATAACAATATAGAAATTAAACATCATTTCATTAGGGACTATACTCAGAAGGGAATTTTATTTTTTAAATTTATAGATACAGACCATCAATGGCCTGACATCTTTACAAAACCCCTTGCTGAAGATAGGTTCAATTTCATTATGACTAATCTCAGTATGGAATTATGTCCAGAATGATTTTGTTTAGTCTATATATTTAACTCTCAGAATATTCTTATTTTCATCTTCTGATCAATAATTCCTCTGAAATAAGAAGAAGAATTGTATAAAAAGTTTTACAGAAGATCTGACTGTTTGCTTCTTATAACTTTTGTGTCAAGGAAAGAACATGCAGATCATTACATCAACACATATCAATGAATCTCCAGGTGTCCTCTGAATACGATTACATGTTCAAACTCTGATAGAGGACAGAACATGCACCTCAGCACTTGAACAACTATCCTCTGAGGCAGAATACGTGTTCAAATTCTGGGAAACTGAATTGGCTGAAATGACAAAGTTGAGGGCTAGTCACATTGGTAACTATTCCAAAATCTTTTACGCCACTCCCTAGTCAGAATTCATTAAATGTTGTTAATCATCATGTTTTGTGATTTAATTTTCCCTCTAATTGTGTTTATTTCTTACCGTTGTAACTACTATATATATGTGTTTATTTTCACCTCACAAACATTTTTCACCTTCACTTTCACTCTCATTTTGCTTTCTATTTTCTCTTGCTCTCTGCATTTGCTTTCAAACCCCCTTCTTGTGAACAATTGCCTCCACTTCAAAGGATGTTTAACCATCTTCTTCATCTCAACAAGTTTTTGCAGTTCAAGCTTCAAAAGAAATTCATGTAACTCCAGTCAGAACTCTACTCACCTTTGTTGATAATTTAGAAGTTATCTGTGAACTGTTTGTTGATTTTGAAAGCATGAAGGAGAATGATTATGATCTAACTCCTGAAGTCAACTTTCAAGGTTGGGCAAAATTCTTTGATCGTCTAATGGGTCCAATATTTCCTAAATTTGTTAAGGAATTCTGGATTTTCGCTTCAGCCTCCAGCAATCAAGTCACTTCTTATGTTATGGGAAAGAAGATTATCATCACTGAAGATCTTATTGCAAACCTGATTGAATCTGATGGAAGTGGGATAAAGTGCAGTGATATGGACAAAAGTTTTGACCAAACTATTGTTTCTAAATAAATGTTTACTACTGGGCAACACTCCAACAAGATTAAGGACCTTAAGGATCGTCAGAGAATCTGGGAGAAGATAATTTTGGGTTGCATTAGCCACAGGAAACCCACCAATTCTCCAGATTACATCAATGTGGATCAACAATTTCTGCTTTACTTCATCGCAACAAACAAGGAGATCAACCTTGCTCACAGTTTGTTCAACAACCTGAAGAATAGTGTCAAAGAAACAAGGGAAAATGAGAAAACAAAAAGAAACTAAATTCCTTTTGGAAGGCTTATTTCAGATATTCTGACTGAAAATAAGTTGGTGGAACATTTGATTGAAGCCCAGCAGATAGATGATCTGGAAGCTATTGCTGGAAGACCACTCAACGCAAAGAATCTCAAGAAGATGAGGTTCATTGATACAATCAAGAAGGACCCTATTTTGCATTCAAAGGAAGTAATCACAACCAGGAAAATGCCTATGAAGAATTTTCTATTTTTTGCTGATACACATCCAGAAATCATAGTCAAATATCTGGAATCTTGCAAATAAGATGGAATTGACCCTAGGTTCAATCCAAAAGAACTATGAAAACCTACTCCAGAAGTTGCTGTGAAAAAATCCAAGAAAAGGAAAGCTTCTGAGGGAAAAAAACAAAGGTTGCCAAAAAGAAAGGTAACTCTTCAACTTTTGTTTATGTTATTAAGTCAGTGACAACATCAACATCAGATCCTCCCCAGAAACCTTTTCTTTTGAAAACCCTTCATCTGATATTCCTACTTCCTCAAACCCAATCACTTTTGAAGCCCCGTCTTCTGAAATTCCAAATCATGTTATTCCACAACCAGAAATTCCACAACCTTCTGATATTCCACAACCTGAAATCATTCAACCTGAAACCATACAAACAGAACTCATTCCTTCTCAAACTTCTCAATCTGAACACCACTCACCACAAACACTGGATGATTTTGATATGCCCATTGACCCAAATCCACCATTTGATCTCAACACCACCTCCTTTGTTGAAACTTATTCAGAACTTCAACCAGTTCTGTCTAACATTGATGTTTTTCCACCCTACATTGCAGCCTCTCAATCCAACACTTCTAACGTACAACCACCTACCACCACTCAAACAATTCCTGGCATCAACTATCCTCTGAACTCGTCTTTACCTACATTTGTCTTTGACATTCCTACTATAGCAGAAGAATCTCTATCTTCTTATGTATTCACTCCTCCTAGATCACCTACATTCATCACCATTCTAGATACACCTACTCCAACCAACAAACCAGAAGATCCTCTCAAAACATTCATTGAAATTGATGCCCTTCAGAAACTAGAATATGCCACTAAGAAATTAGCAATTCTAAAACCCAAACCAACACCAACCAAATCAGATGTTGGTGACTTGTTACTGGCTTTTGAAGCAGGATGAAAAACAGGATAGACAGCTTGAAGACTACTTGTGCAGAAAATTTGGATCCTGAAGCTTCAGATTACCTTTGGACATCATTCAGAAAATGGTTTGCCTCTAAGTCTAAGAAGGTTAAGGATATCTGTTATGATATTACTCAGTAAAACTTTTGCGAAAATCTGCGAGAAGTTCTCAGCTGCTTGGAGAAGAAGACTCTGCATCTTCTGGACTCTAAACCTTGGATAGAACCAGAACCAAAGGATTTATCTTCTGAACTTCAAATTGTTGTTGCACCTTCTTCTGAAGACAAAGGGAAAGCGGTTGCTGAGTCACCCTCTACTGAAGAACCTTCTGCTCCAAATTCTGATCAAGCTACTACTTCTATTGAAGAAACTCCTCCAAATTCTTTGGTTTTGAAAACTATAGAAGAACTAAAGAAAGAGAATAAGGTTAAGAAAAACAGATTGGATAAGCAAGACGAGACAAACTCAGAACTCAAGAATATGATTGGTCAACAAGTGGAGTCAACTTCTCAGATCAAGACTCTTATGGAAGCGTTGTTCACAAGACTACCTCCTCAAGTGGAGTCAACTTCTCAGATCATGTTTTATATGTTTTTATGTTTGCTATTTTGTTTTTTTTCTTCTGATATGCTCATTTGCTAAATCAGTTTAATGAAGATGCTTGTTTTGTCTATCTGTCTGATCTCTTTTTCTGATTAATTACTTTTTGAATAATGACAAAAGGGGGGAGAACACGTAAAATATTTTGATCTATAACAGCTTACCAAGGCTAAGCCTCAAACATCCTAAAACTCTGACAAATTTGTTTTGATGTTTAAGAACAGGATACGTATTTAACTCGGGGGGGGGGGGGTTCTACTTTAAGAACTTCTCATAAAAAATTCTGAAGGATCAACTCAAAACATCTAAAAGGGAGTTTTCTATTACCTTTTGTTCTTAATTAAATTTGACCAAAATATAATGTTTTCTCATCATCAAAAAGGGGGAGATTGTTAGAACAAGATTTTGATTCTCTCACTCTAATAAGTTTTGATGATAACAATTAATTTAAGAACAAAATATGATACCTAAAAATTATTATCTTCTCTATGTGCAGGATTAGAAGTTCTTGCAAGTTTAGATTTCAACAAAATCACTTCATTTTCCAGCCTTGAGATAGTTTCCATGTGCTCTTCCTTTTTTGTCTTCAATTGGATTATAAGTTTCTTTTGTTTCTCCCCTTGTTCACAAACTTCTGCACTTCCGAGGCATAGTTCTCTGTAGGAAGCAGCTAGTTCATCAAAAGTAAGTTCTGAATCATCAAATCCTTCATCAGAATCATATATGCTAGTGAAAGATTTTTCTTTATTATCTTTCTCCTCTACTCTTGCTTCTCTCTGAAAATCACTGTTCTTCCTGATGTTGAATGACATGTTTGCAACATCCGTTCGTGATTTCCTATCCATACACTTTAGCACCTTATTGACTTGCCTCCCAAGAAACACAGTCTCATTATAAATTCCTTCATCAGTCTCCATGTGTTGTACCCCAAAATTTTCCCTCCCACAATCAAAGCAATGCGTCCCAAGAGTTATCTCAAGGTTCACAAAGTTCACAACAGGTCAAATGGATTGAAGGTTTCATCAGACAAAGCCTCCTCCTGAACAATGGATCCAAAACTAGGGTTTTGAGTTTATCTAAGCTAAATGGATTTACAAGGCCTCAAGTGAGCTTCATAACATCCCACATGACTTCAAGAATCCCTATGTCAAGTTTCAGAGCTTTCCTAATAAGTTTGACTAGTCAGATGATCAGATATTCAAAAATCAGTCAAGTTGGTTAAAAAGTCAAACTGAGGTCAACTGTGGTCAAATTAAAGTCAAATTTCAATATTTTTTGCCAACATCAATATTATGAAGTAAAATTCATCATTTTATCAAGGGTTGATCATGATTAATCAAGGAAATTTCAAATCATCAAGAACCAGAAGTTTCTAAATTAGGGTTTTCACAATAAAAGTCAACTGAACTTTGATCAGCCATAACTTTCACATACTTCATCACAACGCTCCCACCCAAAGCTCATTTTGAATTAAATTTAATTCTCTACAACTTTGTGTCTCACAAGCTAAGCCTAAAACTGCTTCATTTGGAAGGTATGAGCTAAGATATTATAGGTCCTTTTAAAAGTCAACAAAAAGTTAATTTTTTCCAAAAGCTCATAATTTGAAAATGGTAAAAGATATTGACATGGGACCAAAAAGGTTGATTAGAGGACTCTTTAAGATTTTCAAAATGTCCAAGATCATCTTCATGGCATTAAAATTGAGGGATTTATGCATTGACAAAGTTGAGAAATTTTCAAAGGGTGCATTGAGCAAAAAAGGTCTCAAATCCAATTTTCTCCCAATGGGCCCATGAAATTGCAATCCAATCTTCACAATAACATCAAGCACCACTCAATTCCAATTATTTCTGATTTTTATAATTTATTTATAATTTATTTGGATTTTAATCATTAAAATTCAATTTAAATGTATATAAAATATAAAAAATCAAATAATGTGTGAAATATTTGATTGGAGATCATGAAAATCATATTTAGAAGGTTTAGAAACTATATGAAATCAGATTGAATCAAATATAGCAAGAATTGATGGAAATTTCAAATATTTGAAACTTGGAAATCTTCACCATAAAGTTATCCAAAAGCCCATAGAATCCATCAATTTTTTCCCATTATTTCTTGCCGTTAATTGAACTTCATGATCCTAAAAAAAGGGTTTATGGTGCACAAGTTTTTGTTTCTAATTCAATACATGAGAAACCAGTAAAACAAACAGCTAACTTAACTTCTTCCTTAGCATTTGGAAGTCTATTTGGGTTTACAGAAGTTGAAGTTCCATTTATAATGTCAAACACCCGCCTCAGCTATGTAGAAATTCACCAGAATTAGAAAGAAATATAGAGCCAATAATTTTTGTGCTGACTGAACTTGAAGAACCATGTCTAGATTGTTAAAAATGTGTGTTGATATTAAAAGAGAGCTTATGGTCGTAGATGTATGTACACTTGGCCGAATTATGCCTCATTCATTCTCTTACGATTGATTGTGTTTTGAACATGAACGATGTTATTTGTGCATAAAAAAGTTTAACTCGTTAGTTCGAATCATAATTTTGTATAGAGTTACCGAAATCGAGGTTTGGGCGAAACTATTTTGATCGGTTTGAGCCTGAAATAGTGAGATAGGCAACTGTGTTATATCTTTTAATGAGTTATTTCCATGTTCTGCTTGCTTTCCATTAATGAGTTGTGGGATGAACTTATTCATGAGTTTAATATTTAAAGTGAATTTTAATTTAGTAGCATGTAACTTATTATGTCTAGTGGGCTGAATTTTAATTTATTTCAGATGACAATGGGTTAGAGAAGAAGACTTGGCGAAGGACCTCAAATTGCATACAAAGCAACTTCGTCGAACTCTGCGGTTCTTTGAAGACGAAAAGATTATCACATGAGATCATAGGAGAGCGGTAACTATTCAGTTTTGTCTATTCAGCATGTTGCTTTTGTTATGCGAAATATAGATGGCCTACAAGCATTGGAAAATCCAGTGAAATCATTATGTTATGTTGTTTGACCCATAGGTTGATTGTGACCACCCACACGGCTTAGTAATGATCTTTTGAATGAGTTTAACAAATTAACACAGTCAGTCAAACAATTATTATTGACTTATGTTAATTCATTCCTCCATTTAGTGAAGGTGTACGGTAGTTTATAAAATGCTTATCATTGATCGTTGTTTGTCAATTCTGTTATGTTCTTTTTTACTGCCTTGTGCATAGAAGGTTTGAAATCAAGGACCTAATGCCTTTTGGATATACACAATGGTTTTGTATTTATTTTTGGTTTGGCACATGATATATTTTTTCCTCTCATACTAAACTCAATTCATCTTTAGTGCTTGAAACAAGAAAGGAACAAAATTTGATCATAGAATATAATTTAGGCAAATGTATTTAGGCAAATACATGGTGTCACAAATGTATTTGGGCAAGGCAGAAATTCTACCTCAATCTCAGTCGCCTTAAAATCCTCTTGGAGAACTGTTTGCAGGCAGAAATTGCAGTCTGAACAAAAAGCAGGAACATGATCACATAACTATATGAAAAAACTGATAAGTAAGAACTATTTGTTAGTTATGTTGTTAATGGGGTATATTACCACGTCCTGTGAATCGTTTTCGTTTAAGGGTAGTTCTGTTTGGGATTGGGATGATAAAACCATGGCTCTGTTTTGCTCTGTTTTTTTGTTTGAGTTTATTTTCTGTCTTTTTGGGTCTTTGGTATTGTGATGGTTTTTAAGGAATGAATGGGAGTTTGAGGAGATTGTGTCAAGTGGTTATAGAATTGCATTATATGTAGAAGCATGACAATTTGGCAAATGTGGGGTAGTAGAATACTATGTGACTTAGAGGAAAGTTTATGGAACATGGAGAAAAGTGGAATTCCTTTTTCCACTATGTTTATTTTGCCATCACTTTTCTTCTTATTTACAATATTGCACTTAATTTGGAGAATATTTATTTTAGTGTTAATAAGAAAGGTGACATATGTTTCTGAAATGCTGTAATAATAAAGCTAATGTTACGGATGAATTCAGGATCCAAATATATAGGTAGGCACTTGCTAATTGGTTAGAAAATGAAAAGTTGAAAACCTGCTCTTTGTCGTTTTTGCAGCAAGCTCATATTGCATTGTTTAAAACCTTGCATTCATATTAGACAGTAGAAGAATAGACATTTTTGTGATTCAATTTAAACTATTTGTTGCTTGGAAGATTTACCAATATGCTAAAGTAGAATAAAGTACCTTGGTAGTACTGCATTATAGTATTTTATGAGTATTAGAGTATGTTTTTCAACTATAAGTTTAAATTATCTTTTCTTTTTTTTTTTTGTGAAATTTAAATTTTATTAAGAAACTATAAAAATAATTCAGAATATGAATTTTTTTTGGTGATATTTAAATTTTCATGAAATTAAAAATTATTTAAAATATATTTTTATGAAATTAAAAAAATAATTAAGAATTTTTAAATTAGTTTTTTTGGATGGATGGATGGATATTCATCCATTAGAAATATGTTAATGGAAGGATTGGATGAATTTTATCTTTTAATGGATGAATTAGATTGGATTTTTATTATGAGAGTTTAGTGGATTGTTATGGATTAATGAATTGTTTTGATCTATCCTTTTTCAATCCAATCCATCCATTTTGCCACCCCTACCTAAGGTTATGTTTGGATTGATGTAACGGAGCGGAGTGGAACATAGCGGAGCGGAATGGAATATAGATCTCACTCCATTGTTTGGATATCTTATTAAAAATATCACATTCCATCACATACACCCCAAATTGGATAAACAAAAAATAAGAATTTGGATGGAATGGGATGGAATGGATTTCGTCATATTTCATTTCATTCCATCAATTATTTGCAAATCCAAACAATGGAATCACATTAGTTACCACTCCATTCCATCACATCCCACCAATCCAAACATACCATAAATCTCCCTCACAAAAACCCTATGAATATTTTAATTCATTTCAATTCACCTCAACTACGTTACTACAACGCTAATTCCATTTCATTTTCTTGTGTAATTTTCACTGTAGCGACTGTATTTGAAAAATGCACGGTCAACCTCGCAAACCGTTGAAGCAAGAAGACGAATCAGTTTTGTCAGCCAAAGCCGAAAAGCTTCGTGCACTTCAATCTCAGTTCTTCACCAATCACCGAAATTGCATGTATGATGCTGATGATTCTTTCTTCTCTTTCGCTTACTGATTTTCGTTTTCCTTTCGTTTTGATTTGGATGAATCTGGTTGCAGATATACACAAGAAGCGTTAGATTTGTCCGCAAAGCTTCTTGAAGGTAATCCAGAGTGTTACACTGCTTGGAATTATAGAAAACTCGCTGTTCAGCACAATCTCTCTCGATCCGATCCCGATTATGTCGCATTTGTCTTCGATCAGGAGCTCAAATTGGTGAGAATTTGTTTTAGTTTCAAGTGATTGAGTTGAATAATATAGATTTAGTTTTTATTTTATTTTATTCATTAAGTTAAACAATTATTGTACTTGATTGCAAAATGTGGAATCGTGGTAGGTTATTTTCTGTTGATTTTGCATTGTTTAGGTGGAGAATGCGTTGAGGAAGAATTACAAGTCATATGGTGCTTGGTATCATAGAAAATGGGTGCTTAGCAAGGGGCATTCATCTATAGATAATGAATTGCGCCTTCTTAATGGTTTTCAGAAGGCCGATTCCCGGAATTTTCATGCTTGGAATTACCGAAGGTTTAATATTTCTCCCTTCGATGTCATGTTTTTTATAATAGGGAAAAATTGCAATTTAAGAGACTTTTGGCCGTTTTTGGTTTGATATTGCTTTCAGGTTTGTTACTTCACTAATGAAAAGATCAGATGAGGATGAGCTGATATACACAGAGGAAGTGATAGGGGAGAATTTTAGTAATTACTCTGCGTGGCATAATAGAAGGTATCTGAAAAATTTACTCTTTCAAAGGAACATCTCAGTGATGGCTGAACATGTGTTGAGTGTTTTTTCTTTCTATATGTAATATGCTCATTTATTTACAAATGCTGCGTAGACAGTTGCATTCATTTGTCATAAACTGTTTTGCACGTGTCTTCGAAAATATATCAAATTGTAGTGTTTTAAGAATGATGCTATATGATACTTTGTTTTATCACGTATCTTGCTTACACGCTTACATACACAAGATTGATTTGTCCACTTATGCTTACACGCTCACGTATCTTGTCCACGCTTACACTCCATGAAGACCATATGTACTATGTTTTTATAGTAACAAACCTTTGTTTGGTTTTCATTCAGTATTTTCTTGTTGTGATCAATTCAATAACATTCGTTTAGATTTGATTTTAACTTGAGTAACCAATTATATTAATACATATGCCATTCCTTTGATAAATTTCAGTGTGCTTTTATCTAAATTATTTAAAAGAAAGGCCGAACAATTCCCCCTTGAAGAAAAAGTTCTGCAAGAGTATGAGCATGTCCGCAGTGCTATTTTTACCGATCCAGCAGATCAGAGTGGCTGGTTTTATCATCTTTGGCTTATTGATCTAACAGTGAAAAATTATGCTCCTCTCCTTGTATCATCTTGGCCATCTCATGGATCTAATATAACCCTAAATGGAAACAATTGCATAAATGGATGTGGTTTGTCTCTATTGAATAGCACACTATCAGACACTAGAACACTTCCATTGATTCTATATTTCAATCAAGCTGTTGAAGGCGTCAACCTGTCTACAGTGGCTGTTAAATCTGAACTCTTGAAGGAAGGTCTTGTTTGGAAACCACTTTTAACAAATAACTTGAGTACTGCTCAAGTTTGGGGTGCGTACCTAAACCTTGGTAATATGGAGCTCGAACAATCAAAAACTTACTCTATAGAGATTACTATTGGACATTCTATGGGTATTGTATCTTCGAATGGATATCAGTATGGGGATCCTTCCCAAATTGCCTTTAAATTGTGTGTACAGACTGCTTCTACCAAACCTGTTGAAGAACAAGGTCGAAAGTTGACTTCATGGAAGGACAATAATTTCCAAAAAATTGATCATTTTGAAGACTCGGATTCCATTGTATCTGCTGATCTCCATATTCCAACAACTTCTTATTGGTGCATGAAGGCAATTGAAGAAGAAATAACTAATTTTCGGGAATTATTGTCTGAAGATGAATGGTACGGTGGATTCGTGAAATGTATAGCTTTATGGTTTTAAAGGCCACCGAGTTTGTTCTTTTCCCATATTTTCCTGTTATATTTCGATATGATGTTGTGCTTTGTTTGATTTTTGTAGTAAAATTGGAAAGCTTTCACTTGCTAGACTTTTGACTGCTCTTGATTCGTTAACGCATCAACATGACAAAAGAAAAAACCATATTGAAGAAGCTCTTAAACTTTACACTGATTTGATGGAGTTGGATCCAACACATTCGCTATACTACAAGGATGAGCATAGTCTGGTATTACTTCAGCAGGTAATTTACTCTTTTTCAGTATTGAACATCTTTTACTGTGTTTATTTTTAATGAATTTTCTGAAAGAAGAAAAAAACTAAGGATTTTCTACGATTCTCATCTGGATATGAGAAAAAATGTTGATGCCTGAATACTTTACTACCAACTTCATGCTTGAGTTCTTAATTGAATGTAATTATCTACTTGTTTTCTGTTTTTATTTTTAATGATCAACTATATTTTCTATGAAAGTGCACTTGATTCGAAGCTTTTATGAAGCAACACTAGTGTATTTTTAGATTTACAAATTACAACTACCTTTATAGCATTGCAAATTTTCTATTCCTTCTATGATAAATCAAATTTATTTGATCATGTTGAGGTTTGTCAATTTATTAAAACTTTCATCAAGTCATATGCAGCTTATATAATTTGTACTTGGAGATATGGCTGTTTTAAACTTCGATCTAAGAATGATGAGTAACCCCTGCAAAACAGCAATTGAACACACTGACAAAATTGACATAAAAGAAATCCTGACATATCAATAAAATAAAAAGTCGTGTTAGTCTAAGGCAAGAAATCACATTGTCCAGGACTTATTTGCATTAAGCATAAGCTTCACGTGAATCATGATACAATATGCTTATTCCGAAAAGGGTCAAATAAACCCCATATAATTGCGCAGTACTTTTTTGTCACATAGAAACACTAAGACCCTCCTCCATTTCAACCACCCAATTTGAAGTCGATTGTTTACATATCCTATATTTCCATCGTTTTGTCTATCATTCAATTATTGTCAAAAAATGTTAAGTATCAATGCATAATAATCATCGAAGACTAAGAAGATTTGACACAAGAAAATTCAAAAAGAGCATGTAAACTACATAGGGAGTATGCAAAAGGAAGATAAAGTATTGTTAACGAGTTAGAGCGTTATGCTAAATCAAGAATAAGACAAGGAATAAAAGGATTAAGGCAAAAGAGGGGAGAAGTACGCATGGTTTATACCAAAACTCAAATGATAGAAAGCATTTTTAAGATAAGGGGCTGTGTGACTAGTCCTGTTATTTATGCTCCGCACACAACTATATAATGGTCTGTTTGAATGATAGATGGGAGCATCTGTGCCTTGTACATGTACAGCAGGTAATTTACTCTTTCTGTGATTCTCATCTGAATATGAGGGGAAAAAAACCTTAGAACCAACTCCGTGCTTGAATTCTCAGATTGAATGTAGTTTTCTACTTGCTTTTTTTGGTCAACTGTTTTTTCTATGAAGATGTATTTGAATTTAGAAACTTTTACAAAGCAACGCCTGTGCATTTTACTAATTACAACTAGTTTTTTAGTATGTCAAATTTTCTATTCCTTATTCAATGAATCAATTTTACTTAATGTTTTGAGGATTCTGCAGATTACATCATCTAGAGAATCTTTACTACCATATTGCTACTACTATAAAGACGCAACAGAAGCAAATACTAGTTATGTCTGTCTACGATTACAAAATCTATCGCTGTCACGGATGGGGTCCATTGAGAATTTACTGTGGGTGCAAATGCTAGACCTTAGCCACAACGAACTACGATCAATTGAAGGTATTCCATAATTTGTAAATTTTCTATATCTTAGTTTTTCCCTCCACTCAAACACCACTATAATTTAGCCTTATTATTACTGAGTATGGTCATTAACATAGACTCCAATATGCCATTGGGCCTTATTGCGCGATTTTAACTCTTCTGTTTTCTCGTTGTAAAAAGAGCTGGGAATTAAATGGCCCATTGCCTAGCTGTAGATGCAATCTAAAAGGAGGATAGAATTTGGATCGAGGATATCCCCTTTTGTTTGCAAAATTTTGTTCTGATGTGACCTCCTTAGTTTCTTCAATATATTTGTTTTATTAAAAAAAATAGTAATATGCCATTGTGCTTTTTTTTTTTTCACTATCCACTTTTTGCGAACCCAAGTTTTAATAAGAATATTGATGTTAGTGGTTGAACGAAAATTAATAAATTTACTTTTATCACTTTCATGGAATATCTATAAACGCAACATCAAACAATACGTCTTTGAGATATTTTGCAAGGAATATAAATCCTGCATGGTCTCTCTAGGTTATAGGTTATATGTCCCCTTGTCTCTCTAGGTTTAGCTTCTGTTACTGTATCTAAAAGTTGAAAGAGGGACTCACACACAGTTTTTTGACAGGGTTGGAAGCTATGCAACTTCTATCTTCCTTAAATCTGAGTCATAACAAATTTGGTAGTTTTACTGCTCTGGAGCCTCTCAGATCACTCAAGTCACTTAAAGTGTTGGATATCTCTTACAATGAGTTAGGCTCCCACTCGATTGACACAAGAAGATACTTATGCTCTTCTCCTTTAGCAAACACTGAAGCATTTGCCTGGGACCGTTTTGAAATCCTTTGTGGCAGTTTTAGTTCCACAAAGTTTTGGGAAGCTTTCTTGATATTTGAAAGCTTGAACTTGACAGATTTGAACGTAACAGGAAATGCAGTTGCTGATGAGAACTTCACGTCATTTATTGTCAAAGTTTTGCCTACACTAAAGTGGCTAAATAGTGAAGAGTTATCTTGACATTAATTGGTTTTTAAGGATGCCGTTTTATGTTGTGGTGTAAAAGGTCATTTCTTTAACTGTATTACTCTTGGTACCTTGTTGCATCACAGGTGCTGGATTGATATTGATAGTTTCAACAAATCATATTATCGATATTGATAATCTGACTAAACATTTAAAAGTGTGTTAACATTTTTTACTCAGTATTTAACACCAAATTAGGTCTCTGATGACTGATGAGTCCCAGTTCATATATGATCCTTGAGAATATACAAAGATCTTTAATCTGCCTTCTTTCTTTTTTTATTTTTTATTTTATTTTACTAATGACATGCCTTATTGTTAAAACCTACTAATATTTAAGGTTGAGTAAAAAATAATAGTAGTTAAAAGGGAAAACTTTTCATTCAACAAATAAAGTACTCAGTTTCACATGTCTTTTAGTGACGTATACATTGATGAGCACAGAGTAGAAACCAATAATAGGGTAAACATTTATTTATTTTTCATTTCAGAACAGCTTTGATGATATTGATCTACTTGAGCCTTAAGTAAGCAAGACTTCATTCGCTCCATGAAACACCTGAACACTGAAATGACATGTGGTGCCGAAGCTAATGAAACACCTCGTCGACAGACACTCTTTCCCAATAAAAGTTCAAGACGGCTCTGCCCCTTTTGCTCCGCTGAAACAAACCAAATACAAGTGAAGGGACAAAGGGGTTAAATTGAAATAACAAAGGTTCCAAGTTCAATTTCCTCTTGTAAGTAACAAAATAATGAATAACGACTAACATGTCATTCAAATAGAAAGAAAAAAAAAAGTTGAAAAAGGAAATAAAATTGTTTTTCAATTATTTCATACTTAAATAACATGTTTTTTTAAGACTTTGACCATAAATTGAAATCTCACCATCGGAAGTTCATTTAAAGCAATCTCTAGAATAATAAAAAAAAAATTATTTTTATAAAATAGGTGAGAAAGTTCTAAGATTAAAAAATCGATATTTTAGAGAGAAATAAAAAGTGAAAATATCGAAACACCGTTTGAAAATGCATCCATATATATCTTCTTCGTCAAATCTACTTTCATTTTAGAAACTACTAACACATCTACAAAATTTTCCGTATTACCATTATCAATTAATTGAATTTAAATAACGAATTCCTATAGTCCACTCCATAACCCACCCTCTCAATAATGCTTGTATAAGAAAAAATAATTAGAGTAGAATAGGTAGAGAAGAGTCAAAGAGTTAAAAGGTAGAGTAAGTCTTGAAAAAAAAGACTATAAAATAATTTATTTAAAAAAATCACAAAAATAATGATTTATAGAAAGTTGATTCATATCGCAGTAAATAGAATAAGACAGAAATATATATTACTAATGATGTATTTTAAATTTAAACAATTTAGCCTTTCGTTAAAATATATTTTAATGATTAATATTTATCTCGAGTCTCATTTTATTCGAAGAAGAGTTTAGTTAATTTATAGGTTATGCGAATTTATGTTCTAGGTATCGCAGATTTATAATATGTTTAATTTCTTAACTTATGCCTTAAATCATTTTCCTTGATCTATATTCTCAAAATCAGTTCACTTATGTAGTCTACAATGTGAAACAAAAAGTAGAACTTGTGCAGTCTAAAAAAAGGAACATTTTTAGAAATGTGGGTGGAAAAATGACCCTTTTTTCCAAAATTTAAAAAAAGTTGCTTCTTTTTATAATCAAAAGATCAGTTGCAGATAGATTCGTGCACAAGTGATCGCTTTTATTTTAAGTTGCTTTCGGATCAACGAAAATAAAACTCTTTACTTTTTTAGTAGTAATTCGAAGGAAGAAATAATAAAAAAGGAAACAAATTATTAAAACTATAATAGCTATTATTCATGGAACTTTGCTCTTTCTATCACAAAGATTTCGCACAGATAGTTAATTCAAAAGCTGATACAAAAACCGATTATGAACCCAACCTGTTAAGTGCTTCTACCGGCACAGAAAATTGTGGCTCCAACTCATGAGCCTCCTTATACGCTTTCTTAGCTTCCTCCTCCATCTTCTTGCCTTCATAGCAGTCCCCCAACGCACACCAAGCTTTTGCGTTCTTCGGACTCAAAATCACCGACTCAGTCAAATCCGCAAGCGCCGAGTCAACTCGTCCGCGTTCACTCGTCGCGAGTTTCAGCTCAGCTCTCTTATACAACGCATCACCACGTTCTCCCTCCGCAAGAGAACCAGCAGCGAGAGGAGACAAAGCTGCGTCGATCGATTCAAGAGCGGAGGTTCGAAAACCTTGAAGATCCAGAACCATAGCTTTGAGAAGATAAGAAGCAGCGTCTTTAGGATCGAGTTCGATTGCTTTTTCAGCTTCGGCTAGGGCTTCGTTGGCGAGGCTGTTGATGGCGGATCTGGATTTGTTTTTGGAAGATCTCGCTTGTGTGAGAAGCTGAGCGCCTCTTACGAAGTGACGTTTGGCTTTGATTCCGGTTCGGTTACGGATTCGGAGTTTGGCGAGAAATTTCTGGGGAATACCGTGCATGCTAAGGAAGATTAAGATCATTGCGAGTATCATAACGATTTGTAAACCGATGTCGCGGATCATCGCGTGTTTCTCTTTGGGGTCCATTTTTTATCTCCGGTGAATTTGCTCCGGCGAGGTGTTAGGGTTTTGTGGCGGTGTGAGAAGAGGAAGTGTTGGTTTTGTGTTGGAATTTTCAGAAAAGTTTATAGACTCAATCGTTTAAGTTGAATTTGACTCGTTGCGAAGACGTCAGCCGCCATGATAGTCTTTTTCATTTTTTTAAAGTTAAATGTTTATCTTACTTTAGTTGATGTCAATTAGTTTTGGAAGGGATAGAATATTTATTGTTATTGTTGATAGAATGAATAAAATAATTATTTTAGTTAGGCTATAATAAATGAAACTGGATAAGAATTAGTAATTTATTTTAATAATCAAGTGGATCTTGTTCACGAGTTCTGCTACCTTAATTCTTAACCAGAGAAATAAGTCAAGAATGATGGGCTTCCTGGGTCCACTTTTTCTTATTAAACTCTTTCATTACAAAAATAATTTATCACAAGAATCCCTAGTTTATTAGGTCAAATTCTTCTTTCTTTGGGTTTGGAATTTATAACACGGTTGTTTTGACTGATCTAATGCGTGGCATTGACTTGTAATCTGTTTTGGAAATAGAAGCAAGTAACTAGGTTTGATTTATGGTAAAGTGGATTACTCAGTAGTTGATGTGTGGCATTGACAAGAAAGAAGATTTAGCTACTCATTGTCATGATGGTTATTTTGTCTTTTGCACTTGTTGACGTTAAAGAACCACCTGTATTTGCATCTAACATAAGCTTTGGATATGGTCGAAGACTGATGCGAAAAATATAATCAATGTGGTTGAAGACTGTTGCGAAAAATATGAATCTGAGTGAGATCGTCAAATCCATGGTTGGGAAATTTCTACAACATTGACTTGTACCGCACCCATGCTTCACAATGTGTTTCAACCTTGAGAAAATACAATAATTGTTGTCTTGGCCTCCATGAACTTGTTGTGTAGAAAAATTTGTTTAAAAGAATTTCCTCCAGTGCACTACAGTCGGTCATTACTTGAACCGGTTGGTCGAGATACCAATCTTTGGCTTTTCCAATCAAAGAATGAGGAAATAATCTCATAAAGATAGCTTCCTCTTTAGCTTTAGATGCACTAAGTGTACGAGAAAGTTCATAAAACTTGGTAAGATGAGTATATGGATCTTCATGATCAAGTCCCGCAAACGGATTCACATAGATAATTTGAAGCAATCCAATTTTCATATCGGTCTATTTGTTATTATCAAGAGGCCCAACAATATGAGCTAATCGTCTTGGGTTATTGTGACATGGCATCCCAGGAGCTCGAGTTCCATTGATTTTGTTGTCGATGACTTCAGCCAAATCGTTCTCTGGCAATGAAGATAACGAAGAAACCAAAATAGAAGTTCACACTTCATGATTTCTTTGTTTGGATAATAACTTTTTCTCTTTCTGGTTTTTCCATTGTTGTGTCTCGCTGTCCTTTCATTCTCGGGATCAAAAAACAATTAGTATTTTACCTCGCATAAACATATTTCAAAAGCATGTCCTTTCATTCTCAGGATAAAAAGTAATTAGTGTGCTACCTCGCATAAACATATTTCAAAAACCTAGCCAACATAAGTGAGCCACAGGACGTGTAAAGAATATATGTATATACAATAAGTACAAAATTGCTTTAAACGATAAAAATTGTCGCAATGCTTGTAATATCTAAACGTCAGTCCCCGGTAACAGCGTCATTTTGATGTTCAGTAATCAAAATTAGTATTTTTTTTATATCGTATCCACAAGGACTGGTGCGATATCACTGTCGTTCAAAGGTTAGAATATTTTTAAGTAAGGATTGACGAAGTTGTTTGATTGTAAATAATGAAATAAAAGTAAAGATGTTAATTGATTAAAATATGATAGATATGAAAGTTGTTTAGGTTCATCCACCGATTACATACATTTCCTTCTGTTCATTTATATAGAAATTAGTTGTTTGATCAATATCATCAAATGTATTGCTCGCCAATAATGTTTATGTCTAAACTCTGACGAGAGTTCAACCGTATTGTTTAGTCGATGATCTCCCAGCCTATTAGACAATACGGTAGCATTAAGATTCAATACTATGGTCAATGTTAAATCTAAATCTATGTCTAGAGTTTAGTATTTAACATATGATTATCCTAGATTGAGATTCAAAGAGTATTTCTCAATAACGGTTTGAATCTATAAGATAAACAAGTAAACAAGGATAACATCAATATCAATAAACAACTAATTCATATATCATGATCATCATAAATACATATTGTTACGGTGAACTACATCCAATCCCAACAAGAAAGAAGATTTAGTTACTAATTGTCATGGTAGCTTGATACAAAAGATAAGAAATAAGATGAATTAGCATCAATGCCGATGTCTTGACAGTTAATGTGTGTCCAGCTTGATCTTCCCCTCTGTATTCTATTTCTGTCTAAAAATATGTTCTCTCCTATATTCTGATGTTACCATAAAACAAGCTCCCTAAATGTCATGTTTCTGCATCTATTTATAGCAATGCTGCCATGCTATTTTCGCTTAGCGAACTGATGTCTCGCTTTAGCGATGTCTTACTTCTCCCTTAAAAAATTTCAAACCGCCTTTGTAAAGCCGCCTGTCTTTGCTTAGCGAACTAAGGCTTGTTAAGCGAGCTTTCTTGCTTCCTCCTCGCTACTCCTCACTAAGCGAAAGTGCTGAATTATGATTCTGAAAACATTTTGTTTCTCTTCGTTTGAACATCGCTACTGCTCGCTTAGTGAAAGTGATGAATTTTGATTTTCCAAACTTTCTGTCTCTGCTCACTTGTGTTTTGCTAGGCCTCGCTAAGCGAACTTGCTGATTTTGGACTTTGAAAAATCCATTTCCTCTTCTCGCTTGCTGCTCGTTAATGCTCGCTTAGTAAGATGTTGTGGTGAGTTCGCTATTTGTAAGCTTAGTTATCCAACCTTTATGTTCAATCAATAATCCTACACAACTAAAACAAATCAAGAGAAACACAAGTCTAATTCTTGATATCATGCTCCAAGTTAATTCTTTTTAACAAAAGGGGTTTTGATGCTAGGAATTTGCAAGACAAGTCAATAAGTGTTCAATTTAAATATGTATAATTACCATATTCTGGGCACTTATTAGCAGTTAGCAAATGTATTCACTAAGTCATTGGATTTATAGTTCTTCAACCTCAATTTGCTTAAGCTTGGAGTGCAGATCGTCTACCCTCAAACTTATGGGAGAGGTATTAGAGAATAAATAAGTTTCTTATTGATTGTATATATTTTGTTAGCTATTATCATTTTGTTAGTTATTATCCCTTATTTTGATTAAGGATCAATAAACAAAAGCCTAATGACTAATTTTCTGCATGTGCAATATTTTGTACAAGTCACAAAGTGACATGTAATATGTGACGTTAATTTTACTTCTAGAATATCATTTTCAAAAACATTTTTGTGCAACACTTTCCAAATCATTGCAATGTTACAAAACAGTTTTATTTAGGAAACAATGTTACAAAACATATATACATCCTCCAATATTTTAGACTTCAAGCTATCCACAAAAGAGCACTGAGGTCAGGAGATTATTTAACAAATCATGTTCAGACAATATATGAACACCAACCTTTCTATATAAGGTCAACAAATTTCAGCAACAAGAAAAACAATTAAGGGTGATGCGTATCGCCCATTTTTATCATCTCTGTTGGAGACTTCAGCAGCTTCTTTAGTGTATCAATTATGCCGCCGATAGATGGACGCTGAGCAGGGTCACTGTCAAGTAAACAAAACAATGCTTATAGAACCATAACAAAAAAAAAAAGTAGTTGACCAAGCAAAATAACATGAAGCATGCTGATCTGCATAGGGAATCTCTATGTATACAATTATCTATAGATAAAATTGGATCAAATGGGTCAAACATGTTGACGACTTTTTAAATAAAATTTGGCAATGCTATGACTTACTCAGCCCAACAAGATTCCATGAGGGAGGCAAATATTGGGGAGATGTTTGGAGGGATGGCAAGCTTCCTATTCTGGAAAGCAACAGCTCCAACCACCTGAGATTTCACATGATGAATATTACTTTTCAAAATCAATTGGTTTCATTATGTAAATGTTTGGCTACAAATATTTACAATTTAGACCTTAATACCCCATTAAGTTTACCTGAGGAGGGCTAAGTCCACTCCATGGTTGTTGCATGGTCACAAGCTCCCACAGGATAACTCCAAAACTGTATACATCAGATTTCTCATCTGAAGGTTCTCCGCGAAGAAATTCTGGGGCCATCCACTCAGGCTAAAAATAGAAATAAAGAGTTACAAATTTATTGAAAGTGAGCTATCATGATGTAAAAGTTCAACAGGTGAAATATTGAAATATGAGCAATTTCACAATTAAAAGGATTTTGCCTCTATATGTATGCTAACATGCAAAATCTACCAAATCCAAAGACAGGATACTAAGTTGAATGTCCTTTCATGCAATCCTAAAAATGCATATACTTCTAATCCAAAAAAACTTACCAACAACAAATGATTAACATCCACAGAACTACAATCCTTCATGTATCAGAAACAATTGTATCATTGGTCTTATTGGAAGTCAAAGGCTAAGAAGTAACAATCATTTTTTCTACATGAATCAAGATGAATAGGCAAATAGCTACCCCAGTTCAATTGTGGAACTCTCTCGAACTTGAGAGTGTTATTCAAAGAAAGAAAATAAGTAGACAATTCATTCATAGAGAGCTGTAACTACATGAAGCTGGTATGATTACGCTAAAGAATAGAGTCAGAGTCTTAACTGTTCCGGCAACAGATTTTGAGGGTATGAAAGTGTTAGCCTTAAATCTGGACAATCCAAAATCACAAACCTGGGCATGAATTGAAAAAAGAAATCACCTACATGTACAAAATTTTATGAAATATTATAAACTGCTAAATCAGGTTCATTCCACCTTCACGGTCCAATTTTTGTCCACTAACAAGTTTGGGGATTTGAGATCCCAGTGCACGATTGGAGGTTTAAGACAATGGAGATAATTGATTCCTTTAGCCTGCAATTGAAAAAACGCTCTATCATGCACAAGAAAAATATTTAGTTTAATAAATTAACAAATATCTGACACAAACCACATCCAAAGCCATTCGTAATCTTCTCCTACTATCCAGAACTTCACCAGATGCTGGTCTATGTATCAGGCGGTATAAACTACCCCTGTTACAAATGTACAGGGAAACATCAGTAAGACATTCACATCTTCATGCAAGAATGTGCAATAACATGATCAAAAATATAATTAAGTTGATTGTTTTACCTCGGCAAATACTCTGTCACTATTGATAGATAGGGGCGTGTTGTAACTGCACCCATGAAGAGCACCACATTTGGATGACGAACACGTTTCATTATTGCAACCTAAATCAATGCAAATTACAACTTGAATATAACTAGTGTTTTCCCCTATTTAATCGAGAAGGGAAAATAAAAGGGCTTTTTAAAAACAAAATTTAAAATCTTATATCATTGTTTCAAACTAGTATTAAAGAAAAGTAGCACACATGTTTCAAGCATCTTTTTTTTTTTGGGTAACAATACAGGTTTCAAGCATGATAGTACAAGTTACAACACAAGATCAATAATCTTAGGATGCTCCATATACTATGCAATGTGGTGATTGTTGCCAAATAATAGTAAAAGTATTTAAAAGTACTTTATATGAAAGACACAAAGGGAAAACAACACTGTAACTGTGCAAGACACTAGACTGAAGGAATATATAGTGCTGAAGATAACTAACTATCAGCTCATATGTGTTGCCTTTGGTAGTATGTTTTTGTGATAACCCACCAGTCTCCTCTTACCGGAATATAATCCAAATCACAGGCATATGCAAGAAAGAGGAAATGAAATACATTATCACATGAATGCAGTCAATACATGCCTCTCTTAGAAACTCCTTCAAGTGATCATCATGAAAATCCTGATCTGTTAAAACCTTGACTGCAACATCCTGCAATTTATGAAGAAAATAAATTATACAAAACAGATATATACATACATACACTCCCAGGGACACACACACACAAACATATAGGGTGATGATTCACTTGCTCCATGATAATATTCAATGGTTTGATCAATGAAATTCAATATGAAAAAAGAGCTATTAAGAGGAGTAACTATGACGAGTTACTCCTAGAGTGTGTGAATCTCCACACACACAGATTGTGGCCTAAGAATGCATTACAGATTCAACATAAGACATGTTGATAGATAACTATAGTATAATCAATTTGTTTTGGAGGCAAAATGCCACTCATCTTTTTTTCTTAGGCAACAAGTTAAAGTCAAGCAAAATACATACATATTGTGGCCAAATAATGTATTATAGATTCAACATAAGTCAATTGATAGTCCACTATAATTTAATCAACTAGTCTTGGAGGCTAAATGCCATTCATCTTTTTTTCTTTAAGCAAAAAGTTAAAGTGAAGCAAAAGAGAAAGGCCCCGACATCCCAACTAGTTTGGCACCCGGGAACCCACATCCAAACTGTTCAACTTAACAAAATATTATTAAAATAAAAATAAAAAAGAAAAAGCTCGGGGGACTAGGCCAAAAGCCATCAAATTGCAATTAAACAGAGAAAGCAAGTGTGCAGATCGCAGTATGAAGATGTTAAAAATCCACGCTCATATACTCGAATGTGCTTATTCTAAGAATAAACTTGGCATGACTAAAAGAAGCGTGTACTATCACTTACTGATCCATGCCATTCAGCACGGTGCACAGTTCCAAATGAGCCTGCAAAAAGGAAAGGAACATTTAGTCATCTAATGAGGAAACAAGTTTGCTATACCAAAATCATGTAAATTCAAGAAGCAGAAAATTTACCAGCACCAACACGCTCTTTAATACGTAAATCATCCCATGATATCTCAAGCCAGTCCATGGCCAGTGATGGTTCAAGATTCACATATCTTGGAATACTCCCAGCTGGTACGTAGTCTTGGTTTTCAATTTCATCGTCTAACTGCTTCAGCTCTGATTGGCATGTGGAACTAAGTATACATTGCTTGAAAGTATTTTTTACCACAGAACATCCGGTTACGATGATTTCATTGCTGGAATTTTCTTCTAATACAACTGCCTCTTCACTAAGCCTTGGATATTCATGTAAAGATGTTTTGGTGGGAGAAAAAACTTTAGAAACATCCTCGTGAATGGTAGGCAAAATTGAACCTAGAACTGCACATTCCTCGTCATTCTCTTTTAAACCAAAAGGAATTAGAAGTGGGTTGGTTCCTTCACAGGGTTGATCAGCTGAAGCACATATGGACCCCTGATGAACTTTCAACAAATCCGTTTCTTTAACTTGTTGATCATTCTGTCCCCAACCTGCAGATCATTGAATAATGGCTAAGACCAGCTTTAAACAAGAATGTTTCTCTGCTAGTCATAAGATATACTAAAACAAAACTAAGAGAGCATAGATTATCCTGTCCCCAAAGGGTTAGAATCTAAATTTTAAATCAAAACATGCTCCAAAGTCTTGAGAAGGAAGTGAAAACTTTAAGCAGCTTCAAATATTTCACCAAGAAAGGTTGGTATTTGGGCTAGAGGATGGTGCAAAGGAAGAAAGACCATTTTTGCAGTGAGGGCAGGAAAAAAAAGACAACACCTGGCTAAAGACACACAGTGGTTGTGTGCCCGAGCATCATTTGAACAATTAATTGTAGTATATTTTTAGACAGTATAATATAATTAATACAAAAGTAAATACATGGCAAACTTTAGAATCTACTGTGAATAAGTTTGTGTACGATGTATAGTGAAGGTCCGAGAATATAACTATGGCTTCACGGATTCTTTCTTTGTACTTGAAACTGAAATAATTGTAAAATATTGAAGATCAACATTCAAGGTATATAAGTAAAGAACAACATACCTGAATAAGGATGAGTTTCGGGATTACAAGAACTTTGGTTGAAACTAATAGGTGGTTGAGAACTTGCTTCATCGTCCTTATAGGGTGATTGTAGTTCCTTAAAATGAGAAATTTGAAACGGTGAAGGAATCGAAGAAAGATATGCTCCGTTAATGGAGGAATCTGGGCCATGTACATTTCCTGGTTCCCCAACTAGGTCAACAACATATTCCCTGTTAAATAACAAACCAGTACCAGAACAATGGAAAATATGAGGTGAATAACAAAACTAAATGTACAACAAGTTATTAGTGGCATATATAACAATATTTGGCAAACCTCAAGAGCTGTTTGTCATCTTTAATCTTGACTAGGCAAGAGGATCTGTGATCTGCAGCACAATATTTGCAACCACGGGCTATGCGGCAAGGCAAACCTATGTAATCAGCCAATCTCTGCATTAAAAAATCCAAGTAATTTAGTGAATAACTAATTCGTAACAAGCTTTTCAACAAACATTAATGCATTGTTATGATTCAAAACTCAGTGCAAAATGAACCCAAGCAAACCTCATCATGCATAGATAATAATATCCTTGTACGACTAGTAAAATAGTTATAAAAAAAAAAATTGACAATAACTCAATAAACTAACACATTAATACAGTAGTTAACCTTGAAGAGAATTGCTCGATGCCTACAAAGCCCAGAAGATAGACTGCCAATGGGAAGCACAACACACTTGTGAAAATTCCTCAGCTTCTTACTAACCAACCTCCACCTTTTGTGTAGATCTCCTTGCTCCACTGGGAATATACCCCTTCAATAATCAATAATATATACATTCAGAATAACAACAAAATAATAAGAAAAAATGTATAGTTTATATTCAAAGGTACAAAACATATACCCCATATATATGGCAACAAGTTTTCCAAGTTGTTCAACAAACACTAGTGTGTTCTCTGAAGAACAATACAACTCCTGAGCTTTATCGTGAAGCATCTTCAAGTGAGAATCTAGGTGGCTATCGACAAGCACTACCTCCATAGACGTCTCGCTTGGTTCAACCGCTTTAAGCGCCAACAAAGTAGGTATCTTCTTACCTTCCTCCTCATCATTGCACATCACCCATAGATACGGATTCATCCCCAATATGTGGTAAAAACCATCACTTATCTTGTCCGTGTATGACAAGCACCCACTCACCTAAAAATCCAAAAACAAGAAACTCAAATAAATATGATGGAATCGTAATTATAACTATATTTTTGACCGCATCATTTTAACCATTTCATAACCATGATCTTGCAGTTTAAAACCATCGGTGCCACAGTGGGATATAGTTAACAAACAAAATGGTGATGCTTTTGTTAAATTTTGTACCCAAAGACGATAAGAAACAGATTCAGCATCCCAAGTTTCAGTGCCATGAGTGAGATCAGGTTCCGTTACGAGACTTGCCAAACAAGTTAGCCTCTTTGCTAACTTAAGCTGCAAGATATAGCTTTCATTACACTCCTTAGCAACCGCCTCCTTGTTTTCATCTTCATCCTTTTGCCTCCTCGCTATGGTGGTGGTAATGGTGGAGACTTGAGACAACGGTGTTTCCTCCTTAATGTCGCTGGAAAACAAGCTCCCTGCATAACTACTATCACTGGAAAGTCTCGGAAGTGAAACCTGCCGATCAAAATTCCGGTCGATTGCAGTGTCTTTAACAACACTCTCCGGCTGATGAAGAAGAAAGTCGTGATCATCATCAGAGATCGACGAGCGGCGGCGGAGATGGTGAGTCTGGTAACCGGAGTGATTTCTTTTCTTGTCGATGAACCAGTCGCAGAAAGCCGCTATCTGCTTTTGCTTAATTCGGAGCTTGTCGGAGTTAGAGCGTTTGCCGGAGGAGAAAACGACGTCGTGTTTGGTTGTTGGAGGAGTAGACGACGAAAGTTGGTTACTGGTTTGAATGTCACTTTCAGTTACAGATTTGATTGAATTGACGATTTTGTCCTTATCGTGATCCAATAGCTTTTTAGATGATTCATCCAATCCTCGCTCTGGAAAATGACGCGGGAAAATGTAAGTTGCTCTATGAGGCATTTTCAGTCACGAGCCTCTCGCGCAAAGCACTCACGTGCAAGGAAATAAACGGTGAACTGCTTTTCCGTCCTGGCCGTCAGTGACACCGTTATCCTTCTTCTTCGTCTTTCGTCGGTGATATTTTTTTATCTGATTGCTGTTATTAACAACAGGAAGCAACTATTTGAACCAGTTATGAATTGAGGATATAGTTGGAAATTGCATTCTACTATATGTTTTTGAATGAAGGAATGAGTAACTTAGAAAACAAATTGATTCAGCACCTGTGGAATGAAAGTAGAGTGGATGCAATGTTGGTATAGTATGATTTGGTTTTCTGTTAGAGGAAGAGTGAAGGTGGTGGAGATGTGATTGGTTGTGAGGCTGTGCAATGCAAGCTGGTAAGTTGAGGTTGGAGTATTAAAAAGGCAATAGGTGGTGATGGAAAATAATCTACAGTCGATAGTATATAGTATGGTAAAGAGCGCTGGTGTCACGTGCAATCCCTGGCTATTGGGGCAACACGTCACATTCTTACATAATAAAACCAAAGTTTGCTACAGTTTGACTCTTGTATTACAGTGGACGTCAAAGGTCGAAGCGGAGGATTGGCGGTGCTGTGGAAGAATAGCATTCAATGCTGTGTTATAAACTTTCTCGAGGAATTTCATAAATCTACTAATTCAAGATGACATCAAAGGAGAGTGGAGGCTAACTCGCTATTATGGATGTCCTGAAAGAACCATGAGAAGATATCCGTGGGATATGTTGCGAAACTTGCGAGATATGTCGAATGTACCATGGTGTATCGTCGGGGATTTTAATGACATGCTATCTCAACAGGACAAGCGAGGCACTCATCAACACCCTAATTACTTATGTGTTGGATTTCAACAAACTATTAGTGATTGTGATCTTAGTGATATTTCATTGGAAAGTCACCAATTCACGTGGATTAAAAGTCGCGGGATAGATCGTGTGGTTGAAGAGAGGTTAGATAGAGCCTTTGGTAGTTCGGCTTGGATGGAGTTATTTCCTAATGTGAAGCTCGCTAATTTAATAGCTTCGCATTCTGACCACAATCATATTCTGCTGCAATGCGAACCGGCTTTACGACGGCGGAGTAAATATTCTTTCAAGTTCGAGAACAGTTGGTTGAAATAAGAAGATATTAGGGAGGTTGTTTGGTAGGCCTGGAATCAAGGTAATAACAATGATGTTCTGAAGCGTATCTCAGCATGTGTGCATGATTTATCAAGATGGAACATAAGGAAAAATCGTATGGTGAAAGAAGAGATGGATGATTATATGTCAACTATGAAATCCTATTGTATGGGGCAGGATGCCGAATCGATTTATCGGTTCTTCGAAACTCAGAAGGAGTATAATAAATTATTGCTTCGGGAAGAGGTTTTCTGGAAACAACGTGCGAAGATGCATTGGCTTCGGGAAGGTGATCTTAATACCCAATTTTTCATAGATCGGCTAATGTTAGGAAGAATTTTCAAATAATTGATATGCTGAAGAATAACGGTTATGTGGAAGTTCGGTCATAGGAAGGAATGTGCGATATAGCTAAATGTTATTTTGAGAACTTGTTTGTTGCACATACTGGTGTGTACAGACCAGTTCTAAAACTCATCAAGCTGATAATCTCCAACGAAGATAACACCATGCTGACTGCACATATTACAAAGGAGGAGTTATTCGAAGCTCTTAATAGTATGCATCCTGACAAATCTCCGGGTCCTGGTGGGTTTAATCCGGCATTTTACCAAAAATTTTGGGGAATTTGTGGGGATGATGTGTTTGAAGCCACCAAATAGTGGCTGGAAGGAGGTTACTTTCCAACAGGTCTTAACGAGACCAATATTTATCGTATTCCTAAATGTGTTAATCCTACCAATATGAAGGAACTTCACCCCATCTCACTGTGCAATGTGGTTTACAAATTAATTTCAAAAATGCTTGCAAATAGGGTGAAGAGTTACCTGAATAAATGTGTGTCCGAGGAACAATCGGCGTTTATCGAAGGAAGGTCTATTCTTGATAATGTGATGATTGTTATGGAAATCATTGATACTCTTAATAGAAAGACAAAGGGAACAAGGCTCACCTTGCGCTTAAGATTGATATTAGTAAGGTGTATAATAGGGTGGATTGGGGATTTCTGAAAGGCATGCTTCACATATTAGGCTTTGCAGAAAAGTGGATTCAATGGATCATGATGTGTGTAACTTCGGTGCAATACTCGGTTCTAGTTAATACAGATAATGTTGGACCAATACAATCAGGAAGGGGTTTGAGACAAGGAGATCCATTGTCTCTTAATCTATTTATCCTTATATCCGAAGGTCTTTCGGCACTTATCAAAGACGATGTTGCTCGAGGGGATCTTCATAGATTCCAGATATGTAGGGGGCACCTAGTGTGTCCCACCTGCTTTTTGCTGACGATTGTTTTATGTTTTGCAGGGCTAATATATCGGAGGTATCATATCTTATGGAGGTCCTAAAAATATATGCGGACACATCAGGTCAAGAAATAAACCTGACCAAATATGAAGTGTTTTTTAGTCAGAACATCAGTACGCCGGCTCAGGAGGATATTACTAAAGTAATGGGAGTTTGATATGTTTTAGGTACGGGAATGTATTTGGGCTTACCTTTGATGATTGGTAGAAGTAAGAAGACGACTTTCGCTTTTATTAAAGATTGAATTTGGAAACGAATTAACTCTTGGAGAGGTAGATCTTTGTCTAAAGCGGGAAAAAAGGTTATGATAAAATATGTTTTGCAATCAATACCATCTTATATAATGAGTGTTTTTATTCTACCAGATGCAGTTGTGAGTGATATAGAGAAGATGTTAAACTCGTTCTGGTGGGGAGGAGGAAGTAATTATAAAGGTATTAAATGGATGGTTTGGGATAAGTTTTCTTGTTCAAAGAAGGAAGGAGGCTTGGGATTCAAAGACCTTAAGGCCTTTAATTTGGCTATGGTGGCTAAACAAGGGTCGAACATGATTTCAAATCCGAAATCGCTAGTGACCAGAATCTTCAAAGCAAGGTATTTCCCTATATCCTCTTTTCTTGACTCGTCCCTTGGAAATAATCCTAGTTTTATGTGGAGAAGAATTTGGAAATTTAGGGAAATCTTATCACGTGGTTGCGGGTGGAGTATAAGAGATGGAAGCCACATTAAAGTTATGAATGAACAGTGGTTAAGGAGGGAAGGAGAATTTTGTCTGGATGGACCTCATGAACAAGGTGTGTATGATCTTTATGTTCAAAACCTCATATTACCACATGTTAAGCAATGGAATATGCAAGTAATAAAATATGTATTTGATCAAAATGTAGCTGAAGAGATATCCAGGGTCCCGTTGGTGGAAGATGTGGTAGAAGATGGTATGATTTGGCAGGAGGAAAAGAATGGTGTGTATAGTGTCAGGTCTGGATATAAAGTGTGGAGAAATTCCCAAGCGCAATGTTTGAATAAAAAGGAGGAAAGGAATTGGAGAAATCTTTGGAACATTTCCGCACCACCCATAACCAAACACTTGTTATGGAGAATATGTAGGGGTTGTCTTCCATCTAGATCTAGACTTCTTCATCATCATGTCCAATGTCCTTCTACTTGTCAGATTTGTGAGATTGATAACGAGGATGATTGGCATGTATTTTTTGGATGTACTATTATTGCTCAGTGTTGGCAAACAGCAGGTTTGTCTCATTTAATTGAATCTCGTGCTTATGTTTTTAATGATGTTAAATCCCTTATTCTTGATATCTGTAATAGAGAGGATAAAAGGGATGTTTGTAGATTCACGATTATGATGGATGTGATTTGGAAAAATAGAAATAATGTTGTTTGGAAGAATACTCGGGAGGAGGCATTGAGATTGGGTTTACAAGCTTTTTACAATTGGAAAGATTGGTTTTCATCTCAAATAGAGAATGAGGCAACAAATGGCCATCAATATCCTCTTGTTTGGAGTCTTCCTAATGAAGGAAGGTTGAAGTGCAACGTAGATGCTAGTTTTAATAAAGTACGAGGCACAACTAATATAGGTTGGTGTGTGAGAAATAATTTGGGAGAATTCTTAATTGTAAGTGTGTCTTGGGATGTTGGCTTCCTATCTAGCATTGAGGCAGAGGCCATGGCCTTAAGAGAAGCTATGCAATGGGACATTTCTTTACAACTTGATAATGTAACATTTGAAAGTGATTCTCAACAAGTTTTTCAAGACATTCATGCTAAGAATTTAGGAATATCAGAATTTAGTTTTGTTATTTTATCTATTAAATTTTTATTGCGTTTATTTTCGAACTTTGAGGTAAAATTCATCAAACGCCAAGCGAATTCGGTTACCCATAATCTAGTTATGGCGGTCAATTCTTGGTCTAGGAGAAGTCTCATTCATGTAATATCTCCTTGTATTGAACAATTTTTAAGCAATGAAAGCTATTAAGTTTGTTTCTTTCAAAAAAATAAAAGTTTGTAGGGTGTTTATTGGTGCGAGTAGACCCTTAATATGCGAACTTAAACGGAATTTGAATTTCTTTATGATCTCAATATATATATATATATATATATATATATATATATATATATATATATATATATATATATATATATATATATATATATATATATATATATATATATATATATATATATATATATATATATATATATGGTAAAACGAGGCTGACACGTTGGACATGTCTATTTTTCGCGTATTTTTTTGTCGTTCGGATTAAAATTGTAGGTTTATATCTTCTAATATATTTGTCCTATTTTCCGAGGAATGTTGCGGAGGATATTAATGTATGTTTTTGTAATTTTTAAATTAAAAGGTGCAGTGTTTATGAGCCCGTTCCGTCTCGCCCTCATTTTTCTGCGGGACAGACTAAAGTTTTTATCTTGTGTCTTACACAATATCTTCCCTACCCATGCCCTATTTTCCTCAAGCCTAAACTGAGTCACCATACCTTTTTGCCTCCCCTGGGTCATCTCTTATTTCATCTTATGGAATTATCAATCACCCTTATTAAATTCGAAAATGTTTTTTGCATTTAGAGATTGGAATTCGAACGCACCTATTTAACAATAAAATGACATCATTAGATAGTCACCCTATTTTCCCTCAAAATCAATTCGAATATTAATCTCCATATAAACCTAATGGTGAGTCCGAATAACAATCTCTAAACCAAGCCACAATAAGTTATTTAGACTTATTTGGTAAATTTCTTAAAATTTTGACATTTTTTAATAAACATGATATAGAAAGTATACATGAATGTAACTAATTTAAATCGTAGGCATTTATCATACAATTAAAATACCATATATTATTTCAAAATGGTGGTTACCACTATACATAATTTGTTATCAAAAACACAAAATATCAGTGTTCATAAAATACAAACCATGATACAAATTATCAAAATACAAAGAAAAAACCAACTACTAGGTATATATGACTTTCCATTTCCTCCTCTGACTCATATACTGCAAGGCATGTCGTGACTCAGCTATGATGACTTCTATATTGGCCCTCCTAGGAGTGCCTTCTTGAAATTTCCATCTTTATATGTCTACTCTCCCGATAGGCACAATACACTAACAGATTTGCAACAGGTCAATAATATGGGCCACTCTAGCTTGATAATCTTCTAATATCTCTTGATGAGTTGTCATATGTGGCTTTTCTGTAACATTCAGTGTCATGTAAGGATGTGTCATTGTATAAACTATTGGATGTAACTGTATATTGCACTCCATGGATGAAGAGGTGATATACGACATATATCCACAAGGACTATACGATCATTGAATGCCTCAAATATAACAACAACATATCTGCTGGTGACAGTGGGAGAAGTAAATATAGTATGGGCTCCAGGGATACATTGGATATATTTGAACTATTGCATGACTCACTCAGGTATATATGGATACATCAGTCGTGACCTACAAGCTAGACAAATAGAGTATAAGGTTATCACATTTGAAATTCTGGTATGACAGACTCAGATGTCGAATATGATGTTGAGACATCTTATCTATTACTTATAAACATGGTAAGGCATACATATCAGTACTTAAATAATTCTGATATATCAGAGTCAAACATGCTTCAGGATGTTGGGACATCTGATAGGACATTCAATTCAGGTACTGCATAAAACATAAAAGATATAAAGAACACAGCAGAATTGTTAACCCAGTTCAGTGTATAACCACACTTACATCTAGAGGCTACCAAGCCAGGAGGAAATCCACTATAAGTAATATTAATTCTAGACTTAAACCACCCTGTTTAATCTATCACTTAATAACTACCCAATGCAATTTCTACCTAAGACACAACTTAGATAAGAGTACCCTACTCACTCCCCCTCAATCACACAGTGATCTTGTTTACAAGTTTAATAAAATTGAAGTCATACTTCAAACAAAACAGCTTGATCTTACTTCACAGTTTCAATCAAGTCACAAAACTTCTCTTGCTTACAAGCTTAGAGAATCACAAGTGAAACAGCCACAATAGAGTTACTTGTTATGCACGGCTGACACAAGGACACAACCCTAATAATGTTTACATTTTCGGTTGATTGGGTTTTTTCTAAACTAGGTTACAGGGTTTCTTTTATAACCTATTCCCAACTGGATTTGGGCCTAAACAATCACAACAATAGCTGCTACAAATATGCAGAAATATCTGCTACAAATATGCAGAAATATCTGCTACAAATATTCCAAAAGATCTTCAACTCCTAAAATATCTCTAAATATAGAAACCTATATTTTTCAATATTTGTCTTCAATTTAAATTGAGTCTTTAAGATCTTCTAGATCAACACCACATATGATTGCATAATATCTCCAGAATATTCTGCATAATTCAGATCTGATAAATCCAATGTCATCACCTTGAATTAGGGTTTGTTACTTCCTAGATTCTAGGTGATTTAGTTCATCTGATTATGCTGAAGTTTCATAAAAACTCTCCCTACAGATGCGCCTTGTTCTGTTTTTGTCCATCCATAATTAATTCCAGATAGATTCCCCTGAATTTACTCAGTTCTGTTATGCATTAATTAATTCTGGTAACAGGTCTGAGATGTCTCAACATCTGTTGGGACATCCTGAAAAACTGAACTTACTTCATTTACTGATACAATGTCACAACATCTGATGTGACATCCTGTAAACTGAACTTATTCCATCAACTGATACAATGTCCTAACATCTGGTGAGACATCCTGATATCTTGATTTAAGTTCATTAACTGTTACTCTGTTTGACAGTGTCACAACATCTGGTGTGACATCCTGAACTAATTTCAACACTTCTTGTTTGATATCTATATGTAACATATGACAGTAATGTTGTCATGACAGTTGCAGATGTTTCAACATTTTCTTTGACATCTATCATGACATTTGCAGATGTTTCAACATCTTCTTTGACATCTGTCTGTAACATATGACAGTAATTCTGTCATGACATTTGCAGATGTTTCAACATCTTCTTTGACATCTGTCTGTAACATATGACAGTAATTCTGTCATGACATTTGCAAACATCTTCTTTGACATCTGACTGTAACATATGACAACATCTGTTGGGACATCCTGAATTAAGTTCTTATACTCTGTTTGATAATGTCCCAACATCTGATAGGACATTCTGAACTGAATTCAACATCTTCTTTGACAACTTCCACATTTATCTGTGCCACCATGTCAGGACATCATGTTTGACATGTTCTTCCAGAATCTATACCATGTTAATATGGAACTTCTTATTCAACATTTTCCAGCCATATTAGTTTTACCAAACATAATGCCAATCATAGAATAATAGCATTAACAATCTCCCCCTTTGGCTTATTTTGGCTAAAACTAATTTACATACAGGTGTAGTAGTACCTTATGTAGAAGTTCCTTAACATCACATCTTCATATCAGACCTCACACTATTACTTCTCCCCCTTTTTAGCCATAAAAAGACAAAGGTACCATAATAAAAATAGAGGTATATAATCTCCATAAGCTTGAAACACACACAAGCTTCACAATTCCTCAAGAATCAAACATAAACTGCAAAGAGCAGCTTTATATAATATAGCCTTCTAGACTCTTAGGATTCTCCTTATCTGGTTAAGGTATTACTCCCCCTTAACACCACAAAATCAAGTGCACATACTTGTAACACACTCCCCCTATCTAGGATACTCCATGCTTCTCTGTACATTGATGAAAGGAAAACATAAGACGTATTTTCATGTCTTCAAGATCTCACCCTCTGTTCAATTCCCAATTGAACACATTCACTTCTTGTACCAAAGCATACCTGATTCCTTTCTGGGTTTGTAGTTACCACAGACTACACAAGATGAACATCTTCTAGCACACAGGTTCTTGACACTAAGCCTTTACACACCAAAGGCCATACAATCCAGATAAAACACATCCAAACTAATTATGAAATTAGAATGAATGTCCACAAACAAACTTCCAAGCAATCAATACCTGATATACTTCTGGTGGATCAACAGAGATGTGCTCTTCAGTTGAGGCCTTGTGCTGGTCCTCAGATGTTTCAACATCTATTGGGACATCCTGTTGAGCAGGAGTGTCCTTTGCAGCCTGAGTTTGTTGATCTTCTTGTGGGGCTGGCATAGTGTTCAGAGAGATAGATATGCCACTTACCACTCTTTGCTCAGATAGGATCTTGGTTACCAACTCCTTTATGGAATCATCCACATATTCAGAAGCTTTTGGAGTGTTGTACAATGGTGAAGGTATGCCTTTGGTCTTGCTGAAAACTTGATCTTTTTGGAGTTCTTGGCTTTTTAGCACGAGGAACACTTCCAGTCTCTTCTACATGTTTCTTCCAATATAGATCATCTACTTCATCATTCTCCCATATGATTAGGTAGTCTAATAATAGAAACCATGTAGATAAACACCCCAGATAATGTACTAACACTTAGTTAGAACATTTTTCATACACCAAGACCTTATCACCATGATCCTAGATGTGCTCCACCAACTGGACTTACTATAGCATAGTAATCCAAGAACTGAAAATCTTCAACTACACTGTGCCACCAGTTAGAATCAGAAATCCAGAAAGAATGATAAACTCTCATCCACCTTCAAGAAGAATAAATCCTCTTGAGTCTTCAACTCATCACTCCTCTGCCCAAGAGCAATTTGTTCCAAGACAATCCTCAAGAACAACCAGCTGCCACACTCTGATTATCTTGATTCTTCGAATCCACTTTAAAGATCAACCAATTACCATATTTTGATAACCTCCTTTATGAATCCTCATATGAAAAAGCCAATTGCCACTTTTGTCTTCTTCACGTTTATAATAAATCTTCCAAGGATATCCTGATCAATAATGTTGATCTTCCCCAAGCTGTTAAGATAAAAGGCCTTATGAAGCATTCAATCCCTATAGATCATTTTATCTTGATTTATGTGTCACTTCACCAATTAGACTCTGATGTTGAAATAGATGTTTAAACATTATTAGCCCACATCCATCTGTTAAATTCAGGTCCTTCTTCTGCCACTTGAAAGAACCTCCTTCCTTTATAGAACAAGAGTTCCATGCTCTCATAGACTTGATTTATCCATCAAGTTTGAGTAAACAACCTCCATTCTATTGGTTTTGCAGAAGTTCCTAACAATAACACATATTGATGAGAAACTTCCAATGTTTCTCCAAAGTCTTCAAACCTGCCACTGTGTGATTATTCAGAAGGAATAGTTAAGAACTACACCTCATAACTATACCAAGGATGCCACCTTTCCTTGAGTAAGGCAGTCTTAACAAATTTATGATATCCCCACCTATCTTAACTCCATGATGAGCATTCTGGACTACACCTAGATCAGAAATAAACCAATCCAAGTAGTCAACAAGATTATGATATGTTCATGGTCTTTCATCTCCATCTTCAGAATCAACAATATCCAGACTAGTTCTTGCCAAGAAACTTTCCAGAAATACATAACTCCTGTCACACAAGACTGAAGCCAATGCTACAGCTTATGCAATACCTCTCCCATGATTCTGCACAAACTCTGATGATAAGATGTTCCAACATCTTTTAGAACATCACCAATCTTGAATCACAAGGATAATCAATCAAATATTTGTGAACTTCACAAATAACAATTGATCTTAAATCCTTGTATAATACCTTATCAGATAGTTCTACACAATCTGATCTTTTAATTTTGAAGGATTTTAAGGTTAGCTCCAGATAAGATTATCAAGATCTCCTCATGTCATGGATAAACAATACTCCAGCTGAGCATAAACTCCCTTAATTCTCAATTTCACACCCCTGATGAACATACAAAGAGCACAACTGATAAATATCCACACTTCATTTTATAAAACAGATGCTCTTAGTTTGCTTGCTACAAAGGGTTCATACTGCCACTATCCATGACTAGTAGTGGAAGAGACTACCAGTTCAACAACCATTCTGATCAGACTTCTCAATCTGACATTCTTCCCTTGCTTCTAGCAATTGTTGGTCACATTGCTAGCTTTAATCATGACCAAAGTCATGCATTTATCACCCACATTTGTAAATACATTTAGAAGCTTCTTCATTTTCAGATTCATCATCAGATTCATCAGTATTCTGAGCAACCTCTTCCAGCTCCAGCCTTTGAATTACTTCCTCAAGCTTTTTCTTCCTGGCATCCAGCTTTTTGCAAGTGTTTTTCAGATCTGCAATCAAGGCAGCTTTGGATATGGGAGTCTTTGCTTTTTAAGGTCCAGCAGATGTCCTAGTGGAAGCTTCAACATCAGCAGCATGATGGCTCAAGAAAAGTTTGTAATGGAAGGCCAGAGGACTTTTTCTTTTGCATACTGAATCCTTCTCAGTGAGGATACCTGGATACTGTTTTGAATAAACCAGCAGAAGAAATTAGGTTAATTACCTCAGTGCACTCAAGTGCATTGCTGCCCAGCCCTCATTCAAGTGCTACCCTTCTTTGGTATACAAATTTCCATCTGCTCACACTTGACACATGATGGAATGAAACATTGTCCAGAGGAGCTTCTGGAACAGCAGAGGTGGACCTTGAGGGTGCTGGTTTCTTCTTTGGTTGGGATGTTGGAACATCCTCTTCAACATCTGAATCTGGTGGAGTTACAGCTTTCCTCTTTTGGGTATTCACCTTGCTCCATTGTTTAGTAGGACCAAATACCACTTTGGCCTTGTCTTTCTTTGGAGTAGGCTGCTTCTTTTCAGGAGTTGAATGTCCTGCAGTCTTCTTTTCCCTTATAGCCCTAAGCCTTTTGGCTATGCTAGGGTCCACAGAAGCAATGATCTTTGTGTCAGAGTCATTATCTAAGTCTTCAACATGTAGCATAGATGCCTCCTCTTCCAGGTTAGGAGTAGGTTCCAAACATATGTGATCATCACACATTTGTCTAGCACCCATAGCATCCATCATGTTAGCAGGATATCACACCAGTTTCCTTCTTCTGGAACACAAAACTAAGCTTGGTTCTGAAACATTATTGCTTTCAAGATTACTATCTTTTCTTCAATCAGCTCCAACTGAAGTGCTATAACATTATGAAAGATACTTTGCACACATACAATAGACAGTAGCATCTCAAGGAGTATTCAGCTTCATAGCTTCATAAATCCCAAAAAAAAACAATCTTTTAGGTCTTTGATTCAACATTTACCATAAACTGTTGATGTGTAGTGTGGTGTCAAGCCATTAGGATTGACATATCAATTTAGCTTCTTTCTTGATGAAACTTCCTTCAGTTCATGATTTAGACAATCATAAACATGTATCTTCACAAGAGAGATTTTCTCCAGCTATACCTAAACAACATAGGACACCATAACCAGGAAGAATATCCTCATTAGGTCACCATAAATAAGCTTAAGAGATAACTTATCAAGATTTTCACTCCCGCATGAAAAATTTGATAATTATACTCTTTTGTTTTGGCTCCAACCTCTTCTTTCATCAAGAACCACACCATTCTAAACTAAGTTTCTTCCAGTTCTATAATCACATGATAGAACATCAAACTTAACATTATGAACTGAAGTTTTATACCAGCCTTTGTAGGAAGTTCTGGGAAACCACTATCAAACACATCATAAATAATAGAGCAATTCCTTATACATTGCATGATCATCAATTCAGATACAGATATAACTCCCCATACAAGAACAACCAGAACATTTCCCAACCACAGTGCATCTAATCCAAGTAACACACAAACTTGGTATAACTTCAGAAAATATCAGAGGCATATGCAGCAGTACAGAAGTTGAACCCAAACCTCACAGAAAACAAAATACAATCTTCCTTCAAATATAGAATTCTCTGAACCAAGATGTCAGGACATTCTGTCTGACATCATAGCTACACAACAATTCACCAGCAAATTTTCAGCCCTAATAACACCAGACTGGTCCAATATACACCATATGATGAATAGTCCATCCTCCACTTCTAGGGACCATTCAAACTCCAATATGAACCTTTCAAGTACCAACAGCTTTTCATTATATCATCCTTCTTCCTTTACCATGAACCAGAAAGTATCCCCCTTAGATCTCATCCAGAAACAGACCAGGATGCCTGCTCTGATACCAATTGAAATTCTGGTATGACAGACTCAGATGTCGAATATGATGTTGAGACATCTTATCTGTTACTTATAAACATGGTAAGGCATACATATCAGTACTTAAATAATTCTGATATATCAGAGTCAAACATGCTTCAGGATGTTGGGACATCTGATAGGACATTCAGTTCAGGTACTGCATAAAACATAAAAGATATAAAGAACACAGCAGAATTGTTAACCCAGTTCAGTGTATAACCACACTTACATCTGGAGGCTACCAAGCCAGGAGGAAATCCACTATAAGTAATATTAATTCTAGACTTAAACCACCCTGTTTAATCTATCACTTAATAACTACCCAATGCAATTTCTACCTAAGACACAACTTAGATAAGAGTACCCTACTCACTCCCCCTCAATCACACAGTGATCTTGTTTACAAGTTTAATAAAATTGAAGTCATACTTCAAACAAAACAGCTTGATCTTACTTCACAGTTTCAATCAAGTCACAAAACTTCTCTTGCTTACAAGCTTAGAGAATCACAAGTGAAACAGCCACAATAGAGTTACTTGTTATGCACGGCTGACACAAGGACACAACCCTAATAATGTTTACATTTTAGGTTGATTGGGTTTTTTCTAAACTAGGTTACAGGGTTTCTTTTATAACCTATTCCCAACTGGATTTGGGCCTAAACAATCACAACAATAGCTGCTACAAATATGCAGAAATATCTGCTACAAATATGCAGAAATATCTGCTACAAATATTCCAAAAGATCTTCAACTCCTAAAATATCTCTAAATATAGAAACCTATATTTTTCAATATTTGTCTTCAATTTAAATTGAGTCTTTAAGATCTTCTAGATCAACACCACATATGATTGCATAATATCTCCAGAATATTCTGCATAATTCAGATCTGATAAATCCAATGTCATCACCTTGAATTAGGGTTTGTTACTTCCTAGATTCTAGGTGATTTAGTTCATCTGATTATGCTGAAGTTTCATAAAAACTCTCCCTACAGATGCGCCTTGTTCTGTTTTTGTCCATCCATAATTAATTCCAGATAGATTCCCCTGAATTTACTCAGTTCTGTTATGCATTAATTAATTCTGGTAACAGGTCTGAGATGTCTCAACATCTGTTGGGACATCCTGAAAAACTGAACTTACTTCATTTACTGATACAATGTCACAACATCTGATGTGACATCCTGTAAACTGAACTTATTCCATCAACTGATACAATGTCCTAACATCTGGTGAGACATCCTGATATCTTGATTTAAGTTCATTAACTGTTACTCTGTTTGACAGTGTCACAACATCTGGTGTGACATCCTGAACTAAGTTCAACACTTCTTGTTTGATATCTATATGTAACATATGACAGTAATGTTGTCATGACAGTTGCAGATGTTTCAACATTTTCTTTGACATCTATCATGACATTTGCAGATGTTTCAACATCTTCTTTGACATCTGTCTGTAACATATGACAGTAATTCTGTCATGACATTTGCAGATGTTTCAACATCTTCTTTGACATCTGTCTGTAACATATGACAGTAATTCTGTCATGACATTTGCAAACATCTTCTTTGACATCTGACTGTAACATATGACAACATCTGTTGGGACATCCTGAATTAAGTTCTTATACTCTGTTTGATAATGTCCCAACATCTGATAGGACATTCTGAACTGAATTCAACATCTTCTTTGACAACTTCCACATTTATCTGTGCCACCATGTCAGGACATCATGTTTGACATGTTCTTCCAGAATCTATACCATGTTAATATGGAACTTCTTATTCAACATTTTCCAGCCATATTAGTTTTACCAAACATAATGCCAATCATAGAATAATAGCATTAACAACATTCAAGAGTTGAATTTCACGGTGATCGACATATGGCATGAAACAAATATAATTTATCTCGACGCAATTAAGATAAACTCGAAATAACTCGATTGACTAATTCTCTCAGAGTAAGATCTTGTATCAAGCACGTGGAAAGTCCTCAAAGTACTCTTATTCACATGCCCAATCAGATATACATGGAAAGTGTTGATGGATCCATGCCTGAAAATGACTCAGATGAAATATTAGTAATTGTTATTTCTGTGATTTTGGGATTGATAGCAATTTTGTTAAAACAAGTATCACAACAAGATGTTGAGCAAAATGTCTTAACATGTTGGTCAGACAACATTGTAGAGATGTCAAGCACGATGTCTTGACATGTTATTCCAGGTTTTAGGGTTTTACTTCTTAGAAGATTTGTTTTTAAAATGTGAGATTCCTTATGGTTTTAGTTCACATTTGTCACAGTCCAAGAAGGGTTATTTTAGGAACATTGCTTTTGTACCAGAAGTTCATTTGTTTCATAAAAATGGACTTAGAGACTTTTTATACATTATATTTTGTTCCTATTTTTGTGCAGAATATTTGCAGCTACTGTTTTGGATATGCATTTTATTTATATGAAGAGCCCAAAACCCATGCTTATCAAAAGATATATAAAGGATAGTTTTAAACCTAATTAAGTATAAAATGTATGCATGTGAAAGAAGATTTTAGGGTTTAGTGTGTTCTTTGCTACTTGTGATCCACTTGTATATCACTTTAATATTAGAGTTGGACTGTGTTATTTGTGATCCATTCATGTATCTCTTAGATACTTGAATTGGAATGTGTTTGAGTTGTAAGTGTAAATCACTCATAAGCTTTTAAGAAATAGTTGATTGTGTATCTTTGGAAGTGTGTCTTATATTGTTCATTGTTATAAGTTTTTATCATTGTTATGTGATTGAAGGAAAGTGATAGGGGTATCATATTAAGGAGTGTGTTAGATAGAAATAGCATGGGTAATGATTATGTTAGAAGATTGTAAACTGGAGGTTGTTTACTTAGGCTTCAAACTAATACTATTATAGTGGTTTTCCTTTTTGACTTGGTAGCCCCCAGATGTAGGTGATGTTGCACCGAACTGGATTAACAATTGAATGTGTTATTTACTTATAGCCATTCACTTTAACTGCATAATTTTTTGTGTTGTCACTACTACAAAATTGAAATATAATAGCGCCAAATTAATAGCGCTTTTTAATAAAATGTTGTTAAAATTCTTACACATAGACTTATAATAGCATTTTTTAGTCGGGCACTATTAATATGTGACACATATAATAGCATTTCTTTTTTAAAACGCTATTATATCTTGCATAAATAAAAAATATTAAAAATAAATATTAAAGGAAATAAGAGTGCTCTTTGAGGTGACGCTATTATAAGAATATTCCTTTGTTAGCACTTTTCAGAAAGCGCTATCATAATGTTTCTACAAAATAAAATAAAAATAAAAATATCATCAAACTCCCGTACATCTAAACACTCGCCATTATATTTTCTTATAAAATAAAAAATTATCACTTTATTTATTAAAAAATACTCAAACCCACGAGCTTAGCTTTTATCAATATGGGAATTCACTTTGTTCTTCAATGTCGACTTCCCTCCCCTTCTTCCATCAACAAGTTAACACAAACCACCATCCACTTTTATCTCCTTCAAACTCAGAAACTAATACCCAACTGCATTCAACAACTTAGAAAGCTTAAGACCATAACCCATAACTCAAAAATCCTAAATATCAATTAAAACCCTAGAAATCGATTGAACCCATTACTCAAAATTAGATTTACTTGTTCCAAAAATTGATTGAAACCCTAGAATTATCTTCCATTTGACAATACTTCATGTGTCCAAGATTCCAAATTTCGATTCATGTAAAAGTGAGCTTTACATGTGCTATCTTTTTCTTCACTCCTCAAACTTGACAAGGTTATCGATTTTTGTGGTACTTCGTTTATATTTTTATCCTTTCTTAAGTAAAAATTAATATCAAACGTAATTTAGTTTTTAATTTGGTTTGTATCGTTTGGGTATTAGTTTTTGTTAATTGGTGTTACAATTTTAAAGAAATTTCATATTTTATTAAAAATAGTGTAAAATATTAATCAAGCTTCGTGAAAGCTTAACTGTGATATTGTTTTGGGGAAGTATTGTGGCATTTACACCTATATTGAAGAAAGTTGAATGGGTGGTAGTCATTAGACCAATCTTTCTCACATTATTGCTTGTTTTCATCAGTGGAGTTCTACTGCTTAAGGTTTTCTTTTACCTTTTCATCAGTGGAATTCTACTGCTCGAGGAATTCTACTTTTCTGGTTATGAATTGTACAATGGAGGCAAGAATCAACAAATAAGAAGTTTGAGAGTATGGATGGATGTACAAACAAAGAACTATGTATGTTTCTTTCTCTGCATGACTGCTCTATTATGCCATTTTTGGATTTCATGAGCACACATATTTTTGTATTTATCAAAATATTTGTCATTGTGTTAACAATTTATCAATTAACATTTATTGGTAATACAATGAGTAACTCTTTAAATCTAAGCTTGTTAACTATTGATTATGGCATTGATGTGTATTGTGGTGCTTATCTCAAATCTATCCCATATATGGTTCCATGTGCAAGACTTATCGGCTTCCCTAGTAGAAGGTTGTTTTACCTCTTTCTCCTATGATCAAGCTTTAAAAGGTATTCTTAAATGTTTTTGACCTTAATTTTGTACTTGTCTAAATATGCTAATTAAGAATTCCATTAGTGCATTTCCTTTAGGTAGTTGGTGTAATGGGTCTTGCATTTTCCGTAAAAGATATTGCACTTGAACATGATATGTATATCTTATAGGTAAGTTTAGTTAATCTCTGGTTTTCTTAGTTTGTTTTTTTGTTAGAAAGGTGTATATAGTTCTGCAAATGGGTTGTAATCACCACTTGTGTATAAAACCTGTTGCAACAATATCAGAAATGATGAAAATCCAATTGGAGCACGTGCTCAACTTGTTTTTGCACCTATAGACGAATCAATTGTTGATGATTCTATTTTGATTTTGTCTGGTTTTTATGTGTTTCCCTTGGATCCTAAATATCATCTTTCATCTACTACTAGTCTGAGTTTAATGAAAAATGTTTATTGAAGTATTGTTGTTACTTATCTTGTCTCACATGTTGATGTGTTGAAATATTGTGCATCCTAGGATGGTCTAGCTACATGAAATAAATTTTAACTTAGTATAAGCATGACCTAGTAAGACTTTACTACCTATGTGGGATTTTGTTACTATGTTAGGACAAAGGAATTTCTAGCAGCTTTTTAGTCAAAGTAGTAGAACGAAGAAAAAGTACTTTCAAAAGATGATTTTAGCAAAGCATCATATCAAAATTATTTTTGTTTAAATGAAAAGTACAAGTTTATAATCATGTATTACATTTATTAACAACCTTATTCAATGATAAATCATATCTTGCAACATATGTAGTAAGTTCAATTTTCATACCCGAGCAACTAACACATCATATATTCGATTTTTCTTGATTTCCATCGCAGATCTATTGAGTATTGGATCATGTACGAATTAGTAATTTATGAAACAAATGTTTTGTGAGTATAATATTTTTTTTTACTCATTGATAAATGTCGCTCCCTGGATTTCCATCCTGGTACAAACGCGAAAGTGGCGCGGAAAAGGGTAGAGTCGTCAGTCATGCATTTTTATCTTGAATGAATGGGAAAGGTAATGTTGCACAAACCTAAGAGAAAAGGAAATGACAATGTCCCGCGAACCAAAGATCTGGGTTCGGGAGTTGGTTACAATCTGGGAAGGTATTATCACCACAGATCGTTTGTCGTACCCGACGAGATCCACGCTTGTTTGTTTGTTTCAAAGGGTGAGAAATAAGATGTTGTTGACTAGAAATTACTAACTGGAGTAGAATGAGAAAGATAATGGTAATTGGAAAAGAAAATGGGAAATGTAAGGAAAATAAAGAGTGTGCTCGAACGGGCCCTACCCCGCTGCCTACGTACCTCATCGGGAATATGGGGATCAGAGTCGACGTTGTTCCCCTAACTAAGGCGGAAACTATCTGTTTGTATTTTTTATGCACTGGAATTGCGTATGTCTAAGCCCATGTGCTGCAGACTCATCTAGAACGAGTGAGTTACCGTCTTACAAGTGAGAGAAGTGGTAGCAAGTTCACGCGTTGAGAGTGAGTGAGATGAGGAAAGAAGTCCCGAAGGAAAAGACGGTTGTTTTCTATTTTCTGTCTTTTAAAGAAGTGTTTTCTATTTTTGTTTGTGAATGTTCTCACACTAAGACTTGTTCATCATGGTAGATGTCTTACACCTCGCCCCGAAATGGAACGCGTATAAGTAACCCACGATAAAGTCTCATGGCGTATGAGAAACCCAACCTTTATTAGGTGTTTTTATTATTTTCTTTGAGATGAGAAAGAAAGGAAAGTGAACCAAAGGCAAAAAGTCTAAGGGGAGACTAATTATCCTAGGTGTTGTCATGCATGGATGAACCTAGGTTAATGCGATTTTATATTCCTAAAGCGAGAAGGAAAAGAAAAAGGGGAGTAGAACACAGATTACTTCTTAATGAAGCTAAATTGATTCTAAAGGGGAATTAGCATAGAGTTATGTAAAACAAGCAAAAAAAACTAAAACAAGTACACTTTGAAAGCATACAAAATTAAAAGAAAAGAATTTGTGAACTTACCTTCACCTCCCTACAAAACAAGGATTAGTAGGATAAACATGATAAAAGGAATGAAGTGAACAAGCATCAAATAATTCCTAAGGGATCTAGAACCTAAACTAGACTTAATCCTAAGTCCAAAAGACCTAAAACAATGCAAAGCAAAAATCCAGCAGCTTATTACAACTCCTAAAGCACAAACAGCTAGGAAATGCAATGCACAATACACACAGTTTTTTACAATTAACAATCAGCATGCAAAACTAGGGATGGCAACGGGGCGGGTCGGGGGCGGGTTTAGCTAGCCCTGGCCCCACCCCCGCTTCTTATGTAGTAGACCCGCCCCCGCCCCCAGACCCGTTCGGGGATAAAAATTTACCCCCAGACCCGCCCCCAAATGGGGAACGGGTGCCCCGCCCCCGCCCCCACCCGTAAAAACCTGTTTTTTTTTAAAACATACTTATTTGTTTTATTTCACAAATTACCTAGACAACATCAATAAACACATCAAAAAAATACAAAAGTCACACTTAATTTGAGTAAATACTTAATAGTTATAGGATTTAATATTTAAACACCATTACAAATATTTTTCCAAACAACATGGAACAAAATATACAAAATCATCATAACAAAAAAATTTCCAAATAAACCACAAATTTTCTAATAATCTTCATCTTCGAGGTGGGAGTTGCAAATAGAAGTTGTGTCATTGATCAACTCATTTGTATTGAAAAAAAGAAGTTAAAACATAAAAGTGATATATTTTTAGAAATTATACCATCATAAAATCATAAAAGTGATATAATTGGAGAGCAGTAATATTACCTTTCCAATTATATATATATATATATATATATATATATATATATATATATATATATATATATATATATATATATATATATATATATATATATATATATATATATATATATATATATATATATATATATATATATATATATATATATATATATATATATATATATATATATATGCTTAAGATTGTTTTTTAATCTTCTCTGATACATTTACTGAAGGTATATTAAGTAATCCACTTCATATGGAAAAGTTAATATATAGAAATAACAACTCTCAATTCAATTCACTCACTGATTTTTATGTTTGTGTTCTACTTTCTCCCTGTTGGAAAAAACTTTATGAAATAACTTAGACATGCAAAATTTATAAGTTTCAAAATTAATGAATAATTTAATAGATATATACAATGATGTAAGGACACATTCATATTGACAATACTAATAGTTCATTTGGTATATCTATATCATATTGGCAAATTGATATATTTCTACCGGTTAATATTATCTAGAAATATATCACTTGCAAATAGAATATGTTTCTAGCTTAAAGCTTCAAGATTTCCACAAACACACATCGTGCAAAAGAAAAATATAAATAGTATGAATAATACCTTCATCATCAGATTCCATTTCAGTGAGTAAAATAGCATTTTCATTTCCCATGTTAGATTTCAAATTACCTATCAATAAAGTCAAATATAGTCAATAATAGTCTTGACAAATAAAAATAAAAAATAATAACAAGAAAGATCGTACCAGGATTCTCAGCACTCCATAACCAACTTCTTGCACACATCAAAACTTCTAAAGTGGTCCAATGAAGTCGACTTCGATGAGGGCTTACGATATGACCGCTTGTACTAAATGCAGATTCAGAAGCTACAGTAGAAACATGAATTGCTAATACATCCCTTGCAATTGCTTGAAGTGTTGGATACTTAATGCCATTCAACTTCCACCACAATAGAATATCAAAATCTGGACTTTTTGGTAAAACTTCCTCATCCAAATAAACATCCAACTCCGTTTTAACAAATGAAGTTCTAGCTTTTTTTTTTCTTATGACATACAAATCAAAGTCTTTCAAACCATCATTACTAACATTACCATCATTAGCATCCAACGTTTGAGATTCACTTCTAGATTCATTGGTCATTTTTGATTGATAATCATAAAGCAACTCGTAACACACCTGTCTGATTGACTTAACTTGGAAATCAGCATCACTCCCATAGAAGACTCCATAGTAATATTCAAGCAAATCAGTTTTATACCTAGGATCCAAAACAGCGGCAACACCCATTATTTCATGAATCACACTCCAATATTTTTCAAACTTTACCAACATGTTTTCTGCCATTCTTTTTACCAATTCATCAGAGGATCCAATCCACTCAAGTAATGCAACTTTAATTTGACAAATCTTAGGAAAGTATTCATTGGCTGTTGGATACTTTGTTCCAAAAAATACTTCAGTGATAGAATTAAATAATTTCAATTTTCCACAAATCTCTTTTGCAAATTTCCATTGTAAACTTGTTGGCAAACAAGTGTACTGAGTTACACGAATTGCTAATCTATTAAACACATCTTCATACAAAATAACAACATCAAGCATCTTATAGGTAGAATTCCATCTAGTGGGACAATCTAAAACTAAGTTCTTGGTGCAAGGTATTTTTACCTATTTGGATGTCTCCTCAAACCTTTCCTTCCTTTTAGGTGTTGCAGTCCAAAATGCAACACTATCTTGAATCCTCTCTATCCCATCTTTCACAACTTCTAACCCTTCTTTTACTATCAAATTTAGTATATGTGCACAACAACGCATATGAAGTAAGGCCCCATCCCTTAACAATGTTTTTGGTTTCAACTTAGCCTTAACTTTTTCAATCATTGCATCATTTGTGCTACAATTGTCCAAAGTGATAGTAGACAATTTTGTATCAATGTTCCAATCCATCAAACATTCAACAATTGCACCACAAAGTTTTTCACTAGTATGAGGTGCGGGAACATAAATAAACCTAACATAATAGGATTCACAAAACTGGTATAAATAATAGGCAATCAAACTAATATATATATATATATATATTATGCAATTAACCTATTATTGGAAAGAAACTAAATTTACCTCAAAATATGACTTTGTAAATTCCAGTTGCCATCAATGTAATGAGCAGTGACAGCCATATATCCTTTTTTTTTATTGCTCGAGGTCCAGAGGTCAGAAGTAATGGCCACTCTTCCTTCAAGATTTTCTAACAACTTCAAAGTTGATGATCTCTCCAAATTGTACACTTTGAGTATCTCCTTTTTTATGGTATTTCTACAAGGAACTTGGAATAATGGTTGGAGAGAAGTTGAGTATCTTCTAAAACCAATATGATCCACTATTGAAAGCGGATATTCATGCAAAATAATTGCACGTGCAAGCTCTTTCTTAGCATTTTCTGCATCATAAATTCCAGTACTCAACTCCTGTTTACCTTGCATGGTTTTAGGAGTAAGAAATGTTTGTCCTTTATCAGATGGTTTCAAAAGCCTCTTTTTAGGACAACATTCCATATGTCCTTTCAAATGTGTCGTCCAATCATTTGATGATCCATTAAGCAACTTTGAGCAATAATTACATTTAGCCTTATCTTTTCCTTCAACTTTGACCTTTGTAAAATGATTCCATACAATACTTCTATGTCTTGATCGACGACTTACAGTTGTTTGGCTATCAACCTCCATATTATCATTTGGTGTAGGAAGAGAAGCATCAACTGAAAGGTTACCACTTTCATTAGGAGTGGGTTGGTGTGTACTTTCTTGTGATATAGGTGGACATTGTGTTTGAGAGGTACCATCATTTTCCATGACTAATTATCCTGTTGAGTTGTACATAAGAATAAACTAAAATTTATCAATATTCTACAATATTAATACGATTATAATCATGGTATAACATCAATAATTCATAAACCTTTAAGATTATTTTAATAATTTATGTATAGAGATTAAATTCAATGATTATTTTCTTAGAAGAGACAATACAAAATATCAAAGACTAATAGAACTACATGGCCTACAATTGTTATATCTAAACACTAGTTCAATTAGCTATTTTTAAGGAGGCTAACTAAAATTTTATTTATTAGTTATCCCATGGAGTTTATCCATGAAAAGATCATGGTCGTATCATAAAATTATTCTTACAGTGTATTAAAAAATTAATCAAAATTCAAATAAACTTCAATTAAATTATACATTAAACAATACTAAGTTTTCCTCATTAATAATCTATTAGATTATACATTAAACAAAATCAGCCCATATTCCATAAATTAAATAATGAGCACTTAATTTTTTGTTACAAATATTTGAACCCTTGATATTAAATACGTAGTTTTAGAAAGCAAGATAATGTTTTCTTTAAGAATAAAGTATTATTGGTTAAGTTCTGTTTAAAACTACCCCCAAAATTAAAGGCTCGACCATTCCTTAAATTAATTTGGCCCCTAAATGTTGAAAATGAAAATGCTTTTTACAGGGATTTGGTTACCTATCTTCTATCTCAATCTTTATTAGAGGCATAAGTGAAACTCAAAGGGTTTTCTTTTAAGTGCTTAGGTTCCCTAAATTTACTTTACAATAATTTAAGCATGATATTGTAGACTTTTCAGCTCAAACATAAATTTGGTTGCTTGAAAATGACAAATGGGTTGTCTTCTTCTTCCCTAAATTTACTTTGGAAACACTACAGTCAGGTTGTGTGTAGAAAAAATATCAGCATAAATAAACCTTGAATTTTGTTTGACTAGCTAGAGTTATATAACCTACCATAACAAAAACGTGATTGTTAGAAAGAGAAAATTAGTATAAATATAAAATTTCAAGAAATATATGTTTTGTTATTTTTATGTTTCCTTAATATTTCCAAAGTCACTCACATGATCTGCTCAATCCAGCCTCCTACTCCCTTTATATAAATTGCGGTGGACAACAAGAAACAGTTGACAGAAAAAGTTATAATTTTGGTTACCTATCTTTTATCTCAATCTTTATTATCATGTAAAATACCCACAAACTCCTATATAGATACAGGAACATATCTATTATTTCAGAAATTAAACTGCTATAATAGAAAATTGAAAACCACTACAACCCCAAAAACACACACAACCTCATCAAATGAAGAAAAACAAAGAAATAAATAAGAAGGAAGATATACACTACCGGTGATTAGAGAAATAAATGAAAACCACTGCCGCCGTTGTGTAGCTTGTTGTGTTGAGAGATAGAGAAGAGTGTTATTAGAGGAACCCTAGGTTTTGTGTAGATGATAAAATAAAAGGGTTATGTCGTTCAGAACTTCAAATTTAATTTTACATTTAGGTATTAAAGTAAGGGTATTAAAATATAATAATTAAATAATTAAAATAATGGTATTAAAGTAATTTACATCTGACCGGGGACGGGTCGGGGATGGGTGCGGGGCGGGTATTAGTACCCCCCCCCCCCCGCCCCCGCCCCCGCACCCGTATTTAAAAACCGGGTTTTCCCCGCACCCGCACCCGTACCCAATCAAACCGGGTTTTCCCCGCTAATTTCGGGGCGGGTCCGGGCGGGGCCCGTTGGGTCTGGGTGTTTTTGTCATCCCTATGCAAAACAGGTGTAAAAAGTGTGAACATGCAACAAACAACATAAATTTTACAGCTACTGCTTCTAAATACAGCTATGGAATGCAAGACAGATTTGATTTATTTTTATTTATGCACACAATGAATGACAAAAATGCACAAACATCATATAACATGATCAAATGCAACATCAACATGAAAGATTAACATGGATTATGAACATGTGAGCATTTATAATGACTTGCTTGTAAAAGAACACACAAAAATAATGAAAGCAACAAGTATGCATTTTTAAGTTTTTTAACAATTGTGCAATAACATGTATTATGAATATGTAACACTAGATCAATGATATGCAATTAATACAAAAACCAGAATTGACATTAACATGGAAATGTGAGCAAAGATGCAACTAAAATGCAAGAATGTGCATACTTGTGATCATGTGAAATGCAACACGCAATGATGCATACAAGTTAACGAAACATGCATGGATCATGAAGGTGAAGCAAAACAGAACCTAAGACATATATATGCATGCTAGTATAAAAGTTTGAACATGGAAACAAACATACACAAGTCACTTTATGCATTATTTCACAATTAAGCACAAAAACAAAAAGTAACGAATGCACATGTCGAAACGACTTGAAACGATGGAATTATGCACCTAATGTGGTCCTAAAAATTATCTAAAATCATGATCTAATCCTATATGAAGATTAAAGGAATGATACAAATATAACATGCAATGAAACAAACAAAATTCCAAGGTTAGCACAGCGTTAACCGGTTAACGCTATAGGTTAACCAGTTAACGCCCTCAAATTTTCAAAACCAGGAGAAAATTTTAACGTGTTAACCGGTTAACCCCTGAGGTTAACCGGTTAACACTGAACAAAATGCTAAGAAAAGGTCAAGAAATAAGCACTTTTAGCCACAAACTCACTTCTAAAACCTCATATATCACTCATGAACATGTTAGCATGAAATTTCTACTTAACTAAAGTATTCTAACACCTATTAGCACCTAGAATAAGCTACAATTTTAGCTTCTAACAACCAAAATAAGCATGACACAATCAAATCGTAATCAAACGTAAAACGCAAGCACAATGATGAAACGGTAAAAGAATGTCATTCGGCAAGATGAAGAGAATAAATTAAAAGCGAAAAGTGGTTTCGGATCACCAACCTACAAAGCGGAGGATTGCCTTGGTGAGTGTTGATATGTCAATCGAAACGCGAATGAAGAAGAAAATCGGAGATTCCTTTGATCCGCGAATACAAAATAAATGCAATGGAAGACAATCTTGATGAACACTTGCGAAATCACTTCCGAAAAAGCCGAAATCAATCCAAAGAATAGCAACACTTCTTCAATAAGCCACAAAATTGATGATTGATGAAGGTTTAGCTTCAAGTTCTTCAAGTTTAAATGGAAAACTTGAAGAACTTCTATGAATAAGCTTTGGTGAATTTGGTGAAGATGGAGAAAAAGTTGAGAGAAAATGAGAGAGGTAAAGTGAAATGAAATTGAAATTGTGAAAAATGAGGATTTCTTTTAGGGTTTGGAATGAAATAAGCTTTTATAGAAGCTAGGTTTGGGGTTAGGTTTAGGTATGGAACTAGCTTAGGCTTTAGGTTTGGGAAAAATGAGGCTTGGAGTTAGTTAAAGTTAGTTAGGGTTTCTAGAATATTCCTTGAAATATTCCTTGGAAGAGTGTGGAAAGATCTAGAATGTGGTGGAAGAATTCAAGGTGAAATAGAGTGTGAAAGGATGTGTAAGACAATGTGAAAAAGGTGAGAAAAATTAAGGGAAAAGAAAAACCCAACTAAAAATTGAAGTTTTTACTCAATTTTCGCATGCGTTAACCGGTTAACGCTATAGGTTAACCGGTTAACGGACCAAAAACTTGATTTTTCCTTTTTTGCATGGGAAACCTCAAGAATACATTTGCATCGTCCATTTTGAGTTGATTTTAATTTTAATCCATTTGTGGATGACAAAGATATGAAAAGGCCTTGTGCTTCTTGCAAATCACTTGGCTCTTATTGACTTCTGAAGATCAAATTGTTGGGTGACTGATCATATGCTCTATGTTAGTAACCATGGATGTTATGCCTCATTTTTCTTATGAAAAATGTTTGAACATGTATGCACTATACTATGCTATATGATATGAAAATGAGATGGTAAATTTTGGGGTGTTACAATAAAACATGTACTAATATATTCCTATGCGTATTATTTCTTGTATGCAATTTATTCTTATGATAAACATGCACTGGATAGGAAAAATCAATCATACTTCGGCTTGTGATTTGCACAAAGCTTATGCTTTAGCGTAATGGATCTGTTGAAGCTAGAAGTTTATTTACAAATATATTATCTTACAAATTAAGTGCACTCAATTGTGTTTTGTCTTGTCTTACTACATCTAATTTCCTTATGATACACATTGGTGCCGAAGTTTTCCATGTCAAGTCTGAAGCTAGAGTTAGATGAATTTTGTGAAAACAAATGTAATCACTTTTCTCTTTAACCTGTTTATTCACTAAAATTTGATCTATTGATTATATTCTATGAGATTTTGTGGTATATCTATTGAGCATTCTACTAATTTTGAATAATAATATTATATGTATCTTTAATATCCACCTTGCAAACTATGATGGACTATACATGCTAGAAGCTACTCTGGTTGCACTTCAAGATATACGGTTGGATAAAGTTACAGGAAAAAAATTATCATGAATATTCTTTGCTTTGTTACTAGAATATTATTATTATTCTTTGCTCTCCAATATCTCTATAATGATGCAACATTTAATTAAAGTGTTTGTTACTAGAATATTATTATTATTTATAAAAAATAATGCATTTTAAAAGGATTAGAATGTTAACGTCTCTGTTAGAGTCAAGTGATGATTAATATTTGACAATTGCATGCATATTTGTCATATTCAATTTTATGGTTTATTTTTTAAATGAATTTTAAATAAAATGTGTTATGACAATATATTTTATTATACAAAAGAATGAGTTAGGTGAAAGTTCGTAATATACAATTAAAAATATCTTTTGCAGTTTATAAACTAATATATATATATATATATATATATATATATATATATATATATATATATATATATATATATATATATATATATATACTGCACTTTTATGGAAAGTGCTAATAAAGACTGCACTTTTAATAGCGCTTTAAAGTGCTATTATAGGTTGCCAACATACAATAGTGGCGGATATGATAATGCTTAAAAGTGTTAAAAGTGTTATCATAACCTTTATTGAGATTCAAAATGTGATAGCACTTTTATGGAAAGTGATAATAAAGACTGCACTTTTAATAACGCTTTAAAGTGTTATTATAGGTTAAATTAAGCGCTATTAAAAGCTCATTTTGGCGTAATGTGTGTTATTGTCATGATCCCATTGTCTTTACATCGTACTCGACATCTGGTGTTTGATTACTATAACTTCAGTAACTGAGTAGCATATGTGCAGTGTTATATTTGTAAATGTAACACGATGGGAGAACTGACTTTCTATAAATGTTGCGGATAGAAAGAGTCGCCGCCGACTTTTATTTTATCCATAAGGAAGGGACTTAAAAGAACAGGAAAGACTGTTTTGAAAAGACTTGGGTTTGGGGGGGAGGTTATATAAAGGGAAGGTGTTAGCACCCTTTATATCCATGGTTATCCATGAGCTCTAAGTTACTTAGCTCACTTAAATTGTTTTTGAAGAGTGTAGTGTGTGATTAGAAATTTTTCTAAGTACTTTGTAATGATCCTCGTATGGATGTATACAAAGCCTTGTTTGAAAATGTTTGAAAATATTGTGAGGTGTGAAAAATATTTTTTAAAGGTGTGAGCAAGTAACTATGAGGTACCTACTCTAGACTAGTCTTTAATGTTCTTTTATATTCTTTCGAGGGTAAAATTGTTCCTATTATTAAGGAATAGGTAGTCATTACCTTGGATTTTATTAAGGGACAGGCGTAGGGTCATCGTATGGTCAATGAAGGCAACTTAAAGGGTGTCTTTAGCAATTCGTAGAGACTATCATCATTTATTCGAAGGGACAAGATCATTATTACGTAGGCAACCTTGAAGGGACTTGATCTTTTAAATCTGTAGGGACTTGATGATTTATACTTGAAGGGACTTTGCTTAAGACACCCCTATATTCGAGAGACTTGACCATTTTAAATAAGGCAACCAAGAGGGATACCCTAGGAAGTGCAAATAGCGATCAAAGTTCGACTTACGTGTGTGAGTGTACAATTTTTAAATATTTATCTTTTTTAATTAATTATCTAAGTTCCATTAATTATAGTTATTTCCTGAACTCCCTATTATTACTAACCACGCAATCAAATACTATAATTAAAAGGACGAAAAAGTAAGACTACGTTATTACAGGGCTTTGGGACAGTTACATAATAAATCGAGAAAAATAAATTACATAAACAAAGGCAACCTATACAAATTTCTAAATAAATAAATAAGACAAAATAAATAAAATTAAGAAAATAAATTACTTTAAATGGAATAGAAATTAGGGTTAGGATAAAAAGATTAGGTTAAGATTAAGAAAATTAGAAATTTAGTGAGAAATTAGTTATTATAATAAACTTATACAAATATTTAATTAAATAATTAGAAGTTTTAAAAAATATTAAGAAATTTTTTTTTAAAGAAAATACTTACTTGATTATTTTATTTACAGATAGAAAGAATATATACAAATTAAAATTAAAAAGGAAAAGGTTATTAATTAATTTTCAAAAGACTAAAAGAAATATACCAAATATGATTATTATTAAAAATTATCAAATAAATTTACAAATTAATTATTTACAAGAAATTATTATTATCATTTTTTTATTATTAATTTTTTTAGAAAATAAAATTATTAGGAATTTTATAAGATCATTAAGTTAATTTGGTTAGTGGTTAATTATAAACTAATTAGTTAATTGGTCATCATATAATAATTAAATTATAAAAGAAAAGAAAAATTATAAAAAAAAACAGCATTTAAAATAAATGGGGAAGCCTGGATTTGAACCCAGGACCTCCCCATTATCAGGGATGAACATTACCAACTGTGTTGCGCGCTTGATAACACTAAAATTCACGGTATTTATGACTCCGATTTCGCATGCATTCTTAGCTTTTATTGTTATTTCGTTATGTTATTACTTTGTTTTTTTTGTTTTCAGGTTTTCTTTGTAACCGGGGCCTAAATCGAGAAAATGAGCGAAAAAGGAGTGGAAACGGACGAAAACCAAGAAATTCAGCGTTTTACACTTACGGCATCCACCATGGCGGGCGCCATGGGTCTGCCATGACGTGGCCACGTCTCAAGACCACTCCACAACTGCCAAGACCCACGATCCCCACTCTTTCATTCCCTATTAGTCTCATGGCGGGCGCCATAGGCCTGTGGCGGGCGCCACAAGGCAAAAAGGCTTCCCTCCATTTTTTAGTGGAATGGGGCATCCTGGTATTTTCCTGCTTTTTGTTTTCCTATAAATAGGACCTTAGATTTTCGTTTTTCTTCATCCAAACTTAGAATATCTTAGGCATATATCAGTTTTAAAGCAGTTATCATTCCACATCGGGGTGTTACTGCAATCGAGTGATCGAGTCTGTATACGTCTGTGTGATCGAGTTTTGGAGCACTCTGGGAGGAAGTTAATCCTGCCGCCATTTTAATTCTAGTTCGTATTTTATTTTTCCGCATTGCTTTACTTTATTTATTATCTGCACTTGCTTTACTTTCATTTATTTTCCCGCACTCGCTTTACTTTATTTATTTCTCGCACCCGCACTACTTTTGTTTATTTTCTGCACTCGCTTTAAATACTTTTATTTCCCGCACTCGCACTACTTTTATTTACTTTCCGCACTCGCACTACTTTTATTTACTTTCCTCACTCGCACTAAATACTTTTATGAAAAATTATAAAAAGAACTTTTACTTTACCATGTCTAACTAAATCTATAAAGGTTAGAATGTAAGGATCGTAATTGAACCAGTAATCCGTACAATTGTTCGTGGAAAGACTTAAGGGTTATTTTATCTTTCAATTTAAGTAATTGTTTTTAACTATTTCAAAAACAGACAAAAGCGCTTTGTCTAGTTCATTAGGAGTTTTTAGATTAAAAAGAAAAGAGATTTTAAAACGATTTTTGGACACGTTAAGAAGTTTAGAGTCTGGTTCGTGAGAACCTCTTTTTGCTAAGAAATTCAGGTTAAAATACTTTTCAACTTAGTTAAGATACTATATTTCTTAAAAATAGGTTTACTACTCTAACGCAGTACGCACCTTTTTATCTGTGACAATAGGAGGGGTTGATTAGAGAGTACAACTCGGTTCTGAATACGCGAAAGCGACAGTTCTTGTTAAATTAGTTCTTTTCAAAGTAGAAAACATTGCCCATAAGTAGTTCTATTAACAAGTACCAGATTATCTATTGATTACGTGAATTACATTCGAGCATGTCTTTATTAATTATTTAAAATTATTATTTTATTTACCATTGCGCACTCCTTAAAACCAGTATATTCAGTTGCCTTAGATACACACCATAGCAACAGGTACGATAGATTAACACTTGGTCTTTGTGGATTCGACAATCTTTTATATTACTCTGACGTGTTCGTACGCTTGCGAAAAACATGTATCAAGTTTTTGGCGCCGTTGCCGGGGACCAATTTCGTCAAATTTCATACCCTGTAAATATACCGTTTAGACTAAGGTTGTTACCCACCGGTCAATGCGAAAGACTCGCAGTGCCGGAAGTTTAGTAGACCCTCTAGCTGAGCCTGAACGTTACGCTCGCGCACATTTGTTTTTCCATAGGAATAGGAGAGTTGTGGCCGAAGATCAAAACTGAAGACCTCTTAAGGACTTCGCCCAACCATCAAACGAGGAACCTAGTTCCAGTATAGTAAACCCCGCTATCCCAGCCAATAATTTTGAACTTAAACCATCTCTGCTGCAATTAGTGCAACAGAGACAATTCGCAGGTCTTTCTACTGAGAACCCAAACCAACATTTAAAAAACTTTCTTCAGTTAGCAGACACCTTTAAAACCAATGGAGCTCCTCCTGAGGCGATACGCTTAAGATTATTTCCCTTTTCCCTCATAAAGCTCTATCTTGGTTAGATTCCCTTCCACCCAATTCCATAACAACTTGGGATGACCTTAGAAAAGTTTTCCTTGCTAGATATTTTCCCCCAAGTAAGACCGCTCTTCTTTGAAACCTAATAACCAGATTTACCCAACACCAAGGAGAGTCGTTGTTCGAAGCCTGGGAGAGATATAAAGAGCTATTAAGAGCATGCCCACGTCATGGCTTGGAGAATTGGCTAATCATTCAAACCTTCTATAATGGACTTCATTATAACACTAAGATGACCATCGACGCTGCCTCTGGTGGCGCACTGATGAACAAACCTTACCCTGAAGCTAGTGCCCTTATCGAAGACATGACCCAAAACCATCAATCATGGGGAGTAGAACGAGCGACAATGGAAAAGAAGTAAGCCCAAGGAGGAATACATGAGTTAAGTTCTATGGACATGATGCAGGCTAAAATGGATGCGTTGGCCCTTAGGGTCGAACATATGTGTACAACTCCGAATACTGTAGCTACAGTTTCGCCGAATTGTGAGATATGTGGGACGCAAGGACACCAATCCGCTGAATGCAATCTGTTAAATGAGACCAATCCTGAGCAAGTGAACTACACCCAAGGGAACCCATTTTCAAACACATATAACCCTGGATGGAGGAATCACCCAAACTTCTCCTACAAAAATAATAACCCTATCCAAAATACCGCACCTCCGAGACAACAAGGTTACCAAGCCCCAAGAACAAATCAACTTATGCAACCTGTACTACTAAGTCCGAGCCTTGAGAAAATTGTGGAAAATTTTATCACCGCTCAAACGCAACAAAACAAAGAGTTCATGAACCAAAACATCCATGTTAACGAACTAATTACCCATTTAGGAACCAAGGTTGACCAAATTATTACTCATAATAAGATGCTTGAAACCCAGATCTCTCAGGTAGCTTTAAACCAAGCCCCTCAGACTACACCTGGAGGACAGTTCCCTGGACAACCTCAACAAAACCCAAAAGGGCAAGCAAATGCCATTACTCTACGAAGTGGAACCGCTTATAAGGAACCTTCTAACCCTAGATTAAGTGATCCCGAAACTTCTGAGAGAAATGAGGGGAAGGAACCAGAGGAATCTGAAAACCCGGAAAGTCAAGAAAAAGGAGAAGAACCTAAAAATAAAACCTATGTACCACCACCGCCATACAAACCACCTATACCATACCCTCAAAGATTAAAGAAAACCCAAATCGATAATCAGTATCAAAAATTCGTTAAGGTTATAGAAAAACATCACGTAGAAATCCCCTTTACAGAAGCCATCACCCAAATACCTTCTTACGCTAAGTTTCTCAAAGACATACTTACAAATAAACGTAGACTTGAAGATCCGAAACCCGTGGAATGTAATTCTATTTCTGAAAATAGGTTAGCAAAGAAAGATAAAGAACCCGAAAATTTTTCCATTCCTTGTGTTTTGGGGAATCATGTCATCGAAAAAGCTTTTATAGACTTAGGAGCTAGTGTGAGCTTAATGCCTTTAGCAGCTTGTGAGAGATTAAACTTAGGAGAATTATAACCTACTAAGATGTCACTTCAATTAGCCGATAGATCCGTTAAATACCCTATAGGCATTATTGAAGACGTCCCTGTTAGGATATGTCAGCTGTTTATACCTACTGATTTTGTTGTCATGGACATTAAAGAAGATGACGACATACCAATCCTCCTAGGTAGACCGTTCTTATCGACTGCTGAAGCCGTAATAGATGTTAAAAAAAGGGAAACTAACCTTTGAGGTAGGTGACGAAAAGATAGAATTTGTCCTTTCGAAATTTCTTATGGCACCTGTAATAGGAGATGCTTGTTATGCCTTAGATATCAATGATGAATGCATTAGGGAATTAGAACAAGAAGAAGAAACTGAATCTATAAAATTGCCATCAACCCTTATTTTGGAAGATGACAATTATAAAAAACCCTACATTGATGATAACCTTCACGAATGTTTATCTCTTACCCCAAATCCTTTGCCTTGCCCTATGAAACCGACCGTAAAACTTAAGGAACTGCCTAAAAACCTGAGATACGAATTTCTTGATGAATAAATGAACCGTCTAGTTATAGTCAGTGTTACCTTAGACCAAGAGTAAGCCAACCAATAATTAGATGTTTTACGAAGGTACCCATCAATCTTAGGATATAAGATCTCAGATCTAAAAGGAATAAGCCCATCCGTATGTGTTGCACCCCAAAATTTGCCCTCACAATACAAGACTTTGTGTGCTAAGAAGGTTCACAAGGTTCACAAGCTTCCCAATGCTTTCAATACCTTTCATGAGGTTCATGAAGTCTACAAGTCACTTCATGAAGGTTCACAAGGTTCACAAGTTTCACAATGTTTACAAGACCTTTCATGAGGTTCATGAAGTCTACAAGTCACTTCATGAAGGTTCACAAGGTTCACAAGATTCACAATGCTTACAAAACCTTTCCTGAGGTTCATGAAGTCTACAAGTCACTTTATGAGGTTCACAAGGTTCACAAGGTTCACAATACCTCCCATGAGGTTCACAAGACATTTTATGATGGTTCACAAGGTTCACAAAGTTCACAATTAGTCAGAAGAGTTGACAATTCCCTCAGACAATGCACCTCCTAAGCAGTGCATCCAAAACTAGGGTTTTGACTTTAATCAGGCTAAATGGACTTCCAAGACTTCAAGTGAGCTTCATAACATCCTATATGTGTGTAAGAACCCTCATGACAATTTTCAAGACTTTTCTCAAAAGTTTGCTCAGTCAGATGATCAGATAAGTCAAAATCAGTCAAAGTAGTTAAAAAGTCAAACTGAGGTCAACTGTGGTCAAACCAAAGTCAAACTTCATGATTTTTTGCCAACATCAAGTATATGAAGTAAAATTCATCATTTGATCAAGGGTTGATCATGATTCATCAAGGAGATTCCAGATCATCAAGAATCAGGAGTTTCTAAATTAGGGTTTCCTTAGTAAAAGTCAACTGAACTTTGACCAGCCATAACTTTCACATACTTCATCACCAAGTCTCCACTCAAAGCTCATTTTGAAGGAAATTGAATTCTATACAACTTTGTGTCTCACAAGCCAAGCCCAAAAATGCTTCATTTGGAAGGTATGAGCTAAGACATTATAGGTCCTTTTGAAAGTCAACAAAAAGTCAACAACTTCAAAAGGGCATAACTTGAGATTGGTAAATGATATGGACATGAAACCAGTGGGGTTGTTTAGAGTACTCTTAAAGCTTTCCAAAATGTCCAAGAACACCCTCATAGCATTAAAATTGAAGGATATGTGCCCTTGCAAAGTTGGGAAATTTTGGGTTGGTTTATGATGAAAATGGAGGTCTAAAACCAATTTCTTCCAAATGGGCTTGCCAAATGATGACCCAATCAATACAATAACTTCATGCACGACCCAAACCATTAAAAATCAGATTTTTTATTATTTTATTTTTATTTATTTTGATTTAATTCATTAAAAATCATTTTAAATAAAAATAAAATATGAAAATGTAAGATTTGATTTGGATCAAGCTTCTAGAAAATCATAAATTTGATTTGAACTGAAGAGGAAAGAAATCATGGGGATTAGCCAAAAATAGCAAGTGTTCATACATGAATATTTGATTTTTAAGGCATGATCATTTTGAATCTTTTCATATCAAATTTTCCACACAAATAATCAACTTTTTGACCTAAATTCAGTCACCTATAAGTACTTAACACATTACCCTAACAAGCCACGAATTTTGACAGCCCCAAGTGTAAGTTTGCATATCACAAAAACCTCTCCACAACTCACATTCGGTTTTGAATTTCCAGAGCTTTATAAGGTATTTTGAGGACATAGTCATGACTATTGGACATCACTGAATCATTATCAATCACCATTTGCATCAAAAGCCTCATGAATTGCATAACCCGAGCCAAACTTTGTTCTTGAATGTGATTTTTCGATTCCATTGATTGACTGTATTTAACTTGCTTTTGATTGTTTAATGATGTTTGTGATGATGTGTAGAATGTTTCTGGGCAAAGAAATCAAAGAAATCATGAGAAACCCGTGAGATGCCATGTTAGGGTTTTGACCTCCAAATTAGGGTTCTTTGATTCACGCATTATAAATGAATTTGATTGATAAAATTGGATTGTACAGGTCACAAGGAACTCAAATGTGTTCTTAATTCGACAAAACCGTACTGCTTGTGTGTGTTTGAAATTCGTAGGTTTTCCTATGAATAAAATTTCGCAGGTAAATGCCTAGCAAATTTCGCAGGTAAATTTGCAGTTCTCAAGGAAGAAGAAGAAGTTGACTGGCGCGAAAGTCAAATTCAAATAAAAAACTTATTTTATTATATTATGTTTCTGTTATGTTATTACAAATGGCATGTGGATCAGTTGGTAAGGAAGCGCTGGCATGAAGCAAAGGGGAGGGGTTCGAACCCTGGCTTTGGTTCCTTTTTGTTTCTTTTTCCAGGAATTAAGCTATTATAATATATTATGTATTATTTCCATTCCATTTACAGATTTGCTCACCTAGCTGGGATGGTCATGCGTATGTTTGTATGCTTAAGAGGTCCTGGGTTCGATCCTACCCCCAGGCCTTTTGCTTCTTTTCATTATTTTTTTCAGGATTTTCCAGGACATAACACAAAACCAATCAAACTCATTCCACTATCACACATGCGTGGCTGCCTTGGTGGTGCGTTTTGTTGCTGGCAAGCTAGGCTTCCTGGGTTCAAATCCCAGCCAGGTAAGTTTCTATTTTTGCTTCTTTTTTCTATTTTATTTAATTAATTTAGGTTTTATTAATAATTATATATATAATTAAATAATTCTATAAATGTTTATTCAATGTTTTCTAATATTCAGAAATTATCTTTTCTTAATTCAAAAATTATTTTTTTTATTATTATGTATATATATATTTATTAAAATAATTTTGTATATTAAATTGAAAACCCTTAAATATTTTTCTAAACAAACCCTAATTTTATAAACCCTAGTTTATTTCTCTAAATAAATATTAAAAAACCTAATTTTATTTTTCTAATTTTATTTTCTAAATATAATTATTGTGTATGTATTTTGTTTAATATAATTAATTTTTGTAAATATAATTATTATATATATATTTTATTTAATATAATTAAATTATAATTAATTCCATGTTAATATATAAATATTCTATCATTGTTTATAATGAATTATATATAAATAATTTCTAAAAAATTTTGCAAACTTAATAATTTCTTATAATATGTTCAGAATTTATTTAATTTGTTTATAATTTTAAATTGTTTGATTAATTAATATAATTGTTCTTATTTTTCTATTAAGCCATTAAAATTTTATTTTGTTTATTATTATTACTAATCATGCTTATTACTAATCCATTTATTTTTTAATTATGCTTATTATTATTATTTCACTAACCTTATTTATTTTATATTATTATACTAACCCCTATTATAATTATTATTGCTTATTTATTTATTTTTATTTATTATTTATATTTTGCTTATTTATTTATTCTTGCTATTTATTTATTAATTGCTTATTGTTATTATGTAAATGCTCCTGGATGTAATTTTTGTAAATATTTAAATTATTTAATTTTCATGCTATGGTTAGTAAAATAGGGAGTGTAACATGTATTATATTTAAAAATTGAATTTAGGCCATTTAAATTATAAGATAAATATTAAATTGAACACTCACACACGTAAGTCGATTTTTAATCGCCATCTCACTTCCTAGGGTTGCCTCTCAATGTTGCCTAATCATAAAGGTCAAGTGGGGTGTATAAAGCAAAGTCCCTTAAAAGAAAAAGTCATCTAGTCCCTTAAATAATCAAAGATCAAGTCCCTTAATGGTTGCCTCTCAATATGATCTTGTCCCTTTCGAATAATGATGACGGTCCCTCCAAATGCTTAATACACCCTACAGTTGCCTTCATTAAATAGATGTCCCTCATATGTCCCTTACATCCAAGGTAATGACTACCTATTCCTTAATAATAGGGATAGTCTTACCACTTAAAGGATAAAGAACAGAAAGACTTAAACTTTAGGGTAGGTTCCTCATAGTTACTTGCTCACTACTTAAAAATTTCTCAAACATTTCACAATTTCAAACAATTTTCAAACACAAGTTTTTTACGCATCTGTACATGGATCATTATCAAACTCTTATGAAAATTTCTATTCACACACTTCACCTTTTCAAAAACAATTCAAAGTGAGCTAAGTAACTAAGAGCCCATGGATAACCATGGATATAAAGGGTGCTAACACCTTCCCTTTGTATAACCTACCCCTCGGACCCAAAAATCTTTTCAAAGGTCTTTCCTGTTCTTTTATGTCTTTCCTTTGGATAAAATAAAAGTCGGTGGCGACTCTTGCTATCCGCAACATAACTAAAGTCAGTTCTCCCACCGTGTTACAGAACTGGCGACTCTGCTGGGGATTTAATAAAAGAGGGGTACCCTTAGGAATTAGATCACTTTAAATTGTTTGCCTTGTTTGCTTTATATTATCTTGTTGGGCTCTTATGTGTGAAAGATCCTAACCCGGATCTAGTGTACCTTAGGTAAATGGCAATAGACCAAGGAAACTGTACGACGTATATCGATATGGTTGATCTGGTGGCCATAGTTAGTGTGACTTCTTGGTTGGTGCTTATGTTCCTTAAGTCAAGTTGAGGATAATATGAGGCTGCCATATGTTGTCAATGCACTAACTAACTTTTAGAACCCTAGTTATCCCATCTTGGCCTTTAGAAAAGTAGTGAGATAATCGGCTTTGGTGCAGACTGAAGTTGGTTGATACTCGATGCTACGCTCATTGAGATTCTAAACTTGGAGGGTTTTGGTTGGCAAGTAAGTTGCCTACTGAACAACCACCCTTGTGAAGGATCAATGATATTGAGATCCCTTAGAACCTGGTTACTTTTGTAGTACAGGATGAACCAACTAACTTCAGGGGAGGGTACTTACCTTTGAACCTCATGCAAGCCTTTAAACCTAGGGTTATGGTGTGACTTGTTTGTGTGTGCCACATGTTTGTGATTGATCATAACATCATGACATCATCATGCATCATAAGCATAACATTTTCACTAACCATTTCAAGGACCAAAAGATTTATCTTTGTTCTTTGTTGCAGGTCATGGCTTCTGCTCGTAGAAACACCATCAGGATCAACTTTGTGGGCATACCTGCTAAGCTTAAAGAGTTGGTTTCTCAAGTGTCTGATCACTCCCAGTTCATCAAGAGACATGGTCACCTATTGGATCTAATCACTTCAGGGTTCAATGAAGACATGATGAGTGTCCTGTTTCAGTTCTTTGACCCTAAGCACCATTGCTTTACATTCCCTGACTATCAGCTGGTTCCAACCATGGAGGAGTTCTCTAAACTTCTGGGCATACCTGTTCTTGATCAAAGACCCTTCACAGGCTTGGAGAAGGAGCTCAAACCAGAGGTTATTGCTGCAGCTCTACATCTGAAGAAGTCTGACATTGTTCTAGAAACGAGAAGCGGAGTTAAGGGTATTCTTGCCAAGGTGTTGATAGAGAAAGCTCAGTTGTTCTTGAAGGCTATGAGCTATGATGCTTTTGAGGAGATCTTAGCCTTGCTGATTTATGGCTTAGTATTGTTCCCCAATCCAGATCAGTTCATAGACGTTCATGCCATCGACATATTCCTGAGTCACAATCCAGTGCCTACATTGCTTGGAGACATCCTGCATTCTCTTCATACCCGTACTACAAGGGCAAGAGGAACTTTGATGTGCTGCATACCTTTGCTTAAAGGATAAAGAACAGAAAGACTAAACTTTAGGGTAGGTTCCTCATAGTTACTTGCTCACTACTTAAAAATTTCTCAAACATTTCACAATTTCAAACAATTTTCAAACACAAGTTTTTTACGCATCCGTACATGGATCATTATCAAACTCTTATGAAAATTTCTATTCACACACTTCACCTTTTCAAAAACAATTCAAAGTGAGCTAAGTAACTAAGAGCCCATGGATAACCATGGATATAAAGGGTGCTAACACCTTCCCTTTGTATAACCTACCCCCCGGACCCAAAAATCTTTTCAAAGGTATTTCCTGTTCTTTTATGCCTTTCCTTTGGATAAAATAAAAGTCGGTGGCGACTCTTGCTATCCGCAACATAACTAAAGTCAGTTCTCCCACCGTGTTACAGTATGCATGCATCGGATTTTGCTTGAAGAAGATTCAAAACCTTCCAGAGAACACCAATGAAGAATAAATCCTATGATGAGTAATGTAGTTAAGACTGAAGTTCTTAAGTTACTAGAGGCAGGTATAATATATCAGATCTCGGACAGTAAATGGGTGAGTCATGTGCATGTAGTACCTAAAAAGGGAGGCATCACAGTCGTGCAAAACGAGAAGGGTGAACCTGTAGCAAAAAGAACCGATGAAGGTTGGCGTATGTGCATAGACTATAGAAAATTAAATAAAGCAACTAGGAAGGACCATTTCCCATTACCATTCATAGACCAAATGTTGGAGCGCCTAGCCAGACACTCTTACTTTTGTTACCTAGATGGATATTCAGGATTCTTCCAAATACCTATTCACCCCGAAGATCAAGAAAAAACTACCTTTACATGCCCTGTTGGAACTTTTGCCTACAGAAGAATGCCTTTTGGACTCTGTAATGCCCCTGCCACTTTCCAACGCTGCATGATGTCTATCTTTGCAGACTATGTAGATGGAATCATGAAAGTATTTATGGACGATTTCTCAGTTTGTGGATCCAATTTCAAAAATTGTCTTATCAACCTTGAGAAAATCCTGGAAAGATGTGTAGAGGTGAACCTTGTGCTAAATTGGGAAAAATGTCATTTCATGGTCACCGAAGGGATTGTTTTAGGACATATAGTTTCCGAAAAAGGTATAGAGGTAAATAAAGCTAAAATAGAAGTCATAGAGAATCTAAAACCGCCAAAGACTATCAGGGAGATAAGAAGTTTTCTTGGACATGTCGGATTTTACCGACGTTTTATCAAGGACTTCTCCAAAATAACAAAGCCCTTAATTGGTCTTTTAATGAAAGATGCTGAATTCATATTCGATGAAAAATGTACTGAAGCATTTAATCTTCTGAAGCAAGCTCTGATTTCAGCACCTATAATGGAACCCCCTGATTGGTCAGAACCGTTTGAGATAATGTGTGACGCTGGTGACTATGTTGTAGGAGCCGTTCTAGGTCAAAGAAAAGATAAAAAGTTACACGTAATTTATTATGCCAGTAGAACCCTAGACGTTGCGCAACTCAACTATGCAACAATCAAAAAAGAGCTCCTAGCTGTAGTTTTCGCCATAGACAAATTTAGATCTTATCTAGTAGGAGCCAAAATTATAGTTTACACCGACCATACTGCCATTTGTTACTTACTAAGTAAAAAGGATGTCAAACCTAGGTTACTTCGATGGATTCTATTACTGCAAGAGTTTGATTTAGATATCCGTGATAAGAAAGGCACAGATAATGTAGTAGCTGATCACCTTTTTAGGCTAGAATACCTGAAACCTGATTCAGTGCCCATAAATGACGATTTTGCCTATGATAGACTGATAGCCCAACTAGAAACTATTGAAGATGATAACCCAGACCCACATGAGCACTCTCATAAATCCTTAGCTATAAGTAATGCACCTTGGTATGCAGACTTTGTTAATTACCTAGCCGCTGACATCATACCCCCCGATCTAAACTACCACTGGAAGAAGAAGTTCTACAGTGATGTGAGAAACTTCTATTGGGACGAACCATTTCTTTTCAAGAGAGGTAAAGATGACATTTTCCACCGTTGTGTTCCAGAAGAAGAGGTAAATAATATAATTGAGCATTGTCACTCTGCACCCTATGGTGGACATGCAAGCACATCTAAGACCTACGCCAAGATTCTTCAAGCTGGCCTATTCTGGCCTACTATGTGGCGTGATGTCCATGCTTTCATTGTCAAGTGTGACAGATGCCAACGCACAGGAAATATTTCAAGACGTAATGAAATGCCTCTGAGAAATATCCAAGAAGTAGAACTCTTTGACGTGTGAGGTATAGACTTTATGGGACCGTTCCCACCATCTTTTGGAAATCAATACATCTTAGTAGCTGTTGACTACATGTATAAATGGATTGAAGCTATCGCCGCACCCACAAACAACACTAGAGTAGTCATCAAATTATTCAAAAACAATATATTTCCCAGGTTTGGAACCCCCCGTTTAGTCATAAGTGATGGAGGATCACACTTCATATCGAGAATATTTGATAAACTTTTAAGCAAGTATGGAGTTAAGCATAGAGTAGCAACGCCATACCACCCACAGACCAATGGACAAATGGAAGTATCTAATAGGGAGATCAAACAAATTCTTGAGAAGACTGTCTCTATATCTAGAAAAGATTGGTCGCAGAAACTTCAAGAGGCATTATGGGCCTATAGAACTGCTTTCAAAACCCATATAGGAACAACCCCTTATCAACTAGTCTATGTAAAATCATGTCACTTACCTTTTGATTTGGAGCATAAGGCCTATTGGGCCATCAAAACTTTGAATTTGGATTACTTAACTGCTGGTGAAAAACGTATCCTTGATATCCACAAATTAGAAGAGCTCAGACAATCTGCCTACGAAAATGCCATCATATACAAAGAAAGAACAAAAGCTTGGCATGACAAAAGAATCATAAGAAAAGACTTCAAAATAGGCGATCATGTTCTCTTGTTTGATTCTAGGTTACGACTTTTTCCAGGGAAGCTTCGTTCGAGATGGACTGGCCCTTTCGAAGTATTTAAGATTCTAAGATTTGGTGCTATCGAAATCAAGAACCAAACATGTAAACCGTTCACCATCAATGGACAGAGGTTGAAGCCCTACGAAGGAGGTGACATCCCAACAACATACACCTTCCATACTTTGAGTGATCCACCGTATCCTTCAAATGATGTATAAAATCTGGTCGTCGAGCTAATGACGTTAAACAAGCGCTGCATGGGAGGCAACCCATGGTTTTCTTATTTACGTACTTTTTATTTATTTTTACTTTATTTTAATTTGTTTAATTTATTATTATGTCGGGACTAACGATTGAATTTTATGTGATTTCAGGACTTGTTTGCTAACCTTGTGCAGAATGCAGAACCCCAATGACATGCGCGTGGCCTTTAGAGACGACGCACAGAGAGAGCGTTACTATGTCCACATGAGACGCCCTATGGCTCCTACCAGGTACCCAGACCATGATTGCATGGATGCCTTGGGGATAGAGCCAAGCGTCAAATTCTTATGCCATCAACTCCAGTGGGACCAGTTTGACGATAGGAACAACATTTACAGGAACTTGACTCTAGAGTTCCTCGGCTCGTTTCATTATGATCCTTGGGCTGGACCCGATGGATATGTTGTTTTCAGAGACACCGATGGGGTATTTTATGAGCAGAGAAGTGGAAAAGTTTTGGTCTAACATCTCAGGTGGAGGGAGCCAAAATCCTTCCACTCAGTTTTCTCAGGTAATCCACAATCCTGCATTAAGGTACTTCCAGATGATTCTAGCACATTCTTTCCTCGGTTTGCCAGATACAGAGACTCTCCTGAGTGAAGAGGAGATTTTCCTACTGTTTTGTGCGACTCATTCACGCCCAGTTGCTTGTGGCAACTTTCTGTTGAAGGGCCTTGCCAGTGTCTCCAGATCATCTGTAGGCATTATACATGTTGGTGGGATTGTTACACAGATAGCTACTGCATTGGGTTTGTCTCGCAAATTATTGCACCTCAGGACCTTTTGCTGCTACACCACCCTGGATGTTGACTTTTGTCTTGACAGAGGACTGATGAGGAGGGCCTCGTTTGAGTCCAACACGTTTAGATTACTGATCGACGGTGAAGTGATACATTACCAGACCCGCTGATGACCAGTGTCCATGATCCTGCTAATTGGAGTTATGCTTTAGAGGGTTATGGAGAGACTGTCGAAGAGCCGAAATCACCTCCCACCGCTGAGTACACTTCTACACCTCTTTCTCCTCGAATCACTGTTATGTCTAACAATATGTCTCTGCAGCCGCCTGATCTACAAACTCAGATTTATGAGCTCCGTAAGGAGACTGCCCTGCTCAAGCAGGAAGTAGCGGACTTGGAATTACAGATTCAGGTTTCTGATCTCACTCATGCCTCAGAGACCGATGCTCTATATCAGGATATTGAAGAGCTTCGGAGGGAGATATCTGAGATTCGTGGATCAAACCAGGAGGAGAGGCCTACCACATGATTCGTTCTACACTGACGATATTACCCTAGTATTTAATTTCTTTTTTTTCATGCTTTATTTTATTTCTCGCATCTCCAGACATATCTTACATTATTGCATCTATTACATTTTCTTTTTTCATGTACTTTGAGTTTATCTTATATATATATATATATATATATATATATATATATATATATATATATATATATATATATATATATATATATATATTATTTCGTGCACTAATGTCGATTTTTCTCTTTTCTTTTGATTTTTAATTATTTTATTTTTGTCAAGCAAAGAAAAAAAAATATAAGACAAAAATATATTCATTTTTGTCTTCATAAAAAAAATGCAAGCCTCATGCCTTGGAAAAGAGAAGAAAACGCTATCCGGACCCCCCCCCCCCCCCAAGACCGAAGGTGCAAGAGGGCCCAAAAGAAGATGTGAAAATCCAAGGCCGCGCCATACCCCCTGTGGCGGGCGCCATACCCCCTGTGGCGGGCGCCACACCGTCATCATCAAAAACGGGGTTGATCCCCTTTCTCCTCCATTTTTACTCCTTCCAACTTCAAAAAACCCATTTTTACAACTTTCCAAAACCCCATTGAACCCCATTAAAGCTCCCCCATTTCCAAAATACTCACCATCTATTAAACCTATCCAAAATCCATTTTCATTTTCATCCACCACAAACCATAAAAATCAAACCTTTATCATTTCTCTCATAAACCATTTTTACCATTTTTTCACTTCTTAAGGAGCAACAACAATGGAGTTCAATGGATTTCTTCTTCACGATGGAAGACCGGGTGATAGGCAAAGGAAAATTATTCAGAGGCTTCAGAGTAGAGAAATTCTCTCGACTAGGTACGTCGATGATAACTGTCTGTATGCTTTGGGTCTGTATCATAGTGTTTTTCATTTATTAGATTTTTTAGGCTTGCATAATATTTTTGTTAACCAGGAACCTACCTATGAGAGGCTGACAATTGAGTTTTTAAGTTCATTGATATACATTGTCAGTCCTAACACTGCTAGCACAGTCGGTACTGTTAATTTTAGACTATTTGGAATCGAATACGAATTCAGTACCGACGAACTAACAGGCTTGTTAGGAATCCCTCATAGGGAAGGTGCGATTTGTGAGGCACCTTTGGATGCGGAATGGTCGACAGAGGTATTTTCCTTCTGGTAGAGGCTTTCAAGTACTTCAATAAATTCTTTTGAAGGAATACTTGCGTCGACCATCCAAAACCCGACCATAAGAGTTTTCAGATATCTTTTGGCATGTACTATTTTTGGTCGGGAGAGTCCAAATAAGGTAAACGCTAGAGAACTCCTATTTTTGCAAGGATGCCTCACTAGTACCCATATCAATCCGGTCCCGTTTATGCTTGCACACATGACTTTAATTACTAATAAAACAGGACCGATTGTTTTTGGAGGACTTGTTACGTCTATTGCTCGGGCTCTTGACCTGAACAATGAGATAGCTACACTTGAACCACTACCTCCTCGCACAATTAATTTAAAATTTCTAAAAGACATGAAATTGTGCCGAACAAGAAGAGAATGTGGTTATGAGTTGATGGTTCATGGGGTAGCTATCCCATCTGTTGTTTTACCTTGCAGTAGACGTACTGATGTACGTAATGAAAGGAACTGGACCTACGATCTGAATGCTCCACCTGCTTGGGTCCACTTCCTCCTAATATTCCTGATGGGGAGGCACATGACACTGATGAAGAGTATGATCGGAGAGAGCAGTCTCCCATACCTCACATGTACCCCCATCGTCCTTCACAGTCACACACCGCACCATCTTCCTCTAACCCTGTTGCAGGTGCTGCTCCTGGATTCTATGTCACTGAGGAGATGTGGCGTGATATGAAAGCTAGAGAGGAAAAGCGAGACAGCCTTCTCTCTACTATTTCACAACAACTGACGGACAACATGAGCTTTATGCAACAATCATGATTGGTTTCGGATCATGCTTACAGCAACGTTTGTCGTACCTTGCACGATATCACATCAGAGCAGGCCCGTCAGCGAGAAGTCAACCGCCGACACTACCAGCTTATGGAGGTCACTCGGGGTTCCATCCTAGGTAACCTTCGAGAGGTTCGGGGTGCCCAAGCTGCCTTATCGGCACGACTTGACCGGAGGGACCAGCAGCGCAGTAGATCCCGTCGTTCCAGACCATCATAACAGGACGGCGAGGGCACCAGTGCTCCTCCGCAGTAGTTTTTCAGGTTACCCTCCTTATCTTATTTCGAAACATTGGGGAAAATGTTCGATTACATGAGCTTCATGCAACAATCGCGATTGGTTTCGGATCGTGCTTACAACAACGTTTGCCGTACCTTGAGCTATGATGCTTTTGAGGAAATCTTAGCCTTGCTGATATATGGCTTAGTATTGTTCCCCAATCCAGATCAGTTCATAGATGTTCATGCCATCAACATATTCCTGAGTCACAATCCAGTGCCTACATTGCTTGGAGACATCCTGCATTCTCTTCATACCCGTACTACAAGGGCAAGAGGAACTTTGATGTGCTGCATACCTTTGCTTTCTAGGTGGTTTATTTCTCACCTTCCTCGCTCAGTAATGAAGAATGAGCAAGGGTTCAGATGGTCCAAGAGGATTATGTCACTCTCACATTTAGATATCCATTGGTGCTCCAGATCTATGGAGAATGTCACTATCATTGACCGTTGTGGGGAGTTTCCTAATGTGCCACTTCTAGGCATAAGAGGAGGCATCACCTACAACCCCTCTCTAGCTTTACGACAGTTTGGTTATGCTCGGAGTGATGGTCCACATGACATGTTGATTCAGGGCATTGTGTTTGATTACGACAACGATCTTCAGGGTTACCGTCAGAGATTCATACGAGCCTGGGGAAAAGTAAACAGGGTTGACAGCAAGACACTGGAGCCTAAGTACACTATTCCTATGGAAGCTTATCTCATATGGGTATGATCTCGTGCTCAGACTCTCATGATGCCATATCCTGCCGTCCTACCAGTTACCATGGAACCTGTTGATGAAGGAGACACAGCTTATACCATCCTTCACCCAGACATGCCTACTGATATGGAAGACTTGCAGAGATCATGGATCCAACTGAAGGAGCAAAGGGATACTTTCGAGACTCATTACAAAGCAAGCCAAGAAAGGATCCTGGAACTAACAAAGCAACTTCATGAGGAACGGAACCTCAACTCATACCTCAACACAAATAGGAAACGTCCATGGGAGACTTAAAACCCCATCTTTTGTACTTATTTCATTTCATTTTTTGTAAGCCTAAAAGGCAAAACAAATTTATTACTAATAAAAGTTTACCTTCTTGTTTGTTTAAGCAAATTTAAATCATGCGGTCCTTGAAAACATTGCATATGCATTCACATATCATTTCATTGCATCACAGGTTTATAATTGTGCACAGGTTTCTCATCTTCTCGCTGTTTATTTCAGCAATGGCTCTTGAACAATCAGTTAAGGATCTCCAGGCACAAAATGCACAGTTCCAAGAGCTGATCTTGAACCTGTCCAAGGGGCAGGATGAATTGAAGGCACTGCTGGCCAAGAAGACTAAGAAGACTAGAAGGTCAGCTGGTTTGATCAACATGGGAAGAAGGTTCAAAGGTCTTGCCAAGACCAAAGAACCAGTTGAAGACTATGAATCTGAGGAATCTGAAAAAGGGGGAGGCAGTCTCCACAACACTATGGGGGACTCTGATTCTGAGGCTAATTACTACCATGACCCCAATGAAGACAAATTCAAAATGCTGGTGGATAGAATGGATGCTATGGAATTGCAGAAGTCATTTGGGCTGGATTTTGAAGATTTGAGTCTGATATCTGGGGTAGTCATACCCATTGGTTTCAAGGTTCCTACATTTGTTGTTTATGATGGGGTCTCTTGTCCCAAGTTGCATCTGAGGTCTTATGTCAGAAGAATTCAACCCCACACTGCTGATAAAAAGTTGTGGATCCATTTCTTTCAAGAGAGCTTATCTGGAGCTCAGTTGGAGTGGTATTATCAATTGGAGAGTGTCAACATCAGGGACTGGAATGATCTTGCTGAAGCTTTCTATAAGCAGTATCAATACAATGCTGACTTAGCTCCCACTCGCATGCAGCTTCAGAGCATGTCTATGGGTGCCAAAGAAAGTTTTAAAGAGTATGCTCAGAAGTGGAGAGATTTAGCTGGAAGAGTTCAACCCCCTTTAACTGACAGGGAATTGGTTGATATGTTCATGTGTACGCTGAATGGCCCGTTTTACAGTCATCTCATTGGAAGCTCATCATCTGGCTTCACTGAGTTGATAATGACAGGAGAGCGAGTGGAAAATGGTATAAAGAATGGTAAGATCCAAGTGGGTACTTCCTCATCAGGTGCTGCAAAGAAGCCTCCCACTGGGAAGAAAGAATCCAATGCTGTTTATGGTCATCCTGATCGTAACAGAAGGCATCAGTCTGTTAGTGCAGTTCATATTTCAAATCCAACTCCTGCAACGACAGAGCAGCCACAGGGCAACCAACAGAGGGCTAGAAGGCATTTCACGAAGATCAACATGTCAATGGCTCAGGCATTGCAACACTTGTTGAAGGCTGAACTTATTACTTTGAAAGAGGCTCCTCAGAATCCTAATGTTACCTTTCCTAGGTACAATCCCAATGCACGGTGCGCATACCATTCAAACTGTCAGGGACATGATACTAATAACTGTTGGGTCTTGAAGAACAAAATTCAAGATATGATTGATGCTGGAGAAATTGAGTTTGATCCTCCGGGTACTCCAAATGTGATTACTGCTCCAATGCCAAATCACGAGAAGACTGTCAATGCCATTGAGGAAGATCTGCATATCCATTCAGTTGCGGAGTTGACCACACCATTGTCTGTCATCAGAGAGAAGTTAGTACAAGCTGGGTTCTTTCCGGGTTGTCGTGAAGATTGTGTTTATTGTGAGTATAATCCAGATAAGTGTTGGAGGTTGAAGGACGGAATTCAACGTCTCATGAATAATTACACCATAGTGTTTGAAAGAAGACCATCTTCCATGGAAAGTATGGTAGATCATATTACGCAAGGTAAGAAGACTGAAGAGGTTGACATGGTTGACAAAGTGCCGATAAGAATCACTTCCGAAGGTCCCATTAAAATCACCCATCAGGGTCCAATCAGGATTACTGCTGAGGGTCCTGTGAAAGTTGTTGCTGAAGCCAGAGTGGCTCCTATGGTCATTACTACTCCTGGTCCTATTCCGTATACGTCTGATAAAGCTGTGCCGTGGCATTATGGGTCTGATGTTTATATCCATGGTGTTAAGCAGGAACCACTAGCTGATGTGCCTGTTGATGTTGACAATATTGCTGGATCTAGTAAGATCACACGTAGTGGAAGAGTCTTCTCACCTCCAATTACTTCCAAGAATACAGTTACTCCTGCTGCTACTTCCACCACTGATGCTAGGGGCAAAGGCCCTGTTATTGAACCAGTATCTACTGATGAGCCAGCTGCTGATGATCTCTCTAAGCAGATGGAAGAAGTATTGAAAATCATTCGCAAGAGTGATTATGACATTGTTGATCAGTTGGGGCATACTCCCTCTAAGATTTCTATGTTATCCTTGTTGTTATGTTCTGAAGCTCATGCAAAAGCTTTGATCAAATTTCTGAAGACTGCTCATGTACCCAATGCAATTTCTGTTGACCAGTTTGAGAATTGTGTTGCCCACCTGACCTATGACAATGGGTTAGGATTTTCTGATGCTGATTTGACCCCTGCCAAGAGGGATCATAACAGGGCCTTGCATATCTCAATTGAATGCAGGGGCACTACCTTGTCACATGTATTGATAGACAATGGTTCCTCTCTGAATGTGTTGCCCAAGGAAGTCCTGAACAAGCTGAGTCCTGAAGATGCTGTGCTGAAGCCCAGCAATATTGTGGTGAAGGCTTTTGATGGTTCCAGAAGAGTAGTGCATGGGGAAATTGATCTTCCAATCAAAGTTGGATCTCAGGTTTTTACTGCTACATTTTATGTGATGGATATTCGTCCTTCATACTCTTGTCTGCTTGGTCGTCCCTGGATCCATGGGGCAGGTGCTGTAACCTCTACATTACATCAGAAGCTAAGATATCCGGTGGAAGGAAAGATTGTTACTGTCTATGGAGAAGAAGAATACTTTGTCAGCCATGTGAATACCTTCAAGTATCTGGAAATGGAAGGTGAATACATTGAAACTCCATGTCAGACATTTGAAGTGGTTCCTTGGGTTGTTAATGATTATGTAGCTCCTCCGGTTGCAAAGAAAGTTCCCGTGGTCACCAGAAAACCTCCAACAATGGCAATGGCCTCCCTCAATGATGCTAGAGCTGTGGTGGATGAAGGTGGTTGTACTATTTGGGGTCAGCTTCCTGATATCCCATATAAGTCTGACAAATTTGGTTTGGGTTTCACTGCAGAGTCCCAGAAGGCTGTTCGTCGTGCTCGTGCTGTTCGTATCACCAATCAAGGGGTTATGAAAGATCAGATCAATGCTGTGGGAGACTATGATGAAGACTACAATCTGGATGCTTGGATTTTTCCTACTGTGGGTGCTGGACTCAATAATTGGAAAGCTGAAGATGTTATCCCTATCTCCTTTAGTCAGGAGTAAATGCTATTACTGTGTTGTTGCTTTTAAGTTTGTAATTTCTTGAACAATTGAACTCTTAAGCCTTGTGCCTTACCCGGGGCACAATGGTGTGCTTGTTACGGGCTGTCATTTCATTTGCATACTTCATTCAATAAAATCAGTGGACGTTTCGTTTTCATAAATATTGTGTTCCTTGTCTTTCTTTTCTTTTATTTTTGCTTTATCAGCTATGTGTTCTTACACACACCCACATCACTAAAATGCAGATCCTCATCCACTCTGGATCCTGTTGATAACAATTCTACTATTGCCAATTATAATTTCGAGAATCCGATCTATCAAACTGAAGACGGAAATGAGGACGATTGTGAAGTACCTGTAGAGCTTGCTAGGTTGTTACAACAAGAAGAGAAAGCCATACAGCCACATGAAGAGCCAGTCGAAGTTGTGAATCTGGGAACTGAAGAAAACAGGAAAGAGGTCAAGATAGGGGCTGATTTAGAGGATAGTGTCAAGAGCAGGTTGATTCAGATGTTACGTGACTATGTGGAGATCTTTGCTTGGTCTTATGAAGATATGCCAGGGTTGGATACAAATATTGTGGTTCACCGTTTACCAGTAAAAGAAGATTGTCGTCCAAAGAAGCAGAAGGTTCGTCGTATGCGTCCTGAGATGTCAGAAAAGATCAAAGCAGAGGTAATGAAACAGTTTGATGCAGGGTTCTTAGCAGTGACTTCTTATCCTCAGTGGGTTGCAAATGTGGTACCAGTTCCTAAGAAAGATGGTAAGGTACGTATGTGTGTAGACTACAGGGATTTGAACAAAGCCAGCCCCAAAGATGACTTTCCACTTCCTCATATTGATGTTCTAGTAGACAACACTGCTCAGCATAAGGTATTCTCTTTTATGGATGGTTTCTCTGGTTACAATCAAATCAAGATGGCTCCTGAAGACATGGAGAAGACAACATTTGTTACACAGTGGGGCACCTTTTGCTATAAGGTGATGCCATTTGGTTTGAAGAATGCAGGGGCAACATATCAGCGTGCTATGGTGGCTTTGTTTCATGATATGATTCATCATGAGATAGAGGTATATGTGGATGATATGATAGCCAGATCTCAGAATGAAGAACAACATCTTGGTCATTTACATAAATTGTTTGAGAGGTTGAAGAAATACAAGTTGAGATTGAACCCAAACAAGTGTACTTTCGGAGTTAGATCTGGAAAGCTCCTGGGTTTTATTGTCAGTGGAAAAGGTATTGAAGTGGATCCTGCAAAAGTGAAAGCAATACGAGAGATGCCAGCTCCCCGTACTGAAAAGGAGGTTAGAGGTTTCTTAGGACGATTGAACTACATTGAAAGATTTATTTCCCAATTAACTGCCATCTGTGAGCCAATCTTCAAGTTATTGAAGAAAGATCAGGTGATGGAATGGAATGATGAGTGCCAGACTGCCTTTGATGAAATCAAGAGATATCTGCTGGAACCACCAATTTTGATGCCACCAGTTGATGGAAGACCCTTGATCATGTACTTAACAGTGTTAGACAACTCAATGGGGTGTGTGTTGGGGAAACATGACGAGTCTGGTCGAAAAGAGCAGGCAATATACTACCTTAGCAAAAAGTTTACCGACTGTGAAACAAGATACTCACTGCTCGAGAAAACTTGCTGCGCTTTGGCATGGGCTGCTCGCCGACTAAGACAGTATATGTTGACTCATACTACCTTATTGATTTCGAAGATGGATCCAATCAAGTACGTATTTGAGAAACCTGCTCTCTCCGGAAGAATTGCAAGATGGCAAATGATCTTGACAGAATATGACATACAATATACTACTCAGAAGGCCATTAAGGGAAGTGTTATAGCAGATCATTTGGCTCATCAAGCAGTAGATGATTACCAGTCAATGAGTTTTGAGTTCCCTGATGAAGACATTATGATCATTACCAAAGAACCTGGTGTTGCACCCCAAAATTTGACCTCACAATACAAGACTTTGTGTTCTAAGAAGGTTAACAAGGTTCACAAGTTCTCCAACACTTGCATAACCTTTCATGAGGTTCATGAAGTCTACAAGTTACTTCTTGAAGGTTCACAAGGTTCACAAGTTCTCCAACACTTGCATAACCTTTCATGAGGTTCATGAAGTCTAAAAGTTACTTCTTGAAGGTTCACAAGGTTCACAAGTTCTCCAACACTTGCATAACCTTTCATGAGGTTCATGAAGTCTACAAGTTACTTCTTGAAGGTTCACAAGGTTCACAAGTTCTCCAACACTTGCATAACCTTTCATGAGGTTCATGAAGTCTAAAAGTTACTTCTTGAAGGTTCACAAGGTTCACAAGTTCTCCAACACTTGCATAACCTTTCATGAGGTTCATGAAGTCTACAAGTTACTTCTTGAAGGTTCACAAGGTTCACAAGTTCTCCAACACTTGCATAACCTTTCATGAGGTTCATGAAGTCTAAAAGTTACTTCTTGAAGGTTCACAAGGTTCACAAGTTCTCCAACACTTGCATAACCTTTCATGAGGTTCATGAAGTCTATAAGTTACTTCTTGAAGGTTCACAAGGTTCACAAGTTTCTCAATGCTTATATAACCTTTCCTGAGGTTTATGAGGTCTACAAAGCCACTTCATGAGGTTCACAAGGTTCACAAGCTTCACAACACCTACCATGAGTATCACAAGACATTTTATGAAGATTCACAAGGTTCACAAAGTTCACAATTGGTCAAAGAAGTTGACAATTCCCTCAGACAATGCACCTCCTAAGCAATGCATCCAAAACTAGGGTTTTGACTTTAATCAGGCTAAAGGGACTTCCAATACCTCAAGTGAGCTTCATAACATCTTATATGTGTATAAGAACCCCCATGTCAAGTTTCAAGACTTTTCACAAAGGTTTGCTCAGTCAGATGATCAGATAAGTCAAAATCAGTCAATACAGTTAAAAAGTCAAACTGAGGTCAACTGTGGTCAAACCAAAGTCAAACTTCATGATTTTTTGCCAACATCAAGTATATGAAGTAAAATTAATCATTTGATCAAGGGTTGATCATGATTCATCAAGGAGATTCCGGATCATCAATAATCAGGAGTTTCTAAATTAGGGTTTCCTCAGTAAAAGTCAACTAAACTTTGACCAACCATAACTTTCACATACTTCATCACCAAGTCTCCATCCAAATCCCATTTTGAAGGAAATTGAATTCCCTACAACTTTGATGTTGAAAGTTAAGCCCAAAAATGCTTCATTTGAAAGATATGATCTAAGACATTATAGGTCATTTCAAAAGTCAACAAAAAGTCAACAACTTCAAAAAGGCATAACTTGAGATTGGTAAATGATATGGACCTGAAACCAATGGGGTTGTTTAGAGGACTCTTCAAGCTTTCCAAAAAGTCCAAGAACACCCTCATACCTTTAAAATTGAGGGAGATATGCTCTTGCAAAGTTGGGCAATTTTGTGATGGTTTATGTTTAAAATGGAGGTTTAAAATCATTTCTTTCCAAATGGGCTGCCCAAGTTATGATCCAATCCATACAACAATATCATGCACGACCCAATGGTGAGAAATTCTGATTTTTATATTTTTATTTGATATTTATTTGAATTTTATTCATTTTAAATCAAATTAAATCAAAATAAAATCTAAAAATCAAAGTTGGAACATGATTCTTCTTCTAGAAATTAATCAATGCTGTTTAACATGATTTGATCTTATACAAATTCGTCCTAGACCAAATTGGAAGGCAAATATTTGATTTTTTCACACTTTAAGATCATGACATTCCTTCACCATGAAGTCTTCCAAAAAGCCCATAAATCCATCATCTTTTGACCTAAATTCCTTCTCATATATATACAAAACATAACCCTAGCCTCATGGACGAATCCAGCAGCTTCAAAGGTAGGTTTTCAATTCAAAAATTGCAAGCAAAAACACCAATTCGGATTCCAAAATACAGGCACTTTCAAGACAATTTGAAGGTTGATTCTTCTTCATTGAACTTCATTGATCATGTTTGGATCATAAACAATATATGAAACATCCTCATTCGCATGAATCAAACCCGTGTTCATACCACATTTAAAATTTTTCGATTCCACGATTCTATTGGTTTTCAGTTGATTTTGATTGTTTAACTATGTTTGTTTCATTGTATTAAAGCTTCCTGGATGGTTAGATTGGAGTTTCACTGCCGAATCCATGAATCACCATGGTTAGGGTTTACCAACTGTGAGTTTGGGGATTCTATTATGCAACCAATTTCAGACCAAATTAATGACTTATTTGGAACCTACGGCCTTCATATAATTGATCTGGGCATTTAAAATAAATTTATTGTATGTATTTTTCATGATTTGAGATGCAGGAGTTCTAGTGACGGGAAAAATCCGTCACTATAGGCTATTGTGACGGACCAACTGTCACTAAAGGTTAAGACGATGGGCAGAGGAAGAAGAAGGTCTTTGGCGCGTTTCTGAAATTCAAATATTACTTTATATTATATAGTTTTGTTTGTGGATGATATACAAACGTTGCAGGTGGCCCAGTGGTAGGAGGAACACATATGTGATCTGATGGCATGAGTTCGAACCTTGCCTCCAGCAAGTTTTTTTTGATATTTTCCATTTAATATGCGTGTTTAATATATTATTATTAGTAGTTGTTTGGTCATCAGGAAGGCTCTCCCAGCCAGGCGGTAAGGCGCGCGTATGAATGATCAAAGGACCTGGGTTCAACACCACCCCAGGCCTTTTATTTTTCTCATTATTTTCCTGGTTCATTGGTTTAAGGCACAAAAGAGAATGGATTTCCTTCTTCTTGCAGCATATGCAGCGTGGCCTAGTGGTTGTCCTTCTCATCATTCAGGTAAAGGACCTGGGTTCAAATCCCAGGTCCTGATTTTGTTTTTTTTTATTTTCTTTTAATTTTCTTATATTTAGTCATTATCTTATTTTCATAAATAAATTCAAATAAATAAATTTTATTATTTTTCTACCTTATAATATATGTATAGTATGTTTTCTAGTGTCTAAATATTTATTTTAATTAGAAAAAAAATAGTTTTCATTATTATAAATTTCAAAAATGTAAAATATATATGTGTGTACTATTTAAATAAATTATAATTATTAAATTAAACCTTAAATATTTTTCTAACAAAACCCTAATTTTCAAAACCCTAAAAATATTTTCTAAATGAATCTTAATTTTGTAAAAATCTAATTTTATTTTTCTAAATGATTTCTATTTCCTAAATTCTTAGTATAGATATTATGTGTATATTTATTTAATGTTAATTTTGTAAATATAATCGATTATTAATAATATGTAAATATATTTTATATCCTATATCTATAATCCAAATTATTTTATTTTAACACATGTATAGAAACAATTAAACTTATAATAATTTAATCTTTTTATAATTATAAATAATTTGATAATTAGTACATAAATTAAAATGCTATAATTATTTAGTTGTTCATATTAAAACTTTTATTTATTATTTTAATGTCCTTATAATATTTTTATTCAATTTATTTTGATTTCTATTCTTACTAACCATATTATTATTTATATCTTATATTTTTTTTATTATTTCTCTAACCATGTTTCTTTCTAATTATTATTATTTCACTAAATTTAATTATTTATTTCTACTAACCTTTATTTTTTAATTATTATTATCACTAACCCCTATTATTTATTTATTATTTATTGCTTATTTATTTATTATTTATTTTGCTATTTATTGTGCTTATTATTATAATTTTGTAATTGCTTCTTGGATGTAAATTTTGTAATATTTTAATTATTGCTATGGTTAGTAATTAGGGAGTGCAAAACATATATGTTATTTAAAATAAACTTAGATCACTTTAATCAAAGATAATTAAATTAACATTCACACACGTAAGTCGATTTTTATCGCCGTCTCACTTTCTAAGGTTATCCCTCAAGTTGCCTACGAATAATGGTCAAGTGGGGTGTATAAAGCAAGTCCCTTCAAAAAGAAAATCATCAAGTCCCTCATGGTTGCCTATACGAATCGAGTCCCTTCGAATAATGATGATAGTCCCTTCAGTATGCTTATTACACCCCACAGTTGCCTCCATACAAACAGATGTCCCTCTCATGTCCCTTAACACATCCAAAGTAAGGACTACCTACTTCTTAATAGTAGGGATAGTCTTACTAAGGAAAGAATAAAGAATAAGAAAGACCTTAAACATTAGGGTAGATTACTCCTAGGTACTTGCTCATTTCAAAACTTTTTCCCACTTAAACAAAATTCTAACAAAATTTTCAAACAAGTTTTTTACACATCCATACATGGATTATTATTAAACTATTCTGAAATTTTTTCTATTCACACTACACTTTCAAAAAACAATTTAAAGTGAGCTTAAGTACCTAAGAGCCCATGGATAACCATGGATGAAAAGGATGCTAATACCTTCCCTTTTCATAACCTACCCCCCGGACCCAAAATATTCTCTAAGGTCTTTCCTGTTCTTTTATAACCTTTCCTTATGGATAAAATAAAAGTCGGTGGCGACTCTTGCTATCCGCAACATTACTTAAAGTCAGTTCTCCCACCGAGTTACAGAACTGGCGACTCTACTGGGGATAATATTTAAGAGGGGTACCCTTAGGAATTAAGATCACTTTGAATTGCTTGCCTTGTTTGATTTATGTTATCTTGTTGGGGTGCTCTTATGTGTGAAAGGTCCTAACCCGGATCTAGTGTACCTTAGGTAAATGGCAATAGACCAAGGAAACTGTACGACGTATATCGATACGGTTGATCTGGTGGCCATAGTTAGTGCGACTTCTTGGTTGGTGCTTATGTTCCTTAAGTCAAGTTGAGGATAACATGAGGCTGCCATATGTTGTCAATGCACTAACTAACTTTTAGAACCCTAGTTAACTCATCTTGGCCTTTAGAAAGTAGTGAGGTAACCGGCTTTGGTGCAGACTGAAGTTGGTTGACACTCGATACTACGCTCATTGAGATCTTAAACTTGGAGGGTTTTGGTTGGCAAGTAAGTTGCCTTCTGATCAACCACCCTTGTGAAGGATCAATGATATTGAGATCCCTTAGAACCTGGTTACTTTTGTAGGACAGGATGAACCATCTAACTTCAGGGGAGGGTACTTACCTTAAACCTCATACAAGCCTTTAAACCTAGGGCTATGGTGTGACTTGTTTGTGTGTGCCACATGTTTGTGATTGAACATAACATCATGACATCATCATGCATCATAAGCATAGCATTTTCACTAACCATTTCAAGGACCAAGGGATTTATCTTTGTTCTTTGTTGTAGGTCATGGCTTCTGCTCGTAGAAACACCATCAGGATCAACTTTGTAGGCATACCTGCTAAGCTTAAAGAGTTGGTTTCTCAAGTGTCTGATCATTCCCAGTTCAACAAGAGACATGGTCACCTATTGGATCTAGTCACTTCAGGGTTCAATGAAGACATGATGAGTGTCCTGTTTCAGTTCTTTGATCCTAAGCACCATTGCTTCACATTCCCCGACTATCAGCTGGTTCCAACCATGGAAGAGTTCTCTAAACTTCTGAGCATACCGGTTCTTGATCAAAGACCCTTCACAAGCTTGGAGAAGGAGCCTAAATCAGAAGTTATTGCTGCAGCCCTACATCTGAAGAAGTCTGACATTGTTCTAGAAACGAGAAGTGGAGTTAAGGGTATTCTTGCCAAGGTATTAATGGATAAAGCTCAAATGTTCTTGAAGGCCATGAGCTATGATGCTTTTGAGGAAATCTTAGCCTTGCTGATATATGGCTTAGTATTGTTCCCCAATCCAGATCAGTTCATAGATGTTCATGCCATCAACATTTTCCTGAGTCACAATCCAGTGCCTACATTGCTTGGAGATATCCTACATTCTCTTCACACCCGTACTACAAGGGCAAGAGGAACTTTGATGTGCTGCATACCTTTACTTTCTAGGTGGTTTATTTCTCACCTTCCTCGCTCAGTAATGAAGAATGAGCAGGGGTTCAGATGGTCCAAGAGGATTATGTCACTTTCTCACTCAGACATCCATTGGTGCTCCAGATCTATGGAGAATGTCACCATCATTGACCGTTGTGGGGAGTTTCCTAATGTGCCACTTCTAGGCATAAGAGGAGGCATCACCTACAACCCATCTCTAGCTTTACGACAGTTTGGTTACGCCCGAAGTGATGGTCCACATGACATGTTGATTCAGGGCATTGTGTTCGATTACGACAACGATCTTCAGGGTTACCGTCAGAGATTCATACGAGCTTGGGGAAAGGTAAACAGGATTGACAGCAAGACACTGGAGCCTAAGTACACTATCCCTATGGAGGCTTATCTCAGATGGGTACGATCTCGTGCTCAGACACTCATGATGCCATATCCTGCCGTCCTACCAGTTACCATGGAACCTGTTGCTGAAGGAGACACAGCTTATACCATCCTTCACCCAGACATGCCTACTGATAAGGAAGACTTGCAGAGATCATGGATCCAACTGAAGGAGCAAAGGGATACTTTCGAGGCTCATTACAAAGCAAGCCAAGCAAAAATCCTAGAGCTAACAAAGCAACTTCATGAGGAACGAAACCTCAACTCATACCTCAACATAAAGAGGAAACGTCCATGGGAGACTTAAAACCCCATCTTTTGTACTTATTTTATTTCATTTCATTGATGTACGCCTAAAAGGCAAAACAAGTTATTACTAATAAAAGTTTACTTTCGTATTTGTCTAAGCAAATTTAAATCCTGCGGTCCTTGAAAACATTGCATATACATTCCCATATCATTTCATTGCATCACGGGTTTATAATTGTGCACAGGTTTCTCATCTTCTCGCTGTTTATTTCAGCAATGGCTCTCGAACAATCAGTTAAGGATCTTCAGGCACAGAATGCACAGTTCCAAGAGCTGATCCTGAACCTATCCAAGGGGCAGGATGAATTGAAGACACTGCTGGCTAAGAAGAAGAATCCTGAGGACAAAAAGGATGATCAACTAATACAACTACAAGCTGAGATGACAGGAATGAGGATCCAGATGAATGGCCAAATGGCTCTTATCCAAAGTTTAGCTCAGGGGCAAGAAGAGCTAAGGACCCTTATCCACAAACTTCAAAGTAATAGAGTCAGGGATCTAATTGTCAGTGAACCTCCATTAAAACAAGCTGATTTGGTTGAAAGGAGGATGAGGATAAAAGAGGGTAAGAGACAGGTTGCCATTGATTGTTCTTCTGTTGAAAGACCTGATAAGGTTAATCCACCTCAACACAAGAAATATAGAAGGCAGTTTATCAAGTTCAGCACTCCAATGTCACAAGTTCTGCAATGCTTGTTGGAGATGAAGCTAATTTCCTTGGAAAATCCTCCTCAAAATCCTAAAACTCCCTCTCCTCGCTATAATCCCAGGGCAAGGTGTGAGTACCACTCCAACAGTCCTGGGCATGATACTAATAGCTGTTGGGCATTAAAGAAAAAGATTCAAGACTTGATTGACGAAGAAATCCTAGAGGTTACTCCAGAGGGTCAAGTTGAATTCTACTATCGTCCATCAAACACCAAAGCTGCAAGACAAGTTGCCCAAGGTTGCAAGAAAGAAAGCCTACCTGTTCCTGTTGAGATATGGGGCATCTTGGGATATCCAAGTGGTAAATTTGATTTCATGGTGAAGTATACTGCTCCTCAAAGTTCACAGATTGCAATTGAGGACATTCAGCCAACCGGATGGGACAACATTTGAATTTTCATTTGTAATTTCTTTTATTTGCTTGAACACTTACTATTATGTTAAACTTTTGTTTTCATTAATGCATTGCATATGTTTGTCTTGAATTAATCCATTCGTTCCACTATATTTTGAATTATGCTTCTTATTTCTATCTTGTGATATTCAACTCCTGATAAAGCTATAAGCCTGTAGAGGGAGGATGACGAAAACAATATCGTAATATTAGGCAGTACGCTTTTGAACAGACTATGCTGACGATGTACAGGCATTGTTTCAATTCCTAAATAGTGGAGATATAAGGAAGTTAATCCCTAGTCAACCCTTTTGAGCCTATGAAGTAGGAGTTTTTATTCTCATGCAAATTAAAACCCTTATTCATAACCTGGGGCAGGGTAGTTACTCAGTTAACTCAAATATGCCAATTGCTTGTGTTGTACACAACTAATGATGGTTCTCTGTAATCATTAAACTTGATAGTCAATATCCAGCAAAAGAAAAGCTCACTAAGTCAAAACCTATGAAGGAGACTTGGTAAAACATTAAGACATCCCACTGACTGTAACCTTGAAATAAACAGTTCAGGCAAAAGGAAGGGATAATAAAAAAAAAAAAAAAAAAAGAGGTCACTATGAATCCTCAACAAAGAAAGATGACTGAAGGTCCAAATAAATTTTGGGTTTCTGAACCATCACAAATGTCAGTGTTACAACTCCAAACTGCTATGGAACTTCAATGCATGAGTTAACTGAGCATAGGACTGAAGAACATCATGGAGATTGGGTTGGGTACAAATAAAATTTGAGCCTTTATCCTTTGTTTCTTAAACCATGAACCAGGCCACGTTACAACCCTTTAAAAGTCCTAACTGAAACATGGTTAGTTCGAAAGCGTACTGTTACAAAAAGGTATCCTGACTCCTTTAGGGTTTGTTATAAAACTTGAGTTAATATCACAGTTTTCAAGAACAAAAAATAAAAAAATAATAAACAGTTTTTCTAAAATAACTTGTTTCAAAACTTCAAGACAGACATAAGCATTGCATTTTTGAATATATTTGTTTGCATATACCTGAGTGTTTGACAGAAGGAGAAACTTACAGGACGAATGTTCAATGAACCAAAGTTCTTCCGATAAACAAAGTTGCTTCCTGGATCAAAGTCCATGTATACAAAGGGGCATAGTCATGACCTCCCAAATCAAGGGGGCAGGCCATGATATTTCCTAACTCATTTGGGGCAATCAGGACAAGATTCAACTATGTTTAAGCAGCCAGAGGCAGATCTCCTCATCTATCTGAAATGCCAAGGGCATAGTCACTGTTTCCCAGTCAAGAGGCATACCAAGTTACTGTTTAATTCAGTTGGGGCAATCAGTTCCAGATCCAACAGTGCTTAATGGCCAGGGGCAGTTCTTCTCATTTGAATTACCAAGTGTGACATTACAAAGTTCACAATGCCAGGGGCATATGCTTATGGGGCATTCTACTTGTTTCTTTTGAGAGGACTCATTACAGATACTTCCATTATGGGACGATTCATCCTCAACCAAGGGGCAATGCTTTCTTTTCAAATCTGGTATCCGGAGAATACATGGTCCATTACAACTTGAAGACACAGTCCTCTACCTTGATTTGGGATTCTCAGCAGAAGCCATGGTGGAAATTAATTGTCTACGCCAGTAGTATCAGATGGTGTCAGTATCATGTCTTCAGATCCAGCTATGAGGATTTCTGGGAAGGTATTCAGGAAAGTTAAAAATTTCAGGAGCTCCAAATCCAATTGGTTATACACTCTCGAAGTTGAAACAATTCTGTTTTCAAGTTCAGCTTTACTTTTCCCTCTGAATCCAGATTTACTTTTATCCTAAGCGAAACTTCCATTGGTTATGTTTGAATGTATCATGCTTTTGAATATGATTGATGTTTACCAGAAATGCATGTATGCTTTTAATATGATTAATGTTTACCAGAAATGCATGAAAATGCAGTAATAGTATTCACTAAGGACGAACGAGGGAAGGATTTCAACGAAGCTTCGCCGGTTCACCTTTATAAGACAGTTACAAATCCCTCAGTAGGATAAATCCATCTTCATAAAGTCTCATCTCCCCTGGAATTTATATCCATCTCTTTTATCCTCATACGGATGTACGGGAAATTACTTTCCAATAAGGGTACGAAGAACGAAGACGGGATGTTATACTTATCCTACTATCAAACGAAGACGAAGGTTATATATACCCTACTATCCCCAACAACGGGAGGTTATATATACCTTGCCATCCCCAACAACGGGAGGTTATATCTATACCTCATTATCCCCAGCAGACAGAGGGTTATATATTCTTCAAACAACGAATCGGGATTTATTTTCCCTGGCCAGCAGTTGTTATACAAAGATGTCCAGACTCTTCCGGCAGTATCATATCATACATACATCATATATATCATACCATAACATACATATCCATAGGCACATAGTACATTATTTGAGTACATTATATCATACATGCATACATAAAGCATAAACTAATGTTATTATACAAAATGCTGCCTTGTTTTCAGGTTAACTATCCAACAAACAAACTTATGATCTTCGGGACTGCTTTATTGTCGCCTCAGGGTTACTTTATCCTCCTGATAAGCTTCTTATTACTTTGGGACTGCTTTATTGTTACCTCAGGGTTACTTTATCCTCCTGATGAGCTTCTTATTACTTTGGGACTGCTTTATTGTAACCTCAGGGTTACTTTATCCTCCTGATAAACTCCTTATTGCTTTGGGACTGCTTTATCGTAACCTCAGGGTTACTTTATCCTCCTGAAATCATCATATTACTTCAAGACTGCTTTAGAGCTATTGATTGCTCTATCCTCCTGAAGCCATCTTATTATTTCAAGACTGCTTTAGAGTTATCATTATTGATGGCTTTATCCTCCTGAAATCATTACTTCAAGACTGCTTTAGAGCTATTGATTGCTCTATCCTCCTGAAGCCATCTTATTATTTCAAGACTGCTTTAGAGCTATTGATTGCTCTATCCTCCTGAAGCCATCTTATTATTTCAAGACTGCTTTAGAGTTATCATTATTGATGGCTCTATCCTCCTGAAATCATTACTTCAAGACTGCTTTAGAGCTATTGATTGCTCTATCCTCCTGAAGCCATCTTATTATTTCAAGACTGCTTTAGAGTTATCATTATTGATGGCTCTATCCTCCTGAAATCATTACTTCAAGACTGCTTTAGAGCTATTGATTGCTCTATCCTCCTGAAGCCATCTTATTATTTCAAGACTGCTTTAGAGCTATTGATTGCTCTATCCTCCTGAAATCATATTACTACTTCAAGACTGCTTTAGAGCTATTGATTGCTCTATCCTCCTGAAATCATATTACTACTTCAAGACTGCTTTAGAGCTATTGATTGCTCTATCCTCCTGAAGTCATATCATTATTTCAAGACTGCTTTAGAGTTATCATTATTGATTGCTCTATCCTCCTGAAATCATTACTTCAAGACTGCTTTAGAGTTATCATTATCGATTGCTCTATCCTCCTGAAGTCATATCACTACTTCAAGACTGTTTTAGAGCTATTGATTGCTCTATCCTCCTGAGGTCATATTACTACTTCAAGACTGCTTTAGAGTTATCATTATGGATTGCTCTATCCTCCTGAAATCATATTATTACTTCAAGACTGCTTTAGGGTCATCATTATTGATTGCTCTATCCTCATGAAGACATGTTGTTACATCAGTATTACTCCAGTATCCTGAAAGCATATCATCAATACCTCAGGACTGCTCCAGACTCCTGACAGCTTTCATTTTACCTCCATATTTTGGACTGCTTTATCTTCCAAGAAATATATCTGAAGAACTTTCCCCTAGGGCATCTTTAAGCCCACTCAATCATATTCAACCAACCATCAATATCACTCTAATGCACTAGTGAGTGCAAATTTTTGGGCTTTTGTGTTCAATCCCCTTCAACCTTCCAGGTCACGACTGGCAAATATACCAATCTAACCCCTCAGGTTTCAGAAAATTGAACAGGGGCAGCTGTTGCACCCCAAAATTTGCCCTCACAATACAAGACTTTGTGTTCTAAGAAGGTTAACAAGGTTCACAAGTTCTCCAACACTTGCATAACCTTTCATGAGGTTCATGAAGTCTACAAGTTACTTCTTGAAGGTTCACAAGGTTCACAAGTTCTCCAACACTTGCATAACCTTTCATGAGGTTCATGAAGTCTAAAAGTTACTTCTTGAAGGTTCACAAGGTTCACAAGTTCTCCAACACTTGCATAACCTTTCATGAGGTTCATGAAGTCTACAAGTTACTTCTTGAAGGTTCACAAGGTTCACAAGTTCTCCAACACTTGCATAACCTTTCATGAGGTTCATGAAGTCTAAAAGTTACTTCTTGAAGGTTCACAAGGTTCACAAGTTCTCCAACACTTGCATAACCTTTCATGAGGTTCATGAAGTCTACAAGTTACTTCTTGAAGGTTCACAAGGTTCACAAGTTCTCCAACACTTGCATAACCTTTCATGAGGTTCATGAAGTCTAAAAGTTACTTCTTGAAGGTTCACAAGGTTCACAAGTTCTCCAACACTTGCATAACCTTTCATGAGGTTCATGAAGTCTATAAGTTACTTCTTGAAGGTTCACAAGGTTCACAAGTTTCTCAATGCTTATATAACCTTTCCTGAGGTTTATGAGGTCTACAAAGCCACTTCATGAGGTTCACAAGGTTCACAAGCTTCACAAAACCTCCCATGAGTATCACAAGACATTTTATGAAGATTCACAAGGTTCACAAAGTTCACAATTGGTCAAAGAAGTTGACAATTCCCTCAGACAATGCACCTCTTAAGCAATGCATCCAAAACTAGGGTTTTGACTTTAATCAGGCTAAAGGGACTTCCAATACCTCAAGTGAGCTTCATAACATCTTATATGTGTATAAAAACCCCCATGTCAAGTTTCAAGACTTTTCACAAAGGTTTGCTCAGTCAGATGATCAGATAAGTCAAAATCAGTCAATACAGTTAAAAAGTCAAACTGAGGTCAACTGTGGTCAAACCAAAGTCAAACTTCATTATTTTTTGCCAACATCAAGTATATGAAGTAAAATTCATCATTTGATCAAGGGTTGATCATGATTCATCAAGGAGATTCCGGATCATCAATAATCAGGAGTTTCTAAATTAGGGTTTCCTCAGTAAAAGTCAACTAAACTTTGACCAACCATAACTTTCACATACTTCATCACCAAGTCTCCATCCAAATCCCATTTTGAAGGAAATTGAATTCCCTACAACTTTTATGTTGAAAGTTAAGCCCAAAAATGCTTCATTTGAAAGATATGATCTAAGACATTATAGGTCATTTCAAAAGTCAACAAAAAGTCAACAACTTCAAAAAGGCATAACTTGAGATTGGTAAATGATATGGACCTGAAACCAATGGGGTTGTTTAGAGGACTCTTCAAGCTTTCCAAAAAGTCCAAGAACACCCTCATACCTTTAAAATTGAGGGAGATATGCCCTTGCAAAGTTGGGCAATTTTGTGATGGTTTATGTTTAAAATGGAGGTTTAAAATCATTTCTTTCCAAATGGGCTGCCCAAGTTATGATCCAATCCATACAACAATATCATGCACGACCCAATGGTGAGAAATTCTGATTTTTATATTTTTATTTGATATTTATTTGAATTTTATTCATTTTAAATCAAATTAAATCAAAATAAAATCTAAAAATCAAAGTTGGAACATGATTCTTCTTCTAGAAATTAATCAATGCTGTTTAACATGATTTGATCTTATACAAATTCGTCCTAGACCAAATTGGAAGGCAAATATTTGATTTTTTCACACTTTAAGATCATGACATTCCTTCACCATGAAGTCTTCCAAAAAGCCCATAAATCCATCATCTTTTGACCTAAATTCCTTCTCATATATATACAAAACATAACCCTAGCCTCATGGACGAATCCAGCAGCTTCAAAGGTAGGTTTTCAATTCAAAAATTGCAAGCAAAAACACCAATTCGGATTCCAAAATACAGGCACTTTCAAGACAATTTGAAGGTTGATTCTTCTTCATTGAACTTCATTGATCATGTTTGGATCATAAACAATATATGAAACATCCTCATTCGCATGAATCAAACCCGTGTTCATACCACATTTAAAATTTTTCGATTCCACGATTCTATTGGTTTTCAGTTGATTTTGATTGTTTAACTATGTTTGTTTCATTGTATTAAAGCTTCCTGGATGGTTAGATTGGAGTTTCACTGCCGAATCCATGAATCACCATGGTTAGGGTTTACCAACTGTGAGTTTGGGGATTCTATTATGCAACCAATTTCAGACCAAATTAATGACTTATTTGGAACCTACGGCCTTCATATAATTGATCTGGGCATTTAAAATAAATTTATTGTATGTATTTTTCATGATTTGAGATGCAGGAGTTCTAGTGACGGGAAAAATCCGTCACTATAGGCTATTGTGACGGACCAACTGTCACTAAAGGTTAAGACGATGGGCAGAGGAAGAAGAAGGTCTTTGGCGCGTTTCTGAAATTCAAATATTACTTTATATTATATAGTTTTGTTTGTGGATGATATACAAACGTTGCAGGTGGCCCAGTGGTAGGAGGAACACATATGTGATCTGATGGCATGAGTTCGAACCTTGCCTCCAGCAAGTTTTTTTTGATATTTTCCATTTAATATGCGTGTTTAATATATTATTATTAGTAGTTGTTTGGTCATCAGGAAGGCTCTCCCAGCCAGGCGGTAAGGCGCGCGTATGAATGATCAAAGGACCTGGGTTCAACACCACCCCAGGCCTTTTATTTTTCTCATTATTTTCCTGGTTCATTGGTTTAAGGCACAAAAGAGAATGGATTTCCTTCTTCTTGCAGCATATGCAGCGTGGCCTAGTGGTTGTCCTTCTCATCATTCAGGTAAAGGACCTGGGTTCAAATCCCAGGTCCTGATTTTGTTTTTTTTTATTTTCTTTTAATTTTCTTATATTTAGTCATTATCTTATTTTCATAAATAAATTCAAATAAATAAATTTTATTATTTTTCTACCTTATAATATATGTATAGTATGTTTTCTAGTGTCTAAATATTTATTTTAATTAGAAAAAAAATAGTTTTCATTATTATAAATTTCAAAAATGTAAAATATATATGTGTGTACTATTTAAATAAATTATAATTATTAAATTAAACCTTAAATATTTTTCTAACAAAACCCTAATTTTCAAAACCCTAAAAATATTTTCTAAATGAATCTTAATTTTGTAAAAATCTAATTTTATTTTTCTAAATGATTTCTATTTCCTAAATTCTTAGTATAGATATTATGTGTATATTTATTTAATGTTAATTTTGTAAATATAATCGATTATTAATAATATGTAAATATATTTTATATCCTATATCTATAATCCAAATTATTTTATTTTAACACATGTATAGAAACAATTAAACTTATAATAATTTAATCTTTTTATAATTATAAATAATTTGATAATTAGTACATAAATTAAAATGCTATAATTATTTAGTTGTTCATATTAAAACTTTTATTTATTATTTTAATGTCCTTATAATATTTTTATTCAATTTATTTTGATTTCTATTCTTACTAACCATATTATTATTTATATCTTATATTTTTTTTATTATTTCTCTAACCATGTTTCTTTCTAATTATTATTATTTCACTAAATTTAATTATTTATTTCTACTAACCTTTATTTTTTAATTATTATTATCACTAACCCCTATTATTTATTTATTATTTATTGCTTATTTATTTATTATTTATTTTGCTATTTATTGTGCTTATTATTATAATTTTGTAATTGCTTCTTGGATGTAAATTTTGTAATATTTTAATTATTGCTATGGTTAGTAATTAGGGAGTGCAAAACATATATGTTATTTAAAATAAACTTAGATCACTTTAATCAAAGATAATTAAATTAACATTCACACACGTAAGTCGATTTTTATCGCCGTCTCACTTTCTAAGGTTATCCCTCAAGTTGCCTACGAATAATGGTCAAGTGGGGTGTATAAAGCAAGTCCCTTCAAAAAGAAAATCATCAAGTCCCTCATGGTTGCCTATACGAATCGAGTCCCTTCGAATAATGATGATAGTCCCTTCAGTATGCTTATTACACCCCACAGTTGCCTCCATACAAACAGATGTCCCTCTCATGTCCCTTAACACATCCAAAGTAAGGACTACCTACTTCTTAATAGTAGGGATAGTCTTACTAAGGAAAGAATAAAGAATAAGAAAGACCTTAAACATTAGGGTAGATTACTCCTAGGTACTTGCTCATTTCAAAACTTTTTCCCACTTAAACAAAATTCTAACAAAATTTTCAAACAAGTTTTTTACACATCCATACATGGATTATTATTAAACTATTCTGAAATTTTTTCTATTCACACTACACTTTCAAAAAACAATTTAAAGTGAGCTTAAGTACCTAAGAGCCCATGGATAACCATGGATGAAAAGGATGCTAATACCTTCCCTTTTCATAACCTACCCCCCGGACCCAAAATATTCTCTAAGGTCTTTCCTGTTCTTTTATAACCTTTCCTTATGGATAAAATAAAAGTCGGTGGCGACTCTTGCTATCCGCAACATTACTTAAAGTCAGTTCTCCCACCGAGTTACACCTGGACAATATGACGGACCTGAACAAGGATCCCGATGGACTATGGTTTTTGATGGTGCCTCTAATGCACTTGGTAATGGTGTTGGTGTTGTGATTAGTTCCCCTGAAGGTTGTCATACCCCGATTACTGTCAGGCTTTGTTTCTATTGTACCAATAACATGGCTGAGTATGAGGCATGTATCCTGGGTATTAAAGCTGCTATTGATATGAAGATTCAGTTCCTTGACGTATATGGAGATTCAGCCCTGGTAGTTAGTCAGATTAAAGGAGATTGGGATACCAAGCATGATAATCTCATTCCTTACAGAGAGTATGTTTTGTCCTTGATCCCACACTTCAAAGAGATTACCTTTGGACATATTCCACGAAGAGAGAATCAGTTGGCAGATGCATTAGCCACCATGGCATCCATGTTTGAGATCAGTTGGGATGATGAAGCTCCCAAGATTACTATTGATAGATTTGAAAAGCCTGCATACTGCAATGAGATTGACACTGAAGGGGCAGAGGAGAAGCCTTGGTTCTATGAAGTGAAAAGATATCTTGAAGCTCAGGAGTTCCCTGAAGGGGCATCTGTCAAAGATAGGAAGTTTCTGAGAAGGTTCTCTGCTAAGTTCTTTTTGAGTAATGGCATTTTGTACAAGCGCAATCATGATTCAACTTTGCTTCGTTGTGTGGATAAGAAGGAAGCAACTGAGATTATGGAAGACATGCATGATGGAATCTTTGGCACTCATTCTAGTGGTCACACTATGGCAAAGAAGATATTGAGAGCAGGTTACTATTGGTCTACCATGGAAGCTGATTGCTATCAACACTCCAGAACATGTCACAAATGTCAAATCTATGCTGATAAAGTCCATGTACCTCCATCACCATTGAATGTGTTGACTGCTCCTTGGCCCTTTGCCATGTGGGGCATTGATATGATTGGTGAGATCAAGCCTACTGCTTCTAATGGGCATCGTTTCATCCTGGTTTCTATTGATTACTTCACGAAGTGGGTAGAGGCAGCTTCATTTGCATCTGTTACTAAGAATGTTGTGGCTCAGTTCATTAAGAACAATCTCATATGTAGGTATGGCATCCCTGAAAGGATTATCACTGACAATGGCTCTAATCTGAACAAAACTATGATTACTGATCTCTGCATGCAGTTCAAGATTAAGCATCACAACTCTTCTCCGTATCGTCCGAAGATGAATGGGGCAGTTGAAGCTGCTAATAAGAACATTAAGAAGATTGTACAGAAGATGACTGTTACTTACAAAGATTGGCATGAGATGTTACCATTTGCTCTTCATGGTTATCGTACCACAATACGTACTTCAACAGGGGCAACCCCATTCTCCTTAGTCTATGGTATGGAAGCAGTTCTGCCCATTGAAGTTCAGATTCCCTCCTTAAGAATTATGAAGGATGCAGGCTTTGATGAAGATGAGTGGATTCAGACTCGACTTGACCAGATAAATTTGATTGATGAGAAGAGGTTAGCAGCAGTTTGTCATGGCCAGATGTACCAGAAACGAATGATCAAAGCTTTTAACAAGAAGGTTAAGCCAAAGGTATATCAGGATGGTGACTTGGTAATCAAGCGTATCATATTACCACAGGGTGATCCTAGGGGCAAATGGACTCCAACATATGAAGGACCATTTGTAGTCAAGACAGTGTTCTCAGGAGGTGCCATGATACTCACTACAATGGATGGTGAAGACTTCCCACAGCCTGTAAACGCAAACATAGTTAAAAAATACTACGCATAAAAAGAGACCCGCTAGGTTGACAGGCCTAGGAAAAAATAAGGGCATTCCGGCAAACCAAAAAAGGTTTGGGCAAAAATTAGGGATATATATTAAAAGATGTACACCCGGCAAGTCGAAAACCTGAAAAGGCGGCTTGGGCAAAAAAGGGTATCCCGGTGGATTGAAAACCTGAAAGGGCAATCCAGGCAAAAGTTAGGGATTAAAGCGTATGACTATGTCTCGTTTGGATCACCCATGAAACTGCAACCAGTTGTATTACTTATTCAAGCTCGAACAGATAAAGCTCAATCCAATCGTTTTCGTCTCGACAGCAGAAGATGAGATACTTGAAGATAATGGCAATAGTAGAATTGAAACTCAATAGGATTGTTTCCCACATAGATGATTTTCTTTGTTTTGTAAAATTTTATGACAAAACCCTCTTACTAGGGTTTATGTCTCCTTGTACAAACTTACCCGTGTATGGGTCACTCTTTGATATAAATAAAAATCCATTTTTGAATCCTGATTTACTTTTACCCTATTTACATAAGCGAAACGTCCATTGGTTGTGTTTGAATGTATGTATGCTTTTGAATATGATTGATGTTTACCATAAATGCATGTATGCTTAATATGATTGATGTTTACCAGAAATGCATGGAAATGCAGTAATAGTATTTACTAAGGACGAACGAGGGAATGATTTCAACAAAGCTTTGCCGGTTCATCTCTACAAAACAGCTACAAACCCTCAGTAGGACGAATCCATCTTCATAAAGTCTCATCTCCCATGGAATTTATATCCATCTCTTTTATCCTCATACGGATATACGGGAATTTACTTCCCAATAAGGGTACGACGAACGAAGACGAGAGGTTATATCTGCCCTACTATCAAACGAAGACGGAGGTTATATATACCTTATTATCCCCAGCATACGGGAGGTTATATATACCTTGCTATCCCCAGCATACGGGAGGTTATCTATACCTTGTTATCCCCAGCATACGGAAGGTTATGTATAATATATTATCAAACAAGACGGGAACGAGTTCCTCATATTCTTCAGCAATGAATCGGGATTTATTTTCCCTGGCCAGCAGTTGTTATACGAAGATGTCCAGACGCTTCAGGCAACATCATATCATACATACATCATTTACATCATACCATAACATACATATCCATAGATACATAGTACATTACTTAGGTGCATCATATCATATATGCATATATAATACATAAACTAATACTATCATACAGAATGCTACCTTGTTTTCAGGTTAATTATCCAGCAAACAGACTTATGATTATCAGGATTGCTTTATCCTCCTGAAAGCATATCATCCATCAGGACTGCTTTATCCTCCTAAAAACTTATCATCTCTCAAGACTGCTTCATCCTCTTGAAAACATATTATTACATCAGGACTGCTTCATCCTCCTGACAGCTTATTATTACCTCAGGATTGCTTTATCCTCCTGAAATCACATTATTACCTCAGGGCTGCTTTATCCTCCTGACAGCTTCTTATACCTCAGGATTGCTTTATCCTCCTGAAATCACATTATTACCTCAGGGCTGCTTTATCCTCCTGACAGCTATCATCATTACCTCAGGATTGCTTCATTCTCCTGAAAGCATATTATCAACTTCTCAAGACTGATTCATCCTCTTGAAAAAACATATCACTACATCAGGACTGCTTCATCCTCCTGAAAGCTTATTATCTCATCAGGATTGCTTTATCCTCCTGAAAGCACATCAATACCTCAGGACTGCTCCATCCTCCTGACAAGCTATCATCATTACCTCAGAATTGCTTCATCCTCCTGAAAGCATATTACTACATCAGGACTGTTTTATCCTCCTGAAAGCTATCATTATACCTTCATACTTTGGACTGCTTTATCCTCCAAAAAATGTATCTGGAGAAATTTTCTCCAAGTGGCATCTTTAAGCCCACTCAGTCATATTCAACTAGTCATCTGTATCACTCTATGCACTGGTGAGTGCAAATTGTTGGGCTTTTGTGTTCAATCCCCTTCAACCTTCCAGGTCACGACTGGCAAATATACCAATCTAACCCCTCAGGTTTCAGAAAATTGAACAGGGGCAGCTGTTGCACCCCAAAATTTGCCCTCACAATACAAGACTTTGTGTGCTAAGAAGGTTCACAAGGTTCACAAGCTTCCCAATGCTTTCAATACCTTTCATGAGGTTCATGAAGTCTACAAGTCACTTCATGAAGGTTCACAAGGTTCACAAGTTTCACAATGTTTACAATACCTTTCATGAGGTTCATGAAGTCTACAAGTCACTTCATGAAGGTTCACAAGGTTCACAAGATTCACAATGCTTACAAAACCTTTCCTGAGGTTCATGAAGTCTACAAGTCACTTTATGAGGTTCACAAGGTTCACAAGGTTCACAATACCTCCCATGAGGTTCACAAGACATTTTATGATGGTTCACAAGGTTCACAAAGTTCACAATTAGTCAGAAGAGTTGACAATTCCCTCAGACAATGCACCTCCTAAGCAGTGCATCCAAAACTAGGGTTTTGACTTTAATCAGGCTAAATGGACTTCCAAGACTTCAAGTGAGCTTCATAACATCCTATATGTGTGTAAGAACCCTCATGACAAGTTTCAAGACTTTTCTCAAAAGTTTGCTCAGTCAGATGATCAGATAAGTCAAAATCAATCAAAGCAGTTAAAAAGTCAAACTGAGGTCAACTGTGGTCAAACCAAAGTCAAACTTCATGATTTTTTGCCAACATCAAGTATATGAAGTAAAATTCATCATTTGATCAAGGGTTGATCATGATTCATCAAGGAGATTCCAGATCATCAAGAATCAGGAGTTTCTAAATTAGGGTTTCCTTAGTAAAAGTCAACTGAACTTTGACCAGCCATAACTTTCACATACTTCATCACCAAGTCTCCACTCAAAGCTCATTTTGAAGGAAATTGAATTCTATACAACTTTGTGTCTCACAAGCCAAGCCCAAAAATGCTTCATTTGGAAGGTATGAGCTAAGACATTATAGGTCCTTTTGAAAGTCAACAAAAAGTCAACAACTTCAAAAGGGCATAACTTGAGATTGGTAAATGATATGGACATGAAACCAGTGGGGTTGTTTAGAGTACTCTTAAAGCTTTACAAAATGTCCAAGAACACCCTCATAGCATTAAAATTGAAGGATATGTGCCCTTGCAAAGTTGGGAAATTTTGGGTTGGTTTATGATGAAAATGGAGGTCTAAAACCAATTTCTTCCAAATGGGCTTGCCAAATGATGACCCAATCAATACAATAACTTCATGCACGACCCAAACCATTAAAAATCAGATTTTTTATTATTTTATTTTTATTTATTTTGATTTAATTCATTAAAAATCATTTTAAATAAAAATAAAATATGAAAATGTAAGATTTGATTTGGATCAAGCTTCTAGAAAATCATAAATTTGATTTGAACTGAAGAGGAAAGAAATCATGGGGATTAGCCAAAAATAGCAAGTGTTCATACATGAATATTTGATTTTTAAGGCATGATCATTTTGAATCTTTTCATATCAAATTTTCCACACAAATAATCAACTTTTTGACCTAAATTCAGTCACCTATAAGTACTTAACACATTACCCTAACAAGCCACGAATTTTGACAGCCCCAAGTGTAAGTTTGCATATCACAAAAACCTCTCCACAACTCACATTCGGTTTTGAATTTCCAGAGCTTTATAAGGTATTTTGAGGACATAGTCATGACTATTGGACATCACTGAATCATTATCAATCACCATTTGCATCAAAAGCCTCATGAATTGCATAACCCGAGCCAAACTTTGTTCTTGAATGTGATTTTTCGATTCCATTGATTGACTGTATTTAACTTGCTTTTGATTGTTTAATGATGTTTGTGATGATGTATAGAATGTTTCTGGGCAAAGAAATCAAAGAAATCATGAGATACCCGTGAGATGCCATGTTAGGGTTTTGACCTCCAAATTAGGGTTCTTTGATTCACGCATTATAAATGAATTTGATTGATAAAATTGGATTGTACAGGTCACAAGGAACTCAAATGTGTTCTTAATTCGACAAAACCGTACTGCTTGTGTGTGTTTGAAATTTGTAGGTTTTCCTATGAATAAAATTTCGCAGGTAAATGCCTAGCAAATTTCGCAGGTAAATTTGCAGTTCTCAAGGAAGAAGAAGAAGTTGACTGGCGCGAAAGTCAAATTCAAATAAAAAACTTATTTTATTATATTATGTTTCTGTTATGTTATTACAAATGGCATGTGGATCAGTTGGTAAGGAAGCGCTGGCATGAAGCAAAGGGGAGGGGTTCGAACCCTGGCTTTGGTTCCTTTTTGTTTCTTTTTCCAGGAATTAAGCTATTATAATATATTATGTATTATTTCCATTCCATTTACAGATTTGCTCACCTAGCTGGGATGGTCATGCGTATGTTTGTGTGCTTAAGAGGTCCTGGGTTTGATCCTACCCCCAGGCCTTTTGCTTCTTTTCATTATTTTTTTCAGGATTTTCCAGGACATAACACAAAACCAATCAAACTCATTCCACTATCACACATGCGTGGCTGCCCTGGTGGTGCGTTTTGTTGCTGGCAAGCTAGGCTTCCTGGGTTCAAATCCCAGCCAGGTAAGTTTCTATTTTTGCTTCTTTTTTCTATTTTATTTAATTAATTTAGGTTTTATTAATAATTATATATATAATTAAATAATTCTATAAATGTTTATTCAATGTTTTCTAATATTCAGAAATTATCTTTTCTTAATTCAAAATTTTTTTTTTATTATTATGTATATATATATTTATTAAAATAATTTTGTATATTAAATTGAAAACCCTTAAATATTTTTCTAAACAAACCCTAATTTTATAAACCCTAGTTTATTTCTCTAAATAAATATTAAAAAACCTAATTTTATTTTTCTAATTTTATTTTCTAAATATAATTATTGTGTATGTATTTTGTTTAATATAATTAATTTTTGTAAATATAATTATTATATATATATTTTATTTAATATAATTAAATTATAATTAATTCCATGTTAATATATAAATATTCTATCATTGTTTATAATCAATTATATATAAATAATTTCTAAAAAAATTTGCAAACTTAATAATTTCTTATAATATGTTCAGAATTTATTTAATTTGTTTATAATTTTAAATTGTTTGATTAATTAATATAATTGTTCTTATTTTTCTATTAAGCCATTAAAATTTTATTTTGTTTATTATTATTACTAATCATGCTTATTACTAATCCATTTATTTTTTAATTATGCTTATTATTATTATTTCACTAACCTTATTTATTTTATATTATTATACTAACCCCTATTATAATTATTATTGCTTATTTATTTATTTTTATTTATTATTTATATTTTGCTTATTTATTTATTCTTGCTATTTATTTATTAATTGCTTATTGTTATTATGTAAATGCTCCTGGATGTAATTTTTGTAAATATTTAAATTATTTAATTTTCATGCTATGGTTAGTAAAATAGGGAGTGTAACATGTATTATATTTAAAAATTGAATTTAGGCCATTTAAATTATAAGATAAATATTAAATTGAACACTCACACACGTAAGTCGATTTTTAATCGCCATCTCACTTCCTAGGGTTGCCTCTCAATGTTGCCTAATCATAAAGGTCAAGTGGGGTGTATAAAGCAAAGTCCCTTAAAAGAAAAAGTCATCTAGTCCCTTAAATAATCAAAGATCAAGTCCCTTAATGGTTGCCTCTCAATATGATCTTGTCCCTTTCGAATAATGATGACGGTCCCTCCAAATGCTTAATACACCCTACAGTTGCCTTCATTAAATAGATGTCCCTCATATGTCCCTTACATCCAAGGTAATGACTACCTATTCCTTAATAATAGGGATAGTCTTACCACTTAAAGGATAAAGAACAGAAAGACTTAAACTTTAGGGTAGGTTCCTCATAGTTACTTGCTCACTACTTAAAAATTTCTCAAACATTTCACAATTTCAAACAATTTTCAAACACAAGTTTTTTACGCATCTGTACATGGATCATTATCAAACTCTTATGAAAATTTCTATTCACACACTTCACCTTTTCAAAAACAATTCAAAGTGAGCTAAGTAACTAAGAGCCCATGGATAACCATGGATATAAAGGGTGCTAACACCTTCCCTTTGTATAACCTACCCCTCGGACCCAAAAATCTTTTCAAAGGTCTTTCCTGTTCTTTTATGTCTTTCCTTTGGATAAAATAAAAGTCGGTGGCGACTCTTGCTATCCGCAACATAACTAAAGTCAGTTCTCCCACCGTGTTACAGAACTGGCGACTCTGCTGGGGATTTAATAAAAGAGGGGTACCCTTAGGAATTAGATCACTTTAAATTGTTTGCCTTGTTTGCTTTATATTATCTTGTTGGGCTCTTATGTGTGAAAGATCCTAACCCGGATCTAGTGTACCTTAGGTAAATGGCAATAGACCAAGGAAACTGTACGACGTATATCGATATGGTTGATCTGGTGGCCATAGTTAGTGTGACTTCTTGGTTGGTGCTTATGTTCCTTAAGTCAAGTTGAGGATAATATGAGGCTGCCATATGTTGTCAATGCACTAACTAACTTTTAGAACCCTAGTTATCCCATCTTGGCCTTTAGAAAAGTAGTGAGATAACCGGCTTTGGTGCAGACTGAAGTTGGTTGATACTCGATGCTACGCTCATTGAGATTCTAAACTTGGAGGGTTTTGGTTGGCAAGTAAGTTGCCTACTGAACAACCACCCTTGTGAAGGATCAATGATATTGAGATCCCTTAGAACCTGGTTACTTTTGTAGTACAGGATGAACCAACTAACTTCAGGGGAGGGTACTTACCTTTGAACCTCATGCAAGCCTTTAAACCTAGGGTTATGGTGTGACTTGTTTGTGTGTGCCACATGTTTGTGATTGATCATAACATCATGACATCATCATGCATCATAAGCATAACATTTTCACTAACCATTTCAAGGACCAAAAGATTTATCTTTGTTCTTTGTTGCAGGTCATGGCTTCTGCTCGTAGAAACACCATCAGGATCAACTTTGTGGGCATACCTGCTAAGCTTAAAGAGTTGGTTTCTCAAGTGTCTGATCACTCCCAGTTCATCAAGAGACATGGTCACCTATTGGATCTAATCACTTCAGGGTTCAATGAAGACATGATGAGTGTCCTGTTTCAGTTCTTTGACCCTAAGCACCATTGCTTTACATTCCCTGACTATCAGCTGGTTCCAACCATGGAGGAGTTCTCTAAACTTCTGGGCATACCTGTTCTTGATCAAAGACCCTTCACAGGCTTGGAGAAGGAGCTCAAACCAGAGGTTATTGCTGCAGCTCTACATCTGAAGAAGTCTGACATTGTTCTAGAAACGAGAAGCGGAGTTAAGGGTATTCTTGCCAAGGTGTTGATAGAGAAAGCTCAGTTGTTCTTGAAGGCTATGAGCTATGATGCTTTTGAGGAGATCTTAGCCTTGCTGATTTATGGCTTAGTATTGTTCCCCAATCCAGATCAGTTCATAGACGTTCATGCCATCGACATATTCCTGAGTCACAATCCAGTGCCTACATTGCTTGGAGACATCCTGCATTCTCTTCATACCCGTACTACAAGGGCAAGAGGAACTTTGATGTGCTGCATACCTTTGCTTAAAGGATAAAGAACAGAAAGACTAAACTTTAGGGTAGGTTCCTCATAGTTACTTGCTCACTACTTAAAAATTTCTCAAACATTTCACAATTTCAAACAATTTTCAAACACAAGTTTTTTACGCATCCGTACATGGATCATTATCAAACTCTTATGAAAATTTCTATTCACACACTTCACCTTTTCAAAAACAATTCAAAGTGAGCTAAGTAACTAAGAGCCCATGGATAACCATGGATATAAAGGGTGCTAACACCTTCCCTTTGTATAACCTACCCCCCGGACCCAAAAATCTTTTCAAAGATATTTCCTGTTCTTTTATGCCTTTCCTTTGGATAAAATAAAAGTCGGTGGCGACTCTTGCTATCCGCAACATAACTAAAGTCAGTTCTCCCACCGTGTTACAGTATGCATGCATCGGATTTTGCTTGAAGAAGATTCAAAACCTTCCAGAGAACACCAATGAAGAATAAATCCTATGATGAGTAATGTAGTTAAGACTGAAGTTCTTAAGTTACTAGAGGCAGGTATAATATATCAGATCTCGGACAGTAAATGGGTGAGTCATGTGCATGTAGTACCTAAAAAGGGAGGCATCACAGTCGTGCAAAACGAGAAGGGTGAACCTGTAGCAAAAAGAACCGATGAAGGTTGGCGTATGTGCATAGACTATAGAAAATTAAATAAAGCAACTAGGAAGGACCATTTCCCATTACCATTCATAGACCAAATGTTGGAGCGCCTAGCCAGACACTCTTACTTTTGTTACCTAGATGGATATTCAGGATTCTTCCAAATACCTATTCACCCCGAAGATCAAGAAAAAACTACCTTTACATGCCCTGTTGGAACTTTTGCCTACAGAAGAATGCCTTTTGGACTCTGTAATGCCCCTGCCACTTTCCAACGCTGCATGATGTCTATCTTTGCAGACTATGTAGATGGAATCATGAAAGTATTTATGGACGATTTCTCAGTTTGTGGATCCAATTTCAAAAATTGTCTTATCAACCTTGAGAAAATCCTGGAAAGATGTGTAGAGGTGAACCTTGTGCTAAATTGGGAAAAATGTCATTTCATGGTCACCGAAGGGATTGTTTTAGGACATATAGTTTCCGAAAAAGGTATAGAGGTAGATAAAGCTAAAATAGAAGTCATAGAGAATCTAAAACCGCCAAAGACTATCAGGGAGATAAGAAGTTTTCTTGGACATGTCGGATTTTACCGACGTTTTATCAAGGACTTCTCCAAAATAACAAAGCCCTTAATTGGTCTTTTAATGAAAGATGCTGAATTCATATTCGATGAAAAATGTACTGAAGCATTTAATCTTCTGAAGCAAGCTCTGATTTCAGCACCTATAATGGAACCCCCTGATTGGTCAGAACCGTTTGAGATAATGTGTGACGCTGGTGACTATGTTGTAGGAGCCGTTCTAGGTCAAAGAAAAGATAAAAAGTTACACGTAATTTATTATGCCAGTAAAACCCTAGACGTTGCGCAACTCAACTATGCAACAATCAAAAAAGAGCTCCTAGCTGTAGTTTTCGCCATAGACAAATTTAGATCTTATCTAGTAGGAGCCAAAATTATAGTTTACACCGACCATACTGCCATTTGTTACTTACTAAGTAAAAAGGATGTCAAACCTAGGTTACTTCGATGGATTCTATTACTGCAAGAGTTTGATTTAGATATCCGTGATAAGAAAGGCACAGATAATGTAGTAGCTGATCACCTTTTTAGGCTAGAATACCTGAAACCTGATTCAGTGCCCATAAATGACGATTTTGCCTATGATAGACTGATAGCCCAACTAGAAACTATTGAAGATGATAACCCAGACCCACATGAGCACTCTCATAAATCCTTAGCTATAAGTAATGCACCTTGGTATGCAGACTTTGTTAATTACCTAGCCGCTGACATCATACCCCTCGATCTAAACTACCACTGGAAGAAGAAGTTCTACAGTGATGTGAGAAACTTCTATTGGGACGAACCATTTCTTTTCAAGAGAGGTAAAGATGACATTTTCCACCGTTGTGTTCCAGAAGAAGAGGTAAATAATATAATTGAGCATTGTCACTCTGCACCCTATGGTGGACATGCAAGCACATCTAAGACCTACGCCAAGATTCTTCAAGCTGGCCTATTCTGGCCTACTATGTGGCGTGATGTCCATGCTTTCATTGTCAAGTGTGACAGATGCCAACGCACAGGAAATATTTCAAGACGTAATGAAATGCCTCTGAGAAATATCCAAGAAGTAGAACTCTTTGACGTGTGAGGTATAGACTTTATGGGACCGTTCCCACCATCTTTTGGAAATCAATACATCTTAGTAGCTGTTGACTACATGTATAAATGGATTGAAGCTATCGCCGCACCCACAAACAACACTAGAGTAGTCATCAAATTATTCAAAAACAATATATTTCCCAGGTTTGGAACCCCCCGTTTAGTCATAAGTGATGGAGGATCACACTTCATATCGAGAATATTTGATAAACTTTTAAGCAAGTATGGAGTTAAGCATAGAGTAGCAACGCCATACCACCCACAGACCAATGGACAAATGGAAGTATCTAATAGGGAGATCAAACAAATTCTTGAGAAGACTGTCTCTATATCTAGAAAAGATTGGTCGCAGAAACTTCAAGAGGCATTATGGGCCTATAGAACTGCTTTCAAAACCCATATAGGAACAACCCCTTATCAACTAGTCTATGTAAAATCATGTCACTTACCTTTTGATTTGGAGCATAAGGCCTATTGGGCCATCAAAACTTTGAATTTGGATTACTTAACTGCTGGTGAAAAACGTATCCTTGATATCCACAAATTAGAAGAGCTCAGACAATCTGCCTACGAAAATGCCATCATATACAAAGAAAGAACAAAAGCTTGGCATGACAAAAGAATCATAAGAAAAGACTTCAAAATAGGCGATCATGTTCTCTTGTTTGATTCTAGGTTACGACTTTTTCCAGGGAAGCTTCGTTCGAGATGGACTGGCCCTTTCGAAGTATTTAAGATTCTAAGATTTGGTGCTATCGAAATCAAGAACCAAACATGTAAACCGTTCACCATCAATGGACAGAGGTTGAAGCCCTACGAAGGAGGTGACATCCCAACAACATACACCTTCCATACTTTGAGTGATCCACCGTATCCTTCAAATGATGTATAAAATCTGGTCGTCGAGCTAATGACGTTAAACAAGCGCTGCATGGGAGGCAACCCATGGTTTTCTTATTTACGTACTTTTTATTTATTTTTACTTTATTTTAATTTGTTTAATTTATTATTATGTCGGGACTAACGATTGAATTTTATGTGATTTCAGGACTTGTTTGCTAACCTTGTGCAGAATGCAGAACCCCAATGACATGCGCGTGGCCTTTAGAGACGACGCACAGAGAGAGCGTTACTATGTCCACATGAGACGCCCTATGGCTCCTACCAGGTACCCAGACCATGATTGCATGGATGCCTTGGGGATAGAGCCAAGCGTCAAATTCTTATGCCATCAACTCCAGTGGGACCAGTTTGACGATAGGAACAACATTTACAGGAACTTGACTCTAGAGTTCCTCGGCTCGTTTCATTATGATCCTTGGGCTGGACCCGATGGATATGTTGTTTTCAGAGACACCGATGGGGTATTTTATGAGCAGAGAAGTGGAAAAGTTTTGGTCTAACATCTCAGGTGGAGGGAGCCAAAATCCTTCCACTCAGTTTTCTCAGGTAATCCACAATCCTGCATTAAGGTACTTCCAGATGATTCTAGCACATTCTTTCCTCGGTTTGCCAGATACAGAGACTCTCCTGAGTGAAGAGGAGATTTTCCTACTGTTTTGTGCGACTCATTCACGCCCAGTTGCTTGTGGCAACTTTCTGTTGAAGGGCCTTGCCAGTGTCTCCAGATCATCTGTAGGCATTATACATGTTGGTGGGATTGTTACACAGATAGCTACTGCATTGGGTTTGTCTCGCAAATTATTGCACCTCAGGACCTTTTGCTGCTACACCACCCTGGATGTTGACTTTTGTCTTGACAGAGGACTGATGAGGAGGGCCTCTTTTGAGTCCAACACGTTTAGATTACTGATCGACAGTGAAGTGATACATTACCAGACCCGCTGATGACCAGTGTCCATGATCCTGCTAATTGGAGTTATGCTTTAGAGGGTTATGGAGAGACTGTCGAAGAGCCGAAATCACCTCCCACCGCTGAGTACACTTCTACACCTCTTTCTCCTCGAATCACTGTTATGTCTAACAATATGTCTCTGCAGCCGCCTGATCTACAAACTCAGATTTATGAGCTCCGTAAGGAGACTGCCCTGCTCAAGCAGGAAGTAGCGGACTTGGAATTACAGATTCAGGTTTCTGATCTCACTCATGCCTCAGAGACCGATGCTCTATATCAGGATATTGAAGAGCTTCGGAGGGAGATATCTGAGATTCGTGGATCAAACCAGGAGGAGAGGCCTACCACATGATTCGTTCTACACTGACGATATTACCCTAGTATTTAATTTCTTTTTTTTCATGCTTTATTTTATTTCTCGCATCTCCAGACATATCTTACATTATTGCATCTATTACATTTTCTTTTTTCATGTACTTTGAGTTTATCTTATATATATATATATATATATATATATATATATATATATTATTTCGTGCACTAATGTCGATTTTTCTCTTTTCTTTTGATTTTTAATTATTTTATTTTTGTCAAGCAAAGAAAAAAAAATATAAGACAAAAATATATTCATTTTTGTCTTCATAAAAAAAATGCAAGCCTCATGCCTTGGAAAAGAGAAGAAAACGCTATCCGGACCCCCCCCCCCCAAGACCGAAGGTGCAAGAGGGCCCAAAAGAAGATGTGAAAATCCAAGGCCGCGCCATACCCCCTGTGGCGGGCGCCATACCCCCTGTGGCGGGCGCCACACCGTCATCATCAAAAACGGGGTTGATCCCCTTTCTCCTCCATTTTTACTCCTTCCAACTTCAAAAAACCCATTTTTACAACTTTCCAAAACCCCATTGAACCCCATTAAAGCTCCCCCATTTCCAAAATACTCACCATCTATTAAACCTATCCAAAATCCATTTTCATTTTCATCCACCACAAACCATAAAAATCAAACCTTTATCATTTCTCTCATAAACCATTTTTACCATTTTTTCACTTCTTAAGGAGCAACAACAATGGAGTTCAATGGATTTCTTCTTCACGATGGAAGACCGGGTGATAGGCAAAGGAAAATTATTCAGAGGCTTCAGAGTAGAGAAATTCTCTCGACTAGGTACGTCGATGATAACTGTCTGTATGCTTTGGGTCTGTATCATAGTGTTTTTCATTTATTAGATTTTTTAGGCTTGCATAATATTTTTGTTAACCAGGAACCTACCTATGAGAGGCTGACAATTGAGTTTTTAAGTTCATTGATATACATTGTCAGTCCTAACACTGCTAGCACAGTCGGTACTGTTAATTTTAGACTATTTGGAATCGAATACGAATTCAGTACCGACGAACTAACAGGCTTGTTAGGAATCCCTCATAGGGAAGGTGCGATTTGTGAGGCACCTTTGGATGCGGAATGGTCGACAGAGGTATTTTCCTTCTGGTAGAGGCTTTCAAGTACTTCAATAAATTCTTTTGAAGGAATACTTGCGTCGACCATCCAAAACCCGACCATAAGAGTTTTCAGATATCTTTTGGCATGTACTATTTTTGGTCGGGAGAGTCCAAATAAGGTAAACGCTAGAGAACTCCTATTTTTGCAAGGATGCCTCACTAGTACCCATATCAATCCGGTCCCGTTTATGCTTGCACACATGACTTTAATTACTAATAAAACAGGACCGATTGTTTTTGGAGGACTTGTTACGTCTATTGCTCGGGCTCTTGACCTGAACAATGAGATAGCTACACTTGAACCACTACCTCCTCGCACAATTAATTTAAAATTTCTAAAAGACATGAAATTGTGCCGAACAAGAAGAGAAGGTGGTTATGAGTTGATGGTTCATGGGGTAGCTATCCCATCTGTTGTTTTACCTTGCAGTAGACATACTGATGTACGTAATGAAAGGAACTGGACCTACGATCTGAATGCTCCACCTGCTTGGGTCCACTTCCTCCTAATATTCCTGATGGGGAGGCACATGACACTGATGAAGAGTATGATCGGAGAGAGCAGTCTCCCATACCTCACATGTACCCCCATCGTCCTTCACAGTCACACACCGCACCATCTTCCTCTAACCCTGTTGCAGGTGCTGCTCCTGGATTCTATGTCACTGAGGAGATGTGGCGTGATATGACAGCTAGAGAGGAAAAGCGAGACAGCCTTCTCTCTACTATTTCACAACAACTGACGGACAACATGAGCTTTATGCAACAATCATGATTGGTTTCGGATCATGCTTACAGCAACGTTTGTCGTACCTTGCACGATATCACATCAGAGCAGGCCCGTCAGCGAGAAGTCAACCGCCGGCACTACCAGCTTATGGAGGTCACTCGGGGTTCCATCCTAGGTAACCTTCGAGAGGTTCGGGGTGCCCAAGCTGCCTTATCGGCACGACTTGACCGGAGGGACCAGCAGCGCAGTAGATCCCGTCGTTCCAGACCATCATAACAGGACGGCGAGGGCACCAGTGCTCCTCCGCAGTAGTTTTTCAGGTTACCCTCCTTATCTTATTTCGAAACATTGGGGAAAATGTTCGATTACATGAGCTTCATGCAACAATCGCGATTGGTTTCGGATCGTGCTTACAACAACGTTTGCCGTACCTTGCACGATATCACATCAGAGCAGGCCCGTCAGCGAGAAGTCAACCGCCGGCACTACCAGCTTATGGAGGTCACTCGGGGTTCCATCTTAGGTAACCTTCGAGAGGTTCGGGGTGCCCAGGCTGCCTTATCGGCACGACTTGACCGGAGGGACCAGCAGCGCAGTAGATCCCGTCGTTCCAGACCATCATAACAGGACGACGAGGGCACCAGTGCTCCTCCGCAGTAGTTTTTCAGGTTACCCTCCTTATCTTATTTCGAAACATTGGGGACAATGTTCGATTTAAGTGTGGGAGGGGATTTTATTGCTTTCTGTCATTTCCCTTTTTAGTTATTTATTTGCTTTCCGTTATTTCCCTTTTCCAGTAAGTTATTTAGTTTAATTTTCTTAGATAATGCATGAGTCTGACGAGTCACCAGTATAGTGTATTTTTAGTACATCCTCATTTTTTCCCCATTTCTTTAGCCTTACCAAAAAAAATTAAAAAAAGAAAACAATGTTGTTTCACATGTTTTTTTGGGCTTTGAGACAGGTTTAGATTAGGATGTGGTGACTTAGGTCAACTTTTTGAAACATCAGCACCATTGTAGCACCATAGACCTCTTGAATATAGGAATCACTCCTAAACCCCACACCATGGCCTTTATTATCATTCAAAAAATTGTCCTAAGTAGTTTATTCTAGCAGTCAGCTCCGGCCTAAGCATGCTCTACGTAGGGGGCCGATGAACATAAGTGAATGATCTAGTGCTAAATAAAAAAGAAAAAGGCAAACTCTGGGATAGGTGACCCTCACAAAGTCATTTAAACCGAAAAAAGAGAGAAAAAAAATTTTTTGCCACAAAAAGAAAAAAAAATTGCAGTCACCTATTGTTAGTTGGTTCAGAGGTATCTGGCACTGAACTTGGTAGGGCGGATTACAATCTGATCCCCCGCAGCTACAATTAGGTCAAATAAAACAGGTTTACACATGCTTATGTGCTAGAAACCTTATGTTATGGATCAGAATCACTAACCGGTCACTCTACTATGGAGCATGTACGGATAACGGGCTTAATGTGATTGCGCCTGAATGAAAAGGACCCAAAAAGATGAGAAGATAGGCCTAGGTATTGAGGGATGACATGGAGTGGTTAATATAGGATTGAAGTTTGTGTTTGTGTTATTATGGTACCCTTGGTTCACTTAGTTAGTGCCTGTCACTGCATCCTGACTTGAACTTAGAAGCCCTTTAGCCCAAAAACACGTGTTGACACCATTTTTTCTTGAGCTTTAATGTTTGCTTGAGGACAAGCAAAGGTCTAAGTGTGGGAGAATTTGATAACACTAAAATTCACCGTATTTCTGACTCCGATTTCGCATGCATTCTTAGCTTTTATTGTTATTTCGTTATGTTATTACTTTGTTTTTCTTTGTTTTCAGGTTTTCTTTGTAACCGGGGCCTAAATCGAGAAAAGGAGCGAAAAAGGAGTGGAAACGGACGAAAACCAAGAAATTCAGCGTTTTACACTTACAACATCCACCATGACGGGCGTCATGGGGTCTGCCATGACGTGGCCACATCTCAAGACCACTCCACAACTGCCAATACTCACTATCCCCACTCTTTCATTCCCTATTAGTCTCATGGCGGGCGTCATAGGCCTGTGGCGGGCGCCACAAGGCAAAAAGGCTTCCCTCCACTTTTTAGTGGAGGGGGCATCCTGGTATTTTCCTGCTTTTTGTTTTCCTATAAATAGGACCTTAGATTTTCGTTTTTCTTCATCCAAACATAGAATCTCTTAGGCATATATCAGTTTTAAAGCAGTTATCATTCCACATCGGGGTGTTACTGCAATTGAGTGATCGAGTCTGTATACGTCTGTGTGATCGAGTTTTGGAGCACTCTGGGAGGAAGTTAATCCTGCCGCCATTTTAATTCCAGTTCGTATTTTATTTTTCCGCATTGCTTTACTTTATTTATTATCCGCACTTGCTTTACTTTCATTTATTTTCCCGCACTCACTTTACTTTATTTATTTCTCGCACTCGCACTACTTTTGTTTATTTTCCGCACTCGCTTTAAATACCTTTATTTCCCGCACTCGCACTACTTTTATTTACTTTCCGCACTTGCACTACTTTTATTTACTTTCCGCACTCGCACTAAATACTTTTATGAAAAATTATAAAAAGAACTTTTACTTTACCATGTCTAACTAAATCTATAAAGGTTAGAATGTAAGGATCGTAATTGAACCAGTAATCCGTACAATTGTTCGTGGAAAGACTTAAGGGCTATTTTATCTTTCAATTTAAGTAATTGTTTTTAACTATTTCAAAAACAGCCAAAAGCGCTTTGTCTAGTTCATTAGGAGTTTTTAGATTAAAAAGAAAAGAGATTTTAAAACGATTTTCGGACGCTGTAGCGGTAAAATCATGAGTGTAAGTTATTAGATAACTTAACTCAAGGTAAACAGAGTCGCCACCGCGCTTTTATTTATTTCCAAAAGGAAAAAGGGAAAAGAACGAACAAAACCTAATGAATCTAAAAGCAAAATCTAAAAGAAACGAACAGAGAACGGGTAAGGGGATAAGTTACAAATCAGGAAGGTTTTACGCACCCGAAATGTCCGTGGTACTCCACGGGAACCCTTTGAAATATTTACTGCATTTTTGGTCTGAAATGGTTTGCTTGAAAAAAGATTGAAGAGATGAGAAGAAGAATGTTTTTTAAGATTTTGGTGTTTGAAGAGACGAACGTCTCATGCCTATGTACCCACAAAGTGCAATGCGAGATCAAAACCCCGTAGTTCGTGGTACAAATTGTGAAAAGAACAATGAGTTGAATTGATTTTAAAATGTAAAGATAAGTCGTCATTCTTTAGCGAATAATTCCGCTAGAAAGAATGAATCATATCTAAACATAAAAAATAGTTAAAAGAAACGTGCACGAGGGCACAAAAACAATTGAATGAGTTTTGAAAGTTTTAAAGTTTTTGAGAAGAAAGTTTCGATATGCTTACGTGGTTTAGCATTTATTAAGAAATGAAATGAAAAGGTAAAAACGCATGACCGAAGTCAAGGTTTGATTGCGAAAATGTTTGAAGTTTGAAAACAAAGAAAATTTTGAAAAAGAGGAAGAAGATTTGAAAATTTAAGAAGATGAAGAGATGAAGGGACTATCCTAAGACTTGAAAATAAAAGCTAAAGGAAGAAAGATCAAACCATATGGCAAGCATTCTTTGAAACAATCAGATTTCCATCTTCATAAACAAGTGAACTTAATCGGAGCCAAAGTCTTCGATCCATAACAACTCAAGCAAAGGGATAGATCCTAAAATCTAAGTCCGAAACTCCAAGTCCAATGCTAAGGATAGAAACCATAGTCCGAAATTAAAGTCACAAATCTTTTAGATGTTTAATCCGTTATTAATGTTTTTGTGTCCAAATGGACAAAAGAAAAAATCACAAGCAACAATATAAACATAAACAATATGATGAATGATATAGTATAATAAGCATAATAAGAGAGATAAGGAGCGAGAAATTGAAATAAAGAGGATAAGGTGCGAGAGATTGAATTAAAAATGGATTATATTCACATTATTATAATATTTACATATAAGTGGTATGATGAACTTAATCAAGCACAACCACAAAAAGATAACAAAAATCGAGGCAACCGGATCCAAATGGATCTCATTCCGAATCGGGACAAGTTTAGGTCTATGTTAAGCAATCGCCGAGTAATTTACGGAGTAATTACCCTACAAATGAGGTCGGCCACCACCAATTAAGGTGGAAAATATTTGTGCTAATACATGTTAGAGAAATGATATTATGAACCATTCTCCGAAAACATGTCGCACGAAAAGAAAAGGTAATGGTCTAATCTTAATCGAGATTTAATATTGGATCATCGAAGGCAACCTATCACGATTTCAAAGTATGGAGAGTGATCCAAATGATCATTCATCCATAGATTTGAAATAATGAAGATTAAACATCTTCGAAAACCAATAATCACGAATCGGAGATCTCATCGACCCCCCCCCCCCCAAAAAAAAAGGAAAGTGGATCTTTAATATAAAAAACCATAAAAAACAATTAACTATATAAAATGCCAAAAGAAAATAAAATGAAGTATTAAAATATATTTTTAAAATATTTTTATCAAATGAATCAAATTCCAAAATAGTAGAAAACATTTAAAAGAAATGACATTAGTAAACAATTTTAAAAAAACATTTAGAAATTAAAACAAAATATAAAAAAAAAAGCCAAGAAAGGAGTATGGCGCATGAGTTAGATGTGGTGGAGATAGTGGAAATTAACAGAATTCGGCCCGAGGCCCAAACACACACACTCCTCCTCTTTTATTTAACAAAATAAATTAAAAAAAACCATTATAATAAAAAAAGAAAAAAAAAGATCAGTATTTCATCTCCTTCGTGAAACTCTTCCTCATACTATTCACCTTCAAGAAAGAGGAAATGCCACCGCAACAAATCTTCTTCTCCGAAGCTCCGCAGAAAATATTCTTGCCGAAAAGGATCAATAACAACCTCCGCTGTTACTACTCTTGTTCTTCGTTTCTTCCTTTGTGAATCAAACCACCGTCACTGTGGTGTTCTTCGGATCCACCGATCCCTTTCCGCCGATAGCTCCCACCGTTCTCGATTTCAAATTTTTTCGACTCTCACTCCCTTCTCCTTATATTTCAATTGATTTGGTGTGAGATGAAGGATTGGAAATTGATGAAGGTAACTCTGATTTTTGAATATCAGTGTTAGATTGAAAATTTGAATTGAAGGTTAGATTTATGGTTTTGAAAGAGAAATTGAAATGAATATGGAACTTTGTTTTTTATTTGTGCAGGGATTTATGGGGCTGTCAAAGCTTGATGATTGATTGAAAGAGGGGTTTAATTTATAGAAGAAATGATGTTGCGTTTTGAATTGTTTGTGAAGCGTTTTGATTCATGTCGTTTGCGTGACCTTGCTGTGTTCATTTGCTTTTGCGTTTTATTCAGCAACTAATTGCGTTTTATGTGTGCAGGGCGTGCGTGTTTTGTTCAGCTTGATGTCACGTTTTGGATGTGGAGCTTCAACGCGTTTTGTTCATTACTTGGGTGCTGCGTTTTGCCCACTAACTTCCTGCGTTTTGGGCCTGTGCGAATGCTGTGAGTTCGTGCGGCTGAGGCAAAAGTTGTTCATGTGATGAAGCTGTTGAGTTGCGTGAAACTGCCTTGGCTTGGAGAGTCACATGGAAAAGACTTGGAGTATGAGCTGATCATTTTGAGGCTGCAAGTTGGCTTAGTTTGTAAAAAAAAAATAAACAATGGGCCTATGGACTAATATGGGCTTTATGATTTTTTTAAATTGTGAATAACATGGATGATGGGTTATATAAAAAAAATGATACTTGTTTATTTTTATGGTAAATTGTTTTGTGTGATGATAATATTGGATGAATAAAAATAAAATGGATTATGAAATATAAAAAAAAATGGATAATGAAAATTCTTGTGAACTGGATAAAAAAATCGAAAACAATAGGAATTTTGAAAGGCGAATTTAATATTAAAATGGAAAATGAATAGAAATGGATAATAGAAAAACTAAAAATAAAAAGAAATGGTTTAATCGGAAAATGGATGATGGATATGAAATGATGATTTTGTAAGGCCCACGACCAACTCCTGATTTTTCTCACAAACCACTGATTAAAATGAAAACAGCCATTACTGAACCACTTGCAACTTAAACCACCATCATTTGGATCATCTGAAATTTACCCTGATTATTCAGATACCCACTGAGGAAAATAAATCCACAGACAAACCACTGATGAACCGATGAATACTAAAAATTCAAACCAGACTTCACACAGAACACTGCCTGATAAAATGATGATCACAGCACGCAACACAGCTTAAACTTTGAACACGCATTGTCTGAGGAATAAACCACTGGCACACACAACTTGCAGTTGAAACAATCTTCTGATAATTTGACCAATATTAGGTCAAACATCCATCTGAATCGAATCATAATTGAACAACCACATCTGAATTGAAAATCACAGCCATGTCTTTGAAATCCTGCAACACAGAGAAGAAGAAGAAACATACTGCACCATATTTTTTGATATTTTGGTTAGAAGTTAGTGAATATAAACAAATAACAGAAATTAAACATGGTGACCTCCTGCGAGGCATAGACCTGCACCTGAAAAAGGATAAACGAACAGTGCGTGATCTTGTTTGTATGCGAAATGCAGATGAGATGCGAAAAATCTTAGGGTCAAAAATTAGGGTCTGACAGACGCGTTAAGAAGTTTAGAGTCTGGTTCGTGAGAACCTCTTTTTTCTAAGAAATCCAGGTTAAAAGACTTTTCAACTTAGTTAAGATACTATGTTTCTTAAAAATAGGTTTACTACTCTAACGCAGTACGCACCTTTTTATCTGTGACAATAGGAGGGGTTGATTAGAGAGTACAACTCGGTTCTGAATACGCGAAAGCGACAGTTCTTGTTAAATTAGTTCTTTTCAAAGTAGAAAACATTGCCCATAAGTAGTTCTATTAACAAGTACCCGATTATCTATTGATTACGTGAATTACATTCGAGTATGTCTTTATTAATTATTTAAAATTATTATTTTATTTACCACTGCGCACTCCTTAAAACCAGTATATTCAGTTGCCTTAGATACACACCATAACAACAGGTACGATAGATTGACACTTGGTCTCTGTGGATTCGACAATCTTTTATATTACTCTGACGTGTTCGTACACTTGCGAAAAACACGCATCAGCGCTCTAGCTGAAGATTCAATGGCCAAAATAAGTAATATATAAAACTTGCGAAATACAATGAAATTAAAAAAAAATTGCAAGACCTGGGAATCGAACCCAGGCCTGAGTGCCTCCAAGTACGCGTCCTCACCAGCTGAGCCACTGCATCTTTTGTGAATTATAACATAAACAATATATAGTAAAATAAAATCAAAATTTGAATTTAGGTTTCATGCGCAGGGCCTTCTTCTTCCTTGGGCCAGGATTTTTGCTACGATTTGGCTTGGAATTTGCTACGAAATCCTTCGTAGCTAAACGACCTACAACTTTCAATCATCACGAATACACATGATTCACCCAAATGAGTTACACAAAATGAATCCCCACAACTTGCACAATCCAAATATATCAATAAAAATCATTTAAACGACCTATATCAAAGAATCCTAATTTGGAGGTTTAAACCCTAACAATGGTGGTTAGCGTGTTTAGTCATGAAACTCCAATGTTTTTGTCCAGAAACGATCTATACATAATAACAAACAAGATTAGAAGCACAAAAACGATTTACAACGCATGAATGAATGAAATCGAAAATTAATGAAACAAGAATACGATTGATTCAGATTATGGTATATGAGGGTGTTTTTGATGTTGTAAATGATACAAATTCATTCAATGATGGTCCAGGAGTGATTTTCAACCTTTATCTTGTTTGGAAAAGGCCTCCAACTGGGAATCCGAATTTGACTTTTTAAGAGAAATTTTGAAGTTTGAATGATGTTCTTGGCTACTGCAAATCCGTCTTCTCATGTTTGTGTTATGTCTTCAACTTATAGTGAGTCAATTTAGGTCAAAAAAACATATGGTTTTGTGGGCTTGTGGATACCTTGAGTGTGAAGAAATCTCCTTGCCAATTTGGTCAAAAAATCAAATATATTAATGCCATAATGCTTTTGCACAAAATTGGAACTTCTCAATCAATTTTAAATGACCTTTAAGAGTTTCTAGAAGAAAGATCAAATCAAATATTTGTATTTTTATATTTTATTTTGATTTAAAATGAATTTTAATGAATAAAATCCAAATAAATAATAAATAAATTATAAAAATCAGAAATTATTTGAATTGGGTCGTGCTTGATGTTATTGTTAAGATTGGGTTGCAAAATGATAGACCCATTTGGAAAAAAATGGATTTAAGACCTTATTTTCTTCATACACCCCTTGAAAATCTTCCAACTTTAACAAGGCATAAATTCCTCAATTTTAAGGCTATGAAGCATGTGAATGGGGAATATTTGATGAAGCATGTGAAAGTTATGGCTGGTCAAAGTTCAGTTGACTTTAAATGCACTTATTTCCTATTACTTTTTCAAAAAATAACCCCAAACGTTTAAGATCCATCTCACATCAAATCACATTAGGGAGACCTATCAATGGTACTTAAGTTTTCCCTCAGCTCCTTCAATATCCAGAAAAGCCTTGGGGAAATTGTTCTAGACCGACCAAATGCTCAAGTGACCAAGGCCTAATCCATCTCAAATCCACTACACTCCACCCAAAGTATAAAAACTTTTCACATACTAGGAGCAAGGTACAATCTTTGATCTACAATTTCACTATACTCATCTTGAATCATTAACTAACTTTGGCATTGAAGTGTTAACCATGAAGGTTTATCCCACACCATCATAAAGGAGATCAGAGCCACCACCCATGGTCACCACTTATCCAACTATTTTCAGTTTTGGTAATACGTTTATTTTATTTTTTGCGCATTCTCGCCTGATTTTTATTCATTTTAATTCCTTTTATTTATTATATTTTTTTAATCAAAATGTTAATAAAAAATAAATAGAATTAGGTATATATTTTGTTTGATTTTATTTTGTTTTATTAAAACATTTGATTTTTGTTTCATTTAAATTTTAAAATTCATTTTATCACCTAAAAATACATAAAAGGAATTATTGGAAAAAGCAAAACAAAGTCACCCTAAAAGACCCACTATATAACTAAATTGTGTTGTAATGTAAAAGACAATCAATCATAGACAAAACAACACAACCACATCATTCCAATCTCTCTCTATTTTAAATAAGATAAAAAAGTATATAAAAAAAAGAAAGAAAAAGGAAAGATGGAGGAAAAGGCAACATATAACTTTCTTTATTGAAGAGAAAAATATTTTCTCCTCTCAAGTTTCATAGCCAAACACACCCACATCTAAACTCACATTTTTCGTTACCTACTAACACTTTCCTCTCCATATATCCATTGACCCTATTCTTCTTTCAAAAAGCTACAACCAAACAACACTTAATCTTTTCATAATAACACTACAAAACTGCAACTCACCCATAACAATCTTTCTTCTTCACCCATAACAACATCAACATGCCACCGTGTATGTCCAATGGGAAGACTGAACAACTCGCTGAACTTCCACCCACAGTTGAGCCTAACCACTAAACAACTCGTAGGACTACCATACAAAGCTACTACTTTGGACAACTACCTTTCAAATTACATGAATCCATCACCTTCTTACCATCTAAGCTTCAAGGTATCACATCAAACCTTGCCTTTCACGACATATAATCATCAACCACCGATATTACTCTGCCTACCATCGTGCAAATTTAGAGCGACTCTATACACCGTCGCACAAAATTTGGCCAAACTGCTCCACACACAGCCAACAACACTAAACAATCATCACCTCATAAATCCAGACCAAGCTTCCCCACTCTCTCTTTACAAACTGATGCTAGTGAAATCAACAGACCCACCCTCACATCCGGCAGCAACATGTTTGACTCGATAACACTTGGTTTTGAATCTTTTTACTATGTTCAATTGTTTTTATGTGATGTCATTCAATTATGGTTTTGTTTAGTTATTGCGTACTATTTTTTTATATTATGAGATTGTAACATTGTTGTAATATTGTAAATGATTGGGATTGTGCATGTATCTTGCTTGTGTTATTTTCATTGCATTGAAATCAAATCGGTTCGATCCTCCGGTTCAACATGTTTTGTATGCCGCAACACTAATGGATTTTGCTTTTGGTATATTAAGAAAATATTTGGTATACATGAGTTGTTGTTTATTGTTTATTGTTACATCAGAATCATATCCGAGAAAACATGCATATTTAGTGTAATTGTGTTCGTCAATATTGTGTTATGTGCTTTCATTTATTTCTATTATAACCACGCTCGCGTTAGCAATTTGCTGGTTGTTTAAATTTTTATTTATGTGTGACATTTTTAATTTGGTTGTTGTCATGTTTCATTTGGTTTCATATGCACTTTTGATGGTTGGGCATTACAATAATTCACATTTTTATTTTCACCACTTTTCATTTTCAACATGCGACGTTTGCTTTCGCGATGTTATATTTTGTTGCATTTTGATTTATTTGCGATGACCACGGTTCACATTAGCAACTTGTAATTCGATTTATGTTGATAGATAATGATTCAATTTTTTTTACACTTAAATTAAATTTAAATTTTACACTGGACACTTTGCATCACACGTCTTCGCGTTACGTGAACTTAATTCACATCCTCGCGTTATGATATCTTGATACATGCATGCTTCGGTTTTGTTTCTTTTTTCGATTTAATTATGATAAATTTGTGCTGTAATTATTTTGTATGCACTTCTATTCTATTATTCTGTTGTTGTTATGTGCAATATTGCAATTTGATTTATTTGTAGTGTAAAGTTATGTCCCGCCCTAGAGTTTGCATCATCACGCTAAAATTTTCTCCACTCGCAATGCAATTCACGAATTTCTGTTACGTTTCTCGCCTATCATTTATTTTGCAACCATTTTCATTATCAATTCGTTCATTTTGCAACATAAATCAAATCTCAATAAACATCGAGTGCATTTTCCTAAATCAAAACAAAATACCTAATTATTATCAAACATCTTATCACAAATAAAGACAAAAAAAGGAAATTGTGTATATCACGCTTTCCCCGAGAGTTTGGATACGAGGTGTATATCTCGACCATTCGAGTGCTCGCCATCCCTTTTCAATACCCTTAACTTGATTGATACTAAATCTTATTTTTATAATAAATCAGAATAAAAAGGAATGATTTTATGTATATAACTCTTTTCCCCGAATACTTGGATACAATGTGTATATATTGACCATCTGATGTTCATCTTCCAACAAAAAAATGTCTAATTATATCTAACTCTTTCACAAATAAAATGAAAAAGGAATGTGGTGTGTATCACACTTTTCCCCCCGAGTGTTGGATATGAGCCATATAGCTCGATCACCCGAGAGTTTGGATACGAGGTGTATATCTTCATCCATTCTGAGACGATTCAAACAACGCTTCGTTCCTACCATGCGCAAGAAGTTGGAACGCTTTCCGCTCTAATGCGACGAGATCATGACTTTGTGAGATTCCAAGTTATGTTGTCCATTCTGACGTGATACCAATGTTCTGTTCTCCATGTTTTAGGTAGCAAGCAGATGTTTTCCGCTCAAATGAGACTAAGTATCTTTTCTCTAAAATCGACCAACCCATAAACATTTGCTACCCATAACTATGTAACCTTGAGTTCTCCATCGCACATGGAGATATGTAGGAGCGATATTTCATGCACCTTAATGAAAATCTTATTTTGCAGTCCTTCTCTTTTTTTCTCAATCTTTTAATAACTTGAAGAAAGCAAACATTTTTAAAGCTGACACTCATTCGCAAAACTAACTAAATGGTCCCCATCTAGGACAACCAATGTGAGAGGTGCTAATACATTCCCCTTACATAATCGACTCTCGAACCCAATTTGGTTGCGACAACCATATCTTTGTTTGTAGGGGTTTTATCTATATTTTTCCTTTTCCTCTTTTGGAATAACTAAAGTGTGATGGCGACTCTGTTAGCCATCCACGAGTATGCAATGCGCTCGTAAGGTCGTATTTTTCGAGATGCGACATTTTTCACTTTCTTCAAGGTAGGGACATTGTTACAATGAGTAATATGTACTTGAGAAACGAGCCCCTACAAAGGCCGAAAGATTCAATAGAGGAGTAACAAAAGGTATGATGAGCCTCTAGTGTAAAGGGCCTCACTAGTAAAAAAACGCCCCATAAAATCACCAAATTCCTTAGTAAAAGGGTCAAATAAAGGATTTTTCGGATATAAACTAATGATCCATTGGTCGTAAAAGTTATCTAAAGAGAAGAGACATAAATGAACTAGGTTGAGGAACAATCTAAGGGAAGGCTTCCAAGAATTATACTTGGCGCACAATTGTAATACCCTCATGTAGGCCCAAAACCTCAGACGAAGCTGGGAAGAGCCAACCTTTAGGTGCTTCAGGATGCCCACCTTAAAGACAGAGAAAGGCAACCACAATCATATCCTTATAAACATACACTCATAGATAGGGATATCAATCTCGTTAAAGTAACTCCATATTCTCTTCTCCGGGTTCATTGGAAGAACCAACCACTTACGAGGATCTTCAACCACGATATGAGCGACCTTTATTGCAACCTCAATACTCAGGATAGACGGGGTACCCACCACCTATACAACTACCCAATCATACCTCACCGCTTCAGCCAACTCCATCAATGTCACATTTTTTCGGGCTAGATAATTAACTTTAGAATGTTCGTCGAGGGTGATCCAAGACACTATATTTGGTGTGCTTCAGGAGTCCAAGTGGGTCATCACCTCAGCATCGCTAGCTTTATGATCGATGTTTTTTAGGGAAAGTTGAATGAAATCATCATTGCATTCCCTCGCCCATTGGATAGCTTGGATTTCCTCCTCATTTAAACATGAGAGGGCATAAGGGTCTCAATACGATTCACCTATCCCCCAACAGTTGACAAAAGGGATTCTAATGAGTCAGATGAAAAAGCTTATTCCTCTAAGAAATCCTCAAATACCATCTATAAAGTAGAGTCATCATATAAAGATACCACTCTTATATCCATTCAGTCGCGAGCAAAAGGAGGGAGATGAGAATCAGGAGAGGCATCCATTCCTAAGTTTCGCTCTCAGAAACACTCACCAAGTTAATGACATTATCATTCATCTTAACTAGAAAACAAGAAATAATGAAAGGAAAGCTTGAGTTGAGAAGTGTACACGAGTATATGAAGTTGGTAAAACAAAGCAAATGACAAATTCAAAAACTCTGATCAAGGAACAAATAAGTGCTATGGTAAATGCTACCCAAAATGAAGAAGGTGAATGTGTTTGCTAAAACAGTGAATACAAACTTGAATGCCAATGATTGTGAAAAGTTTTACAAAATGCTCAACTCTTTTTATTTATAAGCGACAACAGTTGAATGACTCAGATCAACTAGGGAGAGGAGTTATGAGATCAGCGACTGCACTTCACATTGGGAATACACCCAAACTTGAATGCACTATATTACTATAAGCCATACCTAATACATGTGTCAAAAAAAGACGCTAAAATATTTCAATTATGGAAGTGCATTTAATGCACTTGTTCCCCACTACTTTTTCAATCGACTGTAGACGTTTTAGTTCTAACTCACATTAGACTATATCCCAGAGGTCAACCAACATCACTTAAGACTTTTTCGACTCCCTTAGTGCCCGACAAAACCACTGAGCTAACTATTCTGGACAGACAAAAGACCCAAATGACTAAAATCCAATTCATCTCAAATGCCCTGATCCAAGGCATATAAATCAATTTATACCAAAAACAAGACACATTATCTAATCTCCACATTTCATTATATTCATATTGAATTTTGAACTGATTTGGACGTCAGAGTGTTAATCTTGTAGGTCCATCTCGTGCCGCCGTAACAAAGATCAACACCACCAATTCAAAAAACCTAATTTATCAATTACATTCAATTATGATTTCAGAAAGAAATAAGATCTAAATACTTTATATATCATATTAAGATGCGTGCAAAGACATATTTATCTCAGTAGTTCATCAATAAAAACTTAAAAATTTCGTCTAAATTCAGTATTATTTTTTATTTTTGATGAATTTTTTATTTTAAACTTTTTCACATAAGAGATTTTAAAAATGATAAATACTAGCAACATTTTTGGAACTAGATCAAATTTGGAAGTAGCTCATATTACATCGACCAAACAACACTCTCCCCTTCTCGGTGTATATTTTCGCAACCTTTAGAGTGGAAAATAACACGGTGAAAAAAAAAAAAAAATCGTCAGGGAAAAACCCAACCCAGGGTAAAACCGAAATTACACTCTTTCCGAGTTTTCTTTTCAACACTTTCCTCTCTCTATTACACATTTCTCAAAATTCTTGCAGTAACAAAGATTTCTCCCGATTTCATCATCGATTCGCTATTACAAACAGATTACAGTTGAATCGCTGTCTCCGATCTCAATCCACAAACCCTAACATTCAATCTTCTTTTCATTTATCGGACATTCCATCTTCTAATCAGGTATACTCATTCTCGATTGTTGAATTTTTTAATTGTGTTCAATCAGTACAATTGAATTCGTTAATTTTTTTGGAAATTTTCGGAAACATTATAATATGTCTATGTTTGAGCTCGATTAAGCTGAGAAAATGGAATGGTTGAAGTTAGAGTGAGAACTGAGAAATTGATGGTGATTTTCTGATTTCTTTTTTCAACTTATTTCGCTTTAATTTTTGTCTTTAGGTTTGAATGGTAGTTTGCCATTGCTATCAGTGTTTGTTCAAAGCATATGTGAATTTTGGACACTGTGCAACACTCAACTAGATTGTGTTGTTTCACATTTAGAATTTAGTCTCTGGAGAAGTGATGGCTGGAAGTGCCGTTTTTCCAATAAAGTCTCACAAATAGATTGTGGTGAGGAAGGATGAATATCGTTAAGGGTGTCGCCGACCTTATACGAAGAACTTCCACCGGGCAAAGTGGCGAATCCTCAGGTTTCCAAGCTCATAAGTTCTCTCCTCCTGGACCAAAGTTTCGCTTCAGGTAAGCTCAGTGTGCGGTAATACGAAAATATTTAATTATAACTTTCTCGAGATACTATGACGTGTTAAGGATGTTGTTTTATTAGCGTGTGATGGAAGCATATAACTTAATTTATAAGAGTTTTATGTCTTCTGATGTACTAAGTGTTTAGCTGGTTATCGAGGTTGCTTTCTTTCACAGTTGAGTGTTTTATTAGCATGTGGTGGAAGCATATAACTTAATTTAGGGTAATAGTCATTTACCCCTTGCAATATAAGCGAGTTTTGATTTACCGTCTTTAATAAATAAATTTTAGATTACCCCCTGAAATTTTTGGACACCCCCTAAGCATGTAAAAACCAGGGGGTAAATCGAAAAAAAAATATTTTACAGGGGGTAATTTTTCCACCTGGGGGCAAAAGACTTATAATTTTAAAATTTTAGGGGGTAATCTAAAATTTAATTTTTATAGGAGGGTAAATCAAAATACGCCTATATTGCAGGGGGATAAATGACTATTAACCCCTTAATTTATTAGAGTTTTATGTCTTCTGATGTACCAAGTGTTTAGCTGATTATCGAGGTTGCTTTCTTTCACAGTTGAGTAGTCTTTTAGGAAAGGGAGTTTTATCATTCATACAGTTTCTTTGAGTGTTCCGGTGCTATGGGAATAAATTGCACTGGACAGTCACCTGGGTATTCTTCAAAGTTAATACCGTATCACTATCAGGGATTGTAATTAGATGAGTTGGATTGTTGGACAATCACTTGGGTATTCTGCTTAGTTAATACTATATCACTAACAAGGATTGTAACAAGAGTTGGGCTTGCAAGCGTCGTCCATCTTGAGTCCGAGAGTGAATGGTTGTTTAACATTAAGTCAGTTGCTTTTACAGAACTGTCTTCCTTTAGCCAATGGATAAAACTTGCACATTGGATAATTAAGGTTATTCTTTATTACTGCATTTTGAGAATAAATGAAAAATCTTATCTTTTTACCTACGAAAATTGTTGAGCCCCACGTTGGACATGTTACGGCGTGAAAGAGTGTTCATACGTGGGAGACTAAGCCCACCTTACAAGTCAGTATTGATGTATTGTGGAGCAGTGTATTCAATGGCAGAGAGCCAAAGTCCCCATACTGGATGCTTGTGGCGCCGTTATGGTGGAGAAACCTGCAATATTGGCTGATATTTACCATTACGAAGAGCCCAAAACCCGTATATCCCGCCATAGCGCCACCATGTATATCCGTCATAGCGCCACCATGTATATCCGTCATAGCGCCACCATGTATATCTGCCATAGCGCCACCATGTATATCCGCCATAGCGCAATGTGGCGGATATTTGATAACACTGTTGTGGAGTTGAGTTAGGTCTAACCCGCATCTAAGGATGATTATTGTCTTTGATTTAATACTAATCTCATTTATCAAGAGGGCGTTTGGGTACTTAATTAAGCGCTTATCATATAAGAGCTTTTCACTTTAATCCATTGAGCTATTTGTTTTTGATATGCATATTAATTAATAACTACTTGCATTATCATTTGTTTTCACTATAAGTTGAATTTTAAGTGGATGGAAATCAATGATGGTGCGAGGGTAGGCTTCACATGACTGTTTCCATAAGTTATCTTACAAAATTTATCATAATTAGTATTTTAAAAACCAGACTAGAGATTGAACTGGTGAAATCTCTAGGATGTGGTTTAATTGGTCGAACCACAATTGAATTGAATGACAAATAAATAAATAATAAGTATAAAAAGTAATAAATATAAATGCTAAAAATAAAACCGGTTTTACCATGGTTCAAACTGATTCAATCTTGGTTCAACTAGGTTATTGCACGTCTGGGATCAAACCAGACTGCTGAACTAACAAGCTCAGTTTAGTTTTTAAAAGATTTGATTAGAATAAGTTGAAAATAGCTTATGGGTACATCATAAGCTATTTTTATGAACTCTCCCAAACACTTACCTACATGCTCATCAGTCATCAAATAAAACCAATTAAGCTCTTCCAATTCCAAACATGATCCAAGAGTTATGACATTTGTTTTATTCGGTGTTGGAGAAAGCAAATGTGTATTTTTGACAGACAAGTAATAGCCGAATAGCATATTGATGCACAATTTTGGCATTTTACTCTTGCCAAATCATTTAAACTGAACCACAAAAAACAGATCTTGTGTAAAAGGACACTAAAATTATTCCAGAGGTGGTTGCCTTGCATACAGAAATAGGCGTATTGTACAGTACACCATAGGGTAGTGGGAGGTTTGCAAATCAGCAGTAAATTATTTTTGTTAATGGTGTTCATAGCTGATATAATGATATCCATATAAAACGCTCAACTTTAACAGAGCTTTCGATATCAAATATATTTTGTACAAGGTATTTTTTTTTCTCTGTATTTGGGTTAGAAACTGAGAGATTCACAAAGAAGAAACTTCAAGACTCATTTGTGTTCATACGGGTAAAATACATTTAATCTGTATTGATTTCATTTGAATTGACTTCTTCCAGTGATGCTGGGGATGAGGCAATAGTAAATACTCTCTGGGAGCGATATCAGCAAGTTGATGATAAGGTAAGATTGGATTTGTGCTTACTAGGTTTTTTACTTACCAAATATATGAAATTTCGAAGCTTGGCAAATTTCATTTAATTCAAGTCATATAAGCTTTTCAGTCTGTTGGCTTTGTTTTCTTTATCTATCTATCTATTATCTATGTGTAAATTACTTTTTGGATTGCTGCAGTTGAGATCGTTACTAAATTCTCCTCATGACAGTAGTCATTTATTTAGTAACTTTCCTAACAAAAAGACCTTATTGTTTTAGGTGGAGAAAAAGAGGCTGCTTCATGTCTTCATCAAGCAATTTGTAGTTGTCTACAAGGGCTGGGAACCTGTAAATTCAGGAATATTATTAGAGTCTGTTTCTCTTGAGAATTTTTCATCTACTGATGATGCAGTCATTGGCTGCTCAGCTGGACATCCCGTCGAAGTCATTCGGGTATTAGTTGATGAGGTCACACAATTAAGCTCACTAGTCACTGAGTGTAAGATGCATATTGCCATCCTCGTATTATATTCATTTTCCTCTTTCTTAATTAACATTCACTATTAGCAAGTCCAAGTGTTCAACTAGTTTTTTACATGCAATAAAAATTAGAGATTGGGACTAATACCATCTATAAAGGGCTGTACCATCTATATGTAAGATAAATGAAACAGATGTAGGAAAGAAGGATACATGCTTGATTTTCTTTTATCCGGATCGGTTGTTTAGTTTACTTTTAATTTTTCAATTACCAAGTAAAATATAAATCAATACTTCATTTCTTTGATGACTAAATGTTTTAGACTTAAATTCAGATATAAGATGGTATTAGAGCCGGGCTAAGGACTGCAATGTAGGCATTTGGCCTAGGTCCATGCTAGGGGTGAGGATGGGTGTTGAATACGTATATGTGTTGTTGGAGTTTGTTTTAAGTCCCACATTGCTTAGGTTCTCGGGCTGTTAAACATATAAATAGCTAGCTTTTGGGGTTGAGATCTAAGAATATTTAACAATGCAAAAATGATAATTTTTGTTGCTAGTAGTGGTACTGTTACTGCTGACGTAATTTGATGCAATTCTTGTCTACTCTTGCTATTTTCAGTGAGCACCAGCACTTTGCAATTGCCAACAGAACTGTCTGGGGTTGCAACCAAGTCGTATATTACTTCTGAAGGGTTTTTAATTTTGGATGCCTTGAAAATCATTACCCGTTCGTTATACAATTGTAGAGTATTTGGATACTATGGTGGAATTCAAAAACTCACAGCACTAATGAAAGGTATAATAATTTATTTGGTTCTTGATTTTGATTACTTTTGTGCATCTTTTAGGTACAATTGTAGATTTTTTCCTTCTGAAAATTGGTGTAAGTTTCATATATTTTCCTCTTGTTTTTCTTTTTAATCCTTTAGCATTATTTAGGTTGTTAATGTTAAGGCTTAGACCTATGTGTTCCATTGTTAAACTTTAACAGAGGCTTCTTGTTTTTTATTTGTTCTCTCACCTTAATGGACGTTGTAGTCTTATGCATTTTGTTCAAATTGGCATACTTACCGAATAAACTATTTTTAAGATATTTGATATTAGGTTTTAATATATGGCCTAACTCATTATCACAAAACCGACTTGTATGGTGAGAAATACCATTCTTTAAAAACTCATTTCAAGCTTTATCTTTATCCTACTTGGGTTTTTCCAAACACCCCCTCATGCTCGTTACTATTGGGATTGGCATGTTGATATAGGTAGTGGGTGACCCAGATGAATATGCTCTGATACAATATTATGTTTTTGTATTTGGCCTAACCCATTCTTCACAGGACCGGGTTGTATCACTTCCCAAATACTATTTTCCACTCTTCCATTCATTATACGAAGCCTATATTTTGAAAATTGACTTTGGTGCTTTGATTATTTGATTCTAATATCTTGCAATTATAAGCCAGAAATTGCGAATTCTATTCTAACTCTGGGTTCAATTGTTTGCAGGGGCTGTGGTCCAACTTAAAACTATAAGTGGCGCCCTTTCTGCTGATGAAAGTTTGCCTGACTTTGCGATGGAGAAAATTAATCTACTCCAACAAATTCTGATATACGTTGTGTCAATATTATATGTTTTCATTGACTTAGGTTCAAATATAGACAAAATGGACGAACTGTTCTGCGGTCTTGTAGGCCCTATTTCACGTGTTAATACTGCAATCAGCTCCTCAAATAATTCAAAGCTTTTGTCTACTGAAGCAAGGTTACATTGGCGTCAGAAAGCAGTTGTTTCTGTGATGGAAGCCGGTGGTCTAAATTGGTTAGTAGGTAAGGTAGGCATCTGTTATATTTAGATATTTGTGGTTATTAGGTTTTGTTGTTTCGCCGGTTGACTTTCCAACTTGCCAAATTATATGCAGTTGTGTACTAGGTTATCATATACACATGAAAGGTACAATGAATGCGACAAATGCATTATTAAATATTGGTCAAACTAATATATAGGCGTCTGTATTTCTAGTTAAACTTTTTTTTTTCTTTCTGAAAATTGGTACATTGACTGACAGCCATTTAGGCATAATATATGTTTATGTTCATCCGTAGGTTATTCTGGGTTACTGTTACAGGTCCCGGGGACTTGATTATAAATATTCATAGTTTGGTAGGACATAATTGAAATTTCAAAACAGTTAAACCATTGATGTCTATTTGATTTTTTTATAAGGTTCTTGTTAGTAACGTTTACACCCTAGGGGAGCTTTTGAAATTTATTTAAATTGTAGGAATTTAAAAAGTAGTTTAACCTTAAATGTTAGTGCATTCACTGTTTGTGTGATAAATCCAGTTATGATTAAACACTGACATGGAGATTGGGGACAGGGTATGTATTGCTCAGTTCTCCTTATCGCATTGAAGTGTGTGTATACAAGATAACTACTAGTGTTTAACTTAAAAATAAAGTTTTTATACCAAATCGAATTAAAAGATAAAGCACATTATGAGGCTTTTCGATTTTCAAAATAACTTACGCTTTTATGCTAAAATATTTCTCGAGATTAACGATTTGGATAGAAGTGTGGTCCTGAATAGAACATTATGACAATAGTTGATCCATGTAGCTGAGCCTACTTAGTGGGATAAGACTCGTTTGTTGTTGTTGTTGTTGTTGTTATTGTTGGATGTAGGTTTTTGTAGACCCTTTATCGCCAAAATATATTTGTGTGGTGACATGCTAGAGATAAAGACATGTTGGACTCGTTTTGTATTCACTAAATTTAAATTTGCCACAGAACTGTTGCGCCTTTGTAGAAGATTCAGCTTGAAAGAACTGTTGATGGATGATTCACTTCAGTACTTGAGCTTGAAAATCCTTTCTTTGGCCTTATCTGCAAACCCCCGGGGTCAGAATCATTTTAAAAGTATTGGAGGGCTGGAAGTGCTGCTGGATGGTCTTGGATTTCCCTCAAATTATGCAACAACTTACAGTAAACTTGTTTTGACTAATGGATTCAGGTATTGTTTGTTATATGTATTTCAAGCCAATTATTCTCTAGTTAGTTTAGTGGAAGGAGATTGTGTGGTTCTCTTAAAAAATTGTATATGCATTATTCTCGAGGGATTGTTGCAACTTTTACAGTTTGAGTTTGATAACTGGATGACTAGCTTGATGCTGATGAGTCTGAGCTTATGAATCATTTTCTGAGTCTGTTGTCTGTTTTATAAATACTAATACACTCATATGTTATCTCTTCTACTGGTTTTGGCTTGTATTAAATATTTTGGTAAAATTATCGGGTATTTTGCTACTTCTGTTACTACTTGAGCACACTATTTTGGGATTATATACATTATCATATCAAACCTGTCTTTGAGAAATTGGTTTGATTTGAGAATAGAGCTATGGTACTGATTGACTTGAGAGATTAGTTTTCAGCTTGATATTATTCATAATGAAAGCTGTACAAAAATAATTCCTTAATTAAGGGAATAAATATGGACAAAGCCGATCCTATTAAAAAAAATCAGTGAGATGATCTTAGAGTTTTTTCCGTTGAAACCACATGTTAACAGCAGCCGTCCAATTTAAATAATTCTCACCGGTGAGTTTCTCGGATGTTATAATGGGATGGCCCAAGAAAATAAAGGAAACAAGGCTCTTATTGGAAGATCCAGACTTGCTATTGTCTTTTTATTTTGAAAGATCTAAATCTGAACTCCTCTTTGATGATAATAGAAGAACCACTGATCAAACTAGGTCGAAACAGGAAGAGTAACGTCTCACAAGCAGATGGGACCAGTGGCGACCTCATTCGAGGTCTGGAGGGTGGCCTTCACGCTCCGGTAAGACTGACAACAAAAGAAACGCACATGACGGAACATGCAGCTGCGGTTGACGGCGGAACTATGTGGACTGGCTGCCCCCATGACAGCGAGTCTGATGGTGGGTTCATTGTTTCATCTAAGGTCCTGTGTTTCGGCTAGGTTTTGACACTATGGACAGGCCCAATTATTGGGAGCTCTGGTACCAACTTGAGAATAGAGTTTTGGTCGTTGGTGCTGAATGACTTGAGGCTTGAGATTAGATCTCAGCTTGATATTCTTTATTATTTATAACAAAAGCTGTACAAAGAAAATCAAGTGAATAAATGGTTATATTTCTTCTAATGGTCGTTATAGGCAGTTATGGGGATGGATAATTATTGAGTGGTTTTGGGTGGGAGAGACCAAGCTCTCGAATTCTTGGAGGAAGAGACCAAACTCTCAAATTCTTGGGGTGTTAGAATTTTGAATATTGGCCATGATTCTCTTGGAATCATTGGAGAAAATTGAATTATGATTTCATTGCATTGTTAGTTACACTGGATTTGATATGTGACCAGCTATAGCAGGTAAAACCTAGGGCCGACTGACACTTGTCAGTCATTTACAGTTGGTTATAACCAGTGTTGTCAAATATCATTATCTCAATATCGGAAAATATCGGATCACCAGGATCGCGTAGCGGGCTAATATCGGAAGCCCGCAAAATGGTTAAAAACTCAGTTGAAAATGAAAATTAAATTTTTTGAATCCAATAACTAAAACAGAAAAGCTACGTACAGAAATTTAGAAGGAATTTTTTTTTTTGACCCAAAAGTTAAATAGTTCAAACTAATAACTAGTAGTTCTTCTAAGTCTAACTAATGATAAAAGATTTAACTATTCTCATTTAATGGATGACAGAATTTCCATCCAACGTCAGTCCTTAAGGAAGGATTTGATGGTTATCCTCCACTTTCCATACTATGAGTATGAACAAATGTACAAAAACAAAGGAACAAATAAAAACACAGAACTCAACAAATGAAAACACAGAACTTAGAACTCAACAAATGAAAACACAGAACTTAGTATAATGGAAAGGAACTAGTTTGAAAAAATTAGAGGAACAAATGAAAGAAACCAAAAGTAGTCTAGAGAACAAAAGATAAAAAAACAAATCATCTAAAAAAAAGAATTATGGTGAAGAAGTGTAGAAACTTGAAGAAATGAAGAAGAGTTGCCAAAGAATTGAAGGAAGAGCAGTCGAAGAATGAATTAACACAGGAGGAATGAACAACTAAGTATATATAATACTAGGCACAGACTCGGTAGCCCACATTTTTCTTTTTCAATGTTTCCACCTCTTCACCTTATCCTCTTTAATGTTTTTAAAAATGATTTATTATAAAAAAATATTAATAAAAATATGGCTTCCGATATTTCCATTCATAACCAGTATACCGGAAAATCGCCGATATCATGAGCATCGCAAAATTGAAATGTTATACCGGCTTTCGTATCGGAAAGCCTAAATTCCGATACGCAATACCGGTATACCGGATATTTAACTAACAACACTGGTTATAAGTGCTCTAACTGTAACTGATAGTTAGTTACGGTCTATGATAGAGTACATTAATCTTATAGTGAGCTCATGTGAGCTTATTTACAAATTTCATAATATTAAATGAATGACAGGGTACATGAGTGTGAGCACTTTTTTCTCTATCAAAGGAAAAGTCTAGTTCCATGTGCTTAGTTCTTTGCCTGAAGGACAGGGTTGTGAGCAAGAGAGATAGTGCTCATATTATCACATAGGACAGTAGGAGTGGAGTAAGGAACCTGGAGTTCACTTAAAAGAGACTGAACCCAAAGCAATTTAGATGTGGCAAGGGCAAGACTTCTGTATTCAGTTTCAATGCTTGACCTGGTGATGACGGGCTGTTTCTTGGCCCACCAGGAGATTAGATTAGGACCTATGAAGATACAAGCTCCTGATGTTGACCTTCTGTCATCGGGGTCCGACCCCCAATCTGCATCACAATAGGCTGTCAAAGGGACAAAAGGATTGGTGAAGGATTGAAGATCAAGTCCCCCAAGTGAGAGTACCTTTTAAGTGCCTAAGAATCCTTTTCACAACAGTCCAATGAGATTCAAGTGGTTGAGACATGAATTGGCACACTTTGTTCACTGCAAAACATATGTCTGGTCTTGTGATTGTGGCACACTCAAGTGCACCCACAATGGATCTGTATAGGGTAGTGTCTGCAAACTTATTAGGACCATCTTTGGAGAGTTTGGAGCCAGCTACCATAGGAGAGGGTAGAGGTTTGGCTTTTTGAAGGTTGACTTTAGCAAGTAAGCCTCTACTCTCTAATGTACTTGCCTTGAGTTATAAAAGTAAAGAGTGCTTGGTTAAGGACTTGACCTCTATGCCCAAAAAATAGTCAAGATTACCAAGGTCTCTTTTAGAGAGAATGCAGAGTTCAATTGAGTGACCAGTTGTTGAATTAGAGAGGAGTTGTTGACTGTGACAATTATGTCTTCCACATAGTCTAGAATATATATATATATATATATATATATATATATATATATATATATATATATATATATATATATATATATATATATATCACATTTGCCAGCTTTGAAGCCAAACTTGAGTAGTAGTCGTTGAAGTTTTTCAAACCAAGCTCTAGGCGCCCGTTTGAGGCCATAGAGGGCTTTATGCAACTTGCAGACCATGGTTTTGTTGATGTTTTCAAATCCAGGTGGCTGTGTCATATACACGGTTTCACCAAGTTCACCATTAACGCATTATTTACATCAAGTTGTTGAAGAGGCCAATTTTTGGATAATGCTAGTGTTAGAATTGTTCTAACTGTTACTGGTTTTACTACAGGCTAAAGGTTTCAGTGTAATCACCTCCATAATATGCTGATGAAACCCTTTCCACAAGCCTAACTTTGTGCTTGTTGACTGAACCATCAGGGTTTTCCTTGATTCTATAGACCCATTTGTAGCCTATAGGAATTCTGCCAGGTAGGAGAGAGACTAGAGACCATGTATTGTTCCTCATTAGTGCATCATATCCAGACTGCATGGCAGACAACCAAGTTGGGTTGGAAATTGCTTGTTTTGTAGTTTTTGGTTCAGCATGAGCAAGAAGTGTGAGCTGCAGTCTTGGACATGTGATGCCTGATTTGGATGTGGTTTGCATAGGATGAATGCTGGGAGCTATGGGCTGAGATTGTTTGGAATGAGAAATACCAGAGGGTGGTGGTTCAGTAGGGGGAATTTGAAGATGAGGATATTTGAGGACTGGATGAGGGATTGTTTTGTTGAGATGAGGATGGATTAGTAGGTGAGGTCAAAACTGGAGATATAATGTTGTGTGTGGGTATAGGCGAGGATTGGATTGGATTGGTGGTAATGATGCTGTTTGTGTGTTTTGTGAAGGTTGGGATACAGTGGGTCTAGTTGTGTAGATGATGATATAGGACTAGTGGTAGGTGCTGCCACTGTTGACTGTGTAAAGGGTTTAAGATAAGGGAACGTGTTTTCATTAAAAATAACATCCCTTGATATGTCTAGTCTTCCACTTGGGGAAAGGCATTTGTAGCCTTTGTGAGAGGTTGGATATTTCTGTTTTCTTTTCTTTAGTTCATTCACCGTAGATACCAGTTTCTATCATAAATATAGACATAAATAATCTTAATAAAAACATAATTATATACAAGAATAAAATCAGTACATATCTTTTCAGTTTTGCTTGTTTTTTTTTTCAGGGATGATAAACCATTGCAAAAAATATTTCAGCTTCATATTCTTGCTCTGGAAGTTTTAAGGGAGGCTGTGTATCCTTCAGTCTTTACTAATTTTGTGAATTTCGGATGACTTTCACTTTTCATTTGCCATCATTTTTTGATGAGTTCTGAAACATTGCATCAAAACCATTGCATACTAAAATTTCGAAACATTTAAGTGTGTATTCGCACAAGCTATATTTGTTTGTCATTCTTAATGATTCATCTCTGAATTTCATTCCCATGGGGTATATATTAACATCATCCATTTTGCATTTGTTTTGCCTTTTCCTTTTTGGAAACTGGCTTTGTATTGATTCTCATTAAAATTTAACAATATATTTATTAATGTTTGAGACCTTGACAATAATACAGCTTTGGGAACATGAACAACTTGCAATTTCTTTGTGAAAATGGTAGGGTACATAAATTTGCAAATAGTTTTTGTTCGCCGGCTTTTGTTCTTCAGGATTTGAGACAAGGGGGAGATTTCGCTGAACATCAGGCTGTCAGTGTACCTGCTGACATTCACGAAAATGAAAATGATATGAAGTCTGATCCAGCTGCGGCTTCTGCTGGCCTTCCATCTAATGCTTCTTTTTCTCATTTTTGGAATGATTATGTCCTTGCACTGAGCAGAAGTCTCTGTTCATTTCTTATAATTCCTGGAGTTTCTAAATCTCTTAATATCCAACTATCTTCTGGTCGACTTGCATTGCCTGTTTCCTCATCATATTGCGAATTGTCAATCAAATGGGTCATGAGGGTTCTTTTTACAATATTTCCCTGCATCAAAGCTTGCTCAAATCAGAATGATTTGCCAAGCTATTTAAGGTGGGTTTTATCACTGGTTTGCTGTTTGCTGTTTGCTGAAAAATCTTAATTAACCATCAATAACAGTTGTTGCAAATTACTCCGTCACTATGGTTATGAAATAGAAACAGCATATACTGAACTTATTTTTTTTGCTGTTTTCTTCCCATTTTTTCAGGGTTTTTGTCACTGTTTTACAGAACAAAGTTCTCGATGCATTTAGAAGTCTTCTTTCTACTTCTCCCGTGTCACTTGAAGTTTTTCGTGAAGAAGGAATATGGGATCTCATCTTTTCAGAAAATTTCTTTTACTTTGAATTAGCTGCCAAAGAAACTGCTGGACAAATATTTGCATACAATAAGAAGTCCGAATTATTGTCTGCTTCAAGTAGCACCATTGATACTCCAGAAGTCAATGGGGTTAATAGTCTGCAATTGGAAATAATCTCATTTGTGGAATTTGCTGCAACTTCTAATGGAAATACACACAACTTGGTGGGTTCTTTCCCCCTCTCCTAGGATGTATATTTTCCTAAAATTTATTTTATTTTATGAAATTAAGGCTTAAACACAGATTTCATATCTGTTGAATGAGAGAGAAAAGATAGGTATATGGTGAAATCTATGTGTGAAGCTATGGAGCGGGGGACAGTAATTAATAGAGAAATGTTTTTAGTATGTAGCATTTTGTTCATAACAGATAATAAATTACAAAATCATTTTACAAAACAGAAGTGCCGTAACTTGTCAAAAGATTTTCCTATGCCGCACATGTTGGATATTTGTTTTAAATTATGTGCTACCTGTCTTGTTCTTTGATAAGCTACCCGTCTTGTTAATTTGCTTTATGCATTATTATTTTGCTAAAGTAACAACACTGTGCGTGTCTTTTGCATGTGTGTGTCAATCATTTATAATTATATCTAATATCTATTCATTATCTTAAATTTTTTTCTATATTTTAATATTTGTGGTGCATTTGTTTTTCAATTGAATTCAAATTGCCGAGAGTCTCCTAATTTTACCTTATTTCGATTGCAGACTGAATTGTCCGCTCTGCTGGATGCGCTTGACCATTCTGCTTGTAATTCTGAAATTGCTGGTCTTCTTGTGAGGAGTCTGGTTCATATTTTGCAGCTCTCCCCTGAGAAAACTATTGCTTCCTGTAAAACCTTGAGTGCAGTTTCTCGGGTTTTACAAGTTGCTTGTGTTCAAGCACTAGAGTGTAAAAGATCTGGAAGTATAAACCCCTCCAGTGTAAATAGTGGTTTGGAAATTTCAGAATCGGTGCCTGATCAACAAAAATGCAATTCACCTGAGACAGTGCAAAATTGGTTTGGTTGCATGAAGTTGTGCATGGAGTTCTTTACCAAGTTTTCTGCATCATCTGAAGATACAAAGAGTTTTATATTGCAGAGTCTTACAAGCATTGATTGCTTGTTTGATTTATTTTGGATAGAAGGTTTGAGAGATGATGTGCTTGGGCACATACTTGATCTCATGAAGGTGAAAATTTAGTTTTACTTGATATTGGCTGTTGAGCTATATATAGCGTAACTTTGGAATTCATATATTATGTTGCTATATTTAATATTATTGTTTTTCAGATTATGCCATCCTCAGAGGAAGATAGAAAAGCAAAGTTACAGTTATGCTCTAAGTATTTGGAAATGTTTACGCAAATAAAAGAACGGGAGAAATTTTTTGTTGATCTGTCTATTGATATGTTGGCTGGAATGAGAGATATGCTTCTGGCTAATCAAGCAGTATGCATCCTATGCTGATTTATTTCTCGATTTTGTTAGTTTAAATGAATATGCATTTTGCAATTTTACCGAACAATTCTCTTTGATGTTTTAATGTTTCAGTACTATCAGGCACTGTTTTGTGATGGGGAATGCTTTTTGCATGTGGTATCATTACTTAACAGCGATCTAGACAAGGAAAATGGGGAGAGATTAGTTTTAAATGTACTCCAAACACTTACTCGTCTGCTTGCAAATAATGATACCTCAAAGGTGCTTTCTTCATTGCTGTCTTATATTTCTCCTTTTTTTCTTCCCTCGTGTGGTAATAGTTCTATGCACCACATTACTATTTCTTGTTTCTTTATTTTTTTCCATTTTGTTTTGATTAAGTGCATATATGTTAATAGATTGTACTGTTGTTATGTCTGGTTAGAAAATTCTTTCTTAAGTTGTCCTTTGGCTGTGTTTTACTGTTGTGTTAGTAAAGACAGATATGTCATTACATTACATCTATATAATGCCCCCAATGCAGCAACTCCGTTATCTTTATGAACTGAAATTTAATTTAATTTAGAAGAATGGGTGAAAGAATATAACTTCTGATTACTTGATCAAAGACCTGTCATACCACACCATAAGAACTAATTCCCATGAAAGGCTTATGCAAACAAATGGCTTTGTTACATGTACATCTCGAATCAAATAAGGATGATTCATTGTTCTCTTTTGTGCTTCAAACCTCTCTGCTCTTTTGATAAATTGATCTCTAGTGAAATTAAAAAAAATAAATCAAAGAGGAATATAAGTGTGATGAACTTGATGTCAAAAACTTTCCTTTGGTGGAAATGGCTACGGAACTCTCTTTATTTTCTATGCACAAGTTCATTGAGATCAAATTTGGTCAACCCCGTACTGGGTAGAATAGGATGTCAACTTCTTAATGTCTGCTATCAATCTGTACCATTTATTTCTCCTTTAGGCCTCACTTTGATTTCTTGTATCAATTTACTTGGAGAAATTTAAATGGTGAATTTTGATTTTCTAGATGCCTTTTATCTCTTTATCTGTTTTTTACAGATAAAAAATTGGCAGGCTACGAGGCTGTTGAGTAAAAAACAAAGGAAAATAAGTATTTTCTAGATGCCTTTTATCTCTTTATCTGTTTTTTACAGATAAAAAATTGGCAGGCTACGAGGCTGTTGAGTAAAAAACAAAGGAAAATAAGTTTTTTCTCCATTTTTTGTGGTAGTATTATAGTATAGGTAATAGTATCTATAAAAAAAATCTCATGTGAATGGAAAAGGGAAGAAAGGCTACTAGCTTAATGCTGTATTTAAAAGTCAACACTCAACTGTAATATTGTCACGCTTCGAAGAGCATTGAACCATAAAAAGAAATTAAACCTTTTTCTTTGGTGCTCTTTCATGGATTTGACTGTCTGTGTTGTTAACCTAAAAGTGGTGGTTCTAATGCATGTTGGGTAATGATTAATGCTGGGAAATAATCGTTTCTTTTTAAATCTCTCTGGAGTCCATTAAATGCTTTTTTTAACACTAAATAAACTAATCCAGCACACCTGTACTGTTGAACCTATGATTCATTTTCAAATTATTTTGGTTGTCTTCTATCTGTGATTTTGAAGAGTTTAGGGTTCTTCACTCATGGAAATTGCATGAAAATTTAGGTTTGAGCCCTAAATGTTTCAGGGGCATGTGATCTCTAGAAACAACAAAAATATATATGCTCAAATGAAACATGTCTAAATGACCCTCCAATTGCCCTTTGGTCCAAGAACAAATGCCTTAGTTTATGCTTTTTAGTAATGCATCGTCCTAGTTATTGTTACTGAACCTCCCCTTACACAGGGGTCTCATATTTTCGTGCTTTAAACTAGACAGGTTCCTTTATGGTCAGATTTGTTTTGCAGTGGTGGGATGTTTGTTTTATGCAGTAAACATTATCCTATACAGTAAAAGGGTACTAGTTGAGCATTATAAACTGTTGCATATTAGCATGCAAATAACAAATCTGAGGTTTGAATGTTTGCCTGATGATATCATTTTTTGTCTTCAATTTTTTTTCAGACTGTAGTCTGTTTGCATTATAACAGAGGGTTTGATATTTATATAATTATCAAGATCTTGTACTTGCCTGTTTGTATCAATGTCCTTCTATTCAAAAGTTCACTTACTGTTCATTATCTCTGGCAGGCCGCATTTAGAGCTCTAGCTGGAAAAGGGTACCAGACTCTGCAAAGTCTACTGTTGGATTTTTGCCAGTGGCATTCAAGTGAAAGCCTTTTAGATGCTTTGCTTGATATGCTTGTCGATGGTAAATTTGATATCAAGATCAGTCCTATAATTAAGGTTATTTACTAATTAGTACCTTTTTTTGATCCACTTGCACTGTTTCATATTCCATTGCAAGAAACTAAAGAAAGTTGCATTTGTTGCATCCAAATGCTATATCTTATTTCAGTAATGATATTTTGACACAACTCCAGGGACACCATACGGTGACACTATATTTTACTGGTCACAGAATGTCATGTGATTAATGTGTGCCAATACATGGTTAATTCAGTTTATTCAAGTGGTTGACGAGTTATTCTTTTTTTTTGTGACGGTTTTTAATAATTTTGACAACCTCTAAAGTTACATGTTTAATGACATGCAAATACTTGATTAATTCAATTCATTATGTGGTTAACGAGTTACCACTTTTTTGTCATAATTAATTTCTATTTTTTAGTACATGGTTAATGACTTATAAATACTTGGTTGATTTAGTTTATTATGTGGTTATTTTGATGCAACATTTACTCACTATTAAGTGTCTGGTTAATGACTTTTGAATACTTGGTTACTTCAATTCATTAAATAATTAGTGAGTTGCTTTGATACTATATTAACCACTTGTGAAATAGTTATTGAAGATCATGAATGACATATTGTTAATTTGGTTGATATTTGTGGTTAATATAGTGTTGAAACTTGAAAGTGGTTAACTTGAATCTAATTAGTGGCTAATAATAACCTCATAATGAATTGAATTAACAAAATATTTGTATGTCATTAACTATACATTTTAGTGGTTGTGAAAAAAGGAATTAATTATGTAAAAAAATTGATAACCCATCAACCACATAATGGACGAAGTTAACCGAATATTTATATTTCTTTAACCCTGTACATTTTGGTGAGTTGTGAAAAGAGAAATTATGTAACAAAATTATTAATTCATCAACCACGTGATAAACTGAATAAATCAAATATTATACGTCTTTCACAGCCCAGCATAGAGTGAGTAGTACTAAGTGTTGGGATTACAGTGTAACTGATTGTGTGTACAAAAATTGTTTTTGTATCATATTTAGTTCTGTTAAGTTTTCCTTTAATAAATCTTAGTCTAGCATTTTCTTATTTTTTCTGCTTTTCTGTTTTTTTCAGAATGAAGATGTGATAATATTATATCTGATTGTGTTGCAAAAGGTTGGCAATTAATTTCCTTTTTCATTATTATTATTTTTTCTTTTCATAATGGTAATTAGTAGTTGCCAAACTTAGTTTTGATAAAGTAATAACATCTGTTTTATTGCTTGTTATTTTGTGATTGGGCAGAGCAGTGAATCATTGCAGCATCATGGGTTGGATGTGTTTCAGCATTTACTAAGAGATTCAATTTCTAATAGAGCTTCCTGTGTCAGAGCAGGGATGCTTGATTTTCTTCTGAATTGGTTTTGCCAAGAAGAAAATGACAGTGTGATATTTCAGATTGCCCAGTTAATTCAAGCAATTGGTGGGCATAGTATATCAGGGAAGGACATCCGTAAAATATTTGCTTTACTCCGAAGTGAGAAAGTTGGAATGAGGAGGCAATACTGCTCTGTTCTATTAACAAGTCTCTTGTCAATGCTACATGAGAAGGGGCCAACTGCCTTTTTTGATCTCGATGGGCTTGATTCTGTAAGTCCTGAAGCTACTGTAAACTCATCTATGACTCCCGAAGTATTTTGTATCTACAGTACTTTTTCTTCTATCCATTCCTGGGCATATAAAATTGTGTATCTTATGGGTGTGTTTCATTTGCAAAAAACACAAGGAACTGTACAAGACAACAAAATTTGTTGTGTTTGATTTGTGAAGTAACTATGGGACTGGATAAAAAAGTGAACGAGGGACTGAACAAAAACCTCAAGTTTTGTCCCTCACCAGACCATGGTATAAAAGGTCGTCCATAGATAGACTATAAAAAAAATTCCTTACACATAAATTGATATTCTTTTTCTCTTTTTCCTCTCCACTCTTATTTCTCGTATATTTCTCCCCACTCTTTGCAAATTATGTGCATGTCACGACAGAATCTACTTATCCGTGCAGTTTGACTTAATTGTGGACTATGAATCTGCATTTAGTCATGCATTTAAAAAAAATAATACTGGAAGGTTCTTATTTTTCTTTAAGTTTACTCTTGGATGTAGAAAACATTGTTTTTGTGGATTTTTAGTGGTTGTTGTATGTTTTGTAAAGTTGCATTTATTTTCCTTTTCCTGCTTGTAGAGCTAATATTCCATTGCCAAATAATATACAGCCACATCGTTCTTATTTGTAAGTGATTTAACATCGTTCTTACTTGTAAGTGATTTATCATCTCATTCCTTTCTAATCCTTGTAGGGTATTATTCTTAAAACGCCTCTGCAGTGGCCGCTCAATAAGGGCTTTTCTTTTTCCTGTTGGCTCAGGATTGAGAACTTCCCTAGAAATGGAACAATGGGTCTTTTCTGTTTTCTTACAGAAAATGGAAGGGGGTCATTGGCTGTGATCTCAAAGGAGAAGCTTATTTATGAGGTTGGGATTAAATCTTCTGAAAATTTTGTTCATGTTGATTGTAATTTTATTTATCTTTTATTCATAACTATTTGATATATTTTCCTTTGACAATTTATCTTTTTTTCTCATAGTCTTGAGGGGCTCCAATTATGTCTCCCCTGTATGTATAGTTGTACAGATTCTTTGTGAAATAATTTACAGCATTCAGATTATACAAGTGTAATTCGTTCAATTATGTCACCCTTTGCTGATAATTTCTTTTGTTGCTTTAGGCCTTACCTTTATATTTTCTGTGCTTGTTGTTGTTGACTTGATTTTGCCTTGGATGTTTGTTTTTGCTTGTCTGTTGTAGTCAATCAACCTGAAGAGACAGCGTTCAGACCTGCACGTTAATTTAGTCAGGAGGAGATGGCATTTTCTTTGCATAACTCATAGCATTGGAAGAGCATTTTCTGCAGGTAGCTTGTTGAGATGTTACTTGGATGGTGATCTTGTCTCATCTGAAAGATGCAGGTTGAAGCCACAATAATATTTTTTATTTATTTAAGGGAGTTTATTTTGTGATCAGTTGCTAAATTGCTTCTTGTGGCAATCTGACTAGATTTGCATGCTTTATTTTTTCAGGTATGCAAAAATCAGTGAACCATTAACTAATTGCATGATTGGTGCTAAACTTAAGATGCCTCACTATGAAGACAGCACACTCACTTTTGAATCCATCCGTGATTCTTGCCCATTTTTTGGCCAAATTGGTCCTGTTTATTTATTCAATGATGCCATTTCATCTGAACAAGTACAGAGTATCTACTCTCTAGGGCCAAGTTACATGTACTCTTTTCACGATAATGAAGCTTTACCACTTTCTGGTGATAAAATACCTAGTGGGATTCTTGATGCCAAAGATGGTCTTGCATCAAGAATTATCTTTGGACTCAATGCTCAGGTCCCTACCCTTTTCTTTTCCCTTTATATATGCCCGCTCATGCATATACAATTATTATTTGTTCCTTTTTCCTAGAGGAGTTACTTTTGAGCCATATTTCATCTATATTTGGACTCAAGCATGTTTGTTACTTTTCTTCCTTCAGGCAAGTGTTGGTAGAATGTTGTTTAATGTTTCACCGATAATGAGTCACGCATTAGATAAGAATTCTTTTGAAGCTTCTGTAATTGGTGGGACTCAATTATGCTCAAGACGCATGCTGCAGCAAATAATATATTGTGTTGGTGGCGTATCTGTGCTTTTCCCTCTAATCACACAGTGTTGCAATTTTGAAAATGAAGTTGGGGAATTTGAAGAGACACCTTTAACACGGTCAACGAGGGAGTGTGTGATGGGTCAAGTTATTGAGCTTATTGCATCTCTTTTAGATGAGAATGTAGCAAATCAACAGCAGATGCACATTGTGTCTGGATTTTCAGTCCTGGGATTCTTGTTACAATCAGTACCTCCACAACAACTTAATCTAGAAACTCTTTCTGCTTTGAAGCATCTTTTTAATGTTGTCTCTAATTCTGGTATACAATTTGTTCCCGTTCCTTGATCATACAATTTTCATCTGTTGATATTTCCTTTTGCAACTATTTGGTCTTTATATTTCCATTGATGCTCACCAGGACTGGCAGAGTTGCTTGTGGAAGAGGCCATATCTAGCATTTTTCTTAATCCTCTTATCTGGGTCTATACTGTTTACAAGGTACAACGTGAACTGTACATGTTTCTGATCCAGCAATTTGACAATGATCCTAGATTACTTAAAAGTTTATGCCGACTTCCACGTGTTCTTGATATAATTCACCAATTTTATTGTGATAATGTAAATTCTCGATTATTTGTTGGAAATAACCTTCTCCAACATCCTGCAAGCAAAAAAGTTATTGGGGAAAGGCCTAGTAAAGAAGAAATGCACAAGATCCGTCTTCTTTTGTTGAGTCTTGGTGAAATGAGTCTCAGGTAAGGTTTATTCTGCTCGATTTGAACTGTTTACAACCAAATTCTCCGTTCAACCAAATTTTTTGGGATATACAGGCAGAATATTGCTGCTGGAGACATAAAAGCTCTCATAGCATTTTTTGAGACAAGTCAGGATATGTCCTGTATTGAAGATGTCTTACACATGATTATTCGCGCTGTTTCTCAGAAATCTTTACTTGCTTCTTTCCTTGAACAAGTTAATATCATCAATGGTTGTCAGGTTTTTGTTAACCTTCTCCAGAGGTATGTTACACATTGTGCATTTTATTAACGGAGGAATAATGAAATAGTTGATAAATCACTTTGATCTTTTTGACGTTCACTCACTTATGGGCAACTCTATTGAGTTGAGTTCTCTTTATCCTCTTCAACAACAGTATATGTTGCTTTAGTCCACCACTTTTATGGTTCTTCCAATGAAGCATGTATATTCATAAAATTTTGGCTGGGATATTTGTGATGCAGAGCAATCCACAAGTACTCCTATAGGACATAGTGCTTTTCCAACTTAAATGTTAAAACCTATATGAATTAAAACTTAATTGACGGTGAAGGTTCTTTTATAGACCTAATAAAGCCAAACAGCCTAATAAGCTCTTCCTATTCCAAGATAGCCAAATAATAAAATCCCTGAATAACCAACAATAAATAATCCCTAACAAAAAAATTGTTACAGGCTAAAAATTGCAAATAAAGAATCCATTGTATATAATTTCCGTCATGCAAGAAAGATCCAGTGGAACTTGACCTGATGGCGTGGTTAGGATTGTAGGATGAAGTCCAGCAATGGGTGATTTAATGTTGGTAATATATTGAGGAAAGAGAATTCAGAGAAAGTTATGGAGATTACAATTAACTAAACAAAATTGTTTCAGCTAAAAAGTTTATGTAGCTGACTTTGACCTACAGATGACTTTAACCTACATAAGTAGTTGGTTACAGCTGTATATTCTTTGAAGCTAGGCTACACCTACTTTGTCCAGAACTATTCTCACCGCCTACAAGTTCAAGGAGAGAAACATTAGGCCACTTAGACAAATTAAGCTCGTCCCCACATTACATGAGTTTAGTAGGAGACATAAGCATTGCCAGGTGTCCGCCCACTGATCCATCCCTTAAAACTTCTGTTTGACATACTGCCATTCCCAGTTTACTTACCGGCAATCGTCTGACCCATTGCAGTCTCAGTGTGTCTTTTCGTTCAATCCTTTTCAAATATATTTTTCTGTCTACCTCGTCTGTGTATGTATCTTGACTGTGTGGATCTATGAAGCACATACACCTCAAATACGACACAATCGACACGACAACACCGGTAATAATTTGTAAAAGGTAATTACAAGTATCGGTGTAGGTGTAGGTTTCAGTGTCCGACACGGACACATGCCATTTTTTAGAGGTGTCGGTGCTACATATGCGTGGACCTTTTTAGATAGTGATGTCAACGAGGCAGCGGATGTGTAGAGGATGCTTCCCAATTCCCACCCTGCCTCCCAATTTTCTCCCCGTCCATGATCCCTGTCACGGGGGAATATTTTTTCCATTCCTATCCCTACAGATTCCCACGGTACCCACAGAGATCCACAAACATCGAATCTTAAGAAAATTTCTATGCTTTTCGATCAAAACTATGACACTTTATTTTGTTATTTCTTTTTCCTTTTAAGAAAAACACATATTTTGGATCTTTCTTTTTTAAAAAATATAAACACATCTTTCTTTTTAAAAAAATATTAACACACCTTGCATCAATTACAAAAAATGCAAAAGCACTTGTAGTTGTTAATGTTTCTTTTCCTGTCAAAAAAATAAATATCCAATCGAATCTGTTGCTACCATGCATAATCATACAAAAACGGTTAGATAAATATACCACAATGCATAGCAAAATAGAATTGAATGATAATCTAAAACATATATATATATATATATATATATATATATATATATATATATATATATATATATATATATATATATATATTCAGGGTTGGGGAATTTGTGGGGCAGAGGGTACTTCCCCGATCCCCTCAAAGTGTCATCGAGGGAACTTTTTTCTCCATCCCCGTCTCCGTGGGAGGAAAAATATCTGATTTTGGAGTAGGGGTGGCAAAATGGATGGATTGGATAGATATTGATTGAATTGTTAATGGATGGATCAAAACAATCTATCAATCCATCAAGGATCCACTGAAATTTCTTATAAAAAATCCAATACAATCTATCCATTAAGAATAAAATCTATCTAATTCATCCATTAACATAATTCTAATGGACGGATATCCATCCATCCATAAAATGAAATATATATATATATATATATATATATATATATATATATATATATATATATATATATATATATATATATATATATATATATATATATATATATATATATATATATATATAATGTGAACAATGTTGACATTGTTTAAATTTTAAAAGTGTAATCCTGTAAGAAAAAAAATTAACAAGTCTGCTATTTATAGAATTTCATTTATGCAAACTGTTGATATATGTAAATATATATATAGTGTTAAGAATATTTGTATATAGAATAGTCCCACATCGACTATATCATGTAATTAGTTGTAATCTATCTATATATAATAATGTCTCCGTAGTGCTTTTTAAACACACGGTTTAATCTAAATGTCTCTTAGTCTCGCTTATTTCAACATGGTATCTAGAGCCTGCTAAGAGGCAATTCTTTCTTCACCGTGCTTTACCCGGTCGATCCACTGTCTTCCGGTGAAAATATTTTTTTGCAAACCGTGTTGTCACTCCGGTTTGCCTCTCATTTTTCAATATTCTCCGGTAATCACCTTGCTGCCGCCACTGCCGCCGTTACTATTCCGGCAAAACTTCCGACGACGTTTCGGAAAACCGTTCTCACCATTCAACTCGCCGTCCTCCGATCCGGCCATCGCCCTTTTCTTTCGCTGCTGCCCCGCGTGTCCGGTGTCTGATTCCGACCATTTTTCCGCCGATCTACTCGCCTCTCCCTATCCGTTTCAGATCCGGCTTCTGTTTTACTTTCCGACTCACGGAAAACGGTGCTCCAGTGCAAACAGCCCCGATTTCACTCCGTTTTTTTGTGTCACTAAGCCATGGGAGACTGATTCTTTCTCGTTTACTAAAGTTCCACTTATCCCATGTGAAAAACTAACCGGATCAACAAACTATAACATATGGGCTCGTGCTGTCGATATGTGGTTTCATGGTCAGGGATATGAAGATCACCTAACCACAAAATTGACTAATGTTGCTGTCGCCAAACTCGCTAAATGGAAGAAAATTGATGCCTCTCTGCTTACCGTGTTATGGTTCTCCATAGCACCTAACCTCCAAGCGCAATATCAAGCCTTTTCCACTTGCAATGAGGTTTGGGAAAAGGCCAAGAAAGTCTTCTCCAACGACGTTCATTATCTATATAGTGTCATCCTCAAACTCGACACACTGAAGTTAGAGAATATGGATATGCAAACCTATCTGAGTAAGCTTGATGCCTTGAAAGCTAGTTACGCAACCTTCATGCCGTACGCAAAAGATGCAACAGCTCATGCCGAACAACAGAGTAAATTTTTCATGGTCATGGCACTTAAATGACTACCATCCGAACTCGACTCCGTTCGTAACCAGATTTTATCAGGTACTACTGTTCCTAACTATGATGCAGTTAGTGAACAATTGTTGCGCTTGGCTACACCTCATGCGTTTGGTCCAGTTACCCCTCCATCTATTGTTGCTCCGACATCAGGTGACACTGCTGCCCTCGCATCTCTTGGCAACAATCAGAATCGCCCTCGAGGAGGGTCATCCAACTCCAAACCTCGTCCCAAGTGTGACCATTGTAACCAGCTTGGGCATACTATCGACCGTTGTTGGAAGCTACATGGCAAACCCCCACGTCAGGTAAATGCAGCTCAAAGTGATAACCCAGACACTATGCAGACTTCACCTTCTATTCAGAACCCTACGCCAAGCTACGAGGATTTTCTCAGGTGGTGTCAGACTAATCAGGCCTCTGGTTCCACGGCTTCGATTGCACACACTGGTAATTCATCTGTTTGCTTCTCTCAATCATCTTCTCTTGGTCCTTGGGTCCTCGATTCTGGTGCGTCTGATCATGTTACTGGTAATAAAGGTCTTTTTTCTTCCCTCTCTACCTCTGGTTTCTTACCCACTATAACTGCCGCAAATGGTTCTCAAACCCGATCCCAAGGGATTGGTACTGTTCAAATTTTACCATCTCTCTCTGTTACTTCTGTTCTATATGTACCTAATTGTCCATTTAATTTGCTGTCAGTCAGTCGTTTAACCCGTTCCCTTAATTGTTCTATCACCTTTACTAATAGTAATGTCACTTTGCAGGATCAGAGTTCGGGACAGACGATTGGCGTCGGATGTGAGTCTCAAGGCCTCTACTACTTCTCTTCGTCATCTACCACATGCTCCACCATAGATTCTCCTCTCATTATACATGCGCAGTTAGGTCATCCAGGTCTTCCCAAGCTACAAAAGTTGGTGCCCAGTTTAACTAAATTATCCACTTTACATTGTGAGTCTTGTCAGTTAGGGAAACATACTCGTAGTCAATTTTCCGATCGAGTCAATAAACGGGCTGCGTCCCCTTTTGCTTTAGTTCACTCCGATGTTTGGGGTCCCTCGCGTACTGTGTCTACTTTTGAATCTAAGTATTTTGTAACTTTTATTGATGATTTTTCACGTTGCACATGGCTATTTTTAATGAAGAACAAATCTGAATTGTTTTCCATTTTTGAAAAGTTTTATCGAGAAATAAGAACCCAATTTGGTTTGCCTATTCGTACCTTAAGAAGTGACAATGCACGTGAGTATTTATCCCAACAATTTCAAACTTTTATGTCATCCAATGGTATTTTGCACCAAACATTTTGCCCTCATACACCCCAACAAAACGGGATAGCCGAACGCAAAAATCGGCACCTCGTAGAAACCACTCGGACCCTACTTCTCCATGGTAATGTTCCTCTCCGATTTTGGGGTGATGCGGTGCTCACATCATGTTACCTCATAAATCGCATGCCCTCATCTGTCCTTAATAATAAAATCCCTTATTCAATCCTGTTTCCAAACTCTCCACTTCACCCAATTCCTCTTCGAGTCTTCGGGTCTACGTGTTTTGTACACAATCTCTCTCCTGGTCTTGATAAACTATCAGCTCGATCACTAAAGTGTGTCTTTCTTGGCTATCATCGATCCCAAAAGGGTTATCGTTGCTACTCTCATACTCTACAACGATACCTCGTATCCGCCGATGTTACGTTCTTCGAGTCTGTTCCATATTTCGAGTCCAGCCAAGTGACTACGGAACCTCTACAGGAAAGTATTCCCACACCTCCTTCGGGCGTCCCATCTGTCATTATTCCCCATCATTCTAGGGAACCTGATCCACTAGATACCCCTACGGTTGACCCTATCACTCCTCGCCCACTTCAAACATACCAGCGTCGTCACCCAACGTCTGTTGTACCTTTCCCTGAAGTCGTACATGTCCCTGAAGTTGTACCTGTCTCTGAAGTCGTACATGTCCCTGAGGTCAATACAGACTCTCCTCCGACGCTTTCGCCATCACCGGATATGATCCTGCAACCCGAGTCTGATCTTCCGATTGCCCTTCGAAAAGGTATACGTCAAACACGAAATCCCTCTCCACATTATATTGATTTATGTTATCATCGTCTTTCCCCTTTGCAGTATACTTGTTTGTCTTCCTTGTCTTCTGTTTCTATTCCTAAAACTCCAGGTGAAGCATTATCTCACCCTGAGTGGAGGCAAGCAATGATTGATGAAATGTGTGCTCTTCAAAGCAGTGGTACCTGGGAACTGGTTCCTCTACCCCATGGGAAATCTTTAGTAGGTTGTCGTTGGCTTTATACAGTGAAGGTTGGTCCAGATGGTAAGATTGATCGATTTAAAGCTCGCTTGGTAGCCAAAGGATACACTCAGATTTTTGGGTTGGATTATAGTGATACCTTTTCGCCTGTAGCCAAGATGGCATCTGTTAGACTTCTTCTAGCCATTGCAACCATTCAACATTGGCCTCTTCATCAACTTGACATCAAAAATGCATTCTTACATGGTGATCTTGAAGAGGAAGTATATATGGAGCAACCACCTGAATTTGTTGCTCAGGGGGAGTCATCTAGTATGGTTTGTAGGCTACACAGGTCTCTTTATGGTCTTAAACAATCTCCGAGAGCTTGGTTTGGCAGATTCAGCACTGTAGTACAACAATTTGGTATGGTCCGTAGTGAAGCTGACCATTCTGTTTTTTATCGTCACTCACCCCAAGGGTGTATTTATCTTATTGTGTATGTAGATGACATTGTCATAACTGGTAGTGATCAACAGGGAATACTCCAGTTGAAACAACATCTCTCGAAACAATTTCAGACAAAAGATCTTGGTAAACTCCGCTATTTCTTGGGTATTGAAGTAGCCAAATCTAAAGATGGTTTAGTGATTTCTCAGCGGAAATATGCTTTGGATATTTTGGAAGAAACAGGTTTGTTAAATGCTAAACCAGCCGATACTCCTATGGATCCAAGTGTCAAACTACTACCTAATCAGGGGGAGCCTCTATCTGACTCAGGAAGGTATAGGAGATTGATTGAAAAGTTGAATTATCTCACAGTCACTCGTCCGGACATTTCTTTTGCAGTTAGTGTGGTAAGTCAGTTCTTAAATTCCCCTTGTCAGGAACACATGGATGCTGTTATCCGGATTTTGAGATACATCAAATGTGCTCCAGGAAAAGGTCTTGTGTATGAGGATAAAGGACATACCCAGATAGTTGGATACTCCGATGCTGATTGGGCAGGGTCACCTACTGACAGACGATCCACCTCTGGGTATTGTGTACTTGTTGGAGGAAACCTTATATCTTGGAAAAGTAAGAAACAAAATGTTGTCGCAAGATCAAGCGCCGAGGCAGAGTATAGGGCCATGGCAATGGCAACATGTGAACTTATCTGGTTAAAACAGTTGCTCAAGGAACTTCAAATTGAAGAAGCAAGACCAATGACACTTATTTGTGATAATCAAGCTGCATTGCACATTGCTTCAAATCCAGTCTTCCATGAGAGGACCAAACATATTGAGATAGACTGTCACTTTGTCAGAGAGAAGATCGAGTCAGGCGACATCGTCACAAGCTTTGTCAACTCTAATGATCAATTGGCAGATGTGTTTACAAAATTTCTACGAAGCCCCAAAACTAACTATATATGTAACAAGCTTGGTGCATTTGATTTATATGCTCAAGCTTGAGGGGGAGTGTTGATATATATATATATATATATATATATATATATATATATATATATATATATATATATATATTGTTAAGAATATTTGTATATAGAATAGTCCCACATCGACTATATCATGTAATTAGTTGTAATCTATCTATATATAATAATGTCTCCGTAGTGCTTTTTAAACACACGGTTTAATCTAAATGTGTCTTAGTCTCGCTTATTTCAACACAAACAAATACATTACATTTAACTCACATCAATTTTACCACCACCAGTGCTATTTTTAACTATCCAATTTCATTAAGTTGTACTGGTAAAAAAGTTTCAAAAGTATATGGATTCTAAATAACACGTAATATTGAGTGGGTATTTTTAAATTTTAAGAAAATAATTAAACAATCCAATGGATTTTTTAAATTGGTTGGATGGATTGGATTGGATCAATCCAATTAACTAATAATTTTTGTTATGGATAGATTGGATGGATAATTTAGTGGATGAATTGGATAGATTTTGGTTTAATAGATTTCATTGCCACTCCTATTTTGGAGTCCCAAACAGATTATCTCCATGGGGATCCCAGTTAACAGCTCCAAATTGACATCCCTATTTCTAGACCTACCTTTTTTCGTTGTTGTCGTCTTATCTCCCTTGGCAGAATCTGCAGTCACCGTTCTGTACTGCTATCTGTACAAACCAAGGCCGGACCTCCTGTGTTCTCTTGTAACATCCATTTAGTTTTGGATGGACCCAATCCATCTAACAAATTTACAAAATCCATTGGATTGTTTTATTATTATTTTAAGAAGAAATAATATTTCATATGTTGTACACATAAAAAGAAAGAAATAATGTCTCTTACTTGAGCATTTTTCCTAAGTTCCTAAAAACACTTTTATTTTTCAGAAATAAATACTTATACATAGGATTTTAAATATTCTAGATTGGAGGTTACCTAAACAATTCTATGAAGTTAGTTCTTATGCATTTTGTTTTGTAATAGGGAATATGAGCCTATCCGATTGCTGAGCTTACAGTTCCTAGGGAGGCTTTTGGTTGGCCTACCGTCTGAAAAGAAGGGGTCAAGATTCTTCAATATCCCAATGGGAAAATCCAAATCTCTTTCAGAAGAACATAAGAAAATCAGAATGCAACCAATTTTCTTAGCTATATCTGATAGACTTTTCAGCTTTCCGCAGGCAGAAAATTTTTGTGCTACTTTATTTGATGTTCTTCTTGGTGGTGCTAGCCCCAAACAGGTAATGTGTCATATGGATAATGGACCCCTCTCCCTAAGATCCTGTTTATTTTCCGTTAGTTCAATATTCCTTATGAAAGTTTTCGAACAGCATTGATGTGCTTGACAAGACTGAGTGAATTAGTTATTATGCTGCTTATTTGATGGTCATATGCTGACTATCACTAATGTAAATTGTGTGGTTTACAGGTTTTACAAAGACACAGCCACCTTGAGAGGGCAAGAAGCAAGAGCAGTAGCTCTCATTTTTTACTTCCTCAGATGTTGCCTCTGATTTTTAGATATTTGTCTGGCTGTGAGGATACATCCGCAAGAATAAAAATAATCAGAGATATACTTGACCTTCTTGATTCAAATGCTTCAAATATCGAAGCTTTTATGGTATGGTGATTACAAGTTCTTTTTTGCCAACAGTTGATAACTTGGTGAATTATTTTTTGATTAATTATATTGTTAATAGGAATATGGGTGGAATGCCTGGCTAACATCTTCTCTAAAGCTTGGTGTGTTAAAGGACAAAAATGTTGAGTTGCATAATCATGGTAACAATAAAATGGATGAGCTGCTTGTGGTGAGAAATTTGTTTTCTCTAGTTCTGTGTCACTATCTGAATTCTGTAAAAGGTGGATGGCAGCAGTTGGAAGAAACGGTCAATTTCATTGTTATGCACTCTGAGGAGGTATGTTTGGAATCAAGTTACTGGTTGACATTTTATTCTTTAATGACGCAATTATGTTTTTGAAATATTCTAGTTTCATTATTATAGACTGCTCCTGTTTCTTTACTCAAGTGACGATTTTGTTTAAAACTCTCCTTGTAGGGTGGAAATTCATATCAGTTCTTTCTCCGTGATATATATGAAGACGTGATTCAAAATTTGGTGGATTTGTCAGCTGCAGACAATATTTTCATTTCACAACCCTGTCGAGACAATACACTGTACCTTTTGAAATTGATTGATGAGATATTGATCTCCGAAATTGATAAAGAACTCCCGGTACTGGGCTAACCTACACTTTTAATTCATGAACTGTTCAATTTTTTTCTCGATAAGAGTAAATTAAATGTGTGGAGGATGAGATATACTTATAAAGAACATCAAAAAACATTTTGGACGGTGGGTATCACTGCAACAGAATACTCAAATTTTATTGAAACGTCCGTAGTCTCAGCATTGTATAGACGTCATCATGACAACTGTGTCTCATAGTTAGGTGGCACAAGACAACTTCAGCTTGATTTATCAGCACTCTACTAAACCATATAACACATGTGCGCCACTGCAGCATCAAAACTGCCCTACTAACCCAAAAACAAGGCTTATAACTTGAGCTTAGGTCCCCTCTAACTCAAACCTAAGAAGTTGGTTTGTTTGGTGAGGACAAACTCAAAGTATGGTATAAGAACAATAGGATAGAAGACTGATTATATTACTGTGATACTGAGGATTAACCCTCATACAATGACCGGTATTTAACAAACAATGGATAGAGGTAGTATATCCTTGCAATAATTGAAAATATATGAACGATAAATGATATTCTCACAATGACAATATCTCTATTGAGATGAGAATAATTCTCAATGACAATATCCCTATTGAGATGAGAATAATTCTCACTCCACATTCCCCAATGAGAATTTCCCTTTAGATTTTCCGGCAAGGTCCACTCTTGCATAACCTTAATCTTCTCAGTATCTGTTGTGAATCCTTGTGCTGAAATAATATCACCCAAGTACTCCAATTGAACATTCCATCACAATCCTAAGATGTTGATTGTGAGCTTTGGTTTCGACTATAGACCAATATATCATAAAAATATACCAATACATATTTCCTCAAATATGGTTTTAAAATGTGAGTAATTAGGAGCTGGATAGTAGAAGGTGCATTTGTTAACCCAAAAGGCATCACTAGGTATTTGTAATGTCCCTCATGGGTATATGAGGGTTCTGGGTGCTGTTTTTGGAATGCCACTCTCCTTCATCCTAATTTGTTGATACCCTGGCTTTAGATTTAGTTTAGAAAATATCACAGCTCCCCACAACTCATCTAACAATTCTTCAATAACTGGAATGGGAAATTTGATTGAAATAGTGATATTATTTAGAACTCTATAATCCATTCGAAACCTCCAACTTCCATCTTTTTTTTTACTAGAATTATAGGGTAAGGATTTATACTTGGCCTAATGAGACCTGTAACTAACATAGCTTTGACATATGCTTCAATAGCCTTTAATAGCCTCCTTTTGATGGTATGGATACTTATAGGGCCTGATGTTAGTTATCTGGGAGCCTTTTTTGATGTCAATAGCATGGTATGGTCACAACGCACATGAGGAGGTAAGATTTCCACTTCTTGGAATAAAGCAGCATACTCATCCAACACTTCTCCCAAACTTGCAACCTCTCCCTTCACCTCATGTGAATAAAGGTTTCATAACCAATTCCACATAAAAAGAGCCTCGTCACATTTCTGAAACTCCTTGAACATAGCCTTTAAAGAAGCTTCTGTTCTTGACAATTAGGGATCCCCTTTAATCTCCACCCTTTTGCCCTCAATAGTCACCCACATCACATGTTCCTTGAAGTTAGCTTCAGACTTCCCTAACCCTTCCAACCATTCTGCATCACTGGTGCATTAGGCAATTTCAATTGCAAGTCTTGACACCCCTCTTTCGTACCTTGCGGCCAACCCCAAACTAGGATCAGGTTTGATCCCAATTTCAGCCATAACTCATGAGAAATTAAATTATGAGATGCCACGGAGTCCACAAGTACCATCACCATTTTCCCCTGAATTTTACTCCATAGCTTCAGTGACTTTTTTGAAGTCATTCCCGCCACACTCCCCATATGCAACTACATAGCACACACTTCCTCCGCCACCCTATTATCATTATCGTCCTTCCCACCTCCCTCTCCTAAAAGCAAAACGTGTAAGTGTCGGTTTTTGCACACATGGCCGGGTACGAACTGTTCATTGCAATGAAAACACAAACCACATTGCCTATGATTCTTCCAGTCAGCATCTGAGTACGCCGGAAAGCAGAGTTCCACGAGAAGCGCCGTTGCTGCTTCCATCGCAGCATTGAGCCACCAGTTGTACTGGGTTGACCCTGATTAACTTGAGTTGGATCCTTGGGCTTGTGTTACTGAGTTAATTTACTGAATGAATCCAGAACCTTGACCCGGCCCATCCCAGCGGCTCTTCAAAGCAGGCCTATTATCCATTGGTTCAATCATTTTACTGGACCCACCCCCTTCCAGGCCCAACACACGATTTTTCTCTTCAATCTTTCTCGCCATTTTAATCGTGTTTCCCAAATCAACAGTGTCGTGTATACGCACCTCTGCTCGCGCTGATTCCTTCAACCCATTCATGAATGCTCCACACAGCATCTCCTCATCAGCATAGCATAACAGTGATGAAACAAGTTCAAATTGGTCGAAGAACTCAACAACATTATGAGTTTGTTTCAAACTCATTAATACTTCATACGAATTCTCCAATGTTGCATCCTGGATTCGGCTCACAACGCGCATCGCAACAGAATCCAGGAAATACGCTACGATCTGGCTTCCCATCATTGAAACCAATTAAGTGCTTTTGATTCAAAACAAATTGAAGCCTCATGCACCGTCTCCTCCTCGGGAATATGGTTCATCGTGAAATACAGCTCAGCACGGTACCAACCATAAGGATCTTCACAGGAAAACTACAGAACCTTCAAACGCCTCATTCGCTCCTCCCAGCTATCTAATTGCCGTTCACGAACAGCGACATTCGCGCCCTCATGCCTATTGGTGTTTTGTTTCTTAATCAGCGCACAACATCATCGCCTCATCCAACAATTGTGATTCTCATGACGAATCTTCGTCTCCTCCATGCGTTTCTCCAAATTCTCAAGCCGTTTCATTCTTGTCACTACCATATGCTCCCGGGTCGAACTATGAATACCAATTAAACAGTAGTATGGTATTAGAACAATAGGATAAAAGACTGATTATATTACTATGAATACTGAGGATTAACCATCTTACAACGACTGGTATTTAAGAACAATAAATGATATTCTCAGTGAGAACATCCCTACTGAGATGAGAATAATTCTCACTCAGTCTCCAATTTCCATTTCAAAACCAACCTCCTTTGCACAACCTGTGAAACCTTCCTTTTAACCCCTTCTCTTCTTCATGCACCCTGGTTCCCTCCTCCACTCCCTGACTGGCCAGGTAAGCAGATAGTTATTTCCTCTCTATTTTCCAGTATTAGCTCATTGTTCCTTCCTTCCGTCATCACTAACAGTTTCACTTGTGCTCCAAAGTTGCTACAATTAAGGTGGCTTTCCATTGGGTCTTACTCTGAGTGTTCTAAACTGAGAAACAATGTAGAAATAAACTTTCTCCAAACTTCATTCATATATATGTTATGTCTATAATAGGATAATTTCATGTCTATAATAGCATTTAAGAAATATTGAAGTCTTTTATCATGTTTTGATTTCATTGTATCGTTATGTTTAGAACCTATTAAAATTTTTTAAAATTGATAGTATTTTATTAGAGATATGCTAATATTTTTCCCTTGCAGCTCCTTGGAAGTGAATCTAATTTTCACCTTGATTTGGAAATGGAATGTCACAAGGAGTACAGTTCTGCCTTAAAAGATGTGTTGATAGGAGAAGCCGATGAGCAAACATCTAGGTATTAAATGACAGAACCCTGCTCTCCCCCTCATGGCACTACATACACTAGAAAAATATAATTATTTGATGCTTGTGATACCATTATTTACTATTGGCCATGTACTCTTTCAGAAAATCACAAAATAATAAGCAGCTAATACCATGTGACAATTCAATAGAAGATAAATGGTGGAATCTCTATGACAATTTGTGGGTTGTTATTAGCAAAATGAATGGGAAGGGACCCAGTAGCGCGTTACCAAAAACAACGTCATTTGCAGGACCATCTCTTGGTCAAAGGGCTCGTGGTTTAGTTGAGTCGTTAAACATTCCTGCTGCCGAAGTGGCTGCAGTTGTTGTATCAGGAGGGATAGGCAATGCTTTGACTGCAAAACCTAACAAAAATGTTGATAAAGCAATGGTTTTACGAGGAGAGAGGTGCCCTAGAGTTATTTATCACCTTGTTATTCTTTATCTGTGTAAATCTTCTCTAGAAAAGGCATCACGGTGTGTGCAACAGTTCACCTCACTTTTACCCTGCCTTTTAACTGCTGATGATGAGCAAAGCAAGAGTAGGCTGCAACTTATCATCTGGTAATATTGCTAGCTAATACATGAAGCAAGTATATGACTCTACAAGTTTACTTATCATGTATTATAATAATATTTTTTTTTCTTTTTTAGAGTCAGTTCTCAATTTGTAAGATTGACCTATGACCCACTAATTTTTTGTTTGGTTCTTGGTAGGGTACTGCTTTTTGTTAGGTCACAGTATGGAATGTTGGACGATGGTGCTCGTTTTCATCTTTTATCACATTTGATCCGTGAGACTGTTAATATTGGAAAATCAATGCTTGCTACTAGCCTTGTGAACCGTGATGACACTTTGGAGCCAAACTACAATTCAAAAGAAGCGGGATCCATTCAAAATTTGATTCAAAAGGATCGAGTTCTGGCAGCAGTATGTCTTAAAATGCTATACTGAACAAGTTATAACACTGACAACGTGTTACACACGCTTTTGTGTGTGTGCGTGTGTGTGTGTTGGGGTGGTGGGGGGATGTAATGCTATTAAAACTTAAAAAGAGAATTTAATCAAAAATAGATTGATGATCAAATGGTTGGTATTTCCTATTTGAAAAATATCATATATGATAAATTTCAAGAAATCTAATAAATTGATTAAAAATTATTTTGGAGCAGTATGAAATTTACATCAATAATTTTGGAAGAAATTTGTCTATTGAATTGTGTGAATAGCAGTCCATGATATGCATGCCTATAATTCAAGTTATAATGCGATCAAGTATCAACAGTAAATATTAATTTATTATTAAATACCTAAATGACTATGGTTAATGCATTTTTGTGTATGACGTTTGTTGAAAATTCCGCCTTCATTGCGGTCCATCTCAAGCCGTAAAATTACGGCATTTGGATTGCCTTCATTGTAGCCTCCGACACTTTCATTTTGTTGGGTGAGAAGGGGTGGATTTAGTTCTACATTGCCTAGAGATATGACATGTATAATGTTTATAAAGCTTGGGCAGCCCTCACCTTACAAGCCGGTTTTGTAAGGTTGGGTTGGGCCTAACCCAAATTCTAAGAACATTGTATTTGTCATACCTCCTTTCAATCCTAATTTTCCACTGTCTACCAGTGCTACGTCATGTTTTTAACTGAATTCTTTCACATTTTAGATCAGCGATGAAGCTAATTATACGAAGATATCAAAAATTGACCGCTCCCAGCAAATACAGGAACTTCATTGTAGAGTAGATGAAAACACCTTGGCAGAATCTACTAGTAAGCAAACTCTAGAAGATGAAATCCAGAATAGCTTGAACTCAATCCTTTCTTCAGATGATAGCAGAAGAGCTGAATTCCAACTTACCTATGAGGAGGAGCAGCAAAATGTTGCTGTATGTATAACATCCTTGTCTCGAAATTACTATTTTTCCTTTGGCCCTGCTTTTCTTTTCATAAATGGTGTTAGATTTAATTTTGATATATGTATAAACAATTAGGTTTGCTTTTACAGGAAAAATGGATACACATGTTTCGATCATTAATTGATGAGAGAGGTCCATGGTCTACTAATCCTTTTCCAAATTGTGTGGTGACACACTGGAAACTTGACAAGACAGAAGACACACGGCGAAGGAGGCCAAAATTAAGGCAAAGTTATCATTTTGATGAAAGTCTCTGTAATCCACTTCCTGCTACTGTTAGCGGATTTGCTAGTCCTGTTAACGAAAGTAATCCTGGTTTTGTGGGTAATATACCTGAACAAATGAAGCAGCTCTTGCTGAAAGGGATAAGAAAAATAACTGACGAGGGATCCTTTGACGCCAATGAAACCAATGCTGAAATCAATGGACCTAATACATCAATTCCCTCTGATCATTCAGACTGCCAATCTTCTGACTTACTAAAGGATAACAGTGACAGAAAGGATATTGTGCTTGAACGAAGAGACACTCCCTCTCCACCTGAGACAGAAGCCAGCGAGGTATGTGGTTTCTAGGAATATACTTTGATATTTAGAGAGAATCTGAAACTGTATTACAATTGTGAATGCCGTGCCTAATTACTATTTTCAGGTGCTTGTGTCAATTCCATGTGTTCTTGTGACTCCTAAGAGAAAATTAGCTGGTCATTTGGCAGTCATGAAAAATGTTTTGCATTTCTTTGCCCAATTCTTAGTTGAAGGTACTGGTGGATCATCTGTTTTTAGAAACTTTGATGCCAGTAATTCTGATATGACCAAGTCTGTTCAAAGGCAAAGATCAATGAAGTGGCCTTCTTCTGATATGGATCTTCAGAAGGGAATTACAATCGGTAATGTAGAGGTAATAAATGGAAATGGGCCTGTTAAATTTATGAGATGTGTTAAACGCCATCGAAGGTGGAGCATGGCTAAGGTCAGTTTATTGGTTTCATTATCTTCTCAAATTATGTCATTTTATAGGTTGATAGCGCTTTTTCTTTTCTGTTTTTGGGGTTGATTCTTTGACTGATTACTGTTTTAGATAAAAGCTGTTCATTGGACCCGATATTTGCTTAGATATACAGCAATAGAGATTTTCTTCAGTGATTCAGTTTCCCCAGTATTTCTGAACTTCGCCTCACAGAAGGATGCAAAAGATATAGGAAACTTGATAGTTGCTACCAGAAATGAATATTTATTTCCCAAAGGAAGTGGAAGGGACAAGAGCGGAGCTATAAATTTTGTTGATCGACGAGTGGCACTGGAAATGGCAGAAACGGCCAGAGAAAGCTGGAGGAGAAGGGATATAACAAACTTTGAATATTTGATGATTCTCAACACACTTGCGGGAAGATCTTATAATGATTTGACCCAATATCCTGTTTTTCCTTGGGTCTTGGCCGATTACACGTCAGAGGTTCTTGATTACAATAGATCATCTACATTTCGAGATCTGTCAAAGCCTGTTGGAGCACTTGATACCAAACGATTTGAGGTTTGTCTAATTTCGTTTCTTGAAATATTGATTGGATTTTTTTTTTACTAGTATTGCACTATTCTTAATGTATGCTTCTTACATTTAGGTGTTTGAAGATAGGTACCGTAACTTCTGTGATCCTGATATTCCCAGGTAATTTATCAGGCTTGGTTTCTTGGTTTACTATAATCTTTTATTTATTTAGCTCTCTCTCTGTCTCTCACTCTCTCTCTCTCTCTCTCTCTCTCTCTCTCTCTCTCTCTCTCTCATACACACACACACAAAAAAAAAACTAGGTGAGTGTAAGAGGAGTTCATGTTGATCATACAACCATTACTGATATTGCGGCCATGCTTAAGTATAATCTTGCTGTCTATGCATGGTCATATAATTATGATTAGTTCCTATCACACTTTTACTTGTTATTCCCTAATGTGCACATGCTCACATATTGGATGAGAGTATGTCCCCATGAGAAGAATAAATTTGAACCTGCAATGCAACATTTGAATGGTCAAAATCCTTTTATTCTCACTTTCACTAGATACACTTCACACACAACTCTCTCTCAGTGCTGTTGTTTGTCTATTGATGCAGCTTCTACTATGGATCTCATTACTCAAGTATGGGCATTGTGCTTTATTACCTTCTTAGATTGGAGCCTTTTACCTCTCTTCACCGTAATCTGCAGGTATCTCGTCACATGATATATTATAAGCATTAACTTATTTTTCTCACGTTCAACTTCAATTTGCACGACAAAATTGCAAATTGCAAAGTTGGTTTCATCCAAATTAAAACACTTTTTTTCACTTTAAATCTTTTTTTTTTTTGTCAATTCCTTAATATTTTCTTTCTTTTTCCTCCTTTTTTAGCCTAGTTTTCTTCCTTCCGCTCATATTGCATCATGATTCTTTTTTGTAATTTCTTTTGTCAGGGGGGTAAATTTGATCACGCTGACCGACTTTTTCAAAGCATAGAGGGCACATTCAGAAATTGCCTTACAAATACTAGTGATGTGAAGGAGTTAATACCCGAGTTCTTTTACATGCCTGAGTTTCTTTCAAATTCAAACTCTTATCATCTAGGAGTTAGACAGGATGGCGAACCTATTGGGGATGTTTTCCTCCCTCCATGGTCGAAGGTAAGTGAATACCCTAAAATCAACTATGTAAACATGAAAAAAAAAAGAGAAAAAAAGTGACATTCATTAAATATGCTGGGAATTTTGTTTGAGCTTGGCACGTTTTTATTATGAATCATACTCTCTCAATCATCTATCTTAGCAGCAAACATTGATCAGATTTGACCTTTGAAGTTCAAATTTTGGTCGTCTAAAAATTTGTTGCGGTTACATTTACAAATGTGGAAACCACTCATTCTCTCTGAAGATCTATATGAGTAACCCATTTGAACTTCTACAACATAAATTGTGAGCTTTGCCCAAAAGAGATGCAAGATGAATAACTTCGTTATTTCAAGTAATAAATTAACATTTCAGTCTACCCAATGGTAATAATAATTTCAATGTTTAATATTACTGAAATCCTTAACCCAAAAAATTCAGGATTACAAATCGCATCTTTTTATGTAACCTAAGACAATAGACATCTAATGAAACTTCACTCTTGTTTAAGATGTTTATATTGAACCTACAGCTACATGAACTCCTTTAAACAAGGAAACCTCCAAATTCACTATGTAAAGCAATGTGCATTGCATTATCAAAGTCGTGGGAGTGTAGGAATTAATGTTTATGGATCTTGCAACCGTTGAGGATTGCTCAACTACTAAACAGTGTTATCAAATAGCGGTGCCATGACCGCTGTGGCGGATATACATGGTGGTTTTTGTACTCGCCACAATGGTAAATATCGGCCGATATCGTGGGTTTTTCCACCATAATCAGCTTTAGCGGCGCTGCAAAGCGGCTGGTATGGCGGGATTTTGGCTCTCCGCCATGAATCGCCATCGCCATCGATAACACCGCTGCTAAAAGAGATGGTCAAGGTAGTCCTTAAAAAAAATAAGCATTCTTGCACCTGTTTTTTGGGGTTGTGTTAGACTCAAATTATAAGATAGAAAAACCTATCCTAGAAATGATATTGGATTGCCTGCAGAAGTCTAGTCAATGTAAAGCTTAACTTTCAATTTTTCAAATATTTTTACTCTTCTAGTAGGGTACTACTCTGATGTTATCTTAAAATTTAGGCTGGCCTAATTCAGCCTTAAAAAAATTACGTTGTACGATGAAAGATGTCTACTATTTATATTATAGATATTATGTTTTAGGTCGTATCACATTTAATGTGGAACTTTTAACACTAACTATACTAACATTCGTCATTATAAAAAACTCTTGGTGCAGCATATGTTTTTTATCATATGTTAAGTAACTTTCAAACTAGTTCATGTTTCCGGGGACAAATATGTGTAAAACGAAACTGAGTATCAAAGCAACACAAATAATATCTTTTGGGGACAACTGTATATCACTTGATAAAAGTTGATTGATTCTTGAGGTTTTTATGTTTTTATTTTATTCTATTCTCTCTAAACACTACAAGATACCACAAATGTTAATCTCAGCTAGTGCGTATATCTCTTGTTATTATATATTTAAAATTTTGAAATATTTACATGAGGTAGTTAAAGTCAAACAGAAATTTCTTGCAATAACATTCTAATTTAGCAAACAGGAAGTACTTAATTTCAAATCAAAATTTGCACAGGGTTCTCCTGAAGAATTTATTAGGAGAAACCGGGAGGCCCTTGAAAGTGAATATGTTAGTTCAAATCTTCATCACTGGATAGATTTGGTATTTGGATACAAGCAACGTGGCAAACCTGCTGTAGAGGTATACATCAAGATCCACAATTTTTGTTTTCCAATAATTCATGCAAATCAGATTGGCTATACTGTTAAGTGTTATGGTTAGTTAAGTTGTTAAATTTTTTTGTAGGCAGCAAACATATTCTACTACTTAACTTACGAAGGAGCTGTTGATCTGGAAACGACGGAAGATGATTTGCAAAGAGCTGCTATAGAAGACCAAATAGCCAACTTTGGCCAGACCCCAATTCAGGTGTTTCGCAAGAAACACCCAAGAAGAGGGCCACCTATTCCAATTGCACGTCCTCTGTACTTCGCTCCTGATTCCATTAGTTTGACTTCCATTGTTTCAAATACTAGTCATTCTTCATCAGCTATACTGTATGTTGGTCTAATGGACTCAAATGTTATACTTGTGAATGAGGGTCTCAACTTATCTGTTAAGACGTGGTTATCAACTCAACTACAATCTGGTGGAAATTTTACATTTTCTGGTTCACAGGTCAGGATTTGGTTTAGTTAGACTTTAAAATGCATTTGGATTTATTTTGTAGGTGTTTTACTTTTTGGTTGCCGACCCCACTTAGTGGGATAAGGCTTGGTAGTTGTAGTTGTTGTGTTTTACTTTTTGGTTAGAGTTGTTTTTTGTGTAATGAATGTTGAAATAACCTGACTTTTTCAGGATCTTCTCTTTGGAGTTGGTTCCGAATTGCTTTCACCGCGTAAAATTGGTATTCCTGTTCCTGAACATGTTGAACATGGAGAACAATGTTTTGCAACAATGCAGACGCCCTCTGAGAATTTCTTAATATCATGTGGCAATTGGGAAAATAGTTTCCAAGTCATATCATTAAGTGATGGCAGAATGGTGCAAAGTATTCGACAGCATAAGGATGTGGTGAGCTGTATTGCAGGTAGTTTTCATGGTTAAGATTGATTCCTGTTCTGATAACCATAAATATACCATTTGATGTACTGGAGTGCACTGCATTGATAATAGTTCACTGGGGCATTATGATCAATGAATATACCATTTTGTCAAGAAATGTGGTTGAGCCTAACTCAACCCTACAAAATCGGTTGGTAGAGTGAGGACTGCCCTCACTTATAAATACATATTCAGACCATATATTATCCGATGTGGGACTCTTAACACACTCCCTCATGCTCAGGACTAGACAATTAGAGCGTGGAAATAAATTGTAGGTGGTCCAATAGCGGACCTGATAGCAGGTGGTCCACCGGATCTTAAACGAAGCTCTTGATACCATGTCAAGAAATGTGGTTGGGCCTAACTCAACCCTACTAAACCGGTTGGTAGAGTGAGGACTGTCCCCACCAAGGTAGTCAGACTCGAGATCCTACTCAAGATCGGGTAGGGGTAAAAAAATCGTAAATCGGGGGATCGTAACACGGATCGTAAAATCCTACCAAATTTAAAAATTGATACATATTGCATGTAGATTCATATCATGCATTTTAAGCAACATTGCTTAGTAGAAAAAAAAAACTTCAAATAACACTAAAATCACTTTAAAAAACTAAAATTTAAGATGATAATATTAGAGACTTTTAACATTCATAGAGACTTTTAATATTTATAGAAACTTAAAGAGTTGTTTTATTGTGAGAGAAAATAGAGAATGAAAAGTAGTCATTTTTAAACATGAGAGAGAAGGGAAAATTGTTGTATTTATTGAGAGTAATGAGAGAGATGGAGTCAATAAGGGGGAGGGGATTCTGTATTTAATGAGTTTAATATGAGAGAGAGATATTGACTGAATAGGAGGGAAATTAAATTACACTAATGATGGATTATATATATGGGAAGTTGCACAAATCAGGTAAATAGGTATTATTACTGATTTTATTATAGTCAGAAACGTATTAAATTCCGGACACAAAAGTAGTTTTAAAAAAAAAAACGAGAAAAGGAACGTATTTTTTAGGGTTTTTAAAACCGGGTCGCGGATCCGACCCGTGAACCCGAACTCAAGGGGCTTGAACAGTGACGGACAGAAGCGCCGATTCCACCGGTTCCACGTGTAATCGCGGCGATTCTGGCCGCGCCTACCAAAAAACGATTCCAGCCATACTCCGGCACGGAGGAGTACTGCAACATCGCAGAATCGTCCGATCCTACGAGTTGGATCGCGATTCTGACTACCATGGTCCCCACTTATAAATACATGTTCATGCCATATATCATCCGATGTGGGACTCTTAACACATTTGATGTATTGTAGTGCCCCTTAAATCTGGTTTTTTGATGTACTGTAGTGCCTCTTAAGCCACAAACTTGCAGTCATTATGGTAACTTTTTTCTAGTGTTTTGTTCTTGTTTGTTGAATGAATTGAATGATAATGTTTTTATTTGTGAAGATTGCTACTACTACTATTATTTTTAATATTGACATAACTGCGTTATTTAAGATTTTGTAGTGAGCTTTTTGTAAATCTTATTTGAATTGGTGATTTTCAACGTTCTAGTTTCTTTTTCGTTTCTGGCTAAAGAGTGCTGATTATGCTGCAGTTACATCTGATGGGAGTATCCTTGCAACTGGAAGTTATGATACCACAGTGATGGTTTGGGAAGTTTTTCGTGGTAAAACAGAAAAGAGAATTCGGAACAGTCAGTCTGAGTTACCTCGTAAGAACACCGTCATAATTGAAACTCCATGTCATATCCTTTGTGGGCATGATGATATAATAACTTGCTTATATGTTAGTCATGAGCTGGATATCATAATTAGTGGATCAAAAGATGGAACATGTGTATTCCATACCTTACGAGAAGGTAGATATGTCAGATCCTTAAGGCATCCATCAGGCAGTCCTATATCAAAACTAGTTGTCTCTCAGCATGGTCAGATTGTGATTTATGCTGATGATGATCTTAGTTTGCACCTGTACTCTATAAATGGAAAACACCTTGCTGCCTCTGAATCTAATGGACGTCTCAACACTATTCAGTTGAGTAAATGTGGTGAGTTTTTGGTAGGTGCAGGTGACCAGGGGCAGATTGTTGTCCGCTCTATAAACACACTAGAAGTTATTAAAAAATATCATGGGGTTGGAAAGGTTTTATCATCGTTGACTGTAACTCCAGAAGAATGCTTCTTAGCAGGCACAAAAGATGGAAGCCTCCTTGTGTATTCGATAGAAAATCCCCAGCTTCGGAGAACGAACCAAAGCAAAAATATGAAATCAAAAACTTAACAGAAAATATAACAATGCATGCGGAAGAAGCATGTGGATTATTAGCTGTGAGAGCTTCCCCGTGATAACTGTTCCAGGTAATAATTCATTACGACTACTTGATTTCTTCTCCAATACTAGAATATGTACTTGACTGTGTATCTCTTTCTAAACTAACTAGTAAAGATCTCATACAAAATTGCACGGATGTGGGGAGGAAATGGTGGGAATCTGAGGTGTGAGATTCCACCACGTGTCACTAGAGTAAGACTTTCCCTAAAATAGATATTTAAGATTTCCTAAAATCTATTTCCTATTCAGTTGTCGTGGTTAACAAAGTCATCATCCCATTGTTCCTTACTGCGGTTCCAAAGTTTAGTTCTGTTCATTTTTTCTGTGATCAAGATATCTTAAGGGACAGATAGCAATTAATATGATTTTATAATGATTCATGATGATCACTTTTTAAAAAAACCTTCAAGCATAATTGCTTAGGAAAGCTTTAAAGGTAACAAGCTGCCCTTGGTTTAATTTTTTCTTTGTTATAGACATTATTTATTTAAATTTAAATGCTCAGCGACAGTATTGGGTGAAGACATTTTTTAGCAAAGCCTGTCAATATTGTCATTTATTTTGGGATGGTACTCATACTGGTCTTGATTTAAAACTAAAATACTTAAACTCACATTAAGAATTTTAGTTAACTGTAATTATTTTTTATTATAATAAAAAATAAATTTTGTTTAGAATTTCTCATTTGTCCTTCATAAAAATCTGTTCAATGGGAATAAAAGAGTTGTTTGAAAAATAGAAGCATATTAATTGAAGCGTATTTTATGAATGACATTAAAGAGGTAAAATTAGTTTAGACTATTTTTTTGGTACCTCTCCATTTGTAAATGTAGTAACAAATTTCTCTTCCTCATAAAGTATTCTGATTTGTATTTGTTAATCTTTGTATAAATGTCTAATCTATAATCTAGATAATTGTAATTAATAAGACTAATGTTTCGTTGCAAATTTATTTCTAAATGTTGATTAGTAATATACTGTTATCTAATCTATTATAGGTACATCCACTGGCTATATGTTTTTGGGTTTGTTAGTCTTGCCATTTTATTGAGTTCTGGATGGTATCACAGGAAGTGCTTGTCCTGTGTGATATAGAAATGAGGTGTCAGTTCCAGCTTTCTCTGAATATATGAAACATGGTTTGACCAATAGGAACTCCTTGGAGGATTATCTTCCTATTCCTGGGCACCGTGAAACAGCAATTTCCCAAATCGGTTGTGTTTTAGACTACCGGGACTGGGGTTTCGGGGATTCATATATGTATAATACATGTAAAATATAAATATTAACACTTCTGTGGGATTTCAGGGATTCATGTGCACTAAAATTGTAGCTTTAAGGTCCTTTTCATTGTATTTTGTTAACATGACAGAAGTATATTTGTACAGAAAGGCTTGAATGCCTTTTTATCTTGCAACAAAAAGATATCATTGCCAATGAGATGCATTTTACTGTATGTTTAGTATTAGTGGTTTGTCGAAATTATGGCCAGTTAATGTGATTTCGAGTAAAGTATACTATTCCGCAGGCAATTCATCTACCATTTTGCTTATGCTTTTTGCCTCAATCTTTTGCAATCGAGCTACTGTTTCTATAACTAAAATCATTCCAGGATATAGAGCGTTTATTTTGGAGAAAAAAATATCAATGACGGCGTTTATTTTGGAGAAAAAAATATCAATGACGTTTCAGTGTAGAAAAAAATAATCCGTTACCGAGTTCACTCATTGTATTAATCATAAAAGGCTTGTTACTTTACTCTTGAATTTTTTGTATGAATTGTATAATCTGTTTTGTTAATTTTACAATCTCCTTCCCTCTGGCAGATTAAAAAGGAGAAAGTCTCGTGGCAAAATAGGTTAATCGAAACTTGCAAGTTGTAAGTAGTAAATTGTGTATTCTTAGATTATATATTGAATATTGCAAGTTGTAAAGTACATGTGCGTATCATCTCTCTTCAATTGCAGATAGATTTAGAGGTTTTAGTAGGTTTATAATTCAATAGGGTGGTTAGGATTTGGCCACGGTAGTGAAATACATCGTATGGTGGTGTTTTGAGGTGATTTAGGAAATTTGTTCATGTGAGGTAAGAGGATTTACGGATGATCGGTGATACTTGGTAGCAAGTGTATAATTATCAATGGTTGTGTTTTAAGGATATGATGAGTATTATGCTCTTTAGTTTGCTGAGAATGTGTGTTTGTTCTCCTTGAGTTTAAATGTATTTATAGGGGCTATGACCTAGGTTTTTTCAAAAAAGACCATTGTCCATTTAGTCAATAGTAGGCAGTTGAATCCCTATTTTTAAGAGTTATGAGTCAGTTATGTCCATTTAGTTAGTAATGGAAAGTTGAATCCCTATTTTTAAAAGAGTTACGGGTCAGTTAAAAACCTTGACTTTTTCTCTATCAGAGAAACATCTTATCTCACATTTCCCCATGTAGGGGCGGGGAAAACTGTGGGGTGAGGTGATACCTCCCTCCGGGCGACCATATATTGTTTTGTCTTCTAGGATGGTCCTAGGGAGATGCCCTAGGTGATGCCTTAGGTGATGTATTTTTCAGACACATGGCTTTTGGTAAAAGACGAAGTATCTTTTTTACTCATGATTGATGGGAGTATCTCGAGCCACACGAGGTTTTTAGCTACCTTGGAAGATTCAGCTAAAGAGAAACCAAGTCTCTCAGGCGAGGGTTTAGTTAGCCTGGAGAATCTAAATCTTTTATACAAAATTCTAAATATCCTGATTGGCGAGACCATCGGTCTTTCAGGCTCAGGCGAGGCGGGACTTCCATCGAGCACTCAGGCAAGACTTATTATCAAGTCTCACATGCTGAATATTTGTCACGTCTCTTTAGACGTGGCCTTTGAGTTTTGTCCTGCCCTAGGAGACACAATCCCATAGGCAAAAGTATAATTATCATGGGGAATCTGAGTCCCTCAAGAAGAATTATACATAACACGACTCATGAGACCACTAGTCCCTCAAGCGAGTTATTTACCTACTTGGGTTGGTTTTCCATCGAGCCCTCAAGCAAGACTTGCTATCAAGTCTCTCAGGTTGGATATCAGTCGCGTCACTTTAGGCGTGATCCTTGATTTTTGTCCCGTCCTATGAGACATTGAGTCTCACAAACAAAAGTATAATTATCCTGGGAATCTAAGTCCCTCAGGCAAAATTGTACATATCTTGGTTGATGAGACTAATAGTCCCTCAAGCGAGGCGTTTGACCTACTTGAGTGGGACTTCCATCGAACCGTCAAACAAGTCTTGTTATCTAGTTTCTTAGGATGGATATGCGTCACCCTTGAGTTTTGTCTCGCCCGAGGAACGTTGAGTCCCACAAGAGAAAGTATAATTATCTTGGGGGAATTTAAGTCCCTTAAGAAGAACCGTATATTACCCGACTTTTGAGACTGTTGCGACGTGAAAAATGACCACATGAGTTCCCACACTCGAGATGATAACAAAGTCGCTAGATGTGAGTCTGTTATGGACTTGTTTCAGCTAGAGAGTTAAACTTAGTTTAGTTCAATTTGCGATGAACGTTAACGTTGTTTGCTTGTTTTCTTCTATCTTATTTTCTTTATCTTATTGTGTTATTGTCATTACTTATCTGCTTTTAGTTCTTATGGTATTAGAATGGATGTTTTGGTTGCTTTAAGAACTTTGTGAGATAGGTTTTACACCCGAGTCTCGAGGAGAAATATAAGATAAGACGATGGTTGGTAGTGTTGGCCTACTGGACATACTCGTCTTGTTGAGACTTCATGAAAACCTCACTTAGAGTATATCCTCTTGAGGATATTGTTGCCCGAATAGTAGTTTGTCGAAGGTGGTATTTTTTTCTTTTGGGTCCTTAACTCTAAGAACCTTAGATCTTGAAACGTCGATGGTTGCGTAGTGTCGGCCTACTGGATGTACTGGTCTTATTGGGTCGACACGAAAACCTCACCTGGAGTAGATCCTCTTGAGGGTATTGCTGTCTAGCAAGTAGTTTTACTAATGGGGCAATGCTCTCATGCATAATCCATGACTCTATTGTCGCTCCCTGGATTTTCATCCTGGTACAAACGCGAAAGTGGCACAGAAAAGGATAGAGTCGCCAGCCAGACATTTTTATCCCGAAGAAAAGAAAGGAAGGATAAAGGTCCTGCGAACCAAAGAACTGGGTTCGGGAGTCGGTTACGACCTGAGAAGGTATTAGCACCCCAGATCGTCTGCCGTACTCGACGGGATCCACGCTTGCAAAGAAACTCTTTCAAAGGGTGAAGAAATGAAAGCTGCTGCAAAAGAAAAGGAACTGGATAAGAAAAGAAAAGAAAGGGGAAAATATAGGAAAAACTAAAGAGTGCTTGAACGGGCCCTACCCCGCTGCCTACGTACCTCATCTGGACATGAGGATCAGAGTCGTCGTAGTTCCCCTAACTAGGGATGGAAAAGATTGCTTCTGTTTTAAGCTTGAACTATTTATGTCAATGCTCAGGCGTTGCAGGCTCGGACGACGAATGCGTAATCATCTTGCAAATTGACAAGTAGGAGCAAGTTCGTACGAAAGGAGTGAAGGTGATGAGAAAAGAAGTCCCGAAGGAGAGACATTTATTGTTTGTCCAGTGTTTTTTAGAAGTTTTTTTTATGAGTGTGGCACAAGGAAGTGAACTCAAACTCTCTCCCATGGAATGTGTACTTGCTACTACATTCCAAGATGGAATAATAGAACAAGCACACCAAGTAAGGAGAATTTATACAAGACTTGTTTTCAAGGGTTAGGGTTTAAGCTCACTAACTTGTTGAAATTATTAGATGTTTTGGTGGTTAGGTGAAGAAGTGTTTTTTATGCTTTTCTTGATGAAGATAGTCTCATGATCAGACTTGTGTATCATGCTAGACAAGTTCATACTATTCCAAGATGGAATAAATATGAGTGTCTCATGTAATAAGGCTATTACACAAGAGACTACTTCAACCTTTATTAAAGTGTTTTTTTTTTAAGTTTTGTTTGAAGGAAAGAAGAAAGAGAACCACAAAGGAGCTTAAAGATAAAAAGACTAATGGAGAAAGTCTACTCCTAAATTTATCATGCAAGGATGAGCCTAGGTTAGTGAGGTTTTAACGATCCTAATGAAGATGAAGGAATGAAAAGAAGAAGAAGAGAAAAAAAAAGAGAGAAAAAGAAAGCTAGAATACAACTTACTCCTCTAAAGGAGATAAGTTGCTTCCAAAGGGGGAATAAATGAAGTTAAACAAGTGATGACATAAGACACATCTTAATCACAAGTTAAGAAAGCAATAAAATAAGAAGAGAAAAGAATTGGAGATGTGGGAATCACATCCACACCTCTTACTCACCATAGCATCTGAAATGGTTAGAAGTATTCACAAATGATAAGAGAAAAACAAATAAGACCAAATGAAATGAGGACAAGCAAATGATCATATCAATCCACCACAACCAGAATGCAAACTTCACATCCAAGTGCTAAGACCAAGCACACAACATCACATAAGAAGTAGAGCAAAAAGTCACAAACAAATAGCAAAGAAGAGTGTGAGAAATTAGATGAAGACATGAGATTAAGATGAGCAAACAAAGCAAATCTTAATAGGTAAAACCAAAACCTAAACATGTTTAACAAGTTCCTAAAAAGAAGATCTAAACATCAATTGAAGCAAGCAAACACATAAGAAGTCAAGTGGGAGAAGCATGGAGAAGCTAAAGGTGAAGTGAAGCATGCATAGGAATGTGTAACCTAAAGCACAAGCAACTCAAAGAAAACAAAGTTGTGATCCATATATCAAGACTAGGGGCATATACACATGTTAAATGAACCTCAAACAACCTATAGGAGTTGGCACAAGTTCCCTCCTAACCTAATAAGCAAGCATATGTTAAGGAAGAACTCAAATTAGAGCAAGCAAGCAAGAAAATCCATATCAAATAAAAAATGCATCCAAAAATTCCACAAATAAACACAAAGGTTCTTCAAACCTATAAAATCAACATACCAAAAGGAGAGGTCCACAAACAGAAGCAAACTATGGTAATGGAAGGCATACATGGAAATTAGGATTTTGAATCCTACACTCAAAGCAACTTGACAAAATCTAATCATACAATCCCTAAAAATTATAAGATAAATCATGCATAAACTTCATCATGTTATAAATCCAGAACAAAAAGAACCAGATCCAAACTCAATTCCATGTTCAAGATAAAAATTATACAAGTCAGCATGTGAATTAAAAGAATTAAAATAAGGAAAATAATCTCAAAAATTAATTCAGGTATGAAAATAAAAAAATAAATGAAAAATAAAAATGCACAAAATTAGAGAAAACTCAAATTAACATTCATGTTTTTTTGGTAATTTTTAAATGCTCCTAAGTATTTTTAAAAATTAAAAAGCAAACAAATAATAAAAGAAATAAAAAATAAGAACACAAGGCAAGGAGGTGCAGGAAGCAAGTAGACTTAGTTCAAACTATTGGGCTTAAAAGAAAGGGAGGTGCGCATAGCAATCCAAGCCCAAAGGATTCAGTGTGTGTTTCATATAATTATGGTGGAAATTCAATTAAATCAGAAAAAACCAAAGCCATCAGATCAAGGCAACGCATGAGATTAGGTCAACAAGATCAGTCAAGTCAACAAAGAACAAGATCAGCGCGTGTGTGCATCATAACTATGGTGTAGTGGCAAGCATTTGGCATGATCATAAACAAAATAGAAGCTATAAGGCACGTGCAAGGGAGCGTGTTTTTTTAATGTGTTAGCAGTTTTTGGATCGTCCAGATCAAAGCATCAACAGCTGTGGAGTTGTCTTCCTCAAATTCAAATTCAAAAACAATTCCAGAAAACGGCGACCGGAGCCCTAGCCCTGGCTCCGGAAAACTCATCCTCAAGAACAACACATCACAAAAATGAAACAAAAACTCCAGATCTACTAAATTAAACATGCTGAATCCAAGTATGACCTTAGTTTTTCCAATGGATCATCACACAGAGCAAATCGAAGAAAAACAAATTCATGGATCAAACTTTAATTCAATCATACAACCTCATTTCTCAATCATTTTCAAATATAAACATATCATTGAACTCAAGGAAGCATGAAGATCATTTATCACACAAAAAATTCAAGATCTAGATCTATGATTTGAGCACCCACCTAAAACTTGCAGTGCTCGAATTAGTTTGAAAGAATCCTCCGGGAGATGCAGATCTTCCTCTTTAAGCTTCTCCTTGCAAAATAAATGCTAGAGAGTGATGAATTTGGCATGGATCTAGCTTTTCCACCTTAACTGCACCTTACTTGCACTTGGTGAAATCTTGAGAATCAGCTTGAATGATGTATGGATTTGTGATCTTGAGCTCTCAAGGATGAAGAATATGTGATTGGTTTTGGCAATGAGTGGGTGTATGAAGAGAATCGAGCAATAATGCAAAGAGTGCAAAAACTTGAGAGTGAGCAAATGAAGATGATCTCTGGTTATTCAAGAGCATGTCAAGCTTATATATGATGTGTAATTTCACTGATTAGGGTTTGAAAGGAATGGCACGTGAGAATGGTGGGAATGGAAAGAATATGTATTTGTGCAACCCCACTCACCAATCATAATTGAAATGATATTGGCCCTTGGATTCAATTGTGTCATGCTTTTTGAGTGATTTTGCATTTTGGCATTAAGTGGAATATTCCCTCATCCATGCACGATTTTTATGTTTTCTCTTGATCCAAGTACTCCTCATGCCTTGTTCTTGATGCTTATGATCAGAATTGACCCATAAGATATCTTAGAAATGGATTACAATGCATTTTGCAACTTGGTAGAAAATGGTATTTCATGTAAAACCCTAAAAACAAGCCAAATTCAAATGAGCATAACTTCTTAACTACAAATGCTATGGACAAGTTCTTGTACTTTTTGGAAAGGGGAGAAAGAGCTCTACAAGTTTCATGTTTGAAAAAAATCCATTTGAAGTCATCTTGATCATGAAAGAAACCTTTGAATATTAGGGCAAAACTTGCCAAAAATGGAAACTTTTATTACAAGTCATTTGCCAAAAATGGAAACTCTTCAAAACCTCTTGATTCTTGATTTTTGACACCACCAAAGAACTTCTTTGACCTTAAGAAGATCCCTTGACTTGAAAAATGGGATTGGACTCCTTGAATTCTCATAGTTGACTTTTTAATTGCACAGTTGACCAATTTCTTCATCTGCAAGCAACTGATGAAATACCTGACTTCCTCAATGAGTTTTCTTACCAAATTTCAAACATAAGCTTAAAATATCATATAAAGGACTTTGACCACAAGAATTGGTCAAATATACTTTAAATCCTTGCCCAGGTGAAAAACTCTAATTCAGGATTCATCTATGTAGGAGATTGTTGCTTCCTTGATCTTCTGATGATCTCTCACCCTTCTTGGCTCTTGTGGATGACTTTGTGCTTGTATTGGATATGAGGACACCTTGTGGAACTCTTGTTCTGTCACTTGGCCTTTGTCTTGACTTGTAGAACCTCAAATTTCTAGATGATTGATCATATGCCCTATGTTAGAACATGTGAGTGTCATGCTTCATTTTTCTATGCTAAATGTTGGAATATGGTATGCTTATGCTATGCTCGTGATATGTGAATGATGATAAAAAAGAGAGGGAAAATTTGGGGTGCTACAGCTGCCCCTATTCAAGCAACTGTTAATCTGAAAAGGACGAAAGCAATGACTGTCAGCCGTTCGAGATGAATCGTGGTTGAATACCAAGAAGAACCAGAAATTTGCACTATGTTGGAGAAGAAAAGAAATGGAACATAAACCCAACCAAGGAGAACAAGACCGCTTGTAGACCTTGCTATGATACAAAGTAAATCATAACCAAAATCTTGTGTAGATAAAACAAAGCAGACGAGTTCCCTTCAAACAAACCTGTTACGCCAGGTGAATAAAATCTAGGACGGACGAGCCCTCTTCATATATCTTGCGCAAATATATGGTGCTTAAGATGGACAAGTCTCCTTCGGATAACCTGTTACGCCAGGTAACCGGTAATGCACTTAAGTTTGTGGGATAGACGTGCACAATCAGGATAGACGAACCTTCTTCATATACCTTGCGTAGATATATGGTTCCAGGACGGACGAGCCCTCTTCACAAATCTTGCTTAGATATGTGGTACTTAAGACGGACGAGTCTTCTTCGGATAACCTGTTACGCCAGGAGCGGTGAACATTTTGACGTTTAATCCCACCGTCAGGACTTCAAACCTCTTCAATACGGACGAGTATATGATGATCATCAAGGAAACACGAACGAGTTCCCTAAGTCAATGATACAGATAAGTATCAGACGACGATCAAAGAAACACAGACGGGTGCTTCAGGAAATGATACAGACGAGTACCAGAAAAAAAACCAGACACGGACGAGTGCTTGCAAAAAGATAACACAGACGAGTGTTAAAAGCGATACGGACGAGCATCGGAAAGGTATCAAACACGGACGAGTGTTTGCCAAAAGATAACACAGATGATTGTTAAACACGATACAGACTTGTATCGAAAAGGTATCAAACACGGACGATTGTTTGCCAAAAGATAACACAGACGAGTGTTAAAGACAATACTGACGAGTATCAGAAAGGTATCAAACACGGACGAGTGTTTGAGAGCTAGAGAAACTAACACAGACGAGTGCTAGGAGTGATACGTACGAGTATCAATAAAACACTTGATTTGCAAGAAGAGTAACAACTCTGCATGGGAGAATACTATTTGTAGAACATTCTGCTGAGGAACAAAATCAAGATGCTCTGCCAATGCTTGACTCTAGCTGAGGAAATGAACAACTGCCTGTGTTGTCACAATGGCCAAAATTAAATTGGCAACTTCCTGGGGAATATTTCAATGATAGACAACTTCCAAACATGAAACTTTGTGGGGAATGATCATCTTCGGACTTGGATGGGGAAGATGCTTGGTTAAATAACCCTTGCTGGGAAATGAATTCTGACATTCTGAACTCTGTGGAGAAATTCAAGGCCTTCAGCTGCCTGCTGGGAATACTTCAATGTTAACTCCGCTTGGGGAAGAGAACTATTCAACTAATCTTGAAGTTTTAATGGGGTTAACATCTCCACCTTGATTCAGCTAGGGAAAGGCTAACTGGGAACATACCCCTATTATCTGCAAACCTGCAACAATAAAAGTACATCCATGTGTCTCGGGAAATTCCATGGCACGAGTTAATCATCCCATGTCACCTGTCATTCAATGTATTTTTAGATGTTTTCCTTTCACACGTCATTCATAAAGCCACCAAGTTTAAATGCAATTTTCTTTTATAAAAAATTCAGGACATTTTTGCAAACAAAGAAAATAAAAGATAAAAACAGAGGCAAATTTTTTTGAATGAATATTCTTTTATTGATGAGCCTCTGAATAGGCGAGAATTTACATCAGGAAGCAACCACCTGGAAAGAGGTAGTCACCACAAAATTGAGAAAAAGAAATTATCCTAATGGCAATGTACACGACATTCCAATCAGTTTCCTTTCTGCTATGACCAATATATCTTCGCGGTTTTCCGTTCCTGCCTTTGCCTTCTGAAGAGGAAGATGAGACTGATTCCTATCCTTCAGATATTTCCAGATTATCTGAGGCGATGATGTGGTACAGATTACCCGGATCACAGTCATTCGCTTATTCCCTTATTTTGCATGGATCTCCCTTTTGGGTTTTCAATCCACTGGGATACCTTTTCTTGCCCGAGTTGTCCAATGCGACTTTTCAACTCAGTGGGTGTATATTTTTTCTATTTATTTTCCCTAACTTTTGCTTGAGCTTTTTATTCTGTTTTTAGTTCGCCGGGATGCCCTTTTTTTTACTGGACTTTAATTCTGTTTGTGTGTCCAACGGGTCTTTTTATGCAAAGTATTTTTTAACTGCGTCCGAGTTAACAGGGGATTGAGAGTCTTCACCATCCATAGTAGTGAGCATCAGTGCTCCACCATAGAAAACTTTCTTTACTATGGACGGGCCTTCATAATTTGAAGTCCAATTTCCCCTGTGATCTGAACCTGGAGGAATGATTCTTTTGAGTACAAGCTCACCAACTTGGTACTCCCGAGTGCGTATTCGCTGATCAAATGCTCACTTCATTCTCCTCTAATAAAGTTGACTATGACACATAACTGCTAATCTCTTTTCATCAATTAGACACAATTGGTTATATCGGGCATGTGCCCATTCAGCCTCGTCAAGTTTGACGTCCATCATCACACACAAAGAAGGAATTTCCACCTCCAGAGGTAAGACTGCCTCCATACCATATACTAGGGAAAACAGAGTTGCCCTAGTAGACGTCCTGACTGACGTATGGTACCCATGCATGCAAATGGTAACATCTCATGCCAATCTTTATAAGTGACGACCATCTTTTGCACAATCTTCTTAATATTCTTGTTAGCTGCCTCAACCGCACCATTCATCTTTGGTCGGTAAGGAGAAGAATTGTGGTGTTGGATTTTGAAGTCCCGACACAGTTCTGCCATCATCTTGTTATTCAAATTGTAACCATTATCAGTAATGATTCGCCCGAGAACTCCATATCTGCAAATGATATCTCTTTTCAGAAATCTGGCCACCATTTGACGAGTAACATTAGCATAAGACGCTGCTTTGATCCATTTGGTGAAATAGTCGATTGCGACCAATATGAAACGATGGTTGTTCGAAGAAATAGGCTATATTTTCCCGATCATGTCAATGCTCCACATAGAAAAGGGCCAAGGAGATGACATGAAGTTGAACGGGCTTGGAGGTACATGCATCTTGTCTGCATAGATCTGACATTTATGACATTTGCGGGCATATGAGCAACACTTTGCATCCATTGTTAGTCAATAATACCCTGACCTCAACAACTTTTTAGCCATTGCATGTCCTCCTGCATGAGTAACAAAATATCCCTCGTGGACTTCCTTCATTAACATGTCTGCTTCCTGCTTGTCCACACATCTGAGCAAGACCATGTCAAAGTTTCTCTTGTACAAAACATTGTCCGCGTTTAAGAAGAAACTAGCAGCAAGTCGCCTTTAGGTCTTCTTGTTATTGGAAGATGCCCCAGCTGGATATTCTTTGCTTTCCAGGAAATGCTTGATATCATGATACCAAGGCTTCTCATCAGACACCACGTCTGAAGAAAACATATAAGCTGATACATCAAGCCTGTATATGTCAGTTCTGGGGACATAATTCCAACACATGACTTTGATTGATAAAGAGAGCATAGCCAATGCATCGGCAAATTGATTTTCATCTCGTGGTATGTACTGAAGCTTTACTGTTGTGAAGAACGTCAACAGTCTTCTGGCATAATCCCTATAAAGAATTAAGTGTTCTATGTGTGTATACCACTTGTCAATAATCTGATTTATCACGAGGGAGGAGTCTCTGAATATATCGAGGGTCTTAATCTTGAGATTAATATCCTCCTCTATTCCCATAATGCACGCCTCGTATTCCGCTTCATTGTTGGTGCAACCAAAAGTGATTCTGGCAGCGAAGGGAAAATGAACACCTTCAGGAGTAATGAGAACAACACCAACTCCACGTCCATTGATATTGACTGCCCCATCAAACATCAACTTTCATTTGGATTCAGGGTTGGTCCCCTCCTCCGGAAGTGGTTCCTCGCAATCTTTTTCTTTGAGGTACTTGATGTCCTCATCAGGGAAGTGTATTGAATGTCGTACTCTGTCAGCACCATCTGCCATCTTGCAACCCTTCCGATTAACGCTGGTTTCTCAAAAATGTATTTAACAAGATCCATCTTTGAAATTAACAGGGTTGTGTGGGGCAACATGTACTGTCTCAATCGGAGAACAACCCATGCCAAAGCGCAACAAGTTTTCTCAAGCAGTTTATAACGAGATTCACAGTCGGTAAACGTTTTGCTAAGGTAGTATATTGCATGCTCTTTTCGACCAGACTCATCATGTTGGCCTAAAATACACCCCATTGACCCTTCTAGCACAATTAAATACATGATTAGTGGACTTCCTGGAACTGGAGACATTAGAATTGGAGGTTCCTGCAAGTATTCTTTTATCTTTTCGAATGCTCTTTGACAATCCTCATTCCACCTGACCGTCTGTTCTTTTCTTATCAACTTAAATATTGGCTCACAAATGGCTGTTAGGTGAGATATGAACCAAGCAATGTATTTTAATCTCCCCTAGAAACCACACATTTCTTTTTCAGTTCGCGGTGCAAACATGTCTTGTATTTGTTTAACCTTTTCAGGATCCACCTCAATTCCTTTTAGACTAACAATGAAACCCAGCAGCTTACCAGAACGCACTCCAAAAGTGAACTTGTTTGGATTTAACTCAAACGATATTTTCTCAGTCTTTCAAACAATTTCTTGAGGTTAACCAAATGCTCTTCTTCGTCGCGGGATTTGGCGATCATGTCATCCACATATCATTCAATTTCTTTATGGATCATGTCATGAAACAGAGTCACCATTGTCTGTTGATATGTTGCCCCGACGTTCTTCAAACCAAAGGGCATGACCTTGTAGCAGAACGTTCCCCAAGGGGTAATGAACGTTGTCTTCTCCATGTCTTTCGGCGCCATTTTGATCTAATTATAATCGGAAAAGCCATCCATGAAGGAGAATATCGAGAATTGAGCCATGTTATCTACAAATACATCAATGTGAGGTAATGGGAAATCATCTTTTGGACTTGCTCTATTCAAATCTCGGTAATCAACGTACATTCGGACCTTTCCATCCTTCTTCGGTACAGGTATAATATTAGCTACCCAAGGTGGATAACTAGTTACAGCAAGGAAAACGGCGTCCCACTGCTTCTGAACCTCTTCTTTAATCTTCAATGCCATGTTAGGACGAGTTCTTCTAAGCTTTTGCTTTACAGGAGGGCAGTCTTCCCTCAGTGGCAGCTTATGCACAACGATGTCGATATCCAAACCTGACATATCTTGATATGACCAAGCAAAGATATCCACATACTCTCGAAGCATGCCAACCAATTCTTCCTTTTCCTTGGCCTGCAGACTGGCCCCAGTCTTAATTTCCCTCTTCACGTCTTCAGAACCAATGTTGATGACCTCGAGCTCTTCTTGATGAGGCTGAATAACCTTTTCCTCTTGTCTTAATAACCTGGCTAAATCTTCGGGGAGTTCACAGTCTTCTCCAACCCCTTCATTAGCATGGTAGATTGGATTATCAAAGTCATACTTAGTCATAGCAGAAGAGTTATCATAGAAATCTGGATGATTGACTCTGCACAAGGGATGTGCTTATTTCGGATTCTGCTTTTATAAAAACGAACAAAACCAAAACAAAAAGAAAAACATTGCCATTTTTATTTTTTGTGAAAAATTTAAGAGAAAGAAAAGGAACACAATTTGTATGAAAAATGTCCTTTATTCATGGTAAAATTAACTACATAGGATGCAATGGCGGCCCTACAATGGGTCCGTACACCTTGGGCAAAGTGTAGGACTTAACATGCAAATGAATAAATGGAAAACAGGAAAAATTACTTTGTTGGACCGGTAACTTGGATGATCTCCGCAAAAAACCATTTTTGTAACTCTTCCCCGGGAGCACATGGGCGCACCCAGTTATCCAGATCACAATCACCGTCAGCATCTTCATCCATGGCACACACATGGTTGGGATCAATCATCCCAGCACTCGTGAAGTTCATTTCCTTTTTGTTCTGGGACCATCCAGCCTGCCCTGGTTGGTAACCAATACCAAACCTATCATCATTCTTCTCAACTTCTAGCAACCTGCCCCAACCTTGGGCCTGCCCTGATTGTATTACTTCTTTGGCCTTCTTATACAAAGAGATGGAAGTTCCTTCCTTTTCACTGCTCTGGAACATGGAGGTAAGAGAGACTGAACTGACATTTACTGCTTCAAATTCCTAGAACAAGGTTTCATGGATTTCGCCATCCATCTCAACATACTTAAATGTAGACAGGTGGCTAACAAAGATATCTTCCTCACCACAAACAGTAACCACCTGGCCGTCCACCACATACTTTAGCTTCTGGTGAAGAGTAGACGTCACGACTCCTGCAACATGAATCCAAGGACGTCCCAACAAACAGTTGTAAGCTGGTTGAATGTTCATCACATAGAAAATACATTTAAACACCTGTGACCCTATCTTCACCGGTAACACCACTTCCCCGAAAACAGACCTCCGAGAACCGTCAAAAGTCTTTACAACTAAATCACTAGTTCGGAGAATAAGACCATCCACCTCCAATTTTATCAAGGCCTTCTTTGGCAGTACATTTAGGGAAAAACCTGTATCAACCAGGACGTTTGACAGAACAGTGCCTTTACACTCCATTGTGATGTGCAAAGCTTTGTTATGGTTCCTTCCTTCCGTTGTAAGATCTCTGTCAGTAAACCCTAGTCCATGGCTAGCGTTTATGTTGGCCACAACTGCTTCCAATTGATTAACGGTAATCTCCTGAGGCACGCATGCCGACTGCCGTACTTTCAATAGAGCCTCCCTATGTGCTTGCGAGCACATCAACAGTGATAGTATGGAAATCTTGGATGGCGTTTGTTTCAATTTATCCACTATCTTATAATCGTTTTTCTTTATGATCCTCATAAATTCTTCTACTTCCTTCTTAAAGACATTCTGATCAGCCATCGGGGTCACAACCTCCTCGGTAGCTACCTGTTTTCCTTTAGCTCTGGCAGCTGCTTCAGCTTCGTCGTTGTTCCGGAGAGTCTGTGGAGCGAACAATCGCCCACTTAGAGTGAAGCCACCCAAGCCTCAGACATTGGCAACAACATGAGTCATTATTACTAGCTTATCTTATACTTTTTTTCCTTGTACATAAACATCTGAATCATAATGCCACGACACAACTTTATCATTATCATATGGTACAGGTCCAGGCACAATGATTGTAACAGGACTGACTTCCTGTGGGACATAAATGGTAACAGGTTCCCTCCAAATTGGTACTGGCATATCAATAGGGTCATAAAAGATGGTCACAGTAGAAATACAGTCGCCTTGTTTGTTAACTTTGTCAAACTGTAATGACCCTTCATTCATCAAACTTTAGAGCCCAACTCTCAATTTATCACAACCATTAACAGAAACCTCACATTCTTCACAATCAAAATCACACCCAGGAAACGCATATCTTCTTAACAACCTTTCCTTCACAAACAAAAAGGGGGTATGTGTAACACGGTGGGAGAACTGACTTTCTATAAATGTTGCGGATAGCAAGAGTCGCCACCGACTTTTATTTTATCCAAAAGGAAAGGACATAAAAGAACAGGAAAGACCTTAAAAAGATTTTGAGTTCGGGGGGTAGGTTATACAAAGGGAAGGTGTTAACACCCTTTATATCCATGGTTATCCATGGACACTTAGTTACTTAGCTCACTTTAAATTGTTTTGAAAAGGTGTAGTGTGTGTAACACGGTGGGAGAACTGACTTTAGTTAAATGTTGCGGATAGCAAGAGTCGCCACCGACTTTTATTTTATCCAAAAGGAAAGGACATAAAAGAAGAGGAAAGACCTTAAACAGATTTTGAGTTCGGGGGGTAGGTTATACAAAGGGAAGGTATTATCACCCTTTATATCCATGGTTATCCATGGGCTCTTAGTTACTTAGCTCACTTTTAAATTGTTTTGAAAAGTGTAGTGTGTGATTAAAAATTTTCTAAGTACTTTATAATGATCCTCGTATGGATGTATATAAAGACTTTGTTTTGAAAATTTGTTTGAAATGTGAAGTGTAATGAAGTATTTTGAAGAAAAGTGAGCAAGTACTTAAGAGGAACCTACCTTATGCTAAGTCTTTACTGTTCTTATGTTCTTTCAATGGTAAGACTATCCCTATTATTAAGGAATAGGTAGTCATTACCTTGGATGTGTAAGGGACATGTGAAGGGACATCTGTATTTAGGCAACTGTAAGGTGTCTTTAGCAATTTGTAGGGACTTATCATCTTTTTATTTCCAAGGGACAAGATCTTTATCGTAAACAACCTCGAAAGGACTTGATCTTATGAACTTAAAGGGACTTGATGATATTTTATGAAGGGACTTTGCTTTAAGACACCTTACTTGACCTTATAATTAGGAAACATGAGGAGTAACCCTAGAAAGTGTGAGATGGCGATCAAAGATCGACTTACGTGTGTGAGTGTTCATATTCAAGTATTTATCTTATTTAATTAGTTATTCTAAGTTATTTTTAAATCACAAACATGTTATCACTCCCTATAGTTACTAACCATGGCAATAAAAATATTTATAAACAATAAAATAAAGACAAAAATAAACCTACGACTATTACAAGGCTTTCGCAATTACATTATAATAGAAATAATTAATAATAAATATATAATAAAGAAACTATAATTAAAATGGTTAGTAATAAAAATAATCATAAGAAGAAGATGTTAGCACAAATATACAAAAATATATAAAATTTAAGAGGACATTTTTAAGTTAAATAAATAATTTTAAAGAACTTTTTAAAAAGAAAATAAGAAAATAAGAATAATGATAATAAACAATATAATAATTATTTACAAAACATGATTAATTATTTAATTATATATTAGAAAAATTAATTGAGTTTAATATTTAAAGTTAAATAAAAATTAGGGTTTACATATTTAAGAAAACAAAATTAGGATTTTAATGTTTTACTAATTAATCAATTATTTACAAATTATAAATTAAAATTAAAATTATATGCAAAATTACTTTATAAAATATATTATGAAATTTATGAAAATTAAAATTTGATTAAGTTTAAAATAGATTTTTTTTAGTTAAATATAAAACAAATTTCATAATAATAATAATAATATATGTAATAAGAAATAATAATTAAGAAAAAATAAGAAAACAAAGTTTCAAAAAAATGGGGAGGTCTAGATTTGAACCCAGGACCTCCCCTTTACCTGAATGAGAGACTCCCACTGGGCTGCGCACGCAGCTGGTGATCTAAAACAAACAAACAATCATTATATGATAAAACAAATTAAATAGTTGAGAAAAACATAAAAAATGTTGAGGGCTGGACTTGAACCCACGCCCTGATGCCTACAACCATCAACACTCCACCAACTGAGCCAAGCGCGCTTTGGTAACCTTCATATGAAACAAATACATTATAAAATAAATCCAATTTTTAAATTCAAAAAATCGCGCCAAGAAACTTCATCTTCTACCTCTGAATTCGCAGGTTTTTCTGCGAATTTTCTTGCGATTTTTCTTATGAGTTTTCCTGCGTGTATAAACCTGCGATTCTCAAACACCAATCAAACAGTAAAATTTCTTCAAATTGGTTAGTGCAATGCAATCCTTGAGGTCCATACAATCTAACCATGTCCTTTAAATTCATTTATATTTGGTAAATCGTAAAACCCTAAATGAGGTACATAAACCCTAGCTATGGCCGAATTCGTTTTAGACAGTGAAACTTCAATCAATTGATCCAGATACGATCTAAAGCTTATCACAAACAAGAAAACAACATCAAAAGTCATTGGTAATGCATGAATAATAGAAATCGAAAGTTTGAAAATTCAAGAACAAAGAGGATTCGGGTTGATCATATAAGCATGATTTGGATGATGATAATGATGCAAACATGTTCAGTGATGGTCCAGGAATGATTTCCCACCTTCAAATCACCTTAAAAACAACAAGTTTGAAAAATCTGAATTTCACTTTTTGATGAGTTTTTGAAGTTTGAATATGTTGTTTGAAGCTGCCAAATTCGTCCCCTATGATTGTCTTATGTTGTTTATATATCATGTAATAGAATTAGTTTAAAAATCAGTCCAACCTTTGGACTTTTGGACCCATGGAGATTGAAAAAGATTCACCTTTAAAAATTGAATTTTTTTATCTAACCTTGCTATATTTGTATGATCTGAAATTATATGGTACCAATCACTTCTAAATGAATATTAAAACTTTCTAGAACCAAAATCAAATCAAATATTCATCCTTTTATATTTTATTTTAATTTAAAATGATTTTTAATGTAAAAAATCATAATAAATAAAATAAAATGAATAAAAATATGAATAAATAATTTTTAATTCGTGCATGATGTCATGGAAGTGTTTGGATCATAAAAATGCAAGTCCATTTGGTGAAATTTGGTTCTAAGACCCCATTTGCTTCATAAACCTCTCAAAAATTTCCCAACTTTGCAAGGGCAAATATCCCTCAATTTTAATGCTATGAAGGTGTTCTTAGACATTTTGGAAAGCTTAAAGAGTCCTATAACCAACCTCTTTGGTCTCATGTCCATATCTTTTACCATTCTCAAATTATGCTCTTTGGAAGTTGTTGACTTTTTGTTGACTTTTGAAATGACCTATAATGTCTTAGCTCATACCTTCCAAATGAAGCATTTTTGGGCTTGGCTTGTGAGACACAAAGTTTTAGATAATTCAATTTCCTTCAAAATGAGATTTGGATGGAAATTTTTTGATGAAGCATGTGAAAGTTATGTCTGGTCAAAGTTCAGTTGACTTTTCCTATGAAAACCCTAATTTAGAAACTCCTGATTCTTGATGATCTGAAATCTCCTTGATGAATCATGATCAACCCTTGATCAAATGATGAATTTTACTTCATATACTTGATTTTGGAAAAAAATCATGAAGTTTGACTTTGGTTTGACCACAGTTGACCTCAGTTTGACTTTTTAACTGCTTTGATTGATTTTAGCCTATTTGATCATCTGACTGAGCAAACCTTTTGGGAAAGTCTTGAAACTTGACATGGGGATTCTTAAACACATATAGGATGCTATGAAGCTTACTTGAAGTCTTGTAAGTCCATTTAGCCTGATGAAAGTCAAAACCCTAGTTTAGGATGCCTTACTTAGGAGGATGCATTGTCTGAGGGAATTGTCAAACTTTCTGACTAATTGTGAACCTTGCGAACCTTGTGAACCTCATGAGATATCTTGTGAACCTTGTGAACCTCTTGGGACACCTTAGTACACAATGTCTTGGTGAGGGCAAATTTTGGGGTGCAACAGCTTCCCCTGTTCAATTTTCTGAAAACTGAGGGGTTAGATTGGTATATGTGCCAGTCGTGACCTGGAAGGTTGAAGAGGATTGAACACAAAAGTCCAAAAATTTGAACTCGCCGGTGCATAAAGTGATACTGATGATTGGTTGTATATGCTTGAGTGGGCTTGAAGATGCCACTTGGAAGAACTGGAGATGGGCTTATAGATGCCATCCATAATATCAGGAGGTGATAATATCTTTATGTTGATACTGGATATCAGTACTAGGTCTTCATATAGGCCGTCTCTGGATTATTTATGCAACATGGTTTGAATTAAATTCCAGCACTAGATCTTCGTATAGATCGTCTCTGAACTGTTTTGGATTACTGAATAGACCAATAGAAATAAATCTTCGTGACGATTATCTCTTCTGGAAATATCCTGGATTAGGGAATAAATCTTCGTATAGACCGTTTGCCTATTATCCAAGGACAAAAGAATATCAGGATTAAATCTTCCTGAAAATATCCTGGACTAGGGAATAGATCTTCGTATAGACCGTTTGCCTACTATCCAAAGACAAAAGAGTATCAGGATTAAATCTCCTGAAAATATCCTGGACTAGGGAATAGATCTTCGTATAGACCGTTTGCCTACTATCCAAGGATAAAAGAGTATCAGGATTAAATCTCCTGAAAATATCCTGGACTAGGGAATAGATCTTCGTATAGACCGTTTTCCTACTATCCAAGGATAAAAGAGTATCAGGATTAAATCTCCTGAAAATATCCTGGACTAGGGAATAGATCTTCGTATAGACCGTTTGCCTACTATCCAAGGACAAAAGAGTATCAGGATTAAATCTTCGTGGCGATTACATCCTTTGAAAATATCCTGGATTAGGGAATAGATCTTCGTATAGACCGTTTGCCTACTATCCAAGGACATCTTGAGTAATGATTAAGTATCAGCACTAGACCTTCGTATAGATCGTTTCTGACCTGTTGTGAATTGTTGATAGTATTTTATCTGCATATAACCATCCTGCAAGGGAAAGGTTAGTTGATGCAATGTGCATGCATGCATGGCATGGTGCACTTAAGTAAATGTATTATGCTTTTATGGATATGTTATGGTATGATGTAAATGATGTATGTATGAATCATGCAGCCTGAAGCGTCTGGATATCCTTGTATAACAACTGCTGGCTAGGGAAAATAAATCCCGATTCGTTGCTGAAGAATATGAGGACCTCGTTCCCGTCTTGTTTGATAGTATAGTATTTATAACCTCCTGTCTTTGTTCGTCGTACTTCTATTGAAGGAATAAGTTCCTAAGTATCCCGACTGAGGATAAAAGAGATGGACATAAATTCAAGGGGAGATGTAACTCGAAGTATCTATAAAGATAGATTTATCCTGCTGGGGATTTGTAGTTGTCTTGTGGGGATGAACCGGCGAAGCTTCGTTGAACTCCTACCCTCGTTCTTCCTTAGTAAATACTATTACTGCATTTTATGCATTTCTGGTAAACATCAATCATATTCAAAAGCATACATACATTCAAACACAACCAATGGACGTTTTCGCTTATGTAAATAGGGTAAAAGTAAATCTGGATTCAAAGATGAAATTTTATTTATATTAGAAAGTGACCTATACACAGGCAAGTTTGTACAAGGAGACAGAAATCCTAGTAAGAGGAATTCATTGTAAAATTTTTACAAAACAAAGGAAACAACTATGAGAGAAATAATCCTATTGAGTTTCAATTCTACTATTGCCATTATCTTCAAGTGTCTCATCTTCTGCCGTTGAGATGGAAATGATTGGATTGATCTTTATCTGTTTAAACTTGAGTTAGGTAGCACCATCAGTGGAAGTTACATGAGTGATCCAAACGATACATAGTCATACGCTTTAATTCCTAACTTTTGCCTGGATTGCCCTTTCAGGTTTTCAATCCACCGTGATACCTTTTTTTTCCCAAGCCGCCTTTTCAGGTTTTCGACTTGCCGGGTGTACATTTTTTATATATATCCCTAATTTTTGCCCGAACCTTTTTGGTTCGCCGGGATGCCCTTATTTTTGCCTAGGCCAGTCAACCTAGAGGGTCCTTTTTTATGCGTAGTATTTTTTAACTATGTCTGCGTTTACGGGTTGTGGGAAGTCTTCACCATCCATAGTAGTAAGCATCATAACACCTCCTGAAAATACCCTGTTGACTACAAATGGTCCTTCAAATGTAGGAGTCCACTTGCCCCTAAGATCACCTTGTGGTAATATGATACGCTTGATTACCAAGTCACCAGCCTGATATACCTTTTGCTTAACCTTCTTGTTAAAAGCTTTGATCATCCGTTTCTGGTAGATCTGACCATGACAAACAGCTGCCAGCCTTTTCTCATCAATCAAATTTATCTGGTCAAGTCGAGTCTGAATCCACTCATCTTCATCCAAGCCTGCATCCTTCATGATTCTTAAGGAGGGGATCTGAACTTCAATGGGCAGAACTGCTTCCATACCATAGACTAAGGAGAATGGGGTTGCCCCTGTTGAAGTGCGTATTGCAGTACGATAACCATGAAGAGCAAATGGTAACATCTCATGCCAATCTTTGTAAGTAATAATCATCTTCTGTAGAATCTTCTTAATGTTCTTATTAGCAGCTTCTACTGCCCCATTCATCTTTGGACGATACAGAGAAGAGTTTTGATGCTTAATCTTGAACTGCGTGCAGAGATCAGTAATCATAGTGTTGTTCAGATTAGAGCCATTGTCAGTAATAATCCTTTCAGGGATACCATACCCACATATGAAATTATTCTTAATGAATCGAGCCACCACATTCTTAGTAACAGATGCAAATGAAGCTGCCTCCACCCACTTAGTAAAGTAATCAATAGCAACCAGGATGAAATGATGCCCATTAGAAGCAGTAGGCTTGATCTCACCAATCATATAAATGCCCCACATGGCAAAAGGCCAAGGAGCAGTCAACACATTCAATGGTGATGGAGGTATATGTACTTTATCAGCATAGATTTGACACTTGTGACATGTTCTGGAATGTTGATAGCAGACAGCTTCCATAGTAGACCAATAGTACCCTTCTCTCAATATCTTCTTTTCCATGGTATGACCACTAGAATGAGTGCCAAAGATCCCATCATGCATGTCTTCCATAATCTCTGTTGCTTCCTTCTTATCCACACAACGAAGCAAAGTTGAATCATGATTGCGTTTGTACAAAATTCCATTGCTCAAGATGAACTTAGCAGAAAACCTCCTCAGAAACTTCTTATCTTTGACAGATGCCCCTTCAGGGAACTCCTGTGTTTCAAGATACCTTTTCACTTCATAGAACTAAGGCTTCTCCTCTGTTTCTTCAGTATCAATCTCATTGCAGTATGCAGGCTTCTCAAATCTGTCAATAGTGATCTTGGGAGCTTCATCATCCCAGCTAATCTCAAACATAGATGCCATGGTGGCTAATGCATCTGCCAACTGATTTTCTCCTCCCGGAATATGTCCAAATGTAATCTCTTCAAAATATGGGATCAAAGACAACACATGCTCTCTGTAAGGAATAAGATTTTCATGCTTGGTATCCCAATCTCTTTTAATCTGACTCACTACTAGGGCTGAATCTCCATATACGTCCAGGAACTGAATCTTCATGTCAATGGCAGCTTTGATGCCTAGGATACATGCCTCATACTCAGCCATGTTATTGGTACAATAGAAACAAAGTCTTGCAGTAATCGGGGTATGAAAACCTTCAGGGGAAATGATCACAACACCAACACCATTACCAAGTGCATTAGAAGCTCCATCAAAAACCATAGTCCATCGGGATCCTTGTTCAGGTCCGTCATATTGTCCATGTTCTTTGGTAATAATCATAATGTCTTCATCAGGGAACTCAAAACTCATTGACTGATAATCATCCACTGCTTGATGAGCCAAATGATCAGCTACAACACTTCCTTTAATGGCCTTCTAAGTAGTGTACTGTATATCATATTCTGTTAAGATCATTTGCCATCTTACTATTCGTCCAGAGAGATCAAGCTTCTTGAATATATACTTGATTGGATCCATTTTTTAAATCAACAAGGTGGTATGAGTCAACATATACTGTCTTAGTCGGCGAGCAGCCCATGCCAAAGCGCAACAAGTTTTCTCGAGCAGTGAATATCTTGTTTCACAGTCGGTAAAAAATTTTCTAAGGTAATATATTGCCTGCTCTTTTCGACCAGACTCGTCATGTTGCCCCAACACACACCCCATTGAGTTGTCTAACACTGTTAAGTACACAATCAAGGGTCTTCCATTAACTGGTGGCATCAAAATTGGAGGTTCTAGAAGATATCTCTTGATTTCATCAAAGGTTGTCTAGCACTCATCGTTCCACTCCATTACCTGATCTTTCTTCAACAACTTGAAGATTGGCTCACAGGTAGCAGTTAATTGGGAAATAAATCTTGCAATGTAATTCAATCGTCCCAAGAAACCTCTAACTTCCTTCTCAGTACGAGGAGCTGGCATCTCTTGTATAGCTTTCACTTTTGCGGGATCTACTTCAATACCTTTTCCACTGACAATGAAACCCATGAGTTTACCAGATCTAAATCCAAAAGTACATTTGTTTGGGTTCAATCTCAACTTGTATTTCTTCAACCTTTCAAACAGCTTATGCAGATGATCAAGATGTTGTTCTTCATTCTGGGATCTGGCTATCATATCATCCACATATACCTCTATCTCATGATGAATCATATCATGAAACAAAGCCACCATAGCACGCTGATATGTTGCCCCGACGTTCTTCAAACCAAATGGCATCACTTTATAACAAAAGGTGCCCCACTGTGTAACAAAGGTAGTCTTCTCCATATCTTCAGGTGCCATCTTGATTTGATTGTAACTAGAGAAACCATCCATAAAAGAGAATACCTTGTGATGAGCAGTGTTGTCTACCAGAACATCAATATGAGGAAGCGGAAAATCATCTTTAGGACTGGCCTTATTCAGATCTCTGTAGTCTACACACATACGTACCTTACCATCTTTCTTAGGTACCGGTACCACATTTGCAACCCATTGAGGATAAGAAGTCACAGCTAAGAACCTTGCATCAAACTGTTTCATCACTTTCGCTTTAATCTTCTCTGACATTTCAGGACGCATGCGACGAACCTTCTGCTTCTTTGGACGACAGTCTTCTTTTACTGGTAAACGGTGAACCACAATGTCTGTGTCCAACCCTGGCATATCTTCATAGGACCAAGCAAAGATTTCCACATAATCACGTAACATCTGAATTAATCTGCTCATTTGAATACAGATGTTAACATCCCGAGGAATGTTCAAGGTAATGCTGTTGGGGGCAGAATCCTGCAAGAGGATCCCCAAGAGGAACAATTCACTGTTATTGGGGCTGGAGATGAGGTATATGATAGAAGGTTGGATGAGATTGCTGAAAAACTAAGGTCTTTGGAATCTCAAAATTCTTTAGGCTTTGACGTGATTGATATGGGGCTGGTAGATGGGGTGAGGATTCCCCACAAATTCAAACCCCCATGCTTTGAGAAATACAATGGTACCTCATGCCCGCGTACTCATCTACAATCTTTCTTAGGAAGACTCAAGGCTTATACCATGGATGAGAAGTTATGGATGTTCTACTTTGAGGACAGTCTGACTGGAGCTTCAAGAGAATGGTATTCGCACCTGACAAGGGCCATTATAAGATGTTGGAAGGACTTGGCCGAGGCTTTCATCCGGCAATACCAGTACAACCTAGACATGGCCCCCAATAGAACTCTTCTAATGGGCATGTCTCAGTCTTCAAGGGAGAGCTTTCGGGATTATGCTCAGAGGTGGAGACAGCTTGCTGCTGCTGTCCAGCCACCCATGTCAGAAAGAGAGATGGCTGACATGTTTATGAACACCTTGCAGGGAACTTATATTGATAGACTTGCTGCTTTCTCCTCTACCAGTTTTGCCGATGTAGTTATAGCTGGTGAGAGAATTGAGAGTCTTTTGAAGATGGGCAAAATTTCTTACAATGGTGCAAGTTCCTCCAGCAACCCTAAAAAACCTTTTGCAGGACCCCGGAGGGCGGGTGAAACGAATGTTATCCATGCAAGCAGGGGCAGACCCCAGTATTCTCACAGGTCAGTAGCAGCAGCTACCATCCTGGCTCCGGCTCCACCACAACCATTATATCCTCAACAACAACAACAACAACAACAACAACAACACTATCAATAACAATCTCATTTTTCGCAACAAAGAACGTACAACAACAACAACAATAGAAACCAACAGCAGCGCCCCTTTCAACAGAGGCCATCTCAAGCGAACAGGGTGATTGACCCTATCCCTATGCCTTATATTGCTTTATTGCCACAACTCCTGAAGCTTAACCTGGTTGAGTTAAGGATGTTGGCACCACCATATCCCATTAATCTCCCAAAGAATTATGATGCTAATGTCAGGTGTGCCTTTCACTCCAACGCACCTGGTCACAATACTGAGAAATGCAGAGCCTTACAAATGAAGGTTCAGGATTTGGTCGATTCCAAAGCTCTCAATTTTGCACCTCCTCCGAATGTTAACAGAAATCCTATGCCTAATCATGGTGGGCCCAGGATTAATGCCATAGAAGAGGGCCAACCATCTACGCTAATTGATAATGTTGCACAGATTCAAACACCACTGGCCGAAGTCAAAGTTCAATTTTTAAGATGCCAAGTGTTCCCGGGCTGTGGGACTTGCTGTGAATTGTGCAAGGCTGCTATTAATGGTTGTGAGAAGCTAAGGTTTGGCGTAGATAGCCTCATCAGAGATGGAATCTTGCAAATTACCACAACAACTCCTTCAACAACTCTTGTTTCAACCACAATGGATTCTCCTGCAACATCAACAATCCTTTCTTCAGCAACAACAGATCCTCCTACAACAACAACAACTATCATTCCCACTGATTCTTCCACAACTCCAGAAGTTTTTCCATCCATCATTTCAATAGATCAGAGTTCAACAACTTTTTCTTCTACAACATCAGCACCCATTTTATCAACGAAATCATCTACAACGCCAACAAACATTAATGAAGATGTCTCAACGGTCACGATCTATTATGACCCGACAAATGTTCCTCCCGACAATAATTTCCAACAACAAACTGTGACACCTCCTGTCAGATCTCTAGTTACGATCTACTACGATCCGCACACCATCACAGTTCCTCCCGCTGCAGTAATCAGTCCGGTCACCATTACGGTACCTGGACCTGTTCCTTATGAAAGCAGTAATGCCATACCTTGGCACTACGGCTCTGATCTCTACTTCAACGGGGAGAAAATCACTCTAGATTCAGCTACCTCTTCACCACAAGTTGACAATGTTGGGGGAGGCGGAGGCTTCACCAGAAGCGGGCACCTTTTTGCCTCACAAACACCAAGGCCCAATGCTGAAGCAGAAGCTGCTGCTAAGGCAAAAGGAAAGAATATGGTACTTGAATAGTAACCTGCTAAAGAAAATCAGAAGACGTCTTTTAAACAAGATGTAGACGAGTTCATGATAATAATAAAAAGGAGTGATTACAAGGTGGTGGACCAACTTCACCAAACCCCCTCCAAAATCTCTATATTATCATTGCTAATGTGTTCCGAAGCTCACAGGAATGCATTGTTGAATGTCCTGCACGCAGCATACGTGCCGGAAGAGATTACTGTTAATCAGTTAGAAACCGTGGTTGCAAATGTCAACACTAGTCATGGGCTGGGCTTTACAAATGTTGATTTAACAATGGAGGGGCGCAACCATAACAAGGCTTTGCACATCACCTTGGAATGCAAAGGTGATGTCCTTTCTCACGTACTGGTGGACACTGGGTCTTCACTCAATGTTCTCCCAAAGAAGGCCTTGGTGAAGTTGGAGTATGATGGCTTGGCATTGCGCCCAAGTAATTTGGTGGTGAGAGCATTTGATGGCTCTAAAAGATCGGTGCTTGGAGAGATCGATTTACCTGTGTTGATTGGCCCGCAGACCTTTAAAACTACCTTCTTTGTAATGGACATACAGCCGGCCTACAGTTGTCTGTTGGGTAGACCTTAGATCCACGCCACTGGCGCTGTTACGTCTGCCCTTCACCAGAAGTTAAAATTCGAGTGGGAGGGCCAAATCATCACCATCTGCGGGGAGGAGGATATCTTTGTTAGCTAGCTGGCTACGTACAAGTACATAGAAATGGATGGGGAGATCCATGAGACCATGAGTCAGGGGTTTGAGGCCCTTAACATCAATGAAGCATCTGCTGTGTCTGGAACTTCCATCACCTCATATCAACAGGCCCGAAAGGTTGTTGAGGAGGGTACTGCTCAAGGCTGGGGCAAGCTGCTGCCATTTGAAAAGAAAGAAGACAGATTCGGGTTGGGTTACAGACCAACTCGACAAGATCAACCAGAGGCTGCAACGGAGCCCAAATTTGTCAGCGGGGGAATGCTAACCCCAGATGCTATGAACAGTTTGGAAGACGAGGAAGAAGGCAAACACAACCTGGAAAACTGGATACGTCCAAGGATCCCGGGGAACCAAGTCTCAAACCGGTCTTCCCAGGAAATTATAAGAGTTACTCCTGCAAAGTAATTATTATTTCCTGTCTTTAAGCATGCATCAAGTCCTGCATCTTGCCCAAGATGTCAGGGCTCATTTTGTAATCGGGCCATCTTGTATTTTATGCAAACGATCAATTAATGAATATCAAGACATCTTTTGCAAATGAGTCTCTTTTTTCTCGTTCACTGTTTTTCATTTTTCATTTTTTGTACAAAAATAAAATGGCAATGTTTTTAAAATAATAATTTCATTTTCACTTTTTCTAAGCAAGATAAAATTGATCACTAAAATGAACCAATCTAAACCCATGCAGAGAGTGCCCTCCAGACTGCACCGACAACAACACCGCTATGACTTCGTATGACTTGACAATCCGATTAATCAAGCCGATGAAGGGGTTGAAGAAGATTATGAGCTACCTGAAGAACTAGCCAGGTTGTTAAGGCAATAGGAGAAGGTTATCACTCCTCATCAGGAGGAAGTTGTGACGGTTAATCTTGGTACAGAAGAAGACCTGAAAGAAGTGAAGATTGGGGCCCGTCTGCAAGATTCAGTGAAAGAACAACTTATTGACATGCTTCGGGAGTATGTGGATGTTTTTGCTTGGTCTTATCAGGATATGCCAGGTCTGGATACCGACATTGTTATGCACAAGCTGCCACTAAAAGAAGACTGTCCTCCAGTAAAACAGAAGTTGCGTTGTACTCGTCCGGATATGGCCATGAAGATAAAAGAAGAGGTACAAAAACAGTGGGACGCCAGCTTCCTTGCTGTAACTAGTTACCCGCCATGGGTTGCTAACATTGTACCTGTGCCTAAGATGGATGGCAAAGTACGGATGTATGTGGATTACCGAGATCTGAACAGAGCCAGCCCGAAAGATGACTTCCCATTACCTCACATTAATGTATTGGTCGACAATACGGCTCAGTTCTCGATGTTCTCCTTCATGGATGGATTTTCAGGATATAATCAGATCAAGATATCACCTGAAGACATGGAGAAGACAACTTTCATCACACCCTGGGGCACATTCTGCTATAAGGTAATGCCATTCGGACTGAAGAATGCTGGTGCCACTTATCAACGGGCTATGGTAACATTATTCCACGATATGATCCACAAAGAAATTGAATGTTATGTGGATGACATGATTGCCAAGTCCCTCGTAGAAGAAGACCACCTGGTGAATCTGTTGAAACTATTCAAGCGTTTGAGAAAGTACCAGTTGAAGCTGAACCCCAACAAATGCACATTCGGGGTGCGATCCGGTAAGCTACTGGGATTTATTGTGAGTGAGAAAGGTATTGAAGTGGACCCTGACAAAGTCAAAGCCATCAAAGAAATGCCTGCACCAAAGACTGAAAAAGAAGTTCGGGGGTTTCTAGGTAGATTGAACTACATTTCATGGTTCATATCTCATCTTACAGCAACCTGTGAGCCCCTGTTCAAGTTGTTAAGGAAAGAACAAACGGTCAGGTGGAATGAAGATTGCCAAAGGGCTTTTGACAAAATCAAAGAATATTTACAAGAGCCTCCAATCCTTATGCCTCCAGTTGAAGGAAGACCTCTGATAATGTACTTGACATTATTAGAAGAGTCAATGGGGTGTGTGTTGGGCCAACATGATGAGTCTGGTCGAAAAGAGTATGCAATATACTACCTAAGCAAAAAGTTTACCGACTGTGAACAACGTTATTCACTGCTCGAGAAAACTTGTTGTGCTTTAGCGTGGGCTGCTCGCCGACTAAGGCAGTATATGTTGACCCACACTACCTTATTGATCTCAAAAATGGATCCAGTCAAGTATATATTTGAGAAGCCAGCACTTACCGGACGGGTTGCAAGATGGCAAATGATTCTCACGGAATATGACATTCAGTACACATCTCAGAAAGCCATCAAAGGCAGTGTATTGTCTGACTATCTAGCTGAGCAACCCATTGATGATTACCAGCCTTTGAGATTTGACTTCCCCGATGAAGACATCATGTTCATAAAAGCAAAAGATCATGAAGAGCCTGTTCACACTGAAGGGCCTGACCCAGAAGAAGAATGGACAATGATGTTTGATGGGGCTGTTAATATGAATGGTCGCAGTGTTGGTGCAGTACTCATTACACCTAAGGGAGTTCACATGCCTTTCTCGGCAAAACTCACTTTTAACTGCACTAACAATGAAGCTGAATACGAAGCTTGCATCATGGGTCTTGAGGAAGCCATTGACCTCAGGATCAAGACTTTAACTGTATTCGGAGATTCAGCTCTGGTAATCAATCAAACCAACGGCAAATGGTACACTCATCAGGAGCATCTGATTCCATACCAGGACTATACAAGGAGATTACTGACTTTCTTCACCATAGTCAAACTTGAGTATATCCCTCGAGATGAAAATCAGTTTGCAGATGCTCTGGCTACCATTTCATCCATGATCAAAGTTCAAGATGCCAACTTTGTGCCTCGAATTTCAGTATCCAGACTTGACAGACCAGCATACGTATTCTCAATAAACATTGCTAAAGATGACACGCCTTGGTTCCATGACATCAAATGCTTCTTAGAGGATCAAACATACCCACCTGGGGCATCATCCAATGATAAGAAAACATTAAGAAGGCTGGCTGGTAGTTTCTTCCTGAATGCAGATGGTTCCTTGTACAAGAGAAACTTTGACATGGTGTTTCTCAGATGTGTTGATCAGAAAGAGGCAGACTTGTTAATGCACAAGGTGCATGAAGGATCTTTCGGTACCCATGCTGGAGGACATGCAATGGCTAAGAAATTGCTAAGATCAGGTTACTACTGGATCACAATGGATGCAGATTGTTGTGCCTACGCCAGAAAGTTCCATAAATGCCATATTTATGCAGACAAAGTGCATGTGCCTCCAAATCCTCTGAATGTAATGTCTTCACCTTGGCCCTTTGCCATGTGGGGCATTGATATGATTGGAAAGATCGAACCGACTGCTTCAAATGGCCACAGATTCATCCTGGTAGCCATTGACTATTTTACCAAGTGGGTTGAAGCAGCTTTATATGAAAATGTCACCAGGCAGGTGGTAGCCCGATTCCTAAAGAGAGACATCATCTGTCGGTATGAAGTGCCCAAGCGAATCATTACTGATAATGGTTCCAATTTGAACAACAAAATGATGGCAGAACTGTGTCGGAACTTCAAGATCCAACACCACAACTCTTCTCCTTACAGGCCAAAGATGAATGGCATTGTAGAGGCAGCTAACAAGAATATCAAGAAGATTGTGCAAAAGATGGTGGTCACCTACAAAGACTGGCATGAAATGCTACCATTTGCCTTGCATGGGTACCGTACCTCAATCAGAACATCCACTGGGGTAACACCGTATCAACTTGTGTATGGTATGGAGGCAGTCCTACCTGTTGAAGTTGAATTACCCTCCTTGCGAGTACTGATGGATGTCAAGCTGAATGAAGCAGAATGGGTCCGATCTCGGTACGATCAACTGAATCTGATCGAAGAAAAGAGATTAGCTGCAATCTGTCATGGGCAGTTATATCAGAAGAGAATGAAGAAAGCCTTCGATCAGAAAGTCAGGCTTTGGGAATACCAAGTGGGAGATCTTGTACTGAAAAGACTACTTCCTCCTCATATAGACCACAGGGTCAAGTGGACTCCGAATTACGATGGTCCATTCATAGTGAAGAAAGTTTTCTCTGGTTGAGCACTGATGCTCACCACTATGGATGGTGAAGATTTCTTATCCCTTGTGAATTCAGATGCAGTTAAAAAATACTTTGCATAAAATGACCCGCTGGACATAAAAACAGAATGTAAGTCCAGGCAAAAATAGGGCATCCCGGCGAGTCAAAAACAGAATAAAAGACTCGGGCAAAAATAAGGTAAAATAAAGAAAAAGTGTACACCCGCTGAGTTGAAAAGCCACATTGCACAGCTCAGGCAAAAATGGGTATCCCGGTGGATTGAAAACCCGAAAGGGCGATCTACGCAAAATAAGGGAATAAGCGAACAACTGCATTCTGAATCATTCACAACATGGTAAGCTTCGGAAGGGTCAAGCGTCGGTTAGAATCAGCCTTCTTCAGAAAGCAAGATGAGAAGAGCGTCAATGTCATACGAGTCATAGCAAAATGGAAGCTCACTAAAGCGTCATCAACATTGCCAGCACCTTTTTGTTTCTCAATTTTGTAACAATCTCCTCATTTCAGGGGATTTTTTTCTTTGACTGTATTTGCCAATTCAGGGCACCCCAATTAATAAAATGAGTTTTTCAGTCACACTCCGTCTTGTGCATTTTATTTCATTTGCAGAAATGTCCTATATCCTTGATATAACATTGCATAAATACGAATGCGCCTTTCTAATCATATGCTTGCAGGAAATATATTACTTACTCCCAGGAGTGTCTAGACTCCTATGATGGAATCCAGTAAGGGATACCTCGGGATACTTGTACGTTTCTTTGTCATAACAGGATTGTAGATATTCAAAGCGCAACATGGGGCATGAAAGTTTCCCCCCAGCAAAGCTGCCAAATCACTATTTCCTCAACAAATCTTCCAAACAGCACCAGAGATGCTTTCTACCCATCAGAATTGTCGGACATCACTTCTCTAGCACTTTCTTCAGAGCAGCATCAGAAGGTGTTCATTTCCCCATCTGAGTTGTCAAATATTATCATCCTCATCAGGATCCCTACAGAAATCTATAGGAAGATCGTTCAGTGATCTTTCTCCTCCCCAGCCGAGTGCTAGACAGGGAACCATCTCCCGATAGAGCTCCAGCCTCTATCCAGAAGAGCAATGTCTGAATTTCCCGCACAACAAAGTGACAAAAGCTTCCACAAACCCCAGCTGGGCTCCTCATTACCAAGATTGGTCTATCAGTGGCCTATTTTCCCAAGCAGAATCATTTGTATCAGATCTACCAATGATCTCATCCCCAGCTGGGATATTCTTTCAAGCAGATCAATCAGAGATCTCCGCGGTAACGGGATCTAAATCCCGGATCGGTATCTTTGCATAATCATAACATTTACATCATACTTCCCCTCAGAGCGTAGCATTCCGTCTAATACGGAGCATTATGGAAAAAATCAAACATATTGCATAATCACAAGCCATGTTTTGAATCAAACACCTGTATATACCAACATTCCGTCCGCAATGTATACAAGGACTCACAGTCCCAGCAGAAAGCCAAAGCGTCCCCTTTGCACTCACTAATACATATTAGTATATTCTCTTTTCGACACTCGTCTGTGTCATATCATTCCCCTGGCATATATAGACCACAAACAGATATACCTATATACACTCCTTTGACACCCAGCCGTGTCACCTTTTCCCAGCATGTTTGCCTAAACACTCATTATAAACCAAACCCTTGTTTATAATATACTTCTTTTGACACCCGTCCGTGTCATCTTATCCCCACAGATCGTCAGAATATCTTTTACACTTATAAGTTCATAGCTTATACATTTTCTCTTTGACACTCGTTGAACACTCGTCTGTGTCTCACTCATGCTTATCCTTACCCATACAGATACTCGTTCGTATCTTATATACATCACTTATTTCCCCTCAGATTCGACACTCGTTCGTGTTCTTTGTTAACCAGTTGGTACTCGTCTGTATCATCATCTCTGAACATGCGTCAGCGTTTGTTTCTACCGATACTCGTCCGTATCATAGCCTTAAGGATGCTCGTCCGCATCTTTAATCTATACGCAGTGTCAAACACTTATACCTTTTATTTCTTGGATATAAACACTCGTCCGTGCTTACTATTCCCCAACAAATCCCAGTAAATTATTTCTTTTCTATCTGACATTCGTCCTATGTCATGATACTTTCGGCAGCCGTACCCTGCCAGGTGATCGTGATTCATCTTTGGATGACCGTCCCTCATCCTTCCCCCAACGGAATCTCTATTTTTAGAACCCTTTTCTATTCGACATTCGTCCTATGTCATGATGTTTAGCAGCCGTCCCCTGCTAGGTGATCGTCATTCACTTTTTGATGATCGTCATTCATCACTTTACCCGATGGCCGTCCCCATCGTTGATCTTGTTATCTGACATTCGTCCTATGTCATGATAAACCCCGAGAGCAGCCGTACCCTGCTAGGTGATCATCCTTCACCTCTTGATGATCGTTATTCATCATGCTTATCCGATGGTGTTGCACCCCAAAATTTGCCCTCACAAAACAAGACTTTGTGTATTAAGAGGTTCACAAGGTTCACAAAGTTCACAAGACATCTTATGAGGTTCACAAGACATCTTATGAGGCTCATAAGATTCACAAGACATCCTATTAGGTTCACAAGGTTCACAAGACCTCTCATGAGGTTCATGAGGTTCCCAAGGTTCACAATTGGCCAGAAGATTTGACATTTCCCTCAGACAATGCATCCTCCTAAGCAGTGCATCCAAAACTAGGGTTTTGACTTTAATCAGGCTAAATGGAATTCCAAGACTTCAAGTGAGCTTCATAAAATCTTATATGTGTTTAAGAACCCCCATGACAGGTTTCAGAACTTTTCTCAAAGGTTTGCTCAGTCAGATGATCAGATAAGTCAAAATCAGTCAAAGTAGTTAAAAAGTCAAACTGAGGTCAACTGTGGTCAAACCAAAGTCAAACTTCATGATTTTTTGTCAACATCAAGTATATGAAGTAAAATTCATCATTTGATCAAGGGTTGATCATGATTCATCAAGGAGATTTCAGATCATCAAGAATCAGGAGTTTCTAAATTAGGGTTTCCTCAGGAAAAGTCAACTGAACTTTGACCAGCCATAACTTTCACATGCTTCATCAAATTTTTCCCATCCAAAGTTCATTTTTAAGGAAATTGAATTCTCTACAACTTTGTGTCTCACAAGCCAAGCCCAAAAATGCTTCATTTGGAAGGTATGAGCTAAGACATTATTGGTCCTTTTAAAAGTCAACAAAAAGTCAACAACTTCAAAAGAGCATAACTTGAGAATGGTAAAAGATATGGACATGAAACCAATGGGGTTGGTTAGAGGACTCTTTAAGCTTTCCAAAATTTCCAAGAACACCCTCATAGCATTAAAATTGAAGGATTTTTTCCCTTGGAAAGTTGGGAAATTTTTGGGTGGTTTATGAAGTAAATAGGGTCTTAAAACCATAATTCTTCAAATGGGCTGAACTTTTTGTGACCCAAGGTGTTCCATGACATCATGCACAAAATTTATTTAATATTTTCATAATTTTATTTATTTTATTTTATTTATTATGATTTTTTATATTAAAAATCATTTTAAATTCAAATAAAATATAAAATATGAAGATTTAAAATATATTTTGATTCTAGAAGGTCATGAAGGTTAATTAGATTAAATTGATATGAGAATTATGGTGATTGTCTTAAAATAGCAAGGTTACATTAAAAAATATTGGAATTTTAAGACATGATCTTTTTCAATCTTCAATGATCAAAAAGTCCAAACAACCCTACAATATTTTGACCTAATTTCATCTACTATAAGTACATAAACACATCACAAGCATTGGACACGATTTTTGCTGCCTCAAGAGTAAGTTTCAATCTTCAAAAAATTTACCAAAAACCTCAATTCGGATTCTTGCATAGAGGCCATATCAAAAGATTTTGAAGGTGGCAAGAGATTCCTTGATCATCACTGATACTTTCTCAATACTCATTTGCATCCAAAGCATCCCAAATTGCATAAACCGAATCAAAATTGCTCTTGTTCTTATTTTTTCCGATTTTGATTGTTTGTGTAATAATAATGCATTCTAACTGTATGTTTGTGTTGAGTATGATGCTTAGATGATTTCTGGGCAAGAAGATTGAAGAACCATGACTTAAACCGCAAGTTGCCATTGCTAGGGTTTCTGAACAAAATTTGGGATTCTTCGATTTAACTAATATAAATTAATTCTAAAGCTATGAATAAACTGTGTGATGTCTGGGGATCATGATAATGTGATCAATTTGATGAAACTTTACATATTTGTGATGATATGAGATTGGCAGGTTTTATTCGCAGGAAAGTGCCCAAGAAAATTCATAGGAAAATTTGAAGCATCCAAGGAAGAAGATGAAGTTCTTGGTGCGCATTTTGGAATTTGAATTTAGTCTTAATATTTTATGAAATTGTTTGTAACTTATTTCACAGATGCACGTCTGGCCCAGTGGTGATGGATGCGCGTGTATTGGTTCAAGCCTTGGGTTCGATCCTGGGAGGCAGCATTCTTTTTGCTTGATTTTCTCATTTATTCACATGACTTAATATATTATTATTTGTAGTGGTTACATAAACAGGTGCGCCCTTCTGGCTGGATGGTTGGAGTGTGTGTTTGTTTGGTTAAGGGTCCTAGGTTCGAATCCCCCCAGGCCCTTTTTTGTGTTATTTTGACTTTTGTTGTGATTTTTACAGGATTTGAAACAAAACAATATGGATCTCCTTTTATGTCACCTGCGTGTGCTGGCCAGAGTGGTTTTGGTGTTGAGTTTGGAGGTAAGGGACCTGGGTTCAAATCCCAGGTCCTTTCTTTTTGATCAATTTTCATGTTTTCCTTATTTTAATTTATGTTATTATTATTTCTATTTTATTTAAATTAGTAAATATATTTTATAAATACTATTAAAATACTTTTAGTCATATTCTTAAAATATCATGATTTCTTTTCTAAAAAATCTTTTATTTTTATTTATTTCATAATATGTATATATATATATAATTTGTAAATAAAATGATTTATTTTGTAAATTAATTATTAAAAAATAAAACCTTAAATTCTATTTTCTAAACTTATAAACCCTAAATTATTTATGTTAACCTTAATATTTTCATAAAACCTAATTTTTTTATAAACCTTAATTATATTATAAGCTTGTTTATTTGTAAATTTTAATTATGTACATTATTTTATAATTTGTTTATAATTATTATTGAATATAATTTCATGTAAATAATTTTAATTAAATAGTAAACCCTAGATTATGTTTAAAACAATTAAAAATCCTAAGTTGATCTTATAAATATAATTTATTTTTATAATATGTTTATAATATTTTTATAATATGTATATAAATTTAAATCATTATAATTTAGTATATAATACTTGTTATTTATTTCTTTTATTAAATTCCCTTTAAAAAAATATTATTTATTTAATTTTGAACTTTAAATTTATTTATTTTCTTTATGCTAATTCTTTTATTATTACTAACCCCATTTATTTATTTATATATTATATGATTGTTATTTTATTATTATTGTTACTAACCCAATTATTTATTATTATTTATTTGCTTATTTATTTTTAATTATTATAATGTAATTGTATCCCTTATGTAATAGTTGTAGTAATTTTTATTATTTGTTTTTAAATGCTATGGTTAGTAAAATAGGGAGTGCAAGATATGTTTGTATGTAAAAATTGAATTTAGATCATTAAATCTCAAGATAAATATTTGAATTGGTACACTCACACACGTAAGTCGATCCTGGATCGCCATCTCACTTCTTAAGGGTTACCTTTCAAGTTGCCTAAACAAAAGGTCAAGTAGGGTGTATAAAGCAAAGTCCCTCCTCTTATATCATCTAGTCCCTTAATAGATAAAAAGATCAAGTCCCTTCATGGTTGCCTTCGTAATGATCTTATCCCTTTCGAATAAAGATGATAAGTCCCTTCGAATTGCTTATACACCTCACAGTTGCCTAAATAAACAGATGTCCATTCACTTGTCCCTCACACATCCAAGGTAATGACTACCTATTCCTTAATAATAGGGATAGTCTTATCACTTAAAGAATATTTAAGAACAGAAAAGACTTAACTTAGGGTAGGTTCCTCTTATGTACTTGCTCACTTTTCAAAAACATTTCAAACACTTCACATTTTTCAAACAAATTTTCAAAACAAAGACTTTATATATATCCGTACATGGATCATTATAAAGTACTTAAAGGAAATTTTATTCACACACTACACTTTTCAAAACAATTTAAAGTGAGTTAAGTAACTAAGAGCCCATGGATAACCATGGATGTAAAGGGTGCTAACACCTTCCCTTTACATAACCTACCCCCCGAACCCAAAAATCTTTTAAAAGGTCTTTCATGTTCTTTTATGTCTTTCCTTTGGATAAAATAAAAGTCGGTGGCGACTCTTGCTATCCGCAACATAACTAAAGTCAGTTCTCCCACCGTGTTACAAATGGTCGTCCCCATCGTCGACCTTTTCTATCTGACATTCGTCATATGTCGTGATACTTTCGGAAGCCGTACCCTGCTGTCGCTCCCGACAAATGAAAATGGATCATATGAAGGTACAGACGCGAACGGTCGGCGAGAGGGAACAGTGAGAACACACAGCCGTGAACTCACTGGAGAATGAATAGAGTCGCCAGCTAGGCATTTTTATCCCGGAGGAAAGGCAATGCTGCATAGGCCTAGAAAGATATGGATAAGACGGTTTGCGAACCAGAGAGACTGAGAAAGGGGGTTGGTTACAACCTGGGAAGGTATTAGCACCCAGATTGTCCGCCGTACTCGACGGGATCCACGCTTGAAAGATTTGTGTTATAAAGGGGTAGTGTCAGTGCAATCTGTGTGTAAAATAGCTGAAAAAGGGATGTACAGGTGTCAGTGCAAAGAGAAGTGTGAAGTGCATAAATGTACAGTGTCAGTGTAAGGACAGGAGTAAGATGCTCATGATAATGAGGCTAAAGAAATAATGCTGGAAGGAGGGGGGATATACAGAGACTTTTGTTCGATAACCGTTAAGTTATGCCTACGTATCCTCTCGTGCAATGAGGAAGTCAGAACACCGTAGTTCGACCCAAAGAGACTGAAAGGTGAATTGATTTGTGAACTGCTTGCTTGTCTATGCTCAAGTGTATGACCTGTCTGGCTCAGGTGCTTACTGTCTTGCATTAGACGGAAGAAGCAAGTTCTCGATTGTGAGTGAAGATGATGAGAAAAGAATCCCGAAGGAGACGATTATTGTTTGTTTTTGAGTTTTCAGTCTTTTATTGCTTTTGAAAGTTTGTCATAAGTTAATGAGCTTTAAGCCTAAACCAATGGGTTAGTAAACTCATCACATCTTCCCTCTGATTAGGGGTAATGAGAATACCTTAAGTGTGAAGTCAGATTCTCACACTTAATCACCTATGGTGCAGGATTAAGATCATTAACCTACTTGTGATTATTTAGATGTTTTTGTGATTTTGTTTAGTGTTGAGTAATGAGGTTAAGCCATAATCAAGGATTAAACAGACCCATTACACCATCCTAAAAGAAGGATGATAGATGAGAGTGTTTAAGCTGAGGAAGACTCCTCAACTTAATCCATGATTAGGGATTAAACCCATGACAAAACAAACCTTTATTAAGTGGATTTTATTTAGATTAATGGTATGATGATGAAGTGTTTTTTTATGATTTGTAAGACAACTTGAGGGGGACTTGTCCATTAACACTAGGGTTAGTCCTTCTTAACCAATTAAGGAAGAATTAGAACCCTAATGCAAGGCCCAAGTTACAAGTGATGTCTTGATGATTATTAGATGAATTGATTAAGAGATTTAAACACCTTAAGGGTTCAAGACTTAGGATTAAAGTTATACACTCCATCCTAAGAGAAGGATGCAGGCATAAGCTTAACCACAAAGTCTTAAAGCCTTTAGGGTTTAGTCCCTGATTATGAGGTGAGAAGAGAAGACTCAAAGAGAGACACAAAGGTAAAACTATGGGGGGACTAATCAAAACCCTAATTCATTGTCATGCTTGGTTGGTCCTAAGGTTTGTGAGGTTTGCAAGAACAATCTTCAGAGGAACCACCAGGAAGCAGATGAACAGGATCAAGAGAAGCAAAGTGATTTGCTTCATTCAAGAAGTCAAGTCACTTGAAGAAAGAAAGTGGGAGGAAGAAGAATGAGCAAGCTCAAACTCAAACACATATAAGAATGCAGCAATGGATGCAAGAGAGATGAAAAGAAAAGTTATGAGAAGTGAAGGCAAATCCACTTCTCAAGTTTACTTACCACCTGAAATGTTAGGAAGAAATGCAATGCAATGCAAGATGAAATGAAATGGCATGATGCTAGACCAAACCAGAAGCATGTTGATGATGATAATGATGTTATGAGGTGCTGCAAACATGAGGCAAGACAATGGGGATGTTCATACAAGATTATGAATGCAAATGATGCAAGCTAAGGAGCATGAACAAGCATGAAAAGTTATGAAGCATACAAGACAAATGACATGGCAAATATGCAATGCAATGATCAATGATGCTTTTTACATGTCTTAAGATGTCAAATGAATCACAAGAATGCACAAAATGCAAAGACAAGTCATGTTATGCAAGGAAATGCAAGAGGGATGCAAATGAAAGCCCAAATTAGGGTTCATGGATCAACATCAAACACAAACCAAAAACAGAAGCAAAACCCTAAAGTAAAAATGGAAAATGGTACCCAAAGAAACCCTAGACCTATAATGAACCACTGCCCAAAGGGGAGCTCTCAATCCTCAACCAAACTCAAGATATGAATTTTCTAAGTTATTAGGGTTTTTTAGGGTTCTTAACAAAACAAATGCCAAACAATTTGAAAATGCAAGAACAATTCATGGCCTCTTTATCCTTGAAAATACATGCTAAACACAAAACAATGCAAGAAGAATCAATGTCTCAACCTTCACCAAAAGGCAGAAATGAATTTTCAAACATGTGATCAAAATAATGCATAAAAAATGATTTAATTTAATGAAAAATTCTTAAAATGCATCAAGATCAAAAAAGAAATTTGGTTTGAAGGTTGGACAATGTTTCTAAATGTCTTAGATCATTTCATGAATTTTTTTGTAATTTTTAAATACCTAAAGGTATTTTTAATTAATTAATTCCCATTAATCAATTAAAAATAATCTTTTAAATATTTAAAAATACTTTTTTAATGATGAAAAATAAAATAAAAATGTTTTTGGGTCTTAAAAATTAATAAAACTTTTAAGAAAAAGTTTCATAATTTTTAAGACATTTTTGCTATTTTAAAATAAATATGCAAATAAATTGAAATAAAAATGAATAAAAATTAAATGAAAATGAAAGTATGCAGCATGGAGGGCCAGGATGGAGCCTGGATTTGAAAGCATTGACTGCGCGCGCCATCTGATGGCTCAGATTCAAACAGATTTAAACTTAATTAATTAAATAAATAAAGCTGATTAGGGTTTAATGAACGAATCTGGGCCCTTGATCACGCGCGGGAATGGACCAAGTCAACCCATCCAACGCTCACCATTCAAACGCTCATTAATTACAGGGATTTGCCCTAATGACTTTCAGGTGGCCGGAGAGGACCTCCGGTCGTCTTCTCCGGCCAGCATCTCACCTGAGAAACCTCCAAATCACTCAAATCGTAACTAAAATGAAAACTAAACACAAAGAAATGGACCCCATGATCTCCTGAATCAAAACCCTAACCCCAAACAAATTTATTCTTCATCAATCACATGAATCGAAAGCAAACATTTTTAGGGCAAACCAGCTTCAGAGTCAAATTAAATGCTCAAATCACAACCATTTTCAAAACCAATGGTACCAGGATGATCAGCAGGACATGAAGAACAAGTTTGTAACAAGAAAAACAACTTCTGGAAAAATAAATTTCAGGTTACCTGAGATTCGAAGCTTTCAGTTTAGGAACTTTCTGGCCACCTTTCTTTGTGCAAGCTGCTCCACTTGGTCCCCAGAAGATGTTTGAATGCTCAAATGGAGTTTAAGTTGGCTTGATGATGAGTTTCGAAAGCTCCTGCTTCAGTTCAGTCAAAAATGGCAATGGAGATTCTGGCACTTTCAGGTCATGGTGAATGAAGGTTTGAGGTCCTGATGATGAATGGAGAAGGTTTGTGGTGTTTGTTTGTGTGTTTGTGAGCTAGGATGAGAGTTTCGAATGAAACTGCAAAATGGAGTGAGAAATGGCTATGGAGTAATCTGGCTGTTTCAGGCTTGTGCTTTGGGTGGTTTCTACTCAGTGATACATGGTGAGTTGAATGGAGGAAAAAGTTTGAGTGTTTTGTGGCTGTGGAGAGGAATTCGAAGGAACTTGCAAAAGGGGAGTGTTTTGTGTATGTGGTGAATGAATGAGTTTCAGCCTTGCCTTGTACATGAAATGGCTTGCAAAATGATAATGTATTTTAATCCTATAGGTCAGATGATGTGACCTGGCCTATAGTGATTGGTAAGTTTGCTTTTGCAAAAAGTCAAGTTTTGTGTAAGGCAAGCATGGCTCATGATCTAGGCAAGTACATGGCATGGGCTGCGCAGCAAAGGGTGAGGTGAGAGGCTAGCCAAAGTCAGCATCCAATGTCATAGTTTGTAGGAAGTGAAATGAGTGGTTTTGCAACTTGTTGCTTTATGGTTCCCATGAAAGAAAATCTTGTTACATGAACCAAAACATGAAGGAAACTTGGTCCAAATCTGATTTTTTAGGCTCATAGAATGTTTATGTAATGGTTTGAGAGGAATTAGAAGTCACATAATGCATTTGTTCATGACTTTGCAAAATTTCACACTTGGTGCATATCTTGAAAATAAGTGATTTTTGCCAACTTTGCATTGCTATAACTTTTGATCCAAGAAGAGTTTGATCATGTTCTTGTACTTTTTGAAAAGGGAAAGATGAGATATACAACTTTCATGACCAAAGTTTTTCCATTTGAAGCATTTTTGGATCAAGAATCATGGCTTGAAAAATGACCTAAAATGGTGCATTCTTGAAAAGTCAACTATGCCCAAAAAGTCAACATTTGCAAAAACCCTAAATTCTTGATTTCTATGAACTTCAACCTTCTTCCATGATCAAATAAAGAATATATACACTCAAAATGATGAAGATCAGCCATTGGTTGGGCCATTGGGGGCCTCAGATGCCCTGATTTTGCACTGACTTGTCTGAAAAGCCAACCCTTGATCAGATGACTTCCCCATGGAATTTCTTCATGAAAATTGATATGCATACTCCCTATACCATATAGAGATCAATGGAAACAAGAATGACCAAAAAATTTGGAGTTATGGCCTTTGAAACCAAAACCCTAATTTTCAGTCAACTGTGCAGTTCAACCTGGCTCTGCATCCACTCAAACCCTAGTTCTTGTGATTCCTCTGCAATTTTGACTTTGAGGAGATGGAATATGATATAAGAACACACATGGACCCCTTTGAGTTGATTGGTTGCCTTTGGAATGCCTCAAGAAGCTTTGGGATTGCTCAGATCACAAACCCTAGGTGCGGATGACTTAGAAACTATCCAGTGAATAAAAAAAAATGAGATGTGAGATGATATGTTTGTGTTTATGCATATGAGAAAGATCACAAGCCATGGTGTGAATGGGTGAGGGCAAATTTGGGGTGTTTACAGCTGCCCCTATTCAAACATGAGTTAGCTGTGCAGGGTGTAAGCGACGGCTTAACAGGCAAACAAGATAACTTGTGGTTGAATACCAAAGACAGTCCAAAATTTGCACTCACAGAATGAAGAAGAAAAGGGATATAGATTGTAAAAGCAAAACAAAGTATATTGTAAAGTATGGGCGACGGAGGACGACCGTCGAGCAGAGGACGACTGCTGGGTAAAGTGGTATATGAAGCAAAGCGATGACGGGGACGGCCGACATGCTGGGGATAAAAGGTAAAGCTAAGACGGGGACGGCCAACTAGCTGGGGAAAGAAAAGAAATAAAGCAATGACGGGGACGGCCGACATGCTGGGGATAAAAGGTAAAGCTAAGACGGGGACGGCCGACTAGCTGGGGAAAGAAAAGAAATTATGATGGGGACGGCCATCAAGATAAAGTTATAAAATTCTCTGAGGATTAATGAAACGTGACGGGGACGGCCATCAAGTTCATAAAGGTAAAGTAACCAACGATGGGGACGGCCATCGGGCTGAAAAGGAAAAGGGACCACGACGGGGACGGCCATCGGGTTAAAGAATAAATGAAATAAACAGATGATGGGGTACGGCCATCAAAGGTGAAGGACGAACACCTGGCAGGGTACGGCTGCCGAAAATATCAACGATGGGGAAGGCCATCGGATAGCAAAGGTCAACGATGGGGACGGCCATCGGACGAGCAAGATGGAGGAAGACCATCAAGAAGTGGAGGACGACCACTCAGCAGGGGACGGCTGCTCTAGAGGTTTGTCATAACACAGGACGAGTGTTAGATAACCAAAAATCAACAATGGGGACGGCCATTGGATAAAGTGATGAAGGACGATCATCAAAAGGTGGAGGACGACCACCTAGCAGGGGACGGCTGCTAAAATCAACGATGGGGACGGCCATCGGATGAGCATGATGGAGGACGACCATCAAGAAGTGGAGGACGACCACTCAGCAGGGTACGGCTGCTCTCAAAGGTATCATAACACAGGACGAGTGTTAGATAAAAAGAAAATTGTTGGTGATCTACTGGGGATAATGTAAACACGGACGAGCGTTTACATCCAAGAAACAAGAGGTATAAGTGTTTGGTATTGTGTATAGATTAAAGATGCGGACGAGCATCCTTAAGACTATGATACGGACGAGTATCACGTAGAAACAAACTGACACATGTTCAGAGATGATGATACGGACGAGTATCAACTGGTTAACAAAGAACACGGACGAGTGTTGCATCTGAAAGAATTCTTCTGGGGGAATAGTAGACACGGACGAGCATCTATATTCAAGAAGACACAAGTGTTTGACACGGTGTATGGATTAAAGATGCGGACGAGCATCCCTAAGACTATGATACGGACGAGTATTCATGTAGAAACAAACACTAGACGCAATGTTCTGAGATGATGGTACGGACGAGTACCACCTGGTTAACAAAGAACAAGGACTACTGCCGAATCTGTGGGGTTATGAGTGATGATGTATACAAGATACGGACGAGCATCTGTATAAGTGTACCATGAGTAGCGAGTATTGTATTTGTATAGATGAGTGTTTTAACTGCTGGGGAGAATGACACGGACGGGTGCCAAGAAAGAAAAGTATAATATGAACAAGTATCTGCTATACAAAGTCTAGGCGACTGCGCTGGGGATATGACACGGACGGGCGTCAAAAAGGGTGTATATACAAGTATATGTGAGTGCAAAGAGGATGTCTTTGGCTTTCTGCTGGGATATGACACGGACGGGTGTCAGGACGTATCTGTAATACGGGTGATCTTGTTTGTAAAGAGTGTATTCAGGCGACCTTACTGGGGAAAGATGACACGGACGGGTGCCAAAAGGTGTATATACTGGTGTTCGTGACTTGAGAGGCAACTGCTTTGCTGGGACTCTGGTGGGGATTTTTGCTGTATATATTCTGTATGCCGACAGATTGTCAATATTTACAAGTGTTCAATTCACAACATGACTTATGATTATGCTATGTATTTGATTTTTGCCGTAATGCTCCGTATTAGACGGAATGCTACGCTCTGGGGGGTGAATATGATGCGGATGCCATGATTATGCAAAGGGGCACAGATCCGGGATTCGGATCCCATTGCTGCGAAGATCTCTGGTCGATCTGCTGGAAATGGACCTCCCAGCTGGGGATGAGATCACTGGTAGATCTAATGATGTATCTGTTTTTGCTTGGGGATATAGGTCACTGGTTGACATATCCTTATAATACGGGACCCAGCTGGGGTTTGTAGAAGCTTTCTTCACTCTGTTGTGACTTCATGCATTACTCTTCTGGATAGAGGCTGGGGATTCTGTGGGGAGATGATTCCCTGATTTCTGCATTCTGCTGAGGAAGAATGGCAACTCGGCTGGGGAATGTTGTCGGCAACTCAGCTGGGGAGAGCAACAAGAGGCAACTCAGCTGGGGATAAAGCATTCTGAGTGTTAAGCCTGTTTGTTGATTTGGCAACTTTGCTGGGGAAGGCAATGGGGAGCTACTCAGCTGGGGATAGAGCATCTCGGATGCTGATATCTTTTGTTGATTTGCCAGCTTGCTGGGATGTACCTTACATGCCCCAAGTTGCGTTCTGGATACCTGCAATCCCGCAATGATAAGGAAACGTACAAAAGGTCCCGAGGTATCCTTTACTGGATTCCGTCATAGGAGTTAAGTACTTTCGAGAATAATCACATTCCCTGTAAGCATGTGTTTTTATTTTTAGAGAAAGGCATCTGTACTTATGCAATTGTATTTTTAGAGATATCAGACAACTCCTTGCAAAACGTAAATGTAAAAGACGAAACATGACTGAAAATCTGATTTTATTAATTCATGTGCCCTGAATTGGCGAGATACAGTCAAAGAAACATATCTCCTGAAATGAGGAGATTGTTACAAATTGAGAAATAAAGTGCTGGCGGAGTTGACGACGCTTTCAAGGAGCTTCCTCTTCTGCTATGACTCGTATGACAATGACGTTCTTCCCGTCTTGCTTTCTGGAGAGAGTTGATTCTGATTGAAGCTTGATCCTTTGGAAGCTTACCAGGTTGTAGGTGATACAGACGAACTCAGAATGCAGTTGTTCGCTTATTCCCTTATTTTGCATAGATCGCCCTTTCGGGTTTTCAATCCATCGGGATACCCATTTTTGCCTGAGCTGTCCAATGCGGCTTTTCAACTCAGCGGGTGTACATTTTTTTGTTTATTTTCCCTTACTTTTGCCCGAGTCTTTTATTCTGTTTTTTGACTCGCCGGGATGCCCTATTTTTGCCTGGACTTACATTCTGTTTTTATGTCCAGCGGGTCATTTTATGCGAAGTATTTTTTAACTGCATCTGAATTCACAGGGGACGGGAAATCTTCACCATCCATGGTGCTGAGCATCAGTGCTCCACCAGAGAAAACTTTCTTTACAACAAATGGTCCTTCATAATTTGGAGTCCATTTGCCCCTGTGGTCTGTATGAGGAGGGAGGATTCTTTTCATCACAAGATCTCCCACTTGGTACTCTCGGTGCCTGACTTTCTGATCGAAGGCTTTCTTCATTCTCTTCTGATATAACTGCCCATGGCAGATTGCAGCCAATCTTTTCTCTTCGATCAGACTCAGTTGTTCGTATCGGGACCGAACCCATTCTGCTTCACTCAGTTTAACATCCATCAATACCCGTAGAGAGGGTAATTCAACTTCAACAGGTAGGACTGCTTCCATACCATATACAAGTTGGTACGGTGTTGCCCCAGTGGATGTTCTGATTGATGTGCGGTACCCATGCAAGGCAAATGGTAGCATTTCGTGCCAGTCCTTGTAGGTGACTACCATCTTCTGCACAATCTTCTTAATATTCTTATTTGCTGCCTCAACAGCGCCGTTCATCTTTGGCCTGTAAGGAGAAGAATTGTGATGTTGGATCTTGAAGTCCCGGCACAGCTCTGCCATCATTTTGTTGTTTAAATTGGAACCATTATCAGTAATGATTCGCTCGGGCACTCCATACCGACAGATGATATCTCTCTTCAGAAATCTGGCTACCACTTGCCTAGTAACGTTTGCATATGAGGCTGCTTCAACCCACTTGGTGAAATAGTCAATGGCGACCAGGATGAATCTGTGACCGTTTGACGCAGTTGGCTCAATCTTGCCAATCATATCAATGCCCCACATAGCAAAGGGCCATGGCGAAGACATGATGTTCAAAGGATTGGGAGGCACATGCACCTTATCTGCGTAGATCTGGCATTTGTGACATTTTCTGGCGTAAGCACAACAGTCTTCATCCATTGTGATCCAATAATAGCCTGATCTTAACAACTTTTTAGCCATTGCATGTCCTCCAGCATGGGTACCAAAAGATCCTTCGTGCACTTCATGCATCAGCAAATCTGCTTCCGTTTTGTCAACACATCTGAGGAGTACCATGTCAAAGTTCCTTTTGTATAAAGACCCATCAGTGTTCAGAAAGAAACTACCAGCAAGCCTTCTCAAAGTCTTCTTATCACTGGAAGATGCCCCAGGTGGGTATGTTTGGTCCTCCAAGAAGCACTTAATGTCATGAAACCAAGGCTTATCATCCTTGACAACATCTGCTGCAAATACGTATGCCGGTCTATCAAGTCTTGACACTGAAATCTGAGGTACAAAGTTGGCCGTTTGAACTTTGATCATGGATGAAATGGTAGCAAGAGCATCTGCAAACTGATTCTCGTCCCGAGGGATATACTCAAGCTTGACTGTTGTAAAGAAAGTTAATAACCTCCTTGTATAATCCCTGTAAGGTATCAGATGATCTTGGTGGGTGTACCATTTTCCGTTGGTTTGATTGACTACCAAAGCTGAATCTCCGAATACGGTCAACGTCTTGATCCTGAGGTCGATGGCTTCCTCAAGGCCCATAATGCAAGCTTCGTATTCAGCTTCGTTGTTAGTGCAATTGAAAGTGAGTTTTGCCGAGAAAGGCATGTGAACTCCTTTAGGTGTAATGAGTACTGCACCAACACCACGACCATTCATGTTAACAGCCCCATCAAACATCATAGTCCATTCTTCTTCCGGGTCAGGCCCTTCAGTGTGAACAGGCTCCTCATGATCTTTTGATTTAATGAACATGATGTCTTCATCAGGGAAGTCAAATCTCATAGGCTGGTAGTCATCAATGGGTTGCTCAGCAAGATATTCAGATAGTACACTGCCCTTGATGGCTTTCTGAGATGTGTACTGTATGTCGTATTCTGTGAGAATCATTTGCCATCTTGCAACCCGTCCGGTAAGAGCTGGCTTCTCGAAAATGTACTTAACTGGGTCCATTTTGGATATCAACAAAGTAGTGTGGGTCAACATATACTGTCTCAGTCGGCTAGCAGCCCACGCTAAAGCACAACAAGTTTTCTCGAGCAGTGAATAACGCTGTTCACAGTCGGTAAACTTTTTGCTTAGGTAGTATATTGCATACTCTTTTCGACCAGACTCGTCATGCTGGCCCAGCACACACCCCATCGATTCTTCTAATACTGTCAAGTACATAATCAGAGGTCTTCCTTCAACTGGCGGCATGAGGATTGGAGGTTCTTGCAGATATTCCTTGATCTTGTCAAAAGCCTTCTGGAAATCTTCGTTCCACCTGACCGTTTGTTCTTTCCTTAACAACTTGAACAAGGGTTCACAGGTTGCTGTAAGGTGAGATATGAACCGTGAAATGTAGTTCAATCGACCTAGGAACCCTCGAACTTCTTTCTCAGTTTGCGGTGCAGGCATCTCTTGAATAGCTTTGACTTTATCAGGGTCAACTTCAATCCCTTTCTCACTTACAATAAAGCCCAGCAGCTTACCCGATCGCACCCCGAATGTGCATTTGTTGGGGTTCAACTTCAGTTGGTACTTCCTCAGACGTTTGAATAACTTGAGCAGATTCACCAGGTGATCTTCTTCAGTAAGGGACTTGGCAATCATGTCATCCACATAACACTCGATTTCTTTATGGATCATATCGTGGAATAATGTTACCATAGCCCGTTGATATGTCGCACCGGCATTCTTGAGCCCAAATGGCATTACCTTGTAGCAGAACGTGCCCCAGGGTGTGATGAATGTTGTCTTCTCCATGTCTTCAGGTGACATCTTAATCTGATTATACCCTGAAAATCCGTCCATGAAGGAGAACACCGAGAACTGAGCCGTGTTATCCACCAATACATCAATGTGAGGTAATGGGAAGTCATCTTTCGGGCTGGCTCTGTTCAGATCCCGGTAGTCAACACACATCCTTACTTTGCCGTCCTTCTTAGGCACAGGCACAATATTAGCAACCCACGGTGGATAGCTAGTTACAGCAAGGAACCCGGCGTCCCATTGCTTTTGTACCTCTTCTTTGATTTTCATTGCCATGTCCGGACGAGTACGGCGCAACTTTTGTTTAACTGGCGGGCATTCTTCTCTCAAAGGCAGCTTGTGCACGACAATATCGGTATCCAACCCTGGCATATCTTGGTAAGACCAAGCAAACACATCTACATACTCTTGAAGCAGATCAATCAGTTGTCTCTTCACTGAGTCTTGCAGGCAGGCCCCGATTTTAACTTCTTTCACGTCTTCAACTGTACCAAGATTGATCACTTCAACCTCCTCCTGGTGAGGAGTAATAACCTTTTCCTCTTGTCTTAACAACCTGGCTAGCTCTTCAAGAAGCTCATATTCTTCATCAACCCCCTCATCAGCTTGATTGATTGGATTGTCAAAGTCATACGAAGTCATAGCCGTGTTGTTGTCGGTGCTGTCTGGAAGGCACTCTCTGCAAGGGTTAAGTTGGTTCATTTTAGTGATTTGATTTTAATCTTTATTTAGAAAAGTGAAATGAAGTTGTCATTTTGAAAACACCGCCATTTATTTTTTGTACAAAAAAGAAAAATGGAAAAACAGTGAACGAAAAGGAAAAGACTCGTTTGCAAAAAGATGTCTGATATTTCATTAATTGATCTTGTTTGCACAAAAAGTACAGATGGCCCGATTACAAAATGAGTCTTGTCATCTTGGGCAAGATGCAAGACTTTGATGCATGCTATAAAATACAGGAAATAATAATTACTCTGCATGAGTAACTCTTATAATTTCCTGGGAAGACCAGTTCGAGACACTGCTCCCCGGGATCTTCGGACGAATCCAATTCTCCAGATTGCGCTCCTCTTCCAGCTCGTCTTCTAAACAGTTGATAGCATCAGGGGTAAGCATCCCCCCACTGACAAAACCAGGCTCCGCAGCAGCCTTTGCTTGATGTTGAGTTGGTCTGTAACCCAACCCAAACTTGTCTTCCTTTTTCTCCACCGACAGCAATTTGCCCCAGCCTTGGGCAGTTCCTTCTTCAACAACCTTCCGGGCTTGTTGGTAAGATGACATTGGAGTACCAGATACAGCAGATGCTTCATTGACATTCAAGGCTTCGAAACCTTGGCTCATTGTTTCATGGATCTCCCCATCCATCTCAATGTACTTGTAGGTTGCCAGGTGGCTAACAAAAATGTCCTCCTCTCCACAGATTGTGACAACTTGACCTTCCCACTCAAATTTTAACTTTTGGTGAAGGGTAGACGTTATTGCGCCGGCGGCGTGAATCCAGGGTCTACCCAACAAACAGCTGTAGGCGGGCTGAATGTCCATCACATAAAAGATAGTTTTAAAGGTCTGTGGGCCAATTGTCACAGGCAGCTCGATCTCTCCCAGAACCGATCTCTTCGAACCATCAAAGGCTCTTACTACCAGGTTGCTGGGTCTCAATGCCAATCCATCATATTCAAGCTTCACCAGAGCCTTCTTCGGTAAGACATTCAGGGAAGAACCTGTGTCCACCAGCACATGAGAAAGGACAGCTCCTTTGCATTCCATGGTTATGTGCAAGGCTTTGTTGTGGTTGCGGCCATCCGCTGTCAAGTCAGAATTGGTAAACCCTAGCCCATTGCTAGCAGTAACGTTTCCAACCACGGTTTCCAATTGGTTGACAGTAATCTCCTCAGGCACGTAAGCTGCGTGCAGGACTTTAAGTAGTGCATTCCGATGGGCTTCGGAGCACATAAGCAGTGAGAGGATGGAGATTTTGGATGGCGTCTGGTGAAGCTGATCCACAACTTTATAATCACTCTTTTTGATGATCCGCATAAACTCATCAACTTCCTGGTCAAATGGAGTTTTCAGGGCTTCTTTGGCAGCTGGATCTTCCTGCACCGGGACTTTTCCCTTTGCCTTGGCAGCAGCTTCTGCTTCGGCAGTAGGTCTTTGAACTTGTGAAGCAAAGAGACGTCCGCTCCGGGTGAAGCCTCCGCCTCCCCCCACATTATCTACTTGTGGCGCAGGTGCTGATGTTTCCAGAGTGATTCTTTTTCCTTCGCAATACAAGTCAGAGCCATAGTGCCAAGGGATAGCCCTATTGCTTTCATATGGTACTGGTCCAGGCACCGTGACAGTGACTGGACTGATTGCTGCTGCTGAAGGGATTGTTATTGTTTGTGGATCATAAAAGATTGTAACTGGTGCTCTGGTGGGAGCAGCACCTTCTGAATGGTAGGCAGAATTATTTTCAGGATCGTAGAATATGGTAACAGTGGAGACATCTTCATGATTGATTGCTGGTGTTGTAGGAGGTTCTGTTGAAAGGACTGTTGTTGTTGTTGATGGAGATTCGAAATGGAATGAAGCTGAAGTCGTAGCAGGAGAAACTGTCGAAAACTGATCATTTGGAAGGACAGGTGAAGTACTTGTTGATGGTGCTGATGAATTGTCGGGAACAATAGTTGCTGTAGTTGTAGGAGGTTCTGAAACCGTTGTTGATGAAGTTGTCGGATTTATCGGAAATGATGTAGTGATCTGTAGCAAGCCACTCTGAATAAGGCTGTCAATGCCATTCCTCAGGTCCTCGCACCCATTCCATGAAATATTGCAATAAGGGCACCCTAGTTCACACCCCGGAAATATCTGGTTTTCACGGAGTTGAGCTTTGATTTCCACCAATGGTGTCCTGATCTGATCCACACTAGTTATTAAATAAGACGGTTGGTCTTCTTCGATAGCATTAATTCGGGGACCACCATGGTTTGGCATAGGGTTTTTATTGACATTGGGCGGAGGTGCAAAATTCAGAGCCTTGGAGTCTACCAAGTCTTGTACCTTCATATGCAGAGCCCTGCATTTTTCTGTACTGTGACCAGGTGCGTTTGAATGAAAAGCACACCTAGCATTGGAGTCATAGTTCCTTGGTAGACTGTTGGGGTCCGGAGGTGCCAACGTTCTTAGCTCAACTAGGTTGAGTTTCAGAAGTTGTGGCAGCAAGGCAGCATACGGCATTGGGATCGGGTCGATCACTCTGTTAGCTTGAGAGGGCCTCTGTTGGAATGGCCTCTGTTGATTGTTGTTGTTGGAGTTGTTGTTGAAGTTCCTTGGAGGATACTGATTCTGCTGATACTGAGGTTGTTGTTGGAAGTTTTGTTGAGGAGGTTGATAGACTGGCTGAGGATGAGCTGGAGCAGGGATAGTGACTGCTGCTATTGTCCTTTGAGCATATTGGGGCCTACCCCTGTTGGTGTGAATGGCATTGGTCTCGCCAGTTCTTCTCGGGCCTGCAAAAGGCTTTCTTGTACTACTGGACGAGCTTGCACCGTTGTCTGAGATCTTTCCCATTTTTAACAGGCTTTCAATTCTCTCCCCAGCTATGACAACATCTGCGAAGCTAGTAGATGAGAAAGCAGCTAGCCTATCAATATACGTTCCCTGAAGAGTGTTCATAAACATGTCTGCCATTTCTCTCTCAGACATTGGTGGTTGAACAGCAGCAGCCAGTTGCCTCCACCTTTGGGCATACTCTCGGAAACTCTCCCTCGAAGACTGTGACATTCCCATTAGGAGGGTCCTGTTGGGTGCCATGTCTAGATTATACTGATACTGTCTGACGAAGGCTTCTGCCAGGTCCTTCCAGCATCTTATAGTTGCTCTTGTCAGATGGGAATACCATTCCCTAGACGCTCCAGTCAAACTATCTTCGAAGTAGAACATCCAAAGTTTCTCATCCATTGTATAGGCCTTCAGCCTTCCCAGAAATGATTGCAAATGAGTCCGGGGGCATGAAGTCCCATTATACTTTTCGAAACATGGAGGCTTGAACTTGTGGGGAATCCTGACCCCTTCTACCAAACCCATGTCCATAACGTCGAAGCCCAAAGAATTTTGAGATTCTAAGGACCTCAACTTCTCAGCTATCTCTTCCAATCGTCTATCATATGTTTCCTCTCCGGCACCCATTACTGTATACTGGTCCTCCTGAGGATCTTCTTGAAGTACTCTGGCTGCTGTGGCTGTCCCTTGGATGTTGACTGGGATGTTGGCCTCTGGATGGAGATGGGGTCCAAAAACTGGGGGATTGACATGAGGTTGGACCCTCTCGTTGTTACTTGTGCCAGCAGTTCCCACATGGGGCTCCTCTTGATTTCTCCCTTCTACCAAAACTCTGAGCCTCTCCTGGCTTTGAGCTAAGTTGTTCATCACTTCCATGAATTGTGTTATCTGAGTTCTCATCTCCAGCCTTTCGTTGGCCATCTGGTTTCTGACCTCCGTAAGGTCCTGCTGCATCTGATCCATCTGAATTCCCGGAAGGTTGTTTCTAGTTGGGTACCTGTGAGGCCTGTTGAGAGGAAATACCCGGCGGCGAGCAATAATTCCTGAACATCACAACAGAGGTTAGCAACAACAAAACAAAAACCTACAAAACAAACAAAAGGGTTAGCATGCAATGCAGTTATGCTTATTTGTTCTCAAGGTATCCGGTTTGGCCTTCAGTTTTGACCCTTCCAGACCCTTGAAGATGATGCTGTTGAAGTTGCTTTTGATGCGAACCCAGATAGAAACCAACACAAATATATTACAAAGGTGAAATAATACAATTTGTTCAAATTACAACACAAGCCCTCAAAGGGGTCAAAATACATCACAAAAAGCGAAAGTACATGGAAAAGGAACAACAACAAGCAAATGATCAAACTCCAAGGCCAAACTCATCCTCACGAACTTCCTTGAGAAGTGCTTCGGTCACAGGATCAGCCGGATGCTCCGTGAGACTTCTGATGAGAAGGTTTCTTGTTGCAACAGCTGCAGTCAACTTCTTGCTCTGACTTTGGTCCTTAGACCTCTTTACTCCTGCTTTGATTTTCAGCTCTGATATTTCCTCCTGGGCTGCTGCCAGGGCTTTTTCCATCTGCTCCATCTTGTCCTGAACTCTCTTGTCTTCTAGAGTACGGGCCTCAGTGATCCGGACCCACCTGGCCTGACTCTCTTTCAAATACAAGTCTGTTCTTGCTCTTTGGAACTGGGCTTCTTTACAAGCATTCTTCAGAATCTGCTCACCAGCTTTAGACTTGTTGATATAATCTCCAGACTTCTCAATCTTAGTCAAGTGTTCTACCCTCAATTTCTCCAATCTTTCAATCTTCCTCACACCTTCACTCCTCTCCCGGAGGGTCTTCTGCAAGGCTTGAGTTAACTTCTCATTTCTTTCCTTTAAGCTTTCAAACTCTTCCAAACTGATAGTGGCAGGGGGTGGTGCTGAAGATGACTCAGGCATGTCTTCTATGGTGAAGGGCAATCCAGAGAATTGGGCCCTAGCATGGGACCACTCATAATATTGGACTGATGCCACATTATTGCACTTCCCCAGAATGGTGATTCCCTTGGTTTGAACATGATCCCAGGCCCAGGCAGCCTGCCTAACAGTTGCCAGACTAATCTTGTTCTCACAGTAGAGGGTCTCAACCAAGTCTTGTTCCCTAGGAGTATGAACCAGTGCATAGCCCAATTGCCTCCTGAACAGCAGAGGGTTATAATTGATACTTCCCTTAACCCCTATTAAAGGCACATTGGGAAAGTGCCCACAGCTGGTGATCATATCTCTGCCCTTGGTGCTCTGTGTACACCATCTGATATCTGCTGAAGTGAGAGTAGTGAGCCTCTTAGCCCAGTTGCTTTGCTGATGAGGATTTAGAAATGCATCTGTCCTGGGTAGATGCCTGAGAAGCCAAGCATGGAATAATGGAGCACAAATCCTTACTAATCTTCCCCTCTGCTTCTCATTTCTCTGATGCACTGAGTAATAGAGATCACCCAGTAAAGTTGGCACTGGGTTCTTCAGGATGAACAAGTGGATTGCATTCTTACTGATGAATCGAGGCTCATCTGCAAACAGCACAATTCCATATACACTTAAGGCCAACAGAGCACAAACAGCTTTCCACTCCCCCAGGGAGGCCTTCAGACTAGCTTGAGAAATCAGGAAGTCCAGATGAAATCCAGGGATCCCAGCTTTGGAGGTCATATGCTGTTCAATCAAAACAGGCTCCAGGTGCAAAGCTTTTGCTACTTCTCCATTGCTAGGAAAGACCATTTCAGGGTTGAATGGGATTTCTCTTTTGATGGGCAGACCAGTCAATGATGAGTATTCTTCCAGAAGAGGCCCCAACTGAAAGTCTTGAAAGGTGAAACATCTCAATGGGGGGTCATAAAACTGAATACAGGTGTGGATGAGGCTCCTCTGAGATGGGTCCAGATCCATGACCAAGTCAAGTATATCCCCATAATGCTCTCTGAACAAAGGAATGTGATCTGGGGTGATCAGGGTTTGGATCCTCCTGATGTCTGATAAGTCTGGTTGGAAGAAATGATAGGTGATGTTGCTTTTCTTTGGAGCCATGATGCTGAGGACTGAGTAGGATAAGTGCTGATGAAGATGCTGAGGAGTGGGCCACTGGCTGGCTAGTGCAAGTAACTGAAGTATGGCTGGCAGCTGAAGCAAGTGCTGGTGGAGATAGGTCAATGATGCAGATGGGGTCAAAACCAAAACCAGATGAATATGGATACCCTGAAACACAGATAAGCACATGTTAATATGATGCGATGAGTATGTATGCAGATGAAATGCAAGGGTTTGTGACTGAGCTGGATCTGATTAACTGCCTTGGTATAGATCCATGTGTGTTCAAGAATTCCAGATGGAGGTCTATAAATCCAGTAACCAAGGTAGGGGACTCAAATAAAGAGCCACATGTCCAGGGTTTCAGAATCACAAGAACTGTCCAACATGGAGCATTCTTAACAAAGTCAAAGTAACAGGGTATTCTGAGGTCAAGGTACCTGCAAGCCTGTAAACAGCCCAACCCCCTCACAGGTGGTGTTCTAAAACAAGGATCCTCAGGCTTGGATCAGTTATGAGAAGTGTAAACACTTCTAACCCGGAGGTACAGTGTTTACAATAACCATAAAAGTTCCTCCTCTAATTCACCTCAGTTTCTGAAAGTCAATACTAAAAGGTTATCCAGACTTAGCAGGCTTCCCAGATAGCCCTAGCATTGCAGGAAATCTGCAACACAGAGTTCTCAAGAAGAAACCCATATCTGAACCGTGTTTCATATTCCCGCACCAGACCGAAATGGAATGGGAAAGAATATGATTCACTCTAGCCTAGGTGTCACTCAGGTCCCAGGTATAGGACCTTAACTCTCAATGAATCACCCACCCACCAAGGCAAACAACAGATCCAGCCAGCAATAATGACAATATGATATATAAATGCAGTAAAGAAAACAGTAAAGTAACTGTACATAAAGCAAATAAACAAAGATGAATATACAAGCACAGATAAGCACATAACACCCCAGTAAACGCAAATCAAACAAGCGCTGGGAGGAACCCACAAAAAGAACCAGAAGCCCTGGTTGCAGTATAAGGATCCCCAGCAGAGTCGCCAAGCTGTCGCTCCCGACAAATGAAAATGGATCATATGAAGGTACAGACGCGAACGGTCGGCGAGAGGGAACAGTGAGAACACACAGCCGTGAACTCACTGGAGAATGAATAGAGTCGCCAGCTAGGCATTTTTATCCCGGAGGAAAGGCAATGCTGCATAGGCCTAGAAAGATATGGATAAGACGGTTTGCGAACCAGAGAGACTGAGAAAGGGGGTTGGTTACAACCTGGGAAGGTATTAGCACCCAGATTGTCCGCCGTACTCGACGGGATCCACGCTTGAAAGATTTGTGTTATAAAGGGGTAGTGTCAGTGCAATCTGTGTGTAAAATAGCTGAAAAAGGGATGTACAGGTGTCAGTGCAAAGAGAAGTGTGAAGTGCATAAATGTACAGTGTCAGTGTAAGGACAGGAGTAAGATGCTCATGATAATGAGGCTAAAGAAATAATGCTGGAAGGAGGGGGGATATACAGAGACTTTTGTTCGATAACCGTTAAGTTATGCCTACGTATCCTCTCATGCAATGAGGAAGTCAGAACACCGTAGTTCGACCCAAAGAGACTGAAAGGTGAATTGATTTGTGAACTGCTTGCTTGTCTATGCTCAAGTGTATGACCTGTCTGGCTCAGGTGCTTACTGTCTTGCATTAGACGGAAGAAGCAAGTTCTCGATTGTGAGTGAAGATGATGAGAAAAGAATCCCGAAGGAGACGATTATTGTTTGTTTTTGAGTTTTCAGTCTTTTATTGCTTTTGAAAGTTTGTCATAAGTTAATGAGCTTTAAGCCTAAACCAATGGGTTAGTAAACTCATCACATCTTCCCTCTGATTAGGGGTAATGAGAATACCTTAAGTGTGAAGTCAGATTCTCACACTTAATCACCTATGGTGCAGGATTAAGATCATTAACCTACTTGTGATTATTTAGATGTTTTTGTGATTTTGTTTAGTGTTGAGTAATGAGGTTAAGCCATAATCAAGGATTAAACAGACCCATTACACCATCCTAAAAGAAGGATGATAGATGAGAGTGTTTAAGCTGAGGAAGACTCCTCAACTTAATCCATGATTAGGGATTAAACCCATGACAAAACAAACCTTTATTAAGTGGATTTTATTTAGATTAATGGTATGATGATGAAGTGTTTTTTTATGATTTGTAAGACAACTTGAGGGGGACTTGTCCATTAACACTAGGGTTAGTCCTTCTTAACCAATTAAGGAAGAATTAGAACCCTAATGCAAGGCCCAAGTTACAAGTGATGTCTTGATGATTATTAGATGAATTGATTAAGAGATTTAAACACCTTAAGGGTTCAAGACTTAGGATTAAAGTTATACACTCCATCCTAAGAGAAGGATGCAGGCATAAGCTTAACCACAAAGTCTTAAAGCCTTTAGGGTTTAGTCCCTGATTATGAGGTGAGAAGAGAAGACTCAAAGAGAGACACAAAGGTAAAACTATGGGGGGACTAATCAAAACCCTAATTCATTGTCATGCTTGGTTGGTCCTAAGGTTTGTGAGGTTTGCAAGAACAATCTTCAGAGGAACCACCAGGAAGCAGATGAACAGGATCAAGAGAAGCAAAGTGATTTGCTTCATTCAAGAAGTCAAGTCACTTGAAGAAAGAAAGTGGGAGGAAGAAGAATGAGCAAGCTCAAACTCAAACACATATAAGAATGCAGCAATGGATGCAAGAGAGATGAAAAGAAAAGTTATGAGAAGTGAAGGCAAATCCACTTCTCAAGTTTACTTACCACCTGAAATGTTAGGAAGAAATGCAATGCAATGCAAGATGAAATGAAATGGCATGATGCTAGACCAAACCAGAAGCATGTTGATGATGATAATGATGTTATGAGGTGCTGCAAACATGAGGCAAGACAATGGGGATGTTCATACAAGATTATGAATGCAAATGATGCAAGCTAAGGAGCATGAACAAGCATGAAAAGTTATGAAGCATACAAGACAAATGACATGGCAAATATGCAATGCAATGATCAATGATGCTTTCTACATGTCTTAAGATGTCAAATGAATCACAAGAATGCACAAAATGCAAAGACAAGTCATGTTATGCAAGGAAATGCAAGAGGGATGCAAATGAAAGCCCAAATTAGGGTTCATGGATCAACATCAAACACAAACCAAAAACAGAAGCAAAACCCTAAATTTTGTAACAATCTCCTCATTTCAGGGGATTTTTTTCTTTGACTGTATTTGCCAATTCAGGGCACCCCAATTAATAAAATGAGTTTTTCAGTCACACTCCGTCTTGTGCATTTTATTTCATTTGCAGAAATGTCCTATATCCTTGATATAACATTGCATAAATACGAATGCGCCTTTCTAATCATATGCTTGCAGGAAATATATTACTTACTCCCAGGAGTGTCTAGACTCCTATGATGGAATCCAGTAAGGGATACCTCGGGATACTTGTACGTTTCTTTGTCATAACAGGATTGTAGATATTCAAAGCGCAACATGGGGCATGAAAGTTTCCCCCCAGCAAAGCTGCCAAATCATTATTTCCTCAACAAATCTTCCAAACAGCACCAGAGATGCTTTCTACCTATCAGAATTGTCGGACATCACTTCTCTAGCACTTTCTTCAGAGCAGCATCAGAAGGTGTTCATTTCCCCATCTGAGTTGTCAAATATTATCATCCTCATCAGGATCCCTACAGAAATCTATAGGAAGATCGTTCAGTGATCTTTCTCCTCCCCAGCCGAGTGCTAGACAGGGAACCATCTCCCGATAGAGCTCCAGCCTCTATCCAGAAGAGCAATGTCTGAATTTCCCGCACAACAAAGTGATAAAAGCTTCCACAAACCCCAGCTGGGCTCCTCATTACCAAGATTGGTCTATCAGTGGCCTATTTTCCCAAGCAGAATCATTTGTATCAGATCTACCAATGATCTCATCCCCAGCTGGGATATTCTTTCAAGCAGATCAATCAGAGATCTCCGCGGTAACGGGATCTAAATCCCGGATCGGTATCTTTGCATAATCATAACATTTACATCATACTTCCCCTCAGAGCGTAGCATTCCGTCTAATACGGAGCATTATGGAAAAAATCAAACATATTGCATAATCACAAGCCATGTTTTGAATCAAACACCTGTATATACCAACATTCCGTCCGCAATGTATACAAGGACTCACAGTCCCAGCAGAAAGCCAAAGCGTCCCCTTTGCACTCACTAATACATATTAGTATATTCTCTTTTCGACACTCGTCTGTGTCATATCATTCCCCTGGCAGATATAGACCACAAACAGATATACCTATATACACTCCTTTGACACCCAGCCGTGTCACCTTTTCCCAGCATGTTTGCCTAAACACTCATTATAAACCAAACCCTTGTTTATAATATACTTCTTTTGACACCCGTCCGTGTCATCTTATCCCCACAGATCGTCAGAATATCTTTTACACTTATAAGTTCATAGCTTATACATTTTCTCTTTGACACTCGTTGAACACTCTTCTGTGTCTCACTCATGCTTATCCTTACCCATACAGATACTCGTTCGTATCTTATATACATCACTTATTTCCCCTCAGATTCGACACTCGTTCGTGTTCTTTGTTAACCAGTTGGTACTCGTCTGTATCATCATCTCTGAACATGCGTCAGCGTTTGTTTCTACCGATACTCGTCCGTATCATAGCCTTAAGGATGCTCGTCCGCATCTTTAATCTATACGCAGTGTCAAACACTTATACCTTTTATTTCTTGGATATAAACACTCGTCCGTGCTTACTATTCCCCAACAAATCCCAGTAAATTATTTCTTTTCTATCTGACATTCGTCCTATGTCATGATACTTTCGGCAGCCGTACCCTGCCAGGTGATCGTGATTCATCTTTGGATGACCGTCCCTCATCCTTCCCCCAACGGAATCTCTATTTTTAGAACCCTTTTCTATTCGACATTCGTCCTATGTCATGATGTTTAGCAGCCGTCCCCTGCTAGGTGATCGTCATTCACTTTTTGATGATCGTCATTCATCACTTTACCCGATGGCCGTCCCCATCGTTGATCTTGTTATCTGACATTCGTCCTATGTCATGATAAACCCCGAGAGCAGCCGTACCCTGCTAGGTGATCATCCTTCACCTCTTGATGATCGTTATTCATCATGCTTATCCGATGGTGTTGCACCCCAAAATTTGCCCTCACAAAACAAGACTTTGTGTATTAAGAGGTTCACAAGGTTCACAAAGTTCACAAGACATCTTATGAGGTTCACAAGACATCTTATGAGGCTCATAAGATTCACAAGACATCCTATTAGGTTCACAAGGTTCACAAGACCTCTCATGAGGTTCATGAGGTTCCCAAGGTTCACAATTGGCCAGAAGATTTGACATTTCCCTCAGACAATGCATCCTCCTAAGCAGTGCATCCAAAACTAGGGTTTTGACTTTAATCAGGCTAAATGGAATTCCAAGACTTCAAGTGAGCTTCATAAAATCTTATATGTGTTTAAGAACCCCCATGACAGGTTTCAGAACTTTTCTCAAAGGTTTGCTCAGTCAGATGATCAGATAAGTCAAAATCAGTCAAAGTAGTTAAAAAGTCAAACTGAGGTCAACTGTGGTCAAACCAAAGTCAAACTTCATGATTTTTTGTCAACATCAAGTATATGAAGTAAAATTCATCATTTGATCAAGGGTTGATCATGATTCATCAAGGAGATTTCAGATCATCAAGAATCAGGAGTTTCTAAATTAGGGTTTCCTCAGGAAAAGTCAACTGAACTTTGACCAGCCATAACTTTCACATGCTTCATCAAATTTTTCCCATCCAAAGTTCATTTTGAAGGAAATTGAATTCTCTACAACTTTGTGTCTCACAAGCCAAGCCCAAAAATGCTTCATTTGGAAGGTATGAGCTAAGACATTATTGGTCCTTTTAAAAGTCAACAAAAAGTCAACAACTTCAAAAGAGCATAACTTGAGAATGGTAAAAGATATGGACATGAAACCAATGGGGTTGGTTAGAGGACTCTTTAAGCTTTCCAAAATTTCCAAGAACACCCTCATAGCATTAAAATTGAAGGATTTTTTCCCTTGGAAAGTTGGGAAATTTTTGGGTGGTTTATGAAGTAAATAGGGTCTTAAAACCATAATTCTTCAAATGGGCTGAACTTTTTGTGACCCAAGGTGTTCCATGACATCATGCACAAAATTTATTTAATATTTTCATAATTTTATTTATTTTATTTTATTTATTATGATTTTTTATATTAAAAATCATTTTAAATTCAAATAAAATATAAAATATGAAGATTTAAAATATATTTTGATTCTAGAAGGTCATGAAGGTTAATTAGATTAAATTGATATGAGAATTATGGTGATTGTCTTAAAATAGCAAGGTTACATTAAAAAATATTGGAATTTTAAGACATGATCTTTTTCAATCTTCAATGATCAAAAAGTCCAAACAACCCTACAATATTTTGACCTAATTTCATCTACTATAAGTACATAAACACATCACAAGCATTGGACACGATTTTTGCTGCCTCAAGAGTAAGTTTCAATCTTCAAAAAATTTACCAAAAACCTCAATTCGGATTCTTGCATAGAGGCCATATCAAAAGATTTTGAAGGTGGCAAGAGATTCCTTGATCATCACTGATACTTTCTCAATACTCATTTGCATCCAAAGCATCCCAAATTGCATAAACCGAATCAAAATTGCTCTTGTTCTTATTTTTTCCGATTTTGATTGTTTGTGTAATAATAATGCATTCTAACTGTATGTTTGTGTTGAGTATGATGCTTAGATGATTTCTGGGCAAGAAGATTGAAGAACCATGACTTAAACCGCAAGTTGCCATTGCTAGGGTTTCTGAACAAAATTTGGGATTCTTCGATTTAACTAATATAAATTAATTCTAAAGCTATGAATAAACTGTGTGATGTCTGGGGATCATGATAATGTGATCAATTTGATGAAACTTTACATATTTGTGATGATATGAGATTGGCAGGTTTTATTCGCAGGAAAGTGCCCAAGAAAATTCATAGGAAAATTTGCAGCATCCAAGGAAGAAGATGAAGTTCTTGGTGCGCATTTTGGAATTTGAATTTAGTCTTAATATTTTATGAAATTGTTTGTAACTTATTTCACAGATGCACGTCTGGCCCAGTGGTGATGGATGCGCGTGTATTGGTTCAAGCCTTGGGTTCGATCCTGGGAGGCAGCATTCTTTTTGCTTGATTTTCTCATTTATTCACATGACTTAATATATTATTATTTGTAGTGGTTACATAAACAGGTGCGCCCTTCTGGCTGGATGGTTGGAGTGTGTGTTTGTTTGGTTAAGGGTCCTAGGTTCGAATCCCCCCAGGCCCTTTTTTGTGTTATTTTGACTTTTGTTGTGATTTTTACAGGATTTGAAACAAAACAATATGGATCTCCTTTTATGTCACCTGCGTGTGCTGGCCAGAGTGGTTTTGGTGTTGAGTTTGGAGGTAAGGGACCTGGGTTCAAATCCCAGGTCCTTTCTTTTTGATCAATTTTCATGTTTTCCTTATTTTAATTTATGTTATTATTATTTCTATTTTATTTAAATTAGTAAATATATTTTATAAATACTATTAAAATACTTTTAGTCATATTCTTAAAATATCATGATTTCTTTTCTAAAAAATCTTTTATTTTTATTTATTTCATAATATGTATATATATATATAATTTGTAAATAAAATGATTTATTTTGTAAATTAATTATTAAAAAATAAAACCTTAAATTCTATTTTCTAAACTTATAAACCCTAAATTATTTATGTTAACCTTAATATTTTCATAAAACCTAATTTTTTTATAAACCTTAATTATATTATAAGCTTGTTTATTTGTAAATTTTAATTATGTACATTATTTTATAATTTGTTTATAATTATTATTGAATATAATTTCATGTAAATAATTTTAATTAAATAGTAAACCCTAGATTATGTTTAAAACAATTAAAAATCCTAAGTTGATCTTATAAATATAATTTATTTTTATAATATGTTTATAATATTTTTATAATATGTATATAAATTTAAATCATTATAATTTAGTATATAATACTTGTTATTTATTTCTTTTATTAAATTCCCTTTAAAAAAATATTATTTATTTAATTTTGAACTTTAAATTTATTTATTTTCTTTATGCTAATTCTTTTATTATTACTAACCCCATTTATTTATTTATATATTATATGATTGTTATTTTATTATTATTGTTACTAACCCAATTATTTATTATTATTTATTTGCTTATTTATTTTTAATTATTATAATGTAATTGTATCCCTTATGTAATAGTTGTAGTAATTTTTATTATTTGTTTTTAAATGCTATGGTTAGTAAAATAGGGAGTGCAAGATATGTTTGTATGTAAAAATTGAATTTAGATCATTAAATCTCAAGATAAATATTTGAATTGGTACACTCACACACGTAAGTCGATCCTGGATCGCCATCTCACTTCTTAAGGGTTACCTTTCAAGTTGCCTAAACAAAAGGTCAAGTAGGGTGTATAAAGCAAAGTCCCTCCTCTTATATCATCTAGTCCCTTAATAGATAAAAAGATCAAGTCCCTTCATGGTTGCCTTCGTAATGATCTTATCCCTTTCGAATAAAGATGATAAGTCCCTTCGAATTGCTTATACACCTCACAGTTGCCTAAATAAACAGATGTCCATTCACTTGTCCCTCACACATCCAAGGTAATGACTACCTATTCCTTAATAATAGGGATAGTCTTATCACTTAAAGAATATTTAAGAACAGAAAAGACTTAACTTAGGGTAGGTTCCTCTTATGTACTTGCTCACTTTTCAAAAACATTTCAAACACTTCACATTTTTCAAACAAATTTTCAAAACAAAGACTTTATATATATCCGTACATGGATCATTATAAAGTACTTAAAGGAAATTTTATTCACACACTACACTTTTCAAAACAATTTAAAGTGAGTTAAGTAACTAAGAGCCCATGGATAACCATGGATGTAAAGGGTGCTAACACCTTCCCTTTACATAACCTACCCCCCGAACCCAAAAATCTTTTAAAAGGTCTTTCATGTTCTTTTATGTCTTTCCTTTGGATAAAATAAAAGTCGGTGGCGACTCTTGCTATCCGCAACATAACTAAAGTCAGTTCTCCCACCGTGTTACAAATGGTCGTCCCCATCGTCGACCTTTTCTATCTGACATTCGTCATATGTCGTGATACTTTCGGAAGCCGTACCCTGCTGTCGCTCCCGACAAATGAAAATGGATCATATGAAGGTACAGACGCGAACGGTCGGCGAGAGGGAACAGTGAGAACACACAGCCGTGAACTCACTGGAGAATGAATAGAGTCGCCAGCTAGGCATTTTTATCCCGGAGGAAAGGCAATGCTGCATAGGCCTAGAAAGATATGGATAAGACGGTTTGCGAACCAGAGAGACTGAGAAAGGGGGTTGGTTACAACCTGGGAAGGTATTAGCACCCAGATTGTCCGCCGTACTCGACGGGATCCACGCTTGAAAGATTTGTGTTATAAAGGGGTAGTGTCAGTGCAATCTGTGTGTAAAATAGCTGAAAAAGGGATGTACAGGTGTCAGTGCAAAGAGAAGTGTGAAGTGCATAAATGTACAGTGTCAGTGTAAGGACAGGAGTAAGATGCTCATGATAATGAGGCTAAAGAAATAATGCTGGAAGGAGGGGGGATATACAGAGACTTTTGTTCGATAACCGTTAAGTTATGCCTACGTATCCTCTCGTGCAATGAGGAAGTCAGAACACCGTAGTTCGACCCAAAGAGACTGAAAGGTGAATTGATTTGTGAACTGCTTGCTTGTCTATGCTCAAGTGTATGACCTGTCTGGCTCAGGTGCTTACTGTCTTGCATTAGACGGAAGAAGCAAGTTCTCGATTGTGAGTGAAGATGATGAGAAAAGAATCCCGAAGGAGACGATTATTGTTTGTTTTTGAGTTTTCAGTCTTTTATTGCTTTTGAAAGTTTGTCATAAGTTAATGAGCTTTAAGCCTAAACCAATGGGTTAGTAAACTCATCACATCTTCCCTCTGATTAGGGGTAATGAGAATACCTTAAGTGTGAAGTCAGATTCTCACACTTAATCACCTATGGTGCAGGATTAAGATCATTAACCTACTTGTGATTATTTAGATGTTTTTGTGATTTTGTTTAGTGTTGAGTAATGAGGTTAAGCCATAATCAAGGATTAAACGGACCCATTACACCATCCTAAAAGAAGGATGATAGATGAGAGTGTTTAAGCTGAGGAAGACTCCTCAACTTAATCCATGATTAGGGATTAAACCCATGACAAAACAAACCTTTATTAAGTGGATTTTATTTAGATTAATGGTATGATGATGAAGTGTTTTTTTATGATTTGTAAGACAACTTGAGGGGGACTTGTCCATTAACACTAGGGTTAGTCCTTCTTAACCAATTAAGGAAGAATTAGAACCCTAATGCAAGGCCCAAGTTACAAGTGATGTCTTGATGATTATTAGATGAATTGATTAAGAGATTTAAACACCTTAAGGGTTCAAGACTTAGGATTAAAGTTATACACTCCATCCTAAGAGAAGGATGCAGGCATAAGCTTAACCACAAAGTCTTAAAGCCTTTAGGGTTTAGTCCCTGATTATGAGGTGAGAAGAGAAGACTCAAAGAGAGACACAAAGGTAAAACTATGGGGGGACTAATCAAAACCCTAATTCATTGTCATGCTTGGTTGGTCCTAAGGTTTGTGAGGTTTGCAAGAACAATCTTCAGAGGAACCACCAGGAAGCAGATGAACAGGATCAAGAGAAGCAAAGTGATTTGCTTCATTCAAGAAGTCAAGTCACTTGAAGAAAGAAAGTGGGAGGAAGAAGAATGAGCAAGCTCAAACTCAAACACATATAAGAATGCAGCAATGGATGCAAGAGAGATGAAAAGAAAAGTTATGAGAAGTGAAGGCAAATCCACTTCTCAAGTTTACTTACCACCTGAAATGTTAGGAAGAAATGCAATGCAATGCAAGATGAAATGAAATGGCATGATGCTAGACCAAACCAGAAGCATGTTGATGATGATAATGATGTTATGAGGTGCTGCAAACATGAGGCAAGACAATGGGGATGTTCATACAAGATTATGAATGCAAATGATGCAAGCTAAGGAGCATGAACAAGCATGAAAAGTTATGAAGCATACAAGACAAATGACATGGCAAATATGCAATGCAATGATCAATGATGCTTTCTACATGTCTTAAGATGTCAAATGAATCACAAGAATGCACAAAATGCAAAGACAAGTCATGTTATGCAAGGAAATGCAAGAGGGATGCAAATGAAAGCCCAAATTAGGGTTCATGGATCAACATCAAACACAAACCAAAAACAGAAGCAAAACCCTAAAGTAAAAATGGAAAATGGTACCCAAAGAAACCCTAGACCTATAATGAACCACTGCCCAAAGGGGAGCTCTCAATCCTCAACCAAACTCAAGATATGAATTTTCTAAGTTATTAGGGTTTTTTAGGGTTCTTAACAAAACAAATGCCAAACAATTTGAAAATGCAAGAACAATTCATGGCCTCTTTATCCTTGAAAATACATGCTAAACACAAAACAATGCAAGAAGAATCAATGTCTCAACCTTCACCAAAAGGCAGAAATGAATTTTCAAACATGTGATCAAAATAATGCATAAAAAATGATTTAATTTAATGAAAAATTCTTAAAATGCATCAAGATCAAAAAAGAAATTTGGTTTGAAGGTTGGACAATGTTTCTAAATGTCTTAGATCATTTCATGAATTTTTTTGTAATTTTTAAATACCTAAAGGTATTTTTAATTAATTAATTCCCATTAATCAATTAAAAATAATCTTTTAAATATTTAAAAATACTTTTTTAATGATGAAAAATAAAATAAAAATGTTTTTGGGTCTTAAAAATTAATAAAACTTTTAAGAAAAAGTTTCATAATTTTTAAGACATTTTTGCTATTTTAAAATAAATATGCAAATAAATTGAAATAAAAATGAATAAAAATTAAATGAAAATGAAAGTATGCAGCATGGAGGGCCAGGATGGAGCCTGGATTTGAAAGCATTGACTGCGCGCGCCATCTGATGGCTCAGATTCAAACAGATTTAAACTTAATTAATTAAATAAATAAAGCTGATTAGGGTTTAATGAACGAATCTGGGCCCTTGATCACGCGCGGGAATGGACCAAGTCAACCCATCCAACGCTCACCATTCAAACGCTCATTAATTACAGGGATTTGCCCTAATGACTTTCAGGTGGCCGGAGAGGACCTCCGGTCGTCTTCTCCGGCCAGCATCTCACCTGAGAAACCTCCAAATCACTCAAATCGTAACTAAAATGAAAACTAAACACAAAGAAATGGACCCCATGATCTCCTGAATCAAAACCCTAACCCCAAACAAATTTATTCTTCATCAATCACATGAATCGAAAGCAAACATTTTTAGGGCAAACCAGCTTCAGAGTCAAATTAAATGCTCAAATCACAACCATTTTCAAAACCAATGGTACCAGGATGATCAGCAGGACATGAAGAACAAGTTTGTAACAAGAAAAACAACTTCTGGAAAAATAAATTTCAGGTTACCTGAGATTCGAAGCTTTCAGTTTAGGAACTTTCTGGCCACCTTTCTTTGTGCAAGCTGCTCCACTTGGTCCCCAGAAGATGTTTGAATGCTCAAATGGAGTTTAAGTTGGCTTGATGATGAGTTTCGAAAGCTCCTGCTTCAGTTCAGTCAAAAATGGCAATGGAGATTCTGGCACTTTCAGGTCATGGTGAATGAAGGTTTGAGGTCCTGATGATGAATGGAGAAGGTTTGTGGTGTTTGTTTGTGTGTTTGTGAGCTAGGATGAGAGTTTCGAATGAAACTGCAAAATGGAGTGAGAAATGGCTATGGAGTAATCTGGCTGTTTCAGGCTTGTGCTTTGGGTGGTTTCTACTCAGTGATACATGGTGAGTTGAATGGAGGAAAAAGTTTGAGTGTTTTGTGGCTGTGGAGAGGAATTCGAAGGAACTTGCAAAAGGGGAGTGTTTTGTGTATGTGGTGAATGAATGAGTTTCAGCCTTGCCTTGTACATGAAATGGCTTGCAAAATGATAATGTATTTTAATCCTATAGGTCAGATGATGTGACCTGGCCTATAGTGATTGGTAAGTTTGCTTTTGCAAAAAGTCAAGTTTTGTGTAAGGCAAGCATGGCTCATGATCTAGGCAAGTACATGGCATGGGCTGCGCAGCAAAGGGTGAGGTGAGAGGCTAGCCAAAGTCAGCATCCAATGTCATAGTTTGTAGGAAGTGAAATGAGTGGTTTTGCAACTTGTTGCTTTATGGTTCCCATGAAAGAAAATCTTGTTACATGAACCAAAACATGAAGGAAACTTGGTCCAAATCTGATTTTTTAGGCTCATAGAATGTTTATGTAATGGTTTGAGAGGAATTAGAAGTCACATAATGCATTTGTTCATGACTTTGCAAAATTTCACACTTGGTGCATATCTTGAAAATAAGTGATTTTTGCCAACTTTGCATTGCTATAACTTTTGATCCAAGAAGAGTTTGATCATGTTCTTGTACTTTTTGAAAAGGGAAAGATGAGATCTACAACTTTCATGACCAAAGTTTTTCCATTTGAAGCATTTTTGGATCAAGAATCATGGCTTGAAAAATGACCTAAAATGGTGCATTCTTGAAAAGTCAACTATGCCCAAAAAGTCAACATTTGCAAAAACCCTAAATTCTTGATTTCTATGAACTTCAACCTTCTTCCATGATCAAATAAAGATCATATACACTCAAAATGATGAAGATCAGCCATTGGTTGGGCCATTGGGGGCCTCAGATGCCCTGATTTTGCACTGACTTGTCTGAAAAGCCAACCCTTGATCAGATGACTTCCCCATGGAATTTCTTCATGAAAATTGATATGCATACTCCCTATACCATATAGAGATCAATGGAAACAAGAATGACCAAAAAATTTGGAGTTATGGCCTCTGAAACCAAAACCCTAATTTTCAGTCAACTGTGCAGTTCAACCTGGCTCTGCATCCACTCAAACCCTAGTTCTTGTGATTCCTCTGCAATTTTGACTTTGAGGAGATGGAATATGATATAAGAACACACATGGACCCCTTTGAGTTGATTGGTTGCCTTTGGAATGCCTCAAGAAGCTTTGGGATTGCTCAGATCACAAACCCTAGGTGCAGATGACTTAGAAACTATCCAGTGAATCAAAAAAAATGAGATGTGAGATGATATGTTTGTGTTTATGCATATGAGAAAGATCACAAGCCATGGTGTGAATGGGTGAGGGCAAATTTGGGGTGTTTACACCTGCCAGGTGATCGTCCTTCACCTTGGATGACCGTCCCTCATCCTTATCCCCAATAGAGCAGCCGTCCCCTGCTAGGTGATCGTCCTTCACCTTCGATGACCGTCCCTCATCATTTATTTCTTCAACTTGTTGGCCGTCCCCATCATTTCCTTTACCTTAATCCCCAGAGAACTTTGTTACTTTACCTGATGGCCGTCCCCATCATGATCCCTCTATTTCCCCAGCATGTCGGTCGCCCCCGTCATTGCTTTATCCCCAGCAGTCGTCCTCTGCTCGATGGTCGTCCTCCATCGCCCGCACTTTATAATCATACTTTAATTCCTTTTACAATCTATATCCCTTTTCTTCTTCACACCCAGTGAGTGCAAATTTTGGACTGTCTTTGGTATTCAACCACAAGTTATCTTGTTGGTATGACAGCCCGCCGCTTACATCGTGCACAGCTAACTCATGCTTGAATAGGGGCAGCTGTAAACACCCCAAATTTGCCCTCACTAAGTTCACACCATTGCTTGTGATCTTTCATATTTGCATTAGTTTCAGCATATCATATCATATTGCACATTTGTTTCATCTGCATAGTTCAAGTTCATCTGCATCTAGGGTTTGTGATCTGAGCAATCCAAGGATCCATCTGAGCCACTCCAAAGGTCTCCAATCACTCCAAGAGGGTCCATGTGTATTCTACCATCATATTACATCCCCCAAAGATCAAGGAAGTCAAAATTGAAGTGCTTGGAAGTTCACAAAATTGAAGAAAAGTGAGCTAAACCAAAAGTTGCCAAAAATGGAAATGACTTGTAATGTAAACTTTCCATTTTGGGAAAGTTTTTCAACCTCCTCTTTCTCAACCAAAAATGTTTCAAATGAAAAATTATTGGTCATGAAAGTTGTAGATTGGATCATTCCCTTTTCAAAAAGTACAAGAACAAGGTCTAATTCATTTTTGAATTCAAGTTATGGCTTTCCAAAGTTGACAAAAATCACATAATTTCATGTTTCATGCCAAAAGGGATTTTTTGCAAAACCTCATGCCAAACCATTTTGTGACCTCAAATTGACTTCTACACATCATAACATCATAGTACATGACTTAAAACTCAGAATTTGCCCAAGAATCCCAAGATTTCATAACTTGCACATGAAGAAATTTCAAAAGGGGCCAAAGTTCACAAAATTGCAAAACCTCCCACAACTCCTCACAAACTTGCTGAATTGCCACAAATTGCATTCCATGGACATCCTTGAATCAAGCTGCGCCAGACACCCCTTTATCCTTGGCCTGAACCAGCCCATACCTCAAAGGACAACAAATCTTGACTTTTTGCATTTTTTCACCATACCAATCACACTATGCCATTACCAACTTTCTGACCAATCACAATACCTTATACTAATCAAAAGCAAGCCAAACATAACAAGAACACAGCCTGAACTCTCCCATAACTCAACATTCACAAAAACTCCCTCTCTTGCATCTTCTATCGAATCACACAACTCAGCCACTCATTCTCAAAACAAACACCACCATTCAACTCCAAATTGATCACTGAACATTTCCCACCCTTCACTTTGCCCTGAAAGTCACCATACACAAAACACGATTTTTTTCCCCTTTGAACTGAACTTCACTGAACTTCAAGGAGAAGCCACATACACTTCAGCAAAGCATTCCAGAAGCATAAGGGGGTCAAGGGGAGTGGAAAAGCACCAAAGAAAAGCTCAGATAATGCCATTTTTGAAAGCTTCATTTCAGGTAACCTCAAGAACAAATTTTCCAGAAACTTGATTTTAGGTTATAGAATTGTTCCTCATGTTATGCTGATCATGTTGATGCTTTTCTTTTTGAAAATGGTTGAGTTTTAAGGATTTTATGAACCTCTGAAACTTTGCCCGTGAAATATGTTTTGATTCGATTTGCATGATTCACGAAAAATAAATGAGTTTTGTTGTGAGGTTTGTGTTTAGTGATGTTCAAGGATTGATTCTGGAGAGTTTAGTGAGTTTTTATGGCGTTTTGAGAGAGATTGAGTGAGAGGGCTGCCGGAGAAGATGACCGGAACACTGTTCCGGTCATCTGAAAGTCATTAGGGTTCAGATTAGGGCTTAATCATGTAATTAGTCCAGTTTGAATTTCAGCCATCCAGATGCGCGTGGGGTCAATTCCCTCCAATCCAGCTTTGAACCTCAACCCTAGGATTAGCTGACTTTTCCTTTTTTCCTCATTTAATTAATTTTTATTTCATTTATTTCTATTTAATTTGTACGAATTTTTAAAAATAGGAAAAAACATCAAAAAACTTCTGAAATTTTTTATCCAACCCTTTATTAATTTTCAGAACCCAAAAATATTTTTATTTTTATTTTTTGCATTAAAAATATATTTTTAAATCATTTAAATCTTATTTTTAATTAGTTAATTGATTTTAATTAATTAAAAATACATTTAAGTATTTAAAAATCACAAAAAAAAATCAGAGAACATTTTCATACATTTAGAAGCATTTACAAACTCACCACACAAATTTATTTTTGGTTTTGATCACACTTTGACATTTTTCAAATGAATTAGGGTTCTTAAATTTGCATATTTTTAACCCTAACTTCAAAAATTGATAACTTTTGAACCAAGTTGATTTTGTGAATGATTCTTTTTGCATTGTGTTATGCATGGTTTCAAGCATCTAAAAACATTTTTGTTTCATTTTTATCTTTCATTTTCAATTTGTTTGGCATTTTATCTTGAGGATCACCCTTAAAACCCTAGAAACTTAGGAAATTCATAACTCCCTTAGGGTTTAGCTTCTGACCTCCCCCTTTGGATGGTGAACTAGTATAGGTTTAGGGTTCCATTAAGTCCATTTTCAATTTTTATCTTATGATTTGCTTTTGTTTTTGAGTTTTGCATCTCACATGTTCATATAACCCTAATTTGCATCTTCACTTGCATTCATCTTGTATAAGCTTGCATACATAAACTTGCCATGACATTTTGTGCATCCACATGACATATAAGACATCTTAGGACACATTAGAATCATGTTTGATCATTGCATCATCCATTTGCCATGTTTTGCTTTCATTTCATTTCATGTGCATTCATGAACTTTCATGCTTCCTTAATGCTTCATTTGCATTCCCATCCTTTGTATGATCATCTTCATCTCATGACATACATTCATATCATTTCTTTGCATAATTAGCATCATTAACATGCTTCTGGTTTTGGTTTTCATCTTTGCATTTCATTTCATTTCACTTCCTTTTGCAAACTTTTCAGGTGGTAAGTGTTTGAGAAGTGAATTTGCCTTCACTTCTCACAATCTCTTCTCATCTCTCTTATGCATTCTTTGCTGCATTTTGTATTTTTCTTAGAGTGAGATTGCTCATTCATGTTCTCCATTCACTTTCTTTCTTCAAGCAACTTATCTTCTTAAGTGAAGTAAGTTGACTTGTTTCTTCTGCTTCTCCTCCTTTCATCTGCTTCTTCCTTGGTGGCTCTTCTTGAAGATCTCTTGCAAGCCTCATAAACCCTAGGAATACCCAAGCATGATAACAATTATGGTTTGATTAGTCCCCCATTAGTTTCACCTTTGTGTAATCTTTGTGTCTTCTCTTCTCATCTCATAATCAGGGACTAAACCTTAAAGGTTTTAAGGCTTTGTGATTAAGGTTATGCCTGCATCCTTCTCTTAGGATGGAGTGTATAACTTTAATCCTAAGTGTTAAACCCTTAATGTGTTTAAATCCTTTAATCAAATCACCTAATAATCACTAAGACATAAAGCTTGTAACTTGGGTCTTGCATTAGGGTTCTATTTCTTCCTTAATTGGTTAAGAATGACTAACCCTAGTGTTAATGGACAAGTCCCCCTCAAGTTGTCTTACAAATCATAAAATTCATTTCTTAATCTTACCATTAACTAAAATCCACTTTAATAAAGGCTTTGATATGTCATGAAGTTAATCCCTAATCATGGATTAAGTTGAGGAGCCTTCCTCAGCTTAAATATTCTCATCTATTATCCTTCTATTAGGATGGTGTAATGGGTCCATTAAATCCGTGATTATGGCTTAAACTCATTACTTAACACTAAACAAAAACTCCAAAAACATCTAAATAAATACAAGTAGGTTAATGATCTTAATCCTACATCATGGTGACTAAGTGTGAGGTGTTTACTTCATACTTAAGGCATTCTCATTACCCCTAATCAGAGGGAGGATGTGATGAGTTTACTAACCCTTGGTTTAGGCTTAAGCTCATTTTCTTATAACAAACTCCAAAAGCAATAAAAGATTGAAAACACCAAAAACAAACAATAATCGTCCCATCCGGGATTCTTTTCTCATCATCTTCACTCACAAACGAGAACTTGCTTTTTCCGTCTAATGCAAGACAGTTTGCACCTGAGCTAGACAGGTCATACACTTGAGCATAGACAAGCAAGCAGTTCATAAGTCAATTTATCTTTCAGTCTCTTTGAGTCGAACTACGATGTTCTGACTTCCTCATTGCACGAGAGGATACGTAGGCATAACTTAACTGTTATCGAACAAAAGTCTCTGTCTCTTCCCCCTTCTTCCAGCATTATTCTTTTAAGCCTCATTCCTGAGCATTTCACTTCACTTTCTTGCACTGACACTTGTACATTCTTTTCCAGCTTTTGCACACAGATAGCACAGACACTACCCCTTTAAATAGAAACTTTCAAGCATGGATCCTGTCGAGTACGATAGACAATCTGGGTGCTAATACCTTCCCAGGTTGTAACCAACCCCCTTTCTCAGTTTCTCTGGTTCGCAACCGTCTTATCCATCTTTTCTTAGGTTTATGCAGCATTACCTTTCCTTCGGGATAAAAATGCCTAGCTGGCGACTCTTTTCATTTCATTTCTTTTCTCCTTTCACCGACCGTTCGCGCTTGTACCGGGATGCAAATATTTGGGAGCGACACTTAATCTAGGGTAGGTACCTCATAGTTACTTGCTCACGCTTCAAAAGAAAATACTTTTCACACCTCACTATTTTTAAACATTTTCAAACAAGGCTTTGTATACATCCATACGAGGATCATTACAAAGTACTTAGAGAATTTTCTAATCACACACTTCACACTTTTCAAACAAACAAGTGAACTAAGTAACTAAGATCTCATTGATAACCATGGATATAAAGGGTGCTAACCCCTTCCCTTTATATAACCTACCCTCCAAACCCAAGTCTTTTAAAACGGTCTTTCCTATTCTTTTATGTCCCTTCCTTATGGATAAAATAAAAGTCGGTGGCGACTCTTGCTATCCGCAACATTTATAGAAAGTCAGTTCTCCCACCGTGTTACAGAACTGGCGACTCTGCTGGGGAATTACTAAGTAAAAGAGGGGTACCCTTAGGAATTAGATCACTTAATTGTTTGTCTTGTATGCTTTACTTACTTGTTGGGCTTTTTGTGTGAAAGATCCTAACTCGGATCTAGTGTACCCTAGGTAAATGGCAATAGACTAAGAAAACTGTACGGCGTATACCGATATGGTTGATCTGGGGGCCATAATTAGTGTAACTTCTTGGTTGGTGCTTATGTTCCTTAAGTAAGTTAAGGATAATATGGGGCTTCCATACGTTGTCATTAACACTGACTACCCTTTAGAACCTTAATTGACCCATCTTGGCCTTTAGAAAGTAGTGAGATAGCCGACTTTGGTGTAGACTAAAGTTGGTTGATACTTGATGCTACGCTCATTGAGATCCTAAACTTGGGGGTTTGGGATGGCAAGTAAGTTGCCTACTGAACAACCATCCTTGGAAAGGATCACTGATATTGAGATCCCTTAGAACCTGGTTATTTTTGTAGGACAGGATGAACCAACTAAACTTCAGGGGAGGGTACTTACCTTTAAACCTTATGCAAGCCTTCAAACCTAGGGCTATTGTGTGACTTGTTTGTGTGTGCCACATGTTTGTGATTGAGCATAACATCATGACAACATGACATCATAAGCATAAAATTTTCACTAACCATTTCAAGGACCAAAGGATTTATCTTTATTCTTTGTTCTAGGTCATGGTTTTTGCTCGTAGGAACACTATCCGAATCAACGTTGTAGGGATACCTTCTAAGCTTAAGGAATTGGTCTCTAAAAATTCTGAAAGCTCCCAATTCATCAAGAAGCATGGTTACCTGCTGGATCTAATTACTTCAGGATTCAATGAAGACATGATGAGCGTCCTATTCCAGTTCTTTGATCCTAAACATTATTGCTTCATATTCCCCGACTATCAGCTGGTTCCTACAATGGAGGAGTTCTCCAAAATACTGGGTATACCTATCCTTGATCAGAGACCCTTCACAGGCTTAGAGAAAGAGCCTAAACCTAAAGTCATTGTTGCAGCCCTACATTTAAAGAAATCAGACATTTTCCTAGAAACGAGAAGTGGAGTTAAGGGTATTCTTGCTAAGGTATTGATGGAGAAAGCTCAAGTGTTCTTGGTGCTATGAGCTATGATGCTTTTGAGGAGATCTTAGCCCTATTGATCTATGGCTTAGTGTTGTTCCCTAATCCAGACCAGTTCATAGACATACACGCCATCAACATATTTCTGACTCACAATCCTGTGCCTACATTACTTGGAGATATCTTACACTCTCTTTATACTCATACTACGAAGGCACGAGGTACTCTGATGTGTTGCATACCTTTACTGGCTAAGTGGTTTATTTCTCACCTTCCTCGATTAGTGATGAAGAATGAACAAGGGTTAAGGTGGTCTAAGAGGATCATGTCACTTTCTCATTCAGACATTCATTGGTGTTCTCGATCTATGGAGAATGTTACTATCATTTATCGTTGTGGAGAGTTCCCTAATGTGCCACTCCTTGGCATTAGAGGGGCATTACCTACAACCCTTCTTTAGCTCTACATCAGTTTGGTTATGCTCGGAGTAATGGTCCTCATGACATGCTTATTCAGGGTATTATGTTCGACTACGACAATAATCTTCAGGGTTACCGTCAAAGGTTTATACGAACTTGGAGCAAGGTGAATAAAGTTGAGAGCAAGAATTTGGAACCAAAGTACTCCATTTCTATGGAACCTTACCTCAGATGGGTGCGATCTCGTGCTCAGACCTTTATAATGCCATATCCTGTTGTACTACCAGTCACTATGGAGCCTGTTGCTGAAGGAGATGTTCCTTATACCATCCTTCACCCAGACATGCCCACTGATTTGGAAGAGTTGCAGAAGTCCTGGATTCAATTGAAGGAGCAAAGGGATACTTTTGAGACTCATTTCAGAGCTAGTCAAGAAAGAGTTCTGGAGCTAACAAGTCAATGTCGCTCCCAAAGATTTGCATCCCGGTACAAGCGCGAACGGTCGGCGAGAGGAGAAATGAAGATGAAGTGAATAGAGTCGCCAGCTAGGCATTTTTATCCCGAAGGAAAGGTAATGCTGCATAAACCTAGAAAGAGATGGATAAGACGGTTGCGAACCAGAGAAACTGAGAAAGGGGGTTGGTTACAACCTTGGAAGGTATTAGCACCCAGATTGTCCATCTTACTCGACGGGATCCACACTTAAAATATTTGTGTTTAAAGGGGTAGGGTATGTGCTATCTGTGTGTAAAAGCTGGAAAAGAATGTACAAGTGTCAGTGCAAGAAAGTGAAGTGAAATGCTCAGGAATGAGGCTTAAAGGAATAATGCTGGAAGAGGGGGGAGAGACAGAGACTTTTGTTCGATAACAGTTAAGTTATGCCTATGTATCCTCTCGTGTAATGAGGAAGTTAGAACACCGTAGTTCGACTCAAAGAGACTGAAAGATAAATTGACTGATGAACTGCTTACTTGTCTATGCTCAAGTGTATGACCTGTCTGGCTCAGGTGCTAACTGTCTTGCATTAGACGGAAGAAGTAAGTTCTCGCTTGTGAGTGAGTGTGATGAGAAAAGAATCCCAGAGGAGACGATTATTGTTTGTTTTTGTGTTTTCAATCTTTTATTGCTTTTTGTGTTTGTCATAAGTTAATGAGCTTAAGCCTAAACCAAGGGTTAGTAAACTCATCATATCCTCCCTTTGATTAGGGATAATGAGAATACCTTAAGTATGAGATAAACATCTCAAACCTAATTACCATGATGTAGGATTAAGATCATTAACCTACTTGTGATTATTTAGATGTTTTTGGTGTTTTTGTTTAGTCTTAAGTAATGCGTTTAAGCCATAATCAAGGATTTAGTGGACCCATTACACCATCCTAATAGAAGGATAATAGATGAGGACACTTAAGCTGAGGAAGATACCTCAACTTAATCCATGATTAGGGATTAACCTCATGACAAAACAAACCTTTATTAAAGTGGATTTTAATTAAGGGTGATATTAAGAAGTGAATTTTATGGTTTGTAAGACAACTTGAGGGGGACTTGTCCATTAACACTAGGGTTAGTCCTTCTTAACCAATAAAGGAAGAATTAGAACCCTAATGTAAGGTCCAAGTTACAAGCTATTGTCTTAGTGATTATTAAGATGGATTGATTAATAGGTTTAAACAAATTAAGGGTTTAACACTTAGGATTAAAGTTATACACTCCATCCTAAGAGAAGGATGCATGCATAACCCTAATCACAAAGTCTTAAAACCTTAAAGGTTTAGTCTCTGATTATGAGATGAGAAGAAAGACACAAAGAAGACACAAAGCTAAAAACTAAAGGGGGACTAATCAAAACCCTAATTATTGTTATGCTTGGATGTTCCTATGGTTTGTAAGGCTTGCAAGAGATCTTCAGAGAAGCCACTAATGGAAGAAGCAGAAGAAACAAGTTACTTACTTCACTGAAGAAGATAAGTAACTTGGAGAAAGAAAGTGAAGAATGAACATGAATGATAAAGCTCACTCTAAAGCAAAGAAAAATGCAGCAATGATGCATAAGAAGAGTGAGAAGAGGAGTGAGAAGTGAAGGCAAATTCACTTCTCAAATTACTTACCACCTGAAAATGTTAGCATAAAGAAAGGAATGAAATGAAAATGAAATGTATGCAAAGATGCAAACCAAAACCAGAAGCACATACATGATGCAAATGATGCTATGAGATGATGTAAAAGCATGTCAAGTGTAATGAACGTTCATACAAGGGATGGAATGCAAAGGATGCATACTTTGAAGTTTGAAAGCTCATGAAAGTTAATGAAATGAAATGAATGAAAATCATGGAAAATGAATGAAGAAATGATCAAGTATGATTCTAATGTGTCCTAAGATGTCTAAGATGACATGTGAATGCATGAAATTTCATGTCAAGTTCATGAATCGATGCATATGCAAGATGTATGCAAATGAACATGAGATATTAGGGTTTTATGACAACATGAGATGCAAAAGTCAAAAATAGAAGCAAAACATAAGATAAAAAATTGCAAATGAACTCAAAGGAACCCTAACCCCATATGATATCACACCCCAAAGGAGGAGGTATAACTCTTAACCTAAAGGAAGTTGTGATTTTTCTAAGTTATCTAGGGTTTTAAGGTACCTTAAGAGGGAAAATGCAAATCAAATGGAAAATGCAAGATAAATTTGTGACAAAAATATTATAGATACTACATGCTATATGAAGATCAATGCAAAAAGAATCAATGTCATACCCTTCATGGTTAGGCAGCAAAGAATTCTTGAAGTTAGGGTTCAAAAATGGGATTTTTATGAACCCTAAATTCAAGAAAAATGTCAAAGAGTGTTCAAAACCAAAAAGAAATTTATATGAATGGTTTGAAAATGTTTCTAAATGTCCTAAGATGAAATGTGATTTTTTTTGGAATTTTCTGAAACCTAAATGATATTTTAATTAATTAATTTCCATTAATTAATTAAAACAAACATTTAAATATTTTTAAAATGTTTTTTAATGCAAAAAATAAAAATAAAAATGTTTTTGGGTGAAGAAAAATATTTGAATTAAAAATGCAGAAGGAAAATATTTTTGGAAATTTTTAAGTATTTTAAATAAATTATGCAAAACAAATGCAAAAAATGAAATAAAAATAAAAAATAATGAAAGTAATCTAATCTGAAGGTCAGGATTTAAACAAGGGAAGACTGCGCGCGCATTTCAAGGGCTTGGATCAATCCTGGCTAATTAGTCATATTTTATTTTAATTAATCTGAAATTAACTTAATGAATCAATCTGGTCCATCCATTCTCCTAAATTAATCAAAATCCAAGGGTCCACAACGCATCTGGAGATTAAACCCTAATTAGGGCTAATCACTTTCAGGTGACCGGAGGGGAGCTCCGGTCATCTTCTCCGGTGAAACAAAAACCCTAAGTCTCTCTACAGGCCACCCCACCCCAAATTAATTGCCCATAAATGATCCCCTACCCAAACTAAACTCAAATCAACCTTTAAACATGATTTATAACACACAAACATGGAGAATCGAAGAAGAACAAAAATCTGGACAAAATTTCATAAGCTCGTAACATGCTCATTTCTTGACTATTTTCAATTCTAAAAGCATCAGTGTGATCCCCATAACATATATTTTCATTTTGTAACAAGAAATCTAAGCTCTGAAAGATTTTGTTCTTGAGGTTACCTGAGCTGATGAACTGCAAATGTGAGCTTTCAGGGCCTCTCCTTTGTGCAAAAAGCTTCCTTTGATCCTCCTGAGGCTAGTGGAATGCTTGAAAAGCTTTGAGAGTGGCTGGTTTGTGTTGTGTGGTTCTGGTTTAGCAGAAATGGAGGTTTGTGTGTGTAGTGATTCAGGCCATTCCAAGGGTTGGGTTTTGTTCTATGGATGAAGGGTGATTTGTTGGTGAAAGAATTTCTGGATTTTGTTAAGTTTTGAGGGTGTTTCGAAGAGAACAAGTCTTGTGCATATTTTTGTGAATCTAATGTTGTTGTATATTTCAGGCTCCAATCCTTTCTCTTATCTCTCCCATATTGTTTGAATATAATATGGAGTAGGTTCTGAATGGCTGCAAAACACTATTCCAAGAGTATGGGCGTTTTTGCCAAAAAGTCAAATATGTGTCCTTGAGAGTATGGGCCATGGCAGAGGAGATCTAAAGGGTGTTTTGGCTTCAGCTGAGTTTGTGGATGGCCCTTGGATCAAAGGATTGCAGCTGGAAGGCTTGGATGAAGAGATGTCATGCTTTATGCAATTTTCCAACTTTGGTGTTTCTTGTGAATCAAGCCATGAAAACCTTAGGTCCAATGCCCAATTCTGATCTTGGCAAGTTGCATTATATTGGTATGATGCATAGAAGTGTATTAGAGGTCACAAAATGCATTTACATACCATATCATTGCATCACAGGGAAGTTTATGAAGCAAATGGGGGCTTAGAACCAAATTCTTCCAAATGGGCTTGCAATTTTGTGATCCAAACTTCAACATGACATCATGCACGACCCAATCCTCATTTATTCAGATTTTTATTATTTTTTATTTTATTTATTTTGATTTTATTCATTTAAAACCATTTTAAATCAAAATAAAATATGAAAATTGAATATTTAAAAGTGATTCTTCTTCTAGAAACTCTTAATGACCATTTAAATTGATTTGATGCTATCCAAATTCGTGCTAGAGCATTATAGCATGAAAATATTTGATTTTTTGACTAATTTGGCAAGGAGATTTCACACTCAAGGTATCCATTAAGCCCATAAATCCACCACTTTTCTGACCTAATTCCATTCTTCTATAAGTATACAAACTACACAAATGCATGGGGACGATTTTGGCAGCCATTAACCTCACTTTCAAACTTTCAAATTCATCAAATTTTTTCAAATTCGGATTCTAATATTTTGTAACTTTTCAGGTGAAATAAGAACATCAATCGCTTCCTTGATCATCACTGAATGCATCCCAGTCATTATCATCATCAGAAACAGGCTCATATGCATAAGCCGAATCACATTTGTTGTGTGTTCTTGAATTTTTCGAATGCATAGATTTATGATCTTTTACTGGATTTTGTTGATTGTATGATGTTTGTAGTGTTCTATACATTGTTTCTGGCTGGTTTGTTTGAAGCTTTTGTGCAGGTATCAACAATCACCATTGTTAGGGTTTAAGCTCCCGATTTGGGGCTTTATGATTAGGGTGATATAAATTAATTCTAACAACATGGCTGGATCGTATATGATGTAAGGATCACTATGGCGTAATCAATTTGTCAAGATTTTACAGGTTTCATGGTGATTGAGAAACCTAGGTTCTGTTGCGAAAACAAATTCGTAGGAAAAATCCCAGCTAAATTCGTAGCTAATTTCGCAGGAATCCTGAGGAGGAAGATGAAGTTTTCGCGCGTTTTAGAAATTTGAAATTTTAACATAATATTTTATGATTTTGTTTTCGTATTATATCAGAAAGGCTGTTTGGCTCAGTTGGTAAGGGAGCGCATATGTGAAGCAAAGGGTAGGGGATCGAATCTGGTCTCCAACACTTTTTTGGCTTCAAATTCATTTATCTCATGATTTCACCATATAAAGATCAGCTTGTCATTATACATCACAAGCGCGCAGTAGCTCAGGTGGTTTTGGGAGTTCTTCAACCAGGTAAAGGACCTGGGTTCAAATCCCAGGTCCTGATTTTTTTAGTACTTTGTTTATTTTTTCATGTATTTACATTTATGGTCTTATATTTTTAATATAATTCAATTAAAATAATTTCTAATACAAATAATTAACAATATCTTATATACTTTTCTTTATGTTCATATTATTTAAATATATATATATAATTTGAATTTATTTTGTAAATTAATTACTTAACCCTAATATTTTCTAAAACCCTAAAAATATTTTATATAAAACCTAATATTCTCATAAACCCTAATTTATTTTGATTAACCTTAATATTTTTATAAAAAACCTAATTATATTATAGCTTTTAATTTATTTATTTGTAAATTTTAATTATGTACATTATTTTATAATTTGTTTATAATTATTATTGAATATAGTTTTCACATGTAAATAATTTAATTAAATAGTAAACCCAGACTATTTTTAAAACAATTAAAAATCCTAATTTGATCTTATGAATATAATTTATTTTTATAGTATGTTTATTTAATTATAATCAACCAATATTTTTATAATATGTATATAAAATTAAATAATTAGACAATTAATCATATTTTTTTATTTATTTCTTTTATTAAAAATCTAAAAAATAATTATTTATTTGAAAAATTGAACTCTTTTTATATTATTATGCTAATTTCTTTTTCTTATATTTATTTTGTTTATTATTACTAACTTCTTTATTTATTTATCTATTATGTGATTATTTATTTTATTATTATTATTACTACTAACCCATTTAATTATTTATTTATTTACTTATTTATTTTAATTATTTTAATTATTATAATGTAATTGTATCCCTTATGTAATAGTTGTAGTAGTAATTTTTATTATTTATTTTTAAATGCCATGGTTAGTAAAATAGGGAGTGTAAAAACATGTTTGTATGTAAAATTGGATTTAGATCATTAAATCTCAAGATAAATATTTGAATTGGTACACTCACACACGTAAGTCGATCCTGGATCGCCATCTCACTTCTTAAGGGTTACCTCTCCAGTTGCCTAAACAAAAGGTCAAGTAGGATGTATAAAGCAAAGTCCCTCATCTTATGTCATCTAGTCCCTTAACAGATAAAAAGATCAAGTCTCTTTATGGTTGCCTTCGTAATGATCTTGTCCCTTTCGAATAAAGATGATAAGTCCCTTCGAATTGCTTATACACCTTACAGTTGCCTAAATAACAGATGTCCCTTCACTTGTCCCTCACATCCAAGGTAATGACTACCTATTCCTTAATAATAGGGATAGTCTTACCACTTAAAGGATATTCAAGAACAGAAAAAACTTAACTTAGGGTAGGTTCCTCTTATGTACTTGCTCACTTTTCAAAAACATTTCAAACACTTCACATTTTTCAAACAAATTTTCAAAACAAAGACTTTATATATATCCGTACATGGATCATTATAAAGTACTTAAAGGAAATTTTATTCACACACTACACTTTTTCAAAACAGTTTAAAGTGAGTTAAGTAACTAAGAGCCCATGGATAACCATGGATGTAAAGGGTGCTAACACCTTCCCTTTACATAACCTTCCCCCCGAACCCAAAAATCTTTTAAGGTCTTTCCTGTTCTTTTATGCCCTTTCCTTTGGATAAAATAAAAGTCGGTGGCGACTCTTGCTATCTGCAACATAACTAAAGTCAGTTCTCCCACCGTTGGATTGCCCTTTCAGGTTTTCAATCCACCGGGATACCCTTTTTTGCCCAAGTCGCCTTTTCAGGTTTTCGACTTTCCGGGTGTACATTTTTTTTTATATATATTCCTAATTTTTGCCCGAACCATTTTGGTTCGCTGGGATGCCCTTATTTTTTCCTAGGCCAGTCAACCTAGCGGGTCTCTTTTTATGCGTAGTATTTTTTAACTATGTCTGTGTTTACAGGCTGTGGGAAGTCTTCACCATCCATAGTAGTAAGTATCATGGCACCTCCTGAGAACATTGTTTTGACCACAAATGGTCCTTCATATGTAGGAGTCCACTTGCCCCTAGGATCACCCTGTGGTAATATGATACGCTTGATTACCAAGTCACCAACCTGATATACCTTTGGCTTAACCTTCTTGTTGAAAGCCTTAATCATCAGTTTCTGGTACATCTGACCGTGACAAACAGCTGCTAACCTTTTCTCATCAATCAAATTTATCTGGTCAAGTCGAGTCTGAATCCAGTCATCTTCATCCAAGCCTGCGTCCTTCATAATTCTTAGTTGCGGATAGCAAGAGTCGCCACCGACTTTTATTTTATCCAAAGGAAAGGCATAAAAGAACAGGAAAGACCTTTAAAAGATTTTTGGGTTCGGGGGGTAGGTTATGTAAAGGGAAGGTGTTAGCACCCTTTACATCCATGGTTATCCATGGGCTCTTAGTTACTTAGCTCACTTTAAAATGTTTTGAGAAGTGTAGTGTGTGATTAGAATTTTCTTTAAGTACTTTATAATGATCCATGTACGGATATATATAAAGTCTTTGTTTTGAAAATTTGTTTGAAAATGTGAAGTGTTTGAAATGTTTTTGAAGAGTGAGCAAGTACGTAAGAGGAACCTCCCCTAAGTTAAGTCTTTTCTGTTCTTAAATATCCTTTAAATGGTAAGACTATCCCTATTATTAAGGAATAGGTAGTCATTACCTTGGATGTATGAGGGACAAGTGAAAGGACAACTGTTATTTAGGCAACTGTAAGGTGTATAAGCAATTCGAAGGGACTTATCATCTTCATTCGAAAGGGACAAGATCATTACGAAGGCAACCATTAAGGGACTTGATCTTTTTATCGGTTAAGGGACTAGATGATATTAGAGAAGGGACTTTGCTTTACACCTTACTTGACCTTTTGTTTAGGAAACTTGAGAGGTGACCCTTAAGAAGTGAGATGGCGATCAAAGATCGACTTACGTGTGTGAGTGTACCAATTCAAATATTTATCTTTAAGATTAATGATCTAAATCCAATTTTACATACAAACATGTTTTACACTCCCTATTTTACTAACCATAGCATTTAAAAATAAATAATAAAAATTACTACAACTATTACACAAGTGATACAATTACAATTATAATAATTAAAATAATTAAAATAAATAAATAATTTAATGGGTTAGTAATAATAATAATAAAATAAATAATCACATAATGGATAAATAAATAAAGAAGTTAGTAATCATAAACAAAATAAATATCAGAAGAAGAAATTAGCATAATAATATAAAAAGTTCAATTTTTAATAAATAATTATTTTTAGATTTTTAATAAAAGAAATAAATAATGAATATTATATACTTATAAAATATGATTAACAATCTAATTATACATGTTAACAATATTTACCAATTAAATAAGCATAAAAATAATAAATTGATTTAATAAAATAAAGTTAGGATTTTTAATTGTTTTTAGGAAAATAGATTAGGGTTAATTAATTAATTAACTTATTTACATATAAAAGACTATATACAATTTATAAAATAAATATACACAATTACAAACAAATAAATTAAAATTTATAATATAATTAGGGTTTATAGAAAATATTAGGGTTAATCAAAATGAATTAGGGTTTTATATGAAATAATTAGGTTTTATAAGTTAATCTAAATATAATTAATTTATTTATATAAAAATAATATAATATATACAATAAAATAAATATTAGATAATTTTGATAAAATTTAAAATTTAACAAGATTTTGAATTATAGATAAGAAAATAGCCATATGTTTGAAGTAGTTCCTTGGGTTGTTCCTGATGTTGAAGCTCCTCCTGTTGTCAAGAAAGTCCCTGTGGTCACCAGAGTACCTCCTACAATGGCCTCCCTCAAGGATGCTAGAGCTGTGGTGGATGAAGGTGGTTGTACTATTTGGGGTCAGCTTCCTGACATTCCTTACAAGTCTGACAAATTTGGTTTGGGTTTCACTGCAGAGTCCCAGAAGGTTGTTCGTCGTGCTCGTGCTGTTCGTATCACCAATCAAGGGATTAGGAAAGATCAGATCAATGATGTGGGTGACTATGATGAAGACTACAACTTGGATGCCTGGATTTTTTCTACTGTGGGTGATGGGCTCAATAATTGGAAAGCTGAAGATGTTATTCTTATCTCCTTTAGTCAGGAGTAAATACTATTACTGTGTTGTTACTTTCAAGTTTGTAATTTTTGAACAATTGAATTCTTAAGCCTTGTGCCTTACCTGGGGCACAATGGAATGCTTGTTTCGGGATGTCATTTCATTTGCATACTTCATTCAATAAAAATCAGTAGACGTTTCGTTTTCGTAAATATTGTGTTCCTTGTCTTTCTTTTATTTTATTTTTGTTTTATCAGCTATGTGTTCTTACACACACCTACATCACAAAAATGCAGATCCTCATCCACTCTGGATCCTGTTGATAACAGTTCTACTATTGCCAATTATAATTTTGAGAATCCGATCTATCAAGCTGAAGATGGAAATGAGGACGATTGTGAAGTACCTGTAGAGCTTGCTAGGTTGTTACAACAAGAAGAGAAAGCTATACAGCCATATGAAGAGCCAATCGAAGTTGTGAATTTGGGAACTGAAGAAAACATGAAAGAAGTCAAGATAGGGGCTGAATTAGAGGATGGTGTCAAGAGCAGATTGATTTAGGTGTTGCATGATTATGTGGAGATATTTGCTTGGTCCTATGAAGATATGCCAGGGTTGGATACAGACATTGTGGTTCATCGTTTACCAGTAAAAGAAGATTTTCGTCCAAAGAAGCAGAAGGTTCGTCGCATGCGTCCTGAAATGTCAGAGAAGATTAAAGCAGAGGTGATGAAACAATTTGATGCATGGTTCTTAGTTGTGACTTTTTATCCTCAGTGGGTTGCAAATGTGGTACTAGTGCCTAAGAAAGATGGTAAGGTACGTATGTGTGTAGATTACAGGGATTTGAACAAGGCCAGCCCCAAAGATGACTTTCCACTTCCTCATATTGATGTTCTGGTGGACAACACTACTCAGCATAAAGTATTCTCTTTCATGGATGGTTTCTCTGGTTACAATCAAATCAAGATGGCACCCGAAGATATGGAGAAGACAACATTTGTTACACAGTGGGGGACTTTTTGTTATAAAGTGATGCCATTTGGTTTGAAGAATGCCGGGGCAACATATCAGCGTGCTATGGTGGCTTTGTTTCACGATATGATTCATCATGAGATAGAGGTATATGTGGATGATATGATAGCCAGGTCCTAGAATGAAGAGCAACACCTTGATCATCTGCATAAGTTGTTTGAGAGGTTGAAGAAATACAAGTTAAGATTGAACCCAAACAAGTGTACTTTTGGAGTTAGGTCTGGTAAACTCCTGGGTTTCATTGTCAGTGGAAAAGGTATTGAAGTGGATCCTGCAAAAGTGAAAGCTATACAAGAAATGCCAGCTCCCCGTACTGAGAAGGAAGTTAGAGGTTTCTTGGGACGACTGAATTACATTGCAAGATTTATTTCCCAATTAACTGCTACCTGTGAGCCAATCTTCAAGTTGTTGAAGAAAGATCAGGTAATGGAATGGAATGATGAGTGCCAGACAGCCTTTGATGAAATCAAGAAATATCTTCTAGAACCTCCAATCTTGATGCCACCAGTTGATGGAAGACCCTTGATCATGTACTTAATAGTGTTAGACAACTCAATGGGGTGTGTGTTGGGGCAACATGACGAGTCTGGTCGAAAAGAGCAGGCAATATACTACCTTAGCAAAACGTTTACCGACTGTGAAACAAGATACTCACTGCTCGAGAAAACTTGTTGCGCTTTGGCATGGGCTGCTCGCCGACTAAGACAGTATATGTTGACTCATACTACCTTATTGATTTCGAAGATGGATCCAATCAAGTACATATTCGAGAAACCTGCTCTCTCCGGACGAATAGCAAGATGGCAAATGATCTTGACAGAATATGATATACAGTATACTACTCAGAAGACCATTAAGGGTAGTGTGGTAGCTGATCATTTAGCTCATCAAGCAGTGGATGATTATCAGTCAATGAGTTTTGAGTTCCCTGATGAAGACATTATGATTATTACCAAAGAACCTGGACAATATGACGGACCTGAACAAGGATCCCGATGGACTATGCTTTTTGATGGAGCTTCTAATGCACTTGGTAATGGTGTTGGTGTTGTGATCAGTTCCCCTGAAGGTTGTCATACCCCAATTACTGCAAGACTTTGTTTCTATTGTACCAATAACATGGCTGAATATGAGGCATGTATCCTGGGTATCAAAGCTGCCATTGATATGAAGATTCAGTTCCTTAACGTGTATGGAGATTCAACCCTGGTAGTAAGTCAAATCAAAGGAGATTGGGATACCAAGCATGATAATCTCATTCCTTATAGAGAGCATGTGTTGTCTTTGATCCCATATTTTGAAGAGATTACCTTTGGACATATTCCACGAAGAGAAAATCAGTTGGCAGATGCACTAGCCACCATGGCATCCATGTTTGAGATTAGCTGGGATGATGAAGCTCCCAAGATTACTATTGATAGATTTAAGAAGCCTGCATACTGCAATGAGATTGACACTGAAGAAGCAGAGGGGAAGCCTTGGTTCTATGAAGTGAAAAGATATCTTGAAGCTCAGGAGTTCCCTGAAGGGGCATCTGTCAAAGATAAGAAGTTTCTGAGGAGGTTTTCTGCTAAGTTCTTCTTGAGTAATGGAATTTTGTACAAGCGCAATCATGATTCAACTTTGCTTCGTTGTGTGGATAAGTAGGAAGCAACAGAGATTATGGAAGACATGCATGATGGGATCTTTGGCACTCATTCTAGTGGTCATACCATGGCAAAAAAGATATTGAGAGCAGGTTACTATTGGTCTACCATGGAAGCTGACTGCTATCAACATTCCAGAACATGTCACAAGTGTCAAATCTATGCTGATAAAGTGCATATACCTCCATCACCATTGAATGTGTTGACTGCTCCTTGGCCTTTTGCCATGTGGGGCATAGATATGATTGGTGAAATCAAACCTACTGCTTCTAATGGGCATCGTTTCATCCTGGTTGCTATTGATTACTTCACAAAGTGGGTGGAGGCAGCTTCATTTGCATATGTTACTAAAAATGTGGTGGCTCGATTCATTAAGAATAATCTCATATGTAGGTATGGCATCCCTGAAAGGATTATTACTGACAATGGCTCTAATCTGAACAACACTATGATTACTGATCTCTGCATGCAGTTCAAGATTAAGCATCACAACTCTTCTCCGTATCGTCCGAAGATGAATGGGGCAGTAGAAGCTGCTAATAAGAACATTAAGAAGATTCTACAGAAGATGACTGTTACTTACAAAGATTGGCATGAGATGTTACCATTTGCTCTTCATGGTTATCGTACTACAATACGTACTTCAACAGGGGCAACCCCATTCTCCTTAGTATATGGTATGGAAGCAGTTCTGCCCATTGAAGTTCAAATTCCCTCCTTAAGAATTATGAAGGATGCAGGCTTGGATGAAGATGAGTGGATTCAGACTCGACTTGACCAGATAAATTTGATTGATGAGAAGAGGTTGGCAGTTGTTTGTCATGGCCAGATGTACCAGAAACGAATGATCAAAGCTTTCAATAAGAAGGTTAAGCCAAAGGTATATCAGGCTGGTGACTTGGTAATCAAGCGTATCATATTACCACACGGTGATCCTAGGGGCAAGTGGACTCCTACATATGAAGGACCATTTGTAGTCAAAACAGTATTCTAAGGAGGTGCCATGATGCTTACTACTATGGATGGTGAAGACTTCCCACAACCTGTAAACGCAGACATAGTTAAAAAATACTACGCATAAAAAGAGACCCGCTAGGTTGACTGGCCTAGGCAAAAATAAGGGCATCCCGGCGAACCAAAAGGGTTCGGGCAAAAATTAGGGATATATATATATATATATATATATATATATAATGTACACCCGACAAGTCGAAAACCTGAAAGGGCGGCTTGGGCAAAAAAGGGTATCCCAGTGGATTGAAAACCTGAAAGGGCAATCCAGGAAAAAGTTAGGGATTAAAGCGTATGACTATGTCTCGTTGGGATCATCCATATAAACTCCAACTAGATGTGCTACCTAATTCAAGTTCGAATAGATAAAGCTCAATCCAATCATTTCCGTCTCAACAGCAGAAGATGAGATACTTGAAGATAATGGCAATAGTAGAATTAAAACTCAATAGGATTATTTCCCACATAGCTGATTTTCTTTGTTTTGTAAAAAATTTATGACGAATTCCTCTTACTAGGATTTCTGTCTCCTTGTACAAACTTACCTATGTATAGGTCACTTTGTGATATAAATAAAATTTCATCTTTGAATCCAGATTTACTTTTACCCTATTTACATAAGCGAAACGTCCATTGGTTGTGTTTGAATGTATGTATGCTTTTGAATATGATTGATGTTTACCAGAAATGCATAAAATGCTTGAATATGATTGATGTTTACAAGAAATGCATAAAAATGCAATAATAGTATTTACTAAGGACGAACGAGGGAAGGAATTCAACGAAGCTTCGCCGGTTCATCCCCACAAGACAGCTACAAATCCCCAGTAGGGCAAATCTATCATTATAGATACTTCGAGTTACATCTCCCCTTGAATTTATGTCCATCTCTTTTATCCTTAGTCGGGATACTCGGAAACTTATTCCTTCAATAGAAGTACGACGAATGAAGACGGGAAGTTATAAATACTATACTATCAAACGAGACGGGAACGAGTTCTTCATATTCTTCAGCAATGAATCGGGATTTATTTTCCCTAGCCAGCAGTTGTTATACAAAGAAATTCAGACGCTTCAGGCTGCATGATTCATACATACATCATTTACATCATACCATAACATATCCATAAATGCATAATACATTTACTTAGGTGCATCATACTATGCATGCATACATATTGCATAAACTAACATTCTCCTTGCAGGCTGGTTATACGCAGGTAAAACAATATCAACAATTTGCAACAGATCAGAAATGATCCATACATTACTCAAGATGTCCTCGGAGAGTAGGCAAACGGTCTGTAAGAAGATCCATTCCCTAATCCAGGATATTTCCAGAAGATTTCATCTATCTGGCCTTGAATAGCAGGCAAACGATCTGTACAAAGATCCATTCCCTGGTTCAAGATATTTTTCAGAAGAACTAATCCTGACGTTCTTTTGGCCCTTGAATAGCAGGCAAACAATCTGTACAAAGATCCATTCCCTGGTTCAAGATATTTTTCAAAAGAACTAATCCTGACGTTCTTTTGGCCCTTGAATAGCAGGCAAACGATCTGTACAAAGATCCATTCCCTGGTTCAAGATATTTTTCAGAAGAACTAATCCTGACGTTCTTTTGGCCCTTGAATAGCAGGCAAACGGTCTATACAAAGATCCATTCCCTGGTTCAAGATATTTTTCAGAAGAACTAATCCTGACGTTCTTTTGGCCCTTGAATAGCAGGAAAACGGTCTATACAAAGATCCATTCCCTGGTTCAAGATGTTTTTCAGAAGAATTAATCCTGACGTTCTTTTGACCTTGGAGAGTAGGCAAACGGTCTGTACAGAGATCCATTCCCTAATCCAAGATATTTCCAGAAGAGATAATCGCCACGAAGACTTATTTCTACTGGTCCATTCAACAATTCAAATCATGTTGCATAAATGATTCAGAGACGGCCTATACAAAGACCTAGTACTGATATCCAGTATCAACATAAAGACATCATCACATCCTGATACTTTAGATGGCATCTCCAAGCCCATCTCCAGATGGCATCTCTAAGCCCATCTCAAGATGACATCTCTAAGCCCATCTCCAATTCTTCCAAGTGGCATATTTAAGCCCACTCAAGCATAAACAACTAATCATCAGTGTTATTTTACGCACCGACGAGTGCAAATTGTTGGGCTTTTGTGTTCAATCCCCTTCAACCTTCCAGGTCACGACTAGCACATATACCAATCTAACCCCTCAGGTTTCAGAAAATTGAACAGGGGCAGCTGTTGCACCCCAAAATTTGCCCTCCACAAGACAAGACTTGGTGTACTAAGATGTTCACAAGGTTCACAAGACACCTCATGAGGTTCACAAGGTTCATAAGATTCACAATCAGTCAGAAAGTGTGACAATTCCCTCAGACAATGCATCCTCCTAAGCAATGCATCCTAAACTAGGGTTTTGATTTTCATCAGGCTAAATGGACTTACAAGAATTCAAGTGATCTTCATATCCTCTTATATATGTTCAAGAATCCCCATGTCAAGTTTCAAGACTTTCCCAAAAGATTTGCTCAGTCAGATGATCAGATAGGTTAAAATCAGTCAAAGTAGTCAAAAAGTCAAACTGAGGTCAACGGTGGTCAAACCAAAGTCAAACTTCATGATTTTTTGCCAACATCAAGTATATGAAGTAAAATTCATCATTTGATCAAGGGTTGATCATGATTCATCAAGGAGATTTCAGACCATCAAGAATCAGGAGTTTCTAAATTAGGGTTTTCATAGGAAAAGTCAATTGAACTTTGACCAGCCATAACTTTCACATGCTTCATCAAAATTATTTCATCCAAATCTCATTTTGAAGGAAATTGAATTCTCTACAACTTTGTGTCTCACAAGCCAAGACCAAAAATGCTTCATTTGGAAGGTATGAGCTAAGACATTATAGGTCTTTTTAAAAGTCAACAAAAAGTCAACAACTTCCAAAGAGCATAACTTGAGAATGGTAAAAGATATGGATATGAGACCAAAGAGGTTGGTTAGAGGACTCTTCAAGATTTCCAAAATGTACAAGAACGCCTTCATAGCATTATAATTGAAGGATTTGTGCCCTTGCAAAGTTGGGAAATTTTTGAGAGGTTTATGAAGTAAATGGGGTCTTAAAACCATAATTCTTCAAATGGGCTGACTTTTTTGTGATCCAATTAGTTCCATGACATCATGCACGAAATTAAATTAATATTTTCATAATTTTCATAATTTTATTTTTATTTATTATGATTTTTTATATTAAAAGTCATTTTAAATTCAAATAAAATATAAAATAATGAAGATTTAAATTTATTTGGTTTCTAGAAGGTCATAAATTATATTTGCATCTGATTGATACAAGAATTATGAAGATCATCCTAAAATAGCAAGCTTATATCAAGATATTTCAAGTTTTAAAGTCAAATCTTTTTCAATCTCAAACTATCCAAATATCCAAAGTTTGGTGCAATTTTTTTGACCTAATTCATTGTACCATATATATACAACACAAAGACAAGTACTATTCACGAATTTGCAGCCTCCAAAGTCACCTTCAAACTTCACAAAATCACTTCAAAAATCCACATTCAGATTCCAAGGTAGAGAGGGTTTCAATGAGTTTTGAGCATTGCAATATGTTCTATGATGTTCATTGAACATATTTGGATCATAAACAACATCTAAAACACTCCCATTCATGCAAACCGAATCAGTGTTCATTCAACTTTTGAATTTTTCGATTTTTATAATATTGACATTATTCTTTGAATTTGATCTTATATTTGTGTTTGTGATGATATTTGGAGTCTTTCTGGATAAATCAATTTGATTTTAGGTACAAGATTGAAGAATCACCATGGCTAGGGTTTTTCGGCCAGTTTAGGGTTCTTCGATTTGTCAAATATAAATGTATTTTGAAAACATGGTTGTGTTGTATGGACCTCAGGGAACGTATTGCACTCATCAATTTCATGAAATTTTGTTGTTTGCTTGATGTTTGATAAAACGCAGGATGTCCTAGGAAAAAAAATCACAGCAAGAACCCTAGCAAAATTCGCAGGTATTCTCGCAGGTCTGAAGGTAGAAGATGACTGGCGCGAATTCAAAATTTAAATTTGAATATATATTATATATTTATGTTTGTATCTTATTTCATGAATGATGCTGATGGTGTAGTGGTAAGTGTACGCGCATGTGAAGGCCAGGGCTTGGGTTCGAAACCAGCCAAATGCGTTTTTTTTGTTTAATTTGTCTTATTTTCCCAGGATAAGAACAAAACCAAATGGAGGTGGAGTACTATCAGCCAGCACGCGCTGGCCCAGTGGTCATGCCCTTGCTTATCTAGGTAAAGGACCTGGGTTCAAATCCCAGGTCCTGTTTTTTTTGGTTTTTTTTTATTTGTTTTGTTTATTTTTATTAAACCTTTATTTTATTCTTTAAAACAATTAAAATAATTTCTATAAAAATATCTAAATTATTTTCTAATTAAATTTCATCTTCTTATAAAATTTATATTCTCAAACAAATTCAATTAATAAATTTATTTCTTTATATGTTTTAATATTTATTAAGATGTATATATTATTACTATATATTTATTATTTAAATAGTTAAACTAATAATGTAAATTAAATAAAAAAACCTAATTCTATTTTTCCAAATTGCAAACCCTAATTTCTTTTAAAATTTTAATTTCTCCTTTAATTATTTTGTACCTAATAAATATTTCTTATACATAATTAAATAAATAAATTATAGTTTATTTTGTAAGTAAACTAGTATATAATAATTATTATTTTATTCTCACCTCAAAATCTAAAAAAAATATTTGTTTATTTAAATTTAAAAAAACATTTAATTGATTTCTATATTGTATGTTATTGTGCTAATCTCTTTTCTCTTAGAATTATTTTTATTACTAACCTTTTATTTATTTATTATTATTACTATTATTTAAATTGTCTTATTATAATGTAACTGTACAAGCTATGTAATAGTTGTAGTATTTTTATCGTTTATTTATTTAAATTGCTATGGTTAGTAAATTAGGGAGTGAAAACATGTTTGTATTTTAAAATTAACTTAGATCACTAATTATAAGATAAATATTTGAACTTGTACACGCACACACGTAAGTCGATCTTTGATCGCCATCTCACTTCCTTAAGGGTTACCTCTCATGTTGCCTAAGTAAAATGGTCAAGTAAGGTGTCTAAAAGCAAAGTCCCTTCTCCATTAATATCATCTTGTCCCTTTACGATTATAAGATCAAGTCCCTTCGATGTTGCCTTCGTGAATGATCTTGTCCCTTTCGAATAAAAGATGATAAGTCCCTCCGAATTTCTAAGACACCTTACAGTTGCCTAAACACAGATGACCCTTCACATGTCCCTTACAACATCCAAGGTAATGACTACCTATTCCTTAATAATAGGGATAGTCTTACCATTGAAATAACATTTAAGAACAGTAAATATTTAACTTAGGGTAGGTTCCTCTTAAATACTTGCTCACTTTTTTCATCAAATTACTTCATTACACTTTACATTTTAAACAATTTTCAAAACAAAATCTTTATATATTCCGTACAAGGGTCATTATAAAGTACTTAAGAAAATTTTTAATCACACACTACACCTTTCTCAAAACAGTTTAAAGTGAGCTAAGTAACTAAGAGCCCATGGATAACCATGGATGTAAAGGGTGCTAACACCTTCCCTTTACATAACCTACCCCCCAAACCCAAAAATCTTTTAAGGTCTTTCTTGTTCTTTTATGCCTTTTCCTTTGGATAAAATAAAATTCGGTGGCGACTCTTGCTATCCGCAACATTTAAACTAAAGTCAATTCTCCCACCGTGTTACACCCGGCATAATTCATTCATGCATACATCATTTACATTATATCATGGCATACACATCCATAATCCATATGACATTCTTACTTAAGAGCATCATGCCACACATGCATACATCAAATAATCTTGCATAAACTAACCTTTTCTTTTCAGGATAGTTGCACGCAGATAAACACTATCAAACAATTCAGAGATAATCGCTACGAAGATTCATTTCTGATGATCAATACAAGTTGTCCTTGAGATGGCACATAAATGGTCTATACGAAGACCTAGTGTTCAATCCAGGATATTACCAGAAGCAATTCAGGAGTAATCGCCACGAAGATTTAATCTTGATGCTTAAGTTGTCCTCGAAGGGGTACGTAAATGACCTATACGAAGATCTAGTGCTTAATCCAGGATATTTCCAGAGGAGATAATCGTTACGAAGATTTATTTCTGATGGTCAACTATCTTTCGGATAGTGTGTAAATGATATATACGAAGATCTAGCACTTAATCCAAGTGATTCTTTCAGAAGAAGTTCAGGGATAATCGCCACGAAGATTTAATCCTGATATTCTTTTTGTCCTTGGAAAGGTATGCAAATGGTGTATACGAAGATCTATTACCTAATTCGGGATATTTCCAGAAGAGATAATTGCTACGAAGATTTATTTCTAATGGTTTATGCAACAGTTTATCTGTGGGATGATACATAAATGATCGATACGAAGATCTTGTACTTAGCCCAAGATATTACCAAAAGCAATTCAGGAGTAATCGCCACGAAGATTTAATCCTGATGCTCAAGTTGTCCTTGGAGGGGTGCGTAAATGATCTATACGAAGATCTAGTGCTTAATCCAAGATATTTCCAGAGGAGATAATCGTTACGAAGATTTATTTCTGATGGTCAACTATCTTTGGGATAGTGTGTAAATGATCTATACGAAGATCTAACACTTAATCCAAGAGATTCTTTCAGAAGAAGTTCAGGGATAATCGCCACAAAGATTTAATCTTGATATTCTTTTTGTCCTTGGGAAGGTATGCAAATGGTCTATACGAAGATCTAGTGCTTAATCCGGGATATTTCCAGAAGAGATAATCGTTACGAAGATTTATTTCTTATGGTCAATTCAACAAATGATCTTTGGGATGGTACATAAATGATCGATATGAAGATCTTGTACTTAGCCCAGGATATCACCAAAAGCAACTCAGAGATGATCGCCACGAAGATTTGATTCTGATGCTTAAGTTAAAGTATGTTCCTAAAGACGGTTCAGAGACGATCTATACGAAGATCTAAGCACTGACACTTAATGAAGGATATTCTTTTTCCCTAGAGATAATGCAGAGACGATTTATACAAAGATCTAGTGTTGGCATTCAACTCAAACCATGTTACAGGAATGATTCAGAGACGGCCTATACGAAGACCTAATACTGATATCCAATGACAACCTTTAGATACTATCACCTTCTGATATTATGGATGGCATCTATAAGCCCATCTCTAGTTCCTCTAATTGGCATCTTCAAGCCCACTCAAGCAGCAACCAATCAACAGTGTTACTTTGCGCACCGGTGAGTGCAAATGTTTGGGCTTTTGTGTTCAATCCCCTTCAACCTTCCAAGTCACGAATGGCACACAGGCCAATCTAACTCCTCAGGTTTCAGAAAATTGAATAGGGGCAGCTGTTGCACCCCAAAATTTGCCCTCCCTTAGTAAAGGCAATGTGTCCCAAGGATCCTCTCAAGGTTCACAAGGTATCCCAAGAGGTTCACAAGGTTCACAATTAGTCAGAAAGTTTGGAAATTCCCTCAGACAAAGCCTCCTCCTAAGCAATGCACCCTAAACTAGGGTTTTGAATTTCATCAGGCTAAATGGACTTTCAAGGCTTCAAGTGAGATTCATAACATCACACATGTCTTCAAGAATCCCTATGTCACGTTTCAAGGCTTTCCCAAAAAGTTTGCTTAGTCAGATGATCAGATATGCAAAAATCAGTCAAAGTGGTTAAAAAGTCAAACTGAGGTCAACTGTGGTCAAACCAAAGTCAAACTTCATGTTTTTTTGCCAACATCAAGTTTATGAAGTAAAATTCATCATTTGATCAAGGGTTGATCATGATTCATCAAGGAGATTTCAGATCATCAAGAATCAGGAGTTTCTAAATTAGGGTTTTCATAGGAAAAGTCAACTGAACTTTGACCAGCCATAACTTTCACATGCTTCATCAAAAATTTCCCATCCAAAGCTCATTTTGAAGAAATTGAATTCTCTACAACTTTGTATATCACAAGTCAATCCTAAAAATGCTTCATTTGAAAGGTATGAGCCAAAACATTACAGGTTATTTCAAAAGTCAATAAAAAGTCAACATCTTCCAAAGGGCATAACTTGAAAATGGTAAAGGATATGGACATGAGACAAAAGGGGTTTGTTAGAGGACTCTCTAAGATTTCTAAAAAGTCCAAGAACACCTTCATAGCCTTAAAATTGAGGGAGATGTGCCTTATTAAAGTTGGGAAGTTTTTGAGGAGTGTATAAAGCAAATGAGGTCTCAAATCCAAATATTTCCAAATGGGCCCACCAAATTCCAACCCAAACTCAAAGATGACATCATGCACGACCCAATTCAACCAATTTCTGATTTTTATATTTTTATTATTATTTATTTGGATTTTATTCATTAAAATTCATTTTAAATCAAAATAAAATATGAAAATAAAAATATTTGATTTGATTCTTCTTCTAGAAGCTCTTAAATGACATTCAAGGTGATTGGATATCATCAAATTTTGTGCTAAGGCTATTTGGTAAGATATGATGTGATTTTTGGACAAATTATGAAAGATATTTCTTCACCTTCAAGCAACCCATACAACTCCAACCAAGGCCCAAATTCTTAACCTAATTACATTACTATATAACCACAACAACATCACAAGACAAAAAAAAAGGATGGAGAGCAAGAGGATGATATTCGTACTTTAAAATTTCACATAATTCAAAATTAGGTTTCCACAATCCACCACTTTTACAAGTGGACTAAAGGCTGCAAATGAATCCTTGAGGTTTCCTGAACCTATTCCAATCATCCTCATCATCAAATTCATGCCAAATCATACAAACCAAATTCATATTCTTGCTTTTCTTTTGATTTTTTTCAATTTCAATGATTTATGCATGATTAATTGATTTTGATTACATAATATGTTTGTTTGATTGTGTAAATGGTTTTTGGATAGTTAGATTTAAGTTTTGATGCAGGAATCATAGGGCACCATGGAGAACTAAACTATTGGTTAATCTGCTGTAATCTGTTTTCGTCGATACTTCGAAGGTTGCAGTAGTGATAAGCATTCCAGGCTGACAGGTAAGTCAGGTAAGTACTACTGTTTCGATTTACTCCGAATTTTTTCCAAAAGTTCAGAAAAAAATCGACAAATAATACTCTTTTAGAATTAAATTCTAAAAGATTTCAACCCTCAAAATCGCAAATTCCTCTTTTTTCTATTTTATTTGATTTATTTTCTATTTTCATATTCTCAAAAAAATCTAAAAAAAATTGTGCGTTCTTTATTTGATTTTATTAGATTTTTAGCATCGTTTTAATATTTTTTAGATTTTATTTTAATCGCTTTTCTTATTTTTCATTATTTTAAAATCTGCAGCGATTTTATTTGATCCTGTTTATTTCTTTTTTTTTCTTCTAATAGTATATACCAAAAATATGCAGGTGGGAGGAAGAAGATGGTGTGTGGCATGCGCTGATTGGCCTAGTGACAAAGACCTAAGGTTGAAAGTATGAGAGTGTAGGTTCAACACTCATTCTCAACATTTTGGCAAAGAAACGTGGGTTCAACACTTGTGGCGTAACGTAGTGACTGAAGGTTTTTGTTGGCAAAGGCAAAGTCAGGGGTTCAACACCAACCCCCAATATTTTTGGGTATCTCTAACTTTATTTTTCCCTTTTTCATCAAATTATGTATTTTCTTTGAATTTCCTTATTATTATTATTAAACTAATTTCTAAAAGATAAAACAAAATCTTTATTTTAAAACTTATATTTTTTATTATAAACCTTATTTTTTTTTCATAAACCTTAATTTTTTCCCTAAACCTTAATTTTAAACCTAAGTCTTAATTTTTTTCATAAACTTTAAACCCTAAAAATTTAGCCCTAATCTTTATCTTAAAACCCAGATTTCGCCCTAATTTTTCCTAAACCTTAAATTTTTTTTAAACCTTAAAATTTTTCTCAAACCCTAACCCTAATTGTTTTCTTAACCTAGTTTGCAAACTTTTTTTTCTCTAATTTATTCACTCATTTTTATGTCATTCATTCACTGTTTGACTGATTATGTAACTGCTTCGCCTTTGTAATAATTGATTTTTATTATTTTCCGCCATTATTATTATTATGTAACTGCCCCTAAGCCATGGAATAATGTAGGAATTTTATTTTCTACCTTTTAATTTCTGCCATTTATTTTTCATATTAACTGCGTGGTTAGTAACATAGAGAATGTCAAGAAATAAATGAACCATGGACTTAGAAAATTAATAATCAAGATAAATATCTGAAAACAATACTCACATATGTAAGTCGATCTAAGATCGACGTCTGCACTTCCTAGGGTATCCCTCTTGGTTGCCTTATTTAAAATGGTCAAGTCCCTCGAATATAGAGGTGTCTTAAGCAAAGTCCCTTCACGTATAAATCATCAAGTCCCTACAGATTTAAAAGATCAAGTCCCTTCGAGGTTGCCTACGGAATAATGATCTTGTCCCTTCGAATAAATGATGACAGTCCCTACTGTAATTGTAAACACCCCAAATTTGCCCTCACCCATTCACACCATGGCTTGTGATCAATTCATATGCATAAACTCAATCATAGCATCTCATATCACAGTTTTGATTCACTGCATAGATTCAAAGTCATCTGCATCTAGGGTTTGTGATCTGAACAATCCAAGAGCCTCTTGATCCACTCCAAGGGTCATCAATCACTTCAAGGGGGTCCATGTGTGTTCAAGCATCATATTATATCCTCTCAAAGTCAAGAATGTCAAAGAATCACAAGAACTGGAAATGGTGTGGATGCAGAGCCAGGTTTAACTGCACAGATGACCTAAAATTAGGGTTTTGGTTTCAGAGGACATAACTCCAAATTTTTTGGTCATTCTTGTTTCTATTGGTATCTATATGGTATAGGGAGTATGCATATCAATTTTCATGAAGAAATTCCATGGGGAAGTCATCTGATCAAGAGTTGACTTTTCAAGCAAGTCAGTGTAAAATCAGGGCATCTGAGGCCCCCAATGACCCAACCAAAGGGCATTCTTCATCATTTTGATTGTATATGATCTTTATTTGATCATGGAAGATGTTGGAAGTTCACAAAATTCAAGAATTTCAAGTCTTTTGCAAAGTTGACTTTTTGGGCAAGTTTGACTTTTAATGAAAATGCCATTTTAGGAAACTTTTTCAACCCTTACTTTTTGATTCAAAAAAGATTCAAATGGAAAAACTTTGGTCATGAAAGTTGTAGAATGGATCATTCCCTTTTCAAAAAGTACAAGAACATGACCTAATTCATTTTGGATCAAAAGTTATGGTTTGTCAAAGTTGGAAAAAATCACTGAATTTCAAGTTATGCACCAAATGGAAAACTTGCAATTTCTCATGGCAAGCCTTTATGTGACTTCAACATGACCTCTAATCATCATACCAATGCTACACATGACCTAAAATCAGAATTGGCCCAAGGGATTTCTCATTTTTGTGCTTTGATTTTCAAAGGTCCATAAGTCATTTTTCATAAAAGTGCAAAGAGGGATTCTTGGCAAAATCATTCTCCCATGAGTTGTGTGATCACTAATTGGTTTCTATGCATTGCCATGATCAAATGAAGTATCATACACCAAAATTCAGCAAGAATCATCTCATGTACATAGCACAAAATCATGAAATAACACAAGTGGACAAGTTGCAAAATCATTCTCAATTCATGATCCACATGCTGCAGACATTCACAAGCCATCCAAGGGTCATCCTTGACTCAAGCTGAAGCAAGACAAGCCCTTAGACTGCTGCTGCCATAGCCCATGCTGCAAGTACACCAACTATTGACTTTTTGGACAATTGCTCCATACCATTCCCACAGTGCATGTCAAGTCTTCTGACTCATTCCAATAGTTTAGGAATGGTATATGGATCATAAAACACAACACCCACAAGCCTGGAACACACACATTGCAGCACATCCCAAAAACTGTCAAAACTTTCCTCTCTTCGAATCTCCTTCCACAGCCATTAAACACTCATTTTATCTTCACCAATCAACCAGAAATCATTCATAGAACAAATCCCACCCTTCACAATGATCTGAAACAGCCCACATAAGAACCTCATTTTCTGATACACCAGAACTGAACCTCTCAAAATAGCCTGTTTAAACTCCATTCAAGCTTGCCATTAGCACAAGGGGGATCATTGGAGTGAGTTTGCACCAAGGAACAGCCCAGAAAGCCCAGAACCAGAAGCTTCCATCTCAGGTATAGCTCAAGAACTTTTGTCTCAGAACTTGTTTTACTTGTCATAAAATGAAAGTGTATGTTGTGCTGATTATAATGATGTGCTTGAAATTGAAAATGAGTGAAAAATGAGGATTTATTGATGCTCTGAAATTTCTCCCGTGAAAAATGTTTGCTTCGATTTGCCTGATTCAGGGAGTTTAAATGTTGTTTGAGGGTTGTTTTGTGTTCTAGGATGTTAGAGGATCATTTCCCTGTGTTTAATTTGAAGTGGGGTGGCTTTTGGTGAAACCTAGGGTTTTGGTTCGCCGGAGAAGACGACCGGAAGTCTTCTCCGGCCACCTGAGAATCATTAACCCTAATCCCTGTAATTAATTGATGTTTGAATCTAGTGCGTTAGATGAGTTGACCAAGGGAGACTGGCGCGCGTTTGAGTGGCCAAGATGCATCCTCAGAAACCCTAATCACCATTAACTTAATTAAATTCAATTAATTAATTCATAAACTCAGTTTAACCAGATTTGAATTGTGACCATTGGATCACGCGCCAAGTCAACTTGCCCTTTCCCAGAATCAATCCTGGCCTCCCATTGTGTTTACTTTTCATTTTCTTTAATTTTAATTCATTTGTTTTATATTTATTTTGTACATTTATTTAAAAATAGTAAAACCATTTTAAAAATTCTGAAAATTTTTATACACACTTTTATTAATTTTCAGAAACCAAAAACATTTTTATTTTTATTTTTTGCATTAAAAAATATTTTTAAATCATTTAAAAGTTTATTTTTAATTAATTAATGAGAATTAATTAATTAAAAATACTTTTAGGTATTTAAAAATCACCAAAAAATTCATGAAACCTTCATAATCATTTAGAAACATTGTTCAACCCTCAAACCAAATTTCTTTTTTGATCTTGATGCATTTTGAGAATTTTTCATGGAATTAAAATCATTTCAAGGCATTATTTTGACCCAAACTTCCAAAAAACCATTTCTGCCTAACCATTGAGGGTAGGACCTTGATTCTTTTTGTATTACATTGTGTTTAGCATGTAGTTTGTGAGATTAAATTGGCATGATTTGATCTTTCATTTTCCATTTGTTTGGCATTTTTCTTGTTAAGGTACCTTAAAACCCTAGAAAACTTAGAAAATTCATAACCCTAATTAGGTTAAGAGTTGGAACCTCTCCTTTGGGCAGTGAGTTAGTATAGGATTAGGGTCCCTTTGAGTGCATTTTCAATTTTTTATCTTGATGTTTGCTTCTGATTTTGGTTTTTGTTTGGTGCATTGATCATAAACCCTAATTTGGGCTTCCTTTTGCATTCATCTTGCATTTGTTTGCATAACATGACTTGCTGTAACACGGTGGGAGAACTGACTTTAGTTATGTGCGGATAGCAAGAGTCGCCACCGACTTTTATTTTATCCAAAAGGAAAGGATATAAAAGAACAGGAAAGACCTTAAGAGATATTTTTGGGTCCGGGGGGTAGGTTATGTAAAGGGAAGGTGTTAGCACCCTTTACATCCATGGTTATCCATGGGCTCTTAGTTACTTAGCTCACTTTTGGATTGTTTTTGAAAGTGTAGTGTGTGAATAGAAAATTTTCATAATAGTTGATAATGATCCATGTACGGATGCGTAAAAACTTGTTTTTGAAAATTTGTTTGAAATTGTGGAAAGTTTGAAAAGTTTTGAATGTAGTGAGCAAGTACATAAGAGAAACCTACCCTAAAGTTTAAGTCTTTTCTGTTCTTTATCCTTTAAGTGGTAAGACTATCCCTATTATTAAGGAATAGGTAGTCATTACCTTGGATGTAAGGGACATATGAGGGACATCTGTTTATGAAGGCAACTGTGGGGTGTATTAAGCATTTAGGAGGGACTATCATCATTATTCGAAAAGGGACTTGATCTTTAAAGGCAACCATTAGGGACTTGATGATTTTTCTTTTAAGGGACTTGCTTTATACACCCCACTTGACCTTATGATTAGGCAACATTGAGGGATAGCCTTAGAAATGTGAGATGGCGATTAAAAATCGACTTACGTGTGTGAGTGTTCAATATTATTTATCTTTAATTAAAATGATCTAAGTTAATTTTTAAATAGAATACATATTTGCACTCCCTAAATTACTAACCATAGCATGAAAATTAAATAAATGAAATATTTACAAATTTACACCAAGAAGCAATTACATAATAATTATAATAAGCAAATTAAAATAAATAGCAAAAATAAATATATAAGCAAAATATAAATAAATAAGCAAAAAATAATAAATAAGCAATAAATAAATAAATAGGGGTTAGTAATAATAACAATTAAAAATAGGGTTAGTAAAAATATTAAAAATAAATAAGGTTAATGAAATAATAAAATATATAAGATTAGCGAAGCAAAAATAATAAATAATAACATGGTTAGTAACAATAATTAAAATAAATAGAATTAAATAAAAAATATTATAATGACATGATTTAATATATAACATTTATTTAGAAATAAGACTAATTAAATAAAAAAAAATTTTAAACATAATATAATTATAAATTTTAATCATTACAAATTTAATTATTTCTAACCATATATTAACATTTATTTATTAAAAAAAATATTTACACATTATATGAAGAAAATAAGTTTTAAATATCATATTCACAACAATTAATCATATTTACAAAAATTTAATTTTTATTAATTATTATATTTACAAAAATTAATTATATTAAAGATTATACTAAATAAATATATACATAATAATTATATTAGAAAATAAATAACTAGGGTTTTTTAATAAGTACTTAGAAAATAAATTAGGGTTTTGCAAAATTAGGGTTTTGATGGTTTATTAGAAAATATTTTTAGGATTTAATTTATAACATACAAAATTATTTTAACTAATATATATATATATATATATATATATATATATATATATATATATATATATATATATATATATAATTTAATTACACAAATAAAAATTTAAATTGAGAAAACAAGAGTTTAGAATTTTTAGAAAAAATAATATTAGGAATTAGAACACATAATATATACATATTTTATAATATAGAAAATAATAGAATAACATAATTTTAATTTATTTTATATATAATGGTAATTAAATTAAAGAAAAATAAAGCAAAAGAAGAAAAAAATCAAAACCTGATGGGGCAGGGGTTTGAACCCAGTCCCCTATGCTTGCCAACAATAGTCTTTACCACTGGGCCATCAACGCGCGCGTGTCATCATAGGGAGAAGAATTAGTTTTGTGTTTTACCTGGAAAAATCAAGAAAAATCAAGAAGTAAAAAGGCCTGGGGTGGTGTTGAACCCAGGACCTTTGATCATTCACACGCACGCCTATCCGCCTGGCTGGGAGAGCCCTTCTGGTAGTAGGATGACCAAAGTTGATTATATGTTAAGCCTGTAAAATAATCAAAATAAAAGAACAAAATGCAGCAAACGGGGAATCGAACCCAGACCAAATAGCATTCACATACGCACGTCCACCATCTGAGCTGCGTACACACGCTGATATTTTTATCAAAACAAAAACCATATAAATAATGCACAGAAAATTCAAAATATTTTTCGCGCCCAGGAGTCGTCTCCTACCTCTCTCACTGCGAAATTTCCTACGAAATTTAATACGAATTTTCTTGCGAACTCATTTTCGCAGGTATTCCTAGGTTCTTCTATACGGCATGAATTGGTACGATTTGTCCAAATTAACTATACCATTTGATTACCCACAGTCCAAAGAGTTCAAATACAGTCTCCAAAAGTATTTATATTGCTTGCATCGTGAAGCCCTAATTTAGGACCAGAAACCCTAACAATGGTGTTTGAGTCTCCATACACCAAAACTTCAATTCACCTGTCCAGAAACAGTCCTCATACAATAACAAACAAGATTAAATGCATAAAAACAGTTTATAATGTACGAATGATTGAAATCGAAAAATAAAAAATCAAGCTTGATGTCCATTCGGGTTATGGCATATAATGAAGTTTTTGATGCTGTTGACAATGCAAATACGTTCAATGATTGTTCACAAGTGATTTTCAACCTTCAAAATGTTTTGATAGAGCCCTTATGCAATAATCCGAATTGAAGCTTTTTTGGTGAGTTTTGAAAATTTGAAACTTTGTTCTTGAGGCTGGAATCCCTCCCCCCTTGATTGGTTTCTATTGTATACTTATATGAGATGCAATTTAGGTCAAAAGATGATGGATTTATGGGCTTTTTGGAAGACTTGATGGTGAAGGAATGTCATGATCTTAAAGTGTGAAAAAATCAAATATTTGCCTTCCAATTTGGTCTAGCACGAATTTGTACAAGATCAAATCATGTTAAACAGCATTGATTAATTTCTAAAAGAAGAATCATGTCCAAACTTTGATTTTTAGATTTTATTTTGATTTAATTTGATTTAAAATGAATAAAATTCAAATAAATATCAAATAAAAATATTAAAATCATAATTTCTTACCATTGGGTCGTGCATGATGTTGTTGTATGGATTGGGTCATAATTTGGCAAGCCCATTTGGAAAGAATTGGTTTTAGACCTCCATTTTCATCATAAACCATCACAAAATTTCCCAACTTTGCAAGGGCACATATCCTTCAATTTTAAAGCTATGAGGGTGTTCTTGGGCATTTTGGAAATCTTGAAGAGTCCTCTAAACAACCCCACTGGTTTCATGTCCATATCATTTACCAATCTCAAGTTATGCCTTTTTGAAGTTGTTGACTTTTTGTTGACTTTTGAAATGACCTATAATGTCTTAGCTCATACCTTCCAAATGAAGCATTTTTGGGCTTGGCTTGTGAGACACAAAGTTGTAGAGAATTCAATTTCCTTCAAAATGAGCTTTGAGTGGAGACTTGTTGATGAAGTATGTGAAAGTTATGGCTGGTCAAAGTTCAGTTGACTTTTACTGAGGAAACCCTAATTTAGAAACTCCTGATTCTTGATGATCTGGAATCTCCTTGATGAATCATGATCAACCCTTGATCAAATGATGAATTTTACTTCATATACTTGATGTTGGCAAAAAAATCATGAAGTTTGACCTTGGTTTGACCACAGTTAACCTCAGTTTGACTTTTTTAACTGCATTGACTGATTTTGACTTATCTGATCATCTGACTGAGCAAACTTTTGAGAAAAGTCTTGAAACTTGTCATGGGGGTTCTTACACACATATAAGATGTTATGAAGCTCACTTGAAGTCTTGGAAATTCATTTAGCCTGATTAAAGTCAAAACCCTAGTTTTGGATGCACTGCTTAGGAGGTGCATTGTCTGAGGGAATTGTCCTCTTCTGGCCAATTGTGAACCTTGTGAACCTTGTGAACCATCATAAAGTGTATTTTGAACCTCATGGGAGGTATTGTGAACCTTGTGAACCTTTTGAACCTTCATGAAGTGACTTGTAGACTTCATGAACCTCATGAAAGGTTATGTAAACATTGTGAACCTTGTGAACCTTCAAGAAGTAACTTGTAGACTTCATGAACCTCATGAAAGGTCTTGTAAATGTTGAGAAGCTTGTGAACCTTGTGAACCTTCAAGAAGTGACTTGTAGACTTCATGAACCTCATGAAAGGTTTTGAAAGTGTTGAGAAACTTGTGAACCTTGTGAACCTTCATAAAGTAACTTGTAGACTTCATGAACCTCATGAAAGGTTATGTAAACATTGGGAAACTTGTGAACCTTGTGAACCTTCTTAGAACACAAAGTCTTTTATTGTGAGGGCAAATTTTGGGGTGCAACAGCTGCCCCTGTTCAATTTTCTGAAATCTGAGGGGTTAGATTGGTATGTCTGCCAGTCGTGACCTGGAAGGTTGAAGGGGATTGAACACAAAAGCCCAAAAATTTGCACTCATCGGTGCATAAAGTGATACAGATGGCTAGTTGAACATGATTGAGTGGGCTTAAAGATGCCACTTGGAGAAAAGTTCTTAGATACATTTCTTGGAGGATAAAGCAGTCCAAAGTATGAAGGTATAATGATAATTTTCAGGAGGATACAGCAGTCCTGAAGTAATGATGATAGCTGTCATGAGGATGGAGCAGTCCTGAGGTATTGATAATAGCTATCAGGAGAATAAAGCAATCCTGAAGTAGTAATAATCTTCCAGGAGGATGAAGCAATCCTGGGGTGATAGTATGCTTTCAAGAGGATAAAGCAATCCTGATGTAGTAATATGCTTTCAAGAGGATGAAACAGTCTTGAGAGATTTGATAATATGCTTTCAGGAGGATAAAGCAATCCTGATGTAGTGATGATAGCTGTCAGGAGGATAAAGCAGCCCTGAGGTAATAATAAACAGTCAGGAGGATGGAGCAATCCTGAGGTATTAATAAGCTGTCAGGAGGATGGAGCAATCCTGAGGTAATGATATGATTTCAGGAGGATGAAGCAATCCTGATGTAATAAAAAGCTGTCAGGAGGATGGAGCAATCCTGAGGTAATAATATGATTTCAAGAGGATTGAGCAGTCTTGAGAGATTGATGATATGCTTTCAGGAGACTGGAGTAATCCTGATGTAACAGCCTGTCTTCAGGAGGATAGAGCAACCCTGATGTATAATGAAGTTGTCAAGAGGCTGGAGCAGTCCTGAGGTAATGATGATATGCTTTCAGGAGACTGGAGTAATCCTGATGTAACAACATGTCTTCAGGAGGATAGAGCAACCCTGATGAGATTATAAGCTTTCAGGAGGATGAAGCAGTCCTGAGAGATTGATGATATGCTTTCAGGAGACTGGAGTAATCCTGATGTAACAACATGTCTTCAGGAGGATAGAGCAACCCTGATGAGATTATAAGCTTTCAGGAGGATGAAGCAGTCCTGAGAGATTGATGATATGCTTTCAGGAGACTGGAGTAATCCTGATGTAACAGCATGTCCTCAGGAGGATAGAGCAGTCCTGATGTAGTAATTTTCAGGAGGATGGAGAAGTCCTGAAGTAATAAGAAGCTTTCAGGAGGATAGAGCAGTCCTGATGATCATAAGTTTGTTTGTTGGATAATTAACCTGAAAACAAGGTAACATTCTGTATAATAATATTAGTTTATGCTTTACGTATGCATGTATAATATGATGCACTTAGATAATGTACTATGTATCTATGGATATGTATGCTATGGTATGATGTAAATGATGTATGTATGATATGATGCTGCCGGAAGCGTCTGGATATCTTCGTATAACAACTGCTGGCCAGGGAAAATAAATCCCGATTTGTTTGCTGAGGAACTCGTTCCCGTCTTGATTGATAAGAAGGTATACATAACCTCCTGTCTGCAGGGGATAGCAAGGTATATATAACCTCCCGTCTGCTGGGGATAGTAAGGTATACATAACCTTCCGTCTTTGTTTGATAGTAGGGTATACGTAACCTCCCGTCTTCGTTCGTCGTACTCTTATTGGAAAGTAAATTCCCGAATATTCGTATGAGGATAAAAGAGATGGATATAAATTCCAGGGGAGATATGACTTTATGAAGATGGATTTGTCCTACTGAGGGTTTGTAACTGTCTTGTAGAGATGAACCGACGAAGCTTCGTTGAAATCCTTCCCTCGTTCATCCTTAGTAAATACTATTACTGCATTTTCATGCATTTCTGGTAAACATCAATCATATTCAAAAGCATAATACATTCAAACACAACCAATGGACGTTTTTGATAGGGTAAAAGTAAATCTGGATTCAGAGGGAAAAGTAAAGCTGAATTTGAAAGCAGAATTGTTTCAACTTCGAGAGTGTACAACCAATTGGATCTATAGCTCCTGAAATTCTTTAACTTTCCTGAGTACCTTCCCAGAAACCCTCATAGCTGGATCTGAAGACATGATACTGACACCATCTGATACTACTGGCGTAGACAATTAATTTCCACCATGGCTTCTGTTGAGAATCCAATATCAAGGTAACACAATGAGAGGAATGTGTTTTCAAATTGTGATGGACCATATACTCTCCGGATACTAGATTTGAAAAGAAAGCATTGCCCCTTGGTTGGGGGTGAATTGTCCCATAATGGAAGTATCTGTAATGAGCTACCTTAAGAGAAACAAGTAGAATGCCCCATAAGCATATGCACCGGGCATTGTGAACTCTGTAATGTCACCTTTGGTAATTCAGATAGATGAGGAGATCTGCCTCTGGCTGTTTAAACATAGTTGAATCTTGTCCTGATTGCCCCAAATGAGTTAGGAAGTATCATGGCCTGCCCCCTTGATTGGGAGATAATGACTATGCCCCTTTGTATACATGGACTTTGATCCAGGAAGCAACTTTGTTTATCGGAAGGACTTTGGTTCATTGAACATTCATCCTGTAAGCTTCTCCATTTGTCAAACACTCAGGTATATGCAAACAAATATATTCAAAAATGCAATGCTTATGTCTGTCTTGAAGTTTTGAAACAAGTTATTTTTAGAAAAACTGTTTTTTTTTTTTTTTGAAAACTGTGATATTAACTCAAGTTTTATAATAAGCCCTAAAGGAGTCAGGATACCTTTTTGTAGCAGTACGCTTTCGAACTAACCATGCTTCAGTTAGGACTTTTAAGGGGTTGTAACGTGGCCTGGTTCACGGTTTAAGAAACAAAGGATAAAGGCTCAAATTTTATTTGTACCCAACCCAATCTCCATGATGTTCTTCAGTCCTATGCTCAGTTAACTCATGCATTGAGGTCCCATAGCAGTTTGGAATTGTAACACTGACGTTTGTGATGGTTCAGAAACCCAAAATTTATTTGAACATTCAGTCATCTTTCTTTGTTGAGGATTCATAGTGACCTCTTTTTTCTTTTGACTTTGTTATCCCTTCTTTTTGCCTGAACTGTTTATTTCAAAGTTACAGTCAGGGGGATGTCTTAATTTTTTTTTTTTACTAAGTCTCCTTCATAGGTTTTGACTTAGTGGGTTTTTCTTCTGTTGAATATTGACTGTCAGGTTTAATGATTACAGAGAACCATCATTAGTTGTGTACAACACAGATAATTGGCATATTTGAGTTAACCGAGTAACTACCCTGCCCCGGGTTATGAATAAGGGTTTTAATTTGTGTGAGAATAAAAGCTCCTACTTCATAGGCTCAAAAGGGTTGACTAGGGATTAACTTCCTTATATCTCCACTGTTTAGGAATTGAAACAATGCATGTACATCGTCAGCACAGTCTGTTCAAAAGCATACTGCATAAGATTATGGTATTGTTTTCGTCATCCTCCCTCTACAGGCTTATAGCTTTATCAGGAGTTAAATATCACAAAATAGAAATAAGAAGCATAATTCAAAATATAGTGGAACGAATGGATTAATTCAAGACAAACATATGCAATGCATTAATGAAAACAAAAGTTTAACATAATAGTAAGTGTTCAAACAAATAAAAGAAATTACAAATGAAAATTCAAATGTTGTCCCATCCAGTTGGCTGAATGTCCTCAATTGCAATCTGTGAACTTTGAGGAGCAGTATACTTCACCATGAAATCAAATTTACCACTTGGACGTCCCAAGGTACCCCATATCTCAACAGGAATAGGTAGACTTCCTTTCTTGCTACTTTGGGCAACTTGTCTTGCAGTTTGGGCGTTTGATGGACTATAGTAAAATTCAACTTGACCTTCTGGAGTGACCTCGAGTATTCCTTCGTCAATTAGGTCTTGAATCTTATTCTTCAACATCCAGCAGTTATTAGTATCATGTCCAGGACTGTTGGAGTGATAATCACACCTTGCCTTGGAATTATAGTGAGGAGAGGAAGTTTTAGGATTTTGAGGAGAACTTTTCAAAGAAATTAGTTCCATCTCTAACAAGCATTGCAAAACTTGTGACATTGGAGTGCTGAACTTGATAAACTGCCTTCTATATTTCTGGTGTTGAGGTGGATTAACCTTATCAGGTCTTTCAACTGAAGAACAATCAATGACAACCTGTCTCTTACCCTCTTTTATCCTCATCCTCCTTTCAACCAAATCAGCTTGTTTTAATAGAGGTTCACTGACAATTAGATCCCTGACTCTATTACTTTGAAGTTTTTGGACAAAGGTTCTCAGCTCTTCTTGCCCCTGAGCTAAACTTTGAATAAGGACCAACTGGTCGTTCATCTGGATCCTCATCTCTGTCATCTCAGCTTGTAGTTGTTTCAGCTGATCATCCTTGTTGTCCTCAGGACTCTTCTTCTTAGCCAGCAGTGTCTTCAATTCATCCTGCCCCTTGAACAGGTTCAAGATCAGCTCTTGGAACTGCGCATTTTGTGCCTGGAGATCCTTAACTGTTTGTTCAAGAGCCATTGCTGAAATAAACAGTGAGAAGATGAGAAACCTGTGCACAATTATAAACCTGTGATGCAATGAAATGATATGTGAATGCATATGCAATGTTTTCAAAGACCGCAGGATTTAAATTTGCTTAAACAAACAAGAAGGTAAACTTTTATTAGTAATAACTTTGTTTTGCCTTTTAGGCTTACAAAAATGAAATAAAATAAATACAAAAGATGGGGTTTTAAGTCTCCCATGGACGTTTCCTCTTTGTATTGAGGTATGAGTTGAGGTTCCATTCCTCGTGAAGTTGCTTTGTTAGCTCTAGGATTCTTGCTTGGCTTGCTTTGTAATGAGCCTCGAAAGTATCCCTTTGCTCCTTCAGTTGGATCCATGATCTCTGCAAGTCTTCCTTATCAGTAGGCATGTCTGGGTGAAGGATGGTATAAGTTGTGTCTCCTTCAGCAACAGGTTCCATGGTAACTGGTAGGACGGCAGGATATGGCATCATGAGTGTCTGAGCACGAGATCGTACCCATCTGAGATAAGCCTCCATAGGAATAGTGTACTTAGGCTCCAGTGTCTTGCTGTCAATCCTGTTTACTTTTCCCCATGCTCGTATGAATCTCTGACGGTAACCCTGAAGATCGTTGTCATAATCAAATACAATGCCCTGAATCAACATGTCATGTGGACCATCGCTCCGGGCGTAACCAAACTGTCGTAAAGCTAGAGAGGGGTTGTAGGTGATGCCTCCTCTTATGCCTAGAAATGGCACATTAGGAAACTCCCCACAACGGTCAATGATGGTGACATTCTCCATAGATCTGGAGCACCAATGGATATCTGAGTGAGAAAGTGACATGATCCTCTTGGACCACCTGAACCCTTGCTCATTCTTCATTACTGGGCGAGGAAGGTGAGAAATAAACCACCTAGAAAGCAAAGGTATGCAGCACATCAAAGTTCCTCTTGCCCTTGTAGTACGGGTGTGAAGAGAATGCAGGATGTCTCCAAGCAATGTAGGCATTGGATTGTGACTCAGGAAAACGTTGATGGCATGCACATCTATGAACTGATCTGGATTGGGAAACAATACTAAGCCATAAATCAACAAGGCTAGGATCTCCTCAAAAGCATCATAGCTCATAGCCTTCAAGAACACTTGAGCTTTATCCATTAAGACTTTAGCAAGAATACCCTTAACTCCACTTCTCGTTTCTAGAACAATGTCAGACTTCTTCAGATGTAGAGCTGCAGCAATAACCTCTGGTTTAAGCTCTTTCTCTAAGCCTATGAAGGGTCTTTGATCAAGAACAGGTATACCCAGAAGTTTAGAGAACTCTTCCAATGTAGGAACCAGCTGATAGTCGGGGAATGTGAAGCAATGGTGTTTAGGATCAAAGAACTGAAACAGAACACTCATCATGTCTTCATTGAACCCTGAAGTGACTAGATCCAATAGGTGACCATGTCTCTTGATGAACTGGGAATGATCAGACACTTGAGAAACCAACTCTTTAAGCTTGGGAGGTATCCCTACAAAGTTGATCCTGATAGTGTTTCTACGAGCAGCAGCCATGACCTGCAACAAAGAACAAAGATAAATCCTTTGGTCCTTGAAATGGTTAGTGAAAATGCTATGCTTATGATGCATGATGATGTCATGATGTTATGCTCAATCACAAACATGTGGCACACACAAACAAGTCACACCATAGCCCTAGGTTTAAAGGCTTGCATGAGGTTCAAAGGTAAGTACCTTCCCCTGAATTTGGATGGTTCATCCTGTCCTACAAAGTAACCAGGTTCTAAGGGATCTCAATATCATTGATCCTTCACAAGGGTGGTTGTTCAGTAGGCAACTTACTTTCCAACCAAAACCCTCCAAGTTTAAGATCTCAATGAGCGTAGTATCGAGTGTCAACCAACTTCAGTTTGCACCAAAGCCAGTTACCTCACTACTTTCTAAAGGCCAAGATGGGATAACTAGGGTTCTAAAAGTTAGTTAGTGCATTGACAACATATGGCAGCCTCATATTATCCTCAACTTGACTTAAGGAACATAAGCACCAACCAAGAAGTCACACTAACTATGGCCACCAGATCAACCATATCGATATACGTCGTACAGTTTCCTTGGTCTATTGCCATTTACCTATGGTACACTAGATCCGGGTTAGGATCTTTCACACATAAGAGCACCCCAACAAGATAATATAAAGCAAACAAGTCAAACAATATTAAGTGATCTTAATTCCTAAGGGTACCCCTCTTAAATTAAATCCCCAGCAGAGTCGCCAGTTCTGTAACACGGTGGGAGAACTGACTTTAGTTATGTGCGGATAGCAAGAGTCGCCACCGACTTTTATTTTATCCAAAAGGAAAGGATATAAAAGAACAGGAAAGACCTTAAGAGATATTTTTGGGTCCGGGGGGTAGGTTATGTAAAGGGAAGGTGTTAGCACCCTTTACATCCATGGTTATCCATGGGCTCTTAGTTACTTAGCTCACTTTTGGATTGTTTTTGAAAGTGTAGTGTGTGAATAGAAAATTTTCATAATAGTTGATATTGATCCAGGTACGGATGCGTAAAAACTTTTTTTTGAAAATTTGTTTGAAATTGTGGAAAGTTTGAAAAGTTTTGAATGTAGTGAGCAAGTACATAAGAGAAACATACCCTAAAGTTTAAGTCTTTTCTGTTCTTTATCCTTTAAGTGGTAAGACTATCCCTATTATTAAGGAATAGGTAGTCATTACCTTGGATGTAAGGGACATATGAGGGACATCTGTTTATGAAGGCAACTGTGGGGTGTATTAAGCATTTAGGAGGGACTATCATCATTATTCGAAAAGGGACTTGATCTTTAAAGGCAACCATTAGGGACTTGATGATTTTTCTTTTAAGGGACTTGCTTTATACACCCCACTTGACCTTATGATTAGGCAACATTGAGGGATAGCCTTAGAAATGTGAGATGACGATTAAAAATCGACTTACGTGTGTGAGTGTTCAATATTATTTATCTTTAATTAAAATGATCTAAGTTAATTTTTAAATAGAATACATATTTGCACTCCCTAAATTACTAACCATAGCATGAAAATTAAATAAATGAAATATTTACAAATTTACACCAAGAAGCAATTACATAATAATTATAATAAGCAAATTAAAATAAATAGCAAAAATAAATATATAAGCAAAATATAAATAAATAAGCAAAAAATAATAAATAAGCAATAAATAAATAAATAGGGGTTAGTAATAATAACAATTAAAAATAGGGTTAGTAAAAATATTAAAAATAAATAAGGTTAATGAAATAATAAAATATATAAGATTAGCGAAGCAAAAATAATAAATAATAACATGGTTAGTAACAATAATTAAAATAAATAGAATTAAATAAAAAATATTATAATGACATGATTTAATATATAACATTTATTTAGAAATAAGACTAATTAAATAAAAAAAAATTTTAAACATAATATAATTATAAATTTTAATCATTACAAATTTAATTATTTCTAACCATATATTAACATTTATTTATTAAAAAAAATATTTACACATTATATGAAGAAAATAAGTTTTAAATATCATATTCACAACAATTAATCATATTTACAAAAATTTAATTTTTATTAATTATTATATTTACAAAAATTAATTATATTAAAGATTATACTAAATAAATATATACATAATAATTATATTAGAAAATAAATAACTAGGGTTTTTTAATAAGTACTTAGAAAATAAATTAGGGTTTTGCAAAATTAGGGTTTTGATGGTTTATTAGAAAATATTTTTAGGATTTAATTTATAACATACAAAATTATTTTAACTAATATATATATATATATATATAATTTAATTACACAAATAAAAATTTAAATTGAGAAAACAAGAGTTTAGAATTTTTAGAAAAAATAATATTAGGAATTAGAACACATAATATATACATATTTTATAATATAGAAAATAATAGAATAACATAATTTTAATTTATTTTATATATAATGGTAATTAAATTAAAGAAAAATAAAGCAAAAGAAGAAAAAAATCAAAACCTGATGGGGCAGGGGTTTGAACCCAGTCCCCTATGCTTGCCAACAATAGTCTTTACCACTGGGCCATCAACGCGCGCGTGTCATCATAGGGAGAAGAATTAGTTTTGTGTTTTACCTGGAAAAATCAAGAAAAATCAAGAAGTAAAAAGGCCTGGGGTGGTGTTGAACCCAGGACCTTTAATCATTCACACGCACGCCTATCCGCCTGGCTGGGAGAGCCCTTCTGGTAGTAGGATGACCAAAGTTGATTATATGTTAAGCCTGTAAAATAATCAAAATAAAAGAACAAAATGCAGCAAACGGGGAATCGAACCCAGACCAAATAGCATTCACATACGCACGTCCACCATCTGAGCTGCGTACACACGCTGATATTTTTATCAAAACAAAAACCATATAAATAATGCACAGAAAATTCAAAATATTTTTCGCGCCCAGGAGTCGTCTCCTACCTCTCTCACTGCGAAGTTTCCTACGAAATTTAATACGAATTTTCTTGCGAACTCATTTTCGCAGGTATTCCTAGGTTCTTCTATACGGCATGAATTGGTACGATTTGTCCAAATTAACTATACCATTTGATTACCCACAGTCCAAAGAGTTCAAATACAGTCTCCAAAAGTATTTATATTGCTTGCATCGTGAAGCCCTAATTTAGGACCAGAAACCCTAACAATGGTGTTTGAGTCTCCATACACCAAAACTTCAATTCACCTGTCCAGAAACAGTCCTCATACAATAACAAACAAGATTAAATGCATAAAAACAGTTTATAATGTACGAATGATTGAAATCGAAAAATAAAAAATCAAGCTTGATGTCCATTCGGGTTATGGCATATAATGAAGTTTTTGATGCTGTTGACAATGCAAATACGTTCAATGATTGTTCACAAGTGATTTTCAACCTTCAAAATGTTTTGATAGAGCCCTTATGCAATAATACGAATTGAAGCTTTTTTGGTGAGTTTTGAAAATTTGAAACTTTGTTCTTGAGGCTGGAATCCCTCCCCCTTGATTGGTTTCTATTGTATACTTATATGAGATGCAATTTAGGTCAAAAGATGATGAATTTATGGGCTTTTTGGAAGACTTGATGGTGAAGGAATGTCATGATCTTAAAGTGTGAAAAAATCAAATATTTGCCTTCCAATTTGGTCTAGCACGAATTTGTACAAGATCAAATCATGTTAAACAACATTGATTAATTTCTAAAAGAAGAATCATGTCCAAACTTTGATTTTTAGATTTTATTTTGATTTAATTTGATTTAAAATGAATAAAATTCAAATAAATATCAAATAAAAATATAAAAATCAGAATTTCTTACCATTGGGTCGTGCATGATGTTGTTGTATGGATTGGGTCATAATTTGGCAAGCCCATTTGGAAAGAATTGGTTTTAGACCTCCATTTTCATCATAAACCATCACAAAATTTCCCAACTTTGCAAGGGCACATATCCTTCAATTTTAAAGCTATGAGGGTGTTCTTGGGCATTTTGGAAAGCTTGAAGAGTCCTCTAAACAACCCCACTGGTTTCATGTCCATATCATTTACCAATCTCAAGTTATGCCTTTTTGAAGTTGTTGACTTTTTGTTGACTTTTGAAATGACCTATAATGTCTTAGCTCATACCTTCCAAATGAAGCATTTTTGGGTTTGGCTTGTGAGACACAAAGTTGTAGAGAATTCAATTTCCTTCAAAATGAGCTTTGAGTGGAGACTTGGTGATGAAGTATGTGAAAGTTATGGCTGGTCAAAGTTCAGTTGACTTTTACTGAGGAAACCCTAATTTAGAAACTCCTGATTCTTGATGATCTGGAATCTCCTTGATGAATCATGATCAACCCTTGATCAAATGATGAATTTTACTTCATATACTTGATGTTGGCAAAAAAATCATGAAGTTTGACCTTGGTTTGACCACAGTTAACCTCAGTTTGACTTTTTTAACTGCATTGACTGATTTTGACTTATCTGATCATCTGACTGAGCAAACTTTTGAGAAAAGTCTTGAAACTTGTCATGGGGGTTCTTACACACATATAAGATGTTATGAAGCTCACTTGAAGTCTTGGAAATTCATTTAGCCTGATTAAAGTCAAAACCCTAGTTTTGGATGCACTGCTTAGGAGGTGCATTGTCTGAGGGAATTGTCAACTCTTCTGGCCAATTGTGAACCTTGTGAACCTTGTGAACCATCATAAAGTGTATTTTGAACCTCATGGGAGGTATTGTGAACCTTGTGAACCTTCATGAAGTGACTTGTAGACTTCATGAACCTCATGAAAGGTTATGTAAACATTGTGAACCTTGTGAACCTTCAAGAAGTAACTTGTAGACTTCATGAACCTCATGAAAGGTCTTGTAAATGTTGAGAAGCTTGTGAACCTTGTGAACCTTCAAGAAGTGACTTGTAGACTTCATGAACCTCATGAAAGGTTTTGAAAGTGTTGAGAAACTTGTGAACCTTGTGAACCTTCATAAAGTAACTTGTAGACTTCATGAACCTCATGAAAGGTTATGTAAACATTGGGAAACTTGTGAACCTTGTGAACCTTCTTAGAACACAAAGTCTTTTATTGTGAGGGCAAATTTTGGGGTGCAACACTTGCCATGACATTTTATGCATCCATTTGGTTCATTAGACATCTTAAGACATATTAGAAGCATGTTTGATCATTGCATCATGTATTTGCCATGATTGTATGTCATTTGCATCTCATAACTGTTCATGTGTGTTCATGGTTCTAAACTTGCTCCATTTGCATCCATTGGTTCATGTGATCATCCCCATGTCTTGATTCATGTTTGCATCATTTCATAGCATCATTATCATCTCATATATGCTGCTGGTTTTGGTTTGCATCATGCCATTTCATTCCATTTTGCATTGCATTGCATTCCTTTCACTAACTTTTCAGGTGGTAAGCAACTTTGAGAAGTGAATTTGCCTTCACTTCTCACAACTTCTTTTCATCTCTTTCATGCATCCTTGCTGCATTTTACTTTGTGTTTGAGATTGAGCTTGCTCATTCTTCTTCTTCTCACTTTCTTCCTTCAAGTGACTTGACTTCTTAAATGAAGCAAGTTACTTTGCTTCTCCTGATCCTTTCATCTGCTTCCTGGTGGTTCCTTTGAAGATCTTTCTTGTTAACCTCACAAACCTTAGGAACAACCAAGCATGACAATGGTTAGGATTTTGATTAGTCCCCCACTTAGTTTTACCTTTGTGTCTCATTGAGTCTTCTCTTCTCACCTCATAATCAGGGACTAAACCCTAAAGGCTTTAAGGCTTTGTGATTAAGCTTATGCTTGCATCCTTCTATTAGGATGGATTGTATAACTTTAATCCTAAGTGTTGAACCCTTAATGTGTTTAAATCCTCTAATTAATTCACATAATAATCATCAAGACTTCACACTTGTAACTTGGGCCTTGCATTAGGGTTCTAATTCTTCCTTAACTGGTTAAGAAGGACTAACCCTAGTGTTAATGGACAAGTCCCCCTCAAGTTGTCTTATAAACCCTAAAACTCACTTCATCATCATATCATTAACTAAAATCCACTCAATAGGCTTTGTTTTGTCATGAGTTTAATCCCTAATCATGGATTAAGTTGAGGAGTTTTCCTCAGCTTAAACATTCTCATCTATTATCCTTCTATTAGAATGGTGTAATGAATCTGTTTAATCCCTGATTATGGCTTAATCTCATTACTTAACACTAAACAAAAACAACAAAAACATCTAATTAATCACAAGTAGGTTAATGATCTTAATCCTACACCAAAGGTGTTTAAGTGTGAGAAGCTGACTTCACACTTAAGGTATTCTCATTACCCCTAATCAGAGGGAAGATGTGATGAGTTTACTAAATCCATTGGTTTAGACTTAAGCTCATTAACTTATGACAAAATCCAAAAACAATAAAAGACTGAAAACACAAAAACAAACAATAATCGTCTCCTCCGGGATTCTTTTCTCATCTCATTCACTCACAAACGAGAGCTCGCTTCTTCCGTCTAATGCAAGACAGTTTGCACCTGAGCCAGACAGGTCATACACTTGAGCATAGACAAGTAAGCAGTTCACAAGTCAATTCATCTTTCAGTCTCTTTGGGTCGAACTACGGTGTTCTGACTTCCTCATTGCACGAGAGGATATGTAGGCATAACTTAAGAGTTATCGAACGAAAGTCTCTGTATATTCCCCCTCCTTCCAGCTTCATTCTTTTTAGCCTCATGATCATGAGCATACTCTGTTTCTCACACTGACACTGTATATATCACACTTCACTTCTTTTACACAGACACCTGTACATTCTTTTCCAGCCCTTTTATACACAGATTGCACTGACACTACCCCTTTAAAACACAAATCTTTCAAGCGTGGATCCCGTCGAGTACGGCGGACAATCTGGGTGCTAATACCTTCCCAGGTTGTAACCAACCCCCTTTCTCAGTCTCTCTGGTTCGTGACCGTCTTATCCATCTCTTTCTAGGTCTATGCAGCATTGCCTTTCCTCCGGGATAAAAATGCCTAGCTGGCGACTCTTTTCTTTTCCCGTGAGTTCACTCCTGTGTGTTCTCACATCCTCCTTTCGCCGATCGTTCGCGTCTGTACCTTTATTTGGGCCAGTCCCATCTATCGGGAGCGACAGCTTGGCGACTCTGCTGGGGAGCCTTATACTGTAACCAGGGTTTCTGGTTCTTTTTGTGGGTTCCTCCTAGCGCTTGTTTGATTTGTGTTTACTGGGGTGTTATGTGTTATTTGTGTTGTATATTTATTTTGTTTATGTACAGTTGTTTTACTGCTTTCTTTATAGCTTTACATATATCATACTGTCATACTATGCTGGCTGGATCTGTTTTGTTGCTTTGGTGGGTGGGTGTTCTATTGAGAGTTGAGGTCCTATACCTGGGACCTGAGTGACACCTAGGCTAGAGTGGTTCATATTCTTTCCCATTCCATCTCGGTCTGGTGCGGGAATATGAAACACGGTTCAGATATGGGTTTCTTCTTGAGAACTCTGTGTTGCAGATTTCCTGCAGTACTAGGGCTATCTGGGAAGCCTGCTAAGTCTGGATGACCTTTAGTATTGACCTTCAGAAACTGAGGTGAATTAGAGGAGGAACTTTTATGGTTATTGTAAACACTGTACCTCCGGGTTAGAAGTGTTTACACTTCTCATAACTGATCCAAGTCTGAGGATCCTTGTTTTAGAACACCACCTGTGAGGGGGTTGGGCTGTTTACAGGTTTGCAGGTACCCTTGACCTCAGCATACCCTGTTACTTTGTTTGATTAAGAGTACTCCATGTTGGAACAGTTCTTGTGATTCTAAACCCTGGATATGTGACTCTTTATTTGAGTCCCCCACCTTGGTTACTAGACTTATAGACCTCCATCTGGATTTCTTGAACGTACCTGGACCTATATCAGAGCACTTGATCAGATCCAGCTCAGTCACAAACCCTTGCATATCATTTGCATACATCCTCATTGCATCATTTTGACATTTGTTTATTTGTTTTTCAGGGTATCCATCTTCATTTTTGGCTTGGTTTTGACCCCATCATCAGTATAAACCTATCTTCATCAGCATCTGCCTCAGCTATCAGCTACCTGCTTCAGTCACCTGCACCAGCCAGTCAGTGGCCCATCTTTCAGTGTTATCATCAGCACCTGTCTCAACTCATCCTCAACATCATGGCACCTAAGAAGAGTAATATCTCTTACCACTTCTTTCAACCTGAGTTAGCTGACATCAGGAGGATTCAAACCCTGATCACTCCAGACCATGTACCACTTTTCAGAGAACACTATGGAGACATACTTAATGTGGTTATGGATTTGGACCCTTCACAGAGGAGCCTGATTCATACTTGCCTGCAATTTTATGATCCTCCCCTAAGGTGTTTCACTTTTCAGGATTTCCAGTTGGGACCTTTATTAGAGGAGTATTCATCATTGGTTGGTATACCTATCAGGGGTGGAGTCCCCTTCAACCCTGAAATGGTCTTTCCTAGTAATGAAGAGGTGGTAAAGGCATTGCATTTGGAACCAGTTCTGATTGGGAAGCATATGACTACTAAGGCTGGAATCTCTGGCCTGCATCTGGATTTCTTGATCTCTCAAGCTACCTTGAAGGCTTCTTTGGGAGAGTGGAAAGCAGTCTGTGCTTTATTGGCCCTGAGCATATATGGGATCATATTATTTGCAGATGAGCCTAGATTCATTAGCAAGAATGCAATCCATCTTTTCATTCTGAAGAACCCAGTGCCCACTTTATTGGGGGATTTTTACTACTCAGTGCACCAGAGGAATGAAAAGCAAAGGGGAAGATTAGTGAGGTGCTATGCTCCTTTATTCCATACTTGGCTTCTCAAGCATTTTCCCAAGACAGATGCATTTTTGAATCCTCATCAGTAGAGAAACTGGGCTAGAAGACTCACTGCTTTGACTTCAGCTAATATCAGGTGGTGCACTCAAAACACAAAGGGCAGGGATATCATTACCAGCTGTGGGCAGTTTCCCAATGTACCCCTGATAGGAGTTAAGGGTTGCATTAATTACAACCCTCTGCTATTCAAAAGACAACTGGGCTATGCATTGGTCCACACTCCTAGGGCACAAGACTTGGCTGAGACTCTTTACTGTGAGAACAAGCCCAATCTGGCTATTGTCAGGCAGGAAGCCTGGGCCTGGGACAATGTTCAGACTAAAGGAGTAACCATTCTGGGGAAGTGCAACAATGTGGCATCAGCACAATACTATGAATGGTCCCATGCCAGGGCTCAATTTTCTGGGATGCCCTTTACCATGGAGGATATGCCTGGATCATCCTCAGCACCACCTCCTGCCACTGTCAGCTTAGAGGAGTTTGAGAGCTTGAAAGAGAGAAATGAGAAGTTGACTCAGGCTTTGCAGAAGACCCTCTGGGAGAGGAGTGATGGTAGGTTGGATATTGAAAGGTTGGAAAAGTTGAGGGTGGAGCATCTGGCTAAAATTGAGAAGTCTGAGGATTACATCAAGAAGTCTAGGGCTGGAGAGCAGATTCTGAAGAATGCTTGTAAAGAAGCCCAGTTCCAGAAAGCCAGGACGGACTTGTATCTGAAGGAGAGTCAAGCTAGGTGGGTCAGGATCACCGAAGCTCGTACTCTGGAAGATAAGAGGACTCAGGACAAGATAGAGCAGCTGGAAGCTAGTGCAAAAGAGCAGCAGGAAGCCCTGGCAGCAGCCCAGAGGGAGATCTCAGAGCTGAAGATCAGAGATGGAGTGAAGAGGTCAAAGGACCAGAGTCAACACAAGAAGCTAACTGCAGCTGTTACTACCCGGAACCTCCTTATCAGGAATCTCACGGAGCGTCCAGCTGATCCTGTGACTGAAGCACTTCTCAAGGAAGTTCAGGAGGATGAGTTTGGTCTTGGTGTTTGACTTTTTGCTTGTGTTGCTTTCATTTTATGTATTTTTATTTTCTTGTGATGTATTTTGACCCCTCAGAGGGCATGTTTTGTAAAAAAAAGAACAAACTATGTACCATTTGCCTTTTGTAATATATGTATCAGTTTGTTCCATCCAAGTTACCCTCAAAGCAACATCAACAGTATCTTCAAGGGTCTGGAGGGGTCAAAACCAAATGCCAAGCCGGATACCTTGGAAACAAATAAGCATATTGCATTGCATGCTAACTCTTTGTTTGGTTTTGCAGGTTTTTGTTTTATTGTTACTAACTCTGTTGTGATATTCAGGAACTATTGCTCGACGTCGGGTATTTCCACTCAACCGTCCACACCGATATCCAACCCGTAAAAACCTTCCGGGCATACAAATGGATCAGGTAGAACAGGACCTTGCAGAGGTCAGAAACCAAATGGCCAACGAAAGATTGGAAATGAGAACTCAGATGACGCAGTTTATGGAAGTGATGAACAACATGGCTCAGAGCCAAGAAAGATTGAGAGCAATGGTGGAAAGGCAGAATCAGGAAGATCCCCATATAGGGACTGCTGGCACAAGCAACAATGAGAGGGTCCAACCCCATGTCAACCCCCCTGTATTTGGACCCCACCTTCATCCAGAGATCAACATTCCTGCTAATGTTCAAGGGACTGCCACTGCAGGTAGAGTGCTGCAAGAAGACCCCCAGGAGGATCAGTTCACAGTAATGGGTGCTGGGGAAGAAGCCTATGACAGAAGGCTGGAGGAAATTGCTGAAAAACTAAGATCCTTGGAGTCTCAAAACTCTTTGGGTTTTGATTTTATGGACATGGGCTTAGTGGACGGGGTCAGGATTCCCCATAAGTTTAAGCCTCCTTGTTTTGAAAAGTACAACGGGACTTCCTGCCCACGGACCCACTTACAATCCTTTTTGGGAAGGTTGAAAGCATATACCATGGACGAGAAGCTATGGATGTTTTATTTCGAGGATAGTTTGATTGGAGCGTCAAGGGAATGGTACTCCCATCTGACTAGAGCGACCATCAGGTGTTGGAAGGACTTGGCAGAGGCCTTCATCAGACAATACCAGTATAATTTGGATATGGCACCCAACAGGACCCTCCTGATGGAGATGTCACAGTCATCTAGAGAAAGCTTCCGCGAGTACGCCCAGAGGTGGAGGCAGCTGGCTGCTGCTGTCCAGCCACCTATGTCAGAGAGAGAGATGGTAGATATGTTTATGAACACCCTCCAAGGAACATACATTGACAGGCTGGCTGCTTTCTCCTCTACCAGCTTTGCAGATGTCGCTATAGCTGGAGAGAGAATTGAGAGCCTGTTAAAAATGGGCAAGATTTCTGACAACGGTGCCAGCTCATCCAGCAACACAAGAAAGCCTTTTGCAGGCCCAAGAAGAACTGGCGAGACCAATGCTATCCACACCAACAGGGGCAGACCCCAATATGTTCATAGATCTGTGGCAGCAGTCACCATTCCCGCTCCAATTCATCCACAACCAGTTTATCAACCACAGCAACAAAATTATCAGCAACAGACTCAGTATCCTCCTCAGAGAAATTACAACAACACCAACAACAACAATCAGCAAAGACCGTTCCAACAGAGACCTTCTCAGGCCAATAGGGTGATCGATCCGATCCCTATGCCATATGCCACATTACTGCCACAACTCCTGAAACTCAACCTGGTTGAGCTAAGGACGTTGGCACCTCCGGATCCCACCAGTCTACCCAGAAATTACGACTCCAACGCCAGATGTGCTTTTCACTCAAATGCACCTGGCCATAGTACAGAAAAGTGCAGAGCCTTGCACATGAAGGTACAAGACCTGGTAGACTCTAAAGCTCTGAACTTTGCACCACCACCGAATGTTAACAAAAACCCTATGCCAAACCACGGAGGTCCCAGAATCAATGCTATTGAAGAAGACAAGCCGTCTTACTTGATAACCAGTGTGGGTCAGATTCGGACACCGTTGGTAGAGATTAAAGCCCAACTCCTTGAATGTCAAATGTTCCCGGGGTGTGAGCTAGGGTGCGCTTATTGCAACATTTCAGTGAATGGTTGTAATAACTTGAGAGATGGCATAGATGGTCTCATCCAAAGTGGCCTACTTCAAATCACCACATCAATTCCTACCAATCCAGCAATCTCATCAGCAACAGTTCCCGTGTCTTCTACAAATGCAACAACCATTGTCCCAAGCAACTTTTCAATTTCATCAACAAATGCTTCATCTGTTACTTCAATGGACCAGATATCAGCAAACGTCCCTTCTACAACTTCAGCACCACTTCATTCAGAACCTCCTACAACAACAACACCCATCCTTCCAACAATGTCTCCTACAACTTCAGCAACAAATGTCTCAACGGTTACGATTTATTATGATCCTGAGAATGATTCTGCTTACAACTCACAAAATGCCACTCCTATCAGAGCACCAGTCACAATATACTACGATCCACAGACTATCACAGTCCCTTCTGCAGCTGCCATCAGCCCGGTCACCATCACGGTGCCTGGGCCAGTACCTTATGAAAGCAGTAATGCCATCCCCTGGCATTACGGCTCTGATCTATACTGCGGAGGACAGAAAATCACTCTTGAATCATCAACCCCTGCACCACAAATAGACAATGTGGGAGGAGGCGGAGGCTTCACTCGAAGCGGACGTCTCTTTGCTCCACAAATTCAAAGACCCACTGCCGAAGCAGAAGCTGCTGCCAAGGCAAAAGGGAAAAGCTTGGTGCAAGAAGAGCAAGTTGTTAAAGAAGCTTTGAAAACACCCTTTGATCAAGAAGTTGATGAATTCATGAGAATCATCAAGAAAAGTGATTACAAAATAGTGGATCAGCTTCACCAGACGCCTTCCAAGATCTCAATCCTATCATTGCTTATGTGCTCCGAGGCTCATCGGAACGCACTACTAAAAGTCTTGCACGCAGCTTATGTGCCAGAGGAGATCACCGTCAATCAGTTGGAAGTTGTGGTCGGAAATGTTAATGCTAGTCATGGACTAGGGTTCACCAACACTGATTTGACCACGGAAGGCCGCAATCATAACAAGGCTTTGCACATTACCATGGAATGTAAAGGTGCAGTTCTTTCCCATGTGCTGGTAGACACGGGATCATCCCTCAATGTCTTACCTAAAAAAGCCCTTGTGAAGCTAGAGTATGATGGGTTGGCATTACGCCCCAGCAACCTGGTAGTGAGAGCCTTTGATGGTTCTAAAAGATCGGTTCTGGGAGAGATTGAGTTGCCTATAACGATTGGCCCACAAACTTTCAAAACGACCTTCTACGTGATGGATATACAGCCTGCCTACAGCTGTCTATTGGGTAGGCCATGGATTCACGCCGCTGGCGCCGTGACCTCAACCCTTCACCAGAAGTTAAAATTCGAGTGGGAGGGCCAAGTCGTTACTATCTGTGGAGAGGAGGATATTTTTGTTAGCCATCTGGCTACATACAACTACATTGAGATGGATGGGGAGATCCACGAAACAATGAGTCAAGGGTTTGAGGCCTTGAACATAAATGAAACATCTGCTGTACCTGGAACCTCAATGACATATTATCAACAAGCCCGAAAGGTTGTGGAAGAAGGAAACGTCCAAGGCTGGGGCAAACTGTTACCGGTGGAGAAGAAAGAGGATAGATTTAGGTTGGGTTACAAACCAACTCAACAAGATCAAACAGAGGCTGCTAAGGAGCCCAACTTTGTTAGTGGGGGGATGCTCACCCCTGATGCTGTCAACAATTTGGAAGACGAGGATGAAAGCGACCGCAACCTGGAGAGTTGGATCCGTCCAAAGGTCCCGGGGAGCAGTATCTCAAACTGGTCTTCCCAGGAAATTATAAGAGTTACTCATGCAGAGTAATTATTATTTCCTATATTTTTATAGCATGCATCAAAGTCCTGCATCTTGCCCAAGATGACAAGACTCATTTTGTAATCGGGCCATCTGTAATTTTTGTGCAACAAGATTAATCAATGAAATATCAGACATCTTTTGCAAATGAGTCTTTTTTCTTTCCCGCTCACTGTTTTTCCATTTTTCTTTTTGTACAAAAATAAATGGCAGTGTTTTCAAAATGACAACTTTATTTCACTTTTTTAAACAAGATTAAAATCAAATCACTAAAATGAACAAACTGAACCCTTGCAGAGAATGCCTTCCAGACAGCACCGACAACATCACGGCTATGACTTCGTATGACTTTGACAATCCAATCAATCAAGCTGATGAAGGGGTTGAAGAAGAGTATGAGCTTCCTGAGGAGCTAGCTAGGTTGTTGAGACAAGAGGAAAGGGTTATCACTCCTCACCAGGAGAAAGTGGAGACGATCAATCTTGGTACAGATGAAGACGTGAAAGAAGTTAAAATCGGGGCCTGCTTGCAAGACTCAGTGAAGAGACGACTGATTGACCTGCTTCAAGAGTATGTGGACGTGTTTGCTTGGTCTTATCAAGATATGCCAGGGTTGGACACCGACATTGTTGTGCACAAGCTGCCTTTAAGAGAAGAATGCCCACCGGTTAAACAGAAACTGCGCCGTACTCGCCCAGACATGGCAATGAAAATCAAAGAAGAGGTACAAAAGCAATGGGACGCCGGGTTCCTTGCTGTAACTAGCTATCCACCGTGGGTTGCTAATATTGTGCTTGTGCCTAAGAAAGACGGCAAAGTAAGAATGTGTGTTGACTACCGGGATCTGAACAGAGCCAGCCCGAAAGATGACTTCCCTTTACCTCACATTGATGTATTGGTGGATAATACGGCTCAGTTCTCGGTATTCTCCTTTATGGATGGATTCTCAGGATACAATCAGATTAAAATGTCACCTGAAGACATGGAGAAGACAACTTTCATCACACCCTGGGGCACGTTCTGCTACAAGGTAATGCCATTTGGGCTCAAGAATGCCGGTGCGACGTACCAACGGGCTATGGTAACATTATTCCACGATATGATCCATAAAGAAATCGAATGTTATGTGGATGACATGATTGCCAAGTCCTTCACTGAAGAAGACCACCTGGTAAATCTGCTAAAGTTATTCAAGCGTCTGAGGAAGTACCAACTAAAGTTGAACCCCAACAAGTGCACATTCGGGGTGCGATCTGGTAAGCTGCTGGGTTTTATTGTGAGCGAGAAAGGGATTGAAGTTGACCCTGATAAAGTCAAAGCCATTCAAGAAATTCCTGCACCGAAGTCAGAAAAAGAAGTTCGAGGGTTTCTAGGAAGATTGAACTACATCTCAAGGTTCATATCTCACCTTACAGCAACCTGTGAACCTTTGTTCAAATTGTTGAGAAAAGAACAAACGGTCAGGTGGAACGAAGACTGTCAGAAGGCTTTTGACAAGATCAAAGAGTACTTGCAAGAACCTCCAATACTTATGCCTCCAGTTGAAGGAAGACCTCTGATCATGTACTTGACAGTATTAGAAGAGTCAATGGGGTGTGTGTTGGGCCAGCATGACGAGTCTGGTCGAAAAGAGTATGCAATATACTACCTAAGCAAAAAGTTTACCGACTGTGAACAACGTTATTCACTGCTCGAGAAAACTTGATGTGCTTTAGCGTGTGCTGCTCGCCGACTGAGGCAGTATATGTTGACCCACACTACTTTGTTGATCTCTAAAATGGACCCAGTTAAGTATATTTTTGGAGAAACCAGCACTTACCGGACGGGTTGCAAGATGGCAAATGATCCTCACAGAATATGACATTCAGTACACTTCTCAGAAAGCCATCAAGGGCAGTGTATTGTCTGAATATCTCGCTGAGCAACCTATTGATGATTACCAGCCTATGAGATTTGACTTCCCTGATGAAGACATCATGTTCATAAAAGCAAAAGATCATGAAGAGCCTGTTCACACTGAAGGGCCCAACCCGGAAGAAGAATGGACTATGATGTTTGATGGGGCTGTTAACATGAATGGTCGTGGTGTTGGTGCAGTACTCATTACACCTAAAGGAGTTCACATGCCTTTCTCGGCAAAACTCACTTTCAACTGCACTAACAACGAAGCTGAATACGAAGCTTGCATTATGGGTCTTGAGGAAGCCATTGACCTCAGGATCAAGACGTTGACTGTATTCGGAGATTCAGCTTTGGTAGTCAATCAAACCAACGGCAAATGGTATACACACCAGGATCATCTGATACCTTACAGGGATTATACAAGGAGGTTATTGACTTTCTTTACAACAGTCGAGCTTGAGTATATCCCTCGGGACGAGAATCAGTTTGCAGATGCTCTGGCTACCATTTCATCCATGATCAAAGTTCAAGCTGCCAACTTTGTACCTCAAATTTCAGTGTCCAGACTTGACAAACCAGCATATGTGTTCGCAGCAGATGTTGTTAAAGATAATAAGCCTTGGTTCCATGACATTAAGTGCTTCTTAGAGGATCAAACATACCCACCTGGGGCATCATCCAATGATAAGAAGACATTAAGAAGGCTTGCTAGTAGTTTCTTTCTGAACACCGATGGTTCCCTCTACAAGAGAAACTTTGATATGGTACTCCTCAGATGCGTTGATAGAATGGAAGCAGACTCGTTGATGCACGAGGTGCACGAAGGATCCTTTGGTACCCATGCTGGAGGACATGCGATGGCCAAGAAGTTGCTAAGATCAGGCTATTACTGGATCTCAATGGATACCGACTGTTGTGCCTATGCCAGAAAATGCCATAAATGCCAGATCTATGCAGATAAGGTGCATGTGCCTCCCAATCCTTTGAATGTGATGTCTTCACCCTGGCCCTTTGCCATGTGGGGCATTGATATGATTGGTAAGATTGAACCGACTGCTTCGAATGGTCACAGATTCATCTTGGTGGCCATTGACTATTTTACTAAGTGGGTCGAAGCAGCTTCCTATGCCAATGTTACAAGACAAGTGGTAGCCCGATTTCTGAAGAGAGATATCATCTGTCGGTACGGAGTTCTCGAGCGGATCATTACTGATAATGGTTCCAACTTGAACAACAAAATGATGGCAGAGCTATGCCGGGACTTCAAAATTCAACATCACAACTCTTCTCCTTACAGGCCAAAGATGAATGGCGCTGTTGAGGCAGCAAATAAAAATATCAAGAAGATTGTGCAGAAGATGGTGGTCACCTACAAAGACTGGCATGAAATGCTGCCATTTTCCTTGCATGGGTACCGCACGTCAATCAGGACATCCACTGGGGCAACACCGTATCAGCTTGTGTATGGTATGGAAGCAGTCCTACCGGTTGAAGTTGAATTACCCTCTCTACGCGTACTAATGGATGTTAAGCTGAACGAAGCAGAGTGGGTCAGGTCCCGATACGAACAACTGAGTCTGATTGAAGAGAAAAGATTGGCTGCAATCTGTCATGGGCAGTTGTATCAGAAAAGAATGAAGAAAGCCTTCGATCAGAAAGTCAGGCACCGAGAGTACCAAGTAGGAGATCTTGTGCTGAAGAGAATCCTCCCTCCTCATACAGACCACAGGGGCAAGTGGACTCCAAATTATGAAGGACCATTTGTAGTAAAGAAAGTTTTCTCGGGTGGAGCACTGATGCTCAGCACTATGGATGGTGAAGACTTCCCGTCCCCTGTGAATTCAGATGCAGTTAAAAAATACTTCGCATAAAAATGACCCACTGGACACAAAAACAGAATGTAAGTCCAGGCAAAAATAGGGCATCCCGGCGAGTCAAAAACAGAATAAAAGACTGAGTTGAAAAGCCGCATTGGACAACTCAGGCAAAAATGGGTATCCCGATGGATCGAAAACCCGAAAGGGCGATCCATGCAAAATAAGGGAATGAGCGAACAACTGCATTCTGAATTCGTCTGTATCGCCTACAACTTGGTAAGCCTCGGAAGGATCAAGCTTCAGCCTTCTTCAGAAAGCAAGATGACAAGAACGTCAAATGTCATACGAGTCATAGCAGAAAGGGAAGCTTCTTGGAGCGTCGACAACATTGCCAGTCTTTTGTTTCTCATTTTGTAACAATCTCCCCATTTCAGGGGATTTGTTTCTTTGACTGTATCTTGCCAATTCAGGGCACACGAATTAATAAAATCAGATTTCCAGTCATGTTTCGTCTTGTACATTTTTATTTGCAAAAAATGTCTGATGTCTTAAGAAGAACTAATTGCATGAATACAGATGCTTACCTTCAAAATAAAAGTTACGTGCTTGCAGGAAATATACTTACTCTCAGAAGTGTCTAAACTCCTATGACGGAATCCAGTAAAGGATACCTCGGGATTACTTGTGCGTTTCCCTATCTTTGCAGGATTGCAGGTATCCAAAACGCAACTTGGGGCATGAAAGCTTCACTCCAACAAGCTGGCGAATCAACACTCACTCAGTCTTAGCACCAAAAGTACTTTCTCCCCAGCTGAGTTGCCACTTGTCACTTCTCCCAACCGAGGTACCAATCATTCTTCCTCAGCCAAGTACAAAAGCCAGGGAACCACTTCCCCACAGAGTTTCAGCCTCTATCCAGAAGAGCAACGCACGGAGGGATCACAACAGAGTGACGAAAGCTTCTACAAACCCCAGCTGGGTCCCTTATTACCAGGATGGGTCTATCAGTGACTTATTCCCCTCAAACAGATACATCTTGTTGGATCTACCAATAATCTCATCCCCAGCTGGGATGTCCATTTCAAACAGATCGACTAGAGATCTTCACGGCAACGGGATCCAAATCCCGGTTTGGTATCTTTGCATAATCATGGCATTCGCATCATATTCACCCCACAAAGCGTAGCATTCCGTCTAACACGGGGCATTACGGCAAAAATCAAACATATTGCATAATCATAAGCCATGTTATGAATCAAACACTTGTGAATCATGACAATCCATCAGCGATATACAGAATACCCCCAGATTCCCCAGCAAACACAGTTGCCTTACATGCCCGAACACCAGTATATACTCCTCGTGGCACCCGTCCATGTCATATCTCCAGCAGAAAGCCAAAGACATCCTCTTTGCACTCACACATACTCATATATACAAATTCTCTGACATCCGTCCATGTTATCTTCCCCAACATAGTTACCTGAACACTTTGTAAATCATATATCTGTTTATAATATACTTTTTCCGACGCTCGTCCGTGTCAAACTCCCCCCAGCAGATTGAACACTCAACCGTACATCACCCATACTTACTACTCATGTTACTCTTATACAGATACTCGTCCGTATCTTGTATACACCATTTATATCCCCTCAGATTCAACACTCGTCCGTGTTCTTTGTTAACCAGATGGTACTCGTCCGTATCATCATCTCAGAGCATGCGTCAAGCGTTTGTTTCTACCTGATACTCGTCCGTATCATAGTCTTAAGGATGCTCGTCCGCATCTTTAATCCATACACTGTGTCCAACACTCATGTCTTTTTAAATATAGACACTCGTATGTGTCTACCATTCCCCAGAAGAGTCCCTTCAGATTCAACACTCGTCCGTGTTCTCTGTTAACCAGTTGATACTCGTCCGTATCATCCTATCTGAACACGTGTCAGTATTTGTTTCTACCCGATACTCGTCCGTATCGTAGTCTTAAGGATGCTCGTCCGCATCTTTAATCTATACACAAACATCTAAACACTTACCCTTTTATTTCTTGGATGTAAACACTCGTCCGTGTTTACTACTCCCCAGGAGATCGCCAACAAAGCAATTTTCTTTTTATCTGACATTCGTCTTGTGTCACGATAAACCCTGAGAGCAGCCGTACCCTGCTAGGTGGTCGTCCTCCACCTCTTGATGGTCGTCCTCCATCATGCTCATCCGATGGCCGTCCCCATCGTTGATTTTCTATCCGACATTCGTCCTATGTCGTGATATTTAGCAGCCGTCCCCTGCTAGGTGGTCGTCCTCCACCTTTTGATGATCGTCCTTCATCATTTTATCCAATGGCCGTCCCCATTGTTGGTTTTGGTTATCTGGCATTCGTCCTATGTCATGATAAACCTTGAGAGCAGCCGTCCCCTGCTAGGTGGTCGTCCTCCACCTCTTGATGGTCGTCCTCCATCATGCTCATCCGATGGTCGTCCCCATCGTTGACCTTTTATCCGGCATTCGTCCTATGTCGCGATATTTTCGGCAGCCGTACCCTGCCAGGTGGTCGTCCTCCACCTTAGATGACCGTCCCTCATCTTATCCCCAACAGAGCAGCCGTCCCCTGCTAGGTGATCGTCCTTCACCTTTGATGACCGTACCTCATCATCTGTTTATTTCATTTATTCTTTAACCCGATGGTCGTCCCCGTCGTGGTCCCTTTTTCTTTTTCCTGATGATCGTCCTTCATCAGTTTAGCCCGATGGCCGTCCCCATCGTTGGTTACTTTACTTTATGAACTTGATGGTCGTCCCCGTCATGTTTCATTAATCCCCAAAGAATTTTACAGCTTTATCTTGATGGCCGTCCCCATCATAATTCTTTTATCCCCAGCATGTCGGCCGTCCCCGTCATTGCTCTTTACCCAGCAGTCGTCCTCTGCTCGAAGGTCGTCCTCCGTCGCCCACACTTTACAATATACTTTATTTTCCTTTACAATCTATATCCCTTTTCTTCTTCATTATGTGAGTGCAAATTTTGGACTGTCTTTGGTATTCAACCACAAGTTATCTCGCTTGCCTGTTAAGCCGTTGCTTACATCCTGCATAGCTAACTCATGTTTGAATAAGGGCAGCTGTAAACACCCCAAATTTGCCCTCACCCATTCACACCATGGCTTGTGATCATTTCATATGCATAAACTCAATCATAGCATCTCATATCACAGTTTTGATTCACTACATAGATTCAAAGTCATCTGCATCTAGGGTTTGTGATCTGAACAATCCAAGAGCCTCTTGAGCCACTCCAAGGGTCATCAATCACTTCAAGGGGGTCCATGTGTGTTCAAGCATCATATTATATCCTCTCAAAGTCAAGAATGTCAAAGAATCACAAGAACTGGAAATGGTGTGGATGCAGAGCCAGGTTTAACTGCACAGATGACCTAAAATTAGGGTTTTGGTTTCAGAGGCCATAACTCCAAATTTTTTGGTCATTCTTGTTTCTATTGGTCTCTATATGGTATAGGGAGTATGCATATCAATTTTCATGAAGAAATTCCATGGGGAAGTCATCTGATCAAGAGTTGACTTTTCAAGCAAGTCAGTGTAAAATCAGGGCATCTGAGGCCCCCAATGACCCAACCAAAGGGCATTCTTCATCATTTTGATTGTATATGATCTTTATTTGATCATGGAAGATGTTGGAAGTTCACAAAATTCAAGAATTTCAAGTCTTTTGCAAAGTTGACTTTTTGGGCAAGTTTGACTTTTAATGAAAATGCCATTTTAGGAAACTTTTTCAACCCTTACTTTTTGATTCAAAAAAGCTTCAAATGGAAAAACTTTGGTCATGAAAGTTGTAGAATGGATCATTCCCTTTTCAAAAAGTACAAGAACATGACCTAATTCATTTTGGATCAAAAGTTATGGTTTGTCAAAGTTGGCAAAAATCACTGAATTTCAAGTTATGCACCAAATGGAAAATTTGCAATTTCTCATGGCAAGCCTTTATGTGACTTCAACATGACCTCTAATCATCATACCAATGCTACACATGACCTAAAATCAGAATTGGCCCAAGGGATTTCTCATTTTTGTGCTTTGATTTTCAAAGGTCCATAAGTCATTTTTCATAAAAGTGCAAAGAGGGATTCTTGGCAAAATCATTCTCCCATGAGTTGTGTGATCACTAATTGGTTTCTATGCATTGCCATGATCAAATGAAGTATCATACACCAAAATTCAGCAAGAATCATCTCATGTACATAGCACAAAATCATGAAATAACACAAGTGGACAAGTTGCAAAATCATTCTCAATTCATGATCCACATGCTGCAGACATTCACAAGCCATCCAAGGGTCATCCTTGACTCAAGCTAAAGCAAGACAAGCCCTTAGACTGCTGCTGCCATAGCCCATGCTGCAATTACACCAACTATTGACTTTTTGGCCAATTGCTCCATACCATTCCCACAGTGCATGTCAAGTCTTCTGACTCATTCCAATAGTTTAGGAATGGTATATGGATCATAAAACACAACACCCACAAGCCTGGAACACACACATTGCAGCACATCCCAAAAATTGTCAAAACTTTCCTCTCTTCGAATCTCCTTCCACAGCCATCAAACACTCATTTTATCTTCACCAATCAACCAGAAATCATTCATAGAACAAATCCCACCCTTCACAATGATCTGAAACAGCCCACATAAGAACCTCATTTTCTGATACACCAGAACTGAACCTCTCAAAATAGCCTGTTTAAACTCCATCCAAGCTTGCCATTAGCACAAGGGGGATCATTGGAGTGAGTTTGCACCAAGGAACAGCCCAGAAAGCCCAGAACCAGAAGCTTCCATCTCAGGTATAGCTCAAGAACTTTTGTCTCAGAACTTGTTTTTCTTGTCATAAAATGAAAGTGTATGTTGTGCTGATCATAATGATGTGCTTGAAATTGAAAATGAGTGAAAAATGAGGATTTATTGATGCTCTGAAATTTCTCCCGTGAAAAATGTTTGCTTCGATTTGCCTGATTCAGGGAGTTTAAATGTTGTTTGAGGGTTGTTTTGTGTTCTAGGATGTTAGAGGATCATTTCCCTGTGTTTAATTTGAAGTGGGGTGGCTTTTGGTGAAACCTAGGGTTTTGGTTCGCCGGAGAAGACGACCGGAAGTCTTCTCCGGCCACCTGAGAATCATTAACCCTAATCCCTAGAAAACTTAGAAAATTCATAATCCTAATCTATAATATAAGAAAACTCACTCTCTGGGTTTAAAAACCTGACACGTGGGTGAGCTAAAATCACTTCTCCCAATTTTCACGTTTCATTTGTTTTCTCTTCTCTCAACTTTCATACGTTTTTTCTCTCAACTTTCATACGTTTTTTCTTTAAATTGTTGTTCCTAACACTTTCCATAATTCGTTTTTTCTTTAAATTGTTGTTCCTAACACTTTCCATAATTCTCAATAAATTCCCAATTTCATAAACGGTTACAATATTGAATTAACTGAAACGACCTTTGATTTTTGAACCGTACTGATGATGATTTATAACCCATAATCCATTCATGTTCGGTGTCATCTTAATCTTCATCATTGATTATGTTTGGTTGTTATCTTCATCATATTCACTCTCTGGGTTTAAAAACCTGACACGTGGATGAGCTAAAATCACTTCTCCCAATTTTCACGTTTCATTTGTTTTCTCTTCTCTCAACTTTCATATGTTTTTTCTCTCAACTTTCATACGTTTTTTCTTTAAATTGTTGTTCCTAACACTTTCCATAATTCTCAATAAATTCCCAATTTCATAAACGGTTACAATATTGAATTAACTGAAACGACCTTTCCGTCCCACTGATGATGATTTATAACCCATAATCCATTTGTCATCTTAATCTTCATCATTGATTATGTTTGGTTGTTATCTTCATCATATTCATATCCATGGCTATTACGTGGCGAGTTTGGTCGTTATCTTCATCATATTCATATCCATGGCGAGAAGAGTTATGAAAGGCGGATGTTTCTAACAACAAAGAGTATTTTGAGATGATATTGGTTGAAAAAGCATTTTGAGATGATATTGGTTGACAAAGCTGTAAATTTATTTATTTATTTAATTTTTTTTTCATTTCTGCATTGGATTATTTGATATGATATGTATGTTTTCTTTCTTTTTCTTTTTATTTATTTATTTTTATTATGATTATTATTATTATTCCCTTATAATTATTATACTAATTATATATTATTATTATTATTATTAACAAATATTTTGTTGTTACATCTAACTGGAAGATGGGGAAGAGAAAAAAAATTGTTACAGTCCCATCCTACTTTTGTTTTCTTTATTTTTGTTTTTGATTTTTTTTATATTAAATATTTTTGTATACTATTATTATTATTATATATATTATTTTTATTGTTTTACTGTCATACTAATTAATATATAAGAATATTTGAATTTATTGTTTAAATGTTTGAATTTATTGTTATAAAATTATTTTAATATCATAATAATTTATTGTTTTAATGTTATTAACTTATAATGATGATTTTCTCATAGTAATTTATTGTTTTAATGTTATAAACTTATAATGTTGATATTTCTCATATACTAAAATTATGATCAGATTTCAAAATTATTTCAAAATTCAAGTTTTATTGTTTTAATGTCATACTAATTAATATATAAAAATATTTGAATTTATTGTTTTAAAATTATTTTAATATCATAATAATTTATTGTTTTAATATTATAATAAGTTATTATATACAACAGAATAATTATTCTAGATAGAAAAGGAAATAAAAAATAATATTACATTACTTTTCTTAAAACAACATAAAGGAAGATTAGAATTTAATATTATACCCAATTTGTTTAAGGTTAAAAGTGTTGTTTGAATTTATTGTTTTAATGTCATACTAATTAATATATAAAAGTGTTTGAATTTATTGTTTTAAAATTATTTTAATATCATAGTAATTTATTGTTTTAACATTATAAACTTATAATGTTGATATTTCTCATATACTAAAATTATGATCAGATTTCAAAATTCAAGTTTTATTGTTTTAATGTCATACTAATTAATATATAAAAATATTTGAATTTATTGTTTTAAAATTGTTTTAATATCATAATAATTTATTGTTTTAATATTATAATAAGTTATTATATACAACAAAATAATTATTCTAGATAGAAAAGGAAATAAAAAATAATATTACATTACTTTTCTTAAAACAACATAGAGGAAGATTAGAATTTAATATTATACCCAATTTGTTTAAGGTTAAAAGTGTTGTTTGAATTTATTGTTAAATGGTAATATAATCCAAAGACCACAATTAAATTAAATGTAGTGTATCGATATCAATATCTCCTTCCTTAACATTTTTTTATTATATTTTATTAATAGTAATTTACATTTATTTATTATCTTAATTATATGTTGTCAAAAATATTAATTGTTTATTAATCAATGATTATTATATTTAAATTTAGGATGCATTGTATTGAAAAAATTAAACTAGAAAAATGATAGTATAATAAACTATGATATTGAAAGAAAAATAATGTAGCATAAATGTAAGATTTCAAATAATATAGGTAGTATAGATGTAGGATGCAATATATTTACTATTAAAAATAGAAGTACAAATTTGTTCTCCCAATTTTCAAGTTTCATTTGTTTTCTCTTCTCTCAACTTTCATACGTTTTTTCTCTCAACTTTCATACGATATATATTTCTCTCAACTTTCATACGTTTTATATTTATTATACAATCTGTTATATATGTTTTGTGTTGATTTGCATTTATTACTAAAAAAAACTCATATGATATAATCATTATATTATTTATTATTATTATTATTATTATTATTTATATTTATATTTTTTTATATTATTATTATTATCCTATTATTATTAATATTCTATTATTATTATTATTATACTATTATTATTATTATTATTATTATTTTATTATTATTATTATTATTATTATTATTATTGTCAGATATTATTTTATTTCTTAACATCTTTTTTCACTACATTTATTTTTTCAGGTGACAAATTTACTAATAAGAAGATGAATTTTTTTGAATAATATTCATAATTTATTATATAATTTCTGTAATATATATATATATATATATATATATATATATATATATATATATATATATATATATATATATATATATATATATATATATATATATATATATATATATATATATATATATATATATATATATATATATATATATATATATATATATATATATATATATATATATATATATATATATATATATATATATATATATATATAATTTCATTTTTTAACATATTTTTTGCTTTATTTTTTTCTTTAGGTAGTAGGTCTATATATAAGAAGAAAAAAGTTAAATAAGATTCATAATTTAGTAATATTTTTTTTATCTTTTTATTTATATTTTTTTATTAATTTTTCTCTTTTCTCTTTTATAAGATATATATATATATATATATATATATATATATATATATATATATATATATATATATATATATATATATATATATATATATATATATATATATATATATATATATATATATATATATATATATATATATATATATATATTAAGATATTATATTTATTGTCCTTTATTTTTTTGTGATTAATATACAAATTCTTTTTGTAACTTCTAATCATTAATATCGATCATATTATATGTTAAGATATTAATATCAATAATTAATGATAATAATGTTACAAGTTAATAATAATTGTTTTTATAACTCTTCATCATTAATAATAATGTCAACATATTAGTATTAATATACATTGTTTTTGTAACCTCTTATCTTTAATATCATTATTTATAATTATTATAATATTGTTATAGTAATTAAACTAAATATAATATTCTATCAATCCTAAGAAGTTTGAAGATAATAAAGATTTTAAAAATATGCATAATATGTAATAATATTTGTATGATACAGTAATTATAAATCAATTTATCTATTAATTTTTTTTCCAGATTAAAACATATGTAATAATATTTGTAAGATATTATAATTTTCTTAATAGGTTAGAAATAGTGTAAATAATAATAATAATAATAATAATAATAATAATAAAAGAAATTTTAATTTTTTTATTTATAATAAAAGAGTTATAAATAACTAAAATTAAATTTATTATTTTGTCTTAAACTTTGAGAGAAATAAAGTGTTTTTTTTTTGTTTTTTTTTTATAAATTAGGATGGTGGTGTTTTAATGATGAGACGATTTACATTCATATATTTGTCCCTCTTTTTAATGTCCAATCAAAAAAGATATTACCGATTATTATTTTTCTAATCTCTTTCACCTCTATTACATTTTTATGATTTTTAACTTATATTTACTAATACTATAATAGATTAAAACATAATTAATTATATTAAAATTTAAGTTAATCATAAATTAAATACATTTATTTTATATTATTTTTATTTATAGTAGTTTTAATAAATTTTTCATCTCATTTATAAGTTTTTTAAAAATTAATATATTTATTTATGATCATTATTACAATTAATTTTTAATTAAAAGAAAATTTATGTTAATTTAATATATAAGAAATTAATATATAAGAAAATTTTAATGTTTTAATGTCATAGTAATTAATATATAAGAAAGTTTTATTTTATTGTTTTTAAAATTAAAATAGAAAAATAGAGAATAAAAATGTTTCCTCAAAAATGTTTTCTTACAAATATTATGATATTATTTGATGTTTTATAAAGCTAAATTATTGCATAAATATTTTGATAAAAAATATCAACTGATATCCACAGATATAGATTCTATCTTTTTTTTTTAAATATAAATTATATTTTTTATATTAACTAATTTTTATTAATCTTACTTTTTTTAAAAATAAATGCAAGTAAATTACCGGTACTCGAGCAACCACACGAGTACTGATAAGATTATCCCACAAAATAAATATTTATAATAATATTTACATAAAATGTATTTATTTATCCTAATAATATTTATTTGTAAAAGTAAAATAATATTTACAAATACTATGAAATTATTTAATACTTATAAAAATAAATCATTGCATAAACTTTTGTATAAAAAATAATTCTAATATATATATATATATATATATATATATATATATATATATATATATATATATATATATATATATATATATATATATATATATATATATATATATATATATATATATATATATATATATATATAAAAGAAAAAAAGTGTACTACTTATTCAAAAATGAGAAAAATATATTTCTTATAAATAAATTTAAATATCTAAATACGGGAAAAAATAAATATCTCTTATAAATTAATTTAAAATATTTTTAAAACAAATTATTTTATAAAACTAATCATTAAAAAAATATGAAAAAAAATTAATATCTATATTTTGTTAATATAGATTATATTTTTTATATTTATCGATTTTTATTAATTCTATTTTCGTTCAAATTTTAAATATAAACAAATGCGTGTCACCGATCGATACCCACGGGTACTGATATGTGTATCCCACGAAATAAATATTTGTAATAATACTTACATATTTATTATGTTAATAATATTTAATTATATAATTAAAATAATATTTTCAAAAACTATGATATTATTTGATATTTATAAAACTAAATCATTATATAAATATTTTTTATAAAAAAATATCAAACGATGTCCTCGGGTATTCATTATTGTAGATGTCTTGAATTGACAGAATTTTTGACCAACAAGAAATGTTGAATTCAGTTCAGAATGTCCTATCAGATGTTGGGACATTATCAAACAGAGTATATGAACTTATTTCAGGATGTCTCATAAGATGTTGGGACATTGTGTAAATAACTTAAGTTCAGTTTTTCAGGATGTCCCAACAGATGTTGAGACATCTCAGACCTGCTACCAGAATTAATTATTGATTAACAGATCAGAGATATTTAAGGAGAGTTATCTGGAATTAATTAATGATGGATAAAAACAGAACAAGACGCATCTGTAGGGAGTTTTATATTGAAGATTCAGTTTAAAACAGAAGACCTAAAAGCATCTAGAATCTAGGAGGTAACAAACCCTAATTCAAGGTGGAAGCTGCTGCGCATTAGGGCTGGATCATTCTACAGAAAGCCCAAAATTCAGATACCTATTTAATTAACAGAAACTCATAGAATTGAGTACGAATTTCAGAAGACTAAATAGGGTGTCTAGTGTTTTTAATAGCAGGTGTTTTTAATTGTACCACTTTATGAGCTTTTAAGCAAAAGTGCATTTGTGACTTGATTGAAACTGTGAAGTAAGATCAAGCTGTATTGTTTGAAGAATGTCTTCAATTTCATTAAACTTGTAAACTTGATCACTGTGTGATTGAGGGGGAGTGAGTAAGGTACTCTTATCTAAGGTGTGTCTTAGGTAGAAATTGCATTGGGTAGTTATTAAGTGATAGATTAAACAGGGTGGTTTAAGTCTAGAATTAATATTACTTATAGTGGATTTCCTCCTGGCTTGGTAGCCTCCAGATGTAAGTGTGGTTATACACTGAACTGGGTTAACAAACTTCTGTGTTGTTTACTTTTCTTGCTATTTAAGTTTTGGTTAAATTTGTCAAGTGTCCTATCAAGTGTTGGAACATCTCTTAGGACATCTCATACCTGATCACAGAATTTCAATTGGCATCAGAGCAGGCACCCTGCCTGTTTATACTGGGTGAGATCTAGGGAATACAAATTCTGTAACATGGACAGAGATATAGGGTCAGTAAATAGACCACCGATTCTGGATGGATCTAATTATGACTACTGGAAGCCAAGAATGATTGCATTCTTAAAATCACTTGACAACAGGGCATGGAGAGCAGTCAACATTGGATGGGATTATCCTGTCCAAGATACCAAAGATGGTTCAAAAGTGCTGAAACCTGAAGAAGAATGGAGTAAGGAAGAAGAAGATTCAGCACTAGGCAACTCAAAGGCCTTAAATGCTTTATTCAATGGCATTGATAGGAACATCTTCAGACTTGTACATCATTGTGAGCTAGCCAAAGATGTGTGGGATACTCTCAAAACAACTCATGAAGGAACATCAAAGGTAAAAATGTCAAGGCTTCAACTTCTCACTACCAAATTTGAAAACATGAGAATGAAGGAAGATGAATCAATTCATGAATTCTACATGAATATCTTGGATATAGCCAATACTTCTGGAGCATTGGGAGAAAGAATGATTGATGAAAAACTTGTAAGAAAGATTCTCAGATCTTTGCCAAAAAGATTTGATATGAAAGTTACAGCAATAGAAGAAGCTCAAGACATTTGCTCTATAAAAGTTGAAGAACTCATTGGTTCTCTTCAAACTTTTGAGATGGGAATGAATGAAACAAATGTTAAGAAGAACAAAAGCTTAGCCTTGATGACAAATACTGATGAAGAAGAAGATGATGAATCAGAAAATGGTAAAAGCTTATCAGAAAACCTAGCTATGCTTGGAAGACAATTCAAACAGATTCTCACAGGAATGGATGGCAAATCCAAATCCAGTGGAAAATACACAAACTCTTCTGAGAACAGGAGACCTTATGATGCTAATAAAAAGTCAAATTATGCTGAAAAGACCAGTCAAGAAAAAGTCAAATGCCATGGATGTGAAGGATATGGACACTTCAGGAATGAATGTCCTACCTACTTAAAAAGGCAAAAGAAAGGACTCTCTGTGACCTGGTCTGATGAAGACTCAGGAGGTGATTCAGAAGAAGAATCAGCTAAGCATATCACTGCTTTAGCTGGACTATGTGAATCTGAAAGTGATTCTAGTGATGGAGATCTTACTTATGAAGAACTTGAGCAAGCATTCAAAGATCTATACAAAAGAAGCTCTGAAATATGCAGTGAGGTTATAAAGCTAAAGAAGCAGAATGAGACATTAGAAGATGAAAAAGCAAATGATCAAGAAATCATTGACACCTTGAAAAGTGAAGTAAGTCTTCTCAACTCCAAGTTGGAACATATGTCCAAATCTGTTAGAATGTTGAACAGCAGCTCAAATACACTGGATGTGATTCTCAACAACAATAAGCACTCAGGGGATAAAAGTGGACTGGGATTTAACAGAGCAAATAAATATGAAGCTAGCTCTAGCAAAACAGCTTCAAAATCCATACAGTCTAACAAGATGTCCCAACAGATGCTTCAACATCATGAAAGAAACACAAAGTCAAACATAATGTTCCAACAGATGTCTCAACATTCTGAAAAGAACAAAATGAAGAAGAAGTATCAAAGATGGAGATGCCATCACTGTGGAAGATTTGGACATATCAAACCTCATTGTTATAAGTTGCATGGATATCCAAATCAGATGTATCAGCAACCTTCCAAGAAGAAAATAGAAGTTACCAAGAAAGTGCTGCATAAACATCAAAGAAATCAACAACCTCCTAAGCAGAAGACAGAGAACATCAAGAAGGTATGGAAACCAAAAGCTAGCACTGAAGCTGATCAAAGCTACAAGAACAAGATCAATAATCAAGCTTGGAGTTCAGCTGATAAACAACACACAGGGCAGAGGCATCAAAAGAAATCTCAACTCATCTGGTCAAAGAAAAGTACTGCATACATAGCACATACATCACTGAGAGTATCAGCTAAAGAAGACTGGTACTTTGACAGTGGATGTTCAAGACACATGACTGGATTGAAGAATTTGCTAGTAAACTTAAAATCACATTCATCCAGGCATGTGACCTTTGGAGATGGAGCTAAAGGAGAAATCAAGGGAGTTGGAACCCTGGATTGTCAAGATGTTCCAAGACTAGATGATGTGCTGCTAGTTAAAGGTTTAACTGCTAACCTGATCAGCATAAGTCAATTATGTGATCAAGGATACAGTGTAAACTTTACCAAATCTGAATGCATAGTGACTAACAAAGAACAAGAGGTTGTCATGAAAGGAGCCAGATCTAAAGACAACTGTTACATGTGGGAATCCCAAAATCTCAGTTTCACTTCAACTTGCTCTTTAGCTAAAGAAGAAGAAGTGGAACTATGGCACCAAAGACTAGGTCATCTTCATTTCAGAGGCATAAAGAAGATAATATCCATGGATGTTGTAAGAGGTATTCCTAAACTGAAGATTGATGATGGCAAAATATGTGGTGAATGTCAAATAGGCAAGCAAACCAAGATGTCCCATCCAAAGCTCCAACATCTGACAACTTCCAAAGTTTTGGAACTTTTGCATATGGATCTTATGGGACCTATGCAGGTTGAAAGTCTTGGTGGTAAGAGGTATGCTTATGTGGTGGTTGATGACTTTTCAAGATATACATGGATAAATTTCATCAAAGAAAAGTCTGATGTATTTGATGTATTCAAAGAATTATGCCAAAGATTACAAAGAGAAAAATCCAGCTGTGTAATCAGAATAAGAAGTGATCATGGAAAGGAATTTGAGAATCAAAAGTTCTTAGATTTCTGCTCTTCAGAAGGAATCAATCATGAATACTCTTCACCAATCACTCCTCAACAGAATGGGATTGTTGAGAGGAAGAATAGAACTATTCAAGAATCTGCAAGAGCTATGATCCATGCCAAAAAGTTACCTCTGTACTTCTGGGCTGAAGCTATGAACACTGCCTGTTACATTCATAACAGAGTTACCTTAAGGAAAGGAACTTTGTCCACAATATATGAAGTCTGGAAGGGCAGAAAACCCACAGTTAAGTATTTCCATGTATTTGGAAGTAACTGTTATATTCTGGCAGATAGGGAGCAAAGAAGAAAAATGGATCCTAAAAGTGATGAAGGGATTTTCCTTGGATACTCCATAAACAGCAGAGCATATAGAGTATTTAATTCTAGAACCAAGGTTATCATGGAGTCCATAAATGTGATAATTGATGATGCTCCTACAGATGTCCCAGAAGATGTTGGAACATCTGCTGATATCAAGATTGAAGCTGAAGAAAAGAATGATCATTATAACTTCACTCAAACTAATACAAGAACAGAAGAATCAAGCAAACCTCCCTCCATCAGAATACAGAAGGATCATCCCAAAGATCTGATAATTGGTGATCCCAACAGAGGTGTGAGCACTAGATCAAGAGAAGTGATTTCAGGTTCTTGCTTTGTTTCCAAAATAGAACCTAAAAACATCAAGGAAGCTCTTACTGATGAATACTGGATTTGTGCTATGCAAGAGGAATTAGGTCAATTCACAAGGAATGAAGTGTGGATTCTTGTTCCTAGACCTGATGACATAAATGTAATTAGTACAAAATGGGTGTATAAGAACAAGTCAAATGAACAAGGAGTTGTTACAAAGAACAAAGCTAGACTTGTAGCTCAAGGATACACTCAAATTGAAGGAGTTGACTTTGATGAAACCTTTGCACCAGTAGCAAGGCTTGAATCAATTAGACTACTTTTGGGAATTGCTTGTATCTTGAAGTTCAAGCTATTTCAAATGGATGTGAAAAGTGCCTTTTTAAATGGCTATCTTAATGAAGAAGTTTATGTAGAACAGCCTAAAGGATTTGTTGATCCAAGCTGTCCAAATCATGTATACAAACTAAAGAAGGCACTTTATGGTTTGAAGCAAGCTCCAAGGGCATGGTATGAAAGACTGACCACATTTCTTATCAAGCAAGGATACAGAAAAGGTGGAATTGACAAAACCCTGTTTGTTAAAGATGAAGAAGGGAATGTCATAATTGCTCAAATATATGTTGATGATATTGTCTTTGGTGGGATGTCTGAAAGGATGGTCAAACATTTTGTCAAGCAGATGGAATCTGAATTTGAAATGAGCCTAGTAGGAGAGTTAACCTATTTTCTTGGTCTGCAAATAAAGCAAATGGAAGACTCTATGTTCATCTCCCAAAGCAAGTATACCAAGAACATAGTCAAGAAATTTGGAATGGAAAATGCTACTCATAAGAGAACTCCTGCCCCCACACATTTGAAGCTGACTAAAGATGAAAAGGGTGAGAGTGTAGATCAAAGCTTATACAGAAGCATGATTGGGAGCCTGTTGTACTTGACTGCTAGCAGACCTGACATAGCATTTGCAGTAGGTGTATGTGCAAGATATCAAGCTGATCCAAAAGTAAGTCATCTCAATCAAGTCAAGAGAATTCTTAAATATGTTAATGGTACTTGTGACTATGGCATAATGTACTTTCATGGATGTAAACCAATTCTTACTGGCTTCTGTGATGCCGATTGGGCTGGAAGTGCTGATGACAGAAAAAGCACCTCAGGAGGATGCTTCTTCCTAGGAAACAATTTGATTTCTTGGTTCAGTAAGAAACAAAATTGTGTCTCCTTATCTACAGCTGAAGCTGAATATATAGCAGCTGGAAGCAGTTGTTCTCAGTTGGTTTGGATGAAGCAAATGCTCACTGAGTACAATGTCCCACAGGATGTCATGACATTGTACTGTGACAACTTAAGTGCAATAAACATATCAAAGAATCCTATACAACATAGCAGGACCAAGCATATTGATATCAGACATCATTTCATCAGGGATCTTGTAGAAGAAAAGGTGATTTCATTGGAGCATATAGCTACAAATCTGCAGTTAGCTGATATCTTTACCAAAGCATTGGATGCCTCACAATTTGAGAACTTAAGGGGCAAACTTGGAATCTGTTTATGTGATATTTAGCAGTTAATGAGATGTGCCAACATGTCATATGACATTGTATGGCATAAGTTCCAGATGGCAAAACCAGTCTGGACAAGATCCTTGGGAATTCCATCTCTAATCATTTGCACTGTAACGGCTACTAATTTAGTAACTGTTTATAATCAGCTATCAAGATTCTCATCATACTATCACAAGCGAATCACATTAACTAGCTATTCTCCAGAAATCATAAACCCTAAAGTTGTTCATCCATCTTCCTCAACAATGTCTCAAAACCCTAACACAACTGAGGAAGTTCTCAACAAGGAAGACGTAGTTCATGCCACTCCCATCTCTGTAGTACCAATGCAATCAACCCCATTGGACGAACTCAGGGGAAGCGTTTCTCACACTAAAAAGGCAAGAACTCCAAAGAGAGCTAAAGATCAGCTACGCAGCAAAGCAAAAGGCATTCCCTCTCCTGCTAACAGGCCCCCAAACTCTTCAAAATATGTTGATGATTCCATCAAGGAGATTGTCAACCAAATTCTTTTTGAACAAAGAGTGGTGAGTGGAATCTCTGTTCCTTTGAACACCATGCCTGCACCTCAAGAAGAACAAGCTCAAGCTGCAGAGGACACTCCTGCAGAACAAGATGTCCCAATAGATGTTGGAACATCTGAAGATGAGAAAAAGGACTCATCTGATGCTAATTTGGAACAAACTGAGGACCAGCATAAGGCCTCAAATGAAAATGATGAAGAAGTCTCTGAGGATCAGACCAGAGCCTCAAATGAAGATCAAATCCCTGCTGATCAACCAGCTAAAGAGGAGACTGCTCAATCTCCTCCAGTGGTCAACCTGGAGCAGGACTCTGACACAGAGATCATAGCCTCTGTTAAACCTAGCATAGCCAAAAGGCTCAGGTCCAGGAAAGGCAAGATGCAAGCTGAAGCAGCAATTCCTGAGAAGAAGAAAGCCTCTCCAAAGAAAGGCAAAGCTAAAGCCACTTTTGGGCCATCAAAACAATGGAGTAAAGTCCAAACTCAGAAAAGGAAAGCTGTCACCCCATCTGACTCAGATGTTGAATCAGATGTCCCAACATCTCCTCCCAAGAAGAGACCAGCCCCATCTAGGGCTTCAACAGCTGTTCCAGAAGCTCCATTAGACAACATATCTTTCCACCATGTCTCTAGTGTGAACAAGTGGAAGTTTGTGTACCAAAGAAGAGTTGCCCTAGAATGAAAACTGAGCAGCAATGCACTTGAGTGCACTGAACTGATTGACCTCATCTCTGCTGCAGGACTATTCAAGACAGTCTCAGATTTCTCTCCCTGCTATGAACTTCTTGTCAAAGAGTTCATTGTAAATCTTCAGGAGGATTGTTCAAATGGTAAGTCCTCTGAGTTCAGAAAAGTGTTTGTGAGAGGTAAGTGTGTTGAGTTCTCTCCTCAAATCATAAATCAATACCTAGGAAGAGAAACAGATGGACCCAATGAGCTAGGTAAGACAGATAATCAAGTCTGTAAGGTGATCACAGCAAACCAGGTCAAGGCATGGCCTGTGAAGGGAAAGCTCTCAGTGAGCATGCTTACCAGAAAATATGCCATGCTGAACAGGATTGGTACAGCTAACTGGGTGCCTACCAACCACACCTCTTCAATCTCCACTAGTCTGGCCAAATTCATCTATGCTGTGGGAACTCAAACCAAGATGGACTATGGAGCTTACATCTTTGATCAGACCTTGAAGCATGCCAGCTCCTCTGCAACAAAGCTTCCAATAGCTTTTCCATCATTGCTGTGTGGTATAGTGCTCAATCAATACCCTGGCATTCTCACTGACAAGGATACAGCATGCAAAAGAGAAAGCCCCCTGGCTTTTCACTACAAGTTATTCCTCAGTCATCATGCAGCAGATGTTGAAACACCTTCTGGGACATCTGCAGGTCCTTCAACTGCTAAGAATCCAATCTCCAAGAAGGCTTTAATTGCTGAACTCAAAAGCACCTGCAAAGAGCTTGAAGCTAGAAAGCAGAAGCTTGAGGAAATCATTCAAAGGTTGGAGAGTGAAGAAGACCAGACAGCTGCCTCTAATGAAGACAGTGAAGCTGATGAAGAAACAGAAGCTGATGAAGAAACTGAGAGTAATGAATCTGAGTGATCAATGTATGTGAGGCATATGTAATGACAGCAATGTAATTCTGGACTAGTGTCTTTGGCTCTAAATTTTGTGTCTACCAAGGGGGAGAACAACAACAAATTGTAATTGCTGTTTAAGTATGAATGAAAAAAATTCTGTTTGTTTGCTTCTGAACTGAATAAGTTTTTTCTGTTGCAACAAGATTGGATACATATATATTTGAGGGGGAGTAATCTCAAATAAGAATCAACAGAAAAGTAATGCTATACTCTGATAAAAAGAACTTCTGCTGCACTCTGAAAACCAGAAAAGATGTTAGCCAAAAATTAGCCAAAGGGGGAGTTTGTAGATGTCTTGAATTGGCAGAATTTTTGACCAACAAGAAATGTTGAATTCAGTTCAGAATGTCCTATCAGATGTTGGGACATTATCAAACAGAGTATATGAACTTATTTCAGGATGTCTCATCAGATGTTGGGACATTGTGTAAATAACTTAAGTTCAGTTTTTCAGGATGTCCCAACAGATGTTGAGACATCTCAGACCTGCTACCAGAATTAATTATTGATTAACAAATCAGAGATATTTAAGGAGAGTTATCTGGAATTAATTAATGATGGATAAAAACAGAACAAGGCGCATCTGTAGGGAGTTTTATATTGAAGATTCAGTTTAAAACAGAAGACCTAAAAGCATCTAGAATCTAGGAGGTAACAAACCCTAATTCAAGGTGGAAGCTGCTGCGCATTAGGGCTGGATCATTCTACAGAAAGCCCAAAATTCAGATACCTATTTAATTAACAGAAACTCATAGAATTGAGTACGAATTTCAGAAGACTAAATAGGGTGTCTAGTGTTTTTAATAGCAGGTGTTTTTAATTGTACCACTTTATGAGCTTTTAAGCAAAAGTGCATTTGTGACTTGATTGAAACTGTGAAGTAAGATCAAGCTGTATTGTTTGAAGAATGTCTTCAATTTCATTAAACTTGTAAACTTGATCACTGTGTGATTGAGGGGGAGTGAGTAAGGTACTCTTATCTAAGGTGTGTCTTAGGTAGAAATTGCATTGGGTAGTTATTAAGTGATAGATTAAACAGGGTGGTTTAAGTCTAGAATTAATATTACTTATAGTGGATTTCCTCCTGGCTTGGTAGCCTCCAGATGTAAGTGTGGTTATACACTGAACTGGGTTAACAAACTTCTGTGTTGTTTACTTTTCTTGCTATTTAAGTTTTGGTTAAATTTGTCAAGTGTCCTATCAAGTGTTGGAACATCTCTTAGGACATCTCATACCTGATCACAGAATTTCAATTATATATATATTTTTTTAAATTAATGATTATTTTATTTTTACTAATTTTTATAATTATATATTTTTTTAAAAATAAATGCGTGTAACACACCTATATTGGTGCGAACACACGAATAATGATATGACTATCCCACGAAATAGTTTATGTTAATAATATTTATTTATACAATTAAAATAATATTTACAAATATCAACCGATGTCTATGGGTATTGATTCTATCTTTTTTTTTAATATAAATCATATTTTTTATATTTACTAATTTTTGTTTATCTTATTTTTAAACAAACGCGTGTCACTGACCGGTACGTGCGTCAAGCCACGGGTATCACTATTTGTTTTTCATTGACAAACTTATTATTTTAATAACACTTATTTATATCAATGGAACTGATTATTTTTAATCAATTATTTCCTATTTTTACAATTAATTAATTACACAAATATTATTATTTTTAATTAATTTATAAATATTTAAATTTATCATTTATCTTAATTTGATTTAATTCAATATTTTTTATTTTTTATTTTTATAAAAAAAAATCATTTTGACAACAAATAAGCGTCACCGACGGATCCCCGTGCATCCGCACGGGTATCACACTAGTTAGGTTAAGAGTTGGAACCTCTCCTTTGGGCAGTGAGTTAGTATAGGATTAGGGTCCCTTTGAGTGCATTTTCAATTTTTTATCTTGATGTTTGCTTCTGATTTTGGTTTTTGTTTGGTGCATTGATCATAAACCCTATTTTGGGCTTCCTTTTGCATTCATCTTGCATTTGTTTGCATAACATGACTTGCCATGACATTTTATGCATCCATTTGGTTCATTAGACATCTTAAGACATATTAGAAGCATGTTTGATCATTGCATCATGTATTTGCCATGATTGTATGTCATTTGCATCTCATAACTGTTCATGTGTGTTCATGGTTCTAAACTTGCTCCATTTGCATCCATTGGTTCATGTGATCATCCCCATGTCTTGATTCATGTTTGCATCATTTCATAGCATCATTATCATCTCATATATGCTGCTGGTTTTGGTTTGCATCATGCCATTTCATTCCATTTTGCATTGCATTGCATTCCTTTCACTAACTTTTCAGGTGGTAAGCAACTTTGAGAAGTGAATTTGCCTTCACTTCTCACAACTTCTTTTCATCTCTTTCATGCATCCTTGCTGCATTTTACTTTGTGTTTGAGATTGAGCTTGCTCATTCTTCTTCTTCTCACTTTCTTCCTTCAAGTGACTTGACTTCTTAAATGAAGCAAGTTATTTTGCTTCTCCTGATCCTTTCATCTGCTTCCTGGTGGTTCCTTTGAAGATCTTTCTTGTTAACCTCACAAACCTTAGGAACAACCAAGCATGACAATGGTTAGGATTTTGATTAGTCCCCCACTTAGTTTTACCTTTGTGTCTCATTGAGTCTTCTCTTCTCACCTCATAATCAGGGACTAAACCCTAAAGGCTTTAAGGCTTTGTGATTAAGCTTATGCTTGCATCCTTCTATTAGGATGGATTGTATAACTTTAATCCTAAGTGTTGAACCCTTAATGTGTTTAAATCCTCTAATTAATTCACATAATAATCATCAAGACTTCACACTTGTAACTTGGGCCTTGCATTAGGGTTCTAATTCTTCCTTAACTGGTTAAGAAGGACTAACCCTAGTGTTAATGGACAAGTCCCCCTCAAGTTGTCTTATAAACCCTAAAACTCACTTCATCATCATATCATTAACTAAAATCCACTCAATAAAGGCTTTGTTTTGTCATGAGTTTAATCCCTAATCATGGATTAAGTTGAGGAGTTTTCCTCAGCTTAAACATTCTCATCTATTATCCTTCTATTAGGATGGTGTAATGAGTCTGTTTAATCCCTGATTATGGCTTAATCTCATTACTTAACACTAAACAAAAACAACAAAAACATCTAATTAATCACAAGTAGGTTAATGATCTTAATCCTACACCAAAGGTGTTTAAGTGTGAGAAGCTGACTTCACACTTAAGGTATTCTCATTACCCCTAATCAGAGGGAAGATGTGATGAGTTTAATAAATCCATTGGTTTAGACTTAAGCTCATTAACTTATGACAAAATTCAAAAACAATAAAAGACTGAAAACACAAAAACAAACAATAATCGTCTCCTCCGGGATTCTTTTCTCATCTCATTCACTCACAAACGAGAGCTCGCTTCTTCCGTCTAATGCAAGACAGTTTGCACCTGAGCCAGACAGGTCATACACTTGAGCATAGACAAGTAAGCAGTTCACAAGTCAATTCATCTTTCAGTCTCTTTGGGTCGAACTACGGTGTTCTGACTTCCTCATTGCACGAGAGGATACGTAGGCATAACTTAACAGTTATCGAACGAAAGTCTCTGTATATTCCCCCTCCTTCCAGCTTCATTCTTTTTAGCCTCATGATCATGAGCATACTCTGTTTCTCACACTGACACTGTATATATCACACTTCACTTCTTTTACACAGACACCTGTACATTCTTTTCCAGCCCTTTTATACACAGATTGCACTGACACTACCCCTTTAAAACACAAATCTTTCAAGCGTGGATCCCGTCGAGTACGGCGGACAATCTGGGTGCTAATACCTTCCCAGGTTGTAACCAACCCCCTTTCTCAGTCTCTCTGGTTCGTGACCGTCTTATCCATCTCTTTCTAGGTCTATGCAGCATTGCCTTTCCTCCGGGATAAAAATGCCTAGCTGGCGACTCTTTTCTTTTCCCGTGAGTTCACTCCTGTGTGTTCTCACATCCTCCTTTCGCCGACCGTTCGCGTCTGTACCTTTATTTGGGCCAGTCCCATCTATCGGGAGCGACAGTAATACCTCGAAATTTGCCCTAATTCCATTTTACCTTAACTGGCTTATCGTTTCGCATTCATCCGCATTTCTCATTAGGTCATAGCATTCAATCAGGCATTTTCTTTGGCTCCCAGGATTGGGATCTTGTGACTTGATTCTCCTTGCTCAGAGGTGATACATCTAGATATGGTGCACTCGAGACTGGTAGAAGGGTTGAAATCTCATCCTGGTGAACAGTTTCTGACAGAGGGCCATCCGGTGTTAAAGTTTGTTTAATTGGAAAGTCCAGATGTTGATTTAGGGTTTCTTCTTTGTATTGAAGTTTATTAAGCTGATCCTTAAAGTCTGGACGTTTCAATCATAAAAAGCATCATACGGATTTCAGAGGTTGTTTAATTCGGGATACCTAAGGTACTGTTATAGAGCATGGAAAAGAAGATTTGGAATCCATTCATATGAAGTCGTGTGTCGTGTGTCGTTAGAGTGAGCAGTTCATCATTCTTCGTCATTTGCACTGGTGGGATTCTATTTCAAGCGGAGGTTCAGTTACGGTTCAAAGATATATGTTTGATGACCTCCATGCCATTAATCGATTTAATTGGATTTATTATTAATTGAAGTTCGCTTCTTTTAATAGTAAATTTAGTTATTATCTTTTTGGTTCTCAGTTACAAGATTCACACTTGGCCCATAATTTCATAAGTTCACACTTGGCCCATAACTTCATAAGTTCACACTTGGCCCATATTTTTGTCTCAAGCCCTATTACCCAAAATTATCCACATTAGTGCTAATTCCATTCCATTATTACACCACATCTTCTATCCATTTTTCTTGTTAAATCCAAAATAAATATATAATTCATATTTTGTCCGATTAACCATTTTTGAGTCTAAGACCCAATTCATGTTTCAAACCGAATTCAATTTCATTTTTAAAGCCTCTCCGAGCCAAAGAGCCATTTCATTGTTACATCCAAATACACTCAATTTTTATATCATTTTCCTTGTAAATAGGGGGGAGGGAACCCATAGAAGACTTGTTTTAATTATATCCATTTCACCCATATTACAAACCATCTCTAATCTTCAATAATCATTAATCCACAACCATTGAGTGATCTACATTTAAATCAATACATTTTACAAGTGCTAAATGCTAAAAAAAATGGAATACATGTGACTTGATATGCCTATAATGTGAATCTAAAATTGAGGACATTTCTCTTACATATCAGTTCACAAAAGAAAAGAAAAAACTCCAAAAAAGGAAAAATAATTCTTCATCAATCTCTCTCTCAATATTCATGATAGAAAAAATCCAACTGATATTAAAATCAGTTAAAAAAAAGTGATGGCAGAAGAAAAATCTTAACGGAAAAACAGTTGCAAAAACCGGAATCTCCAAGCTCCTCTTCATACAACTTCATCTGCAACTTTCCTCCTCAATTCACATAACATCACCATCATCCATCTGCATTTTCAACACAACAAAATGAACCAGGATTAACAGAACTGTCAAGATGAGAAGTAGGGGATTATAACCCCAAAGTTAGAAATCAATGATAACAAAATTATAACAGACTTTTAACAGATTTCCAATTGAAGAGCCAACATGATAACAGAATTGAAGGGGAGAAATAAAATCATAACAGAATTTCCAAAAACCCTTAACAGAAAAAAGTCTAGAAGATTCACCTGAAAACCTTCACAATGGTAGTTTCATCTTCTATAAAGGGGGATCTTTACTCATCTTCAATCCTCTTCCACAATTTTTCAAACCTTCTTCAACTTCTTCAATCTTCTTCTGTTCTCTTCTTCTGAATTGTTCCCACATATCCTTCAACTCCAATCCCACTTCTTCTTCAACCTTCTTCTTCACATGCTTCAATCTTCATCTCCAAAGCTTCATTTTCGCAACTGTTTCACCATTAATCTTGTAACAAGCTTATCAGCTTCATCAATCTTCATTGTTTCGTTACAAATTCGTAAAAATATGAACCATAATTGATACGCAAGAGATAAGTGGAAGAGAAATCGAATTGGAAATCTGAGAAAGTGTAGATTCACATACCTCTATTTGTGCTCCTTGCAGTTTCTTCATCATCGGCACGTTTGATCACTCACTTCCGAACCTCATTAATATTCGACAATCTTCAACTTTGTGGAACTTCACCTTCAACAAATTGCTATTACCTTCATCAATGGTTCGTCATCATCATCGCCGCATCCTTATTTTTCAATGAACTCCCTTCATCATCAAAGCAACATAGACCTGCGAAGAATACAACTATGTCGATTATAAACTCCGATCAGCGCAAACCTTCATCAACATAACCGATTTACAAGGAGAATATAATAGAATTCGCAAAGAAAGATGAAATATTCAAGGATAAACTGAAGTTGTCCTTACCAAGATTTCATCCTGCTCATTTCCGATTGACAAGGTACAAATCCGAGCCCTTGTTGAGATGTTCTTGTTTGTCTTGTTGTGATGTTCGATTGCGCCGTTTTGTTCTCCTTTCATTGGATTTTTTATTCTTTGTTTTCGGATTCGAAGTGGTGATGAAGGTAGGGTTAGGTTTGTGGTGGTATAGGTTAGGTTTTAGATGGTGGAGGCGAATAAGGGAAGAAAAAAGGTGACAGTGAAGATTAAGGGTGGAGAAGACGAAGAGAGTGGGGGAGAAGAGAATGGTGATGGAGAGGAAGAAGATGAGAAGAAGAGGATGCGAGGAGTAGGAGAATAAGTTGTGGCGAAGAGGTGAGGGAGAAGAAAAGGGGATGGAAGAGATGAAAGAGGGTGGTTTGATCGAAGAAGGTGACGACGAAGGAGACAAAGGGGGGAGCTGCCGCCGCGGCGGGGAAGGAGAAGAAGAAGATAAATTAGGGTTTCATATTTTTGGTTCTTTAGCCCTTTTGTCTCTTGGCTTTGTTTTTATCTGTTAATCATAAAGAAAATATTAAAGTTAATTAATAGAGAAATTAAAGGATTATTATGAGAATTGGAGAAGAATATTATGTGATTAATGACAATTAAGAATCAAGTTAATTCACACTTAATCCATATTAAAAAGTTAATCTACCGTTTCAATTTTCAAGGGATAAGGTCTAGTAGGTTTTGGAGACCCCTCAGCCACACCGGCGGTGACACTTGTCACCATCCGGTAGGCTCTTCTTGCAGTTGATTACCCGCATGCTCATACACCATAACAATCATGATCCAGTGCCTGTGATCCGTACGATCTGAATGTTAATGTAAAAACCTAGATCAAACGGCCCATTTAGGAAGTCAACAGAATTGACTAGAGACCATACAATGCACCCTCTTAATCCTGCGTGTGGGCCTAGCATTTCTTCTTTCTACACCTCCCTTCTCAAAGCCCATTAAGAAATAATTCCAGAAAAGTGTTGCCTGCACCCTCTCCCTAGATCCCGTGCATGGGCCTTTCATCTGTTGCTATTAACACCTTCTTTTAAGCCCAATGAAGAGAAATAACTAAAAATAATCACTTAATGAACCCCCCATTTCATTTTCTTTTGGAATTTTATTTTTGTTTTACTATAGTTTAGAAAATAATCAATAAAGAATAGTGAAAATCATAGTAAAATTCCACAAAAATTTTAGTAGGTTATTAATTCATTTTAGAAATTTTTGGCATTTTATTTTTCTGAATTTGGTTATTTTTCAATTTAATTCTGATTTTTCATGTAATTAGCTTTTATTGAATTTCCTTTAACTGTACACAATTTTGTTCATTTTATTTTTTAACCTTCCAGTAGGATTTTTGACCCATTCTTTTTGCCATAGTTAGAGGACCCATAATAGGACCTAGGATAATTTTGGTAGATTTTTAGGTCATTTTATCCCCTGTTTTAGTAGCTTAATCCTTAGAAAATAATGGTTAATCATTAGGTAAAATTAAGTGATTTTTAGACATAGCAAACTTCTGATTTTTTAGGATATTTTTTAACACAATATTATAGGTAGTTTTAGGATCCTATAGAATTAATTCCACAATTTTTTCAGGACCTTTACTATTTTTAGTGCATTAATTTTTAGGCCTTTATACATGTAAATTTCCATTAGTTTAGGCTAGAATATGTGGATTTCATTAAGAAATAGTTTGCTTAGGTTTAATCTTAGGATTTAATGATGACTTAGCTTAGTTTAATTTCTGATTTTTTAGAATGACAATATTAGATAATGCCCTTAGTTTTAGGACTTATACTTAGATTTCATAATAAATAGACTAAGAATAAATTTAGGTTTACTTTTTGGTTTTATGCCTTTAAATGTTTTGTTTTAGAATTTTATTTCTTATTCAATTTTATTGCATTGCTTTATTACTTGAAGTATTTCATTTGTATAGGTTTCCCTCTTGCTTTAGAATCAACTTATCTTCCTTAGGAATTAAGTTGCATTCTAGTAGTTTCTAGTTCCTTTCTCCATTAGGTTTAGAAACCTCATTAACAATAGGACCTCACTTGTAAATAAATCAACAAAAATTAGGATTGAGTCTTAGTCCCCTTAGATTTTGCATTTTGCAACTTGAGTCATTCTTTCTAATCTCATAAAGAAGTAATAAAACACTTAATGAAAATCAAACATTCTTGTACTACACGAGACTTTGTTGCGGAATGCTTATACGCGTCCTGTTTTGGGGCGAGGTGTAAGTATTTACTGCGATGGATAGGTCTTAGTATGAGAACGTTCACAAACAAATTCAAAACACTTCTCATAAAAGACAAAAACACACAATAAGCGACTATCCTGCGGGAACTTCTTTTCTCACCTCATTCACTCTAAACGCGAACTTGCGACGACTTGTCTCGCATGCAAGACGGTAAACGCACTCGTACCAGACGAGCCTGCAACACCTGAGCATAGACATACACATTTCCAGCCATAAAAAACATAAACAAAGTTCCTGCCTGGTTAGGCGAACTATGTCGACTCTGATCCTTATTTTCCCGATGAGGTACGTAGGCAGTGGGGTAGGGCCCGTTCGAGCACATTCTTTATTTTCCCTACATTTCCCCCTTTCTTTTCCAATTCCAATTCCAATTCCCTTTCTCATTTCCATTTCTATTCCAGTTAGCAGTTCATTTTCTCAGCAACATCCTTTTTCTTACCCTTTGAAACAAACAAGCAAGCGTGATTCCCGTCGGGTACGACAGACGATTTGGGGTGCTAATACCTTCCCAGGTCGTAACCGACTCCCGAACCCAGATCTTTGGTTTGCATGACCTTGTCCTTTCCTTCTTCCTCAGGTTTGTGCAGCATTACCTTTCTCGTTCCTTCGGGATAAAAATGCCTAGCTGGTGACTCTACCTTTTCCGCGCCACTTTCGCGTTTGTACTGGGATGAAAATCCCGGGAGAGACACCTACGAATTGCTAAAGACGCCCCTTAAGTTGCCTTCATTGACCATATGATGACCCTAGGTCTGTCCCTTAAATAAATCCAAGGTAATGACTACCTATTCCTTAATAATAGGGATAGTCTTACCCTTGAAAGGACATATAAGAACATGAATGACTTAGTCTAGGGTAGGTACCTCATAGTTACTTGCTCACTCTTCAAAAATACTTTTCACACCTCACAGTATTTTCAAAACATTTTCAAACAAGGCTTTGTATACATCCATACGAGGATCATTACAAAGTACTTAGAAAATTTATAATCACACACTACACTTTCCAAAAACAATTAAAGTGAGCTAAGTAACTAAGAGCCCATGGATATAAAGGGTGCTAACACCTTCCCTTTGTATAACCTACCCCCCGAACTCAAGTCTTTTAAAATAGGTCTTTCCTGTTCTTTTATGTCCTTTCCACTTGGATAAAATAAAAGTCGGTGGCGACTCTTGCTATCCGCAACATGACTAAAAGTCAGTTATCCCACCGTGTTACAGGCGCTTCATTTCCTCGTCCAAAAACTCATATCTTAGATTCTTGGGTAGTTTTTAAGTTCTAAAGTTGGTTTCTTTGGGCATGGCATAAGGTCTGTTGTAAGGGATAAACATTCATAAAGGTTATCATCAATATAGGGTTCTATGAATTTATCATCTTCTCCTATGATGGTTGAAGGTAGTTTGATTATTTTTGTGGGTTCTTCCTGATCTAATTCCCCAACACATTCATCAATGATGTCTATGGCATAACATGCATCTCCAATCACTGGTACCATAAGGAACTTAGAAAGAATGAACTCTATCTTTTCATTGCCTACTTCAAAAATCAATTTTCCTCTCTTGACATCTATTATGACTTCTATTGTTGATAAGAAGGGTCTACCTAGGAGGATTGGGATGTTGTCATCTTCTTTAATGTCCATGACAACGAAATCAGTAGGGGTAAACAACTGACCTATCCTAACAAGAACGTCTTCTAATATGCCGACTGGATATTTAACAAATCTGTCGGATAATTAGAGAGACATCTTGGTAGGTCGTAGTTCTCCTAGTTTTAACCTCTCACAAACTTCTAAGGGCATTAAGCTTACACTAGGTCCTAAATATAGAAAATCTTAATTGATGACATGACTCCCCAAAATACAAGGTATGGAGAAATTTTCAGGGCCTTTCTCCTTTTTAGCAAGTTTATTCTCAGAAATTGAATTGCATTCCAAGGGTTTCAGATCGTCAAGTCTACTTGTTTGTAAGGATGCCTTCAAGGAATCTTGCATACGATGGTATTTGGGGGATAGCTTATGTAAAAGGAATCTCTACATGGATTTTCTGTATTACTTTAATGAATTTTTGATATTGGTCATTGATCTTAGTTTATTTTAGTCTTTGTGGATATGGTATTGGTGGTTTGTATGGCGGGGATGTTATATATGTTTTATCTCCGCCTTCTCCTTTTTCTTGATCTTTAGATTTCACTGGGTCTCCTTCTTCGTCCGAAGGTTCAACACTCATCTTAGAACTTTTAGGTTCGCATGATGTCGAGTTAACCGGTTCATCATAAGCGGTCCCACTTCATAAGGTAATGGCGTTGGCTTGTCCTTTGGGGTTTTGCTGGGGTTTTCCAGGAAATTGCCCTCCATGTGTGGTATGAGATGCTTAGTTTAGAGATATCTGAGAGATTTGGGTTTCAAGCATCTTATTGTGAGTGACTATATGGTCAACCTTGGTTCCTAATTGGGTAATCATTTCATTTACATGAACATTTTGGTTTTGTAATTCTTTGTTTTGTTGTTGTTGGGTTGAAATGGAGTTTTCCACAATTTTCTCAAGGTTTGGCTTTTGTGGCAAAACTTCCATAGGTTGGTTTTATCTCTGGGATTGAAAATCAGGCGGTCTCGGAGGTGATTGGTTTTGCATAGGATTATTTTTTTTATAGGAGAAGTTTGGGTGACTCCTCCATCCAGGGTTATATGTATTTGAAAATGGGGTTCCTTGGGCATACTTTACCTGGTCTGAGTGAGTCTCATTTAACAAATTGCATTCCGCAGATTGGTGTCCTTTAGTTCCACATAGCTCACATTCTGATGTGATTGCTGCTGCAGCAGCTGGGTTTGTGTATATATGTTCCACTTTCAGGGCCAACGCGTCCATTTTGGCTTGCATCATGTCTATGGAACTTATTTCATGTATTCCTTCTCGGGATTCTTTCTTTTCCACTATTTCCCGTTCTGTTCCCCATTAACAATGGTTTTTAGCCTTATCTTTAATGAGAGCGCAAGCTTCAGGATAAGGTTTGTTCATCAGAGTGCCGCCAACGACATTATCAATGGTCATCTTTGTGTTGTAATGAAGTCCATTATAGAAGGTATGAATGATTAAACAGGATTCTAGACCATGATGTGGACATATTCTTAACAGGTCTTTATATCTTTCCCAAGCTTCGAAGAGTGACTCACCTTGGTTTTGGATAAATCTAGTTATTTGGTTTCGAAAGACGACAATCTTACTTGGGGGAAAATATCTAGTAATAAATACTCTTCTAAGGTCTTTCCAGGTTGTTATAGAATATGCTGGAAGAGAATCTAACCATGTAAGGGATTTATCTATGAGGGAAAATAGAAATAGTCTTAGACAAATTGCCTCAGGAGTAACACTGTTGGTTTTGAAAGTATTGACCACCTGAATAAAGACTTTTAGATGTTGATTTGGGTTCTTTGAAGGGAGACCCTCAAATTGTTTTGTTTTACTAATTGTAATAAGGACAGTTTCAGTTTGAAATTATTAGCAGGGATAGTAGGGTTTACTATACTAGAGTTGGGTTTGTCATTTGATGGTTGGGCGAAATCCTTAAGGAGTCTTTGGTTGCGGTCCTCGGCCATAGTTTCCCTAATCTTATGAAGCGAGAGAAGTGCACGAGCGTAACGTTCATGTTCCGCTAAAGGATCTATAAGACTACCGATACTGCGAATTCTTCACATTGACCAGTAAGTCTAAACCTTAGTCTAAACGGTGTAAAGGTAGGGTACAAAATTTGACGTAATTGGTCCCCGACAATGGTGCCAAAAACTTGGCGTGGTGGTTTTACAAGTATACGAATCTCGTCAGAGTAATATAAAAGATTATTGATCCCACAAAGATCAAACGTCAATCTATCTAATCTTATCATTTTGATGTTTATCTAAGGTAAATAAAAACGAGGGTATATAAGGGTGCACAATAAAAGTAAAGTAAAGTAAAGTGCGAAGATGTAGATTAAGATGAAAACAACTGGCTTGAATGTAATTCACATGGTCAGATAACATTCCAATGCATGTAAATAAAACTACTTATGGGGTAATATTTACTACTTTATGAAAAGAACTAATTTAACGGGAATTATCGCTTTCGCGTATTCAAAATTGAGTTTAACGTTTAAACAAACCCTCTTATTGTCACTTATAAAAAGGCGCGCACTGCGTTAAAATGATAAGCCTATTTTTAAGAAATATAGTTTCTTGACTAAGTTGAAAAGTATTTTGATCTGAAACTTTTAAACAAAAGAGGTTCAAACGAACCGGATTTTAAACTCACGAACGCGTCCGAAAATAGTTTTTCTAAAGTATTAAAAATTCCTACTTAACTGAACAAAGCGTTGTCGCTTCCTTTGAACAATTAAGATTAACCAAGTTTACTAAAATTTGGATGACTTTCGATCTTACCCAACAAAATTAAAGTGTAGTAAACTTGTATTAAGGATCAAAATAGCCCCTAAGCATTTCTATCGACGCATTGCGTGAAATATTATTTTAATTACGATCCTTACATTCTTGCCTTTTTAGATTTAGTCAGACATGGAAAAGTAAATAGACATGTTGGTTTTTATCATATTAAAATAAATTCTTTTTAGATAAAAGGTTTTGAAAGTAAAGCGATGCGGAAAATAAATAAAGTAAAAGCATTGCGAGAAATAAATAAAGTAAAGCGAGTATGAGAAATAAATAAAGTAAAAGCGAATGCGGAAAGTAAATGAAATAAAAGCGGTGCGAGAAATTAAATAAAAGTAAAATAAAAATTCATAAATAGAAACCTGCTCCAATCGGAGGGTTGGTATCTGGAAAAAAAACTGGAAAAAAACTCGAACTGAAAATGGCGGCAGGATTAACTTCCACCAAGTGCTCCAAACTCTATTACATACTCGATTCCACAAATGTGATAACTTACCAATGTGAGAAGATTATCGCTTACAAATTTTAGATTATTTATACCTAAGTGTTGCAACTAAGTTTGGATGCTGAGAAATGAACTAAAGGTCTTCTATTTATAGGCTGAGAAAAAAGCATGGAAAGACAAGGATGCCCCAACTTCTTTTGGGAGGGAAAAATACGCCAAAGGTGGCGCCCACCACCCCCTCCATGGAGCCCGCCACATGAACCCATGTGGAAAGAAGTGGGAGACATGGAAGTTGTTGGCAGTTGAGTCCTCTTCTAATTATGGCATACCCGATGGCGCCCGCCATGTTGGGTGCCACATGTGTAATTCCTGCAAAAACTGAGTTTTTAGCTCGATTTCCTTCGTTTCTTCAAGAATGGATCTGGAAACACTTAGAACCTGAAAACAAAAAAAACACGAACATAATACAAGAAAACAATAATAAAAACCTAAGAAACATGTGCAATTCGATTCAAAAATGCGGTGTAATTCGGTGTTATTACCAAACATATCGTATCTCCGGATGCCAAATGTGTTGTTATGAAGGAGGTAAATGTTGACAACCAATTTAAAAATAAATAAGAGTTTGAATTTCGTGATCACATGCTTCAATGGATTCGTACTGAGGCATTAAAGCCAAATTTTGGTGTTGTAATCGGAAGGTCCGTTAATGATTCAGACATAAGAGGTGCATTTGTGACAATGAAATGCTAAAGAACCTTTTGTCTTAAATTTCAAACAAAATGACACTGGTTCAAGAAAATGTGAGTGTACCTTTAACATACGTGGTTGTCTAAAGGCAAATAACAAATGGAAATTTAATGTGATTTGGGGTTTACATAACCATGACTTGTGTGAAAAGTTAATCGATCATCCAATTACAAGTCGCCTCATGCCGGAAGAGAATGAATGTGTTTCAGACATGACAGTGAATTTAGTGAAACCGAAAAACATACTTACGATTGTCGCTCTCGGGATTTTCATCCTAGTACAAACGCGAAAGTGGCGCGGAAAAGGTAGAGTCGCCAGCCAGACATTTTTATCCCGAAGGAACGAGAAAGGTAATTGGTGCACAAACCTGGGGAAGAAGGAAAGGACAAGGTCCTGCGAACCAAAAATCTGGGTTCGGGAGTCGGTTACGACCTGGGAAGGTATTAGCACCCCAGATCGTCCACCGTACCCGACGGGATCCACGTTTACTTGTTTGTTTCAAAGGGTAAAAGAATATAACTGTTGTTGAATAAAACTGCTGACTGGAATAGAACTGAAATGAGAGAGGGAACTGAAAAAGAAAAGAAAGGGGAAAATGTAGGGAAAATAAAGAATGTGCTCGAATGGGCCCTACCCCGCTGCCTATGTGCCTCATCGGGAAAATGAGGATCAGAGTCGACGTAGTTCGCCTAACTAAGGCGGGAACTATTTGTTTGTGTTTTTTATAGCTGGAACTGCGTATGTCTATGCTCAGGTGTTGCAGGCTCGTCTGGTACGAGTGCGTTTACCGTCTTGCATGCAAGACAAGTCGTCGCAAGTTCGCGTTGAGAGTGAATGAGGTGAGAAGAGAATTCCCGCAGGATAGTCGCTTATTGTTTGTTTTTGCCTTTTAAGAGTTTTGCATGAATTTGGCACAAGGAAGTGAATTCAAACTCTTTTCCATGGAATGTGTACTTGCTACTACATTCCAAGATGGAATAATAGAACAAGCACACCAAGCAAGGAGAATTTATTCAAGACTTATTTCCTAGGATTAGGGTTTAAGTTCACTAGCTTGTTGAACTTTATTAAGTGTTTTTTGTAGCTTTTGTGCATAAATGTTTTTTAGATTTTTCTTTGTGAAATAACCCCTTGATGAGACTTGTACATCATGCTAAACAAGCTTACACTATTCCAAGATGAAATGAATGCAAGTGCCCCATGGAATAAGGCTATACACAATGGATCATTTCATGCATTTATTAAGTCTTTTTGGATTTTGTTTGAAGATGAGAAAGAAGACTCAAATCGAAAAAGGACAGAGCTATGGGAGACTAAGACACAACCCTAAGTTATTCATTGAAATGGTGGTCCTAATGGTTAGCGAGGTTTTTCTAATCCTAAAGAGAAAAAGGAAGAGAGAAAAGAAAAAGGATGCAACTTACTTCCTAAGGAAGATAAGTTGGTCCTAACAAAGGGAAATCCTACCAATCACATATATGGAAGGAAAAAGAGTGAAATAAAATGCATAAAGGGAATGCATGAAAATAAAATAAAAAGGATTAGGTGTAAGGAAACATACCTTTCCCTCCCTACAAAACAAAGATTAGTGTGCATTTTTATTTAAAATAATAAAGCAAACCCACAACAATTAAATACTAATAACTTTAGGACTCTATCTAAACTCTATCTTAATTCTAGAGAGCTAAAAAATGCTAAAACAAAAATTCAGCACCTACTACAGCCCCTAAACTAAAAAACAGCTATCAAATGCAACACACAAAGCAAACAACATACTACAGCTATCAAATAGCATAAAAAGGTAGGTGTAAAAAGTCAAATACAACATGCAAACAAAACAAACAACATGTATTCTACAACACCTATATGCAAAGTCAACTATGAAATGCAAAATACAAATTTGATTATTTTTATTTTTTTTAATGCACAAACTTAATGAAAAATGTACTACTTAAACATGAATATGCATTTAAACATAGATCAACATACATAATTGAAAGAACATGAGCATTTTTGAGAGAATTATGCAAGAATGCACCACATGATTGATTGTGCAACAAGTATGCAAAATATGGCACATGAACATGGCATATGAACATAATGAGCATTGATCATGAACATGCAATATGATAGATCAACAAGAATGTCAAGCTCAATGCAAAATTCAGAATTGAAACGATGTGAATGATATGATCAAACATGTAACCAAATGCAACCAAATGCACATATATACATGATTATGTGAAATGCCACATACCTTGATACAATGAAATGCAAAATGATTTAACGCAATGCGAAAGATGTAAAACAGAATGCAACATGATTATTCACATGCCAAATGATGCATAAACATAACAGCAAAATGCAAGAAATCAAATTATATACAAAGGAACACATAGACACATAATATGCAATATGAACGGAAGCGCGTCGAAACGACTTGAAATGGGGGAATGAGATGTCGAAACCAACCTAAAAAATTCCCTAAAATCAATACCTAAACATGTATGAACATTAGAGGCACTAGAAAACAAGACTAAGCTATCAAATAAACTAAAGTTCCAAAATCTAACAGCGTTAACCGGTTAACCAAATGGTTAACCGGTTAACAGACCTAAAACAACACTGATTTGTGGCTAAAACGCACGCGTTAACCGGTTAACCAAATGGTTAACCGGTTAACACTGATCAGAATGTGAAAAAAAGTTTAGAAATAAGTGCTTTTGGCCACAAACTTACTTCTAATAATCTCCAACACACCTAGGAACATGTTAATACGAATTTCAACTCAATTGGGGCTTATTTACAAATGCTAGATCCTATAACTTTCTACACCTTAACTTATAATCCATTACAAATCATAAATCGCAAGCAACACATAACGAAAACGTAATCGATCACAAGCAATGCGAAAAGCAATCAAAGAACGCCAAAGTGGCAAGATGAAGAGAATAACTTAAAGGAGAAGTGATTTAGATCACCAACCTACGAAGTGGAGAAGTGCTTCGGTGGATGTTGCCAGAATCAGAGCGTGATCGAAGAGAAAACCAAGAAAACCGCGAATCCGCAAAATAAATGCGTTCTTGATGCTTGAACCTTCGTGCACTTCTGATAAGTCGAAATCCTCACAAAAATAAGTAGCATCTTCTTCCACAATCCACAAATCAATGGAGGTTAGAGGATAAGCTTCAAGATCTTCAAGTTTCAACGTGAAACTTGAAGAGCTTCTTCAAAAAACTTTGGTGAAAAAGGGAAAATGGAGGAAAAGTGAGAGAGAAAAAGTGATTCTAGAAATTGTGAGAGAGTGAAAAATTTGGAAAACTTCTTGGGAACCTTTTGCATTGAAGTGATTAATGATTATATAAGGGCTAGGCTTGGAGCTAGGCTTGGGAATGGAGTTAGGTTTAGGAATGGAGTTAGGTTAGTAGTTAGTTAGGGTTAGGGTTGGAGAAGGAATATTCCTTGGAATATTCCTTGGAATACTCTAGAAGATTGTGGAACATGGTAGAAGCATCCAAGGGAAATGGAGTGGAATTGAAATGGAAAAACAAGAGGGAAATAATGAAAGGAAATATGGAAGGAAAGTGGAAGGAAAAGTGGAGGGAAAGGTGAAATTAACCACTTTTCAAATGATTTTTTTCTTAATTTTGTTTTAATGATTCCTCCATCATTTCTTGACCAAGTTTGAACCATAGGATCCTTGTAACCCTAATTTCATGATTTTGATCTTAAAAGTCAGGAGTCGACCCTTTTTACCTAGCTCGGTTGCCTTTTCCTCGATTCTTCGATTTTCAGTCATCTGGCTAATTGAACCTCTTCCGAAATGATTTTGTGGACGAGATTTGAACCCTAGGCACTTGACATCATATATAAGACAAAGGAATCATCTTTGAATCATAACTTCATGCAGAAGCCTAGTATAAGTGAAACCCTAATTTGGCATTTTTCATCAGGAGATGTTGCACTGCTTTCCTCCTTTGATCAAATCAAATTTTTCCATGGCCTGTGGCTTCAAATGAAGACTTGTGGGATATTGTGAACCCTTTGCACAAGGTTGAGAAGCTTTATGGCCCTGTGATTGCCTTTGTATAGCCTTCAGTTGCTCCAATCATTGATCACATACCTATGCCTCAGCTATGCTACACATGATGCAATGTTTTTGGTTATTTTATAAACTTATGTATGCTAAATGTTATGCAAAATGTTGGGGAAATGAAAGGGAAAATTTTGAGGTATTACAGCGACTTTGGAACATAAAAAACCGAGAAATATCATAAATATTAGGCAAGTCTACAATATTCATTACCAAAATAACAAGGCGGTGAGGGGGGATAGAACTGAAATGCAACAACTATTGAAACTTTTGGATGATAACATTAATGTATCTTGGTACTGAAAGTGCGAGGATAGAGTAAATGTTAGAGATATATATTGGACTCATCCTGATTCCATCAATCTTGAACATATCGTCAATGTTGAGGGTGGCAATAACTATGGGTTTCGAGTTGTTTCTACCTTACCTGGTAAAGGAGAAAATAATCACACACTTAGGTGGATTTCAAATCTACGTTACTTTGTTCAAGTTTATTTTAAATGCGATGCATTATACGACTTACATGACCAGAGTGGACATCTCATTCAACAACAAAAGTCGAGACTTGACCGAACCATTTTATGGAAAGAATGCAAACGTTCATCAAATTGAGCGAGATTGAAAGAAAATCAAATAGACAAAAGGCAGAGGATGTACCACCCATAAATATAGATTTAGTTTGCGACAAATATTTCAATTCATTTTAGTTTTTATTCAATAATATGTTGTATTTAATCTTGTATTAATATTAATGATGTCTAATATATACATTTTCAAATATTTCTGTTTCACATATACATTTAATACATGTTTTGTTTTTGTTTGAAATAAAATTTCATTCTACTTTGAGTGGTTATGGAAATACATATTCGGATTAAGATAATAAGGTGGTACGAGAGATGCATTTTCGAAACATCCCCTGATTCGAGATATAATTTCAGGGTTTATATATGTCTAAAACTACTATAAGTATGACCTCTTGTGTCATGTTTCGTACCAATACACATTACACCTGAATGAACAACAATTAACATGTCGCATATGTCTACTTCAATGGTGCAAAACCCTCTAGCTGATCTGGAATACATGCTGCATGATCTCCTATCTCACAGAGACAATCGAAAAATTGTGTAGCTCGGGGAAAGATTGACCGCATTCAATAACTTTAAGCTGAAGTCGTGTGTATATGTAAGGGCTGCGTGAAATATATTTTTTCCGTTTAGAAACAAAACTTTTGATCGAGGTGGAAACAATAATTTCGAGATCAGTCGAAGATATTATAAAGATGTTGAAACGTCTACCTGAATATTGAAATGTAATATTAGATTTATGTTAACATCACCTATGTTAAATGCTTATTTTATGTTATCAATGATAACTTTATTTTGTCAACCTATAACTTACTGATTTTTTTTTTGCTTTTCTACTTCAGCTTCGATATGCTAAGGAAATGCAACTTCGTAAAGTTTAAGGCGATGCATTTTTGGATGCAAAATAGACACAAATATGAGGCGTGACCCAAAAATCAGCTTTGATTGTATGTAGTTATGATATACATCTTCGAAATCTGAAGATATTATATTATTTTCACGAGATGTGCTAGTAAATCATAAGGTGCATTAATAAATTTCATAATAATATTATTATGGGGTAAATATACAAACTCCCTACCATTAGGGAGGGATTTGGTTTTCCCCCCTTTAAGTTTTTTTAATTGATACCCCCTTATAAAACCCAAAACCAGAAATTATCACCCCCTTTTACTTCAATACTGACTTGGACAAGGGTGACTGGGCACTACGAAGCTGACTGTGTAATGTTTTGCAATACGAAGCTGACTGGGCACTACCAACCCTTTCTTATCCTTGCAGCCAATCCATACCAAAAACCCTCACTCTTCCTCCCAACCGTAACAACAACCCCCACAACCACACAAATCAAAACCGCAGATAAAGAGAAGAAGATTGAGAACAAAAACAGAACCGATTGCGAGAGAAAATAGAACCCACCAAAACCATAATAACCACAACAATCATCAACTCAAACCCAACCACAACCCTTTCATAAAACCTTCATAAACTCATAAACCTTCCTTAAATACAATAAACAAAAATCCAAAAATCCAAACCGCAATGAACAAATCGTGAGACTGAGATTCATAAACATTGAGAAACTGAGGGAAAGAATCGAAATAGATGAAACAAAACCGAGCTTGAATCCATCTGAACCTTCAACACAACTCCATGAATCAGCAACTCATAGCTCAAATTATCAGAGCAAGAGCAAGCCTTAAGAACCCATAGCTCCATGACCCGGGGTCGAAATTTGTGGAAAAACTTGTTGAATTTGGTGATGATGAAACTAGATCGCGGTTGTTTTTTAGGGCATGAAGAGATAGTGAAAAGGAAATGAGGAAGGTTGAGGAGAATGGAAAAGCGGAAGAAGGAGAGGGTTTGAGTGGAAAAGTGAGTGGCAGCTTTGAATCTGAATTTGACGTTGAAATGTTTGGCTTTTGCGGTAAGGCGAATTCGCCATGATTGATGTTCTCTCTCCTTCTTTGCTTCCATTCCACCATTCCCGAACAGAGAATGAAAGTAACCGTTTGAGTGAGGCTTCTTACATAATTGTTTAGAATACTTTTTTAGTGTGAATTGAGATGAAAAATTTTGGTGTAAAATTTTCAAGGTTTTGATGTCTGGGTTTGATCTAGACCCACCGATACACCAAACACAACATGGCCACTGAGAATCAAATTGGGGTTTAAGAAATTTGTGAAAAAATTGTGTTTTTAGAGAGAGAAACTCAAAGGGTTGTTGGGAAAGGAATGGAAGGAATGATAGGAAAGTTGGGAAAGAGTTTGCGATGATTGTCGGCGTTTGGTGGTCTTAGGTTGCCGACGTTTGCTGGTGGTGTATATGAAACATCAAGGTATGAAGAAGAAATAGGTTGTGATGACATGGCATGATGATGTGGAAAAATAATTGAAGCATAAAATCATATTTATATCCCAGTCAGCATTTGTGTTAAGAGGGACGATAAAATCTGATTTTGAAAATACCAAATCACACCCAAATGACAGGGGGATTTCTATTAAAAAAAACTTCAAGGAGAAATACCAAATCACATCCAAATGACAGAGATTTGTATAATTATCCCTATTATTATTATTATTTTTTTATTTTATTTTATTATTATTTTAAATACATCTAAAATATATATTTAAGAGTAAACCCATAAACATTTAGAATTAGAGTATTCCAAACATTCGATAATGAAAAAAAATCAGATATTTTTACCTATCTATCGTAAATATTGGCAGCATTTGGGTTACTTTCGTCCCAACACTCTTCATTCCGACATAGCTTCACACACTTCACAACCCATTCTCTCTCAGACACATTTCTCTCCTTTACATCTCCACCCGCCTACTCTCTCTCTCTCAATCAGATTAGGGTTTCTTCTAGGGTTAGGGTTTCACCTTCTAATGCATCAAAACCCCTAATTCCAATCTACATCAAACAATGTACAACTCTATCAACATGTCCGACCAGATCAAGAACAACGAAGAAGGTGAAAATCACATCCATTACGATTCTCACACCCTTGAAGACGGTTCTGGCGATGGAGAAGGACCAATCCAAGATGTTTCCATCGAAGACGTTTACGTTTCCGGTGATGGTAACCACGCTGACATGTCAATTCAACGATTCGATGATTCTAGCCAGCTCACGCTTTCGTTTCGTGGTCAAGTTTATGTCTTTGATTCTGTTACCCCTGAAAAGGTTCGTTTTCTCCCCGTTCCTTTTTTCCCTCTTTTCACTAAAAATTTGCCTTCAATTTTAGGGGAATTTTAAGATTCAAGTTTTGTGTTACAGGTTCAATCGGTTTTGTTACTGTTAGGAGGATGTGAACTATCATCGGGTTCCCAATGTTTGGACTCATCGCCCCTAAATCAGAGAGTATAGATATACATTAAATATTATTATACACTCCTAGATTAGATTAGATATTATTGCTTTAGAATTTTAATCCCGAGCTGAAGTTACTTACAGATGTTTTTTTTTTCTTTTAAATTATTTGGGTATTGGTGTAGACTGGTACCGAATTTCCTACAAGATGTAGTCAGCCACAACGAGCAGCATCCTTGATTAGGTTTCGTCAGAAAAGGAAAGAGCGAAACTTTGATAAGAAAGTTAGATATGAAGTACGTCAAGAGGTTGCACTAAGGTCTGAATCTGATTGTAAGCCTAGTTGTTTTCTAGTTAAAACTTATTGTGTTATTAGATTTTACTCTAGTGTATGACATAATTAAAGGGACAATTCTGACTTGGTTGCAACTTGCAATGAATTAAATCAAAACTCGACTCCTTCCGTCCCAGGATGAGTATCGCATTTGCACCCACAAAATGTCCCAAGATTGTAGAAGGATTCAATCCTAATTTGATGAGTAATTTTGTTATGCTATGTTGACATATTAATGGAATGGTTAATTTCCAAAGAGTATTGTTGAATCTAGGTGTAATGAATGCACACTCATTATTCTTTCTTATTTAATTTCTTTGTATGTTTTGGGATCTTGTTATTCACTCCTTGAAGCTATTTTTTTCTAGGCTAAAATAGATGTACTATCAGTGGGTATATTCTTAAAGCACTACGCTCGTATTTCTTTTGATGAGTGATATGCATGAAGTTACTTTTCGTAATCTGAAGATTTTAGTTTCTAGCTATTTTCCTTGTGTACACATGTATGTGAATCTGATATGACAAGCACGTTAGATTTTAAATTTAAGGTGTAGAGGCGGGAAGATAAATTAAATAAACATATATTTATACTTGTAAAACATTGAACACTGATGCCTCATCGCCCAGTGAACATCTTTGCTCCCAATTGCTGGTGTTGGAGCATTGCACTGTTATGGATGAGTCCTGCAAACAGCTCTCGGTGACTGAAGTGCATGACACTCCTTCCTCTGATTTGCAACATTCTGTCTGTTTACACCATACACTACCCTCTCAACTTTTGTAGTTTTTTTTTTTTTTTTTTTTTTTGTATTCTTTCTTCCAAGTAAACTGCCGATCAAAGAGGGAATTTTTTTTATTTTTTTTACGTTACTGTCTTTTTAGTTTATGGCAATTGAAATTGCTGTCCTTCCTTTATGGGTAATAGTCCGTATTTTCCTTTCATTTAAATATTATAATACCTGTTAGACTTTCAATATGGTGTAACTTTTTCATCAGGATAATTGATGAAAGCATTTTCATTTTTGTTTACTGAAACTTCTTTTACTGTTGATTTGTTTTGAAGTCCAGTGGGTTTAAAGTCATTAGGATTAGTAATTAGATTTGCTACACGTATTTGCAGTAGTTTCATTGCTGCTGCTGTATTCTCTGTAGCAGCCATTCTACGCCGTTTACTCTTTCACATATAGCATTTTTGGGGGTATGCACTCCAAGCTCTGTTTTGTATCTGTCTTTAACCACTTTATATTCTTATTACTATGTTACTGATTTAGGAGATAAATATTGACCATAATAAGTTCAAAGACAAAACAAACATTAGTGCTTACGTGCTTTCTGTTCCTCCTGACATCTGCAAAACTTTAATTGAATACAAAGTGACTTCAAGTATAATTCATACTATAATAGTGTACTCAATCAGTACGTTGGATGCTTTATACATAGGCCAATTTTATTTAGGGGTGGCAAAACTGGCCCGGCCCGCTAGGCATGCCCATTTGCCTGCATTTTTTCACGGGCCGAGTCAAGGTTTTAGACTCACGTCCTCTACCATGCCCACCCCGCTTTTTGCGGGTGCAAGCAATAATGGGCATGAAGCTTTGCAACTTTTAGGCTTTAGGGGTGCAGAGTCCGGCCCGCCCCTCATCTTTTATGTGAGCGAGCCAAGGTTTTAGGCCTGCTTCCTCTACTATGCCTGCCCTCCCCGTCCCGTTTTTGCAGGCTTTTACTGGGTTGGTATGCCCGTTTACCACCTCTACTTATATTGCTAGCATGCTTTAGTGAAAGGTTATATTTCGAACTCTGATATTTGGTTCTATGGCATCTTCATTAAACACACCCTTTATGTTTGGTCTATTTTGTGAAAACTCAACACACTTGTCTCATATATTGATCACTCATTTAAAAATTAAAAGTTCATTGACTTTAATAATATACCAATCATTAACAGTATCTCCAAAAGACTGTTGCCAGTGTTCCTCTTTATTGGGATGTGCCAGTTTGGATTGTATTGACAAATGTCTTGGTGCCTCGGTATTTGTTCATAATTTGTTTTCAACTTTATTTGCACCATACCTATTTCTTTTCTATTTCTTAATGCAGGATGCAACGGAGTAAGGGCCAATTTACATCAGCTAAGAAACAAGATGGAGCTAATAACTGGGGATCTGATCCAGAGTCAGGGCAAGATGCGGTTCAATCTGAAACTGCGTAAGTTTTTGACTGAATATGGGTTTGGTGGTGCTGTTTTAGATGTGACATTAGATGTTTTACTGTCTCCTTAATTTGCTTGGTTGTACAGATGCACACACTGTGGAATCAGTTCAAGATCCACCCCTATGATGCGAAGGGGGCCATCTGGCCCAAGGACACTTTGCAACGCTTGTGGTCTTTTTTGGGCAAATAGAGTAAGTATTTATCATCCATATCTTTTGTTTTGGGTGGGAATCCTCTTGTTCATGTTCATCTATCTAGAGCAATTGAAAATGAATATAGATAAACTTTTTCCTCCACGTCTCTCTCGTGTTATGGGTCAGACCCTTGGTCATGGGTCTCACTTTACTTTGCTATTAAAGATTGACTTGTGCTCCTGCAGTGTGGACAGATTATTCTTCACACCAGATGACTTTGATGTAGAAGTGAGTGTTATATCAGCTAGATGTTAGTCGCAGAGCTCTCATTTTAAGCAGAGGCTCTCGCCTTCTAGTCAACTGTTTTTTTTTTCATTTTATTGGAAATGCAAAACAGATATGCGAGTTGTTGTCTGAGAGTTGGTTTCATTTTGAGAAGACGTTGAATGCTTACGTGTTTATTAACTTCTACACAATCATCATTGCAAACTCTTGCAAATTTTTATGTCTAATATTTGCTCTTGCTATTTGTGATCATCAAAATCTTTGGATGTCCATTTTGTTGATATTGATTTCATTGCATTTGTAAACTATTTTTTCTTCATGAGTGGCAAATGTTTATTTAAACTCTTTTGTCTCCCATTTCAAAGCACATCAAAGGAGGTGCATCTGTATTCTTGCAAGCATTAAATTCAAATTTATCCAACCGTGAATCTAATGGTTCTAATTGTAGAGCCGCCAGTAGTTGCGCATTCTGACAATGAAATTTTGCAGGGTACTTTGAGGGATCTATCTACTTCTAGGAGAAACCATGAACAGCACACTCTTCCGCCACCTGATCAGGTATGCTGTCATTCACTAGTTTGGGTATTGTTTAATTGTGTTTTGGGGAGTACAGCAGTCACATTTTGAAGAAATTCTGCAGGGTACTTTGAGGGACCTTTCTAATTCCAAGAGGAACCATGAACCCCTCACACTTCCACCACCCGAGCAGGTATGTTTCTATTGACTACAATGAGTTAATGTTTGCTCTTAGTGGTAGTAAATGCATCCTTTTACCTCTTGTATACACTTGATGATGACCAGGTCAGCGAGGTTAATGACTTGAACTGTGAGACTGCTCTTCCTGCGCATAATGATTCTGTTGAGGATAAAACAGCTTTGACATCCGATCAATGAGTTTTCCAGTCCCAGAAAATGACAGTCAATGACTCTGCGCTCCCGGGTTTATTGTAATTCCACTCGATTCGACTGATAGAATGTACTACAGCTCTAGAGAGGCTCTCATCAACACACAAGGTCGATTTAAGATGTGCTCTCGGAATAGTCGTACTAGCTGTTTATTTATGAATGTATAAAGTGGAATTTGAATGATGAAGATTTGTTTTCATTGGGTGGACGCCAGTTTTAGTTTGATATTTAAATTAATGTAAAAATGTGCCCAACAGTATGCAATAGTTCCGATGGAATATTTTTCCTCTTCTCATTAATGACATGGTGAGTAGGAAAAAAAAATTATTGTGGTTATTAATTTTAAGTTAAATGCACTTTTTTTAATCAAAATTAATTTTGTTTTATATTAATTGAATTTTCATCTCTCCGTTTTACTTGGGCTCCTGCATAGTTTTAAAACCCGGACCGGTCATCGATCTATTGGATCATTGAGGTATTGGTTAGATTAGGGAGTCAGAAGGTTTTACCCTACACCCCCACAATTAATCTTATACCCCTACATCAAATATTTTTTGACTAAAATGCCCTTGTATAAATAGTTAAAAACTCAGATTTTCTTTTCATTTTTACCTTTCATCCAAAGTTACTGTACAAGAATTTTTTTTTGACATCCAGACGAATTTACCGGAAGACTTAAAGTAAGTCTTCCGGTTTGATTTTTCACGTATCGGAAGAGTTTTTGCAAGTGTTCCGGTACCGGAAGACTTTGTGAAAGTCTTTCGGTTTAATGTGTTTTTTAAAAAATACTTCCGGAAGACTTTGAGGAAGTCTTCCGGAATGATACGTGATTGGGAAGTCTTCCGGATGACTTTAAAAAAAGTCTTCCGGTATGGTTTTCCACAAACATGTGTACCGAAAGTCTTTATGAAAGTCTTCCAAAATTTTATTTATTTATTTATTTTTATTTTATTTTTGTATTAACTTTTTTTTATTGTTTTTTTCTTCAGTGGTGCGTTCACGAGGCAGAGATGTGAGGATACCGGTTCGATTTATGAGACGGGACCATACGTCTAGTAGGACACACGTAGATGATGTCGGTACATCTGCAGCTGCAGTAGATCTAGTTGGATATCCTGGAGGTCCGTACGATACCCAGACGATTATGGTTCGGTAAGGTAAGGAAATTATAATTTTTTTACTACTGAAAAAAATTGAAATTATAATTATTTAGTATTGAATAAAAACTGAAATTATAAGTATCTATTGTATAATTTGTTTAATTTTATTTGATTTTATGAGAGAGGTGCAAAGAAGGAGTCGAAGGTGGCAGGACATGGATTGAAGTTGACCCATATGGTTCCACAGCAGCTTCCACCGGAGATTGAAGCTTTCATATCTAGGTCTGGTTTAGCTTCCCTACAGAGAACCAGTTTGAAGAAGATCGATGCAAACTTAATTTCTGCATTTGTTGAGAGGTGGCATCTAGAGACATCTTCATTTCACATGATCTTCATTTCACATGTCGTTCGGTGAAATGACGATTACTCTGGATGATGTGTCATGTTTGTTTCATTTGCCTATCAGGGGTATTCTGGACCCCTCAACCCATCAGTGAAAACCTAGTTGTTGAGTGGGTCGTTGACTACCTTGGAGTGTCAGCGAGAGTGGCACTATACCAGGTCCGTGAGTTCAGAGGTTCGTACTACAAGATTGAGTGGTTATATGATCGATTCGTAGAGCATCGAGCTGCTTCATCGTGGGTATATGCGACCAGATGTTATTTGATGATGTTAGTGGGTTGCACGATCTTTGCGGATAAGTCGTTTACACTTGTGGAGGCACGATACCTCGCATTATTTAGGGACTTGGATGGGTTGTCGAACTATAGTTGGGCAACAGCTGCATTGGTGACCTTGTATAGGTATCTTGGAGATGCGTCCATGTTCAGTTGTAAACAGCTCTCGGTGGTTATCCGACTCTCTTACAGGTATATATTTAAATTCAGTTTATTGATTTTTTTTAAGTCTAATGTTAATTTTATTATGTTCATTATGTTATATTTAATTATTATGTTATTGTTTTTTTAACAGTGCTGGATTCATGAATATTTTCCTACACTTGGGAAAAAAGGAGAGATTTGGATATCAGCTCAGAATTGTGGTCTTCCGCGAGCGATGAGGTGGACATACAAACAAGGTGCGTTAAAGGTGGATGAGTTGCGACCTATTATGGATGAGCTGACACCGACCGATATCATATGGCGGCCATTCGAGGATCATAGAGTTCATCGTCTTTTTGATGAGATTTCTCTATATAGGGACTGTTTGAGGTGGGGCGACACTATTGTTTCATACATGCCTGACAGGTGTCTTCGACAGTTTATAAACCGTCAGTATATTCCACCTACACCTATTGATCTTAGGATGACTGGTGATATTGATGTTGAGTGGATTAGTTGCATCCAGAGTGTTGGGCAGGTGATTCGTTCGACTGCACTGGTGACTATCCCATTTGAGGTAGAGGATGGGTATCTTGAGTGGTATTATTGTGTTTCGCATCCTCAATTGGTACCGCCTAGCCATGATGAGCCGAGAGTTGCATCTATTCCTGAGTACGACGCGGGACCATCTGATCCTGCCTGGGGTTGTGTGTCTACATTGATTCAGCGCTACCTTCAGCATAATGCAGCTGAAGAGGATGATCCACATTTTGCTGATCTGTTTGCAGCTTTACGTATTGCTCGTTCACAGTGATCTATAGTTATGTTTATGTTATATGTTATTGATATTTTTTAGACTTGGTTTCTGAATATCTTGACATTTGAACTTATATGTACGATCTTATTTATGTTATATGTTATTGATAGTTTTTAGACTTCAAAATTGAAATTAAAATTTAATTACATAGATTATAATTCATAAAGTGTTGCAAACATATAATATAATTCATGAATAAAAATGAATAACATAGTTTATAATTCATAATGTGTTCGTAATATAGGCGTAAGTTGTTGCCAATGTTGTAGACGTGCTGCAAATCCTACCATCCACGATGTTGCTGCTGGATAACGAAAGTTCTTCCAATCTGTTATCACTGGTGGCAATGTAAAACCTTCTTTCATGTTAACCTGTATACAAAATTAAACAAAACATTATTTAACATTACTCAAAACATTTACTAATAATATCTAATTATAACAATGTTTACCTGAATTCAATGATTTGAGTTTACAAATTCAATGCAATAAAATGAGACATTCGGTGAAAATGTAGTTGTCATAGGGAAGAAAGTCAAACATTCGAATCCTAAACAGACAAGTACCACATTATACCGATTCGCAATCACGTAACCCATGTCTGGTAGAGTCAACCATTTATTTGGTGGTTGAGAACCACTTCCCTCTATCTTCAAAGAATCTCTCACTTCAACTAACCGATCAGCAAATAAATTGGCATATAAAGTTGATCTTTCATTATGTATAATTTCCAACTCCAAGTCCCGACGAACCATTGGCCAACCATCTTCAGCATAACCCTGCAATGAAGCAATCACTCTAAATCCATAATTACCATCTGACAATACGTTGACTACATCATCAATAAATGACCTAATATGATTAGGAAATTGAAGGATGAACTGTTTAGATGATTGTGCAGTTTGTGATAATTTCAACTTCTTTTTCACAAGTTGTGATGGTTGAGATTTCTTTTTTGAATTTTGTGATGGTTGAGATTATCGTTGTGAAGATTGAGATGCTTGATCAACATACTCATGATACGAAGGATCCATGTAAACATCATACCCTACAGGTTTTTTGTCTTTTTTCTTGACTCCACCTTTTGTTTTTATTTTTTTAGGTCGTGGTAACAAAGAAGTTGTCGTGGGAAATGCAAGTTCATAAACCCTATTATGTAATGCCCTTCTTCCAACAACATCTTGTGACCTATACCTTTTCCATAACTCATCCATTGCAGATTTCATACCCACCTCTGATTCCTCATCTAAGTCTTCTTCCAACTTAATTTCCATACTTAGTTTCCTCCAATGTACATGCACAACGTCAATTGGTATCGGAATACCACTAATTCTATACCCTACCAACTCTCACGCGCAAGGTAATCCATAGGTTGTTCTAAGAGTACAACGACATTTGTCCTTGTTAGTTCCAATATAATCAATTCTAGTTAACTCTTCAGCAACGCGCCTCAATGCAGCTCGCGGCACTGAAGTACGTAAATATGTGTAAAATAGACTTGAATAGACATGTGCAACTTCATACACACTCTTTTGAAAAGAAGCTTGAATGTTGCTAATTTGTACCTTTAAGTTGTCATTCATGGCCTCCCAACATTTGACAATGTCACAAATACTGTTACCTAACATCTGCTTTAACTTCCAGTGAGCAGACTCAACCCTATAATAATACATATTTAAACTAAGTAAGAAAAATACAAAATTCACAAAAATTATATTTTGGGATCTAAATCAAAACATACTGATTAGTCGTCGTGTTACCCATATGTAGGACTCGATTAATCCATGCGCAAATAAATCTCTGTCTATGTGGTGTCAACCATGTGTCGTTCACGTACCCAAAAAATTTAGGACAATCAACACACTCCTGCTCAAGTTCTTTTAAATGTTGAGCATACTCAACCTCATCACTATCCCATACAACATCCGCCCATAATTTGTCAATTGACTCTTGCATATCAGGAGCCACTAATAGTTTCCTTTTTGCACCAACATTTTTGTTAATGTGAAACTGACATAGCAAATTATTTGTCCTTGAAAACACAGTCTCAACGAATTTCATCAAAGCAAGATCTCTATCTGTCATCATCACTTGTGGAAACAAATCTTTCTTCACAAACAATTGTTTAAGCTTATCTAGCACCCAACAAAAAGTATCAGTCTGCTCAGACTCAATATACGCAAATGCGACAGCAAAAGTCAACTCAGTTGATGTCATGCCAACAATTTCAAACAAAGGTTGCCTGTATTTGTTTGTCTTATAAGTGCTATCCATAACAAACACAATAGGAAAAATATTCAACAACTTAACTGGATTTGGATGTGCCCAAAATATATCTTTAATAACTTCAGAGTCGTCTCTTTTTCTACTCCAATAAACATAACCTGCAACCTCGATAAGCTTAAATAAATGTTGTATCTCACTTCTAGGACCTCTTATCTATTTTTCCATCATACTCTTTTGCTTGTATATTTGTGTGATCCGAGTGGCACAATATGGATCTCACTCGTGCAAGGAATGCAATATATTTCTAGGTGCAACCTTTCTCTTTGTTAAATCAGCAACATGTTGCTTCTGATCCGCTGTCAACCTACCAACAAATGAGTGACCTTCTAATCTATCAGGTAAATTATGGTTATGAACGCCACATTTTACCTCAATCTTCCATCCAGATCCATCTTTTGCCGGAGTCGACCTGATCTTAAATGGACATCCACATTTTTTCGTCGCACTTTCGATTCCACTACGAATATCCTTGTATTTCCCACCTTTATCACAACCAAATATTATTTTGTTACTTCTTCCTCTCTTGCCTGTTTGTGTATCTGAACGAGTGATGATGACCGTCACTTTATTTCATAATCTGGTGTCTTTAACCCATCTTATCACCTCATCTCGTGTACCAAATCTCTCTGACGTTGTAAATACATCTGACGTATTCACACATATCGGTTTTTTTTCGTATATAGGTACTGCACCTACACAATAAAATATTTTTTAATAACAAATTATAAAAAAATTAAAATAAAAAAAAAATTACACACCGGAACACTTTATGTAAGTCTTCCGGTATTGTACTCGATACAAACCGGAACACTTACATGAAGTGTTCCGGTACACATACACATGGCTACCGGAAGACCTAATGGAAGTGTTTTGTACCGGAACACTTACATTAAGTCTTCCGGTGAACAAAAATAACAAAACCGGAAGACTTTCCCAAAGTCTTCCGGTTTGATAAATAACGTACTGGAATTCATTCTTTAAGTCTTCCGGAACGTGTTTTTTTGGGTCACTTTTTCGAGAATCTGACGGTCTGACATAAATGGTAAAAAATAAAAAATAATAAAATATAATCAGGGTTATAATAATTATTTTAAAAAATATGTAGAGGTAAAAGTATAGATGTGGGGGTATAGGATAAAGCCTTCATGGAGTCACTAGTTAATTAATTATATATAAATTAAAAAAATATGTATCTGACTGCATGACTTTTAATTCATTATATATAAATTAAAAAAACATGCATAACTTTTAATTCATTATATATAAATTAAAAAAAAACATGTAATAAAATTCTCATAAATTTCATAACTATTTAATCATTTTTATAATTTTAACATTACTTAGTTATTATAAATAATAACAAAATTGAATTTTAAAATAGAAACATGAGAACTTAAGAAAAATAAAAATAGGAAGATCAAAATTATAATTATTTTTAAAAAATAAATATAAAGTGATTAACTTGTTGGATCAAGAAATCCATCGGTTCATTGGTCTGATTAACAAATTGTCTGAATCACATCAGTTTTTATCAGGTCAATAGTAATTTTGGTCTAATGATCTTATAAGACCGTTTTACTCTCTAGTTCACGGTCTATTAGATTTGACTAATCGAAACGATTTGGGTTTTAAAACACTACTCTGATGTTTTCATATCTTTTATGTTCGGTCCTTGAACAAACTTTGGAAGAGTTGGAGAATGGGGTGTGTTTTTTCTTGGTGTTTGATCTGATCTGATCAGGAGGAACCTTCCAGTTGTGAGTAGCTTCTACGGTGGAGGAAATGGGGGTGTACCTGCAAAGTACTCCAATGCCAAAGTGAGAGTATGCTTAGGGAGTAAGAGCAAGTACAAAAAAGGTAAGAAAATATAATACCTGACCCTCTAGTGAAAGAGGGTTTTAATAGTGTGCCCCCAACGCTGGGCCAAGGTTCCAATATGGGTTGGATCATCTAGGCTCAAGGGGGGAAATTCCCGAATTTGCGTAGGAGTAGTTAAGACCTAGCACGTGGTCTTGCCCCTGGTCCAATTGTTCCGCAAGTCTAGGAGAGTATTGCGGATGGAGTTGACTATAGGAGTGGAGCATGTTGGGGAGGTGCTTTCTCCACGCCCTTATCTGGGCCCTGGGCTTGTGCCTGACGACCGGATTGTGCCCGACATGCTTGGTGCTAAGTCCAGTCCAGAACAAGAGCCCCCCAAGTCGCAACTCTGATGCGGAATGATGACTTAAGGGTGGAATTTTTGTCAGGCATGTCGCGCAAGGTGGTTTGTTGATTCTAGAATTGGAATGGGCTGGTATCGAGGGGAAACACTTGCTCGAGGCCATTCATGGCCGTTGTTTGACAATGGCGGGCGTATTTCCCTTGACGCTTTTGACTGTCGAGGAGGATCACGTGCTCGAGGTCATTCATGGTCGTTGTTTGACCACGGCGGGCGTATGAAGTTTCCCTTGGCGTTTTTCGATGTCGAAAAGAATCATGTGCCTGTTACTTTGAAGGACAGAGATTTGTGGCTTTTTGGAAACTCAAAGATGACGCGTGTCTTTCCCTTCGTTTTTTGTGTCATAATGGCAATTAATGTCAGCCTCCTAGTTTCTTGCGTGGCGGCGCATTAAATGTCATGATTACCTAAGCGAATCTAGGTAGCCTAGGCAATTTTTTCCTAGGCGCGTTTTCCCGTGTGGTTACTATAAAAGAGTTTGTGGGGGAACTTCTCCTCACTTCTCTCTTTCGCTACTCAATTCTCCACGGACGATCGCCGAAACTCCTCTGCTTTCAATGGAAAGTTTCCTACTGCCGTCTAAACTGCCGTAGTGTTTCCTCGCTGTCATACGTTCAAGTAAGTGTCATCACCTTTTCTGGTATTGGTAGGGATTTTTCCAGTGGTTATTCACCGGAGCAGTCGAGGAGGCCCCTCTTAGGTTTGCTCTTATGAGTTTTTTGATGAATCCTCCGGTCAGTGCAATCGTTTTCCGACGAGTATTCCTTGGGAATTGTCGAGGAAGACCCTCATCAGACATTAGCCAAAGGGTTTTTGATGAATACCCCGGGCAACATATGAACTTTCTGATGAATCCACCGATCAACGCATGTGTTTTCCGGCGAGTATTCCTTGGGAACTGTCAAGGAAGACCCTCCTGTAGCGTATGCATCCCCGGAGGAAGGTTCTTCCCGTAGTCTCTTTTGCGGTTGTTTCTTTCTCCCCTTGTTGTTTGTTACTTTCCCCGACTATGATCCTCGCCCTTTCACTTGAATTGCGGTGGAATGGGGGATTTGATGTGACGTCGAATTCATCTATCTCCTTTGCTTTTCAGGTAAATATGGACCCACACGGAATGGAAAAGGATGTGAAGGTGGATGAAGTGAATGGAGACGTTAAAGTGGACGAGCCTGAAGTGGAAGAGCATGAAATGGACGAAGATGTGCCCACTACCTATGTTGCGCTCGACTTGTCATGGATCGAGGAGGTACCTTCGGAGACGGGTTCTCGCTTCGTGAAATGCTACACCCCAAAATTTTCTCTCTTATTTATCACCAATTCCAAGTAGCTTATGCTTCAATTCCATGTTATTTAGCATTTCTTTCAGGCATTGCATAAAAAAATAAAGCATACATCATCGGTCAAGGCATGAGGCATATGATCAAGGGTTATTCAGGGATAATATCAATTATCAGGTCTCAAAAGAAAAATAATCTCAGAACGAATGACCAAGGAGGATATCCAAGATTTCTCACCAAAAGAATTTTTTTTCAAATTTTGGGTCAAGTAAGCGGTTACCACCCTGATAGTAACCGGTTACCACGTGCAAATTTAGAAAAAAATGTAATTTTTCAACTTAGAGGGATTTTCATACTTTGTACTTCAACATTGCATTTCATTCTACTAATTTCCAAGAGAATATTCTAAGAATATTCTATCATATTCCAAAGGAATATTCTAAGAATATTCCTAACTAACTTTTAACTAACTCCTAAGCTAATCCCAAACCCAATGCCCAAACCAATGCCCAAACCTCACTCCTAACTCAAACCACCCTCCAAGTCTAACATGTATATAAGCATTTTTCTCTCCAAACCTCACAATAACAATTCATTTTTCACAATTTTCTCTCATCACTCTCATTTTTCTCTCACTTTTCTCTCATTTTCCAAAACCCCATACAAAGCTTCATCTTCCAAAATTCTTAAAGTTTTGCGTTGAAACTTGAAGAATTTGAAGCTAAACCTCCATCATTGCATTGATTTCATGGATTATTGAAGAATTTGCTACTGTTTTGGTGTTAATTTCACATCTTGGAAGTTATTCTTGAAGAAGTTCATCAAAGTTTTCATCAAATCACATTTATTTTATCTATTATCGCGGAAGATCTTCGGATCTACAGTTTTCTCTTCTATAGCGTGTTGATTCTTCATAGCAACAATTACCAAAGCAAACCTCCACTTTGTAGGTTGGTGAAACTCATAATCACTTCTGTTTTAAGTTATTTTGTATTTTCTCGACACGCGCGTTCTTTGCGTTTTGTTGATTTTTTATGCTTTAATTAATTGGATCGTTAGGGTTTGGAATCTTGATGTGTTTGTGGTTCCAATTAATGTTAAATTGTTGTATTTAGGTGTAATTTTCGTGTTCAATTGATAGACATTACATTAGAGCTTATTTGAATAAGCTGGTGCTAAATTTTCCAAGAAACAACAGAATTTTTTATTTTGGTCTTGAAGTAACCGGTTACCACTCTGGTAGTAACCGGTTACCTGTTGTAATTTGTGCAAAAAACTGGTTTTTTGAACTGGTAACTGATTACCGCCCTGGTAGTAACCGGTTACCACTGAACTAGAATGAAAAAATTCTTGTTTTTTCTTGCATTTTCGGCATCCATTCCCCTCCGATCATCATGGATCTTTAGTATATGATTTTAGGGAGTTTTTAGGGGATGTTTTGGTGTAGGTTCATGTAGTTTCGAAGTCTTTCGACGCGCATGTTGTTCATTTCAGATCTTTCGCATAATTGTGAATTTGTGCTCATGATGAATTGTGAATGTGGTTACAATGTTTGAACCTCATTGTTAGCATGTTAATAATGATTTAAAGTTCTATTTTGCATCATTTTCGTGATTGAGACATGTTTTGGACACTCACGCGCATAATCGAACATGTTGCATCTTAATTGATAAAAGTACATGATCCATGTATGCTTGCACATGTTTTTGATTGCATGATTGCTTCATGTTTATATTTCATTTGTTAATGTTTTCATTAGATTAGAATTCATTGTAATGCATATTCATTTTGTTGCTTTCTTGCATTAAAGTTTCATCTTTTGGAAAATGCACTAGTTTATGGAAAATCCATTGATGAAAAATGTTGGAAATGCTTGCATTCATGTATCCATGTACATGTTAATCATGTTGCATTCTTTGATGTTGCATTCTTTGATGCATATCCATGCATTGGTTGCTCATGCATTTTGTAAACACCCCAAATTTGCCCTCTGGCTTTTATATCTTTGTGAGCTTCTCGTTTGCATATCATACGCATTTTTGCATACCATTTGCATGTGCATAAGACATGGGATCAGCATCTTCTGAAGAGTTAAGGTTTCAAGTCATCATTTGCAGATTATCAGAAGAATTCAAGGCTTTGGCTTGCAGCCGTCAATGGAATTTCCTCATGTAGCTGGATTAGGGCTTATTTCCCTGATAAGGATTTCAAGTATAAAAACTATTCACCATTTCATTTGGCTCGTCATCATGGATTTCTGCTTCATCAGGGCTATTTCTCAGGCAGTGAGTGCTCAAAGTCAAGTTGTGGCGGGATGAGTTTGTCAGGTCATCAAGTTGTAGTTTATGAGAAGTTTTTGAGCCAATTTGTCTTTTCGTTTGTTCATTAGCGGTCCATCTATGGATTTATTTTCCCGGAGATTGATTTTGACGGATTTAAGGTGACTCAAGACTTATTTGGCCACAAATTCAGAGGATGATTAGCTCAGATGGTTGTTTGCTTCGGTTACGAATTGTTCAGTTGTTAGTGTGCTTCATTGCTTTTACCAGAAGTGTGTGGAATAGTGCAAGTGGTTTCGTGGTTGTGTGCATGTTGGTGGTTGTCGGTCCATTCCATAGAAGATCAATTCATACCCATTTCTTTCTTATCCATTTCTCAAGTTCATCCATTATCCGAATTTTCTCATTATTCATTATTCCATCCGATTAATTCTTTTATCCAATAACCATTACCTTTATTTTCTGATATCCATAAATTCATCTTATCCATATGATATCCATATACCATTTTTTTTCCCTAACCCATTTTCCTAACCATTTCACATACCCAATCTCATTTGTAAAATCCATTTATTTGTCCATATTAAAAGAACTTTAAACACTTTTGTCCAAATATCCATCTAAATATCCATTAACCATTTTCTTTTTACTCATTTTTATACCAATATCCAAATATTAACCATTTCATTTTTTAATTATCCATTGTTCATCCAAATATCATTTCCAATTTCTATCTATAAATCTATACTCATTTTATTTTCCTTAAACCAATGTTCATGTTTCCAAAAAATTTCATTTTTTATCAATGATAGCCTTACAAATGTGATTCATTCTTTTTCCAAGCCCATCATCAAATGATGTTAAGCCCATGTTAAACAAAAGGTAAAAAAAGGACAAGTTTGACCTAGGTATAAAAAGAAGAAAAAGGCTCTGAAAGAAAGAAGTAGTCAACACAGCCGCATACACACAAAACAAGCAGCATACACACGAAACAAATAACCTCAATCCACAACCACTCAACAATCTTCATAAAACTCACAAAAACACTCACACACCCAACATCCATCACCCTGTATCCTGCAAGCTTCAAACAGCCAGAACAATCACCAACACCACAAATCTCTTCTGCAAACTCACAGCCGACCCACCCTTCAATTCTTTCATTTTTTTTATAAAGCCAACTCACAAACCACCCCGCAAATAACCCCTGCTTCCGTAAATTTACAGCAACCGCAACAATCCTCCATACATCACCTTCTTCATCACAACAGCTTCAACTCACTTTTCTTCCTCTTCAACTACTCCCAACATCACCACCTCACCTTCAATAAAAACACTCGAACCCCCTTTACCTTCATCAACCACAATCACCCTTCAACAACTTTCAACTCACACCACATAAAACCATTTCCAAACACCGAACCTCACTTTGTTTTCTTCTTCCTCCATCAACAACAGCCAATACCACCACTACCTCCCGTTTCCGCATCAACACACAAACAGGGGAAACAGAGAAGAATACGATACCGAAATGAAGAAGAAGAGTGAGACATTCTGGAAAGCTTGAGAAAACCGCGAACCATACCAAGTGAAAGAGGTGAAGCCGTGAAATCGAGATGGAGAGGGTTGCCTTTGCTTGATTCGAGAGAAAGAGCTCGTGCGATTCTGAGCTTAAATCGTCGATTCGCTTCGACCATGAGGGGAGTGGCCATTTTCGAAGCACGATCGGAGAACCGAAACCGAAAATAGAACAGAGATTGACGACGGAGGTTTTTCAAACCGCGATCGAAGACGTGGCGAGATTGAGGCGAGAGAGAGATCGCGAGAGGGAGATGCGAGGTGAAGAGAGGATTAACGCGTGGAGCTTATGGTCTGCCGCGGTGAGGTTGGTTGGAGCCGTCGCCGTTTTCGCGAAGAAGGAGACAGGGTTTGTTGTTTCATTCTCGCGAGGAAGAAGAGGAACCAGTGACTGTTTTTTACTTCTCTAACTTTTTATTATAAAGTTTTCTTTTATTTTGTGTTGTTATTTTTATTTTCTATTTTTTAGTTGCTGATGGGCCTTGGTTAAGCCCAATATGGCGTTTCCGTCATCTCCCCTCACTCCTGTATTCAGCAATCCACCTCCTTTTTCCTTGGTTTCTCATTCTTTTTATGTTGACTTATTTTTTAGCATTTTATATATTCATCGCTAGCATTCTTTTTCTTTTTTTTCTTTTGGTTTAATATATGTTAGATTTAATTATAGTTTTATTTAAATATTTTGGTTATGTGGTTTAGTTAATTTAGAACTTTGTTAATTAATAGTTTTAATATAATTTTGTTAACCTTTTGATTTAGTTTAAATAATAGTTTTATTAATTAATATTTTAGTGTTCTTAATTTGGAAGTCATTAGAATTTAGTTTAATTTGTTATTGTTAACCCTAATTTAGTTAATTTTTTAGTTTCCGCTAATTAATTCGGGTTTAATAGAATTGTGCTAAATCTTGGTTCTAGTTTGTGTGATATTTTGTAGGTCGATTGTTCAAATTCGACGATTGTGGATATTGCTTGATGACGACCCTGTGACAAATCGTTTTCATAATCCTGTTTGGACTAATGAGAGGATGTAAATTGTGTTTAGCACTTGATTTTATTTAGACTTGTTCTTGGTGTTAATTCTGTTTGACTTTTGAATCCATTCTGGACTTGACATTATTTCCTGAGTTTCTTTTGCGAATTGAAGAGGCAACGGACCTTCTCCGTTAGGTACCACTGAAGACCAATTTTACTTATTGCATACTGTTGCATCTGGAAGTCCTACTGGTGTAGGCTCTGTTTGTGCATTATTCATTTCTTCTCCATGTCGCATTCTCATCTCTTCATTCTTATTCATCTCCATATCGCATTCTCATCTTATTTCTCCTTATCTTATTTCTATTTCATCCAACTCATCCTATTTCATTCTTCATTCTTATTTATCTTAATTCTTCTTCCTCTCTTATTCTTTCTTAACTTGAGGTGTGCTTAGGCCACCGCGGAGCTTCTCCTTTCATCCTTCTCTTTTTCTTTCTTCTCCTCCTTTAGGATAGTAGACCACACTAACCTAGGACCATCCAAGCATGACAATGATTAGGGTTTTGATTAGTCTCCCCTCTTAGTTTTACCTTTGTGTCTCCTTGAGTCTTCTCTTCTCACCTCATAATCAGGGACTAAACCCTAAAGGTTTTAAGGCTTTGTGATTAAGCTTATGCCTGCATCCTTCTATTAGGATGGAGTGTATAACTTTAATCCTAAGTGTTAAACCCTTAATGTGTTTAAATCTCTCAATCAATTCACTTAATAATCATCAAGACATCACACTTGTAACTTGGGCTTTGCATTAGGGTTCTAATTCTTCCTTAAGTGGTTAAGAAGGACTAACCCTAATGTTAATGGACAAGTCCCCCTCAAGTTGTCTTACAAATCATAAAACTCACTTCATCATCATATCATTAAATAAAATCCACTTAATCAAAGGCTTGTTTTGTCATGAGTTTAATCCCTAATCATGGATTAAGTTGAGGAGCTTTCCTCAGCTTAAACATTCTCATCTATTATCCTTCTATTAGGATGGTGTAATGGGTCTGTTTAATCCTTGATTATGGCTTAACTTCATTACTTAACACTAAACAAAAACACCAAAAACATTTAAATAATCACAAGTAGGTTAATGATCTTAATCCTACACCAAAGGTGATTAAGTGTGAGAATCTGACTTCACACTTAAGATATTCTCATTACCCCTAATCAGAGGGAAGATGTGATGAGTTTACTAAATCCATTGGGTTAGGCTTAAGCTCATTAACTTATGACAAACTTTCAAAAGCAATAAAAGACTGAAAACACAACAAACAATAATCGTCTCCTCCGGGATTCTTTTCTCATCTCATTCACTTATAAACGAGAACTTGCTTCTTCCGTCTAATGCAAGACAGTTTGCACCTGAGCCAGACAGGTCATACACTTGAGCATAGACAAGCAAGCAGTTCACAGTCAATCCTCCTTTCAGTCTCTTTGGGTCGAACTACGGTGTTCTGACTTCCTCATTGCACGAGAGGATACGTAGGCATAACTTAACAGTTATCGAACAAAAGTCTCTGTATATTCCCCCTCTTTCTAGCCTCATTCTTTTAGCCTCATGATCTTGAGCATTTCACTCCTGTTCTTACACTGACACTTCACTTATATACTTCACTTTTCTCTTACACTGACACCTGTACATTCTTTTCCAGCTATTTTATACACAGATTGCACTGACACTACCCCTTTAAAAAACAAATCTTTTAAGCGTGGATCCCGTCGAGTACGACGGACAATCTGGGTGCTAATACCTTCCCAGGTTGTAACCAACCCCCTTTCTCAGTCTCTCTGGTTCGCAACCGTCTTATCCATCTTTTATAGGTCTATGCAGCATTGCCTTTCCTCCGGGATAAAAATGCCTAGCTGGCGACTCTTTTCATCTCCAGTGAGTTCACGGCTGTGTGTTCTCATTGTCCCTCTCGCCGACCGTTCGCGTATGTACCTTTATCTGGGCCATTCCCCATTTATCGGGAGCGACAGCTTGACGACTCTGCTGGGGACCCTTATGCTGCAACCAGGGCTTCTGGTTCTTTTTGTGGGTTCCTCCTAGCGCTTGATTGATTTGTGTTTACTGGGGTGTTACGTGCTATTTGTGTTTGTATATTTTATTTATTGCTTTCTGTACAGTTTTGATTATTGCTTTCTTTATAGCTTTATATACATCATACTGTCATACTATTCTGGCTGGATCTATTGTTTCTGTTTTGGTGGGTGGGGGTCCTATTGAGAGTTGAGGTCCTATACCTGGGACCTGAGTGACACCTAGGCTAGAGTGGTTCATGTTCTTTCCCATTCCATCTCGGTCTGGTGCGGGAATATGAAACACGGTTCAAATATGGGTTTCTTCTTGAGAACTCTGTGCTGCAGATTTCCTGTAGTGCTAGGGCTATCTGGGAAGCCTGCTAAGTCTGGATGACCTTTAGTACTGACCTTCAGAAACTGAGGTGAATTAGAGGAGGAACTTTTATGGTTATTGTAAACACTGTACCTCCGGGTTAGAAGTGTTTACACTTCTCATAACTGATCCAAGTCTGAGGATCCTTGTTTTAGAACACTACCTGTGAGGGGGTTGGGCTGTTTACAGGTTTGCAGGAACCCTTGACCTCAACATACCCTCATTACCAGTACAATTGTTTGATCCGGTCACCATGATCCTGAAGTTATTGACCTTTGGTTCTCGGTTGCTATTTTGGGTTATTATGCAGATCTTGTGGTTACAGACACTCGATTCTTGGTCCGGCATCCCAGATTCCAGGCAGTTTCTAGCTGTGATCCCATGTCTTTGCATCTTTTGCATCATCATATTGCATTTTGCATTTGCATCTGCATTGCATTTCCTTCTTCCAGAGAGCTCATCCTTCCTCTTTTGTCCATGACCAGCCAGCTGATTTCCCGGTACTCAGTTTGAACAAGTGGTAACAGTTAGAAGACGACAGAGTGTGTGAAGCTAGACTGAACAGTGTCAAGAGCTAAGAAAAGGGTCAGTTTGAAGGCCGTCAGTAGCTATGTCAGAGAGCAATCGTCAGAATGATGAGTTTCCACCTGGATTCACTTCAATGACCAATCCGTTGTATGGTCTATCTCCTGATGAAGATCTTCCACAAGTGAGCAATCTTGCTCAAGCTCAACCTGTACAGACCCCGATCGTGAATCAGAATGTACCTGAACCATCTGTTGTCCGAGGTGGACCTTCATCTTCGACTGATACTACAGATTATCAGAGTTTTGCCTTCCCTATGCCGAACCTCCAAGGGGCAATCCCTCTTGTGAAAACCAAGGATCCACAAGTTATTGGTCCTGCTGAAAGATTTCGTTTGTTGGACGAGCAACTCAAAGCCTTAGCGGATCCTGATGCCTTCGATTTTGATGCTCTAACCCTGTGTTTGGTACCTGGTCTTGTCATTCCTCCAGATTTCAAAACTCCGAAGTTTGAGAAATACACTGGTGTCAGTTGCCCGAAGCGTCATTTGGTGATGTTCTGTAGAAAAATGACTTCTTATGCCTGCAATGATAAGTTGATGATTCACTGTTTTCAGGACAGTTTAAGTGGGGCATCTTTAAGTTGGTACATGGATTTGGAAAGTAGTCATATCCGATCTTGGAATGATTTATCCAGAGCTTTCGTAAAGCAATACCAGTACAATGTGGACGTGGCGCCCAATCGCGCGCACTTGCAGAGCCTATCCCAGAAGAGTGGTGAATCTTTCAGAGAATATGCACAGTGGTGGAGAGAATTGGCAGCCCAAGTGCAACCACCACTTTCAAACAGAGAATTAATTGACCTGTTCGTGGGCACCTTGCAGGGTCCATACTTGGAAAGAATGAGTAGCATTGGAATGACAAGCTTCTCTGATTTGATGATAGTTGGAGTACGCATTGAGAGCCTGCTCAAAAGTGGAAAGATCCAAGACTCTTCGAATATCCCAGCTAGTGAACGTGAGTCTGTTGTTATCTCCCAAGAGGAAGAATGGGATGACGTCAGTGCAGTCACGACAAATATCAAATATTCTAGACCAACATCTTCTCAGAGATCATCTGTTCCTGAATCTGATTACTCTTACGGGCATTCGGCAATGCTCAGAGCACCATATCAGAAGCCTTGGACTCCTCCTCGTCCAAATCTGCAATCTCATGGTCGAAGACCTCAGAATCAACTTCAGAGCCAGCCTAGGCCTCGCAACAATTTGGAAAGAAGGATTGCTCCTCTTCATCCAGTCCCCATGGCATACAGTGAACTCTTGCCACATCTAGTTCAGAGCTCTTTGGTGGTTCCTAAGCCTCTCAAGCCGTTACCAGGGCCGTACCCTCCAGGGTACAACCCTCATGAGCAGTGCGGGTATCATGGTGGATCAATGGGGCATTCAACTAAAGATTGCAAAGCTTTTCAAGCCAAAGTACAACAGTTGATCGACAAGGGCTACATCTCCTTTCCAGAAGGAAGCTTGGTTGTGCACGTCAACCTCTCGCCTGATTGAGTTCAAAGACTTCAGAAGAAGCGAATCTTGATTTCAGTGGCTCAGACAACAGTATGTCATCAGAGTTGGTGATTACTGTATCCTTTTATCATTTGCATTGTAGTTTCTTTCCTGTTAGCAGCTACTTGTCTTTTAAGCAATGTTATTTTTGAATGGTAATGTTAATGTAGTGATCTTGCACTTTTGAATCGATTATGTCGCATTCGCTCATTTTTCTTTACTTGCATTGAAAAAAGAAAAAAAAAACAAAAAAATTGCATCCATATACCTCCCATCTATGTCACTGTTGTTTAGCAGGTTTGAGGGAGGATGATGACAACTGAATACTCATAATTGTTGAAGGTATGCTTTCAGGGTAGAACCTGCTGACGATGTACAGGCATTGTTTCAATTCCCAAACACCGGAGATATAAGGGAGATAGACCCTCGTCAACCCCTTTGAGCCTTGAAGTAGGAGTTTCTTTTCTAAACGAAAAACCCTCACATTCAACCCAGTGCAGGGTAGTCATCAGTTAATTTGACCGAGCGTTCAAATTTCCAAGGTAGTATGCATCCGAGGATCCATTACCTTTATTCATTACACCTCAAGAGGTCAAGGGACGTGAAACCACAATGGTTATCCCTCACCAACAAAGGAATGAGGCAGTCAACCCTTTCAGCAAGTCATGACAAGCCAGTGTCACACGATTTGTTCAACAAAAATCAAAAAAAGAGAAATAAAGCCCGCTAAGTCGAAAAAATGTGTGAAAACATATGACTTAGGCAAAAGTTAGGGCATCCCGCTGGACTTCAAAATCGAAAAATTCAAAAAAAAAAGAGAACCAGTCCAGGCAAAAATTAGGGAGTAAAAAAATGAAAGAGAATCTTCCATGAGAACAAAGTCGTGTGACCAGACACAAAGTCAGAATGGGTGACTGTTACTCCAAGAAACCTCATTGGTGCTTAAACCATCAACGTCATTGGTTCCTCAATCATTACAAAACCCTCGTGAGAAGCGAGCGCTTAAGTCGAATTAGCTGAATATAGGACTGGAGAACATCAAGGAGAATGGGTGGGCACAGATAAACTTTGAGCCATAAATCTTTCTTTCTAAAACCGTGAACCAGACCACGTTATAACCCTTGAAAGTCCTAATTGAATCAGGTTCAATTCTGAAAGCATACTACGACAAGGTTGCGTAAACTGACTCCTAAAGGTTTGCTAATTCAGCACTACGTTTGGACTAATCGTCCATTCGTCACACAAAATCACAGCATCAAAATAAATAAATTTTCAAAAAAAACTTGCATGTGTACTGCATTAAAATTACCATTTGTAAATGAACAGTTTTAATTGCAAGTCAGTTTGTGACACCAGGGGGGTTCCTACAAAGAGCAATCATGAGGGAACTTGATCATTCGACAATAATGACCAGAATCGAGAGAATCATGTCAGCCTATGAATCAGGGGCATGTTATCCAGTGGTTTTGTTGACCAAGGAATCTGTCAGGGTAAAGAGAGTTCTCAAGCATTAGTTGATCGAGGAACGTCATTCAAAGTCAGTTGATCAGAGCTGAATCTGCCAAACAGGGGCGGGCCACCCGAAATTTCTGTTGTCTAAGGGTCAATTCTTCCAATGCTCAGTCAGAATGAATCAAGTCGCTTCCACGCTCATACCGGAGCAGGACACTTCCAAAGTATCACTGAGTGCAACCTTCCTCGAGAGGACATCCAAGTTTGCTATTCCAGAAATTGGATAATCAGCAACAGTCTGTTCAGAGACTCACCCAACAGGGGCAAACTTTAGCTATGCAGAGAAAGTATATCAGTAATCTCAGAGTTCAAGACGAGTGTCGGGAAATCATGCTACCCACCGTCGCCTCTGTCACCCTTCTCAACCAGAAGCTTTGTCACCTATGACTTTCTTCCCATCCTTGGGAGTTTTTCTAGCTTTTCATAAGCATTGCATAAGTCATTTGCATACGTTACTCATGTCGCTCGAGCATAGAGCATATGCATCATATTTGCATTAAGCATAACCCACCAAACATCAGATCTCACACCCAGGGCCTCGTAACCCCAACTTATCAACCTTTCAAAGTCCAGTTCTCGTCTGGCAAGCCTTTTCAAAGTCCAGTTCCCGTCTGGCAAACTTTTCAGAGTCTAGTCCTCGTCCGATAGACAAACCCAAAGTCCAGTTCTCGTCTGGCCAACCCATTTCAAATACCAGTTCTCGTCTGGTAGGTGAATCTTTTACCAGTTCTCGTCTGGTCACCTTTTTCATTCAACCCATTGAATGCCAGTTCTCGTCTGGTAGTCATTCTTTTTTCAGAGTCAATTCTCGTTTGACAATGAACCCAAGGAGTCAGTTCTCGTCTGACGATTTATTCTTTGCCCATCAGTTCTTGTCTGTTGGCCTACCTTTAATAAACCAGTTCTCGTCTGGTAATTCAACTTCAAAAGTCCAATTGCTTGGCAACCAAAGAAATATATATATATATATATATATATATATATATATATATATATATATATATATATATATATCAACCTGGCCCTAGCGCCCAACCATCCTTGTTTCATATCTTTGGTTATGAGCATACGTCTGCATTGTACATCATTTGCACTGCATCTTCATACCGCATGGTTTCTGTTTTAGCTCTGATGTGGGGCAAGAATCGTTTCAAGACGTAATCTGGGGCAGTTATCTCAAGACTTGTTGAATTTCTGCGAGAGTTTGAAGACACTGGGGCAATTCTGGATGCCAAGTCTTCTGTAAAATCCTCTGAAGACGATCTTTTTATGAATGATGCAGTATGGTATGATGGAGATGTTAGGGGAATGATAGTTCACTCAGGATGATCAGTAATGCTTTTGTTGAGATCCAAAGTTTGAAGCACTGTGTCAATTCTCAGGGAATGTCTGGTATTTATTTTACCAGCAGGGCATTGGAAGTTTATTTCTTCCCCGAGCATAAAGATCTTCTTTCAGCCGACAAGATTCCCTCATGAGGAGTTGGTTATTCGCATTCAGTCAAAGCCAATTTTCATTGGCATATCTTCCCAGCACAGTTGTCATGCTATACATGGGGCTTAATTTGGCTTATTTCGATCTCTAATTCTCCAGCAAAGTCTCTCCTCAGCAGAGCATTGCCAAATCTTTTCTCAACCATGCCAGAGGGTTGACACATCCCCAGCTGAGTTAGAGCAGACGATATCCCCAACAGAACTTCAAGGCTAATTGAATCATTCTCGTCTCCAAGCGGACTTATCTTTCCACAGCGAAGTTTTCCCAACAGGAAGCTGAAGGCCTTGCTTCCCCACAAAGTTAGAATTATCAGAATTCCCTCCTCAGCAGGATTGTGTGATCAAGCATCTTCCCTAGCCAAGTCTAAAGATGATCTTTCCCCATAGAGTCATCGGGATTCTTATTTCCAAGGGATTTCCCCAGCAGAGCAAGAAGAAATTCTCCCCAGTGGAGTCAGAGCAGGATGATCAGATCCTCAGCAGATGTTCAAAACAGTTAAACGAAGTATACCTCACGCAGAGTCGTCTTTCCTCCAGTGAAAACCTCTCCAACAAGCATCAGGTTGCCAACACTTCGTTCCCATCAGAGTTAAAAGCTTTCAACCCGTCAGCAGTATACAGAATGCTTCCCAGATTCCCCAGCGGAGAGTTAAAGTTAAAACAGTTGCCTCACATTCACAAATATCAGTACATACTCCCTGTGGCACCCGTCCGTGTCATATCCCCAGCAGAAAGCCAAAGTGTCCCCTTTGCACTCACAGATACATGTATATATAATTTTCTTGACATCCGTCCGTGTCACCTTCCCCAGCACAATTACATAAACACTTTGTACATCAGATACTTGTTTATACTATACCCTTCTCCTTTTGACACTCGTCCGTGTCACCCTCACCAGCAGGTTAAACACTCATCTATACACCACTCACTCTTATACTGATACTCGTCCGTATCTTATATATACCACTTACATCCCCACAGATTCAACACTAGTCCTTGTTCTTTGTTAACTCGTTGGTACTCGTCCGTACCATCATCTCAGAACATGCGTCAAGGGTTTGTTTCTGCACGATACTCGTCCGTATCATAGTCTTAAGGATGCTCGTCCGCATCTTTAATCCATACACTGTGTCAAACACTCATGTCTTGTAAATATAGATACTCGTCTGTATCTACTCTTCCCCAGAAGAGTCCCTTAAGATTCAACACTCGTCCGTGTTCTCTGTTAACCAGTTGATACTCGTCCGTATCACCATCTCTGAACACGTGTCAGTATTTGTTTCTACCCGATACTCGTCCGTATCGTAGTCTTAAGGATGCTCGTCCGCATCTTTAATCTATACACAACATCTAAACACCTATACCTTTTGTTTCTTGAATATAAACACTCGTCCGTGTTTACTATTCCCCAGTAGATCGCCAACAAAGCAAATTTTCTTTTTATCTGACACTCGTCCTGTGTCACGATAAACCCTGAGAGCAGCCGTACCCTGCTAGGTGGTCGTCCTCCACCTCTTGATGGTCGTCCTCCATCATGCTCATCCGATGGCCGTCCCCATCGTTGATTTTTGGCAGCCGTACCCTGCTAGGTGGTGGTCCTCCACCTCTTGATGATCGTCCTTCATCATTTTATCCAATGGCCGTCCCCATTGTTGATTTTGGTTATCTGACATTCGCCCTATGTCATGATAAACCTTGAGAGCAGCCGTCCCCTGCTAGGTGGTCGTCCTCCACCTCTTGATGGTCGTCCTCCATCATGCTCATCCGATGGCCGTCCCCATCGTTGACCTTTTATCCGGCATTCGCCCTATGTCGCGATATTTTCGGCAGCCGTACCCTGCCGGGTGGTCGTCCTCCACCTTAGATGACCGTCCCTCATCTTAACCCAACAGAGCAGCCGTCCCCTGCTAGGTGATCATCCTTCACCTTTGATGATCGTACCTCATCATCTGTTTATTTCATTTATTCTTTAACCCGATGGCCGTCCCCGTCGTGGCCCCTTTTTTTTCTTTTTCCTGATGATCGTCCTTCATCAGTTTAGCCCGATGGCCGTCCCCATCGTTGGTTACTTCACTTTATGAACTTGATGGCCGTCCCCGTCATGTTTCATTAATCCCCAGAGAATTTTTACAGCTTTATCTTGATGGCCGTCCCCATCATAATTCTTTTATCCCCAGCATGTCGGCCGTCCCCGTCATTGCTTTATTTTCCGCACTCTTCCCAGCATGTCGGCCGTCCCCGTCATTGCTCGTTACCCAGCAGTCGTCCTCTGCTCGACGGTCGTCCTCCGTCTCCCACACTTTACAATATACTTTATTTTCCTTTACAATCTATATCCCTTTTCTTCTTCATTCTGTGAGTGCAAATTTTGGACTGTCTTTGGTATTCAACCACAAGTTATCTTGTTTGCCTGATAAGCCGTCGCTTACAACCTGCACAGTTAACTCATGTTTGAATAGGGGCAGCTGTAAACACCCCAAATTTGCCCTCTGGCTTTTCTATCTTTGTGAGCTTCTCGTTTGCATATCATACGCATTTTTGCATACCATTTGCATGTGCATAAGACATGGGATCAGCATCTTCTGAAGAGTTAAGGTTTCAAGTCATCATTTGCAGATTATCAGAAGAATTCAAGGCTTTGGCTTGCAGCCGTCAATGGAATTTCCTCATGTAGCTGGATTAGGGCTTATTTCCCTGATAAGGATTTCAAGTATAAAAACTATTCACCATTTCATTTGGCTCGTCATCATGGATTTCTGCTTCATCAGGGCTATTTCTCAGGCAGTGAGTGCTCAAAGTCAAGTTGTGGCGGGATGAGTTTGTCAGGTCATCAAGTTGTAGTTTATGAGAAGTTTTTGAGCCAATTTGTCTTTTCGTTTGTTCATTAGCGGTCCATCTATGGATTTATTTTCCCGGAGATTGATTTTGACGGATTTAAGGTGACTCAAGACTTATTTGGCCACAAATTCAGAGGATGATTAGCTCAGATGGTTGTTTGCTTCGGTTACGAATTGTTCAGTTGTTAGTGTGCTTCATTGCTTTTACCAGAAGTGTGTGGAATAGTGCAAGTGGTTTCGTGGTTGTGTGCATGTTGGTGGTTGTCGGTCCATTCCATAGAAGATCAATTCATACCCATTTCTTTCTTATCCATTTCTCAAGTTCATCCATTATCCAAATTTTCTCATTATTCATTATTCCATCCGATTAATTCTTTTATCCAATAACCATTACCTTTATTTTCTGATATCCATAAATTCATCTTATCCATATGATATCCATATACCATTTTTTTTCCCTAACCCATTTTCCTAACCATTTCACATACCCAATCTCATTTGTAAAATCCATTTATTTGTCCATATTAAAAGAACTTTAAACATTTTTGTCCAAATATCCATCTAAATATCCATTAACCATTTTCTTTTTACTCATTTTTATACCAATATCCAAATATTAACCATTTCATTTTTTAATTATCCATTGTTCATCCAAATATCATTTCCAATTTCTATCTATAAATCTATACTCATTTTATTTTCCTTAAACCAATGTTCATGTTTCCAAAAAATTTCATTTTTTATCAATGATAGCCTTACAAATGTGATTCATTCTTTTTCCAAGCCCATCATCAAATGATGTTAAGCCCATGTTAAACAAAAGGTAAAAAAGGACAAGTTTGACCTAGGTATAAAAAGAAGAAAAAGGCTCTGAAAGAAAGAAGTAGTCAACACAGCCGCATACACACAAAACAAGCAGCATACACACGAAACAAATAACCTCAATCCACAACCACTCAACAATCTTCATAAAACTCACAAAAACACTCACACACCCAACAGCCATCACCCTGTATCCTGCAAGCTTCAAACAGCCAGAACAATCACCAACACCACAAATCTCTTCTGCAAACTCACAGCCGACCCACCCTTCAATTCTTTCATTTTTTTTATAAAGCCAACTCACAAACCACCCCACAAATAACCCCTGCTTCCGTAAATTTACAGCAACCGCAACAATCCTCCATACATCACCTTCTTCATCACAACAGCTTCAACTCACTTTTCTTCCTCTTCAACTACTCCCAACATCACCACCTCACCTTCAATAAAAACACTCGAACCCCCTTTACCTTCATCAACCACAATCACCCTTCAACAACTTTCAACTCACACCACATAAAACTATTTCCAAACACCGAACCTCACTTTGTTTTCTTCTTCCTCCATCAACAACAGCCAATACCACCACTACCTCCCGTTTCCGCATCAACACACAAACAGGGGAAACAGAGAAGAATACGATACCGAAATGAAGAAGAAGAGTGAGACATTCTGGAAAGCTTGAGAAAACCGCGAACCATACCAAGTGAAAGAGGTGAAGCCGTGAAATCGAGATGGAGAGGGTTGCCTTTGCTTGATTCGAGAGAAAGAGCTCGTGCGATTCTGAGCTTAAATCGTCGATTCGCTTCGACCATGAGGGGAGTGGCCATTTTCGAAGCACGATCGGAGAACCGAAACCGAAAATAGAACAGAGATTGACGACGGAGGTTTTTCAAACCGCGATCGAAGACGTGGCGAGATTGAGGCGAGAGAGAGATCGCGAGAGGGAGATGCGAGGTGAAGAGAGGATTAACGCGTGGAGCTTATGGTCTGCCGCAGTGAGGTTGGTTGGAGCCGTCGCCGTTTTCGCGAAGAAGGAGACAGGGTTTGTTGTTTCATTCTCGCGAGGAAGAAGAGGAACCAGTGACTGTTTTTTACTTCTCTAACTTTTTATTATAAAGTTTTCTTTTATTTTGTGTTGTTATTTTTATTTTCTATTTTTTAGTTGCTGATGGGCCTTGGTTAAGCCCAATATGGCGTTTCCGTCATCTCCCCTCACTCCTGTATTCAGCAATCCACCTCCTTTTTCCTTGGTTTCTCATTCTTTTTATGTTGACTTATTTTTTAGCATTTTATATATTCATCGCTAGCATTCTTTTTCTTTTTTTTCTTTTGGTTTAATATATGTTAGATTTAATTATAGTTTTATTTAAATATTTTGGTTATGTGGTTTAGTTAATTTAGAACTTTGTTAATTAATAGTTTTAATATAATTTTGTTAACCTTTTGATTTAGTTTAAATAATAGTTTTATTAATTAATATTTTAGTGTTCTTAATTTGGAAGTCATTAGAATTTAGTTTAATTTGTTATTGTTAACCCTAATTTAGTTAATTTTTTAGTTTCCGCTAATTAATTCGGGTTTAATAGAATTGTGCTAAATCTTGGTTCTAGTTTGTGTGATATTTTGTAGGTCGATTGTTCAAATTCGACGATTGTGGATATTGCTTGATGACGACCCTGTGACAAATCGTTTTCATAATCCTGTTTGGACTAATGAGAGGATGTAAATTGTGTTTAGCACTTGATTTTATTTAGACTTGTTCTTGGTGTTAATTCTGTTTGACTTTTGAATCCATTCTGGACTTGACATTATTTCCTGAGTTTCTTTTGCGAATTGAAGAGGCAACGGACCTTCTCCGTTAGGTACCACTGAAGACCAATTTTACTTATTGCATACTGTTGCATCTGGAAGTCCTACTGGTGTAGGCTCTGTTTGTGCATTATTCATTTCTTCTCCATGTCGCATTCTCATCTCTTCATTCTTATTCATCTCCATATCGCATTCTCATCTTATTTCTCCTTATCTTATTTCTATTTCATCCAACTCATCCTATTTCATTCTTCATTCTTATTTATCTTAATTCTTCTTCCTCTCTTATTCTTTCTTAACTTGAGGTGTGCTTAGGCCACCGCGGAGCTTCTCCTTTCATCCTTCTCTTTTTCTTTCTTCTCCTCCTTTAGGATAGTAGACCACACTAACCTAGGACCATCCAAGCATGACAATGATTAGGGTTTTGATTAGTCTCCCCTCTTAGTTTTACCTTTGTGTCTCCTTGAGTCTTCTCTTCTCACCTCATAATCAGGGACTAAACCCTAAAGGTTTTAAGGCTTTGTGATTAAGCTTATGCCTGCATCCTTCTATTAGGATGGAGTGTATAACTTTAATCCTAAGTGTTAAACCCTTAATGTGTTTAAATCTCTCAATCAATTCACTTAATAATCATCAAGACATCACACTTGTAACTTGGGCCTTGCATTAGGGTTCTAATTCTTCCTTAAGTGGTTAAGAAGGACTAACCCTAATGTTAATGGACAAGTCCCCCTCAAGTTGTCTTACAAATCATAAAACTCACTTCATCATCATATCATTAAATAAAATCCACTTAATCAAAGGCTTGTTTTGTCATGAGTTTAATCCCTAATCATGGATTAAGTTGAGGAGCTTTCCTCAGCTTAAACATTCTCATCTATTATCCTTCTATTAGGATGGTGTAATGGGTCTGTTTAATCCTTGATTATGGCTTAACTTCATTACTTAACACTAAATAAAAACACCAAAAACATTTAAATAATCACAAGTAGGTTAATGATCTTAATCCTACACCAAAGGTGATTAAGTGTGAGAATCTGACTTCACACTTAAGATATTCTCATTACCCCTAATCAGAGGGAAGATGTGATGAGTTTACTAAATCCATTGGGTTAGGCTTAAGCTCATTAACTTATGACAAACTTTCAAAAGCAATAAAAGACTGAAAACACAACAAACAATAATCGTCTCCTCCGGGATTCTTTTCTCATCTCATTCACTCATAAACGAGAACTTGCTTCTTCCGTCTAATGCAAGACAGTTTGCACCTGAGCCAGACAGGTCATACACTTGAGCATAGACAAGCAAGCAGTTCACAGTCAATCCTCCTTTCAGTCTCTTTGGGTCGAACTACGGTGTTCTGACTTCCTCATTGCACGAGAGGATACGTAGGCATAACTTAACAGTTATCGAACAAAAGTCTCTGTATATTCCCCCTCTTTCTAGCCTCATTCTTTTAGCCTCATGATCTTGAGCATTTCATTCCTGTTCTTACACTGACACTTCACTTATATACTTCACTTTTCTCTTACACTGACACCTGTACATTCTTTTCCAGCTATTTTATACACAGATTGCACTGACACTACCCCTTTAAAACACAAATCTTTTAAGCGTGGATCCCGTCGAGTACGACGGACAATCTGGGTGCTAATACCTTCCCAGGTTGTAACCAACCCCCTTTCTCAGTCTCTCTGGTTCGCAACCGTCTTATCCATCTTTTCTAGGTCTATGCAGCATTGCCTTTCCTCCGGGATAAAAATGCCTAGCTGGCGACTCTTTTCATCTCCAGTGAGTTCACGGCTGTGTGTTCTCATTGTCCCTCTCGCCGACCGTTCGCGTCTGTACCTTTATCTGGGCCATTCCCCATTTATCGGGAGCGACACATTTTCACTTTAAACTGATTAAATTTTGCCATACTTTTCACTACTGTATTTTGAAACATAAGTTGTTAATTATATGCTGCCTTGCTTTGATTTTGCACTTTTTTATACCTGTTGCCATGTTGTTAGGTAATTTTAATAGGTTGTTTGTATACCATTTGCATGTGATAGTTGATTGTATGCTGAAGCGCTGTTGTAGCTGCTGACTTTAGGTTTTGGCTAGCCTTTAGGTATTCTTAGACTTAGGTTTGAGTCTAGTTAGATCCTATTCATTTTAGGAGTTATTTGGTAATTAATTGTCTTCCTTTTAATCTTTGTTTATTTCATAAATCATGAATTTTACTAACCTTTTCAGGGTCTAAAGGTAAGTATATGATGTAAGTGTGCGCCTACATTCTACCTCCTTCCTTACTCTTTTAAGTTTTCTCTTGTGTGATTGTGAAAAGTATTTTATGCTTCTTTGATATTTCACTTTCCTTCCATCCCTTTGAGTTCTTATCTCATCTTCAATTCTTGAAGTGAGTTAGAAATTGCTTCTTTTCTCTTATAGGATTAGAAAACCTCATTAACCATAGGATCTTCATTATACAATAACCTAGTGTGAGTCTTAGTTTCCCTTAGTGTTTTTCCTTTCTCAACTTGAGTCTTCTCTTTCTCGCCTCTAAACAACTCAAAATATCTTAATAAAGGTTAAGCTTTATCATACGCAAGGGACTTTTCAATGGGATACTTGCACACATTCCATATGGGGATGAGGTGTAGGGTATTTATCATTATGAATAAGTCTTAGCATGAGGATGTTTCACAAACAACACCTAAAAAACAATTCTTCTAAAAAATCAACAGACAACATGTCTTCTCTTCTCAACTCCCACTCTTTGCGGATGATTTATGACTTGTCTCGGCAGTTCGATAACAAAATGATAACACACTCGATTCAGCGAGTCTACGACACCTGAGTTAGAGTTATGGCAACGTCATGCTAAAAAAAAAAAAAAGTTCCATCCCTAGGTAGGGGAACTACGGCGATTCTGATTCTTATTTCCCATGAGATACATAGGCAGTGGGGTAGGGCCCATTCGATCACATTCTTTATTTTCCCTACATTTTTCCCATACCTTTTCGTTCTCTTTTCCAGTTCCAGTAATAGTTCCAGTTCAGCAACAGTTTATTCTTTACCCTTTGAAATAGTTCAAGCAAGCGTGGATCCCGTCGGGTACAGAGGATGATCTGGGGTGCTAATACCTTCCCAATTTGTAACCGACTCTCGAACCCAGTCTCTTTGGCTCGTGAGAACTTGTTCTTTCCTTTTCTACGGTTTGTGCAACATTACCTTTCCCTTTCCTTGGGATAAAAATGTCTAGATGGCGACTCTGTTTTATTTCCGCGCCACTTTCGTGTTTATACTAGGATGGAAATCCCGAGAGTGACATGAAGTACCCTCGCAGTGCGTACACCATTTTGGAGGATTTGGCCCCAAGGGATCCTAGGAATTGGGACTATTTTGCTCTTTGTATCGAACATCGTATTTGTTCGGTGTTTGGAGGAACACACTTCCCTATGTATGAGTTTGAATTTAAAGAGGCAAGGATCTATCCCATCTTCTTTGAATTTCAGGCAGGTCGTTTCAGGTGGCTCGACCTGGCCCCTTTGCAAATTCATCCAAACATCGTTGCATTCGTCCGGGTGTTTGAGCTGGTGTGTCAGTATCTTGAGATCGGATGTATCTTGCCCATGTTCTTCTGGATCTTTCATCTACAACACTCGTCCCTGCATGGAAGACATAATTGGGTTTCGTTCAAGCTGTCGAGCAGGTTGTTCAAGAGTTATGTTGATTCTGTTCGGAATTTCAAGGATATATGGTACACTGTGAAACTCATGACCCCATAGTGTTGGATAACATATATGCCACTTAACGATATATTCGTGGGGTGGAACGCATCTTCTCCACTATCCAACTCGAGTGGCAGTAAGCTCATTATAATTGTACCACCAACCAGTTCATCTTTAAGCCTGAGAATTGGGGCCCGAGGACACGGAGGCCTACCGGACGTTGATGGCATTTGTCGAAAGCTTTACCCTCTCTCTACGCGTGGATCGACAGGTCATACCCTTCTTGTCAAAATTCGGGGAGCCCATCTACGACGCACACCTGATCAACACCAAGGTGTTGCTCGAGTGTAAAACAGACGAGGAGTCCCTTGGACTTCTAGGTAGGTTGTGTTTGCCTTCCTTTTGTCTTGTCTATATTTTATCTAGTAACTGACTTGTGTTCTTTCTTTGCAACTCTAATGTCCAACCTCAAGGAACGCATTCTGAAGTTTTCAAACAAAGCAATGGGTAAGGCTTCGAAGAAAGGAGTCAAAGGTCGTGTCAAACAAGTGGTTGTCGAGGACACGGTCGGCGGCTCGTCGACTCCAACTCCTCCTCCCCCTTCTCCTCCATCATGAGGTCCCTTATCAGTCAATCCCCTGATCCAGTGACTCCCCCTGCTAAACTCAAGTGTGCTAATGGTTCACCGACTGGTGACCCCTCAGTCGTGAATCTACTCGGGGACCCTGGAGTGTTCACATTGCCTTATTGCCATCTCCACAGGGAGATTTTTAACGGGGAAGGCTCCATGGAGGTGTTTGAGGCTGATGCTAAGGCCATTATGGGATTGGACAAACCTACCATGAGGGCGAAATTGTCCTAAGACATTGCTGTTATGATCAGGGTTATGGAGAGGACCTTAGTCTTGAACGAATATGCCTGCTCGGCGTCGGAGTTGGAGGATGTAAAAGGGAAGCTAAAGGAAATGAGGTTAAAAAGAGACAAGGTCAAGGCTGACTATGTGAATTATTGAGATCGTTATAAGTTCTAATAAGGGTTGATGCTTGAGCTGGGGGAGGTCAGGATTGACCGGGAAGCTTTGGCCGAAGAGAACAAAAAGTTGAAGGAGAAAGAGGTTGAGTTAGACGAAGTTATTGCTGAGGTCGAGCGTCTTCGAGAAAGAGTGGCGGAGCTGAAGCGCTTGGTTGTCCCTACTGAGGGAGATGGTGAAGAAGGTGCCGACCCTGAGGACTCAGGATGACCTGATTGCCTATATTCGGAAGCTCGAGAGTGATTGCATGCAGACCCTTAAGATGGTCTTTGACAATGATGTGGAGCAGCTCCGAGTTATCAATCCTGGGGTGGACCTTGTGACTGATGAGACTGGTTTTAACTTCGACTTGGTCAACGGGAAGGTTGTCTGCCCTATCGGGGAGTATGTCGAAGAGGAGGAAGAGGATGAGGAGGAGGAATAATTTTTTGTTTTTTCATCTTGCGCGCAGTTGATACTTTGTTATTAGCCTACGTGCCATTGACTCCCCCTTTGTACTTTCAGTGCCGCCCAGTTTTTGGTCGGTTAATTAAATGAATGAATTTTCTAGTATATTGTGTTTCTTAATGTTTTCAATCTTTAACTTTTGTTGCTCGACCTTTTTGACTCAAAGGTTTAGGGAACCACCAAGGTTGCGGGTTTTACTTTCGTGGGGTGGCAGGATTAGGACCGTGATCAGGGTCGTGATCCCATGGCTTGGACCTTCCCATTGCGAGTGTGTATTCCTGCCGGTGTGGTACTACGACAGTGGAGTTCGTTTGAAGCGTCCTTTGTCAGGGAGGGATTATGTCCGTCTTCAAGGAATGTAGACCCTCATTTCGATCGAGATGTGGAGTCATGGTCATACCTCCCAAGCCCCTGTGGCCGTGTTGTTACCCTTTTTCGGGCTGTAGTCGTGGGGGGTTATTTAGATGTAATACTGCTTGAGTTTTTCGGCGTTCCATGGTCGAGCAAGTTATTCACCTTGTAAGTTTTCAAGGTAATAGGTTCAGTTGTTCGTCTTGGCTCGGAAACGGTACGGGCCTTCCCAGTTTGCGGCTAGCTTTCCTTCTTGCAGATTCTTCTGATTCCATCGGAGGACGATACTGCCTGTAACGCCCTGAAATTTGTAATTTAATTATTTATTAATTATTATTAATTAATTATTAATTAATTATGAATATATGGCATTGTGTGGTGTATTGTGGTGATGAAATTATTTTATTTCGATGGTGATATTAGAATAATTATGAATGTTATTTAAATATTATTATTAAAATAAAATAGAGGAGTTAGAGGACTTGAGGGTACTTTGGTATTTTGTGAAGGTTAAGAGAAGAGAATTGAGAAGAGACTCTCAAAACACGTATTTTTGAGATTGAGAGAATTTGCTCTGAGGAACCAAGGATGCTAGGGTTAGAGATTCTTCAAGATGTGTTTGAAAAAGTCCAGATTAACTAAGGTATGCAGAGTAATTCTGTTTAGTATTCATAATGTAGAGATAAGTATTATGAGAAGCGGAGTTAGAGATTAGTATATTTATCATGCATGGAGTTATAGATACTTAACATATGTGTGATGCTAAGTGGGTGTGTGATGTTAAGCGGGTACGGGAGATATTTGGTTTTCCAATCTGACAATGTGTGAAGTAAAAAGGCGTTTTATCAGGAAGATAGTCGTTCCCATTATTTTAAGAGAGTCAGAGGTTAGATGTGAAGCTTGCAGACTAATAGATGACCAGAGTGCGTAGCTGAAGCGTTATGTGTTTTATATGAATACGACTTATTCGAGTCAAGGATTGAGCATCAGAAACTTGTGAGAATGATGCAAACCATTGAACATTCCAGAATGGGAGTGATATGTGATTTTTTTTTGTTACTACCATGTCAGTAGAAGTATTGAAGTATATGTTCATTTGAGGAATCGTGACATTATGGAACTAAGGTCACCAAATAGAATTTTCAGCACTATGAATTATGTTGATGTTCGTATGACGGTGTTAATGGTGATGATAACGACGTTGTCATGTTTCGACCTAAGAGTGAATGAGGACATCTTGCTGGAATAATATGGTTAACGATGTGGAATTTGGATTAGTAATGTGCTAATGATTATCAAAGCGAGAGTTTCAGTTGGAAAAAGTGATTTTTCTTAGGCTGTAGATTTTAGTGCTAAGATGGTTGTAAACTCTTCTAAGATTGATGTTGTGTTGCAGTAAGAAGTTCTGAAGTCTGCGTTTGAGATTTGAAGTTATTAGTTTGGATGGTCACTGCCAAAGCACCATTGAGGGTTTTTCTAAGTGTTGTTATGTTAACTTATTTGACTCGAAAAGGTCGAGCTTATATGTGAGATGTGGCATGTGAAGAAAATTTGTGTGATTGGAGGAGTCAACTACCGCTTCGTTGTTGGCCTTGCTTAATTATGATGTGTTTTATCTAGTGCCCGGTGATACGTTAAGACGAACCTTATGAGTGTTGTTACTTATGGTTCGAGACTACTGGGGAAAACAAGAGAGGAAATAATCCTACCCTTGGTTAGGAATCAACAATTATGATGTTGGTAATGAGATTTGGAGGAATTATTTGTTGGCTTGATCTATTAAAGCTAATGCAGGGACTGATGCATTGAGTTGGAAGTTGATGTATATGTCGATCCTTATGGTGATAGATTTTAAGAATGATTAAACCATTCAGAGATTTATGTTAGCGTATGAGAAGATGCTGACAGCATAAAGTAGGTGTTGCACCCCAAAATTTGCCCTCACAATACAAGACTTTGTGTGCTAAGAAGGTTCACAAGGTTCACAAGACCTTTCATGAAGTTCATGAAGTCTACAAGTCACTTTATGAGGTTCACAAGGTTCACAAGATTCACAATACTTACAAGACATTTCATGAGGTTCATGAAGTCTACAAGACACTTTATGAGGTTCACAAGGTTCACAATACATCTTATGATGGTTCACAAGGTTCACAAAGTTCACAAATAGTCAGAAGAGTTGACAATTCCCTCAAACAACGCACCTCCTAAGCAGTGCATCTAAAACTAGGGTTTTGACTTTAATCAGGCTAAATGAACTTCCAAGACTTCAAGTGAGCTTCATAACATCTTATATGTGTGTAAGAACCCCCATGACAAGTTTCAAGACTTTTCTCAAAAGTTTGCTCAGTCAGATGATCAGATAAGTCAAAATCAGTCAAAGCAGTTAAAAAGTCAAACTGAGGTCAACTGTGGTCAAACCAAAGTCAAACTTCATGATTTTTTGCCAACATCAAGTATATGAAGTAAAATTCATCATTTGATCAAGGGTTGATCATGATTCATCAAAGAGATTTCAGATCAGGAGTTTCTAAATTAGGGTTTCCTCAGTAAAAGTCAACTGAACTTTGACCAGCCATAACTTTCACATGCTTCATCACCAAGTTTCCATCCAAATATCATTTTTAAGGAAATTGAATTCTCTACAACTTTGTGTCTCACAAGACAAGCCCAAAAATGCTTCATTTGGAAGGTATGAGCTAAGACATTATAGGTCCTTTTGAAAGTCAACAAAAAGTCAACAACTTCAAAAGGGCATAACTTGAGAATGGTAAATGATATGAACATGAAACCAGTGGGGTTGGTTAGAGGACTCTTCAAGCTTTCCAAAATGTCCAAGAACACCCTCATAGCATTACAATTGAAGGATGTGTGCCCTTGCAAAGTTGAGAAATTTTAGGGAAGTTTATGAAGCAAATGGAGGTTTAAAACCAAATTTTGCTAAGTGGGCTGAACTTTTAATGACCCAAAGCAATCCATGACATCATGCACGAAAATTCTTTGATATTTTCATAATTTTTATTTTATTTAATTAATTTATTATGATTTTTTATACTAAAAATCATTTTAAATTTAAATAAAATATTAAACATGAAGATTTAAATTTATTTTTGATTCTAGAAGGTCATGAATTCAGCATGGATCAAATTGATACAAAGATAATATTGATTGGCTTGAAATAGAAAGTGTTGATGCAAAAATATTTGAATTTCAAAGCTCATCTTTTTGAATCTTTTTGGATCAAATCTTCCACACAAACATCAATTTTTTCTGACCTAATTCATCACTCTATAAATATATGACTTAACCCTACTCACTATTCACGAATTTTCAGCCTCCAAGTGAACATTCAAGCTTTCAAAAATCACTCCAAATTTGAAATTCGGTTTCTTCCATTGAGGATCATTCAGCACGATTTAAAGGTGTAAATTTGTTTCTTGGGAGGTCTATAAGCTATCTCCATCATCATTATCATTACATCCATGGCCGAATGCTCTAACCGAATCCATTCTTGTTCAAAATTTCATGCTTTTCGATTTCATACATTTAACTGTCAAAACTTGATTCTAACTATTGATTTGTGTTTAGTTTGAGGTGTAGAAGAAATCTGGATATTTGGTTTGAAGTTTCATGGCTGCAATCGTGTTTTGCCATAACTAGGGTTTAACCAAGCATTTAGGGTTATGCGATTTAAGCTGTATAAATAAAATTAATTGATGAAATTGAACTGTGTGAAACCTGGGCAAGCTGTTAGCACAATCAATTTGGACCAATTTTACATGTTTTGTAGGTTTTCAAAATCATAGGTTTTCCTACGGGAAAATTCGCAGCAAAACACCCAAGAAATTTCGCAGGAAATTTCGTAGGGTGAGAGGTAGAAGACGACTGTGTTGGCGCGTTTCTGGAAATTCAAATGTTGAATTTAATATTTTATTAATTCGTCCTAACTTAAGAACATGTATATGCTTGTGGCCTGGTGGTTGGATACGTGCGCTGGTGATGTAAACGTCTGGGGTTCGAATCCCAGTTTTACCATTTTGCTTTCTCTGTTTTTTTTTTCCTCCTATTTCTTTTCAGGTTTAATATATATTTTATGATGCTCATACCATAGCACAAAGGGGTGGCGTAGCCCAGTGGATGGAGACAGAGTTGGAGAGTGAGGGGGCAAGGGTTCAAACCCTACCTGCAGCATTTTGGTATTTCTGTGTTTTTCTTATTTTATTATATAAATACTATTTTGTTTAAATTAGTAAATCTAAAAATATAAAAATAATTTCTAAAAAATAATAATAGTAATATTTTATAAAACTAATTACTTTTTTATTAATATGTATATATTATATTTGTATAATCCATTCATATAATTGAATTAATATTTAGTATTTAATATAAAACCTAATTTATCTTTTTATAAACTCTAAAAAACATATTTTTCTTCAAACCCTAATTTTTCTTCTTCTATTTATTTAATACTATTATTTGTATATATTATATTTATAATTTAATTAAAATTCTTAATTTAATTTTTATTAATGTATGAATTGTTTATAATTTAAATTTTTGTATGTAAATATGCTTAAAAATTAAGATTCTTAATATGATAATATGACATAATTTATTTATAATTTAATTTTGCATGTAAATAATTTTTATTATATGTTTAAAAATTGCTAATTTAATTTTTGTAATTATAATCTATTTTCATAATATATTCATAATTAATTTTATAATTTACATATAACTTAAAATTCTATAATAATTGTTCATATTTTCTTATTAACCTTTAAAAAATTTTGTTTATTATAATATTCTTGTTTATTTCATTATTATTATTAATTATATTTATATGATTATTACTAACCCCATTTAATTTGGTATTTTTATTATTATTATTTTCACTAATCCTATTATAATTATTTATTTATTTTGCTTATTTATTTTGCTTATTATATTTAATTTTTGCTTAATTATTATGTAATTGCTCCTGGATGTAATATTTTATAATGTTTATTATTTATTTTATGCTATGGTTAGTAAATAGGGAGTGTAATATGTATGTTTATTTAAAATTAATTTAGATCACTTAATTTAAAGATAAAATATTAAATTGTACACTCACACACGTAAGTCGATCTTTGATCGTCATCTCACTTTCTAGGGTTACCTCTCATGTTGCCTAATCAAAAGGTCAAGTAGGGTGTATAAAGCAAAAGTCCCTCATCTCACATCATCTAGTCCCTAAACAGATAAAAAGATCAAGTCCCTTCGAATGTTGTCTTCGTAATGATCTTGTCCCTTTCGAATAAAGATGATAAGTCCCTTCGAATTGCTTATACACCCCACAGTTGCCTACATTAACAGATGACCCTTACTTGTCCCTCACATCCAAGGTAATGACTACATATTCCTTAATAATAGGGATAGTCTTATCATTTAAAGGATTCAAGAACAGAAAAGACTTAAAACTTAGGGTAGGTTCCTCATAGTTGCTTGCTCACTATTCAAAAACTTTTCAAACACTTCACACTTCAAACAATTTTCAAAAACAAAGGTTTTTTACGCAGCCGTACATGGATCATTATCAAACTCTTATGAAAACTTCTATTCACACACTTCACATTTCAAAAACATTTTAAAGTGAGCTAAGTAACTAAGAGCCCATGGATAACCATGGATGTAAAGGGTGCTAACACCTTCCCTTTACATAACCTACCCCCCGGACCCAAAAATCTTTTAAAAGGTCTTTCCTATTCTTTTATGCCTTTCCTTTGGATAAAATAAAAGTCGGTGGCGACTCTTGCTATCCGCAATATAACTAAAGTCAGTTCTCCCACCGTGTTACAGTAGGACGTGTTGAAATTGACTAGAGATATTTCGGAAGGAATCCGAGAAGATGAGAATTCCTAATTGAGATTGGTTGATCGGTTGATGTTAATTAACAAAGGAAACAAAGGTGAATTCTAGATTAACAAGAGTGGCGTGTTGCGGTTTTGAGGTGGAGTGTGTATACTAGATGTTCCAGAAATGTAAGAAAAGTATTTTAGAGGAAGAACACCAAAGTGGACTAAGTAGCCATCCTGATGTAACGAAGATATATCAAGATTTGTAGAAGTCATTTCGATGGTCGGGTAGAAAAAAGAATATTGTTGAGTTGGTGCATGTGTGTTTGAATTATCAAAAGTTAAAGATGGAACATCAGAAGCCTTTGGGTGTGATGTGACCCTTAAATATTTCAGAATGGAATATGATAGTATTCACATGGGTTTTGTGTCGATATTGTCGAAGACTGCGAAAGAGGTATGATTCAATTTGGGTGATGGTGAATATATTAACTAAATCGGTTCACTTTTGGCTAATGAAGATTAACTATTCTATGAGGAAATTAGTTGAGATCTACATTGAGGGAATTATTAAGTTACATGGGATAGATATCTGAGATTCTCATCAAAGTGTTTGGAATGTTGCAGGGTGCTTTAGGCACTGAGTTGAAGTGAGTTCTACTTGTCATCCACATACGGATGGTCAAACAGAAAGCAGTATCCAGTCTTTGGAAGATTTGTTGATGACTTGTGTTTTGGACTCGAAAGTGCAAAGATCAAATGAGGGAGTTGTGTTCGGCTCTATTTTCTTCGGGTAATTTTCAAGGACGAAAATTATTTAAGTGGGGGAGAGTTGTAACACCCTGAAATTCGTAATTTAATTATTTATTAATTAATTATGAGTATATGGCCTTGTGTGGTATATTGTGGTGTTGTGGTGATGAAATTATTTTATTTTGATAGTGATATTAGAATCATTATTAATGTTATTTAAATATTATTATTAAAATAAAATAGAGGAGTTAGAGGACTTGAGGGTACTTTAGTCTTTTGTGAAGGTTAAGATAAGAGAATTGGGAAGAGACTCTCATAACACCTATTTTGGAGATTGAGAGAATTTTCTTTGAGGAACCAAGGAGGTCAGGGTTAGAGATTCTTCAAGAGGTGATTGAAAGAGTCCATATTAACTAAGGTATGAGGAGTAATTTTGTTTAGTATTCATAATGTAGAGATAAGTATTATGAGAATTGGGATTTGAGGGAAAATCTTAAGGTTTATGAGGATTATGAGATGAAATTGATAGTTGATGGCGTTAGATGTTGTAATTGTTGAATATGTGATTGTATGTGTAGTTGGTGTATTATTTTTGTGAATTTTATCGACAATGAGGCGATTTGGAAGTGGAATTTGGGACTGGTATAGTAGAAATCCCGTTTTTGGCATTTTTGCACCTAAAACCAGAAACACTTCGACCTGTAGGTCGACCTGGTGGAGTCTGTAGAAACCCAAGTCCCAAATGTGTCGACCTATTGGATGTCTAGGTCGACCTAGTGATGTCTTGTAGAATTTTTCTAAAACATTGAATTTTGTTTTCTTCATAACATTTGAACCGTTCATCCGTTTTAACCCTCGTTCGAAGGGTCGGAAAGATAACGAAATAAATCTTAACTTGATGAAATAAAATGAGTGATATGACACACCTACCAGTACTGAATTTTCCAAAAAAAAGTTGAATTTATTTTGTGTTTATAAAGTTGGATTGTTATATGTTGATGTTTTATTGCTTTGATGATTTCTAAGGTACTGCCATGGTGCGTATGCTTTTGTAGTAGGTGTGTTGTGTTGAAGCGATGGTTGTATGATGATATGAATATATGAAATATGTTTATCATATGAATAATGATGAATAAATGATGAATGTGAATGCAATATTTGACGAGGTCTAATGATGACGCTGTTGATGATTTAAAGGATATCGATTAGTTGTTATTGAGTTAGGAATAACGACTAGGTGTTGATGGTTGTATGATGGTAATTGTGGGATGGTGTTTTCGATGTTAATTATATGTTGAAAATTAAATGACGATTATGCGTTGATTTTTATGAAGGTATGAGTTAGGTGAATGATGTTATATTATGATGGTTATGTTATTGTGATGATGAAGGTGTCAATGATGTGCATATTTGATGTATATATGCTTTATGATGATTTTATGAATAATTATTTGATGAATGTGGATGCAAGTTAAGGTTAATGTTGATGTTGTTGCATCTTTGCATTCATGGCATACTTATTACAGAGGCTTCAGTCTGTTGGTAGCTTCAATCCCATTGTGTGGATTGGAGTGATATGATGTTTATGATGTGCTCTCTTGTGGAGCCTTGATGGCCCAATATCCATTCGTGATGATGATTCGGTACCACATGCATACTAAGAGGATTGCTTTTCATTATTGGTGGCATAACATAATTACATTATGTTTTATATGATGTTGTGATAGATTACATTTTGTGTATGAGTGAGACTTATGATGTTTGTTGTCTTATAATTCTTTCTTTATATTATGTGTATTGAATGTTGCCTCCACGTGGGTAACATGCAGATACTCAAGGATAGTTTCTCGGTGCGTGAAGGTTAGCTTGGAGTTGTTTCGCTTATCCCTGTAGAGTTATATGGTGTCTTATTCTGGTAGATGTAACATCGGGTGGGAAACGCTTGAGTGAATAATATGTTGTTTTATTAGAATGATTTTTATGTGTTACTATATTGTCGATTTTTCGATGATGATGATTGTTGACAATAACTAAAATATCTTGATGTTTTGATGAAATAAAAGAAGTTATTTTGAGGTTATGATTCCGCTACGAAGTTTGAATTTTAATTGTTGATATATTAAAGATATTATTATTAAAAGAATGTTTTAAAGGCCCGTGTTACAGAGCAGGGTTGTTATTAAGATGTTTTATGAAGAAAATGTGACATCTTTTTATGATGTACTCTGACTTATTTTAAGTATATTTATCGTGTATATTTGGTTGGGTTATAAGGGTGTTACACTGCCGACCTAGAATTCTCGTTTAATGACCCTTGTGTCATAGCGCAAAGTGATTTTTTGTTTCAAGGACGCCTCTCGGAGAGCCGTCTCGGGCCGTATTTCTTCAACAAGGTCTAGTTTTGCCTGGAGGGCTTCGTCGTTCAATTCTTTATCTAGGGGTGCTTCTGTCCGTCACGAGGGCTCTATGATTTCTACTGGGATGACTTCCTTGGTACCGTAGGCCAGTCAAAATGGTGTCTCCCCAGTGGTTGAGTGCGAGGTCGTTCGGTAGGCCCAGAGCACACTATGTAGCTCTACGACCTAGGCTCTCTTCGCCTCACCCAATTTGCACTTTAGGCCTATTAAGATCACCTTGTTGGTTGCTTCTGCTTGGTCGTTAGTCTAGAGGTGTTCGAAAAATGTGAAGTGTTGTTTTATGCCCAGGTTGGTGACGAAGTCTTGGAACCTTCGGTCGGTGTATTATGTCTCGTTATCAGTGAGGATAACTTGAGGTATGTCGAATCGGGATAGGATGCTCCGTTGTGAATGTCCCAAGGATGCCAATCCCCCACTATGAGAAAGGCCACGAGGACGAAAAGGTCTTGAGTTCGTTGGAAGGAGCTAAGTCCATGTCCCCGTGCCTCTAGAATTTGTCACATTTCTTGACGTGATTTTTCGCTTCGTGTTGGATCGTCGGCCAATAATAACCGGCTTGTAGGGCCTTTCCTTCCAGGGATCTCCCCCCGAGGTGTTGGGCATTTATTCCATCGTGGATTTCTCTCTGGATGTCGGGGATCTTCGCTTTGTCGACACACTTTAGGAGTGGAATGAAGAATCCTCTCCTGTAGAGCTTGACTTAGATTATGACGTAAGATCAAGCATTTCTTTTGGTTGTCGAGGCTTCATTCTGATCGACCGGTAGTTCGTTTATCGCAGGGTAGTTGTAAATCAGGGTCATCCAATAGTTCGTGTCATCGATGGCGTTTACATAAAGGGGTGCAGTTGGTTTCACAATGCTTGAGCGTGGGAGAATCTCTTGGATCACAAACGTATTGTCGCCATTCTTCCGCGTTCTCGCCAACTTAGATAATATGTCTGCTCGCGTGTTTTACTCGCGTGGGACATGTTAGACTTTGCAACAGTCAAACTTCTCCATTTTTTCTTTGACGAGAGCCATGTACTCAATGAGTTTTTCATTCCCCATGCCTTTCTACTTTTGTATTGGATGTCAAACTCTGATAGCTCTATGGACCATTTAAGCATTTTGCCGACCATGTATGGGCGTCCGAGAAGCTGCTTTATAGGCTGATCTATTCGGACCTTCATTTAGAAAGGCCAATGCAACCTTCTCGATTTAATGATACTAGAGCTCGGGCCCTGCAAGGCCTTTCTCGTGAAGTAAATTGGTTTTTGTTCGTCGGTCGTTTCACGGATGAGGGCCGCACTGACTGCTTCGGTGGCTACGAACAAATATAGGTAGAATGTCTCCTTTTCTTGATGTCGAGAAAGGACCAGTGGTTCAGAGAGGGCTCTTTTAAGGTGGAAAATGGCTTGTTCGCACTCCTCGGTCCATTCAAATGCAGCCTTTTTTCGTAGTAGCTTGAAGAAAGGAAGTGTGTGTTGTGCAAATTTGGTGTCGAAGCGAGATAGCGAGGCAAGCATCCCATTGAGGGATTGGATGGACTTCTTCGACCTCGGGGTCAGGAATTCGGAAAAAGCTCGACATTTGTCAGGGTTGGCCTTGATTCCTCGTTCTATGAGGTAGAAGCCTAGGAACTTCCCTGCTCGTACACTGAAAGTGCACTATTCAGGATCATGTCGTCCATGTAAACCTCAAGCATGTCCCCGATCTCTGCTCGAAAGACTTTGTTCATCATGAGATGGTATGTGGCTCCGAAATTCTTCATCCTGAAGGGCATGATGTTATAGAATTAATTGCCCGACGCGGTCATAAAGTTCGTGTGTTACTTATCTGTTCCTGACATGGGGATCTGGTTGTATCCGTTGTACGCGTCCATGAAAGACATAAGTTTGAAACCTGCAGAATTGTATACCAGTTTGTAAATGTTAGGTAAAGGAAAAACATCTTTGGGACACGCCCTATTAAGATCGCTATAATCAACGCACATTCTCTATTTTCCATTATTTTTCTTAACAAGAACAACATTAGAGAGCAAGGTTGTGTACTAGGCTTCAAAAATTAAATTTGCTTGGATGAGTCGATGCCTGTTTGCTGGTGGGGGTCTGAGTGGTCTTGTCTTTCGTGTCTTCTTTGTTGAGGCCGTAGTCGAGGTCAATGGAGTTGATTTGAGGAAGAGATATCTATTATTCGACCCATGGTTTCTTGTAACCTTTGGTGGTCGCCCTGATCACATATTGTCCTCTAACAGCTGCGTCGAAGCATATTTTGGTCGCCTCGATGTCTCCGTGTAGTGTGACTACATGACCTAACTTGGTGTAGTATCTCATCCTTAATGAACTATTGAGGGCACGACGGTCAGTTCGGCTAGCGTTGGTCGAACAAGAATGCAGTTGTACAAGGATGGGCATTATATCACCAGGAATTGGACTTTGACTTCTCTGGCGCTCTCGTTCTCCCTAAACAAGATGATGAGTTCCACGTATCTCTACAGCCTTGTGGTCTCCCCATTGAATCCCTGGAGGTCGGATCCCACGTATGGGGACAAATTCTTTTCGTCGAGCTTAAAGGTTTTGAACAAGTGGGCGTACATGATGTCGACGGAGCTACCCTGATCGACCAGGATGTGGCAGACATTGAATTGTGCAATTTTTCCCTTATCAGTAGAGGGATTCTTGAGTTAGGAGTTCCTCCGGAGATTCCCTTGAGGTAGAAGGAGATGGGTTGGACTTTCCTCGAGATCTGGTCAGAGTCGCCAGCTGGTTGGGCGTGGTCAGCAATAGTTCGTTGTATTTCCTCTTCACCAAAATTGCAACTTTATCGTTTTTAATCCCGCCACCAATGATTACCAAGGTTGTTGGGAAATTTTCCTAGGGGCTGTGGGAAGCCAGATAGGCTTTTGTGTGTGCCCCGGGGAGGTGGAAGTCTTTAGGTCGAGATGCGCAAAGGGATACTAGAAAAGGAGAGTCGTCGGTGGAGTGTCTCCGCTGCCCCTCTTCTAGTTGTGGTCCTCGTGTCGGGGGGTTCTCTCCTCTTAGTGTACTACTTGAGGTGGCCCGCCTTTATCATTATCTTGATTGCGTCCTTCAGGTGAACACAGTCTTTTGTAACATGCCTGTGACTTCTGTGAAAATGAAAGGATTTAGATTTGTTGGTATTGGGCTTAGGTGTCGTTGGTTTAGGGAACCTCACCCTGCTCTTCTTGAATTTTGAATTGACGCATTCGACAAGGATACGCTCGCGAGGAGCTGTAAGTAATGTGTATTCATAAAAGCTCCCAATTGGCCCTATATCTTCGCAAACCTCGTGAGGTTTGTCATCTTTCCACCTTTCCCCTGTACAGAGAGGAGTGGTATATTCATCATATTTGGGATTTTTTGTCTCGTTTTGGTTGCGACTGCTCCTAACACTGTGGGCGACTTGCTTTTCTTTGTACCTAATATACATCTGGGCTTTATGTATGAGTTCGTTCAGAGAGCGGAGAGGTTCCATCCCGACTGCTCTGTTGAGTTTGCTACTAGGGAGAATTCCTTTCTCTAGGAGATGTTTTTCATGTAGTCGGTCGTATCTACCTCGATGGCCTCCTGGTTGAATCGTTCGATGTAAAAATGAAACGTTTCGTTTCTTCCCTGGATGATGGCCTTATGTGTAGCCTCTGTCTTTGGGTGACGCCAGGACACTATAAAGTGCCTTGTGAATACTGACCTCAGGATTCTCCAAGAAGTGATGGATTTTGTAGCCAAGCTTTTGTATTATGCCATGGCCCCATTTCTGAGTGTTGTGGAGAACATTTTTCACATGACGTTTCCCACGACGTCATTGTAGTAGTCGAGCATGGCGTTGATGTTATCAACGTGGTCGTCTGGGTTGGTAGTCCCATCGAACGTTGAGAGGTTATGGGGTTTCTCCATGCCCGAGGGGAGCCAGGTCTCCATGATGGAATATACACGTATATGTTTGTGATTCAACCTTGCAACTTATATAATTTATCTTATTGATGTGAATTCTCACCTTTTGGTTGTTGTTTTTGTGGTTTGTGTTCCTCTACGGGGTACAAATAAGCAGGTATATGAGTAGCTGCATATAGCTGGAGGATGGCGTTGAGACTATTCTTCTCTTTTCTGTTTTTATGTGTTTCTAGATTTCCGTTGCTCCGATATGAACACTAGGCGGACAAACATTGTTTATTTTATCATTATGTTTTGTTAATGGAGAGTTGGATGATACACTCTCAATGTTTTGAGTTTGGTTGATCGTGGAGGCTTATCTCATGATTGCTTTAATTTAAGTAAAGTAAATTTACGATATTTATATTAATGTGATGAATTCTTAGGGATGAAATTTTGCTGCATTGATACCCTAAGTGAAGGTGAGCATACGATGACAAATGTAGCTGAATATTTTATTTTATTGAATATGTGTTATAGAACATGTGTTTTTGATGATGAGTAACATCCTAAATGTGAATGTATGCTTCCTATATGCTTTATTTTATTATATTAAGAGCGAGGTTTTAGGGTGTTACATAGGTCACAAGCTCCTGAGAGTTAGGATACAAGATGTAAATTTCGACCATCCGAACACTCATCATCACCTAAAAACAAATCCAACATATCCAAACCATTTTGGCTTTTGGCATAACCTTCAAACTTTTTAAATGAAATATGCTTCATCCTTTTCGAGACGATGCAAACAAATCTTTATTCCTACCATGCACAACAAGTTAGAACAATTTTCCCTCAAATAAGACTAGAATAAATATTTGAGAATCCGGATTATGTTATCCATTATGATGTGATGCCAATGTTTACTTCTCCATGTTTTGGGTTGTAAGCAATGTTTTCCCCTCGATTACAACCAAATACATTTAGCTAAAATCAAACAACAAACAAACATTTTCTACCAAGAATTACGTAACCTTTCGCACCCAGTCACATAGGAGCAAGACCCACAATCTCTTCAGGCACATTAATAAAAAATATTTTTGTAACCCCTTTATTTTTCTTCAAAAATTTTAATAACTTGAGGAAAGCAAACATTTTTCAAGCTAACAATTATGCACAAACTAACTAAACGGTTCCTATTGAGAATAACACACGCGAGTGATGCTAATAACAACCCCTTATGTAATCGACTCCCGAACCTAGTGTGGTTGCAACAACCATATCATTTTCATTATTTTATGGGTTTTAAAAATATTATCCCTTTCCCTTTTTGGAAATAAATAAGTTCGGTGGCGACTCTCTTAGTCATTCCACGAGCGTGCGACGAACCCACGAAGGTCATATTTTTCAAGATGCGAAAATTGTGTTTGACTATCCTTTGTGAAGGTTGTTCAAAAGGTACCTGATTGTTAGATAATGGTATAATTGGCGCTTGGTACACACTAAAAAAGTCGACAATTCTACCCATCTGATGGTTCAACTGCTGGTAACTCTGGATTATGTTATGAATTAATGGATGGAATACAATACCTATCTGTTGTTTAAGCATGTTCACCATCTCATGGTTACTTTCATACATTAATTTTCTCATGAATACAGGATAATTTGTAGTTAAGGCTGATATACCTCGAGGAACATATATAATCCCTCCTCGTGGTTGTGCCATTTGACCAAGGTTGCTTATGGCATATCCTGATGCCAAATGTGGAATTATGGGTGACGTTATCATTGCAACATTATTTACAAACATTGAAGTATGGATTTTTCAAACTTGTTATCGTGGCAATTGGCATGCCATTTGGGAAATATCTAGTACCTAGAGGTAGCATAAAACTTGGGACATATGGGGCGTATGATCTGCTACAACTACCAGATTAGCCTTAGGGGTAGTTGGGATATTCACTATTGGTGGTAACAAGACTACTATTCCCAATAATGACTTCGAAGTTGTTACTGGGGTCAGGATTGGGCATGTGACTCTAACAGGGTTTGATGTCCCTGCAGTACAAACGATCAATGTGACTGGTGGTTCTGTGTCTGTAGCATCATTTTGGGGATGAGAAGTATTTTTTGGAGGAACCATTTCAAACAAAGTCCTACAACTTCTCAGGCGCATAAAAATCCAGACATTGAAAATATTTTCATATAAAAAAATAATAACAAAGTAATGTAACACTTTCTTGTAATTTTCTTTTTTTGCATAAAAAAGTCCCACTAGGCGTGCCAATTTTTTGCAGGTGTTTTTAACAAACAATCCTGAGTTTAGTTCACTTGTGCGATTAACTCGAAAAATCTCATGTGCAAAACAAAAATATAAGGAAAAATGTTTGTAAATTGAATGTGAATTTCTCTACGTAGACAAAATGGACACAAACTTTAATAGCAAAAAAGCTTGGATAAAGGTAATAAATGAAAAGTACAATAAATGACATTAAACAAAAAATGAATTAAATAAAAATTAAAGCAAAATGTTTTAATTGAGGAAACATGAAAAAATGAAAGGAATGAATGTGGACTCATACATGTTCCTCACAAACTATTTCGCTATTTGACTCAGATACTCCATATCTATCGTAAAATGTATGAATTTTACGACCTTGATTACAATGCATGATCCTACTATTTATACTAATCTAAAGACAACCGTCTCCAAAACTTTGTTCTTAGAAAGTGTACATGATCAAGAACATGCAATTCAGTGTTCTGAATCACCTCCATGTTGTTATAATTTGCAAACTAATAAAACCTATTATTCCACGCCCATAACTGCTCCAAGCATATAACAATCTTCTTGTCAGATGTAGTTTGTGAAAAAATATAATGCTGAGACAACTTCTTTCAAGTATTTGAATTATAAAATATTCCTAAGTCATTGACATCTGTCGAACGCTTCGACTTTGACACGGTGTCAAAATATCAACTAGACATGTTCTTGAGATTCTTCCAAAATATGTTCATCCCGTTAGTAAAAATCATCGCGTTTGTTCCTGTCGAAGCTTGTCAATAAATATTAACACTTAACATTCTTTGTTGACTTTTCTTAAACTAGAAATTCCAGGCTACAATCCCTCCTGAGTAACTTGAAGTTTCATTAGACGAGATCCAACTTAAAGTCTAGACCAAGGTGCACGATTGATGTTTGGTCTAAGATACTTTACATAAAGTCTTGTCCGAGGGCATGCTCAAAGTCTCACATGAAGGGCTTAATATATAATCTCGCTCAAGGGACTGAGATTCTAATCAAATAGGCTTATCAAAATTCCATGTCTAAGTAACTTGAAGGTTTTTTGGTGTAGGGTCCAACTTGTCTAGCCCAAGGGATGCAATTGAAGTCTAGTCTAATAGAATTTACTTAAAGTTTTGTTTGAGGTACATGGAGTCTCGTTAGTCCGAGGGACTTGGAGTCTCATTAGTCTGACTAAACATATAATCTCTCATAAGGGATTGAGAGTCCCACCAAACATGCTTATCTAAATGCCACGCCCGAGTAACTTGGAGTTTCATCGAGCGTGATCAACCTTAAATTCTATCCCAACGAGTGCAATCGAAATTTGGCCCAAGAGACTTAACTAAAAATCTTGTATGAAGGCTTGATTAAAGTCCCGCCTGAGGGGCTGAACGTCTCGTCTGAAGGACTTGAAGCCTCATCAAACATACTCAAGATATAATCTCGCCTGAGGTACAGAGAGTCACATCAAACAAGCTTATCTAAGCACCTCTCCAGAGTAACTTGGAGTTTTATTAAGCTGGATCCAACATAAAGTTTCTCCCAAGAGACGTCACCTAAGTCTGTCCCAAGAGACTTAACTAAAATTATTGTTTTAGAGCTTAATCAAAGTCCCGCCTGAGGGGCTTAATACCTCGTCTGATGGACTTGGAGTCTCATCAGACAGTCGTTACAAATAATCTCCCCTGAGGGACTGAAAGTCCCATCAAACAGGCTTATCAAAATGCCCCTCCTGAGTAACTTGGAGTTTTCTCGGGGGGATCCAAATTAATGTCTCTCCCAATGGACTCAACCAAAGTATGGACAAAGATATTTACTAAAAGTCTTGTCTGAGGATTTGATCGAAGTCCTCTTGAGGAGCTCAACGCCTTATCTAATGAACTTGGAGTCTCATCAGACACACTAAACATAAAATCCCGCCTGAGGGACTGAGAGTCCCATCAAACATGCTTATCTAAACATCCTGTCTATGTAACTTGGAGTTTCTTGGGTAGGATCCAATTTAAAGTCTTTCCATAGGGACTAAACTCAAAGTCTCAGTAGAGTGACTCAACTCAAAGTCTCTCCAAAGGGACTCAACTTAATGTCTCACAAGAGGGACTCAACATAAAGTCTCGCCTGAGGTACTTAACTTAAATTCAGGCCTGAAAGACTCAAATTAAAGTCTTTCCTGAGGGACTCAACTTAAAGTCTCGCCTGAGGGACTTAACTTAAAGCCCTGTCTTAGGGACTCAACTCAAATTCACACTTGAAGGAATCAACTTAAAAGCTCCCCAATGCAAATTAAATTAAATACTTTTCCCTTTACCAAGCCTTTGTTCTTGAGATATTGTGTAGTGATATATTTTTATTAGGCCATAAGAGGGGATAACTTACGTAAAAGGGAGGCAGGCCAACACATGGGCGAAGAGAGATTTACTCAGTGAAGCCACTAGCCACCAAAAATTGACCATGAAGCTGCCCAGATCTTAGTGACAGCCCGCCCAATTGGGCATTGTCCACCTAGACTCTTTCTCATCCGTCTAGTAGAAGTGGGTGATGATGTGTTCCATAACTACAAACTAGAAAAATTAGTCTAATGAGGAATACCTCCTTACTCCCCATGATCTATTAGTGGAAAGGAAGTAACTCCCCTCAATTCAGACCCACTGGCCTCTATAAATACCCCAACTCTAGGGTAAAAATGGGTATATTGTAACTTACCCAGAATAATGCATAAACACATAGCTTGTCACCTCACGTGATATTGCTTTCTCCACAGCCAAAAATACCACCAAACAAGGCCTCTCTCCGCCGAGGGCAAGCCATAACCACTAGAAAATACAAAGGTCCATACTAGATTAGGAGTACCACACACTCCTATAATTTTTAACAAGTAAAAATAAAAATAATCTTATCCATGAACAAAGTTAACACAATCTTTATGGATACAATAATATAGTCACCACACTGTGGTTTTTGTTGGTATACAAATTCTGCAAACGTTTTTGCTCCAACATACTCTCCTGTGAATGAGCAAAATGATAAACTTTCCACATTTATTCATACCCAAAAACCATCCATCTTATGGCATAATTGGAATCACACTTCTATCTTATACACTTTATTTATAGAGAAAGTTAGATGTAACCCCAAATCATCAGGATTTATAGGGATACATTCTTTATCCCACAACACGAAATGCACTTTTGAACTAATTCATATAACGAGTTAGTTGTAGGCATAAATCATTACAAATTCTAAGGAAGCATACTTTTTCTTAGACATTGAATGCACTTTTGATCTAAGTTTAGAGTCCCCTTAAATAAAATTCCAAAATTTTATGTCAAATTCAACTCTTATGCTGCCAAACTACAAAGTAGACTACGTAACATGTGTAAAGTGTGTATGGAATACTGAAATGGCGAGTGCAAGTCTTCTCAAAGAGGAAGTAGTTTTATATTTCCACTGATACACATGGTCGGATCCAGACATTACATATTGATGTGGCTAAATATGAAATAAAGTATAGAATAAATTATATTGAAAATAAGAAATATTATTATTTGATGAAGTATATTTAAAGTGAAAATTGTCTAGTATCCATTTCTTGAAAATAAGTTAAAATAACATCATTGTTAATTGTTCCAAGAACATCTCTTTCTTTACAAGACAACCATTTAACCATTGATCATTCATTTTGCCATACAATGGACTCTTCACAAACTTCATAGTTTAAAAAAGATGTTCCACACTTGCAGTTGCTACTTACAAGACTAAAGCCAACTTCAGAAGCCTATAAACCATATCAAATGTGTTACATTTATTTGTTTCCACAAGTTTTGTACAAAGATCTGACAAACCTTTTTTTAAAACTTTGAACAAATAAACTTAGTAGCTATAAGATATGTGTTTACACTGACATGATATTCAAAATTCATTTGCTTAGTTCGATTAACAAACACAACCTTAATACTTTAGTTTGGGTTCATGAGAGCCTAACTTATACGCACCCAATCAACATGACTATTGGAAGAAATATCATGATTAACCAATCTTTGAGCATTCTTTTAGTCACCAAACTACTCTCCCACAAAGTGATCCTCCCCGTATTTAGAGATATTTTTAAGCAAAAAACATGACAAATAAAATTCTAGGCCCTTAGATTCACTATAATCAATCGAGTCATACAAATCAAACCAGTTTTTGCAAAATCAACGTCTTTGTTTACCTTGAACATACCAAGGGTAAACGAAAATGTGATGAGGTTGACGATGACCGATTTTTAAATAAGTTTTTCTTACCTCATTTGGGATGTCAAAATAATACATTGAAATTGGAGGCCTAATTCCTGGATCAGTTTCCAAACATTCATAATCAACAACTTTAATACTCTCATTTGGATGTTGAGTTTTCGATGCTACTAGATTAGTCAAAGAAACAAATTTGTTTCTAGATAGAACATGAAATATTTTATTCATCCTATAAAGAGAATAATATAAAGAAATCAGTAAAATCAATTGGTTATAAAGAAAATAATTTATGAGATTTTTTTTGACAAATAGGCGTTTTAGAATTCAACTAAAAAAGGAGAAAAGAATAAGGAAAATTTGAAATACTCACTTTATCTGATTTTCAATCACCCATAAATAAATGCAGTCAAGTCAAGTGACAAAAAAATAAACAAAAAATGATAGATTATTGGATTAACAAATATGAGAGGAAGAGACAAGAATGAGAGATGATGGGGTTTGAGAGGAAGAGAAAAAGAAAATATTGCGAGGGAGAAAAGTGAGAGGAAGAAGTTTTGTGAGAGAAAAAGTGAGTTGGACTTCTTAATATTTTATTTTTCTTTTATTAATTTACCTAATAAGCTAAGTATGTATATAATATAAAAATATATACTCTGCCTACATGTAGATTTGTCCATGCTGATACGTCGATGATCCATTTTATCAATGAAAATTTGGAATTAATTCTTGTCGATTCTCTTGTGAATGGTGATATAATAAAATTTCCATATTCAATCTTACCCTCATACCACCCCTTACATTGAATAAGTGGAATCCCATTTTTGTGTTATACACTAAATTCATATAACAAGTTGGTTGTAGACTAAATCATTGTGTTTTCTATAAATGCATACTTTTTCTAACAACACATGTATTTTGAACTAAGCTTATAGTCCCATCAAATAAAATTCATATATTTCTTTTAATTGAAATTAATATTTATGTTCTAGAACCCTTGGTAGACTATATTACGTAACTAGCGTGTGCCTTGATTACCGATTTGACAAGTGTAAGTATTCTCGGAAAGGAAAACATTTTAGATTTCCACTTATTAATCATTAATCCACCATATTGTTGGTTATATTGTGAAAGAGTGACATAGTAAAGTTTCCACATTAATTATTATCCAAATATTATCCCTCTCATGTTATAATTAGCATACAACTTTTATCATAGTCACTTAATTGGTTTAATGAATGCATACCCTTTTCCCACGACAACAAATGAAATTTTGAACTAATCTTATATTCTCCACAAATAAAATTCCTATATATCCTATAAATTTTCACACAGATGCTTCTATATAGCAAATTGGGACGTATAACATACCTGAGGTATGCTTTGATTATCGATTTGGCAAGTGATTAGTCCTTGATGCACCATATAGTTAAAAGTTCAAAAGAATGCTTATTGATTTTTTTTTTGTGAATGAATGACATAAAAGAGTTTCAATATTTATTCTTACCCAAATATCATGCATCTTATGGCATAATTGGCATACCACTTTTATTATCGACAATAAATTTATAGAATGAGTTGGTTTTAACCCAAATCATTAGGCTTTTTAGATATATGTACTTTCTCCCACAACACCGAATTCACTTTTGAACTAAGCTCATAATCCCCTCAATTCAAATTTTTTTTTATATTTTCTATCGACTTACACATAAATTCTACCATGCAATAAAGTCATTTTCATAACATATCTATGATGTGCATGAATTATTGATTTGGAAAATTCAAGTCTTCTGATTACAAAGGAAATATTTTAGATTTTCACATAGTAAGTCACTGACCCACTGTATTAATAAAACATTAGAATGAATGTTCATTGACTCTCTTATTGATGAGCGACATACTAGATTTTCTATATTTAATCTTACCAAAGTATCATCCCTATCATGACATAATTGACAACACTATTTTATCATAGACACTTAATTCATAAAAGAGAAGAAAATAACCCCAAATCACTAAGCTTTATGGAGATGGATACTTTCTCCCAACTTACCAAATTTCCTTTTCAACTAAGCTCGTAGTCCATTCAAAAAGTTTTTTTTTCTATATTTTCTATAAAATTAAATATAAATGTTGCCAAACAACATATTAGATTGTATAACTTGGACTAGGAGTGAATGTTTTACGAATTTAGCAAGTGTAAGTGTTCTTTCAAAGGAAAGTTTTTTAAATTTTCACTTATAGTCAATTTGACGCATCATATCAATGACAAATTGGAATAGATGCTTGTTGATTCTCTTGTGAATAAGTGTTACAATAAGTCTTCCACATTAATTCTTACCCAAATATCATCTCTCATATGACATAATTGACACCCCATCTTTCATCATAGACAATTCATTGAGATAATTAGTTGTTGTAGAAGCATGCTTCAATCACACAAGTATTTTGATGAAGACAACAAGTCTCTATGCAATTTATGAAAGCAAAAAGGCATGAGAATCAAGAAAGCATCAAGCAACAAAGTATATCAAGCTTCATATACAAGTTAACAACATTGCAAGTCTTGAACAACTTTAAAGGTATAACAAAATTCACTTATAAATAATTATACAAGTGTTCAAATAAACTCTCTTGCATTACATGGTTCAAATAAATGTTTTCTAAGGTTTTTACATTGTTTCACTAATTTAAAAATAACACTTTTCAACTTTTTTAACAGTGTTAACCGGTTAACAGTTGGAGTTAAACGACCTCATTTTTTAAATTTTAGTGTTAACATTAAGATGCGTTAACCGGTTAACTATAATCCATATGGTTAACCGATTAACCCTGTAACGAATGCTAAAAAATGGTCTCTTTTCACCTAAATCATTGAATTTTCTAAGGATGCATACTTTTCCTATAACAAAAAATTCATTTTAAAGTAAACTCATAATCCCTTCAACTAAAATTCATGTATTTTATATCAAATTCAACACAAGTACTATTAAACAATAGGGTAGATTGCATAACATGACTATTATGTGTGTGAATTACCAATTTGGCATGTGTAAGTGTTCGCGCAAATGAAAGTATATTAGATTTTTGTTGATTAGTTGTATATTCATAATATCAATGATAAATTAGATAGAAAGCTTGTTGATTCTCTTATGCATGAGTGCCATTATAGAGTTTCCACATTTATTCTTACCAAAATATCATCTCTCATATGGCATAATTGGCATACCACTTTTATCATAGATATTTAATTCATAGAAATGAGCTTTGTAGTCCAAAGTCATTAAGTTTTTATAAGGATCCATATTTTCTTCCACAACACCGAATACACTTTTAGACTAAGCCTTATAGTCCCCTTTAATAAAATTTCTATATTTTATATGAAATTCAACGCATATGCTTTTAGATAACACGATAGACTTTATAACATAACTAAAAAATGCTTGGATTACCAATTTTTCAACTATAAGTATTCGTGCAAATTATTTTAATTTTTAATTTTTATGTATTAGTCGTCAATCCACCATGTCAATGAAATTTGAAATAAATACTTTGACATAAAAAGTTTATGCATTTATTTTATGAGTGACAAAATGGGTCTGACCCGTTGTGTATGTCTATTTTGCTCGCACTTTAGTGCGGGACAGACAAAAGATTTAGGCCCTCATCCTATAACGTGTCTATTCCGTCTCGCCCCATTTCCCCGCAGACTTTTGCGGGTACATACATTTACATAAATTTTTGTATTTTTAAACTTTGCAATATCCGCAGGCTTTCTCCACCACACCCTCATTTTTCTGCAGGATGAATTTAGATTTTAAGACTGCATCCTCAACTATGTCCACCTCGTGCCGTCCCGTTTTTCTACTGTCGTTTGTGGGACGAGACTAAATGAGACGAACATACCTATTTGTCACCCCTAATTGACTCCATCTAAATATCACCACTCATATGGTATAATTGACATCTCACTTTTATCATAAACACTTAACTCATCAAGAGTCTCGTCATTAAAAAAGCTTTATATTGGGCCATTATAGATGATGAAATGCATTTATAATTTAACGCATCATAAGCTTTCTCCTTATCAATCATGATAACCATCCACCCCTTTCTTATCCTTCTATTTTCATAAAGTGAATGACTTACATAATGTCTTCTCTATTATTTCAACCAAAATAAAACTCCTTCAATATAAACTAACAAGATTTTCAACCAAAATAAAACTCCTTCAATATAAACTAACAAGATTATTCATTATCTTTCGTAGCATGCTAAAAATTCGATAATAATATTATAAGAAATATTATGAAAAATAATTAATCTAATTTTTTTTAGAGAACCATCTAACTCAATATTAGAGATTAGTCTTGTTAGAATTTTCCAAAAGTTTATTTTCTCTAATCTTTAATATTATCCTCTCATTAACTTGCACCAAATTATGTTAATAGTGAGTTTTAGCATTTCTTTCTCTTGTAAAAAACATTTCTTTCTCATGCATAAACAGCATGGAACCGTAAAAAAGCATAGAGGGTAGAATAAAAAACATTTCTTTCTCATGCACGAACAACAAGGAACCGTAAAAAAAGTAAAGGGAAGTAAAGAAACAAAACTGATTCACGACACGCTGACGCCGTCAGTCAAAATTTCACTATCGTGCCTTCACTAACTCGTTACTCCACCGATTTCCATTTTTCTCTATAATAAACTTCTCGAACTTTCTTCTCAAATTTCCCGAATTTCATTTCAGAGTTTGATCTACGTTTCAGTCTTCGAAATTAGGGTTTCTACTCAACCAAGCGGCGAAGCTGATGGCGGAACAACCTCTCCCGTTCGAGGATCATGCAATTCCGGTGGTCGATGACGACGAGGACTACACTGGTGGCGATGATACCATGGATGAATTGGAGGAGGAGACGCATGTCAATTCAGTGAACGCTTCAGCTGGTGCGAATCACGACGGCGTCGTTTTGCCTATAACCCGTACTGGTGAGCTCACTCTTTCTTTCGAGGGTGAGGTTTACGTCTTTCCCGCTGTCACACATCAGAAGGTAATTATTGTTCATCATTTCTAATAATAATAATAATTATTGTTCTCAGTTTAGCTTGTTTTGATAATCACTTTGATTGAACTCAACACAACTTATTGTATTTATATAGTTTAGGGACTAAATTGGAGAGAGATTGATGCATTAATGACTGAATTGATGGTTTAATTGATTGTTTTTTGTTAAATTGTTGTTAGGACTGTATATCACAATTAATTGGAATGCTTAGAAGCATACTGATTTCCTCTTTTATTAACATCAAACATAGACAGTCTGAAAAATGGGATTGTTGTTGTTAAGTAAAGGTAGCAATGCTGAATAAATAATAATCTACTTGGCACGTGAGTTATTTACGATGTATTTGTTTATTGTTAATGGATAGGAACTATATTTACTTGGAAAGTGCTGCGTGGCTGGGTTATTTGCAATGTGTTTGTTTATTGTTAATCTATGTTTTGAATTCCTGGATAGTATATAAAAAAATTCCTACAAGATAGCAAACCTCTGATATTGAAAATTAAGTGACATTTGATTTTGTTAGTATTAGCAAATCAAGGGAACATTGACGCTACAGTCAAAGTTGTTGTATGACTAGGAATTAGATCTCTTGCAATTGTTAAGTAATGCTGCTTACAATATATCTACAATGTGTGAGGACAACTCTTCTTTTGACCTGTCATGGTAGGGGTTTTATATCACCGGTTTGTCATTGTAAATTTATTCAAATTTCTGATCACTAATAGCAGATTGATAGAATGGAAGAAAAAAAACCTATGTAGCATATGGAACAAAATTACAATGAAGTCCTATATTTAAATTTGACATTTACTTTTGATCTGTCAAAAGATAATGATTGAAGGATTGCTATTGAGGAATGCTTGCTGATAAAATTTTGCATGGCAGGTTCAAGCTGTTTTGCTGCTTTTGGGAGGACGTGATACGCAGGCAGGCATGCCTACAGATGAACTTCCATTTGATCAAAGTTATAGGGTAAAACACATATTGACTTAACAAGAGCATTTTTATAACTTGTATTGTATTTTTATACTTGCTTTGTGCATCGGATTTTACAATCTTTAGGGCATGAGTGATATTACAAGGCGTCCAAATCTTTCCCGAAGAATAGCCTCCTTAGTCAGGTTCCGTGAAAAACGCAAGGAAAGATGTTTTGACAAGAAAATTAGATATACCGTGAGAAAAGAGGTGGCAGAAAGGTAAATGAAATTTTTGTATTTTGCCCTATTACCCCAAAAAGGAAATAACTTATTTCTAGATCTACAATTTATACACTAGAAAATATATTAGCTTTAATAAAACATGGTCACTCTGTTGTCTTAAACACTACCTATGCTCTTCAATAATTGTAATAAATCTCTGAGTTATTTTATAAATAAATTATTTATATGATTTTTATCTTGGCCAAAATGTCTACTACGTCACTTTTGTGCAGTCATCTAAATAATCTACCATGTAATACTGTGATTACAAATATTGAGTTTTGATTTACATCCTACTTGAGAATATATATTTTTTAATAGAGCTTACAAAAGGAAGTTTGTTGGGACACATTTTGTTTAATCCATGAAAAGATCAAGAAAATGAGTATCTGTTCATTGTAAACTCTAGAATTATGCTCCAGTGGTAAGTGGTTAAGCCCCACTGATAAAAAGGTTTTCAAGATTAATTGGACAAACCTACTACTCAAATGGAGAAACTGTTATTAAACAATTGCCTTGTCCTGTTACTGTAAAAGTATACGTCTGTTGCATTGTTTACAATTATAGAAATATTTCAATACAGAATACTTGAGCCCTAAAGACTTTTATCTACCCAATCAAGTTTGACCTCACTAGGGCATAGATTAATCGTCTTGATTCTATATCAAAAACCAAGCAAACTAAATTTTCTTTGCACTTGACCAAGCAGTCTTACAAAAAGGATAGTATTTTATTATTTACGAACATTTAAACCCTAAACCTCTTAAACCTTTTCACGGAGAAGTGTAGTTGAGATCTTAAAAATATTAACGATTTCAAATAGATTTACTACATAAAAAACTATAATGTATGCTGCAACTGAACTTGATTGTCAAATAGAGAATTACGAATGGAAAAGGTTTCATGTTTGGTCTGAATAAATTTTGTTTTTATATTGAATTATCAGATTCACACTGAAATCTTATACCTGACTTAATATTGGGTAGAGGTAGAGCAGTTAGGAGATTTCTTAACAACTAAAGTGAGGAGGGAGAGACATAATTATTCATTGTTGTTGATAGTAGCTTATTGCATTTTAACGTTTTGAAGTTCAATAATATTACTCCCTCCTTTTTAGGTTTTGTTTGATTTTAAATTGTTTTTAAAGTTTATGTGTTCATTTATTATACTTATAACTTTGGTTATGTTTTGGTTCTCTTTTATTTCTTGATAGGATGCATCGAGAGAAGGGACAGTTTGCATCTGTGAAGCCAAGCCCTGGTTCCTCTAATTGGTATGCACAGGGTGCTGGTCAAGATGGCACTCCTAATCCTGAAACTCTGTGAGTTTTAAACATAATGGTTCTTTTGTGGTGTGAGGGAGAGAGAGATTTGTGAATGCACATAGTTTTATTCAAATCCTTCTGTTCTGTTCTTGTCTTATAGGCGTAGATGTAAACATTGCGGAGTCAATGAAAATAATACTCCTGCAATGCGTCGCGGACCAGATGGACCAAGAACTTTATGTAATGCATGCGGGCTCATGTGGGCCAACAAGGTTAGTCATTTTACTAACAAGTATGGTTATGATGAAATGCTTGTCTCAACTTTTGTACTGTTTGAAGTACAAACAACAGCAACACAATTCTTTTCCAGTAGCTGGAGTTGGCTGCATATGGTCTGATGATATGCTTATGTGTTAATCCAAAAAAAAAAAACAAGGTTTTTCAGAATTGTCATTTATCTGAAATAAAATAATTAATTTTTGATGCGCAATACTTTTTTCTTCTATATGTTTTGGATTTCTTTCTCTATCTTCTGCTACTATTCTGTCAAATTCTATAAAATCATTACATTCATAATCTTTCATGGTGCCATGTAATTGCTTACTGTTAAGAGTTGTTAAGAGTTGCACATTGTACAATATATGGTCTAATTGAACATATGTTTATAAGTGGAGACAATTCTCACTTTATATGTTGATTTTGTAAGGTTGAGTTACGTTCAACCTGAATTCTAAGATAGTATTAGAACCAAGATCCATTGAACCACCTGCTGTTAGGCCAACATATGCTTATAAGTTGGGGCAATCCTCACTTTACATGCCGGTTTTGTAAGGCTGAGTTAGGCCTGTTGACAATGTTGTCAAAGTGAGGTCATGGCGTTGGCGGATTGCGGTTGCGAAAATTCAACTTAGCGCCATGGAAAAGCTGTGGTGTTAATGATTTTACAAATCCCTGTCTTGGTATTTTTTAATATGTTTTAAATAGGGAAGATATGTTTGTCATATTTGAGGTACAATTTAGAGAGATAGGGGGTACTAAAATTACTTGTTTGTGCCAGAGAAGCATTAGAAATATTGGATAAAGAACTAGATTTTAACAACCTTATGAGCTTGTCAACTCGGTCCTTGTTCAGTGTGGTTTTTTCCACCTCATGTGTTGTAGGGACATATCTGGGTGCTTTAGGACCTGGTTTTGCGTTCTTCATATGTGCTGATTTTCCATGGAGTTTCTAACAAGTTTCTTGGGCGTACATCTGGACAGATTGAGACCATTGAAAGTAGTTTGGCCCGTTGAGTCGAAAAGTGATTTGGATTTAATAAGAATCACCACAAACACCCTTCTTCCCTTGCTTGGAGGAATAGTGCTTTTAGAATTATTCCTGTCAGTCATGATGAATCAGTGGTGCATGCTTACATAGGTCAACTCTGATACCAAGTTGAAAGAAATGGGAGAATAATAATTCTCAATTGTATTGATAAGTGCAATGAGTTCTCTCTCTTAAATAGAGGTAGAGTTAGAATTCTAAATTGATTTCAGAGATCATAAATTGATTACAAGATACTAAAAGGAAATAATATATATAACCCGGGAATATTCACAATAAATTCTTAAGAATATTATGCAACAGCATCATTTTTATATTGTAGTAGATGTTACTTTGAGGATACACCATTTTTTTCTTCAACCCACACATCTGGTTCTACAAAGATGCTACGATTTCTCAGGTGATAGCTACTCCTTTTTTTGAGTCAGTTGTCTCTACTCACAATTCTCAACGGTCACAAGGTAATCCTGAGTTTCACCACTATGCTATTCTTTATGAGTGTCGACGTGTTGAACATCCAGAAACAACTCTTATTGATTCTAGTGATTCAGCTCCAAAGATGACGACGACTACTATTACTAATTCTAATGATTCTGCAACAATTCCAATCTCTTCTACTGACGTGATTCCGCCTGAGCCTTTTGTTTTACCTATTGATCTTCATAAAGATAAAAGGTCTACTTCTAATCCTAATCCTATTTGCAACTTTTTGGGTTACCACCTATTGTTTCCCTCCTACTTTGCTTTTGTTTTTGCTCTATCATTTGTCTCAATTCCTAAGATGACTCATGAAGCATTATCTCATTTAGGGTGAAAACAAACCATGATTGATGAAATGATAGTTGTAGAATTTAACGATACCTGGGAGTTTGTTCCACCTCCTCCTGACCAATCTATTGTTGGTTGCATGTGAGTGTTTAATGTCAAAATGGGACCTAATGGACAGGTTGATCGATTAAAGGCTCGATTAGTGGCAAAAGGCTATACTCAGGTTTATGGTCAAGATTACAACGATACCTTCTCATCAGTTGCAAATATGACGTCTATTCGTCTCTTTATTTCTTAGCTATGACTACCATGAAACTTTGGCCCTTATTTTAGTTGGACATCAAGAATGCTTTTTTGCTTGGTGAGTTGGAATAAGAGATTTATATGGAGCAACCTTCTGGGTTTGTTGCTCAGGAGCGGTGTAATTTGGTATGCAAATTGCAAATGTCTTTATATGACTGGAAACTATCACCCTGGCATGATTTGGTCGATTCAGCAAATTTTTACCGCTGTTCGGGATGACTTGTTGGCAATCAGATCATTCTGTCTTTCTTAATTGCTCATCATCAAATTAATATATCTAGATTGTGGTTCTTGTTGATGACATCATGATTACAAATGATGATAGGGAAGGTATCAAAGCATTAAAACATCTATTTCAAAACTTTCAGACCAAAGACATGATGGGTCCCCTATGTTACTTTATCCGAATTAAGGTGACTCAATTGAAGTCAGGTATTGCTATCACTCAGAGGAAGTATGCTCTTGTGGTTTTGGAGGAGACATGTCTTATAGATTTTAAACTAGTTTACACTGTGTAGATGTTAGAAATTGGCAGAATTTTTGACAAACAAAGTAATAATTATGAACTTAGTTCAGGACATCAGGATGTCACACCAGATGTTGTGACATCGCAAACCTGCTATCTACCTTAAATGATGCGTAACAGAAGTGCTTAAAATCAGGAGAAATATCTGGAATTAATTGTAAAAGGATGAGCACTCCAAGGCGCCCCTTTAGGAAGTTAAGTTATCTGGTTCCAGCATAAAAGAAACAGAAAACTAACTCACCTTGATTCAAGGAGATAACAAACTAACTCACCTTGATTCAAAGAGATAACTGTGGGATTTATCAAAGTCTGGATAATTTGCAAAAAGCCCACAAACCAAGCATCTATTTAAGAAACTGATACACTCAAGTAAACCTAACGATTTGAAGCAGAGTGTCAAGGGTGTTAGTGAAACTAGCAGGTTTTAATTGTTTGTTATTCACTGTATAAGCTTTTAAGCAAAAAGTGAATTGTGTCTTCATTGAAACTGACAAGTAAGATCAAGCTGGTGTGTATGAAGTGTGACTTCAAATTTATTAATCATTCTAAGTTAGAGATCACTGTGATTGAGGGGGAGTGAGTAGGTACTCATATCTAAGTAGAGTCTTAGATAGAAATTGCCTTGGGTAGATATTAAGTGAAGGATTAAACTGATTGGTTTAACTCCCTAATTAATATTACTTATATTGAATTTACTTCCTGGCTTGGTAGCCCCCAGATGTAAGTGTGGAGATACACTGAACTGGGTTAACAATTTCTTGTGTTAATTAATTTACTAGCTCATTAATTTACTGCTTAGGATATCAGTGTCTAAACATCTGTTTCGACATCACATATCTGATCCCAGAATTGCAATTAGCTGACATATTCACCAAGGCTTTGGATGCTACCCAATTTGAAAACCTAAGGGGTAAATTGGGAATCTGCATGTGTGACATATAACAATTATGGAGAAGTGCCAGCATGTCTTATGACATCGTGTGGCATGACCACCAGGTGGCAGCACTAGTCTGGCCAATAACCGTTTGTATTCCAGTTTTAAAAATTCCAATAGCAACGGACTCTATTTATGTACAAACGTGTTTTCAGCTTCTCACATTCTCATTAGCTCCACTGAACCTTTTGCATGCTACAACTGAAACTCTGAACTCATCTAAGTCCATCATCAAACCTTTATACATCCCCACTACAATCGAAATCATGTCACAACATCAGAACCCTAACTCCATTGATGAGGGTCTCATTCAGGAAGACGTATTGAACGTCACTCCATTGTCTGTAGTACCCATGGATGCTACACCTATAAATGTTATCAGAGGAAACATTCCCATTGCTCAAAAGCCCAGGACTCCCCATGCAAGAAGACCCAAGGAGCCAGTCTTCAGCAAAAGTAAGGGAGCTTCTTCATCTTCCAGTGCTCCCAAAGCTTCTGCTTACGTGGACGCAACAATCAAAAAACTTGTAACCATGATCCTGGCAGAAGAAAGGGTTGTGCCTGGGGTGTCAGTTCCCCTGAACAGGATGCCTGCCTCACCTCCCAACAACCAAGCTGAAGAAGACATACCTGCTCCACAAGATGTCCCAAGCAATGTTGAGACAACTGAGAGCCAGGACAAAGCCCCAAATGATGATGAAGGAGTAAAAGATTCTACTGATGATCAAGCTGCTGAGAATGAGGCTTCCCAACCTCCACCAACTGTGAACCTGGACAATGATTCTGATACAGAGATCATAACAGCTGTTGATCCTAGCATAGCCAAGAGGCTCAGGGCTGGGAAGGATAAGAAGCCAGTTGCTCAGACAACTCCTGAGAAAAGACAGCCAACCCCCAAGAAGGACAAGGTCAAAACTACTTTTGGACCTACAAAGCAATGGAGTAAGGTCAGCACACAGAAGGGGAAGGCCACAACTCCATCTGATTCTGATGTTGAGGAGGATGTCCCAACATCTCAACCCAGAAAGAGGCCAGCACCTCCTAGGACTGCCACAGCTGTCCCTGAAGCACCCCTGGATAATGTGTCCTTCCACCATGTCTCCAGCGTAAGCATGTGGAAATATGTCTATCAGAGAAGGGTGGCTCTGGAACGAGAGCTGGGTAGTAATGCCTTGGAATGTACTGAGGTAATTGATTTAATCTCCAATGCTGGACTGTTCAAGATTGTCTCTAAATTTTCTCCATGTTATGAACTGCTGGTAAAAGAATTTATAGTTAACTTACAAGAAGGATGTGCTGATGGGAAATCTGAGGATTTCAGGAAAGTGTATGTCAGGGGAAGATGTGTAGACTTTTCTCTTAGGGTGATAAATCAGTACCTGGGGAGAGAAGCAGATGGGCCAACTGAGCTTGGCAAGACTGGCAATCAAGTATGCAAAATAATTACAGCTAACCAGGTCAAGACATGGCCAGTAAAAGGCAAACTCTCAGTCAACTTGTTAACCAAAAAGTATGCCATGCTACACAAAATTGGAACAGTCAACTGGGTCCCAACCAACCACACCTCAACTATAGCTACTGGGCTTGGTAGGTTTATCTGTGCTGTAGGCACCCAAACCAAGCTGAATTATGGAGCATATATCTTTGACCAGACTCTCAAGCATGCAGGAACATCAGCCATCAAGCTTCCAATAGCCTTCCCATCACTACTCTGTGGGGTGATTCTCAATCAGTATCCAGGAATCCTTACTGACAAGGACTCTGTCTGTAAAAGAGAAAGTCCACTGTCTTTCCATTACAAGCTGTTTCTAAGTCATCATGTTGCAGATGTTGAAGCACCAGGTGGGACATCTGCTGGGACATGTCAAGACACCTATATCAAAGGCAGCCCTAATTGCAGAGCTCAGGACAACCTGCAAAGAGCTGGAAGAAAGGAAGAAGAAGCTTGAGGACCTGATTCAAAGACTGGTGCTGGAAGAAGTTGCTGGGAATGATGATGAATCTGATGATGAGTCTGAGGATACAGAGGATGAAGAGTGAAGCTATGTGTTGGTGGAAAATGTATTGTCTGTTCTGCATTGTAATTCTGAATGTTTTGTCTGTTTCTGTAATGTTTTGTTTGGCCCCAAATTTATGTCTAACAAGGGGGAGAAATCTGTGTGTGTTGAACAATGATGTTAATGTCTATTTGCTGAACTGCTGAACTAAGTTGAATTTTCAATGGTATATTTTTGGACCTATCAAACTCTCAGGTAACCACATGTTTGAGGGGGAGCAAATTCTTAGCTCTCACATGATCTAACAGAAAGGAACTCCGCTGCTCTCTGACAAAACCAGAAGAATATGTTATCCAAAAATTAGCCAAAGGGGGAGTTTGTAGATGTTAGAAATTGGCAGAATTTTTGACAAACAAAGTAATAGTTATGAACTTAGTTCAGGACATCAGGATGTTACACCAGATGTTGTGACATCGCAAACCTGCTATCTACCTTAAATGATGCGTAACAGAAGTGCTTAAAATCAGGAGTAAATATCTGGAATTAATTTTAAAAGGATGAGCACTTCAAGGCGCCTCTTTAGGAAGTTAAGTTATCTGGTTCCAGCATAAAAGAAACAGAAAACTAACTCACCTTGATTCAAGGAGATAACAAACTAACTCACCTTGATTCAAGGAGATAACTGTGGGATTTATCAAAGTCTGGATAATTTGCAAAAAGCCCACAAACCAAGCATCTATTTAAGAAACTGATACACTCAAGTAAACCTAACGATTTGAAGCAGGGTGTCAAGGGTGTTAGTGAAGCTGGCAGGTTTTAATTGTTTGTTATTCACTGTATAAGCTTTTAAGCAAAAAGTGAATTGTGTCTTGATTGAAACTGATAAGTAAGATCAAGCTGGTGTGTATGAAGTGTGACATCAAATTTATTAATCATTTTAAGTTAGAGATCACTGTGTGATTGAGGGGGAGTGAGTAGGTACTCATATTTAAGTAGAGTCTTAGATAGAAATTGCCTTGGGTAGATATTAAGTGAAGGATTAAACTGATTGGTTTAACTCCCTAATTAATATTACTTATATTGAATTTACTTCCTGGCTTGGTAGCCCCCAGATGTAAGTGTGGAGATACACTGAACTGGGTTAACAATTTTTTGTGTTAATTAATTTACTAGCTCATTAATTTACTGCTTAGGATATCAGTGTCTAAATATCTGTTTCGACATCACATATCTGATCCCAGAATTTCACACTGCAATGGATCCTAATGTAAACTCCTTCCTGACGAGGAGCCATATTTTGATCCTGCTAGATACCGAAGTCTAGTGAGAAATGATTTATCTCACCCTAACCACACCTGACATATATTTTTCAATTAGCGTCGTATGTCAGTTTCTTAACTCTCCTTACGACAATCACTAAAATGTAGTTGTTAGAAGTCTTAAGTACATCAAAAGAAATGCAGTTGTTAGAAGTCTTAAGTACATCAAAAGAGCATCTGGAAAAGACTTGTATTCATTGATAGGGCCCACATTAGCATTGTTGGGTATTGAAACTTCGATTGAGAGGAGATGCAAGTGATAACCAAGCTACTTTTGGTTATTGCATTTTTGTGGGTGGAAATCTGATTCATGGAAGAGCAGAAACCAAAGTGTTTGCCTGATCAAGTACAGAAGTTGAGTATAAAGCTATGGCTCATGCTACATGCGAACTTGTTTGGTTGAGACATTTTCCGCAAGAATTACATTTTTGTGAGGTTGGTCAAATGGAACTCGTGTGTGATAATCAATCAACTTTACGCGCTCTCCTCCAAACCAGTTTATACAAGAGAACGAAGTATCTGGAATTCGATTGTCATTTTATTAGAGAAAATACTCTCACTGGAGTCATCAGAATCTCCTCTGTCAATTCTAGGATCATCTTGCCGATATTTTAACTAAATCTCTTTGAAGCCCTCAGATAACTTACCTTGAAGAGGAGTGTTAAAGTATTGATATTTAGTATAATTGATTTGATAGTATCTTTGGGAATTATGATAGGATTGCATTCCTATTTTGATTATATCTCTTATATATAAATAGTTATTTTTAATCTTTTCAACAGCTCAAGAAATATTCTTATTTAATAAGGCCCAACCCAAATTCTAAAATTTTCCATTGGGACAAATGGTCCCACTGGTATGGGAGCTTCTTGGAGCTTTATAGTTAAAGGCCCTTGTGTCTTGGCAGTTGCAAATTAGGTGTTATATTCAGACTAGATGTTATGTTGGCCGCATTATATATGCTTCCTTTTTATTTTGCAAATATATTCTCGTTTCTAAGCCTGTTTCTTAACTGACAGGGGACACTCAGAGATCTCAGTAAGGGTGGAAGAAGTCTTTCTGTTGAGCAAAGTGGTCTGGTATGTAAATTGGAGCATTTACTGTTTTATTGAGATTTATTTCCTGTTCGTAAGTCAATTGCACATGCTAAGTAGGATAAGCTATGCAAACATTATTATAATCAGTTTGAAATCTAATGGTTTTGGTGATGGTCATTACAAAATTTAACCGAGAATAGAGACAAGGGAGGAGAATACAAGTTGGAAGGAGATATGATAAGTATCTTAGATTCTTAGTTGCAAGTCAAGTTATTGACATGCTAACTAACTGCAATTCATTCACTCTCATTTATTACCCCAATTCTGACATGTATTTACAATTTTAACTCATATTTTCAAATAATATGTTTGTAACCACATTAAATGCCTTTTATCAACATTTTCAATTAAACTTTCATGAAAATTGGAACAAATAAACAAATTGCATGTTTATGGTTTTGATTATCACAAAGAGAAGGAAACACTTCATATTAACATCAAAATAAATTTCTTGTAGTTCTTTATGGAAGATTTTATTATTAATCATTCTTACCAAGTTTAGTATAAGACTTGAGTTTAAATTATTTCTAACCTTAATTCATTTTTGAACAGCCTTACCTGAAAGTCTTTGAGGCTCAAATTGTTAGATCAGTTTAATTATATCACAGTACTTAAACACCCTATCAACTTGAATGAAAATTGCAGGATCGTCCTATTGATGTCAAGCCTACTAATCTTGAAAGGGAATTGTCTGTCATCAGAAATGAACAAGTAAAACTCTTTCACTTGTTGCAAATTCATTCTCAGATCTGCAATTTTAGTTCTATTTGCATAAAACTTTTATGGCGTCTTCAGGGTATTTCTGAAGATCATCCTTCCAAGGCCATTGCTGTTGAAGGTTTGAATAATGATGCATTTAATCCAAGTGATGAGGTAGCTTTAGTTTTTTCTTTCTTTCTTTCTTTATTCTCTTGGATTCAGTTTGGGGTGTTCAGGTACCTTTTATTGGGTATTGACAAAACCAAAACTTCTATGATTTTTTTTATAATACTTGACAAATGGGCATTTGTTCAGGAATTACCTGTATCTGCAGAACACTTAGCAAGCACACTGCCGTCGGTGATTGATCATTCTTCGGAAAATGATGATGAGCAGGTATTCCTATCAAGTAGCTTGTTTTATACTACCTCCGTTCATTTATTTAAGAGACAACTCATTTTTTAGGTTCATTGAATAACTAATATATTTAGTCGGTTTATAGACTAGATACATTGATTATTCAATGAATTTAAGAAGTGACTTGTCTCTTATATAAAGGAACAAAGTAGTAATGTTTATCTAAATGGCTCGTATTCACAAGTCACTTATATAAAGGAACAAAAGGTAGTAATGTTTATCTAAATGGCTCGTATTCACAAGTCACACAACTATACTGGTGCTCCATCCATGTTCAAGTAACCCCCAGTTGAACTTTGCCAATGAAACTTGAAATGGAGCTTCTGGTATATTTGTAAATGCAAGAGTTGTGCAGATAATTTTCTATAAGATGCATTTGAGTTGCTTCTTACATGAGGCTCATTTGACCTACAGGAACCCCTGGTCGAGCTTTCTAATCCTTCAGATACAGGAATGTCTAATCCTTCAGATACAGATATCGACATTCCTGGAAACTTCGATTAGAAAGTACTAAGTAATTCATTATGTGGATGTTGTAGAGACAATGGTCCATTTGTAGGATATTCTTACATGTAGATATGGGATGCAGCTCTAGAAGCAGTGATATGAGACAATTTGGACAGTTGGGTTATGTTTGTCTTACTGTATGTAACAGCCAAATGAAGTGGTAATCCTACCAAAGGTGGAGAAGCTCTGCTCTTCCAGCCGGACATTAATTATTATGCAATGTTGATGCTGGTAGAAGTGTCAAATATTGTCTGTAAAAATTATTTGACTATCTTTTTCAAGTGTTTGGGCTCGTGTTAATAAAATGATGTCTGATTGGCTGACTTCAATGATTTCATTGATATGCTATGCCATCAAAACGATGGATCTCTAGTTTGGATATCAATTTAATGGTGTGCTAGTGCCCACATTTGCTGAAGTTTCCAAACTTGTGCTGCTGAAGAGAGGAACATTTGGATACTTCTTACAAATAGACATGTTTCAAACTGTTGTAAAAATGTACATGTACATATAAATAAACACTAGTTTGTTTTCTTTTCTTCCTTTCTCTGCTTTATCCATACAAGTTATCTTTGTCATTACGTTACCTCAAAGATAATATTGTCACATGCTACATTTTTTTGGGTGAAAGGAAGGGAGGGGCTAGAGCTGTCATAAAAGCCTAACATGAAAAGTACAATTAAATTAGCCTCTTAACTCCTTATTTTTAGCCCTCTATTGAATGAGTATTTTTGTAGTCTCTTATTTTTTGTCCCCCAATATTTGTTTTTAGAAGCATAAAATTTTTGAAAATTTGATTGCAACAAAAGATTTTTTTTTTTTCTTTTCAAAATCTATTTTTATGGGAGGCAAAGAAAATGTTCAATGATAGTAACTTGGAATGTTAGGGGCATCGACAATAAAGCAAGGCATAAGGAGGTGTGTTCATATATCTCTACTTTTAATAGGTGTGTTCATATATCTCTACTTTTAATGTCCCTATCATAGCATTATTAGAAACTAGAGTTAAGGTGAATAATGCTGGAAAAGTTAGAAGAATGTTTGGTACCAAATGGCAGTTTATAGATAACTATTAACAACATACTAATGGTAGGATTTGGATTCTTTGGAATCATTATGAGGTTACTCTGAAGGTCATTATTAGGTAGGAGCAATTTATCCATATGGAACTGTATGGGTTAGACCAATCCTTGCATTGTTACATTACTGTGGTTTATGCCTATAATCAATTGGATCAAAGGAAGATGTTGTGGAAAGAATTAGAACAGTTGAGTCACAATGTCCATGGTCCATGGATGGTAATGGGAGACTTTAATAATGTTTTGTCATGTCATGATAGAATTGGTGGTAATGATGTAATTGCAACTGAATATAGAGATCTAGAAGAGATGATGAGTTTGGATGGATTATTTGAAGCTACTACTAAAGGATCCCATTTTACTTGGAACAACAAACATATTGTGGGAATGATCCATTCTAGGATAGAGTGCTTGGTAATGCATAATGGTTTTAGAAGTTTGAGGATGTTTTTGTTGAAAACTTAGCCCCTAATATTTCTGACCATACCCTGTGAAAGTTGGTAGGAAGAGTCTCAAAAGTCTGCATAGATCTATGTTTAAATTTGTTAATTGTATTGCACAGGATTCTAACTTCCTGCAAACTGTGGCAGAAAACTGGAATAATAATGTGGAGGGTAGGCCTGTGTTTAGATTGTGGACAAAGCTGAAGAAATTTCAACCAGTTTTAAGATCTTTAGCTCGTAAGCATACTGATATTCAGGGCCAGATTATTCAAGCCAGATATCAGCTCAATCAAGCCCAAGGTAATCTGAATTAGAATATGCTAGAAAAAGTTCTTATAGAACTGGAGAAGATATGTACTAAAAATCTAGTAAACCTGAACCAAATTGAAGATAACATCCTAAGGCAGAAGGTTAAAGTTGATTGGCTGAAAGGAGGGGGAAAAAACTCAGCTTTCTTCCATGCTATTATCAGAGAGAAAAATCAGCAGACAAGATTGCATACTCTGGAATCATTGAATGGGTCTTTGCTGAATAGACATGAGGATATTGGGGATGAAATTATTGCTTCTTACAGGAATCTTGTAGGTATCATAAGTGTTGTTCTTACTAGTATCAACATACCCTGTATAAGGAATGGTAAAACTATTAAAAGAGAAGATGCTCAATCTCTTATTAGGCCTGTTACAGTAAAAAGAATATTGGAGGCTCTAAATAGTATTGGTAACCATAAAGCTCATGGGATGGATGGATAAAATACATATTTTTTCAAATGTGCTTTGGCAAATTGTGAAGTATGATGTTATTGAAGCAATGACAATATTCTTTGAAACTAGTAAGATTTACAAAGCTTTTAACTGCTCCCTTATTACCCTCATTCCCAAGTCTTCTTCTGCTAAAACAATTAAGGATATGAGACATATTGCTTGCTGCAGTACCGTGTATAAAATTATCTCAAAGATTCTCACATCAAGACTTGGCAAGATTATCGGTAGTGTGATTGATCGGTCACAATCTGCATTTGTTCCTAGTCGAGTAATTCAAGATAATATCCTTCTAGCTCAAGAGTTTATTAAAGGTTACAAGAGGAAACAAATTTCTCCTAGGTGTGTGGTCCAAATGGACATCCAAAAAGCGTATGATATTGTTAATTATATGGCGTTGGAGACTATCATGATAGATATTAGCCTCCCCCCGATTTTCATTAACTGGTGTATGGCGTGTGTTACGTTAGTGTCATACAGGTTTTCGATTAATGGAGCCCCATCAAAATTGTTGATTGCTGAAAGAGGTCTGAGACAGGGAGATCCCGTAACACCTCAAATTCGATTATGAGTAATTGTTGCTTATTTGAGGATATATGATGATTGACAATAGGTGGTTATGTGTGGCCCGATGCATTGTGGTGAAATTATTTTAATAATATTAATAATGAGAATAATCATGTAGTATTATTCGAATTATTGTTTATTATTTAAAATAATAAAAGTGAGAGTATGAAGGCTATGTTGGTCATTTGGGAGTATGAGAGTATTTTTAGATAATATAAATAATTAGTGTATTATTATACTATTATTATCATTGATAAAAATATTGAGGAAAAGGGCAAGGTGGTAATAAAAGAAATATTGTAAGGATAATTTTGGAAATCCCTAGAATGGGATATTTGGTCTAAAGAATGAGAAGACCGATCAAATTCATATTTTTCGTGTTTTTGTGAAGAAGAACTCTGAGGAAGAGAAGAGAAAAGGAAGCTCTAGGATCAGGAAGAATTATCAGAAAGTATAGGAGAATGAAGGTGAAGTTGTGAAATTCTCTAAGGTATGAGAAGTTTTCATATCTTATTATAGTTTTATAGGGTTTGGTTTGTGAATAGATTAGGTTTTGTGTATTTTGAGTAATTGTTGTGTTTGATGACGTAGATTGAGTTAGAAGTGTATGAGTTGATGAATTAGGATGTGTAAAATGAATTGGAATGATGTATCTGATGTCTAATTTGATGCATTGTTGTTGTATGTGATTAATTATTGATTGGTAAGAAGTTTTGGGTTGCATTGAGATGAATTCGTATGAAAAATTGAGGTGTTTTAGTGCAGAATTCGTGAAAACAACAGAAAACTGCTAATGTTCAGGTGTTAATCGGTTAACCATATGTGTTAACCGATTAACCAGTCTAAAATACAAGTTTTTAGCAAAAAAAATGAGGTGTTAACCGGTTAACCATACGTGTTAATTGGATAACACTGAAACAAAGGCAATTCTTATTTTTGAAAAATCCATAACTTTTGATCCGTAACTTCGATTGAGGTCCCGTTTGAAGCGTCAGAAAGCTAACGAGATGATATTTAATTTGATGAAATAAAATGAGTGACTTGCGACATTTTACAGTGCTGAATTTTTAGAAAAAATTGAATTTATTTTATGATTATAAACGTGGTTTGATTATAAATTGATGATTTGATTTTGTTGATGAAAGAAGTTATTTTGTAGTCTTGTTGATAAAAAAAGTTGTTTTGTTGTATTGTTAGAATTGGTTTTATGATTATAAATGTGGTTTGATTATAAATTGATGATTTGATGTTGTTGATGAAAGAAGTTGTTTTGTTGTCTTGTTGATCAAATAAGTTGTTTTGTTGTATTATCGATAAATGAAGTATTGTCGACGTGTTGTTGTGATGAAAGACATGATTATATGATGATTATTATTGAATATGAAATGAATGATGCATATGATGATTTTTTGATGAATGGACACATTTCATAGCATTTTATGATGGGGCTTCGGCCTATTGGTAGCTTCAATTCCATTGTGTGGATTGAAGTGATTTGGTGATTATGTTGTGCTCCCTTGTAGAGGGTTGATGGACAGTGTCCATCGCATGGAGAAAATAGGTACCATATGCATTCTTTGCATTTCATTATAGTTGACATTTGCATATCAATGATGAAATGGTGATGATGTTGTGAAAATTTTGTTGATGGTGTTATGATGTTTTCTGTATTTGTTCTATTTATTTTCCATGTCCTTATATTACTATAATGAATTGTGATTTCTCACCCTACCTGCTTGGAAATGTTGCCTCTTTTGTGGGTAACTTGCAGATAGTCAAGAGCAGATTGTGGTGCTGGAGGAGGTAGCATCAGAGTATTGTTATTTATCGCTTTAGTAGTAGCTAGGGGTGTCCTACTCTGAGATATGTAACATCGGGTGGGAATACATTTAAGGGATTACTATGTTATTGTTTTGGATCGGCCCAATCCCTCCAATTGGGCCAAGAAGACCGATCCAATAAACCTGTTCAACGTCGAGCACAATAATGAAAAGTGGTCCCTGTCGACCACAAGCATTCCGACCACGACGAAGTTCACTAACGGCTAGTCTTAACCGTTGCCTATTTTCACGGATTCCTCGATCCGCGCCTCACAATATGGACCAATAATCTTCCACTTAGCCCCTTATATAAACCCTCTCATTTGAGGGGGTCAGGTATTCATTTTCTCTGACCTTGATACTTGTACTTGCCCACTCTTTGCTCGGTTGCTTACTTTGGCATTGGAGTGCCTTGCAGGTACAACCCCTTTTTCTCCTCAACGACCGTCTCCGTCAGCTCTCGAGACCAGCCGTATCGGATCCTGATCTCCAGGTACGATCAGGTGGCGCCGTCTGTGGGAAAGATGATTTCCCCGTTCTTCTTTCAAAATCCTCAAAGAACCAAAGTTTTAACAAGATCCATGGCTGCTCGGGACAACCAGGAAAATCGATCGAACGATGGTATGATTCTCACACAACGTGAGAGCAACATCCATCCTCCTCTACATGACGAAACAATGCAAGACCATCCAGACGGGAAGGCAACATCACCTTCGCCCGATCGCGACCAACCTTTGGAAAGTCGCCCGCAAACTCTTTTTCCTTTGACTCCCTCAGGGCCAGGTTTCGCCGCATTGGCCGAGATCCTGAATCAAACAAACTTGTTGCTCCTCACCCATGGCGAGAAGATCACCCGTCTTGAAGATAATTCTCGTCGTCGACCACAATCTCCCACGAGACCCCAAAGGGAACACACTCCGTCTCCTGCTAAGAAGAAGAGGAAAGGGCACACCGACGAATCAACAGGCGACAAACGTTTTTGTCAATCTTCCCCACGACCCTCTCCTAAAAGAAAATCAAGAAGGAGTAGGTCAAGATCTTCCTCTCCCCGACGAACAAAGAAACATGCTCACAGGTCTTCATCGCTCAATTCTAGCGACAACGAGGACGCTCGGGGTCCCCTATCGTCTAAAATCATGGCGGCCAAGCTTCCAAGAGGCTTAGAGAAACCCCCTCCGTTAGGCTCGTACGATGGGACCACCGACCCAGACGAGCACATCGAAAATATCGATGCACTGCTCGACTATCGGGGTGTACGGGGGGCAATCAAATGTCGACTCTTTCCTACAACGCTGAGGAAAGGAGCAATGACATGGTACAAAAGCCTTGAGGCTGAATCCATTACATCATGGAAACAACTTGGATGCACGTTCTCCAGGCACTTTACCGCATCAAGACGACACCCAAAGACAGAGGCTTCGCTCGAAGCAATAATCCAGGGGAGGGACGAGCCTTTACGAACTTACATCGAGAGGTTCAATAAAGAAGCGGTCCAAGTATCCACGACCGACGACATGAAAAAGTACTTGCTGGAACGAGGGGTACGCCCCTCAACTGATTTTCATCGGGCGGTCGGCATCGAAACCCCGGCCACCCTCGACGCGTTCCTACTGAAAGCCCAAGCCTATATCCAATATGAAGAAAAGCAAGCGGCCAGTTCAGTAAGAGACGCTCGACGCCGTGAAGACGCCAAACGACACCGGGTCGATGAACCTTCGACATCTCGTCGAGGAGGAGACAAAAGAAAGGATGATCGCTCCCATGAACCGCGGGAGCACCGGGGACCTATCGGTCGGTTCCACGAATACACACCTCTCCTGGCATCCAGAGAGAAAATTTTGTCTGAGTGCGCCAATTCGGAATTCAAACAGGCAGGGGTACGTTTTCCGAGGCAACAACCTAGCAAGCCCGGCACGGATAAAACGAAATACTGCAGATTCCACAAGAGTCACGGCCACAACACAGAGGATTGCATCCATCTCAAGGACGCGATCGAAATCCTCATTAAAGACGGGCACCTGAAGCAGTTCACCAAGTCCAGAGACACTCCTCGACAGGAAACACAGGAGGCCCAGAAAGTCGAGGAAGCCGTACCCATCCCTGCAGATGCTAACATGCAGGTCGCTCTAAGCATTTATCGCCCGGAAGACTTCTTCCTACCAGAACGTGCCGAAGGGTCGGGGTACCTGTCCTCCCACAGCCCATGGGAAGCTTTCCCTACAACAATGGTCATCTCGGGAGGAGGATTCAACAAAATCACAGTCGGATCCGTGAAATGGAAATTCGACCAGTTAATTGCTAAAGGACCCGCGCAAAATGCCACCCTCGATCCACCAAGAGAGGGCTCTGTACCCCTTGCATTTTATCGGGAGGAACTCTTGGGAGGGGCACCCAACGCTAGCATCTCTCTGCTCATCCGAGCACGCATGGCAAACTTTGATGTGAGGAGGATCCTGGTGGACAAAGGTAGCTCCTGCGACATCATGTACTCCCATCTGTTTTCGACACTCCAACTAAACGAGACACACTTGACTCCATACGTCGGATCGGACCTTCAGGGTTTCAACGGAGCAGTATCCCGACCATGGGGATATGTCGACCTATTTGTTACCTTCGGGGCGAACGAGACAGCCAGGACGGTCAGGGTCCAGTTCCTAGTCGTAGACTGCTCATCTCTGTACCAATGCATCCTAGGACGACCGACCTTAGTCGAGCTAATCGCTGTGCCATCCACCGTCCACCTGAAGATGAAGTATTACACTACCTCAGGTAAAGTTGCCACATTGCACGGGGATGTTGATGTTGCCCGCAGGTGTTTCGAAGCAGCATCAAAAGGTTTCAGTTCAATATCATACCAACCAAGTCCCCCGACATCAAATTCACCAGATATTCCCAGGGCTTTCCCTCAGGTAGACTCGATCGACCTAGACTGTAGATTTCCAGACAGCAGCGAGGGCATCCAAAGGCCAACATAATCGCTATCCCGACCAATACCAGATGGAGACTTCGAGCTAATTCCTCTGGGAGAAGACCCAGCTCGGTGCGTTAAAATCGGAGCACATATGCCTGAGTTGGAGAAGCGACAATTGGAAGCTTGCCTCAAAGGGAACGCAGACTTATTTGCCTGGAGCGCCGCAGAAATGCCGGGGCTCGACCCCGAGACGGCCTGCCACCACCTCTCCATTGACCCAACACACAAGGCGGTCGCTCAACGCAGGAGGAAGCAGTCGGCCGAGAAGACCGAAGCAGCTGAATCTGCTGTTAAAGACCTCCTAGAGGCTAAATTTGTAACCGAGGCCAGGTATACGACCTGGCTCTCGAATGTTGTACTTGTGAAAAAATCTAGTGGAAAATGGAGGATGTGCGTTGATTATACCGATCTCAATCGGGCATGCCCGAAAGATGCATACCCTTTACCTAATATCGATAAATTGGTCGACAATTCGTCCGGTTTCAAGCTGCTATCCTTCATGGACGCATATTCAGGGTACAATCAGATACCCATGGCCGTGTCTGACAAAAAATACACGGCCTTCATGACCGAGTCAGGCAATTACTTTTACAACGTTATGCCCTTCGGTCTAAAAAACGCGGGCGCAACATATCAGCGCATGATGAATAAGGTTTTCCGAGCTGAAATCGGAGACATGGTCGAAGTATACATGGACGACATGATCGTCAAATCTCAACAAGAAACGGACCACGCGTCCCATTTACGAAAAGTGTTCGATCAAGCACGAAAGTGTAAAATGCGCTTTAACCCTGAAAAATGCACGTTTGGTGTCCGAGCAGGAAAATTCCTCGGATTCTACTTAACCGAACGAGGCATCGAGGCCAACCCTGACAAATGTCGGGAATTCGCAGAGCTCCCAACTCCCACTTCTAAAAAATCCATACAATCACTAAACGGGGTCCTTACCTCCCTCGCTCGGTTCGTAGCAAAGTCCGCTCAACACGCTCTCCCTTTTTACAAACTCCTCCGCAAAGAGGCAACTTTCGAATGGACGGTGGAGTGCGAGCTAGCACTGTCCCACCTAAAAAAGGCACTAAGCGAACCCCCTGTCTTATATAGACCTGAAGAAGGGGAGATACTGTATCTCTACCTTGCAGTTGCAAATGAAGCAGTAAGCGCAGCACTCGTGCGCGACCTACCCGAAGGGCAAAAGCCTGTATATTTCACAAGAAAAGCACTCCATGGCCCAGAAATTCAATACCTCCAGATAGAAAAGGTTGCTTTGGCCCTCCTTCTCGCAGCTAGAAGGCTACGCCATTACTTTCTGGCTCACACCATCATCGTAAAGACCGATCAGCCCATAAGACAGTTGCTCGGTCAACCAGATATGGCCGGACGAATACTAAAGTGGTCATTAGAACTATCTGAGTTTGACGTCAAATTTGAAGGAAGACAAGCTCTCAAAGCTCAAGCGCTGGCCGACTTCGTGGCTGAACTTACCTTCACCGAGCAAGACCCGAAAGTCTCATCCAGATGGGTTATTTTCGTGGACGGTGCATCTGGCCCGGCGGGTAGCGGAGCCGACATTATTTTGGAAAACAAAGAGGGGAACGCCATCGAAGTGTCCCTAACCCTATCTTTCCCCACGTCTAACAACCAAGCAGAGTATGAAGCTTTCCTATCGGGCATACGGCTCGCGACCGATCTGGAAGCAGAAGAGATCACAATCTACATAGATTCTCAGTTGGTCGCAAGCCAGGTCCGAGGAGATTTTCAGGCCAAAAATGATAACATGGCCGAATATTTGGCCCTCGTAAAAGGCGAACTAAAACGGTTCAAAAGTGTGGAAGTCAAACACGTTCCGCGGGAAAACAATGCCCGCGCAGACATCCTGTCCAAATTAGCAAGCACTAAAAGGAAAGGAAACAACAAGTCCGTCGTACAAAAATTGCTTCCCCGACCAAGTATCGGACAATCATCGGCCCGCGTAGACATTAACGTCGTGGGCGACACGGGCTGCTGGATGACCCCAGTGTTAAACTATTTAACTAAAGGAGAATTACCAACCGACCCAAAAGAAGCCAGTACTATACGACGAAGGGCATGCTCATATTCTCTAGTAGGTGGACGTATGTATCGTCGAGGATTTTCTACACCCCTCCTCAGGTGCGTAGAGGAAGAAAACATTCCACACGTACTAAGGGAAGTCCACGAAGGAATCAATGCACAACATCCTGGCGGACGTTCATTGGCTCGAAAAATCCTAAGGGCAGGATACTACTGGCCCACCCTCCAACACGATGCGAAAGAGCATGTGAAGAGGTGCGACAAATGCCAACGACATGGAGACGTGCACGTAGCACCCCCATCCGAGCTAAAATCATTATCGTCACCCTGGTCGTTCGCATGGTGGGGGATGGATATATTAGGACCATTTGTCGTTGGGTCTGGTAAGAATAAATACTTAATTGTAGGTGCCGACTATTTCACCAAGTGGATAGAAGCTGAGGCCTTAGCCAAAATCACTGCGCTCAACATACTACGTTTCTTCAAGAGAAACATCCTCGCCCGATTCGGGGTGCCCCTCTCCATCGTGACCGACAACGGCACTCAGTTCACAGATAAACACTTCAAAGAATTCGTTGCATCAATGGGAACGAAACAACATTTCGCTTCAGTCGAGCATCCTCAAACTAACGGGCAAGCGGAGGTCGCGAATAGGGTAATCCTAAGAGGTTTGAAACGAAGACTGGACGAGCATAAGAAGCATTGGGTCGAGGAGCTACATAGCGTATTATGGGCATATAGGACCACACCCCACTCAACAACCGGGGAATCCCCATTTCGATTAGCATATGGAACCGAAGCGGTGATCCCTATAGAAATGCACGTCCGATCGAAGCGCACAGAATCCCCCATGGAACAAGATACCAATTCCGAAGCCTTAAGAGATGAGCTCGACATGGTCGAAGAAGTTCGATCGGAGGCCGCTCTTCGAGAAACTATTCTCAAACAAAAGATAGCCGCTCGGTATGATTCTAGGGTCATAAGGCGGACATTCGAGGTAGGCAGCCTTGTCCTTAGAAGAAACCACAGAGATCCCCGCGAGGGAAAACTAACGCCCAATTGGGAAGGCCCGTATCGCGTCCGAGCAAAAACCGAGAACGGAGCTTATTATTTGGAAAATCTACACGGGGAAGAGCTTGCTCGGTCTTGGAACGCCGAGAAACTCAAACAATACTATAGCTAAATCACAAAGTCACCTTACTCAACTTCCAAACAAGAAGAAAGGGAAACCGACTGAAAACTGCGTGCCTAGGTACGAGCACGACAACCCAAATATAACAAAGTCAAGCAAGATCTCCTTTCGAGCAAAAGAGAAGCTTGCCGCACGGTCGGATACTCGAACTAGTCCGACGTCGCCTAAGTACTACGACCAGGTAGAACCCCAGCTCGCGATGGGATGTTCAAGCCACGGAGCCCGGGCCATTATCTTGGCCCGGGCACCGACCAGGAGTAAGACTCCTAAATCTGATTGGTCCCCCTAACCAACAAATCACTCACACACCCCGTATTCATTCGATCACATCTAATTAATGTAAAGACGCATACCAAACAGTTAGTCAAAATAACAAATAAATTATGTCCTCCGACGGACGCATTGTCACGAGCAAATAAAATATGGGAACTGACCATCAAAGTCGAACACATGAAATTTAAAAAATGAGACACCAAAGGGCCGACTTGTTCAGGGTTACATACAAAGGGGGGCCACGCCCCCCAAAACAGAAAATACATCATAAATTACCAAGGCACGCAGGCCATAAATTAATTATCCTCGCCTCCTGGGAGGCCTTCTTCTTCACGAGCACCCTCCTGGTCCAGCTGCGCTTCAGGTTGGTCAGGCTGAGCAGTCAACCCCGGCTGAGAGTCGTCCACCACCAAGTCCGAGGGAACCACGATCCGACCATCCACCACCTTGTAAAGGTAGCTCATGCGACCAACGTCCACGACCATGTCAAGGTGAAGAGCTTTCATCTGATCCACCGCATTCTGGAAGCTAAGCTCAGTTGATGAATTCAGATTTTCCATATCTTGGTCGATCCGAGCAAGCAGCTGAGCCCTAGTCACCAGATGTTTGGTCTCCTCATCCTCATCATCCTTGGGGCAAAAGGCATACTTCAGCTTCTTATTTTACTCAAGCACCCTCTTCTTGTCGACCTCCAGCTTGGCAATGACGGCAGCTCGTTCGGTTGACTCTTTGGTAGCAGCTTTAGCCTCCTCAGTGGCCGCTGTCAGCTTAGCCTCAGAAGCAGCCAGCTGCTCCTTAAGCCTGTTATTCTCTCGCTCCAGTCCGGGACTCCCTTCGGCCGTCAGCCAGGCCATTGTCAGGACCCGCATAATTGCGCTCGCATCCTGAGCCAGAGATAGTCGTCGAGCAGGGCAGTCCATTCCCTCCAAGAACAGAGAATCCGCACGGTCCACCTCCATGCTCGTTCCCTCAAAGAAGTTGCGCACCACAAAACATGGAGGCAGCCCATGCTTTGGCTTTGGAGGAGCGTCGACCGTTAAATCTACAGTGGCCGTTGATTTGTGCTTCTTCATCAAGGAGCCAGTCGATGCGCTCGGCGAACCCTGGACCAAGGGGCCCGACCCCGAGCCACTCGTCTCAGTCAGCTTGGTCTGTACGACCCTTGACCGTTTCCTCTGCTGCTGGACCAAACGTTCTTGAATTTTGTCCAAAGGATTCTTCAGGGAGCCTGAAAAAGGAAAAGGATCAAGTTAGTCATAAGCAACAAAATTAAACCAAAAATTTAACGAACGCAAATAAACGGATACCAAAGAAGTCAGACACTTCCTGCCCGTTACGATAAGCCAGCAACTCAGTAACGTTGATCAAGGGACGCTCCACAGCTTCCCCCCATCCTGATCAACTATAACCTTCCCATCTCCGTCCAACAGAGGGGTCGGAGTGAAGGAGGCTATTAATTTTCTGAAGGCCTCGAAACTGGCCGCATCGTCTTCATTCAACGTGTCCCACACCTGAACGAACTCCCCGACAGGTTTTTCATAGTGAGCATGACTCCAAGATAAGGGGAACATCCACAGTCTCCTCGGAATCACCTGACCTTGGTCGTCGAGCTTAGGCTCGTCATTCTCGTCAGTATCTATTCCAAGAAAGCTCATAGCTCTCACGGCCACCGCGCTCGCGGGTTTTATCAGGAAGTAGTCGGTTTTGAAGGCCCAGATGGATTCTGAATGGGCCTTAAAAATCTTTGTCCGCTGCTTGAAGGACACGAACCCCTTTCGATCAGTTCCTCGACCAACTTGGCGCTGTAATGAGAAGAGTTGGAAGAAGAGGGGAAGCGTGGCACCAACACCCAGATGGGCGCACGTCATCTCGAACGCTCTTAGAAACGCATACGAGTTGGGGTGTAGCTGGGAAGGGGCGACACAGAGATGACCGAGCACGACACTCACAAAGTCGCTAAAAGGTAATGTCACCCCCAGGACTGAAGTCGCATATTCGTACATGGAGAACGCCCGACCACGAAAATCTGAGAAGATACGGTCGTCGTCTCCCGGGCAGGTTATAACCCAATCAGTAGGATCACCAACAACTGGCAGTGGTTCCGTTCGAGGTCTTGAGAATGAGGACACCTTGTCCAGCAAATCTTCCACCACCCATTCTTCGGGCGAGACCCTCGTCTGGTCAGGACACTGAGGCGAGTCTGTCGACGCTCATGTGGTGCTTGTATCCGAACTCTCCGAGGAGCTCCCGGGACTAGAAGGAATGGACGTGGACGACCCTTAATCTCCCGAGGACGTCTCCTCATAAAGCACGTCCAGCGGATTCACGAGCGAGTTTTCACCTGAAAAGCAGAGGAAAGGCGTCAGTGAATTCGATTAAGAATATCAAATCCACCCTTCCACCGCTCGACAAGTGAAAGGGCGCGCATCAGCTCGGGGACTATGTCCCGAGCTGTAGCCCTGACCGACTATCGCTCAGAGCGACGGCTTACGCCCAATATTATATATGTCAAGAATCTGACCTAATATCTATCAAAACCCAAGTCTATGTCGACCAATACCTACGTCGACCCTAAGTAAGGATTTGCAACCGACCGGCTACGGTGGCGGAAGCCGTAAGGTTTACCGATTACAAATCTAAAAATCTACCGTCAAAATCATCCTAAGCCGCATACATTTCTACCAAATCTAAGCTATAAGCACCTAGAGAGAAGAAAGAGAGTCGTACCTTGCGCTTGAGAAGACATTCTTGAAGAAAATAAGCTTCTGAAAGTGGTGGTCGGCAATGAAAGGCGGTGGTCGACGGCTGAGACAGTGGCGGTTGAGCGATCAGAGTCTTGAGGAAGAAGATGAAACGAAAAGGTCAAAATGGGCCTTGAGAATCCTATTTATAAGAAAGGGAACACGTGCACACACGCGTGACCCCTACACGCTAGCCCCTAGACTAGCCGTCAAATCATTAATAGGCGCGAATTCCCAGATATTCCAGCTTTTTCGTTTCACATTCTTCTGCCGAGCAACGCATCATCTGCCCGCTCCCAGAAGATCGACATCATAGATCCCTGACCTTAACATTATGCATTGCCGAGCACAACATCACTCTTAAGTCACTGCTCTACAGCACGAGCAATGACTTGGGGGGCTCCTATTCGGGATCGGCCCAATCCCTCCAATTGGGCCAAGAAGACCGATCCAATAAGCCTGCTCGACGTCGAGCACAATAATGAAAAGTGGTCCCTGTCGACCACAAGCATTCCGACCACAACGAAGTTCACTAACGACTAGTCTTAACCGTTGCCTATTTTTACGGATTCCTTGATCCGCGCCTCACAATATGGACCAATAATCTTCCACTTAGCCCCTTATATAAACCCTCTCATTTGAGGGGGTCAGGTATTCATTTTCTCTGACCTTGATACTTGTACTTGCCCACTCTTTGCTCGGTTGCTTACTTTGGCATTGGAGTGCCTTGCAGGTACAACCCCTTTTTCTCCTCAACGACCGTCTCCGTCAGCTCTCGAGACCAGCCGTATCGGATCCTGATCTCCAGGTACGATCATTTATATAGTTAGAATCATTTTATGAGTTTCTATACATTGATTTTATTTGGTGACAATTGTTGACAAGACGCAAATATTTTGATGTTTTGATGAGATAAAAAATATATTTGATTTTATGATTTCGTTGTGCAAAGTTTGAAATTTATTGGTGGATGTTACTAAATAAATTATTATTTTAAAAAGGTTTTGAAATCCTGTGATTACAGAGCAAGATTGTTACTAAGATGTTTAATGACGAATGTGACACCTTTTTACGGTGAACTCTGATTTTTTTTAAGTGTACTTACCGCGTACATTATGTTGGGTTTGAAGGGTGTTACATTAGTGGTATTAGAGCAGGTCGGTCCGTCCGACCAATATTGTCTAATATCATTGATTCTTGTGTACGCGACATGTGTGTGAAACACTGTCGGTACTTGTTTGTTGGTTTCTAGTCGTTGTCTGCAGGTGTTGGTTTGGAATTAAGTGGGGAAGATGATTGCTCCCGGATGTGATTGTTGGTATGTAGAAGTTGATTAAGTTGATGTTGATTGCAAGAGTGCAAGGTTGTCGAAGCGATGTTGTTATGGACCGGCGAGATTTTAGACTCATGAATTCATATCGGTCGAGATTGGGAAGTGTGTAGATTTTGGATGTGAATTGATTGAGAATAAGGCATTATCCCAATGGGAAAAGATAAGTTGATGGATCAAGTAGGTAGATCACTATGCCTTGAGTATAGTCGGATTAAAGTCATGTGATTTTCGTAATTGGATGAAAGTAAAGATGTTGGTAGATCTTGAAAGTAAGAGGGAGAGAGATGGAACTTATGTTCATCAATCTCAAATTCTGATTTTTGGAATTTTAGAGCAGCTGCCAGTAAAAGATGCATAACTTTTTACCATTGATTCGGATTGAAGTGGTTCTGGACTTTTTGGAAAGCTTACGAAATTACCTACAATTTTCATATAGGTTTTGAATTTAGGAGGTTTTTGATGAGAGAGATAAGTGTGTTTTAATAGTTGGGTCTGCTGCTGATTTTTGGAAAATTCTGCATACGGGAATTCTGAACCAGTCCCATTGCAAGGAGGATAACTTTTTACTCGTAAAAGGGATTTGAACGATTCTTGAAGTTCTGGAATTTGCACACAATTATTTTCGTTTTAGAATATAATTTTGTGATTTGTAAGTCTTTATTGGAGGAGATATTTGCGTTCTAAGTTGAGCGTTTATTGCTGATTTTTTTTGGAAAGATGGAGATGTTGAAAAAGAATAAAATGTTGGTATTAGAAGGAATGCGAAGGTAATCAGAGAATGTATAGAGATACGAATTATGTAGAATGAGGACGATTAAAGTGCCTATATTAGATGATGGTAATGTTAAGAGGAAGACAGGTGTTGATGAGTGTTGTTAAGTGTTTCGGAATGGCCCAATTATTAGACTTGGGCCCAATCCATCTTCTAGCCCATGACGGCCCAACATCTCTTTGGCATCTGACAGGTCCTCAGTCTGCCCGGGAGTCCCTTTCGACCGGCCACCAGCGCCACCGACCATGATTCGCACCCAGCAAGGGTCGAACCCCCAGGATCAGCCGAGGAACGCTTGCCCGACAAGCCTTTCGCTCGGTATTAACATCATTCGACCAGGGTTTTGTCCTAGCAGTCCGAGATTCACCCCAACGGTTAGTTTCTTGCAGTTACCGAAGATTGGGGGATCCATGATTCATGCTCAATGAAAGGGACCAATAACCATGCACTGGGGAAACAACTTCAACAGGTATTCCACATGTTCTTCCTCAGTTCTAGATTTAGTAATCATGTCGTCAACATATACTTCGATTTCCCTGTGCATCATATCATGGAAAAGTGTTGTCATTGCTTTCTGATAGGTCGCACCAGCATTTTTCAAGCCGTAAGGCATCACTATGTAGCAAAATGTTCCCCAAGGTGTAATGAACGAGGTCTTCTCCATATCTTCTAGAGCCATTCGAATTTGATTATATCCAGATAATCCATCCATGAAGGAGAAAACTATAAACTTGGTTGTACTGTCGACCAACATATCAATACGTGGTAGCGGGAAATCATCCTTAGGACTAGCTGTTGTACCCCAAAATTTGCCATCCGACAATCAAAGCAAGGTGTCCCTAGAGTTCTCTCAAGGTTCACAAGGTTCACAATTGGTCAGAAAGTTTGAAAGTTATCTCAGACAAAGCATCCTCCTAAGCAAAGGATCCACAACTAGGGTTTTGAGTTTATCTGAGCTAAATGGACTTCCAAGGTCTCAAGTAAGCTTCATAACATCCCACATATATTCAAGAATCCCCATGTCAAGTTTCATGGTTTTCCCAATAAGTTTGATCAGTCAAATGATCAGATATGCAAAAATCGGTCAAAGTAGTTAAAAAGTCAAACTGAGGTCAGTTGTGGTCAAATTAAAGTCAAACTTCAATATTTTTTGCCAACATCAAGATTATAAAGTAAATTTCATCATTTGATCAAGTATTGATAATGATTCATCAAGGAGATCTCAGATAATCAAGAATCAAGAAGTTTCTAAATTAGGGTTTCCTAGGAAAATTCAACTGAACTTTGACCAGCCATAACTTCCACATGCTTCATCAAAAATTTCCCATCCAAAGCTCATTTTGAAGGAAATTGAATTCTCTACAACTTTGTGTCTCACAAGCTAAGCCTAAAAATGCTTCATTTGGAAGGTATGAGCTAGACCATTATAGGTCATTTCAAAAGTCAACAAAAAGTCAACTTTTTCCAAAGAGCATAATTTGAAAATGGTAAAAGATATGGACATGAGGCCAAAGTGGTTTGTTAGAGGGCTCTTTAAGCTTTCCAAAAAGTCCAAGAACAACTTTCATAGCCTTAAAATTGAGGGACTTATGCCTTGTCAAAGTTGAGAGATTTTCAAGGGGTGTATGAAGAAAATATGGGCTTAAATCCAATTTTTTTCCAAATGGGCCTATCATTTTGCAACCCAATCTTCACAATAACATCAAACACGACCCAACTCAAATAATTACTGATTTTTATAATTTAATTATTATTTATTTGGATTTTATTCATTAAATTCATTTTAAATCAAAATAAAATATGAAAATACAAATATTTGATTTGATTTTCTTCTAGAAGCCGTTAAATGACATTTAAGTTGATTAGATGCCATCCAAATTCGTGCATAACAGAAATAGCAAGGTTTGGTATGATTTTTGGACATTTATGAATAACTGGTTTCTTCAATCTCAAGTTATCCCAAAAGCCCACAAATCCATCAAATTTTCTGACCTAATTCATTCACTATAAGTACATGAAAGTAACCAATGCATATGGGACGAATTTTGCAGCCAAGAACACCAAGTTTAACTTCAAAAAATTCAAACAAAAGCTTGGTTTCAGTTTCAGGTCTAGAGGCACTTTCAGAGAAAAACAAAGGTGGCAAATTGTTTCTGGACATCCAAAGAGTGAATTTGCATCATCACATCCATCCATAACACCTCATATTGAAGAATTTGATTCCTCTTTTTTTCATATTTTGATTTTTTCATTCTTGATTATTTGAGTATTATTAACCAAATTTGTTTGTTGATTCATGTTTAGATGAACTTAGTGATGAATTCTGGGCAAAAACATTGAATAATCCGTGGCCAATCCATAAAACACCATTCTAGGGTTCATCTTCTTCGAATTGGGATTTATCAATTTAATCACTATAAATATTATCTAAGACCGTAAATCAATTCAATGAACTATATTGATCACATTTGTGTGATTAATTTGACTTGAACTGTGTGCGTTTGATGTAGTGTGTGTTTCGTAGGTTTTCATACGCAGGTAATTTCGCAAGAAAATTCGCAGGTAAACCTGCGAATTCTGAGGAAGAAGATGATGAATTTGGCGCGGTTCTGAAATTCAAATATTTGGTATCTCGTATAATGCAATCGTTCTCAATAATAACATCACGCGCGCAGTGGTTCAGTTGGCAAAGGCATTGGGTGTGCGTTATAGAGGACCTGAGTTTGAACCTTGGTGAGCTCCATCCTTTTTATTATTTTTCAGTATATTCAACATATTTTATATATTATGATTCTTTGCCATTATATTAACAGACGCGCCCCATGTGGCTTGATGGTAAAGATCTGGCTTTGAAGTGAAGAGGATATAAGTTCGAACCTGGCTGAGGCCATCTTTTTTTTATTTTCATTGATTTTTACAGGTTTTATCATATAATGATCATTGCCTAATTCATATCAAGTACAAACGCCTAGCCCAGCTGGTAGAACGTTTTCTCCTTCAGGTAAAGGGCCTGGGTTCAAATCCCAGGTCCATTTTTTTAGTGTTTTCTATCTTTTTCTTCTTTATTAACCTATTTAAGTTATTTTCTAAATAAATAATTAACCATAATCAATTAATAATTAACATATAATTACCATTAATTTAATCAAATTTTATTTAGTTAATTTATATTTATACTTAGATTATTTTCTTAAATAAATGATAATAACTTTCATTCTTTTTTAATTTTAATTAACTTATTTTCTTATAATAATCAATTTGTAAATAAATAACCAAACATTTTCTAATTAAAAAGTTCTAATAATTTTTTTAATTTTTATTATTCTTTTATATATCTGTATCATGTAAATAATTAAAAGTTTTCTTAATAATCTTTAATTGCTTTTTCTCTAAACTTGTCTAAACTTTTTTTTTTCTTTTTAATTAAATTTTTTATTATTATTTCTTTAATTTATCTTAGCTTTATTATTATTATTGCTTGATTATTATTGCTTATTTATTATTTTATTATATCTATTATTCTTGCTTTATAATTTATTCTTATCCGACTATTATGTATCTGCCAAAACCTTGTAATAATTTGTAGATTTATTTTTCTTAAGAGGTTGATCTAAAAGGGTCGCGATATAACTAGGAAGACGTTTCAAATACCACACATGGGTTACAGAACATGCTAATTTGATATACCCCATTTGATATCTACGTATCCGAGAATCAACAAATTCGACTCCGCATTGTTCACAAAATTTTGGTTGGTCTTTTTTATCTCCGATTCCTCGATAATTTCCACAAGCACAAATTCCACTTTTTATAGGCCCAAAAATTCTTTCACAAAATAATCCATTTTTTTCAGGCTTATTGATTTTATAATTAAGAGTATGGGCTTTTGTTACCTCCCCAACAGTTTCTTCATTGGGTAGGATTTTTTTTGCCCAAGCACTTATTTGTTCAGGAGAAACTGATCCAATTCGAAGGTATTGATGTTTATACTTATCAATCATAAAATAAAATTTTTGATTCAGTCCAATTAAACTTCCTTTCTTTGAATCTGAGAGTCTTTCTCAGATGCAAGGAAATGATTCAGTTCCAGAGCCTAAGATCGTAGTTTATTTTATTTACAAAATATATCTTATTATAGAAGATATTATTCTATCAAAAAAAGATTTGTTGTGTCATTTGCATAAGTATTTTTGTCTCCTCCTATCATCAGATAATCGAATTCTATTTTCCAATACATCCGTCTTCATTTTCTTCTTCTCTTTCTTTTCTAGAATTTGGGCCCTTTGAAATAATTCATTGTTTAGTTGAATTTTTTGTAAATATTTAACTGTGTGGTTAGTAATTTAGGGAGTGCAAAAATTAACCGTAAATAATTGAACTTTGAAAATTAAATTCAAGACAAATATCTGAATAAATATACACTCACACACGTAAGTCGATCTATGATCGCCATCTGCATTTCCTAGGGTATTTCTCTTGGTTGCCTTATTTAAATGGTCAAGTCCCTCGAATATAGGGGTGTTTAAGCAAAGTCCCTTCATGTATAAATCATCAAGTCCCTATAGATTTAAAAGATCAAGTCCCTTCGAGGTTGCCTACGGAATAATGATCTTGTCCCTTCGAACAAATGATGATAGTTCCTACGAATTGCTAAAGACACCCCTTAAGTTGCCTTCATTGACCATACGATGACCCTACGCTTGTCCCTTAAACAAATCCAAGGTAATGACTACTTATTCCTTAATAATAGGGATAGTCTTACCCTTGAAAGAATATAAAAGAACATGAATGACTTAGTATAGGGTAAGTACCTCATAGTTACTTGCTCACTCTTCAAACTAAAAATACTTTTCACACCTCACAATATTTTCAAATATTTTCAAACAATGCTTTGTATACATCCATACGAGGATCATTACAAAGTACTTAGAAAATTTCTAATCACACACTACACTTTTCAAAAACAATTAAAGTGAGCTAAGTAACTAAGAGCCCATGGATAACTATGGATATAAAGGGTGCTAACACCTTCCCTTTATATAACCTACCCCCCGAACTCAAGTCTTTTAAAAATAGGTCTTTCATGTTCTTTTATGTCCTTTCCACTTGGATAAAATAAAAGTCGGTGGCGACTCTTGCTATCCGCAACATTTATAGAAAGTCAGTTCTCCCACCGTGTTACACTATCCTTGTACAAATCTCTATAATCGACACACATTCTTACTTTCCCATCTTTATTCGACATAGGTACTATGTTGGCTAACCATTGAGGGTACTCTGATGTGACAATGAAACCTGCGTCAATCTTTTTATGAATTTCTTCCTTGATCTTGATAGCCATGTTTGGGCGTGATCTTCTTAACTTCTGTTTGACTGGCAGACATTCTGGTTTCAAAGGAAGATGATGTTCCACAATACGGGTATCCAATCCCGGCATATCCTGGTAAGACCAAGCTAACACATCTGCATATTCTTTGAGAAGTCCTATCATTCTTCTTTTGACGTCGGGAATGAGTAGTGCGCCAATTTTGACCTCATTCCTATCTTCTTCTGAACCCAAATTAATTACTTCCACCGTCTCTTTGTATGGCTGAATGGTCTCCTCCTCATTCTCAAGTAGTCGTGAGATATCATCAGAGACCTCCTCTTCATCCTCTTCTTCAGCTTCAAATACTGGGAACTCAAAGTTGGGAGTAGGCAATGGGTCATTCTTTTCAATGGGTTTTTTTTATGATTAATTTGCACATGTGATTGATGTTTTATTTTAGAAATAGACAAATGAAGAGTGTATGCAGATATTGAAAGTAAATTTTTTTTTATATGCAAATGTGTAGATGTTTTTTTTAGGATTACCATTTTTCCGAAAAGCAAAAAGTAAATAACAAAAACCAAAGGAAATCGAAAATAACACCTTCATTAATGATTGTTTAATTTCGAAACAAAACGGCCCAACAAATAACTCTTTTGCCTTGGGTAGAGCAAAAAGGAGACAAAATTTTCTAAAACGCAAAAAAGAGCCCTACAAAATGCCCTCTCGCCTTGGGCAAAACGAGAGTTTAACTCAAAGACATTACTTAGAAATATGAACAATAGATGGGACATCAACAACAATCCAATTCTGGCACAACGCTCCATGCACAACAAAGTCTGGTAAATCCTTTTCAGGATCATCTTCAATGATTGCATCAACTTCTGGTGGAGTTGGATTCATGAAACCTCCACTACGAAAACTTTCCTGTATTGGGAAAATGACCACTTCGTCCCTTGCAAATCTTGTAGATACGGGAGAGAAACCAACTCCTTCACGGGCCTTATTATCACTTAAAACCACAATCTTTCCCCATCCTTAGGCCGAACCGCTCTCAACAACTTGCTGATCATCTTTGAAAGAAGAAATAGACGCCCATTTTTTCTTTACTTCTTTATCAGCAATGGTTAAGGCTTGGAAACGAGTTCCAACAACATCTTTAGGCTCCACATAAGAGAAACAACAAATATGTCTCACAATCATAGCATGTTCCCCAAAAACTGTCACCAACCTCCCATGCTTTACAAATTTGAGTTTTTGATGGAGAGTCGAAGTTACTGCCCCTGCTTCATGGATCCATGGGCGACCCAATAAACAACTGTCTACGGCCTTGATGTCCATTACCTGAAACGTGATTTGGAAAGTATGAAGTCCAATTGTTATAGGTAAATCTACTCCCCCGATAACAGTTTTTTTGGGACCCATCAAAGGCTTTGAAAATGACTCCACTGACTCTCATAGGAGTTCCCTGAAAAGATAACATCGAGAGAGTTGACTTCGGCATGACATTTAGAGAAAAGCCAGTGTCTATCAGCACACTGGACAGAGCATCATTCATGCAGTTAACAGAAATATTTAGTGTCATATTATGATTTCTTGCTTGCTCTGGAAGCCCTTCGTCACAAAAGATGAGATTGTTACAAGCATTTATGTTTGCAACAATGCTGTCAAATTGACCGATGGTGACGTCGTGGTCCACAAATGCTTTCTCTAAAACCTTTTGCAAGGCTTCTCGGTGTGCCTCATAGCTCATCAAAAGAGATAGAATTGAAATTCTTGAAGGCGTACTCAAAAGTTGATCCACCACATTGTATTCGCTTTTTCTGATCAACTTTAGCATTTCATCATTATCTTTGCTTTGACTCGCATTACTCGACTGGCCTGTTTGTTTAACGGTAACTTCAATTGCAGTTTCTTTATGTATAACAGTCTCTTTAGCTCTGCTGGGGAATACCCGCCCACTCCTAGTGACTCGGCTAACATCAGCAATATTGACGATTGATGGTAATGGAACCTTATTTCCATTTTCAATCATGGTTGCTCTATATTTGTAAGGTACAACTTTTTCAGACTTGTATGACATTGGTCCTGGTAAGGAAATAACTAATGGAGTTGTAGTGGTCCTTCTACTGTCATATGCAATTTCTATGGGTTCGGGTTCATTGAATTGTGGCATTATGACAAACACTTCCTCATTATCTTCAGCCTTATTAGGATTTTTGTCATACATTATCCTAAGAACCCTTCAGTCCAACATCTTCTGGATATCTTCTCGTACCAAATGATACCCCCGTGGATTGACATAACAGATTCTACATGCAGCATAATCATGTATCCCACTATCAAAGTAGATAAGTTCTGCAAAGTTTGCGTGCATTCTTACTAAAAATTCTCTGATCAATCTAATGTCCCAAACAACATATTCTCCCGGACAGTCGTGAACCATATTTACTGAAGCTCCTCCACGCGGAGGTAGAGGATTCGCTTGAACATTTGGATTGATATCTTTGAAAGATAAAATACCATTCTTAATAAGCCTCTGGACATCAGCCTTCAGGCTATAGCAATTCTCAATATTGTGGTCGGGTCCGCCTTGGTGATTAGCGCAGAATTGGTCAGCTTTAAACCCATAAGTAGGATTCATGGGAGGAGGAGGGGGATCTTTTGTTTGGATATGCCCCTTCTGTAACAAAGATGGGAACAACTCTGCATAGGTCATTGGTATAAGATCATAAACAAATGTCCTCGGGACACGATTGTTGTTGTACTGGGGGCGAGCCTGTTGTGGGGGCGAGCCTGTTGTGGAGGTTGTTGCTGCCGTTGCTAGAATTGTGGGGGTTGATGTTGATGTTGTGTATTAGCCTGTTGATTCTGAGAAAAATGGGGTCGATAAGTTGGATTTGGAATCGGATTAACAACTGGAGTCACTGCAGCTACGTGTTGCTGATAATTTCGTCTCTGATAAATGGCGCTAACATCTTGCTCTTTCTTCTTATGGAAGCCATTTCTGAACTTTCTAACACCACTGGATGATCCTGTTTCTTTTACCAAGCGCCCTTCTCTGACGACTTCTTCAAGTCGCATCCCCATATTTACCATTTCAGTAAAATAACTGGGTGCACTCGCAATCTTGCGGTCATATTAAAACGTGCTCAAGGTCTTAAAATAAATCTTTGTCATTTCCTTTTCTTCCAGAGGGGGAAATATTTGAGCAGCAACCTCAAGCCACCTCTGAGCGTATTCCTTAAAACTTTCCTTGTCCTTCTGAGACATACTCCGAAGTTGATCTCTGTCCGGAGCCATGTCAAGATTGTACTTATACTGTCTGAAGAAAGCCTCTCCAAGGTCATTGAAGGTTCGGATCTTTGCACTGTCCAAACTCATGTACCACTTAAGGGCGGCACCTGTCAAGCTGTCTTGGAAGTAGTGAATCAATAATGGGTCATTTTCCTGCTGAGTGGACATCTTCCGGACATACATTACTAAGTGACTTTGAGGGCATGAATTCCCCTTATACTTTTCAAATTCAGGCACCCTGAATTAGTGCGAGACCCTAACATTAGGGACCAAGCAAAGATCAGAAGCCTTCCTTCCAAACAAATCCTGGCCTCGAAGAGCCCTAATATCGTTTTTCATATCCAAAAAGCGGTCATGGAACTCATCCAACCTCTCGTCCACTCCCATGTTTTCACTTGGTGCAGTATGAAAGAGGGGTTCATCATTGTAATGGGCGTTATGTATCACAGGTTGAGGAGTGGTCATCATTGTTGTGACTCGCGGAACATGTGGTTGATGTACTTCTGGAATGAAATCATGGGGCATGCCCTAAGGGAAACTAGTTGACACAACGTGTTGGGAATCGTTGCTAGGTGCTTTAGTCGTTGGGATAACTATGGCTTCAGTCCTTTGCCCAGCTTCCTGAGAATTATGCGACGGTTGATTCTGAGCAGCCGCCATTGCTTCCATCATATTAGTGAGCCTCTCTAAACTGTCCTTTAAAGCGATCACTTCTCCTCTAAGCTCTTGATTCTCCTGTTCGAGTCTCTCCATCCTCCTTCTGCGGTCGGCTCCGGTTTTGTATGGACGAAATAGTTTGATGACTGAGTAAAAAGATACGTGTGAGTTTTATGCTTTAATGAGTGCAACAAATGATGGAATATGTATGGATGTAATGTCACTAAATGTTTATTTCCAGGAGAACACTCATAAGTATTTAAATTTTCATTATGTAGCATTCAAAACATCATGGAAGCCAAAAATTAAAGGAAAACTCCAAGCTTCAATCATTCCCATTCATTCATATTTAAATACAAAAAGTACAAAGATTCTGGTTCATTAACGATTACAAAAGTACATCAACAACCTTTTTTCTTAAATAAAAAAAAAACAGAAAAAATTACAACAAAAGGATTAATTCCCTGGTCTTCGGGCACCACACTCCTTTACTTCTTCCTTGAAAGTCTTCAACATAGTCTGGCATATCGAAAGAAAGTAACTTATGGCCGGGTAGGATCCGTCATCTTCAAATTCTCCTCTTGCCATAGAAAATCTGAATGGTAGCTCCTCCATCTGTTGGTTTCACCATTCAATAAGCCGGTTAAGCTTATTACGGTACATATCTCTCTTTTCGGTCCGAATATGTATAGCTTGTTCGTACCCTTGAAAACGACCCCGCACCTCAGTTCTTGCTGCTTCCCAAGAATTACGATCATTAAGCAAGGCTTCATACTGATTCTTCCAATGTTGAGCATTTCCTTCGGCGTGATTCACCTCTTGGCATTTGTGGTTCCAGTCTTCCAATGTAAATTTTGAAACACTCATAGCCTAGATTCTAAGTTCATTCTCTTGTCTTGAACTTTTTGCCGCCTGGCCAAGAGCTGTAGTAAGTTCTTCGATTTTTTTCTCAAACTCAACCCTTTCATCCTTCGCCTTTTTAGTAGCTCGGAAGTACCAATCTTCATTATTCGCACTCTATTTAGAAACCTTATTCAAATCTTTCTTTAAATGAACCACCCGACCATAAGTCTGATCCAAACACTCTTTGATGTTATTCTTTTTCCGTTCTTCTTCATCAACCCTTTCTTGAGTTGCTTCGAATTGGGCGGTTTTACGAGTGAGGTCATATTTCAGCTCATTCTTCTCATAGGTGACCTGTTGTAGTTTCAAACTAAGCTCCTCATTTTCCTTCCCAAGGCTGGCTATCCTAGCTCTAAGCTCTTCTACTTCCTCGAAAGAAACGGTTACATGCTCCGGGGTAGGGGGCCTAGAAGGTGTTTCTGCATAAAAGGTAAATTGACAATCTTGACCCTTTCGAGAACCCACTGTCGATACAGAATCCTGGCCACACCATCTCTTTTCCTCAAATCAGTGCCTCTCGTGTGAACCTTCTCTGAGGATCGACATATCCGGTGAAGTAGTGTTGGGTTCGCTATACCTCTTTCGTGGAGGATCATTTCTTCTAACTCTACATCTTCTGGTTTTCCTAACATGGGATACTCATATTGCCGTATGGCCAAAATAGGGTTATAATTAATGCAACATTTTGATCCCATCAATGGCACATTTCGGAAATTCCCGCAACTCATAATAATTTGATCGACATCTAACTTGTTGCGGTACCAGGTAATATTCCTTTCCGTGAGAGAAACTAGCATTTGGGACCATTCTCCACCTGTCATTTTGGGGATCAATGATTGATGTTTGAAGACATGAGAAGTAAGCCACTTATAGAGCAGGAGGAAACAGAAGGTTAAATCACTGCCCTTCTTTTCGTGACGAAGATGAAGATTATGAAATATGCCTGCTAGTAACTGATACACCGGGCTTTGACCCCCTTTCCATACTTCCCAGAATATGTTGATTGTTGCGGCGTCGATAAATTCTTCAAAGGTTGGAAACAAAACTAAACCATATATAAGGAGGGCTACATATTCACCAAATCAACCCATTGGCGTTCTTTTGTCAATCTCTTACTCTCCTTTTCCAAATAAGACATTGGAAAACCCCAAAATTCCTCTCTTTTTTTCCATTTTTCTTTAGCGATCGGAACAGGAAGTCGCAGGGCTTCTGCCAATTCTTCTACCTTGAGATTTTGAGTAACCATAGTATAAGGTGCTCTACCCTTCATGGAGAAACCCAACAAGCCTTCAAATTCTCCTAAATATGGTGTCAACTGGAAATCTTGGAACAAGAAACTCCGCATTGGGGGATCATAAAATTGTGCCAGGGCCGTGAGGGCCGGAGTTTGTACGTTGACCTCAAGAAGATGAAGCAGCTGACCAAACCTTACTTCTATGGCTCTTTTGTAAGAATCTGACATATTTTCTAAAAAATCCATAAGGACAACCGTGTTTGGCATGGAAGCCCTTAGTGGCAGAGCTTTCCTCTTTTCTGACCCCATGGATATTTTGAATGCAGGATAAAATGAATGTGTTCTCCCTGAAATAAAAAATGTGTAAGTTATGATGCGTATGCTACATGATCAATGAATGCACAAAGTTGGATCCGGGATATCACAAAACCTCTTAATATGTGGGCTCTAAAAGGTTGGTCTACGTCCGTTACTCACAAAGTCCCCTCACAGGATAGTTTCTATGGTGATGTATTAAGGATACCCAATGTCATAGATGCTAGTCATATTAACGTCCCGCCACAGGCTAGCTGTATTATGACGATAATAACAACAAGATCTACCTCAAGTGGTGTTCTCATGTTAAGCCCTCAAGAGGAGAGCCCTTGGAGACTAACACTACACAACAGTCAAAATAGTAACTGGTTCTTAAAGTGGGTCCCAGAATCACAACCTTTTCAAAAATCAAATCACACGGAAGACTAGCTGCGTTGTGACAGGATCTACGAAAAGTCTAACTATCTGGGGGAGCTTTCATGCTAGGCCCTCAAGAAGCGAGTTCTTGGAGACTAACACTAATAACATCCAATTATAACTTAGGTGTTCCCTCTTCTTTTTCACAACTCAAGTATAAAGCTTTTACCCGTGAAGTAATCCCAAGATCCAACAGGGAAAAACAATAATGAGCAAATATAATGAAGAAGAAAGCAATAGATAAAATATCAACAGTAAATAAAGAATGCAATCAAACAAGTTAGCAAACAAACACAAACTATCATAAGCTAGGCTCGACTCTCTTATGCATAAAGCATTTGGTTATGGGCCCCAGCAGAGTCGCCAGCTGTCGTACCACAAAAAATACGATCCTAAAACAACAACAGAGTCGCCACCTAATTCTATTTATTCTAACTAAAGAAAAGGAAGATATAGACACAACCTAAACGGGATAAGAAATGGTCAATGAAACCACTAATTTAAGTTCGGGATTCAGCTACGCAAAGGGAAGGTGTTAAGCACCCCCCACGTCCGTTGTACTCAACGGGAACTTCTTAGTTTAATTTGCGCTTAAATGTTAATTTTATTATTATCTTCTTTTTGTTAAGATTGCTTTTAAGGAAATGTTTTAATTATTATTATTGTGAATATGACGGGGACATAGTGAATTTTTTTTTTATTATTATGCTCGCGAAGGATTAAAATCCCCATGCCTACGTATTCCCTTGTGCAATGGGAAAGTAAGAGCTTCGTAGTTCGTGCAACTACGGTTTGTGTTTTTTATTGAACGATTGTTTGAAAAACACTTTCTAATCTGCTAAGTGTTGGCTTTTACTCGCGGCGGAGGCTGAAGCGCTAACTTGTTTGCGAGATAGAAAGATTTAAACAATGTTCGCTTAGAGAAAATATGTTTGACCATTGTTAAGGTGTTTTAAACGAAAGGGCGAATGGACCACAATGCGTGGGGCTAGCCCAGAAGTGATTTTTCATTCAAGAACCCGATGAATGCTAGACTCATGAGTTCAGTTCTTCGTTTATTAATTATAAAATTATTTGTATTTGTTAGTAGGTTTTAAGTTGTATTCTTTTAATGCGAAAGGGCGAATGAAGCACAACTCGAGGGCTAGCCTCAAGAGTAATTCAATTCAAAAAACCCGAGGAATGCTACATTCCCGAGTTTAGTTCTTTCACGATTTTTATTTGTGATTTAGATGTTTTGAATACGAAAGGGCAAATGAATTACAACTCGAAGGCTAGCCTCAAGAGTAATTCAATTCAAAAACCCGAGGAATGCTAGATTCCTGAGTTTAGTTCTTCGTTAGTTAATTGAGAGATTTTCGGTATTTTACGGTTGTTTTGGATGAATTAAGGTTTAATGTTTTAAAAACGAAGGAGTAAATGAAACACAACTCAAAGGCTAGCCTCCAGAGTGGTTCATTAAGGAACCCGCAGAATGCTATATTCCGAAGTTCAGTTCCTCGTTACTTAATTGTGACGCGTGAAACCATGCAGATGGCGATCATAAGGGTGATCGACTTACGTGTGTGCGAAGTGTAGAAACGATCTGCTTGGCGTTGGACCAAGAAATTTAATTTATTTTTGAAGTAGTTAACCTTATGGTGATCACATTTATTTTATTATTTAACCAATGGTTGAAGTACAAAAATAATCAGACAAGCGAACAAGACAAATAATCAATATTCAAACAAATAGAAATAGGCATCGATCATCAAGCATATATCGACAATCATCAAATAAGCAAAAACCGGGTAGAAGTTTATTAATCTAAATTAAATCGACGTTCTATTAAAAATAATTAATAAATTAACTAAAGAAAGTTAAATAAATAAAAAAAATAAAAATTAATAATTTACATGAAATATTTCTTATGTTTTTTTTAAATATTTTTCTTTAAGAAAGACAAAATAATTAAATAAAGTAAATAGATTAAAAAAAAATTGGGCTGGATTGAGGGAATATCATAGGGGTGCTGAAAGCAAAAACAGACCCAACAAGCCTAAGGGTTGGGGCAAGATCAAGGCCCAAAGAAAGAAACTTCCGCCTAGTCCAAAAGAAGCAGGTTCGGACTACCCAGTTGATGGGTCCACAATTGCCATACAATAACTAAGAAAAACAACTAAGTAAGCTAGTCACTGATGCAATTATTCAGTTTGAACATTACCAAGATGGCATCATTGAATGTCGACAGCTGTATTGATAGTGGCAGAAGTTGGGGCGATGGAAAAGTAAAGATGGCAGTGAGAAACAAACTATGGGGAATCTAAGCTATTAACTCCTCTTAAAAAAAGCACATTAAAAGAAAAACGAATATTAAAATGCAGAACATCAAAATGATAACAAAAACCATTATCCACTTGTATTCTCTCTACCCTTTCTTTCAGAACTCAGTTCTTACTCTCTCTCAACTCCTCATCCATGTGTTTTTTTTCTTCACCATTTCAATGTCTCTAAAAAACAAACGACCTAAAAAAATGGTAGGAACGAAACCTCTTCATCGTCACCGCCCTTAGATGCAAACATATACGAATTTCATCCACCCAAAGCCTAATTTCTCAAACACGAAAACCTAATCCCAAATCTAAAACTAAAACCCTAAACAAACACCTCATCACCGAAATATGTGACGAACAAACAAAGAAAATCAAAATCACATAACACAAAAAAAAACTAAATTCTCAAACTTGCTATGTTCAGAAGAGACTACAACACACAAGCAACGTGGAGATGAAAACGCAATCGAAAATACATGAAATGAAATAAAGGCAAAAGGACGGTAAAGGGTTGAAGGTACAAAAAGGACTACAAAAAAAAAGCTTCAAAATCGCTGGTGAGTCTTTGGTCTTTTTGTATTTCCGCTTGTTCCTCTTCTCCTCCTTTCAGTTTTTTTTTGTGTTTCTTCAGTTGTTTTAGACTTTTTACGGCTGCTCTTCTGTTATTTGAACTCTTTGGGGAAAATTAGGGTATTTAATTTCTTGGTGGATAACTTATGGTCAATGCTTCTCTTTTCTCGCAAGTTTTTTTCCTATCTATTTTGGTGTATGCCCTGTGGTCAGGGTAGAGTGTTATGTTCTTGAGATATCAACATCCTTTTTCGTTCGGTAATAGCTTTTCTCTCACTTGTGCAGGTTGAGGGATAAAGTAGTACCAACTTGTAGGTCATTGTTGGAGATAGTATTTCGGAACAGGATACGAGGTTTGCTGTTTGCTTTAGGTCAAGGAAAAAGGTAGATTCATTGTCTTATGTACGAAAGCTTGTGTGACAAAGCCTCACGTAATGGTTAATTTTGATACCCTTTGGTGTATTGATATGTCTCTGTTGTTCTAGGCCTTTGTTGTTGCTTCACGGTTTGACCAGTCACACTAAAACCAAGATTTCTACTAAACCCAGGGTGTGGTGGATGATATATCTGTTATTGATGCTGAGATGACATTGGAGTCATAGGAGATAGTGGTGTTGCACGAAAAAAAACTTGAAGAACATTGCTTTGTAATTCGTGAAAATGGCATAACTTTGTAACTTGTAAAAGGTTGTATATCATGAAAAGACTTTAAAAGCTTCATCATTTTCAAATTTGAATCTTAAATATCGATTGTGAACAATTTGAACTTTGTAAAGAAATAAACCCTTTTAGGCCTATACTCTTGCTTATTGGATGTAAGGATTAAAGGGCTGAAACTTTGTCATGCAACTTTGATTAGAGATTTTAGATTGCTGTAATTATCGTTGTAACTGTACTTAAAAATGAATTTAAAAATTAATCACACCGCTTGCAATTATTAAATTGTGACTTGATGACTTGGAACACGACTTGAAACTTCCATTTATGGCCGACCATGACACGGGTTGAACAAGTTAGTCATACTTTGAGAGTTAATGGGCGTAGCTTGGAATTAACTATGATTGACAACAAAACTTGAATCCAAACACTAAACCTTTGAGGCAAATCTTTTAATCATGACTTGTAGATAGGCTCGAAACAAGAATAAACTTGAATTTGCACAAAACCTTTGTCTTGATATCTTGATAAAACCATGTCGTATTTGAATTCAATCCAAACTTGCATATTAAGTAACGAGAGAAAAATAAGTCATGGTTTCTGATGAAAACCTCAAAACCCGTCTTACATCACCATCCATTCCTTCAGCACATCAAGTCATAAACCCTTAACTTGATAACCAGGTTATCATTATCCTGGCTCCAAACTTGAATATTCAATTTCACAAATTCCAGAAACCCGCCCTTAGAGAATCTCTTAATCCCACGAACTCCCTTTTTTTAAAAAAGAAAAAAGAAAACCAAAGATACGTGCGATATGAGCATGTCGTGAATGCAATGTGTATGTGAGACACAAACCAAAAATCGGCGAGGATGTGAAGGCAAATTTTGGGGTGCAACAGTCCCCTACTCGAGCAAGTCCTCGCATTTATGTAGTCAGCGTTACGACCAAACGAGTGTCGAGCATAAAATACCTAGCGAAATTTCACACATTCAAGATAATGGTCCTCCGACGGACGAGCAATTACTTATAACAATAAAATCATTGCAAAGATGATTAAACCACCACCAAGGCCGAAAAATTTAATTGAAAGATTGCGACCCCGAGGGGCCGACTTGTTCAGAATTACATAAAACAGGGACTAAGTCCCCAAGCCAAAAAATAAAATTACAACAATACAGCACGCAGGCCAGACTAATTCCCTTCCTCCACATGGGCATCAGGCTGACCATCGCTTTGGGTCGGTTGGATTTCAGTTTGGGCAGGTTGAACAAGCTCGTCGAGTTGGGTATCATCAACGATCATGTCATCAGGAACAATGATCTGACCGTTCCGTGACCTTATATAAGTAGTTGATCAGATCAATGTCAAGATCCATTTCTGGATGAAGTACCTTGATCTGGTCAACAACATTTTGAAAGCTCAGCTTGGTCGTCTCCCTCAGCTCTTCCAAGTCCTGGTCCAACCGGGCAAGGAAATGTGCACGTGTCATCAGGCCTTTGGTGTCATCATCCTCATCCGCTTTAGGCATGAAAGCATCTTTCAGCCTCTTGTTGTGGTCGATGGCCTTCCTTTTGTCCACCTCTAGCTTGGCGATCACCTCCACACGGTCCTTAAGCGACTTGGTCGCCTCTTTGGCAGCCTTCTTTGCGTTCTCTTCAGACGCCCCTAGGAGGGACTTCAGGTGGTTGACCTCCCTCTCATGCCCAGGATTCCTCTCGACCAACATCGAGGCCATAGTCAGCACCCTCATGACAGCACTAGAGCCCTCTGCCAACGACAGTCTCCGAGCAGGACGATCCATCTTCTCGAGGAGCAAGGTGTCCGCCCGTTCAACTTCCAAAGTCGTGTCCTCGAAGAAATTGTGCTTCATAAAACATTGGGGCAAAACATGTTTTGGTTTGGGGGGAGCGTTGGTGGTCAGATCCAGCACTGTCGTACCACCTTTGTGATTTTTCAATTGAGAAGTCGAGGTTACGCCCAGAGAGCCTTGGCCCGTTAGACCCAAGCCCGAGCCACTCGTGGCATTGCCCGTCAGTGGGGTTTGGGCGGTCTTAAGTTTCCTTTTGTTGGACAACCTCTATGTTTCTTGAATTTTGTCGAAGGGCTTGGCCATAGAAGCTTCAAAAAGACAAAAAGAAATATAGTTAGTACCGAGCAGTGCAAACATAGGGGCAGAACACAAGATAAAATCAAGCACGACTACAAATATCAAAAAATTCAGACACCTCCTGCCTATTTTTATAGGCGAGGAACGCTGTTACGTCGATCAGGGGACGTTCCACGGCCTCCCACCCATCAACATCGAGCATATTTTTACCCTATCCGTCGAACATCAGGATCGGTGTAAAGGATGTCACCAGCTTGCGAAACTCTTCATAGTTGGCACTATCATTGTCGTTCATCCTATCCTCAATCTGGACAAACTCGCTCACAGGGTGTCATAGTGAAAGTGTCCCCACGAGAAAGGGAACCACCAAATCCGTCAGGGAACCTCCTTCCCTTGATCGTCAAGTCTGGGCACCCCGTTTGCATCAGTGTCGATCCCGCGAAAGCTAATCGATCGAGTTGCCGCAGTAGTCGACGGTTCGACCAGGAAATAGTCGTCCTTAAATGAGTGGATAGATTCCGAGTGCGCCTTGAAAATCTTGGTCCGCTGCTTAAATGAAATGAAGCCTTTTCGAATTCCCCCTCTCCTGACCTGGCGTTGCAGGGAGAAAAGTCGAAAGAACAGTGGGAGAGTGACCCCGGCCCCAAGATGCGAGCACGTCAGCTCGAACGCCTTCATAAAAGCGTAAGAGTTGGGATGCAACTGAGAGGGCGCCACTCCCAAGTGGCCCAACACCGAACAAAACAGGTAGCTGAACGGAAACCTGACCCTAGAGTCGTGAAGACATACTCATACATTAAAAATTTTGAGCCCCTGAAATCTGAGTATATCCTGTCATCGTCACTTGGGCAAGTCACAACCCAGTGCGTCGGATCCCCCACCACGGGCAACGACTCCCTCCTCGGTCGAGCATAGCTCGAGACCTTATCTAGTAAATCCTCCATTACCCATTCCTCAGGCACATAGACCTCGTTTCCTTCGTCAGAGTCTTCCGAAGAGCTGTCGGGATCACTCGGAACTGTAGTTGAGGATCCAGAATCCTCCCGAGTGTCCTCCTCAGACGAAATATCATACGGATCAACGAACAATTCTTCACCTGAAAAGTAGAGGAAAGGAGTTAGTGAATTCGATCAAGGCATCATATCCACATTTCCACTACCTATCAAGTGAAAGGGTGTGCGATGACCAAGATACAAGACCCCCGACCAAAGCCCTAAAAGAATCTACACGCTTAAGACGATCGGCCACGCTCGTGATAGCGAAAGGACAGTGCGACGACCAAATAATCGATGTTGTCCCTAAACCCAGGGCTCCAGTTGAACGCCATCCAAAGCCACCGGTCGGCGTATGGCAAGGTTCCAAAGAGAGCAATGCTACGGACACGGCCTGGACACTCTAAAGGCGATTCGTCACCCGAAGGACAACTTGTCATTACAACAACCTAAGAAGCTATCTAGATTACTTATTCTACGTTTTAAAACTGAAACCTAACCGCATGCATGTCTAAGCAAGGAAAAAGAAAGGAAAAAACGGATAAAAATGCTTACCAAGTGGTTGAGACATGATGATGATGATGTTTCTGTAAAAAGGTCGTACGGTGGTCGGAAATGTAACCGCGGTATTCGACAGTCGTAGATGGTAACCGGAGAACAGTTAGGGCGTCGAGCAGAGAAGCAAAGGCATAAAAGTATGAAAATGAAAATACTTCCCCTATTTATAGAGATAGGGACACGTGCGTGTAGGCGTGACCCCTATCCCTAGGCAATCTTGACCTATACGCTAGCCCCTAGACTAGCCATCAGAAGCATTAAATTGGAACAAATTCCAAAACACGTCACCTCTTCGTTTCCTCTCCCTCGGTACCGACCATTTAATGAGTTGCTCGACTTTCAAAAATTCTCCTTCTTCCCTAGAAGAGACAGTTTGATCGGACCAAGTAATATTTAGTCAACATTAAAAGATAATTCTGAGTAGCTAGCCACCCTTTAGTCATCGCTCCTTCGACCAGAAGCAATGACTTGGGGGGCTCCTGTTCTGGAATGGCCCAATTATCATACTTGGGCCCAATCCATCTTCTAGCCCATGACGGCCCAGCATCTCTTTGGCATATGACACGTCCTCAGTCTTCCCGGGAGTCCCTTCCGACCGACCACCAGCGCTACCGACCATGATTCACACCCAACAAGGCCTTCGCTCGGTATTAACATCATCCGACCAGGGTTTTGTCTTAGCAGTCTGAGCGTCACCCCAACGGTTAGTTTTTGGAAGTTACCGATTATTGGGGGATCCATGATTCAGGCCCAATGAAAGGGACCAATAGCCATGCACTAGGGATATTATATAAAACCTCTCATTTGAGAGGGTCAGATATTTAATTTCTTACCCTAAATCTCGTACTTGCTCACTTGTTGCTCGCTCTCTGACTTTAGCATCAGAGTGCCTTGCAGGTACACCCCTCTTTCTCTCACCATCAACCGTGTTTCATCCACGTTCGACGCCAGCCACATCGGATCCTGATCTCCAGGTACGAACCAAATTGTAATTAGAAGCGAACCAAATTGAATTATACTTGATGTTGTAGTGACTCTAGTGTGTTATGCTACAAGCGTGTATAAGAGATTATGTATCATATTTTTTGGATGCGTTGGTATAATTGACGAAGTCGAAATTTAAGGAGACTAAGGAGAAGTTGGTAAGCCTTAGAGAGTTTACGGATCATTGTGCTTATGGACTTTGGGCATAAGTTGAAGTACGTTATAGTGTTGAGTAATGATGATATATGCCACTGTTATGATTGTCGGATGTCTATTGAAAAATTGAGGAACTAATCACCCTTAATTTATTGTTGATAGTAGACGGAATCATAATTGATGGATAGATATGTCATGCTAACTAGTATAGTATGTACGTTGAGTTGGTTGGAGTCAAGTGGAGTGCTTGAGTATTGCTTGTTTTGTCGATGCAAGTTATTATATGAGAGTATTAGTTGGATTTAAGGATGATAGCATGATGTTATGTTTGGGGTTGAATTGTAATAAGGAAATTCATAATTGAACTCTGGATAATTAGAATGTTGTTTAGTGATGAATTAAGTAGCTTGAGACTTGAATCTTTCTTGAGAAGATTAGAAGGGAAATTATGTGGAGATGTAAAACGATGATCTGACAAGAATGTCAGATAGAGTTAAGTTGAAAAGTGTTAGAAGAAGTGAACTTATGAGTTGGTTTATTAAAGTGCGATTTTAGGTTGGAACAAGAAGAGTTGTTTAGTTGTGTTGATTCAGATAAGAATTTGTGAAGGGTTGTGTCGGTATGAGTGTGAATCGAGGATTCAATATGTTGAATTATTTAGAAACAAAGGATATAAGTTATCTTGTGGGAATTCGTTGGACCCTTGTACCCTATGTTGTTGCATTGATGTTGTGTGGTTAAGATGATTTTCGAAGGACATGTTGTTAAAAGATGGTAAAGTTGTAATTGTGTTGAGGATAATTGGAAATTCATGAGAAGTATAGGTATATATTGTCCTATATTTGGAAGTGATCGCGGTTGTAATTGTATTGGATGTTCAAAGTTGTTGTCTTATAAACCTAAATTGGAAGTATTAGGTAACTATAAGAGTTAGAATACCTATTGGAATGAAATTTCCGAGGAGTTAAGTCAAAGTCTTTTACTATATCGGTTTTGGTGATTGTGAGTTGGAAGTTAAACTTGGTGAAGTTACTACCTTACAAGTAATCAGAGTGCGCAACAAACGTGTGACGTAGTGCAATTGCTCGTATGTGAGTAACAAAGATGTTGGGGTTGGTTGTATTATTGTCGTGTTGGAGTTCTATGTCCCTATGTTGTGGTGTTCTAATGCTTCAATCATTGAATTCTTTAGTTGGGTACTATCTTGTGTACGATGTTAGCACTAGTGCAGAAATGACTTTTTACATCGGGCGAAAATGACTTTTTACATCGGTTTCGAGTCCGATGTAAAGGTAGCCGATGTAATAAGTCATAGACATTTTACATCGGTTTTAGGACCGATGTAAAAAATATGTCAACCACATCGGTTAATTTTTAAGTCTGATGTGAAAAAAAAATATAATTTTTTTTAATGTAAAAGGGACTTTTTACATCAGTTGGAAGATATAACCGATGTAATAGGTTGGCTTTTATATCGGTGCTTTCATATAACCGATGTAAAAAGTATGCCATACAGGGGACTTTTTACATCGGTTCCCCATTCGCCCGATGTAAAAAGTATGCCATACAGGAGACTTTTTACATCGGTTCCCATTCGCCCGATGTAAAAAGTGTGTCATATAGTACTTTTTACATCAACCCGAAGGACAACTTGTCATTACAGCAACCTAAGAAGCTATCTAGATTACTTATTCTACGTTTTAAAACTAAAACCTAACCGCATGCATGTCTAAGCAAGGAAAAAGAAAGGAAAAAACAGATAAAAATGCTTACCAGGGGACTTTTTACATCGGTTCCCCATTCGCCCGATGTAAAAAGTATGCCATACAGGAGACTTTTTACATCGGTTCCCATTCGCCCGATGTAAGAAGTGTGCCATATAGTACTTTTTACATCGGTTCCCATTCGCCCGATGTAAAAAGTGTGCCATATAGTACTTTTTACATCGGTTCCCCTTTCGCCCGATGTAAAAAGTACTGTAGAAAATTTATATAATTTGACTATTTTTTAGCAGTTCCTGTAATTTTTTTGGTACCTAATTATTTAGCAATTCCTGTAAAAAAAATTGGTCCCTAATTTTTTTGGTACCTAATATTTCCTTCACATAGACCATATTTAGGTCGCTATTTTCATATATTTCTCACCAATATTCAATAAACCAAATATCTAGTACACATATATTCTTCCAAATGTACTAGTATACACATATAATCTTCCAAATGTACTAGTATACACATATAGTCATCTCAATATATAGGAGGTTTATACTAAAATTTACTACTACAACAACAACAAAAAATACACATTCAACCAATATTTCCCCCACTTGAATATCAACTTACAATATCCACAAGAATATGAGTTGTAACTTCGGTAGAAAACACAAAAATCAAATTTCCTGAAAATAAATAATAACACCAATTAACCAAAAAACAACACCAAAGTCAATATCTTCAACTAGAGAATTCTATATATCTTACCAGATAAAGCTTAACTTTTATACAACTCAAAGAAATATGTTGCCCAACGGAGTCGCAAATCATACAAATCATCTTCTTTTAATTTTGTTGGGTCATTAAATACCTACAACACATAAATAACAATATAGAGTTATTTTAGAAAATTCACATTAAGTTGCAAAATGCAAAGTAAATAACAAATTAAAGTTATATTTATTACCGTCATCCAATTATCGGTTATCTTTGCAGAGACAATATCCAACATATTTTTCATCACATGGTACCCACAATCATCAGAGTTATTTTGTTTCCTTGTCTACAAATGAATATATGACATTATTAGTGAATACTTATATGATAAAATTAAATTTATACTTATAATTTACACCATTTACTATGGGTCGAAGCCATGTAGGCTTTCTTCTAATGCCATGTGTCGTTTGATGAACCCCTAAAGCACTAATAAAGAAGGCAAAAAAATCATATAAAGCCACATAAAATATGGAATTACTTTTGTAACAAATTATATATATAAGATATAGTGAACATAAAAGATAAACTTACTTTGTAACAAGTTTCGTCATGGTTTGATTAAGTTCCCGATGAAGTGAACAGAAGACGGCCACCGTATTGTCTTTTGGACAAATGACTATTAATTGCCAATGAGATTTGTATGTGCGTGTTGAAGTACAAAAGTCAGAATTTCATATTAACAAAGTTAAAAAATAGAATTTCATACACATACCCATGAATAAATGGTAGCAAATGACACACTGTTGTCGTTGATAAACTTCCTCTCCAGTTAAGGGCTTTGGAGCTTCACCATGCTCTTGTTCCCCATTGAAAGCTTTTCGCAATCTACGATATGGATGATAACGAGCTAGAAATTTTCTATGTCCAAGATAAACAGTTTTCTTTCCTTTCTCAAGTTGGAGGTAACTTGTGTCTTCTTCACATATAGGACATGCATTATGCCCTTTAACTTTATAACCAGACAAATTACCATACGCCGGAAAATCGTTGATGGTGCAAAACAACATGGCATGCATATTGAAATGTTCACCAGAATACGCATCAAAAACATCCACCCCTTCATCCCATAATACTCTTAAATCATCAATCAAGGGACTTAGATAAACATCTATGTCATTTCCCGGTTGTTTTGGGCCCGAAATCATCATGGATAACATAATATATTTACGCTTCATGCATAACCTAGGAGATAGGTTGTAAATCATCAGGAGAACAGGCCAAGAAGAATGATTAGTACTTAGATTACCAAACGGATTCATTCCATCAGTAGAAAGTCCAAGTCTAAGGTTTCTCGACTCTTTGCCAAAATTTGGAAACAAAGAATCTATTTTCTTCCACTGCAAAGAATCAGCTACATGACGAATTTTTCCATCACATTTTCTTTCTTCGGCATGCCATCTAAGATTCCTTGCGTCATTTGCATTTGCGAAGAGTCTCTTGAACCTTGGAATTATTGGTAGGTACCATACCACTTTCGCGGGAGGACCCTTTTTGACAACCTCATCATCACTAGAATCACCATCTTTCTTTTTGTAGCGTGACGCCTTGCACTTCGGACAATGATTATAGTTTACATACTCTTTTCTGTATAATATGCAATCATTAGGACATGCATGTATCTTTTCATACTCCAAACCCATTGGACACAATATCTTTTTTGTCTCGTAATAACGATTTGGCAATACGTTACCTTCTGGAAGCATTTGTGTCAACAATTCAAGCAATTCGGTAAAACTTTTGTCAGTCCACCCATTATTTGCCTTCAAATTAAACAATTTTAACACGGCTGACAAACGTGTAAAATTAGTGCATCCCGGGTACAAAGGTTGATCCTTGTCACTGCATAAAGTATCATACGCATGTGCCTTTTTAAACGAATCTTGTCCAATATCACGCATCATATCTTCCAGATGATCATCATCCATTTCGACACCAATATTATCTTTTTGGGACACATTTGACTTTTCTACTACCTCACCGTGCCATATCCATTGTGTATAACTTTGACAAATCCCATGACAAATTAGATGATCCATGATTGCCTTCTTATTAAGTTTTGGTTCGCGATTTGCGCAACGAACACATGGACAGAGAAAAAGCACATCAACACTTTTTTCACCATTACTTTTAGGAGGAGGAAGATTTTTTTTAGCATTGCTTTCAGCAAACTGTAGAAATTCCTTCACTCCATGTTCGTACTCAACACTTAATCGATTAGCTTTTATCCAACTACGATTCATACCTATGTTCCGGAATTAATGCATACAGATCAGATAAATTATTTAAACACCTATAATAAAGTAATGTATATAAAACTATATATATATATATACACAAAACTATATATATATTCAGTTTATATCTTCAATGCTGCACATTCCAAGTCTTTCTCTCAATTTCACGAATACTTCGCGGTTCAAGGCTTTGGTCATGATGTCGGCTAACTGGTCCTTAGTACCACAGTGCACTAGTTCAACTTCTCCTTGGTTTGCTAACTCACGAAGAAAGTGAAATCGAACGTGAATATGCTTACTCTTACCATGCATAACAGGATTCTTCGAAAGTTTAATCGTTGAACTATTATCACAGAAGATAATGCACTTACGTTGTTTAATCCCCAACCTCTCAAGTACACGCATCATCCAAATACTTTGTGCAGCACAGGCTGCTGCAGAAATAAATTCGGCTTCAGTGGTGGACAGCGACACCACAGGCTGCTTCTTAGAACTCCAAGCAACTAATCCATTTGACATCTTAAAAACATACCCTGAGGTGCTCTTTCGGTCTTCAAGATCTCCGGCATAGTCACTATCACAGAAAGCTACCAAATTTTCTTCTCTTTCTCTTTTATAAAACAGTCCCAATTCAGTGGTCCCTCTTACATAGCGCAATACCCTTTTCACAACTTGTTGATGCATAGTCGTTGGAGCTTCCATGAAACGAGCCACCAGACTCACAACATACATCAAATCTGGCCTAGTGGCAGTTAGGTACATAAGACTTCCCACCATTTGCTTATACACGGTAGCATCAACCTTTAATCCTCCAACATCCTTTGTGAGTTTGCACCCTGGAACAATTGGGTTATTGACAGATGAACAATTTTGTAAACCAAACCTTTACAATACTTCATTAGCATACTTCCTTTGACAAATAAAAATGCCATTTGAAGTTTGTGTGACTTCTACACCAAGAAAGTATCTCATGCATCCCATATCAGTCATCTCAAATTCCCTTTTCATTGAGCTCTTGAATTCTTTGAACATGTTGTCACTATTTCCTATAAAGATGAGGTCATCTACATACAAACTTACAATAAGAACGTCTCCTCCTTCCTCCTTCTTTGTAAACAAAGTGTGATCGCTCATGCTTCGCTCAAAGCCTTCCTTGACAAAGTATGACTCTATCTTGCTGAACCATGCTCGAGGGGCCTGTTTAAGCCCATAGAGAGCTTTCTTTAGTTTATACACTTTGTCTTCTTCACCTGTCACCTCATATCCCTTCAGCTGTTCCACGTATACTTCCTCCGTTATCTCTCCATGTAGGAATGCACTCTTGACATCGAGTTGATAAACTTTCCATCCTCAACTAGCGGCAACAGACAAAGTTAGTCGAATTGTATCCCATCTTTCCACGGGCGCAAATACCTCAGTGTAATCGATTACAGCTTTTTGAACATATCCTTTCGCAACAAGACGCGCTTTGCATTTGTCTACTTCTCCTTTTTCATTCATTTTGGTCTTAAATACCCACTTAACACCAATCTTTCTTGCTCCTGTTGGCAAATCTGTTAATTCCCACGTTCCATTCTTCTCAATTGCTCCAATCTCATACTTCATTGCATCCCTCCATACCTGACTTTTGACTGCTTCCTCAAAGGTGACGGGATCATTTGAAACAAACATGGCAAGCTACTGCATCTCCTCGGTAAGCTGCTCCACACCTTCGTTTTACTCTTCGGACAATCCAGCTCCAGATTCATAGTCTATCATCCATACCGGCTGCCTTCTTACTCTCTTTTCAGGAGGATTGATTCTTTCATCTTCTGAATCTTTATTCTCCTGATTCTCTTCATTTTCATCTTCTGAATCTTTATTTTCCTGATTCTTCATTTTCTTCGCACATAGGATCAAGAGAGTTAGTTTCTCCTGACTTCTTCCAATCCCACTTTTCCATTTCATCAAATACTACATCTCGGCTAATAATGATCTTCTTTGTTTCTGGATCATACATTCTAAAAGCTTTAGACTCCTCACTAACTCCCATGTAGACGCACTTTATGCTCTTCTCATCTAGCTTCTTCCTTGTGACATCAGGAATATGAACATATCCTATGCATCCAAACACATTGAGGTGAACCACTGATGGTTTCTTTTCTTTCCAAGCTTCTTCGGGTGTCATGTTTTTCAAGGCTGAGGTTGGACATCTATTCAAAACATGAGTGGCCAGGTTTGCTGCTTCCGGCCAATACTCCTTTGGAACTTCTCGTGCTGCAAGCATACATCGCACCATATTCATTAGTGTTCGGTTTCTTCTTTCCGCAACTCCGTTCTGCTGTGGTGAGTAGGCCGCAGTGAGCTGTCTTGTGATTCCATTGCTGCTGCAATAGTCATTAAACTCTGATGAAGTGAACTTTCCACCTCTGTCGGTGCGTAAACAAATTATGTTGTATCATGTTGCCTTCTCAACTGATGACTTGAACCTTTTGAATGTATCAAAAGCTTCCGACTTGGCATGTAGAAAGTAGGACCACATTTTTCGGCTATAATCATCTATAAAAGTAATTATATACCTTTTATGACTGTGAGATTCAGGACTGATTGTACCACATATATCTGAGTGAATTAGTTGTAGAGGTCTGGACGCTCTCCAAGTGCTTTTTTTTGGAAAAGAATCACGTTGTTGCTTTCCTTTCATACATATGGTGCAAACCTTGGATTGATTCTTCAATATTGGCAGGCCTTTAACCATCTTTCTATAGGCAAGAGTCTGCAGTCCTTTCATGTTAAGATGTCCAAATCTTTGATGCCACAAGCTTGTGACATTTTCAGAGGTTACATTGAAACATGCTTCCTTTGATACATTATTAGGAACAGCGGGAATCGATGCTAGAAGCACAAACATACGATTTGCAGATATTATAGTTCGTATGATCAGACCTCTAATATCATGATAAATGCTACAACAACCATTTGTCGCTCCCGGGATTTTCATCCTAGTACAAACGCGAAAGTGGCGCGGAAAAGGTAGAGTCGCCAGCCAGACATTTTTATCCCAAAGGAATGGGAGAGGTAATGTTGCACAAACCTAAGGAAGAAGGAAAGGACAAGGTCCTGCGAACCAAAGATCTGGATACGGGAGTCGGTTACGAATTGAGAAGGTATTAGCACCCCAATCCGTCCGTCGTACCCGACGGGATCCACGCTTGCTTGTTTGTTTTCAAAGGGTGAGAAAAAATGAGTGTTGCTGAATAAAACCGCTAACTGGAATGGAAATGAGAAATGAGGAAAGAACTGAAATAAGAAAATGGAAAGAAAGGGGGAAATGTAGGGAAAATAAAGAATGTGCTCGAACGGGCCCTACCCCGCTGCCTACGTACCTCATCGGGAAAATGAGGATCAGAGTCGACGTAGTTCGCCTAACTAAGGCGGGAACTATTTGTTTGTGTTTTTTATCGCTGGAACTGCGTATGTCTATGCTCAGGTGTTGCAGGCTCGTCTGGTACGAGTGCGTTAACCGTCTTGCATGCGAGACAAGTAGTCGCGAGTTCGCGTTGTGAGTGAATGAGATGAGAAGAGAAGTTCCCGCAGGATAGTCGTTTATTGTTTGTTTTTGGCTTTTATGAGTTTTATATGAATTTGGCACAAGGTAGTGAATTCAAACTCTTTTCCATGGAATGTACACTTGATTCTACATTCCAAGATGGAATAATAGAACAAGCATACCCAGTAAGGAGAATTTATCCAAGACTGGTTTCCTAGGATTAGGGCTTAAGTTCACTAGCTTGTTGAACTTTATTAAGTGTTTTTGTTTCTTTAGTGAAGAAGTATCTTTTAAGTTTTTCTTTGTGAAACAACTCCTTGATGAGACTTGTGCATCATGATAAACAAGCTTACACCACTCCAAGATGGAATGAATGCAAGTGCTTCATGGAATAAGGCTATACACAAGGAACCATTTCCTTTATTTATTAAGTGTTTTTTTTGAATTTTGTTTGAAGATGAGAAAGAATGACTCAAGTTGCAAAAAGGGAAAAACTAAGGGGGACTAAGACACAACCCAAATTTTATTGATTTATTTACAAGAGAGGTCCTATGGTTAATGAGGTTTTCTAATCCTAATGAGAAAAGATAAAAGAAGAAAAGAGAACTTAGAAATCAACTTACTTCCTAAGGAAGTTAAGTTGTCTCTAAAGAAAGGGAACACCTATAAGCAAGCACCAAGTGCTAAGGAAAACACAACTAAAATGCATAAGAGATAGGAATTAAGTGAGACTTACCTCAATCTTCCCCCCTACAAAACAAAAGTTAGCATGACAATGCATATTGAAAGTAAAATCAAAGCATGAAAGCGATTAAGTACCATAAACGTCCTAGAATGGAACTAGGGTTCAAAATAAGACCTAAGTCTAAAGATGAAGGCACCTAAAGGTTACATGACTTCTAAAGTCAGTAGCTACATGCTATAGGTCCCTAAGTATGCTAGGATACCTCACAAGGTCAAACTATGTCAAACTATGTACCAAAAGTTCACCTAAGTTCACATAAATGCAAATTAGGGCTTATGGATGAAGTATGAATGCATATGGCTTACAAACATGAATTAGTACATGAAATGAACATCAAAGTCAGTAGTGAATGATTATGAAGATGGATGAATGAATATACAATCATGGATGCAATTGTTTAGGCATATGGAGCAATGAGAAGAAGATATGAGAAGAAACGAACAAAAATTGCATAAGATCGCACATGATGAAAGTTAAGGAAGTATGGCATGTGAATATGCATGAAATGATTATGGGTCAGTAGCATACAAGTTATGATATGCCATTATAATGTATGAATAGGCATTAATGATTTCCACATAATTCAAGTTAAACATGAGAAGAGATTAGCAACCCGTTTAAGTTAAACTAGTTCACATAAGTACGCATTTTGAAACATTAAAACAAACCAAATGAATATGGTTCAAAAAGTGGCCTATAACTGGAATTAAGGACCTAAAAGTGACCTATAATTAACTCCTAAAATCTACCAAAAATCCCTTCAATAAAATGGCATGAATGCCTTCTTATCATTTAAGTTATGGAGCAAATAGACACATGAATCAACCTAGGATCTAGGTGACATGGAAAAATAGCAAAAAGCCTTTAAAAATTATGAAATTAAATCCCTGGAATAATAAAGTCATTATCTTAAATTTTCCAAAAGGATTCCACAAAATTATGCACCAAAGTGCCAAAACAATTCCTTGACTAGCAAGGCAACCAAAACATGATCATCAAAAACAACTCCACAAAGTGGATCAAAAAGGGCACTAAAAAATATGAAAAAAATGCCTAATGAGCATCAAAATGTCACAAATTACAGTGATTAATCACACACAAAAAATAGGTTTCACACCTACGGGGAAAAAATCGATTTCGGTCCCTTATGCCAAAACCTTCCTTTTTGGGACAGCTTGTGAACTAAAATCCAAATAAAATATTGAAACCACCCAAATCTGGAAACAAAAAATATGACAACTTAATTAAGAGGATGAGGATCACTCATGAATTTTTCCAGAATTTTATCACACCTAAAACTATTTTTAATAAATGTTACGAAACGGACAAAAAAGTGAATCTTAAGGAGAAGTGAAAGGAAGTGATCCTAATGGTTCTTAACCTAATCCCTAAGTTCCGAAATCGATACATATCATTAATAATCACAAATATAACCAATGCCTCAGGTGGGAGGGCTCAGATGCACCTTAAGTTACATGGTCCTAAGCCGCATACGACTAAAATGATGCTTAAAGGCCGAAAAACTCGAAATCACTTACTTGAATGAAGTACCGATTCTTCACGCAAAAGAAATCCGAAAAAATCTCAAGCAAGGTCTTGTAGTCTCCCATAAGCAAAATAAATGCTTATCATCCATAATAACTTTGTGAAGCTTGGCCATAATCGAAATCGATCCGAGATCGATAAAAAACAAGCTTATGAACTCTAATCCAACGTTAGTTCACAAATATGTAGAAATAAACCACTCTCAATAGTAATAATGAACCAAGATTAACATCTAATCGGACAACTAATCAATATTAATATAAGCCTAATTGAGAACTACTCGAACTCTAACAAAACCTAATGAATAATCAACATTTTAATATCTTTCGATTAACAAGATACCAAACAATTAAAATCTACTCAAGAATTTAATTATAATTCTAATGAGTATCCTAACAAAAATTACAAAGCTTACATTAAATCATTTTAATGAACATTCTAATTAGCAATACAAATAAAAAAAAAAAATTAAAAATATTTTCCAACTTGCAAGAATTAAATAGGAACACCAAATCTGGTGGTGTATCAATGATTCCATGGTGCAAAACACAAAACAATGGCCCCAGGCCCAATCTGTCTCCCATAGGCGCAGGGAGGGGTGTACTCAGAATTTTGTGGGTGTTGATAGAAGTTCCATGGCCTGTAGGCCCAAATTCGATTTTGTCATTGTTGTGAGCCCAGCATTTTCATAACCCTAGAACAACACCAAGCCATTTGTTCATCTTCCTCAGAAAGAAACCCTCACAGCACAAACCTATCTCTCCTACCGCCTAACTCCACGCGTTCGCCTCCACCCTCCACCGATGACCGAAGCTTCACTGTTGGCGACTTCATCATGACGACCACCTGTTCACGAAACGAACCTCCTCATTGTGGCCTTACCTCGACGGCGACGAAGAAGAGCTTCGCCCTTGCATTAATCGTCTTCTCCGTCTTCGCAATAACCTTCTCCGATCAGGATCCGTATTGAGGCGGAGAGAGTGGAGACTAAGCTACGTATTGGCGCCGCGGAGGTCGACCGATCAGAAAGCGCCATGGTCTCCCATCCATCAGCGTCACCGTCATCCTCTTTATCAAGATTATACTTTCCTCTGTTACTTGTCCACCGCCGGAACGGTGACCTTCGTCCCATCGTCGTCACGGCAACAATACCGTCGCCTCAAATCGGCCTACAACAATGTCTGTACAGAACCTTTGTGTTCAGAATCCAACATCACTCACGCCTATGGTTCTCTCGACAATGGCTTCGACATTTGCGACTCGACCGAACTCTGAAGGGAACGAAGTATTCACCTGCACGGGTTAGGAATCCCTATTGTCCAGGTACCAATCGCACAATGAAATACTATCCCATTTCTTCTCCTTTCTTGTTATGCGAATATTGCCTCGAATCTATGAGCGAATCGAACCTGTTATTTGCAGCGAGAATCGATAATTACAGATTCACTCTTGGATCTCGTTGCAACCTTGTTCTTCTATGAGTGCGTGAGTTTTGGATCTGAATCAATTATTGTTTTCTGCAGATTCGATTGTTGATGGATGAGGGTTGTAGATTTATGGTGAGGGTGATGATTCAAGAAAGGGCGTGTGGAGAATGTTGAAGACAAACCATGATGCCCTACGAGACGCGGCGGAAACTGAATTGAGATTTACAGGGACTCAATTGATGTATTCAGGTATGAGCCTTCACCGTGTCGACTCTGAATCGTGATCCTATAATTCGTCTTCTTCTTGCACTGTCATACTGAGTTATGATTCCACCTAATTTGAAGTGTTGTGGTGGTATTGAATCTTGCAGTGAAATGCGTTTGCGGTGATTACTGATGGAATCCACAAGTGTAAGTGTTTGACGAATTGTTGACGATGTAGTTACGAATTCTGATGTGAGCTCTGATATTTTCTCCCTTTTTCGATTTCATTTCTGCTATGTCAAGTTGTTGTGATTCTCAATCATGGTTCTTGAATTCTCTTGCAGGGTTGCAGAAACACTCAAAAGTGGAAAGAGATGGTTGGAGGTGAGGAAGATCTTGGAATTTCGTTCCATTTGGTTAATGGGTTGGAGAAAAGGATTAGGATCCATGGTGGACCAAAGGAACAACAGAAAATGAAAGAAGATGGTGGAGATAAAAAAATAAACCCCTGAGAAATTTCTGGACAAAAATTTATATAGGTTGCTGAGAGTTTTCTGAGATTGACCCCTTTTTCTGTTATGCAAATCAGTCCCTTTGTAACTGTATTTTCCTGTTATCAGTTATGAAACTGATTTTTTCTTTTGTTATCAGTTGGACTAATTGATTTCTTCCCATTTTTGTAACTTTAGTCATCACTTTTTTGTTAGAATTTTCAGTGAATTCTTTTAATCAGCTTTTGGAAATAATGTATGGACTCCACCAAAAATGATTTAGCAATAAAAAAAGTCTTAACCACTAAACGAACATTTTGGCCTCGAATGAATATATTTTCTTTTGGGTTTGAATTGGAAAGGAATTTAGAAGATCAGATAATGGGTAATTGGTTCGCGTGAAAATAAAATTTGAATATTTGTATATGGATGAGATAAAATGTGTAAAAAAAATAGATTAGAACAAATAATTTGTGGATAATGGGCTTAATGGATAGTTGAATCAAAACATGAATATGGAAAATGAATATGACTCGTTTGAAATGGATATCGGGCATTCTCAAATGAACTTAAACGATGCCTTCAAAATAACCCAAAGACATTAATTCTCCACCGTTAATTTGAATCACATTGTTTGAGTGCACTCATTGAATAACTCCAAGAAGACCAAACCACCCCCATATGATGATGTAAGTCCAACCCTTGCTCCAACTTGATTGAAGTATATACCCACTGAACCAACCCTTAATCATCCCTGGTTAAAGCCAATTCAAATTGCCAGAAATCCTTTGATCCCATGCCTTATGAATTCAATGCAAATGCATGAATTTGAATATTAATGACCTAATGGAATATGCAGATGAAATGCAAAGCGATAAGCCAGTTAGTGGCAAAAAAAATGAGGGCAAATTTTGAGGTATTACAGCTGCCCCTATTCAATCAACTGCAGACTTGAATGGATAATTGCAACGGCTTTTAGACATTCAAGGTATGGAGTGATTGAATACTCGAATAAAACCTGAAAATTTGCACACCGAGGGTAATGGAAATGCCATCTGCCCATTTATTTATTTATATTTTTTGATTTGACCTCTGAATAGGTAACGGGGGATAGAACCAGGTGGGAATATGCTAGGAAGAATGCCATCCTCGCACGACAACTCACAAGGGATCCTCGAATCCAATACTAAAAACCATCCTCGAATAGAAATACGATAGTATACCGGCCGCAGGCGATAACCATCAACAACAAAGACTGACCTCGGACAGACTTTGCAAAAGAGACAAACTGACCTCAATCAGTAAGCCCAAAAAGTGAACCACTATCCTCGAATAATAGCCACAACAACAAGACCAACCGCAGAAGAAATGCCATCCTCGAATGACAAATCAAAAGATCCTCGGATCTAACACGAAACCATCCTCGAATGGAGACGCAAAGGTATACCAGCCTCGACTGATAACCAAACACAAAGCTGACCTCAGACAGACTTTGCAAAAGAGACAAACTGACCTCGATCAATAAGCTCAAAAAGTGAACTACTATCCTCGAATAATAGCCACAACAAACAAGACCAACCGCAGAAGGACTTGAAGAAAAGAAATGCCATCCTCGAATGACAAATCAAAAGATCCTCGGATCTAACACGAAACCATCCTCGAATGGAGACGCGAAGGTATACCAGCCTCGACTGATAACCAAACACAAAGCTGACCTCAGACAGACTTTGAAAAAGAGACAAACTGACCTCGATCAATAAGCTCAAAAAGTGAACTACTATCCTCGAATAATAGCCACAAACAAACAAGACCAACCTCGGAAGGACTTGAAGAAAAGAAATGTCATCCTCGAATGACAATCTAAAAGATCCTCGGATCTAACACGAAACCATCCTCGAATGGAGACGCAAAGGTATACCGGCCGCAGGCGGTAACCAAACACAAAGAAAATAGGACAAGATGGAACGGGATCGTTGTACATAAACGGGAGCCCAAGACACGACCGTTGTACTGAAACGGAGACGCGAAAAAAAAATGAGACTGTTGTACTGAAACAAGACTCAAAGACGAGACCATTGTACTTAAATGGAGACTCGAAAGGAATGGGATCGTTGTACTTAAACGAGAGCCCGAGACGCGACCGTTGTACTGAAACGGAGACGCGAAAAAAATGAGACTGTTGTACTGAAACAAGACTCAAAGACGAGACCATTGTACTTAAATGGAGACTCGAAAGGAATGGGATCGTTGTACTTAAACGAGAGCCCAAGACGCGACCGTTGTATTGAAACGGAGACGCGAAAAAATGAGACTGTTGTACTGAAACAAGACTCAAAGACGAGACCATTGTACTTAAATGGAGACTCGAAAGGAATGAGATCGTTGTACTTAAACGAGAGCCCAAGACGCGACCGTTGTACTTAAACGAGACGCGAAAAAATGAGACTGTTGTACTGAAACAAGACTCAACTACGAGACCATTGTACTTAAATGGAGACTCGAAAGGAACGGGATCGTTGTACTTAAACGAGAGCCCAAAACGCGACCGTTGTACTGAAACGGAGACGCGAAAAATGAGACTGTTGTACTGAAACAAGACTCAAAGACGAGGCCATTGTACTTAAATGGAGACTCGAAAGGAACGGGATCGTTGTACTTAAACGAGAGCCCAAAACGCGACCGTTGTACTAAAACGGAGACACGAAAAAATGAGACTGTTGTACTGAAACAAGACTCAACTGGGGATAACAACAAGACTTGGTAGAAGCTTCCACCCTGGGAAATGAAGTCGTATTCTATGGGGAACACTTCAATCCGATTGGAGATGTAACGGATCTTATGTAATACCTCAAAACTGGCCCATGCTGGTATGCATATGTTTGGATTTATGGCGTAATGCTCCATGACGATGGAAATGCTACGCTTTGGAGGATGCAAATGTGATGATGATTATTGGATGCAAATGCAAATGCAAAGGGGTCTCCCGATGAGGAGATAATAGATATCCCAGATGGCTTGACTGGGAGGAACTGATGATCACTGCATTGATTCGATTGATCTTTGTGAGAAGAAGACAACTCTGCGGGGAAGGCTGTCAATGATATACCGGCTCTGAATTGCCGCCATTGCCAAAAATAAATTGGACTTTGAGATCGGAGTGCCAAGACTCGACTGGAGATGGACCCTTCTTGAACTTTGATGGGGAAGTGAGGACTTCCTAACTTGGTTGCGAACCGAAAGTATGACACTGCTGAGGAAGCAATTGTCGGGGAGGCAAGACACTCCTTATACTGCTGAGAATTGCCCCTGTCTGAAGGGAAACTCCTGCTTGGGGATGACATCCACCTTCTGCTACCTTGCTGGGAGAAATCTCAACTTCCACATGGCTGGGGATGACGGGTGATATCAATGATAAAGCTTCCTGCTGAAGATAAAAGCTCAAGTTGCCACTTGCTGGGGATAAGAGATAAATCCTCTCATGTTGGGAATGAGAGATGTAAGGCGTCTCATGTCGGGGATGAGAGATGATGATATCCTTCTGCTCAAGAAGTAATCTTCCATTTGCCGCACTACTAGAGAAGGGATTGTCTAATGAGACTTGCTAAGGAATTCTGATCGATGAAGTCCGCCGATGAAACAAATCCTGAAGTACTATGCTGACAATGGCTTTGCTCCTAGCCCTGGGTTGATAAGTTGCCAACTAATCATGAATGAATAATGGTTCCTTACAATTTTCAACTCGCCTCAGATTAAGGTCCATCGGAAGAAAATGTCTCAAGAGGATTTTAAAGAAAACATGACATACGAAATGCCTCAGTGTCTTCAAACTCTTGGAGAGATTCGTTGGATCTTGAAATAACTGCCCCAGACTGCATGGTCTATGAAAGAACGTGCCCCGCAAGGATTCATGAAAAGCCTCATATCACTGTGAGATAGTGTGTCCTAGTATTTTGAATCTTGGATAGGTGTTTCTAATTAACTGTCTTCAGGAGAAAATAACTTCCAGTGCTCTTGGGGTGGCCTGCCCCAGTACAAGTCTTGGAGTGATCACCTCTGAATAACTGCTTTGAAGAAAACACCCAGATCAACTATTCTTCGAGAGATTGGATCTCGAAGTGATTGCCCCAGCTTGGCTGAATTTTGAAGAGATTGCTCGACATGATTGCCCCGGATTAGTTGGCTCTTACCAGGAATGTTGGGAAAGTCCCTACTCGATGGAGTTTTCTTGAAAAGTAACACCTCGACAGATTGTCCTTCGGAAGTTTCAGACTTCTCAACTTGGTAAGATTAAGCTTCTGGACTGAGATTCCATATGTAAACTCTTATGATGCCAAACAAATGTATGCAAGCAGAAAATGTTTATTTTGAGAATGAAAATTCTAATGCAACACACATGTTAATTTTGAAGTTTTACTATAAAAAGATGTCGCAAACCTTTGTGAGCGAATCACCGGTTAAGATACGACATTAATTTTTTGAATAATAGAAAACATGCACATGCAACACCAACAAAGATCTTTCAATACCACTCATAGGAGTCAGGAACGCGGTCTCGTGGTAGTACGCTCTCAAAAATAACCCTGTTTCAGTTAGGACTTTTAAGGGTTGTATCGTGGCCTGGTTCACGGTTATAGAAACAAAAGATATAGGCTCGAAGTTTATTTGTGCCCACCCATCTTCGTGATGTTCTCCATTCCTATTTTCAGCTAGCTTTCACAAGTGTTCACCTCTCAAAAAGGGTTTTGTGATGGTTGAGGAACCAATTACACTAACGGTGTAAGCACCAAACAGGTTGTTGTTGGGAGTCAGTCACCCCTTAGTCTTTCGTGTTTGTGCCACACGACTTTGTTCTTGTTTGAGGATCTTTCTTGTGAAATCCTTTTCGTCTTTCGCTTTTGCATTATTTGATTATCCCTAACTTTTTCCTGGACTGATTCTTGTGAATCTTTGATTGTGAAGTCCAGCGGGATGCCCTAATTTTTGCCTAAGTCGCTTGTTTTCAAGTTTCGACTTAGCGGGCTTTCTCATTCATTTTTTTTCAATTCTTCTTTTTTTTTTTTTTTTTTTTTTGAACAAATCGTGTGACACTGGTTGTCTTGATTGCTTTGAAAGGGTCGTGACTGCCTCATTCTCTGGTCAATGAGTAAAAACCAATGTGGTTTCCGGTCTTTGGACTCTTGATTGGGATAACCATTGTGGTTTCTGGTCTTTGGACCTCTTGATTTTGTACAACGAAAGGAAATGGATCCTCAGATGTGCACTCCTTTTTGAAATTTGAACGATCGGTCCAACTAGATGACACCTACCCTGCCCCTTGGTTAATTGCGAGGGTTTTTCATGCAAAAAGAAACTCCTACTTCAAGGCTCAAATGGGTTGGCGAGGGTCTATCTCCCTTATATCTCCGGTGTTTAGGATTTGAAACAATGCCTGTACATCGTCAACAGGGTCTTTCTCAAAAGCACACAATTAGAGATTTTTGCGTTTTCATTTCGTCATCCTCCCTGATAGAGTTTAAGCACAACAGTTGGTATTGCAATGCACATACACAAAATCATGAGTGAATACGAATGAATTACTTCAAGAAAAACATGTGCATTTTATTATGGTTATCATTCAAAAACAAATAAGTTTCATGCATGCATACAAATGTTTAAACAAACAATATAAACTACAAATGAAAATGCAGTAAAGAAGCTGAACATTGCCGTCATTGAGGAGACTTGACTCTGTATGGACTTATTGATTCTGAAGATGCCTTTGCAAATTGGGAGACCCATTTGATGAGGAAACTTCAATATGTGAGCAGACTTTCTGGCATGATGACCTTTGAGTCGATCAACTTTTGCATCTTGTACTTGAACACATCACAATTGTCAATTGTATGCCTAAATGCCCCTGAGTGATACTTGAGTCTAGCCTTCACATCATGGTGGTCATTATTGAGGAGGTTTGACTCCGTCTGGACTTATTGCTCTCGGAGACTTTCAGCAGTCAGTAGTCTGGATGTTTACTCAATCAAATTCGCGACCTTGTTTTTACCTTTGCCTCTGAAAGACTTGCAATCTTCAATTAAAAGGCCAGGTGCCCCAGAATGGTAATCATACTTGGCATTGAAACCCCAAAGGAAGCTTTGTCAGAGACGATCCTGATGCAGTTAGCTCAACCACTCCAAATTTGCGTAAATGAGGAAACTTATTGCACGTACGTCATCAGAATATGATCAAACTTCTTCTCAAGTGGTTTTGGCCTTTACCCTTATGCTCTGCCCGCTGGACTCTCTTGGGAAGCTGAAATTGGATGCCGACAAATGACGTCTGGAGGGAAGAGGTTGATAAATGAAGTTGATAAATAAGGTTGCTCGGAAAGATCTTGCACGATCTCCTGCCTACGTATCTCCATTGACCAATGGAGAATCAGAGCAGCGTAGTTCCCCTCAATAGGGATGAAAATAGCTTTATTCAGAATTTCCATAACCAAGCTCATCTGAGTCTTCATCTGGTTGACTTCCTCTTTCAACAACTTCTGATTCTGAAGTAAGGTTTACACCTCTGTCCTGAATGGCCTCAGCTGGGTCTTCCTTCGATTACCTCCGCCCGGAATTGCTCCAAATATATACTTTGATGACTGTGATTCAAGTTGTCCATTCTGATGAGAAGTCAAGTCAGGAAAAGAATCTGTCTCTGAACACCTGTCAAGAATGCAAGGATGTATGCAAATGCCATGTTCAATTATTTCTGAGGAATCTATCTGCTTTGATTCAAGTTTTGATACAGAAAAATCCAACAACATGATTCAGATATGTGATCCACAGAAATAATTAAACATGTGTGCAGAAATGCCATGATGTCATGTATGCAACAGGCATGTGATCAATGATCCGATGTTGGTGCCGGTGTTGAGCAATGAGTCAAGTGTCTAAATAGAACCATAACAGTAACACCATCTCTGTATAGAACCCCATAACTGAGAACCCAATAACTGTAGAACTGGATCACATAATTGAACAGTCACTGATGGTGTTGAAGTTGAACAACGAGCCAAGTGTCTGTAGAGAGTCATAATAACAGTCACAATATCAGGATCACCATGGTAATCACAATAACAATATCTCTGAATAGAAATCTCGGATCAAAGAACCATAGAACACTGAACAATACTGGCAAAGTGGGTATGTTGAAGTTTAGGGTTCCTGCAAACCTGTAAACCCCTCCCAATCTCACGGGTGTGCTACTCGGGTCAACATCACGGACTCTCAAAGCCGAATAGCAATAATATGTTCACCATTTCCGAGAAATGGCTCATGACCAAATCAGGGAATTGGTTTGGCATTATGTACTACTCAGGGAGGCCTCAGCCGAGTCCAAGGAAACAAGCATCCCTCATCGGTCCCCAGCTTCAAGCACTGAATCAAGAAACAATAGTACATTCATCCCGAAGGGTACAATACTATCGTCATACGAACAGTTTGCTTTAACTGAATCCCTATGAGAGAACCAGGCCATCCTATGCGAGTTCCCAGTGGGCCCTCGGATGCGAGTGGGTTTGCCAACAAATGTGGTCTGCCACTGTCATCACTGGAGAGGGATGTTTCCACAAAGGTTCTCAATGATCGGTCCCCTGACTGCACATAACTATCAAGGTAGCGCATCAACCCAGAAAGATTCCGGTATCAATACATTCCCGAGAAGGTCGCAAGTCAAGGTGTGGAACTCACTACTACCAACATAGCAAGATGCCATGAAGCCAAAGTGGAACCACTCTAAGTCCTAGGGTGCACTCAAGCCGGGTAGTTGGCTTATCTCACAGTAACTCCCAACCCACAGAAAAAATGAAAACCAGCACAGCCAGACAGTCCAGTATGATGCATGGAAAATAAAATACTGAAAGCGATAAATAAATGCGGTAAAGTAAAGCTGTAAATAAAAACTGTAAATGAAAACAGTAAAGCTAAACTAAAGCACACAACAACAAACATATAAACACCCAAAGAAACAAAACCAAACAGGCGCTAGGATTGACTCTACAAGGGAAACCGGAAGAATCAGGTCACTTCCCCAGCAGAGTCGCCAGCTGTCGCTCCCGGGATTTTCATCCTAGTACAAACGCGAAAGTGGCGCGGAAAAGGTAGAGTCGCCAGCCAGACATTTTTATCCCAAAGGAATGGGAGAGGTAATGTTGCACAAACCTAAGGAAGAAGGAAAGGACAAGGTCCTGCGAACCAAAGATCTGGATACGGGAGTCGGTTACGAATTGAGAAGGTATTAGCACCCCAATCCGTCCGTCGTACCCGACGGGATCCACGCTTGCTTGTTTGTTTTCAAAGGGTGAGAAAAAATGAGTGTTGCTGAATAAAACCGCTAACTGGAATGGAAATGAGAAATGAGGAAAGAACTGAAATAAGAAAATGGAAAGAAAGGGGGAAATGTAGGGAAAATAAAGAATGTGCTCGAACGGGCCCTACCCCGCTGCCTACGTACCTCATCGGGAAAATGAGGATCAGAGTCGACGTAGTTCGCCTAACTAAGGCGGGAACTATTTGTTTGTGTTTTTTATCGCTGGAACTGCGTATGTCTATGCTCAGGTGTTGCAGGCTAGTCTGGTACGAGTGCGTTAACCGTCTTGCATGCGAGACAAGTAGTCGTGAGTTCGCGTTGTGAGTGAATGAGATGAGAAGAGAAGTTCCCGCAGGATAGTCGTTTATTGTTTGTTTTTGGCTTTTATGAGTTTTATATGAATTTGGCACAAGGTAGTGAATTCAAACTCTTTTCCATGGAATGTACACTTGATTCTACATTCCAAGATGGAATAATAGAACAAGCATACCCAGTAAGGAGAATTTATCCAAGACTGGTTTCCTAGGATTAGGGCTTAAGTTCACTAGCTTGTTGAACTTTATTAAGTGTTTTTGTTTCTTTAGTGAAGAAGTATCTTTTAAGTTTTTCTTTGTGAAACAACTCCTTGATGAGACTTGTGCATCATGATAAACAAGCTTACACCACTCCAAGATGGAATGAATGCAAGTTCTTCATGGAATAAGGCTATACACAAGGAACCATTTCCTTTATTTATTAAGTGTTTTTTTTGAATTTTGTTTGAAGATGAGAAAGAATGACTCAAGTTGCAAAAAGGGAAAAACTAAGGGGGACTAAGACACAACCCAAATTTTATTGATTTATTTACAAGAGAGGTCCTATGGTTAATGAGGTTTTCTAATCCTAATGAGAAAAGATAAAAGAAGAAAAGAGAACTTAGAAATCAACTTACTTCCTAAGGAAGTTAAGTTGTCTCTAAAGAAAGGGAACACCTATAAGCAAGCACCAAGTGCTAAGGAAAACACAACTAAAATGCATAAGAGATAGGAATGAAGTGAGACTTACCTCAATCTTCCCCCCTACAAAACAAAAGTTAGCATGACAATGCATATTGAAAGTAAAATCAAAGCATGAAAGCGATTAAGTACCATAAACGTCCTAGAATGGAACTAGGGTTCAAAATAAGACCTAAGTCTAAAGATGAAGGCACCTAAAGGTTACATGACTTCTAAAGTCAGTAGCTACATGCTATAGGTCCCTAAGTATGCTAGGATACCTCACAAGGTCAAACTATGTCAAACTATGTACCAAAAGTTCACCTAAGTTCACATAAATGCAAATTAGGGCTTATGGATGAAGTATGAATGCATATGGCTTACAAACATGAATTAGTACATGAAATGAACATCAAAGTCAGTAGTGAATGATTATGAAGATGGATGAATGAATATACAATCATGGATGCAATTGTTTAGGCATATGGAGCAATGAGAAGAAGATATGAGAAGAAACGAACAAAAATTGCATAAGATCGCACATGATGAAAGTTAAGGAAGTATGGCATGTGAATATGCATGAAATGATTATGGGTCAGTAGCATACAAGTTATGATATTCCATTATAATGTATGAATAGGCATTAATGATTTCCACATAATTCAAGTTAAACATGAGAAGAGATTAGCAACCCGTTTAAGTTAAACTAGTTCACATAAGTACGCATTTTGAAACATTAAAACAAACCAAATGAATATGGTTCAAAAAGTGGCCTATAACTGGAATTAAGGACCTAAAAGTGACCTATAATTAACTCCTAAAATCTACCAAAAATACCTTCAATAAAATGGCATGAATGCCTTCTTATCATTTAAGTTATGGAGCAAATAGACACATGAATCAACCTAGGATCTAGGTGACATGGAAAAATAGCAAAAAGCCTTTAAAAATTATGAAATTAAATCCCTGGAATAATAAAGTCATTATCTTAAATTTTCCAAAAGGATTCCACAAAATTATGCACCAAAGTGCCAAAACAATTCCTTGACTAGCAAGGCAACCAAAACATGATCATCAAAAACAACTCCACAAAGTGGATCAAAAAGGGCACTAAAAAATATGAAAAAAATGCCTAATGAGCATCAAAATGTCACAAATTACAGTGATTAATCACACACAAAAAATAGGTTTCACACCTACGGGGAAAAAATCGATTTCGGTCCCTTATGCCAAAACCTTCCTTTTTGGGACAGCTTGTGAACTAAAATCCAAATAAAATATTGAAACCACCCAAATCTGGAAACAAAAAATATGACAACTTAATTAAGAGGATGAGGATCACTCATGAATTTTTCCAGAATTTTATCACACCTAAAACTATTTTTAATAAATGTTACGAAACGGACAAAAAAGTGAATCTTAAGGAGAAGTGAAAGGAAGTGATCCTAATGGTTCTTAACCTAATCCCTAAGTTCCGAAATCGATACATATCATTAATAATCACAAATATAACCAATGCCTCAGGTGGGAGGGCTCAGATGCACCTTAAGTTACATGGTCCTAAGCCGCATACGACTAAAATGATGCTTAAAGGTCGAAAAACTCGAAATCACTTACTTGAATGAAGTACCGATTCTTCACGCAAAAGAAATCCGAAAAAATCTCAAGCAAGGTCTTGTAGTCTCCCATAAGCAAAATAAATTCTTATCATCCATAATAACTTTGTGAAGCTTGGCCATAATCGAAATCGATCCGAGATCGATCAAAAACAAGCTTATGAACTCTAATCCAACGTTAGTTCACAAATATGTAGAAATAAACCACTCTCAATAGTAATAATGAACCAAGATTAACATCTAATCGGACAACTAATCAATATTAATATAAGCCTAATTGAGAACTACTCGAACTCTAACAAAACCTAATGAATAATCAACATTTTAATATCTTTCGATTAACAAGATACCAAACAATTAAAATCTACTCAAGAATTTAATTATAATTCTAATGAGTATCCTAACAAAAATTACAAAGCTTACATTAAATCATTTTAATGAACATTCTAATTAGCAATACAAATAAAAAAAAAATTAAAAATATTTTCCAACTTGCAAGAATTAAATAGGAACACCAAATCTGGTGGTGTATCAATGATTCCATGGTGCAAAACACAAAACAATGGCCCCAGGCCCAATCTGTCTCCCATAGGCGCAGGGAGGGGTGTACTCAGAATTTTGTGGGTGTTGATAGAAGTTCCATGGCCTGTAGGCCCAAATTCGATTTTGTCATTGTTGTGAGCCCAGCATTTTCATAACCCTAGAACAACACCAAGCCATTTGTTCATCTTCCTCAGAAAGAAACCCTCACAGCACAAACCTATCTCTCCTACCGCCTAACTCCACGCGTTCGCCTCCACCCTCCACCGATGACCGAAGCTTCACTGTTGGCGACTTCATCATGACGACCACCTGTTCACGAAACGAACCTCCTCATTGTGGCCTTACCTCGACGGCGACGAAGAAGAGCTTCGCCCTTGCATTAATCGTCTTCTCCGTCTTCGCAATAACCTTCTCCGATCAGGATCCGTATTGAGGCGGAGAGAGTGGAGACTAAGCTACGTATTGGCGCCGCGGAGGTCGACCGATCAGAAAGCGCCATGGTCTCCCATCCATCAGCGTCACCGTCATCCTCTTTATCAAGATTATACTTTCCTCTGTTACTTGTCCACCGCCGGAACGGTGACCTTCGTCCCATCGTCGTCACGGCAACAATACCGTCGCCTCAAATCGGCCTACAACAATGTCTGTACAGAACCTTTGTGTTCAGAATCCAACATCACTCACGCCTATGGTTCTCTCGACAATGGCTTCGACATTTGCGACTCGACCGAACTCTGAAGGGAACGAAGTATTCACCTGCACGGGTTAGGAATCCCTATTGTCCAGGTACCAATCGCACAATGAAATACTATCCCATTTCTTCTCCTTTCTTGTTATGCGAATATTGCCTCGAATCTATGAGCGAATCGAACCTGTTATTTGCAGCGAGAATCGATAATTACAGATTCACTCTTGGATCTCGTTGCAACCTTGTTCTTCTATGAGTGCGTGAGTTTTGGATCTGAATCAATTATTGTTTTCTGCAGATTCGATTGTTGATGGATGAGGGTTGTAGATTTATGGTGAGGGTGATGATTCAAGAAAGGGCGTGTGGAGAATGTTGAAGACAAACCATGATGCCCTACGAGACGCGGCGGAAACTGAATTGAGATTTACAGGGACTCAATTGATGTATTCAGGTATGAGCCTTCACCGTGTCGACTCTGAATCGTGATCCTATAATTCGTCTTCTTCTTGCACTGTCATACTGAGTTATGATTCCACCTAATTTGAAGTGTTGTGGTGGTATTGAATCTTGCAGTGAAATGCGTTTGCGGTGATTACTGATGGAATCCACAAGTGTAAGTGTTTGACGAATTGTTGACGATGTAGTTACGAATTCTGATGTGAGCTCTGATATTTTCTCCCTTTTTCGATTTCATTTCTGCTATGTCGAGTTGTTGTGATTCTCAATCATGGTTCTTGAATTCTCTTGCAGGGTTGCAGAAACACTCAAAAGTGGAAAGAGATGGTTGGAGGTGAGGAAGATCTTGGAATTTCGTTCCATTTGGTTAATGGGTTGGAGAAAAGGATTAGGATCCATGGTGGACCAAAGGAACAACAGAAAATGAAAGAAGATGGTGGAGATAAAAAAATAAACCCCTGAGAAATTTCTGGACAAAAATTTATATAGGTTGCTGAGAGTTTTCTGAGATTGACCCCTTTTTCTGTTATGCAAATCAGTCCCTTTGTAACTGTATTTTCCTGTTATCAGTTATGAAACTGATTTTTTCTTTTGTTATCAGTTGGACTAATTGATTTCTTCCCATTTTTGTAACTTTAGTCATCACTTTTTTGTTAGAATTTTCAGTGAATTCTTTTAATCAGCTTTTGGAAATAATGTATGGACTCCACCAAAAATGATTTAGCAATAAAAAAAGTCTTAACCACTAAACGAACATTTTGGCCTCGAATGAATATATTTTCTTTTGGGTTTGAATTGGAAAGGAATTTAGAAGATCAGATAATGGGTAATTGGTTCGCGTGAAAATAAAATTTGAATATTTGTATATGGATGAGATAAAATGTGTAAAAAAAATAGATTAGAACAAATAATTTGTGGATAATGGGCTTAATGGATAGTTGAATCAAAACATGAATATGGAAAATGAATATGACTCGTTTGAAATGGATATCGGGCATTCTCAAATGAACTTAAACGATGCCTTCAAAATAACCCAAAGACATTAATTCTCCACCGTTAATTTGAATCACATTGTTTGAGTGCACTCATTGAATAACTCCAAGAAGACCAAACCACCCTCATATGATGATGTAAGTCCAACCCTTGCTCCAACTTGATTGAAGTATATACCCACTGAACCAACCCTTAATCATCTCTGGTTAAAGCCAATTCAAATTGCCAGAAATCCTTTGATCCCATGCCTTATGAATTCAATGCAAATGCATGAATTTGAATATTAATGACCTAATGGAATATGCAGATGAAATGCAAAGCGATAAGCCAGTTAGTGGCAAAAAAAATGAGGGCAAATTTTGAGGTATTACACCATTCTTAATTAATATGGATAGATTTCGTTCTTGAAGTTGACCAATGCTAAGGAGATTTGATTTAAGATCAGGAATGTAAAATACCTCTGTGACGACCATAACCTGTCCATCTATTTTCATTCGAATGTTACCTTTTCCCATGACAGCCAATTTGGAGTCATTTGCCAGCTTCACACTGTGTCTGAATGATTTATCAATTTCAGTGAACCATTTCATGTCTCCACTCATGTGATTACTGCATCCGGAGTCCAGAAACCATACTTCATCTCGTGTGGCTCCTTGCATTTCCACATATGACATGTGAAGCATCTCTTCTCCATCATCCAGCTCTGCATTTTCTACATAATTGGCATAGGTGTGACATTCGTATTGGAAATGTCCCAGCTTGTGACATCGATAACACTCAACTATGGATTTATTGAATGCTCTACCTCTGCCTCTACCTCTGTATCCTCCACGCCATCTACCTCTTTCACTGAATCGTTCCTCAACTCGTAAATTAGAATCGTCTCCTGTAACCTTCAATGCTTGTTCAGTCACATCCTTTCGTATAATCTTGTATTCATGTACAAGCAATGAACTGTGCAGTTCATCTACTGTCATCTTATTGATATCCTTGGATTCTTCGATTGAGCATACAATATAATTGTACTTGTCAGTTAGTGTGCGTAGAATCTTTTCAACAATATGTTTATCCTCCATGGTCTCTCCTGCTCCTCTCATGTCATTTGCAGTTAACATGACTCTAGAAATATAATCATTCACACACTCACCATTTTTCATTTCTAGAATTTCGAAATCCCGGCGTAGCCTTTGAAGTTGAGCTCGCTGAACTCGAGCATTCCCCTGATATTTTTGCTTCATTGAATCCCACAGTGCTTTTGAGGTGGATTTGTTGGTGATTGTTTTCAAAATATTCTTGTCAATAGATTGAAACAGATAATTCTTTGCCTTCAAATCCTTTAGCTTTTTCTCCTCAAAAGTTCGACGTTCAGCTGCTGTGAGTGACTCCGGCGTTTTAGGCTCTTCATAGCCTTGCTCCACTAAGCTCCAGTACTCCTTTGATCTCAGTAAGTTTTCCATTAACATGGACCAGTGATCATAGTCTCCATCGAATCTGGGAATACTGAGAAGATTATTGCCTTCGGACATGACTTGTTGTTTCCTCTCTTTTTGTGTTTCACTCAACTTCTCTCTCTCCCACCCTTTTTTTTTTACTATCGATCAGGCCCTTGTGTGAGCTCTGATACCACTTGTAGGATCAAGCGCTTACCACTGCACTAAAAGCAATTGCTGTTAGTGAAGGTGCAACTTTATTTCCTTATAGTATAAAGTCCTCAAGGGGCTGCGCCTATTAAGCGCCATGGGTTGGGATGTTAAGCCCATCGAATCCCTAAGGGTGACGCTGAATTAATAAATCAAACAATCTTCCCCCCAGTGTTAGCCGAGGGGATTCGAACCCATGACCTTGCTCTGATACCACTGTTAAAACAAGATGATAGCTATCAAGCTTAATTTATTGAACGTAAATGAATGGCTTTATATATAGCCAATACAGTAACTGAAAGGGAGTAAAATAAGGACCACGATTTACATGACTAGATCATGGCTATTTCTAAGGAGGAATCAAACAAAGAATCCTATTCCTAAAGAATAGGCTTATTCATAACAAACAAATAACTCTAACCTTGAATAAGTCAAAACTAACTAACAGTACTATATATATATATATATCTATATATAAAACTATATATATACACACACAAAACTATAAAACTATATATATATATATATATATATATATATATATATATATATGATGGGCTAAAGACGTATTCTAATTATGTGTCTAGCGGTATCTTAACTACAAGTGCACAGCCTATCGAAGTAATATTTAAGATTATCGATCCACAGGGACTTTATGATTACTTAGTGCTAGAGGATTTACTAGTTAGCTAAGGTGAAGGGTTGTCACGATTTTTGGTTGTTTTTAAAGATTAAAGGCGGGAATTAAATTTAAGTTTAATAAAATAATACTAAGGCGGTCGGTATGTAATTATGATAACTTAGGCGGGTCAATCTAACCTAGGCTTATAAAGATGGTTCACTTAATCTATTCTGTAGAGGTTACCAGTTTAAATATCTTTAACTCACACTCTCGTGGTCTTATCTCAGATCTTACCCCTAAAGCCTTATGCCTGCTCTCGCTAGCCCATAAGTGTTTACAAATAATTTTTGGAAACTTAGTAATTCTAATTCATTTTAAAGCGCTCTCGCTGTGTTTAAATCAAATGCCTAACTTTAGCTATCTGGTTAAAATCTCACACTCTCGTGGTCTTGACCTAACCTAATACACTTTCCTTACTCTCGTAACAAAAAGATTGATTTTATAATAAAAAGTCACAGCCAGAATTTTAAGCTCTTAATTATTTTAAGCCTAGAGTTGATTTTACCGATTTAGTTGATTTTAATTACATACCGCCCTAAGGTGTTTAGCTACTCATGATTGTTGAATCAGACAGAGGCAGAGAAATATAAAACAAAATATGCATAACAGAAAAATAAATACTTAACATTAATATAAATGCAATTTAAATAAAAACCTGAATAACAATTAAAATGTTAGACTCCTTTTTCCACAGTCTGGAAAGCTCGGAGTACGGACCGGAATCGGAAATAAAATTTCTAAAAGAATTCTGAAGGTTTTGAAACAAATTAAATTATAACAATTTCCTAATGTTGAAAATTGTTATATGGTTGGTTGGGATACAGAAAATTAAAGCAAGAACAATTAAATGCTGGAAAGAATAAAATAGACAGGGTGCAATGAAAATACGGCAGAGCTTCCGCAAGAAAATTAAAATAAAAACTCTGTAAATTGTTCTTTGAAGCTAGGCTATTTATTGGATCAATATTTTGAGCTTGGCAGTTGGAGATGATGCATGGGCCTCGTAGATGCTGAGAAAATCCAGGGAACCGTTGAAATACTTGGTCTGCGGGAAGATAGGCAAGTTGAATTCACGTAACACACACGTACATGACCAAGTCTCAGCATATTACCCTAAATTCCCCTTGTCACGTTCGTGACAAGGGTGTCACGCTCGTCTCCCGTGTCTTATGCGCGTCACGGTCGTGAGGGACTGGTGACGACTGTGACTGCTCCTTTTAGCGTGTCACGGTCGTGACTCCTAGGTGACGGTCGTGACTGTTACAAAAAGTGCAGGTTATGCAGAATTCCTCTTTTCTTCATCTTTTAATGGTTGTTTTTGCTCATTTCACTTATGGGTCATGATTTAGCTCTGTAATTGATGTACCTGCAAAATGACAAAGAAAACTCGAGGAATCGGGTGTTAAAACGGCAAATGTGCGATAAAACGGCATTGAAATATAAGCAATAAAACGATACTTTTTCTCGTTATCAATATACATATATATATTTATTCAAGCAAACAATACCTATATATATATATATATATATATATATATATATATAACTATATATATTAAAGTAAACAATACCTAGGATGGTGGAGGGCGGCGAATGACGTCGTGAAGAGGCGGTGCGGTGGGGACGGCATTTGGGAGACGGCGGCGGCGTGAACAGACGGTGCGTGAACGATTCAACGGGGACGGCGGCGAGCGGGGACGGCGTGCTGCGAACGGGCTGCTGCGAAGGGACGGCGCGAACGGTTACGGCGTGACGGCTGCGAAGGGACGGCGTGACGGCTGCTGCGCGGATATTCGAAGGGACGACTGTGGAAGGAAGAAAGAACGAACAGCGCGAGATTTGAGGAAAAAGAAGTTACTGTTTGAATGTTATGTTTTTAGGTTTTTAGGGTTTTTAATTTTTTATTGTTTTTTTAAACGGTTTATATTAAAACCGATGTAACCTCCAATAATGAATTTTTTAATTATTTTTTTAAGAGACTTATTACATCGAGTTAAAAAGTAACCGATGTAATAGCATATGTAATTTTTTTTAATGAATTTTTTAATTATTTTTTTAAGAGACTTATTACATCGGGTTATGCATTAACTGATGTAATAGCATATGTAATTTTTTTGATTATTTTTTTAGAAACTTATTACATCGGGTTATGAATTAACCGATGTAATAGCATATGGCATTTTTTAATTTTTTTTAGAAACTTATTACATCGGGTTTTTAATTAACCGATGTAATATGGTACTTTTTTTGAAATTTTTTTTAGAAACTTTTCACATCGGGTATTTTGTAGAAACCGATGTAATAGGGTACTTTTTTTTTTTTAATTTTTTTTGATTTTTTTTAATGTAGTATTTTAAATCGGTTATTCTAATAACCGATGTAATAGGTATTTGTTTTTTTTAAATTTTTTTTAATTGTTTTTTTAAATGGTTTTTTACATCGGTTTTAGAAAAACCGATGTAAAAGGCTTTAGATGAATTTTTTTTGTTATTTACAAAACTGCCACCACATTACTTTTCACATCGGTTTTTATCAATAACCGATGTAACATCCCTTATAACAATTTATGTTATTATTTACGAAACTGCCACCGCGTTATTTTTTACATCATTTTTAACAAATGCCTGATGTAAAATCATTTAACCAAATGTCTTTTTTTAGTAGTGTAGTTGTCAAATATATCACTTGTGTAGTATTCATATTGTTGTTGTCGTTGATGTTATGTGTTATGGTTTGTATTATATGTGGAGTTGCCTTTCTGAGTCGAGAGTTGATTAGTTAGATGGAATAAGTAGTTGAAATAGTTGAATCGGGTAAATTTTCGAGGACGAAAATTCTTTAAGTGGGGGAGAGTTGTAACACCCCAAATTTGATTATGAGTAATTGTTGCTTATTTGAGGATATATGATGATTTTGACAATAGGTAGTTATGTGGCCCGATGCATTGTGGTGAAATTATTTTAATAATATTAAATGAGAATAATCATGTAGTATTATTCAAATTATTGTTTATTATTTAAAATAATAGAAGTGGGAGTATGAATGTTATGTTGGTCATTTGGGAGTATAAGAGTATTTTTAGATAATATAAATAATTAGTGTATTATTATATTATTATTATTATTATTAATAAAAATATTGAGGAAAATGGCAAGGTGGTAATAAAAGAAATATAGTAAGGATAATTTTGGAAATCCCTAGAATGGGATATTTGGTCTAAAGAATGAGAAGACCGATCAAATTCATATTTTTCGTGTTTATGTGAAGAAGAACTCTGAGGAAGAGAAGAGAAGAGAAAGCTCTAGGATCTGGAAGAATTATCAGAAAGTATTGGAGAACGAAGGTGAAGCTGTCAAATTCTCAAAGGTATGGGAAGTTTTCATATCTTATTATAGTTTTATAGGGTTTGGTTTGTGAATAGATTAGGTTTTGTGTATTTTGAGTAATTGTTGTGTTTGATGACATAGATTGAGTTAGAAGTGTATGAGTTGATGAATTATGATGTATAGAATGATTTGGAATGATGTATTGATGTCTAATTTGATGCATTGTTATTGTATGTGATTAATTATTGATTGGTAAGAAGTTTTGGGTTGCATTGGGATGAATTCGTATGAAAAATTGAGGTGTTTTCGTGCAAAATTCGTCAAAACGGCAGAAAACTGCTTATGTTCAGGTGTTAACCGGTTAACCATATGTGTTAAACGATTAACCAGTGTAAAATATGCGTTTTTGGAAACAAAATGAGGCGTTAACCGGTTAACCACATGTGTTAACCAGTTAACACTGTAACAGAGACAATTCTTATTTTTGAAAAATCCATAACTTTTGATTCGTAACTCCGATTGAGGTCCCGTTTGAAGCGTCAGGAAGCTAACAAGATGAAATTTAATTTGATGAAATAAAATGAGTGAGGTGAGACATTTTTCAGTGCTGAATTTTTGGAAAAAGTTGAATTTGTTTTATGATTATAAACGTGGTTTGATTATAAATTGATGATTTGTTTTTGTTGATGAAAGAAGTTATTTTGTAGTCTTGTTGATAAAAGAAGTTGTTTTGTTATATTGTTGGAATTGGTTTTATGATTATTAATGTGGTTTGATTATAAATTAATGATTTGATGTTGTTGATGAAAGAAGTTGTTTTGTTGTCTTATTGATCAAAGAAGTTGTTTTGTTGTATTATCGATAAATGAAGTATTTTCGATGTGTTGTCGTGATGAAAGACATGATTATATGATGATTATTGTTGAATATGAAATGAATGATGCGTATGTTGATTTTTTGATGAATGGAGGAGAATTAACATCATTACATTTCATAGCATTTTATGATGGGGCTTCGGCCTATTGGTAGCTTCAATCCCATTGTGCGAATTGAAGTGATATGGTAATTAGTTGTGCTCCCTCTTGGAGGGTTGATGGCCAGTGTCCATCGCATGGAGAAAATCGATATCATATGCATTCTTTACATTTCATTATAGTTGACATTTGCATATCAATGATGAAATGGTGATGATGTTGTGAAGATTTTGTTGATGATGTTTTTTGTACTTGTTCTATTTATTTTCCATGTCCTTATATTACTATAATGAATTGTGATTTCTCACCCTGCCTGCTTAGAAATGTTATCTCTTTTGTGGGTATCTTGCAGATAGCTAAAAGCAGATTGTGGTGCTAGAGGAGGTAGCCTCCGAGTATTGTTATTTATCGCTTTAGTAGTAGATATGGGTGTCCTTCTCTGAGATAGGTAACATCAGGTGGGAATTCGTTTAAGGGATTACTATGTTGTGTAGTTAGAATCATTTTATGAGTTTTTATACATTGATTTTATTTGGTGACAATTGTAACGCCCCGATTCGATTATTCCATTTTTTTGTTGAGTCTTTTATTTAAATTGAGTGATAATTGTTTTAATTATGAAATTGGTGTGTTTATGAGATATGTTGATGTGTTATATTATTTTACCGTTTTGAGAATTTTCGGGTAAAATTGGATTGGAGGGTATTTTAGATAATTGCTAATTAATGTTAAGTTAGAAATTGTGTAGAATTATAATTTTGTGAGAAAAATGATATTTGGTAGAAAATAGAATAGAAATAGAAATAGAAAGTTATAAGAGTGGAAAGAGAAGAAAAAGAGAGATAGAAAGAAAAAGAAGAGAAAGAAAAGGAGAAAAAGAGAAAAGAGAAGGAAAAGAGGAAAACTTGGAAAATCTTCAAGATTGCTCCTAGGAATCGAAACAATCGGGTAAAGGTGTGAAATATTGTTATCTTATCATTGTGTATGATTATGTATGTGTTATATTGATTGGGTTTTTGTTTTGGAAAAGTTTAGAGAATGTCAGGTTTTAGGGTTTTTGATGAAAATCTAAGAAATTGGTAGATCAATCGGTTGAAACTTGATATAATCAAAGTATGATAGTTAATACATGTTAATGATCATGTTTGTGGAGGTTTGGTGGGGTTTTTGAGCCCTTTAGGATGATTGTTGCGTGACTGAGCTGCTGCTGAAATCGCAGTGTTTGCTCAGCGAGCTTTCCAGGAACCTTTTTGCTCAGCGAGCGAACCTGTCGCCCAGCGAGCCTGTGACTTTTTGGTTTGGTGTTCTTAATTCGTAACTTGAGTTTCGGCTATCCATTTTTGGTGTTCTTTATATCGATTCGAAGCTAAAAACGTGTAGAAACTAATGATGCTAAAAGATGTAATTTTTAGTCGACTTTTACCCGACTTTTCCGATAAAACGTAATTATGTTAGTTAAGGAATTGTGGGATTGATTGTGGTATAATGGTTGTTTGGAAAATAAATGCATTTCGTGAAGTGAGTATGAATGCATGTTGATATGAAAGAGTTCGTTGCCGTTTGGCGTAATTGATGCAAATGTGTATGGTTTGTTTGTGATTGTATGAGATGAATGCATAATTATATTGTGAATATGTATGCATTTTCAAGAATGTTGTGGGTCATTTTGCATGTGAAGCATAATGTATGCATTCTTGTGTTGTGGGATTCTATGTGAATCCGTTGTAACATCGTGTACCCATGTGGGGTGTGAACGATGTTACAACATGATTGTGTGCCCATGTGGGGTGTGAGCAATCAGATTGTGTGCCCGTGTGGGGTGTGAGCAATCCATAAACATTGTGTGCCCGTGTGGGGTGTGAGCAATGAGTGATTTAATCACAAATTATTGTGTGCTCGTGTGGGGTGTGAGCAATCAGATTGTGTGCTCGTGTGGGGTGTGAGCAATCCATAAAAATTGTGTGCCCATGTGGGGTGTGAGCAATGGGTGAACATCGTATGCCCGACGGGGAGTTACTTTAGGTAACGAGGGATGGTTCCAATAAGTTCCTGAGTGAACTTGAGATGATTGAGTCGATACCATATTGCATTTGCATAGAGTCATGAATCGGTCTCTATGATTTGCATTTATCATCTATAATTGAAAATTGGTGAATAAACATGAATAATGTATTTTTATGCAGAGTTATAGAATTTGGTGAATAAACATGAATAATATATGTTTATGTAGAATGATGTGAAATGGTGAAAGTGTGCATGATGAGTATGCTTGGTTTGTTTATATATATTGTGATGTATATGTGTGATGAGAAATGAATTGTGGTGAGAATATGTATATGTATATTTTTATGTTAAGATATATAATTATATGCATTGTTATTATGATAATATTTCTCACCCTTCTGTTGTTTTATGATGCTCTATGAGGCATTGCAGAGTAGGTTTGCTGGAGGTCTTTTTGTGAAGCGTGTCTTCATTCTTTTGGTCGGTCGGCTTTGATATGTAGCACGGGGTAGCTAGGGTTGGTTTGATGCCTTTTTGTGATGCATTTTTAGATGTATTTTGGTGATGAATGTTTATGTAAACATGAATTGTATGGTGGATCAAACCTGATGATATATATATATATATATATATATATATATATATATATATATATATATATATATATATATATATATATTTGATGTTGTTCAATGTTTAGTTTCCGCTGTTATTTTAATGTTGAATATGGGTGTAAGGATTAAATCCCTTTGTTGCAAGTTACCCCATTGTTGCATATCGTTAAATGAGCAGGTGTTGAATGTTTTAATTTCATGTATAATGTGACATGCCTCTCTTATACCATGCTTTAATTTTACTCTGATGGAAATTTTAATATGCGCTTAAATGATTATTTGATTATTTGGGGGTATAGAAAGGGGGTGTTACATTAAATGGTATCATAGCCAGTGTCGTGTCAGTTGTGTTTGTCTTGTTGTTGTGATGGTTGAACTATTGTTTACCATTGTTATTGTTTTTGGGAATAATCATAATATGGCTGGTAGAAATGAAAATACAATGGCTGCTGCTTTGGAAGCAATAGCTAGGGCGGTGCAGGGTGTGCCGAATGTGAATGCCAATGATGAGTTCAGGAAGAATCAATCATCGGTCTTCAAAGGAAGATTTGATCTCGATGGTGCTCAGGTTTGGTTGAATGAGATTGAAAGAATCTTCAGAGTCATGGACTGTGCTGAAGAGAGTAAGGTGAGGCTTGGATCTCACATGCTGAAGGAATAAGTCGATGATTGGTGGGTCGGTAGAAGTCAAGCTCTTGAGGAAGAGGATGAAGAGATAACTTGGGATGTTTTTCGTGCTGAGTTATTAGGGAAGTATTACCCTGAAAGTCTGAAAGGGAAGAAGGAGATGGAGTTCCTTGAACTGAAACAAGGTAGTATGTCCGTGGTAGACTATACTTCTAAGTTTGTGGAATTTGTTCAATTTCATCCTCATTATGCTGCTAATATTGTTGAGTTCTCGAAGTGTATTTGTCGCTCCCCGGATTTCCATCCTGGTACAAACGCGAAAGTGGCGCGGAAAAAGAATAGAGTCGCCAGCCATGCATTTTTATCCCGAAGGAATGGGAATGGTAATGTTGCACAAACCAGAAGAAAGAAAAGGAAGGACACGGGTCCTGCGAACCAAAGAGACTGAGCTCGGGAGTCGGTTACGACCTGGGAAGGTATTAGCACCCAGATCGTCCGCCGTACCCGACGGGATCCACGCTTGCAAAATAAACTGTTTCAAAGGGTAAGGGTATGAAAACTGCAGCTAAAGAAATGAAAATGAAAGGAAAACTGGAACTGGAAAGAAATGAAATAAGAAACAAAGGGAAAAACGTAGGGAAAATAAAGATTGTGCTCGAACGGGCCCTACCCCGCTGCCTACGTACCTCATCAGGATAATGAGGATCAGAGACGCCGTAGTTCCCCTTACTAGGGGTGGCAAGGAAATTGCTTGTGAATTAAGGCTCGAACTGCCTATGCCATTGCTCAGGTGTTGCAGACTCGGACGACGAGTGCGTAACCGTCTTGCAAAGTGACAAGTAGGAGCAAGTTCACGTACGGAGCGAAGGAGATGAGAAAAGAATTCCCGAAGGAAAGACGCTTATTGTTTGTTTGTGTTTTTTATGAAGTTTTATGAGTGAAGGTTTGCATAGGTAAGTGTACCTAACTCTTTCTCAATGGGATGTGTACGTCTCACATCATCCCGAAATGGAATGCGCAAGAGGCACACCTATCTATGGAGGAAATCCCCAAAGCTAGTCCCACAAGTGAAGGCTCAAGCACACTGGCCTATTGCCATTATTAAGTATTTTTGTGGTTTTTTGGTTAAGAAGTGTTTTTTTAGCTTTTTCTTTGTGAGGTACTCATGCTAAGACCTATCCACCACGAGTGATGACTCACACCTCGCCCCGAAACGGAACGCATGCAAACATCTCATAGCAAAGTCTCATGTCACATGAAAGTACTCAACCTTTATTAAGTGAATTAGAATTGAATTTGAAGATGAGAAGAGAAAGCACCAAAGGATCTCAAAGGAAAAATTCTAAAGGGGGACTAAAGAAATCCTAAGTGTTAACATGCATGGATGTCCTAAGGGTTAGTGAGGTTTCACTATCCTAATGAAGGAGAAGAAAAGAAGAAGATGAAAGGAGAATCACCATGGTGGCCTAAGCACACCTCGAGTCGAGAAAGAATAGAAGAAGATGAGGAAGCAGAAATAAGATGAATAAGAAATAAGAATGAGAGATGAGAATGCGAAATGGAGATAAGATGAATAATGAATAAGATAAGGAGATGAGAATACGAAATGGAGATAAGATGAATAATGAATAAGATAAGGAGATGAGAATGCGAAATGGATATAAGATGAATAATGAATAAGATAAGGAGATGAGAATGCGATATGGAGATAATCAGACAATGCACAAACAGAGCCTACACCAGTAGGACTTCCAGATGCAGCAGCATGCAAAGTAAAATCAGTCCTTAGTGTTACCTAACGGAGAAGGTCCGTTGCCTCTTCAATATGCGCAAAAGAAATCCAGAATAAGTACCAAGAAGATACACACAATTAATTCCAGCAAGACTCAGGTGCTTTAACCTCGCGGATCAACAATCAAACTAACCAAAATATTCATTCAGATAACCCTTCGATCTTAGGCGATAGTCCACTGCCATCCTCGAATTTCAAGCAATAAGCCGACAACACCTCAGATAAAACAAACTAAAACCAGGATTAATCCAAAATTATATTAACCAAATTGATTAACTAAAATAAAAACTAAACTAAGATGAAATTAATAACCAAAATTATGTTAAAACAAACTAAAAAAATTAAGATATACAAAAAATTAAGAATAACTTCTGTTATATACATCATAAAAATAAAACCATAAAGAAAATTGAATTAATAATAAAAAAAAACAAGGATAGAAACCAAATAAAATAAGAAGATAAACAACTAAAGGGGGAAGGGGTCCGTTTCAAAGGGGGCAAGCAGCAACATCAACGGGTCCTTAAGGCCCATCGGTGAACAGCAGAAAAAACAACCCAAGGCACATGCTGGAGTGATGAAAAACGCGGTGTATCCAGGACCTGTCTCTATCAAACAGCAAAAACAAAAATATAATAATGAGAGAAAAAAAATAAAAGGTTAACAAAATGAAAAATTCAGAATTAACATAAAAGGAACAGGGGAGACGATTGAGTCCCTTTCCTCTCTCTACATCGCCATTAAACGGCCTTTCCGAATCTAAACCGCGGCGGAATTAGACCAACTCTACTTTCAAAGATGCGAATCCGACGCCACCTTCCTCGTCCTTTCGTTGCATGTTGCTTCACGGTATTCGTCTCTTCGTCAAATTCAACTCTGGTTTGCCCTGTTTCAGACGTCAACATCCGCCGTGAAGCGATCAGGCCGCCGCCGCACGCGTCGTCGCGCTCTTCTCATGATCTCCTTTTGATTTCCGTCTCAATCTCTTCTTCTCAAACCTCGATTTCGCACCCAAACCTCAGACGCGACCGGTGATGCTTCACTTTTCAGATTCCTCTTAAGTCATACACCGTCGAATCTTCTTCTTCTGATTAATGTTGTTGGATGTTGGTGATGAAGCTCATGGTTATCGCCGTCAATAGCTCGCGGTGTTTCGATTCGCAAAGCCTTCACCTCTCTCGGTTCATCATGCTCAGTGATTCGCTGTTTGTGTGTTCAAGCTTCGAGGTTTCACAGCCACAGTTTCAAGTTTCGAGTCGCACGGTTTGTGGTCCTTTTATTCAATCGAACCTCATCTCTCTCTGTTCAAATCTCTCTCCATCTGTTTTCTTTGTTTTTCTGTTTGTTGTTGTTGGAGGTCCGACGAAGGAGAATGGGTTTAAGGCTTATGTTTGGATTGAAGAGTGTTGTTTGGAAATGGTTATGGAGTTGTGTTTTTATGGTATATCAGCTTGATGTGCAGAGGTGATGAAGGTGATAAGATGTGTCGAGATTCAGGTTTGAAGGTTCATTTGGAGAAGAAGATCGGGAGGATTTATTGTTGTTGAGTTTTAAGGAGAAATGTGATGTTGGCGTGTGAACAGATTGGCGGTTGCGATGAGTTGGTTTTGGTTGGTGTTAAAGTTGAGATTGATGGAATGTTTCTCGAGTCTGTGTACGAAGAAGATCATGTTCAATAATGAAAAAATTGAAGAAGAAAATGATTTCGGTTTTGGTGTTCTGTGGAAAGGGTTTAGGTTGATGATAGAAGCTGAGTTGAGTTTTGATGTAAGAAATTCAAGGGAGTCCCAAAAGTGTGCGTGGCTGCATTTTGCCTTTTTCTATGAATGCTGGTGGGTGGAATTGTAGTGATTTCTGTTAGTGGTGTTGTGTAATGCGTGTGTGTGGAATCTTTTGTGAGTGGTGCGAGATTGTTTGAGTGTGTGATGAAAAAAGGCTGAATGTGTGTGCCTGGTGTGTGAGCAGTGCGGAATGCACTTTTACAACCAGTGGTGGGTCCATGAATTTGTTTGTTGCGAAATGGTGAGCGAAAATGCGTGAGGAATCCCTGCGGGTAGTGTGGTTTGAGAAAATAGGTAGCAAGATGTGTGCTTCTTTTTTCATTTTCCTTTGCGTTTTCTCATAAAAATATGAATAAAAGATGGGCCTCTTATTTTAGTATATGGGCTTGGTGAAAGAAATATGACTCTTTACTTCTCTTCTTTTTTTTAGTGACTTTTATAACTTGTATGATAATGAAAAATGCAAAATGGGCTTAATTCACAATAAGGGAATTTGTCTTGGTTTAAAGAAAAAAAAAGGAGAATATGGATAGAAAAAGAATGCTTTCTTGACAAATGGAATTTGGCTTGGAATTGTTTTAGAAGATGACTATGTTTTTTTTTTTTTGATATGAATTGGAAAATGGTTTATGAAAATGAAATTAGATAAATTGGAACAAAAAAGAATTAGAAATGGTTAATTGGTCGAGGTGTATTCACAAGTGAAAAACGGATATGAGAAACAAACGTGGGCTAGAAATAAAATGGATATTATAAATGGTGAACAAATGGATGGTGAAAACTGGATTAAAGGGACATATGAATCCAAAATCAAATTCGAGCTTTTCCACAAAAGTCAATTATTCAATGAACACCACCATCGTTAGAGAATCTGCAACTGGAAAATAACTCCAAAGACGAACACAACTGAACAGATGAACAGGAAATCTGGCCTAAACATTCTTATGAATCACAACTTGATAATTTGATTAATCTCGCACACCACACCACTTGTCTTTGGACACACATTCCTTGAGAAAATGGCCTCTGAGGCATATAACTTGCAACTGAATTAAACTCCTGATAGTTTGACCAAATTAGGTCAAACGTTCGTCTGAATTGGATCGTGAATGAACAACTTGTAAGCAGAAATCCATGATGACGTGCCAAATGCACAGTGAATAATATTTGCAGACGTGACATCTCCGAGGATCAATGATCCAGGGAAATAAACCCTAATCCAGTGACATGAGGAAAATGATACCACTGATGGCTGCAAGCCAAAGCCTTGGATCCTTCTGATAATCTGCACATAAGGACGTGAAACCTTGATTCTTCCGATGATCTCGATCCCATGTCTTAGAAACCTATGCAAATGATATGCAAAATGCGTATGAATGCAAAATGAAAAGTTGGAAAAGATAGAAAACTAGAGGGCAAATTTAGGGTGTCTACAGTTGCCCCTATTCAATCAACTGTTAATCCGAAAAGGATGAAAGCAGCGGCCATCAGACGTTCGAGATAAACAGTGATTGAATACCAAAAGACCCTTAAAATTTGCACTCTGCAGGAGAATGCAGAAACTGGTAAATAAACCCAATCCAATGACGTTTCGACTGAGCTGAGAGATGAGCCGACGAGCTCCTGCCCACGAAACCAAAGGTTCCGATGAATCATGAGACGGACGAGTCTTCGAATGACCTGTGACGCCAGGTGCAGAGAGCGGACGAGCCCTTAAGAATCTTCAAAGTAACCTGAGATAGACGAATCTCCTTCATTAATCCTTACGCAGATAAGTGGAATAAGACGGACGAGTCTTCTTCGGATAACCCTTACGCAGGTTCCGGAAATGCATATAAGTCTGTGGGATAGACATGCAACTAGGATAGACGAATCCTCTACATATATTTCCTGAAAATATATGAGTTGAGACGGACGAGTCTTCCAACAACCTGTGACGCCAGGTTTAACAAAATAGGATAGACGAACCCTCTTCACGAATCCTTACGCAGATAAGTGGAATAAGACGGACGAGTCTTCTTCGGATAACCCTTACGCAGGTTCCGGAAATTGTTTTGACGTTTTAATCCCACCGTCAGGATTTTCAACCTCTTCAATGCGGACGAGCATTGGAATGATCATCAAAGAAACACAGACGAGTGTCATAAGTCGACGATACGGACGAGTACCGGACGATGATCCAAGAAACACGGACAAGTGCTTCTGATAATGATACGAACGAGTATCAATCACTGGTATAGACGAATACCAGAAATCCAACACAGACGAGCATTGTAATCTTCAATAGGGAACAATCTAACACAAACGAGTGTCACAAAAGATATAGACGAGTATCAGCTTATTTCAGGAGATCTTCAAAAGAAAATACCAAACACGGACGAGTGTCGGGGCGTGCAGACGAGCACTAGATAAGTAATAGGCACGGACGAGTGTCGAAGGATGCGGACGAGCAATATTCAAAAGAGTAACAAGCACGTATGAGTGCTAAGAAATGCGGTCGAGCATCAAATAAAGATGCGAGCACGGACGAGTACTGGAGACTTTCTTGGGGATATGCCTCAAATAAAGAGGAATCGGAAATAACAATGCACGAACGAGTGCTGCAGGGATGCGGACGGTCATCAAATAAAGATGCTAGCATGGACGAGTGTTGGGGAATACTTCAAATAAAGAGGAATCTGCTGAGGAAAAGGCACGGACGAGTGTTGAAAGAGGATGAGCATCAAATAAAGATGCGAGCACAGACGAGTGCTAGTAGATGCAGACGAGCAGCAATAAAGCATGATATATCACTGCTGGGGATAACTCTGCTTAGAGATAACACAGACGAGTGTTGAGGATTGTAGACGAGCAACAAACAAATGTCTGATTGGCCAGCGGGAGATACAACTCTGCAGGGGAAGACAAGTCAAGAGGTCTGGATACCCAACTCTGACTGAGGTGATGAATATCTGACTGTATCATCAAATTACCCAAAAGTGTTGCAACTTTGCTGGGGAATATTTCACTGACGGAAGTGAAGATCAAATATGAACTCTGTAGGGAAAGATCATCTTCAGACTTGGCTGGGAAAGATGCGTCAACACTTCCTCAGCTGGGGAGTGAATTCTGACAATTTTAACTTTGTGGGGAAATGCAAGGCCTTCAGCTGCATGCTAGGAAAACTTCACTGTGGAAAGATAACTCCGCTTGGGGATGGGAATAATTCAACTAGCTTTGAAGCTCCGTTGGGGTTATCATCTGCTCTAACTCAGCTGGGGATGTTAACCTTCTGGCATGGCTGAGACATATATGGCAATGCTCTGCTGAGGAGAGTCTTTGCTGGAGAATCAAGTAAGTCAAAATATGCCCCAAGTGTAGTACGATGACTGCGTTGGGAAGATATGCCAACTGGACTTTGACTGTAGAGAATACCAACTCCTCACGAGGAAACATTGTCGGCTGAAGGGAAATTCTCTGCTCGGGGAAGAAATAAACTTCCAATACTCTGCTGGTAAAATAAATACCAGACATTCCCTGAAAATTAACTCGGTGCTTCAAACTTCTGAGCTCAACAGTTGCATACTGATTATCAATAGTGCACAAGCATCCCCTTACTCTTCGAATTGCCTCGGATTGCATCGTCTATGAAAAAGATTGTCTTCAGAGGATTTTACAGAAGACCTAGTGTTGCACCCCAAAATTTGCCCTCACAATACAAGACTTTGTGTGTTAAGAAGGTTCACAAGGTTCACAAGTTTCTCAATGCTTTCAACACCTTTCATGAGGTTCATGAAGTCTACAAGTTACTTTATGAAGGTTCACAAGGTTCACAAGTTTCTCAACAATTACAAGACCTTTCATGAGGTTCATGAAGTCTACAAGTTACTTTATGAAGGTTCACAAGGTTCACAAGTTTCTCAACATGTCCATAACCTTTCATGAAGTTCATGAAGTCAACAAGTTACTTCTTGAAGGTTCACAAGGTTCACAAGTTCCACAATGTTTACAAGACCTTTCATGAGGTTCATGAAGTCTACAAGTCACTTCTTGAAGGTTCACAAGGTTCACAAGTTTCACAATGATTACAAAGCTTTCCTGAGGTTTATGAGGTCTACAAAGCCACTTCATGAGGTTCACAAGGTTCACAAGCTTCACAACACCTCCCATGAGTATCACAAGACATTTTATGAAGATTCCCAAGGTTCACAAAGTTCACAATTGGTCAAAGAAGTTGACAATTCCCTCAGACAATGCACCTCCTAAGCAATGCATCCAAAACTAGGGTTTTGACTTTAATCAGGCTAAAGGGACTTCCAATACCTCAAGTGAGTTTCATAACATCTTATATGTGTGTAAGAACCCCCATGACAAGTTTCAATACTTTTCTCAAAAGTTTGCTCAGTCAGATGATCAGATAGGTCAAAATCAGTCAATGTAGTTAAAAAGTCAAACTGAGGTCAACTGTGGTCAAACCAAAGTCAAACTTCATGATTTTTTTGCCAACATCAAGTATATGAAGTAAAATTCATCATTTGATCAAGGGTTGATCATGATTCACCAAGGAGATTCCAGATCATCAATAATCAGGAGTTTCTAAATTAGGGTTTCCTCAGTAAAAGTCAACTGAACTTTGACCAATCATAACTTTCACATACTTCATCACCAAGTCTCCATCCAAAGCTCATTTTGAAGGAAATTGAATTCTCTACAACTTTGATGTTGAAAGTTAATCCCAAAAATGCTTCATTTGAAAGATATGATCTAAGACATTATAGGTCATTTCAAAAGTCAACAAAAAGTCAACAACTTCAAAAGGGCATAACTTGAGATTGGTAAATGATATGGACCTGAAACCAATGGGGTTGTTTATAGGACTCTTCAAGCTTTCCAAAAAGTCCAAGAAGACCCTCATACCTTTAAAATTGAGGGAGATGTGCCCTTGCAAAGTTGGGAAAATTTGTGATGGTCTATGATGAAAATGAGGGCCTAAAAGCAATTTTCTCCAAATGGGCTGGCCAAATTATGACCCAACCCATACAATAACATCATGCACGAAATATCCATCATATTTTCATAATTTTTATTTTATTTAATTAATTTATTATGATTTTTTATTCTTAAAATCATTTTAAATTTAAATAAAATATTAAATGTGAAGATTTAATTGATTTATTGATTCTAGAAAGTCATAAAATCAATATGGAACAAATTGATGCAAGAATTATATGGAGTGGCTTGAAATAGAAAGCATTGGTACAAAAATATTGAACTTTCATGGCATGATCTTTCTCAATCTTAAAATATCAAAACTTCCACATAATCAATCAAAGTTTTTGACCTAATTGAGTCTCCTATATATACTAAACTCATTGCCATTGATCAAACACGAATTCCAGCAGCCACAAGTAAGTTCACAAAATCAAAAAAATCTTCAAAAAGCTCACTTTCGGTTTCTGATTTCCAGAGCTCTACAAGGTATTTTGAAGACATAGCAAGCTTCCTTGGACCCTTCTGATCATAAATCATCACCCATATGCATCCCATATGCACCCTATTGCTTAACCCGAACTCACTTGAACCTTGAATATATTTTTTTCGAATCCATTGATTTACCATGTTTAACTTGTTTTTGATTGTTGTATGATGTTTAGAATGGACCTTAGAACGATTCTGGGTGGTTCAATTGGATTTTTCTTGCAGGTACAAGAATCCACCATGATTAGGGTTTACGGCCCCCTTTAGGGTTTCATGATTCCCTAATGATAAATGGATTTTAAAGACATAGGACAATTGCAAAACTCAGTAGCAATTCAATGATATAATCAATTTGGTGAAATTTTGTTGTTTGGATTGAGTTTGTGATTCGCAGGGATGAAGAACACGCAAGAAAATTCGCAGGTAAAATGAAAGGAAAATTCGCAGGAAATTTGGAGAAGAAGAAGAAGCTTGGCGCGTTTTCCAGAATTTAAAAATTAAATATAATATTTTATGAATCAGTTTTGGTTTTGTTTCACAACAGGTTGCCTGGCCCAGTGGTTGGAGGTGTGCGCTCACATTGGTTTGGTCTGGGGTTCGATTCCCCGTTTATGACATTTTGTGCTTTTATTTTGTTTGCTTTTCAGGTTGAATATATTATCAATCATAGCCATATGTTAACAGAATTGGCTCTTCCAGCCGGGTGGTGATGCGCGTGTTTGAATGTATAAAGGTCCTGGGATCAAATCCCACCCCAGGCCTTTTTGTGTCATTATTTTTCTGGATTTACAAGACAAAGAATAAAACCAATTTCTCCCTTCCATTTATTGTCTGCGCACCCAATGGCCTGATGGTTGTTGTTCTTGTTGGAAATCAAGCTGACCTGGGTTCAAACCCCAGTCAGGTAAGTTTTTCATACTCTTTTTTTTTTCTTTCTTTTATTTGTTTTTTAGGTATTATAATATTAAATATAATTTTATGAATATATGTTTTAAATAATAAAAATAATAATAAAGTATGCATGTTTTCTTTAATTTCCAAAATATATACATTTTCATAAATTATGTTTCTATATGTATATATAAATTAAAATATTTTTGTATATAAATTAACCCTAATTTTCAAAACCCTAAAATATTTTCTAAAAACAAAATCCTAATTTATTTTTCTAAATGCCTATTAAAAAAAAACAAATTGTTTATTTTCTAATTTTGAGATGTAGTTATTATTATACATGTTATAATTTATTTGTAAATATATTTATAATCCAAATTATTTTTCTTTTAATGTTTAGAAACAATTTAATTTATAATAATTATATTTTTGTATATGGTTTAAAATAATTTATAAATATAATAGTTAATAGAATTAAATTTTATAATTAATATGATATTTAAAACCTATTTTCTTCTTATAATGTGCAAATGTTTTTAAAAAATAAAAATAAATGTTAATATATGTTTAAAAAGAATTAAATTTGTAATAACTAAAATTTATAATTACATTATGTTTAAATTTTTATTAAAATCCAATTTTTGTGTGTATAATATTTAATTCTATTTTATTTAATTATTGTTATTAACCATATTATTTATCTTGCTTTACTAATTTTATATATTTCATTAATCTTTATTATTTACTAACCACGCTACTATTTATTATTATATTTTTATGTTTCTAACCTTGTTTGTTATTTCTAATTATTATTATTATTATTATTATTATTTATCACTAACCCAATATTTATTTATTTATTGCTTACTATTTTGTTTATTTTTTTTTAATTTGCTATTTATTTTGCTTATTATTATAATTTTGTAATTGCTTCTTGGATGTAAATTTTATAATTATATTTATTTTTGCTATGGTTAGTAATTAGGGAGTGCTAATATGTATTTTGTTTAAAATAAATTAGATCACTTTAATAATAAGATAATTAAATTAAACACTCACACACGTAAGTCGATTCTTATCGCCGTCTCACTTTCTAAGGTTATCCCTCAAGTTGCCTACGAATAATGGTCAAGTGGGGTGTATAAAGTAAGTCCCTTTAAAAAGAAAAATCATCAAGTCCCTCATGGTTGCCTTTACAAATCGAGTCCCTTCGAATAATGATGATAGTCCCTCCTATATGCTTAATACACCCCACAGTTGCCTTCATAAAACAGAATGTCCCTCTCATGTCCCTTACATCCAAGGTAATGACTACCTACTCCTTAATAGTAGGGATAGTCTTACCAATGAAAGGATAAAGAACAAGAAAGACTTTAAACATTAGGGTAGGTTCCTCTTATGTACTTGCTCACTTCAAAAAATTTTCAAACTCTTCACAATTTCAAACAAATTTTCAAAAACAAGTTTTTACACATCCGTACATGGATTATTATTAACTATTCTGAAAATTCTTCTATCCACACACTACACTTTCAAAAAAAAAAAACAATTTAAAGTGAGCTAAGTAACTAAGAGCCCATGGATAACCATGGATGTAAAGGGTGCTAACACCTTCCCTTTACATAACCTACCCCCCGGACCCAAAAATATCTCTTAAGGTCTTTCCTGTTCTTTTATACCCTTTCCTTTTGGATAAAATAAAAGTCGGTGGCGACTCTTGCTATCCGCAACATAACTAAAAGTCAGTTCTCCCACCGTGTTACACCTAGCATCCAGAGTTGCCCCAGTGTCTTCAAACTCTTGCAGAAATTCAAGAGATTTTGAGATAACTGCCCCTGGTTGCACCTTGTAACAATTCTGCCCCACATCAGAGATAAAACAGAAACCGTGCGGTATGAAGATGCAATGCAAATGATGCAAGATGCAGACATATGCTCAGGATGCTAAGGATATGATGATATAAGTCACGGGAGATGAAACAAGGATGGTTAGGCGTAAGGCCAGGTTAATAGATATTTTGTTGTTTTTATGGTTGCCAAGCAATTGGACTTTGAAGGTGGATCACCAGACGAGAACCAGTTTATTGAAGGTAGGCCAACAGACGAGAACTGATGGGCAAAGAATAAGTCGTCAGACGGGAACTGACTCCTTGGGTTCATTGTCAAACGAGAATTGACCCTGAAAAAGAATGACTACCAGACGAGAACTGGCGTCAAAAGGGCTAAATGAAAAAAAGTGACCAGACGAGAACTAGTTAAAAGATTTGCCTACCAGACGGGAACTGGTATTTGAAGTCGGTTTGCCAGACGAGAACTGGATTTTGGGTTTGTCCGCCAGACGAGGACTAGACTTTGAAAAGGTTTGCCAGACGAGAACTAGACTTTGAACGGTTTGCCAGACGAGAACTGGACTTTGAATGGTTTGTCAGACGAGGACTAGACATTGAAATGTTTGCCAGATGAGAACTGGACTTTGAATTGTTGATAAGTTGGGGTTACGAGGCCCTCTGGGTGTGATATCGATGTTGTGGGGGGAGGATGCCCAATGCAATATGATGCATATGCTCTATGCTCGAGCGACATGAGTAACGTATGCAAATGATTTATGCAATGCTCATGAAAAGCCAGAAAAACTCCCGAGGATGGGAAGAAAGGTCTCAGTGATAAGGCTTCTGGTTGAGAAGGGTGACAAAGGCGAAGGTGGGTAGCACGATTTCTCGACACTCGTCTTGAACTTCAAGATTACTGATATAACTTGCTCTGCGTAGCTAAAGTTGCCCCTGCTTGGGCGAGTCTCTGAATAGACTGTCAATTATCCAATTTCTGGAATAGCAGACTTGGATGCTCGAGGAGAATTGCACTTAGTGAACTCTGGAAGTGTCCTGCCCCGGTATGAGCGTGTGTAACACGGTGGGAGAACTGACTTGAAGTTATGTTGCGGATAGCAAGAGTCGCCACCGACTTTTATTTTATCCATAAGGAAAGGGTATAAAAGAACAGGAAAGACCTTAAGAGAATATTTTGGGTCCGGGGGGTAGGTTATGTAAAGGGAAGGTGTTAGCACCCTTTACATCCATGGTTATCCATGGGCTCTTAGTTACTTAGCTCACTTTAAATTGTTTTTTGAAGGTGTAGTGTGTGAATAGAAAAATTTTCAGAATAGTTGATAGCTCATGGCCTTCAAGAACATTTGAGCTTTATCCATTAATACCTTGGCAAGAATACCCTTGACTCCGCTTCTCGTCTCTAGAACAATATCAGATTTCTTCAGATGTAGAGCTGCAGCAATAACCTCTGGTTTAAGCTCCTTCTCCAAGCCTGTGAAGGGTCTTTGATCAAGAACAGGTATGCCCAGAAGTTTAGAGAACTCCTCCATGGTAGGAACCAGCTGATAGTCGGGGAATGTGAAGCAGTGGTGCTTAGGGTCAAAGAACTGAAACAGGACACTCATCATGTCTTCATTGAACCCTGAAGTGACTAGATCCAATAGGTGACCATGTCTCTTGATGAACTGGGAATGATCAGACACTTGAAAAACCAACTCTTTAAGCTTAGCAGGTATGCCCACAAAGTTGATCCTGATAGTGTTTCTACGAGCAGAAGCCATGACCTGCAACAAAGAACAAAGATAAATCCTTTGGTCCTTGAAATGGTTAGTGAAAATGCTATGCTTATGATGCATGATGATGTCATGATGTTATGCTCAATCACAAACATGTGGCACACACAAGCAAGTCACACAATAGCCCTAGGTTTAAAGGCTTGCATGAGGTTTAAGGTAAGTACCCTCCCCTGAAGTTAGATGGTTCATCCTGTCCTACAAAAGTAACCAGGTTCTAAGGGATCTCAATATCATTGATCCTTCACAAGGGTGGTTGTTCAGTAGGCAACTTACTTGCCAACCAAAACCCTCCAAGTTTAGAATCTCAATGAGCGTAGTATCGAGTGTCAACCAACTACAGTCTGCACCAAAGCCGGTTACCTCACTACCTTCTAAAGGCCAAGATGAGTTAACTAGGGTTCTAAAAGTTAGTTAGTGCATTGACAACATATGGCGGCCTCAATATTATCCTCAACTTGACTTAAGGAATATAAGCACCAACCAAGAAGTCGCACTAACTATGGCCACCAGATCAACCGTATCGATATACGTCGTACAGTTTCCTTGGTCTATTGCCATTTACCTAAGGTACACTAGATCCGGGTTAGGACCTTTCACATATAAGAGCACCCCAACAAGTAATATAAAACAAACAAGGCAAACAATATTAAAGTGATCTTAATTCCTAAGGGTACCCCTCTTAAATAGATCCCCAGCAGAGTCGTCAGTTCTGTAACACGGTGGGAGAACTGACTTGAAGTTATGTTGCGGATAGCAAGAGTCGCCACCGACTTTTATTTTATCCATAAGGAAAGGGTATAAAAGAACAGGAAAGACCTTAAGAGAATATTTTGGGTCCGGGGGGTAGGTTATGTAAAGGGAAGGTGTTAGCACCCTTTACATCCATGGTTATCCATGGGCTCTTAGTTACTTAGCTCACTTTAAATTGTTTTTTGAAGGTGTAGTGTGTGAATAGAAAAATTTTCAGAATAGTTGATAATAATCCATGTACGGATGTGTAAAAACTTGTTTGAAAATTTGTTTGAAATTGTGGAAAGTTTGAAAATTGGAGTGAGCAAGCAACTAAGAGGTACCTACCCTAAGATTACAAGTCTTTCTTGTTCTTTATCCTTTCCTTGGTAAGACTATCCCTACTATTAAGGAGTAGGTAGTCATTACCTTGGATGTTAAGGGACATATGAGGGACATTCTGATTATGAAGGCAACTGTGGGGTGTAATAAGCACATATGAGGGACTATCATCATTTTTCGAAGGGACTCGATTCGTATAGGCAACCATGAGGGACTTGATGATTTATCTTTTGAAGGGACTTGCTTTATACACCCCACTTGACCATTATTCGTAGGCAACTTGAGGGATAACCTTAGAAATGTGAGACGGCGATTAAAAATCGACTTACGTGTGTGTGAGTGTTCATTTTAATTATCTTATGTTTACAAGTGATCTAGAATTAATTTTAAATAAAATACATACTTTTCACTCCCTAATTACTAACCATAACAATAATAATTAAATAATTACAAAATTACATCCGGGAAACAATTACAACATAATTATAATAATAAGTAAAATAAATAGCAAGATAAATAATAAATAAATAAGCAATAATAAATAATAAGGGGTTAGTGATAATAAAATAATAATAATAATTAGAAATAATAAACAAGGTTAGAAACATAAAAATATAATAATAAATAATAATATGGTTAGTAATAAAAAAATTAACTAAAAGGTTAATAAAATTGTAATAAGCAAAAATTAGTAACAATATAGTTAATAGTAATAATAGAAACCAAAATAAATTGAGTTAACAAAAATATTATAAGAACAAAGTAATAAACAAAAAGTTAACATACACAACTAAATAATTATTTTAATTCATGTACTAATTATTAAATTATTTTTAAATGTATTATAATTACAAAATTTAATTACTATAAACATATATTAACATTTATTTATTAAACAAGATATACATATTATAAGAAGAAAATAGGTTTTAAATATCATATTTACAATATTAATCATATTTATAAAATTTAATTCTATTAATTATTATATTTACAAATTATTTTAAATCATATACAAAAATGTAACTATTATGAATTAAATTGTTTCTAAACATTAAAAGAAAAACAATTTGGATTATAAATATATTTACAAATAAATTATAACATGTATAATAATATCACAAAATTAGAAAATAAACAATTTAGTTTTTTTTTAATAGGTATTTAGAAAAAAAATAAATTAGGATTTTATTAGGAAAATATTTTAGGGTTTAGTTTATAATACAAAAATTATATACACATATTTATAATTTAATTACAAGATACAAAAATTAAGATATTTTAGAAAAAAAACAAACATGCCTTATTATTATTTTTTATTAATTAGAAACATATATTCCTAAAATTACATTTAATTTAAGATTATAATACATAAAACAAATAAAATAAGAAAAAATATGAAAAAAAACTTACCTGACTGGGGTTTGAACCCAGGTCAGTCTGTTTGCAACCAACAAGGAAAACCATCAGGCCACCACACACGCAGTTGAGAAAGAAGAGAGTATAATTGTTTTTGTGCGTTACCCAGCAAAATCAGGAAAAAATAATAGAAGCCAAAAGGCCTGGGGTAGGATTCGTACCCAGGACCTTATGAATGCAAGCAAGCATGCGCTACCGCCTGGCTGGGAGAGCCTTCCTGTTAGCTGAATGACCTTGAATCATAATATATTAAGTCTTCTATTATCCTGAAAAATAAAACAAAAATAATGGCTCCAGCAGGATTCGAACCCTGGCCTTACCATCAAACGCACACGCATCCTTCCACTGGGCCACTCATCAACCTGTACAAATTAAATACAAATAAATCTATATAATATAAAAAGAAATTTGAATCCCAGGGACGCGCCAAACTTCGTCTTCTTCATTCAAATTTGCTGCGAATTTTCTTTTGAACTTTCCTGCGATTCTTCCTGCAAGTTCATAAGCCCGAAACCTATATTTTTCAATCATCAAGCAAATCATGATATCAATGCAAATTTGAAGTCCAGATCAATTATACAAAGCTTATAGGTCACAGCCATGTTTTTATAATTCATTTAGGGGTCCTAAATGCTAAGTTCCCGAAATTGATCTTCAAACCCTAACAATGGTGAATCTTGGTACAGTCCATAGAAATCAAATTAAACCATCCATAAAGCTTCTAAACACCATAACAAACACAAATCCAGGGTTAGTTTCCATTATCAATGCATAAACAATTCAAATCGAAAAAAAATTAAGCATGAACTATATGCTTTCGGATTCCTCATATGTGCATGAATGGGATGTATTTGAGGATTGCTTTCGACTCAATGATGACCAAGGAAGTCCTCACTTCCCCACCAGAGTTCAAGAAGGGTCCATCTCCAGCAGGGTTTTGGCGCTCCAATCTCAAAGTCCAATTTATTTTTGGCAGTGGCGGCTATTCTGAGCCAGCGAATTATTAGTAGCTCTCCCCGCAGAGTTATTTCCTCCTCATCAGGATGAACTAGATTAATGCAGTGATCATCATTTCTTCCTAGCCAAGTTATCTGGAATTACCTGCAGTCTCCTTATCAGGAGATCTCCTTTGCATTGTCATTTGCATCATCATCGCATTTGCATCCTCCAAAGCGTAGCATTTCCATCATCATGGAGCATTACGCCATAAATCCAAACATATGCATACCAGCATGGGCCAGTTTTGAGGTATATTACATGAGACCCGTTATATCTCCAATCATGTTGAAGTGTTCCCCACAGAATGCAACTCCGTTTCCCAAGGTGGTTACTTTTACCAAGTTTTGTTGTTATCCCCAATTGAGTCTTGTTTCAGTACAACAGTCTCATTTCCTTTCGCGTCTCCGTTTCAGTACAACAGTCTCATTTCCTTTCGCGTCTCCGTTTCAGTACAACGGTCGCGTCTCGGGTTATCGTTTAAGTACAACGACCCCATTTCATTCGAGTCTCCATTTAAGTACAATGGTCTCGTATTTGAGTCTTGTTTCAGTACAACAGTCTCATTTCCTTTCGCGTCTCCGTTTCAGTACAACGGTCGCGTCTCGGGTTATCGTTTAAGTACAACGACCCCATTTCATTCGAGTCTCCATTTAAGTACAATGGTCTCGTATTTGAGGGTGTTCTTGGACTTTTTGGAAAGCTTGAAGAGTCCTCTAAACAACCCCATTGGTTTCAGGTCCATATCATTTACCAATCTCAAGTTATGCCCTTTTGAAGTTGTTGACTTTTTGTTGACTTTTGAAATGACCTATAATGTCTTAGATCATATCTTTCAAATGAAGCATTTTTGGGCTTAACATTCAACATCAAAGTTGTAGAGAATTCAATTTCCTTCAAAATGAGATTTGGATGGAGACTTGGTGATGAAGTATGTGAAAGTTATGGCTGGTCAAAGTTCAGTTGACTTTTACTGAGGAAACCCTAATTTAGAAACTCCTGATTATTGATGATCTGGAATCTCCTTGATGAATCATGATCAACCCTTGATCAAATGATGAATTTTACTTCATATACTTGATGTTGGCAAAAAATCATGAAGTTTGACTTTGGTTTGACCACAGTTGACCTCAGTTTGACTTTTTAACTGCATTGACTGATTTTGACTTATCTGATCATCTGACTGAGCAAACTTTTGAGAAAAGTCTTGAAATTTGTCATGGGGGTTCTTACACACATATAAGATGTTATGAAACTCACTTGAGGTATTGGAAGTCCATTTAGCCTGATTAAAGTCAAAACCCTAGTTTTGGATGCACTGCTTAGGAGGTGCATTGTCTGAGGGAATTGTCAACTTCTTTGACCAATTGTGAACTTTGTGAACCTTGTGAACCTCATGAAGCGACTTTGTAGACCTCATGAACCTCAGGAAAGCTTTGTAATCATTGTGAATCTTGTGAACCTTGTGAACCTTCAAGAAGTAACTTGTAGACTCCATGAACCTCATGAAAGGTCTTGTAAATGTAGAGAAACTTGTGAACCTCATGAAGCGACTTTGTAGACCTCATGAACCTCAGGAAAGCTTTGTAATCATTGTGAATCTTGTGAACCTTGTGAACCTTCAAGAAGTAACTTGTAGACTCCATGAACCTCATGAAAGGTCTTGTAAATGTAGAGAAACTTGTGAACCTTGTGAACCTTCAAGAAGTGGCTTGTAGACTTCATGAACCTCAAGAAAGGTATTGAAAGCATTGTGGAACTTGTGAACCTTGTGAATCCTCTTAGAACACAAAGTCTTGTATTGTGAGGGCAAATTTTGGGGTGCAACAGCTGCCCCTGTTCAATTTTCTGAAACCTGAGGGGTTAGATTGGTATATTTGCCAGTCGTGACCTGGAAGGTTGAAGGGGATTGAACACAAAAGCCCAAAAATTTGCACTCACCAGTGCATAGAGTGATATTGATGGTTGGTTGAATATGATTGAGTGGGCTTAAAGATGCCACTAGGGGAAAGTTCTTCAGATATATTTCTTGGAAGATAAAGCAGTCCAAAATATGGAGGTATAATGAAAGCTGTCAGGAGTTTGGAGCAGTCCTGAGGTACTGATGATATGCTTTCAGGATACTGGAGTAATAATGCTGTAACAGCATGTCTTCATGAGGATAGAGCAATCAATAATGATAACCCTAAAGCAGTCTTGAAGTAATGATATGATTTCAGGAGGATAGAGCAATGAATAGCTCTAAAGCAGTCTTGAAGTAGTAATATGATTTCAGGAGGATAGAGCAATGAATAGCTCTAAAGCAGTCTTGAAATAATAAGATGGCTTCAGGAGGATAGAGCAATCAATAGCTCTAAAGCAGTCTTGAAGTAATAATTTCAGGAGGATAGAGCAATGAATAGCTCTAAAGCAGTCTTGAAATAGTAATATGATTTCAGGAGGATAGAGCAATCAATAGCTCTAAAGCAGTCTTGAAATAATAAGATGGCTTCAGGAGGATAGAGCAATCAATAGCTCTAAAGCAGTCTTGAAGTGATGATTTCAGGAGGATAGAGCAATCAATAGCTCTAAAGCAGTCTTGAAATAATAAGATGGCTTCAGGAGGATAGAGCAATCAATAGCTCTAAAGCAGTCTTGAAGTCATGAGAATTTATCAGGAGGATGAAGTAACCCTGAGGTGACAATAAAGCAGTCCCAAAGTAATAAGAAGCTTATCAGGAGGATAAAGTAACCCTGAGGTTACAATAAAGCAGTCCCAAGGATCATTTGTTTGTTGTATAATTAACCTGAAACAAGGTAGCTTTTGTATAATAACATTAGTTTATGCTTGATGTATGCATGTATGATATGATGCACTTAGGTAATGTACTACATGTCTATGGATATATATGCTATGGTATGATGTAAATGATGTATGTATGATATGATACCGCCGGAAGCGTCTGGATATCTTGTATAACAACTGCTGGCCAGGGAAAATAAATCCCGATTCGTTGTTGAAGAATATATAACCCTCCGTCTGCTGGGGATAATAGGGTATAGATAACTTCCCATATGTTGGGGATAGTAAGGATAGATATCACCTCCCGTATGCTGGGATAGTAAGGTATATATAACCTTCGTCTTCGTTTGATGGTAGGGTAGAGATAGCATCCCGCCTTCGTTCGTCATACCCTTATTGGAAAGTAATTTCCCGTATATCCGTATGAGGATAAAAGAGATGGATATAAATTCCAGGGGAGATAAGACTTTATGAAGATGGATTCGTCCTACTGAGGGTTTGTAACTGTCCTGTAAAGGTGAACCGGCGAAGCTTCGTTGGAATCCTTCCCTCGTTCGTCCTTAGTAAATACTATTACTGCATTTTTATGCATTTCTGGTAAACATCAATCATATTAAAAGCATACATGCATTTCTGGTAAACATCAATCATATTCAAAAGCATACATACATTCAAACACAACCAATGGACGTTTCGCTTATGTAAATAGGGTAAAAGTAAATCTGGATTCAAAAGATGGAATTTATTTATATCAAGAAGTGACCCATACACGGGTAAATTTGTACAAGGAGACATAAACCCTAGTAAGAGGATTTTGTCATAAAGTTTTTACAAAACAGGGAAAATCAGCTATGTGGGAAACAATCCTATTGAGTTTCAATTCTACTATTGCCCCTCAAGTATCTCATCTTCTTGCTGTTGAGACGGAAATGATTGGATTGAGCTTTATCTGTTCGAGCTTTGATAAGTAGTACAACTGGTTGCGGTTTCATGAGTGATCCAAACGAGACATAGTCATACGCTTTAATCCCTAACTTTTGCCTGGATTGCCCTTTCAGGTTTTCAATCCACCGGGATACCCTTTTTTGCCCAAGCCGCCTTTTCAGGTTTTCGACTTGCCGGGTGTACATCTTTTTATATATATCCCTAATTTTTGCCCAAACCCTTTTGGTTTGCCGGGATGCCCTTATTTTTGCCTAGGCCTGTCAACCTAGCGGGTCTCTTTTTATGCGTAGTATTTTTTAACTATGTCTGCATTTACAGGCTGTGGGAAGTCTTCACCATCCATTGTAGTCAATATCATGGCACCTCCTGAGAATACTGTCTTGACTACAAATGGTCCTTCATATGTTGGAGTCCACTTGCCCCTAGGATCACCTTGTGGTAATATGATACACTTGACTACCAAGTCACCAGCCTGATATACCTTTGGCTTAACCTTCTTGTTAAAAGCTTTGATCATTCGTTTTTGGTACATCTGGCCGTGACAAACTGCTGCTAACCTCTTCTCATCAATCAAATTTATCTGGTCAAGTCGAGTCTGAATCCACTCATCTTCATCCAAACCTGCATCCTTCATAATTCTCAAGGAAGGAATCTGAACTTCAATGGGCAGAACTGCTTCCATACCATAGACTAAGGAGAATGGGGTTGCCCCTGTTGAAGTACGTATTGTAGTACGATAACCATGAAGAGAAAATGGTAACATCTCATGCCAATCCTTGTAAGTAACAGTCATCTTCTGTACGATCTTCTTAATGTTCTTATTAGCAGCTTCAACTGCCCCATTCATCTTCGGACGATACGGAGAAGAGTTGTGATGCTTAATCTTGAACTGCGTGCAGAGATCAGTAATCATAGTGTTGTTCAGATTAGAGCCATTGTCAGTGATAATCCTTTCAGGGATGCCATTACTCAGAAAGAACTTAGCAGAAAACCTTCTCAGAAACTTCCTATCTTTGACAGATGCCCCTTCAGGGAACTCCTGAGCTTCGAGATATCTTCTCACTTCATAGAACCAAGGCTTATCCTCTGCCCCTTCTGTATCAATCTCATTGCAGTATGCAGGCTTTTCAAATCTATCAATAGTAATCTTGGGAGCTTCATCATCCCAACTGATCTTAAACATGGATGCCATGGTAGCTAATGCATCTGCCAACTGATTCTCTCTTCGTGGAATGTGTCCAAAAGTAATCTCTTTAAAATGTGGGATCAAAGACAACACATGCTCTCTGTAAGGAATGAGGTTATCATGCTTGGTATCCCAATCTCCTTTAATCTGACTTACTACCAAGGCTGAATCTCCATACACATCAAGGAACTGAATCTTCATATCAATAGCAGCTTTAATACCCAGGATACATGCCTCATACTCAGCCATGTTATTGGTACAATGGAAACAAAGTCTGGCAGTAATCGGGGTATGACAACCTTCAGGGGAACTAATCACAACACCAACACCATTACCAAGTGCATTAGAGGCACCATCAAAAACCATAGTCCATCGGGATCCTTGTTTAGGTCCGTCATATTGTCCAGGTTCTTTGGTAATAATCATAATGTCTTCATCAGGGAACTCAAAATTCATTGACTGATAATCATCCACTGCTTGATGAGCCAAATGATCAGCAACAACACTTCCTTTAATGGCCTTCTGAGTAGTATACTGTATATCATATTCCGTCAAGATCATTTGCCATCTTGCAATTCTTCCGGAGAGAGCAGGTTTTTCGAATATGTACTTGATTGGATCCATCTTAGAAATCAATAAGGTAGTATGGGTCAATATATACTGTCTTAGACGGCGAGCAGCCCATGCCAAAGCGCAGCAAGTTTTCTCGAGCAGTGAGTATCTTGTTTCACAGTCGGTAAACTTTTTGCTAAGGTAGTATATTGCCTGCTCTTTTCGACCAGACTCGTCATGTTGCCCCAACACACACCCTATTGAATTGTCTAACACTGTTAAGTACATAATCAAGGGTCTTCCATCAACTGGTGGCATCAAAATTGGTGGTTCTAGCAAATATCTCTTGATTTCATCAAAGGCAGTCTGGCACTCATCATTCCATTCCATCACCTGATCTTTCTTCAACAACTTGAAAATTGGCTCACAGATGGTAGTTAATTGGGAAATAAATCTTGCAATGTAGTTCAATCGTCCCAAGAAACCTCTAACCTCCTTCTCAGTACGGGGAGCTGGCATCTCTCGTATAGCTTTCACTTTTGCAGGATCCACTTCAATACCTTTTCCACTGACAATGAAACCCAGGAGTTTACCAGATCTAACTCCAAAAGTACACTTGTTTGGGTTCAATCTCAACTTGTATTTCTTCAACCTCTCAAACAACTTGTGCAGATGATCAAGATGTTGCTCTTCATTCTGAGATCTGGCTATCATATCATCTACATATACCTCTATCTCATGATGAATCATATCATGAAACAAAGCCACCATAGCACGCTGATATGTTGCCCCTGCATTCTTCAAACCAAATGGCATCACCTTATAGCAAAAAGTGCCCCACTGTGTCACAAATGTTGTCTTCTCCATATCTTCAGGTGCCATCTTGATTTGATTATAACCAGAGAAACCATCCATAAAAGAGAATACTTTATGCTGAGCAGTGTTGTCTACCAGAATATCAATATGAGGGAGTGGAAAATCATCTTTAGGGCTGGCCTTGTTCAAATCTCTGTAGTCTACACACATACGCACCTTACCATCTTTCTTAGGAACTGGTACCACATTTGCAACCCACTGAGGATAAGAAGTCACTGCTAAGAACCCTGCATTGAAATGTTTCATTACCTCTGCCTTGATCTTTTCTGACATTTCAGGACGCATACGACGAACCTTCTGCTTCTTTGGACGACAATCTTCTTTCACTGGCAAATGGTGAACCACAATGTCTGTATCCAACCCTGGCATATCTTCATAAGACCAAGCAAAGATTTCCACATAGTCACGTAACATCTGAATCAACCTGCTCTTGACACTGTCCTCTAAATCAGCCCCTATCTTGACCTCTTTTCTGTTTTCTTCAGTTCCCAGATTCACAACTTCGACTGGCTCTTCATGTGGCTGTATAGCTTTCTCTTCTTGTTGTAACAACCTAGCAAGCTCTACAGGTATTTCACAATCGTCCTCATTTCCGTCTTCAGTTTGATAGATCGGATTCTCGAAATTATAATTGGCAATAGTAGAACTGTTATCAACAGGATCCAGAGTGGATGAGGATCTGCATTTAGTGATGTGGGTGTGTGTAAGAACACATAGCTGATAAAACGAAAATAAAAGAAAAGAAAGACAAGGAACATAATATTTACGAAAACGAAACGTCCACTGATTTTATTGAATGAAGTATGCAAATGAAATGACAACCCGTAACAAGCACACCATTGTGCCCCGGGTAAGGCACATGGCTTGAAAGTCTTATTGTTCAAGAAATTACAAATTTAAAACATGACACGGTAATAGTATTTACTCCTGACTAAAGGAGATAGGGATAACATCTTCAGCTTTCCAATTATTGAGTCCAGCACCCACAGTAGGAAAAATCCATGCATCCAAGTTGTAGTCTTCATCATAGTCTCCCACAGCATTGATAACCCCTTGATTGGTGATACGAGCAGCACGAGCACGACGAACAGCCTTCTGGGACTCTGCAGTGAAACCCAAACCAAATTTGTCAGACTTGTATGGAATATCAGGAAGTTGACCCCAAATAGTACAACCACCTTCATCCACCACAGCTCTAGCATCATTGAGGGAGGCCATTGCCATTGTTGTAGGTTTTCTGACGACCACAGGAACCTTCTTCACAGCAGGAGGAGCTACATGATCATTAACAACCCAGGGAACCATTTCAAATGACTGACACGGAGTCTCAATGTATTCACCTTCCATTTCCAGATACTTGAAAGTGTTTACATGGCTGACAAAGTATTCTTCTTCTCCATAGACAGTAACAACTTTTCCATTCACCGGATATCTCAATTTTTGGTGCAATGTAGAGGTCACAGCACCTGCCCCATGGATCCAGGGACGACCAAGCAGACAAGAGTATGAAGGACGAATATCCATCACATAAAATGTAGCAGTAAACACCTGGGAACCAACTTGGATTGGAAGATCAATTTCCCCATGCACTACTCTTCTAGAACCATCAAAAGCCTTTACCATAATATTACTGGGCTTCAGCACAGTATCTTCAGGACTCAGCTTGTTCAGGACTTCTTTAGGCAACACATTCAGAGAGGAACCATTGTCTATCAGCACATGAGACAGGGTAGTGCCCCTGCATTCAATTGAAATATGCAAGGCCCTGTTATGATCCCTCTTGGCAGGGGTCAAGTCAGCATCAGAAAATCCTAACCCATTGTCATAGGTCAGGTGGGCAACACAGTTTTCAAATTGGTCCACAGAAATTGCACTGGGTACATGAGCCATCTTCAGAAACTTGATCAACGACTTGGCATGAGCTTCAGAACATAATAATAGGGAGAGCATGAAAATCTTTGAGGGAGTATGCCCCAACTGATCAACAATGTCATAATCACTCTTGCGAATGATTTTCAATACTTCTTCCATCTGCTTAGAGAGGTCATCAGCAGCTGGCACATCAGTAGATATAGGCTCAATAACAGGACCCTTGCCCCGAGCATCAGTGGTGGAGGTAGTAGCAGGAGTAACTGCACTCTTAGAAGCAACTGGAGGAGAGAAGATTCTTCCACTACGAGTGATCTTACTAGATCCAGCAATATTATCAATGTCAACAGGCACATCAGCTACAGGCTCTTGCTTAACACCATGGATGTAAACATCAGACCCATAGTGCCAAGGCACAGCTTTGTCAGACGTATATGGGATAGGACCTGGAGTAGTAATGACCACAGGAGCTACTCTGGCTTCAGCAACAACTTTCACAGGACCTTCAGCAGTAATCTTGATTGGGCCCTGATGAGTGATTTTAATGGGACCCTTTGAAGTGATTCTTACCGGTACTTTGTCAACCATATCAACCTCTTCAATCTTCTTACCCCGAGTCAGATGATCCACCATACTTTCTACAGATGCTGGTCTTCTTTCAAACACTATAGTATACTTATCCATAAGACGTTGAATTCCATCTCTCAGAATGAAGCAACTATCTGGCTTATAGGTATAATACAGACAATCTTCACGACAACCTGGAAAGATCCCAGCTTGTACTAACCTCTTTTTGATAACAGACAGTGGTGTACTCAACTCCATTACTGAATAAACATGCAAGTCTTCATCAATGGCATTGACAGTCTTCTCGTGATTTGGCATTGGAGCTGTAATCACATTTGGAGTACCTGGTGGATCAAACTCAATTTCTCCAGCATCAATCATATCTTGAATTTTGTTCTTCAAGACCCAGCAGTTATTAGTATCATGTCCTGGACAATTTGAATGATATGCACATCGTGCATTGGGATTGTACTTGGGAGAAGTAACATTGGGATTCTGAGGAGCCTCCCTCAAGGTAATAAGTTCAGCCTTCAACAAGTGTTGCAATGCCTGAGCCATTGACATGTTGATCTTCGTGAACTGTCTTCTAGCCCTCTGTTGGTTGCCTTGAGGCTGCTCTGTTGTTGCAGGAGTTGGATTTGAAATATGAACCGCACTAACAGACTGATGCCTTCTGTTACGATCAGGTTGACCATAAACAGCATTGGATTCTTTCTTCCCAGTGGGAGGCTTCTTTGCAGCACCTGATGAAGAAGTGCCCACTTGGATCTTACCACTCTTGATACCATTCTCTACCCGTTCTCCTGTCATGATCAACTCCGTGAAGCCAGATGATGAGCTTCCAATGAGATGACTGTAAAACGGACCATTCAGCGTACACATGAACATATCAACCAGCTCCCTGTCAGTCAAAGGGGGTTGAACTCTTCCAGCTAAATCTCTCCACTTCTGAGCATATTCCTTAAAACTTTCTTTGGCACCCATAGACATACTCTGAAGCTGCATGCGAGTGGGGGCTAAGTCAGCATTATATTGGTACTGCTTGTAGAAAGCTTCAGCAAGATCATTCCAGTCTCTGATGTTGACACTCTCCAACTGATAATACCACTCCAGCTGAGCTCCAGATAAGCTCTCTTGAAAGAAATGGATCCACAACTTCTTATCAGCAGTATGAGGTTGAATTCTTCTGACATAAGACCTCAAATGCAGTTTGGGACAAGAGACCCCATCATAAACAACAAAGGTAGGAACCTTGAAACCAATGGGTATCACAACCCCAGATATCAAACTCAAATCCTCAAAATCCAGCCCAGATGATTTCTGCAATTCCATAGCATCCATCCTATCCACCAGCATCTTGAATTTGTCTTCATTAGGCTCATGGTAGTAATTAGCCTCAGAATCAGAGTCCCCCATTGTGTGGTGGAGACTGCCTTCCTCTTGCTCAGATTCTTCAGATTCATAGTCTTCAACTGGTTCTTTGGTCTTGGCAAGACCTTTGAACCTTCTTCCCATGTTGATCAACCCAGCAGACCTTCTAGTTTTCTTAGTCTTCTTGGCCAGCAGCGCCTTCAAATCATCTTGCCCCTTGGACAGGTTCAAGATCAGCTCTTGGAACTGTGCATTCTGTGCCTGAAGATCCTTAACTGATTGTTCAAGAGCCATTGCTGAAATAAACAGCGAGAAGATGAGAAACCTGTGCACAATCATAAACCTGTGATGCAATGAAATGATATGGGAATGCATATGCAATGTTTTCAAGGACCGCAGGATTTAAATTTGCTTAAACAAGCAAGAAAGTAACTTTTTATTAGTAATAACTTGTTTTGCCTTTTAGGCTTACAAAAAATGAAAGTGAAATAAGTACAAAAAATGGGGTTTTAAGTCTCCCATGGACGTTTCCTCTTTATGTTGAGGTATGAGTTGAGGTTCCGTTCCTCGTGAAGCTGTTTTGTTAGCTCTAGGATTCTTGCTTGGCTTGCTTTGTAATGAGCCTCGAAAGTATCCCTTTGCTCCTTCAGTTGGATCCATGATCTCTGCAAGTCTTCCTTATCAGTAGGCATGTCTGGGTGAAGGATGGTATAAGCTGTGTCTCCTTCAGCAACAGGTTCCATGATAACTGGTAGGACGGCAGGATATGGCATCATGAGTGTCTGAGCACGAGATCGTACCCATCTGAGATAAGCCTCCATAGGAATAGTGTACTTAGGCTCCAGTGTCTTGCTGTCAATCCTGTTTACCTTTCCCCAAGCTCGTATGAATCTCTGACGGTAACCCTGAAGATCGTTGTCGTAATCAAACACAATGCCCTGAATCAACATGTCATGTGGGCCATCGCTCCGAGCGTAACCAAACTGTCGTAAAGCTAGAGAGGGGTTGTAGGTGATGCCTCCTCTTATGCCTAGTAGTGGCACATTAGGAAACTCCCCACAACGGTCAATGATGGTGACATTCTCCATAGATCTGGAGCACCAATGGATATCTGAGTGAGAAAGTGACATGATCCTCTTGGACCATCTGAACCCTTGCTCATTCTTCATTACTGAGCGAGGAAGGTGAGAAATAAACCACCTAGAGAGTAAAGGTATGCAACACATCAAAGTTCCTCTTGCCCTTGTAGTACGGGTGTGAAGAGAATGCAGGATGTCTCCAAGCAATGTAGGCACTGGATTGTGACTCAGGAAAATGTTGATGGCATGAACATCTATGAACTGATCTGGATTGGGGAACAATACTAAGCCATATATCAGTAAGGCTAAAATCTCCTCAAAAGCATCATAGCTCATGGCCTTCAAGAACATTTGAGCTTTATCCATTAATACCTTGGCAAGAATACCCTTGACTCCGCTTCTCGTCTCTAGAACAATATCAGATTTCTTCAGATGTAGAGCTGCAGCAATAACCTCTGGTTTAAGCTCCTTCTCCAAGCCTGTGAAGGGTCTTTGATCAAGAACAGGTATGCCCAGAAGTTTAGAGAACTCCTCCATGGTAGGAACCAGCTGATAGTCGGGGAATGTGAAGCAGTGGTGCTTAGGGTCAAAGAACTGAAACAGGACACTCATCATGTCTTCATTGAACCCTGAAGTGACTAGATCCAATAGGTGACCATGTCTCTTGATGAACTGGGAATGATCAGACACTTGAAAAACCAACTCTTTAAGCTTAGCAGGTATGCCCACAAAGTTGATCCTGATAGTGTTTCTACGAGCAGAAGCCATGACCTGCAACAAAGAACAAAGATAAATCCTTTGGTCCTTGAAATGGTTAGTGAAAATGCTATGCTTATGATGCATGATGATGTCATGATGTTATGCTCAATCACAAACATGTGGCACACACAAGCAAGTCACACAATAGCCCTAGGTTTAAAGGCTTGCATGAGGTTTAAGGTAAGTACCCTCCCCTGAAGTTAGATGGTTCATCCTGTCCTACAAAAGTAACCAGGTTCTAAGGGATCTCAATATCATTGATCCTTCACAAGGGTGGTTGTTCAGTAGGCAACTTACTTGCCAACCAAAACCCTCCAAGTTTAGAATCTCAATGAGCGTAGTATCGAGTGTCAACCAACTACAGTCTGCACCAAAGCCGGTTACCTCACTACCTTCTAAAGGCCAAGATGAGTTAACTAGGGTTCTAAAAGTTAGTTAGTGCATTGACAACATATGGCGGCCTCAATATTATCCTCAACTTGACTTAAGGAATATAAGCACCAACCAAGAAGTCGCACTAACTATGGCCACCAGATCAACCGTATCGATATACGTCGTACAGTTTCCTTGGTCTATTGCCATTTACCTAAGGTACACTAGATCCGGGTTAGGACCTTTCACATATAAGAGCACCCCAATAAGTAATATAAAACAAACAAGGCAAACAATATTAAAGTGATCTTAATTCCTAAGGGTACCCCTCTTAAATAGATCCCCAGCAGAGTCGTCAGTTCTGTAACACGGTGGGAGAACTGACTTGAAGTTATGTTGCGGATAGCAAGAGTCGCCACCGACTTTTATTTTATCCATAAGGAAAGGGTATAAAAGAACAGGAAAGACCTTAAGAGAATATTTTGGGTCCGGGGGGTAGGTTATGTAAAGGGAAGGTGTTAGCACCCTTTACATCCATGGTTATCCATGGGCTCTTAGTTACTTAGCTCACTTTAAATTGTTTTTTGAAGGTGTAGTGTGTGAATAGAAAAATTTTCAGAATAGTTGATAATAATCCATGTACGGATGTGTAAAAACTTGTTTGAAAATTTGTTTGAAATTGTGGAAAGTTTGAAAATTGGAGTGAGCAAGCAACTAAGAGGTACCTACCCTAAGATTACAAGTCTTTCTTGTTCTTTATCCTTTCCTTGGTAAGACTATCCCTACTATTAAGGAGTAGGTAGTCATTACCTTGGATGTTAAGGGACATATGAGGGACATTCTGATTATGAAGGCAACTGTGGGGTGTAATAAGCACATATGAGGGACTATCATCATTTTTCGAAGGGACTCGATTCGTATAGGCAACCATGAGGGACTTGATGATTTATCTTTTGAAGGGACTTGCTTTATACACCCCACTTGACCATTATTCGTAGGCAACTTGAGGGATAACCTTAGAAATGTGAGACGGCGATTAAAAATCGACTTACGTGTGTGTGAGTGTTCATTTTAATTATCTTATGTTTACAAGTGATCTAGAATTAATTTTAAATAAAATACATACTTTTCACTCCCTAATTACTAACCATAACAATAATAATTAAATAATTACAAAATTACATCCGGGAAACAATTACAACATAATTATAATAATAAGTAAAATAAATAGCAAGATAAATAATAAATAAATAAGCAATAATAAATAATAAGGGGTTAGTGATAATAAAATAATAATAATAATTAGAAATAATAAACAAGGTTAGAAACATAAAAATATAATAATAAATAATAATATGGTTAGTAATAAAAAAATTAACTAAAAGGTTAATAAAATTGTAATAAGCAAAAATTAGTAACAATATAGTTAATAGTAATAATAGAAACCAAAATAAATTGAGTTAACAAAAATATTATAAGAACAAAGTAATAAACAAAAAGTTAACATACACAACTAAATAATTATTTTAATTCATGTACTAATTATTAAATTATTTTTAAATGTATTATAATTACAAAATTTAATTACTATAAACATATATTAACATTTATTTATTAAACAAGATATACATATTATAAGAAGAAAATAGGTTTTAAATATCATATTTACAATATTAATCATATTTATAAAATTTAATTCTATTAATTATTATATTTACAAATTATTTTAAATCATATACAAAAATGTAACTATTATGAATTAAATTGTTTCTAAACATTAAAAGAAAAACAATTTGGATTATAAATATATTTACAAATAAATTATAACATGTATAATAATATCACAAAATTAGAAAATAAACAATTTAGTTTTTTTTTAATAGGTATTTAGAAAAAAAATAAATTAGGATTTTATTAGGAAAATATTTTAGGGTTTAGTTTATAATACAAAAATTATATACACATATTTATAATTTAATTACAAGATACAAAAATTAAGATATTTTAGAAAAAAAACAAACATGCCTTATTATTATTTTTTATTAATTAGAAACATATATTCCTAAAATTACATTTAATTTAAGATTATAATACATAAAACAAATAAAATAAGAAAAAATATGAAAAAAAACTTACCTGACTGGGGTTTGAACCCAGGTCAGTCTGTTTGCAACCAACAAGGAAAACCATCAGGCCACCACACACGCAGTTGAGAAAGAAGAGAGTATAATTGTTTTTGTGCGTTACCCAGCAAAATCAGGAAAAAATAATAGAAGCCAAAAGGCCTGGGGTAGGATTCGTACCCAGGACCTTATGAATGCAAGCAAGCATGCGCTACCGCCTGGCTGGGAGAGCCTTCCTGTTAGCTGAATGACCTTGAATCATAATATATTAAGTCTTCTATTATCCTGAAAAATAAAACAAAAATAATGGCTCCAACAGGATTCGAACCCTGGCCTTACCATCAAACGCACACGCATCCTTCCACTGGGCCACTCATCAACCTGTACAAATTAAATACAAATAAATCTATATAATATAAAAAGAAATTTGAATCCCAGGGACGCGCCAAACTTCGTCTTCTTCATTCAAATTTGCTGCGAATTTTCTTTTGAACTTTCCTGCGATTCTTCCTGCAAGTTCATAAGCCCGAAACCTATATTTTTCAATCATCAAGCAAATCATGATATCAATGCAAATTTGAAGTCCAGATCAATTATACAAAGCTTATAGGTCACAGCCATGTTTTTATAATTAATTTAGGGGTCCTAAATGCTAAGTTCCCGAAATTGATCTTCAAACCCTAACAATGGTGAATCTTGGTACAGTCCATAGAAATCAAATTAAACCATCCATAAAGCTTCTAAACACCATAACAAACACAAATCCAGGGTTAGTTTCCATTATCAATGCATAAACAATTCAAATCGAAAAAAAATTAAGCATGAACTATATGCTTTCGGATTCCTCATATGTGCATGAATGGGATGTATTTGAGGATTGCTTTCGACTCAATGATGACCAAGGAAGTCCTCACTTCCCCACCAGAGTTCAAGAAGGGTCCATCTCCAGCAGGGTTTTGGCGCTCCAATCTCAAAGTCCAATTTATTTTTGGCAGTGGCGGCTATTCTGAGCCAGCGAATTATTAGTAGCTCTCCCCGCAGAGTTATTTCCTCCTCATCAGGATGAACTAGATTAATGCAGTGATCATCATTTCTTCCTAGCCAAGTTATCTGGAATTACCTGCAGTCTCCTTATCAGGAGATCTCCTTTGCATTGTCATTTGCATCATCATCGCATTTGCATCCTCCAAAGCGTAGCATTTCCATCATCATGGAGCATTACGCCATAAATCCAAACATATGCATACCAGCATGGGCCAGTTTTGAGGTATATTACATGAGACCCGTTATATCTCCAATCATGTTGAAGTGTTCCCCACAGAATGCAACTCCGTTTCCCAAGGTGGTTACTTTTACCAAGTTTTGTTGTTATCCCCAATTGAGTCTTGTTTCAGTACAACAGTCTCATTTCCTTTCGCGTCTCCGTTTCAGTACAACAGTCTCATTTCCTTTCGCGTCTCCGTTTCAGTACAACGGTCGCGTCTCGGGTTATCGTTTAAGTACAACGACCCCATTTCATTCGAGTCTCCATTTAAGTACAATGGTCTCGTATTTGAGTCTTGTTTCAGTACAACAGTCTCATTTCCTTTCGCGTCTCCGTTTCAGTACAACGGTCGCGTCTCGGGTTATCGTTTAAGTACAACGACCCCATTTCATTCGAGTCTCCATTTAAGTACAATGGTCTCGTATTTGAGTCTTGTTTCAGTACAACAGTCTCATTTCCTTTCGCGTCTCCGTTTCAGTACAACGGTCGCGTCTCGGGTTATCGTTTAAGTACAACGACCCCATTTCATTCGAGTCTCCATTTAAGTACAATGGTCTCGTATTTGAGTCTTGTTTCAGTACAACAGTCTCATTTTTTCGCGTCTCCGTTTCAGTACAACGGTCGCGTCTCGGGCTCTCGTTTAAGTACAACAGTGAAATAAATGGGAGGTAAATGTATGCAATTCTTTTTTTTTTGTTTTTCCCAATGCAAGTGAAGAAAAATGAGCGAATGCGACATAATTGATTCAAAAAGTGCAAGATCACTACATTAATATTACCATTCACAATAACAATGCTTAAAAGACAAGTAGCTGCTAACAGGAAAGAAACTACAATGCAAATGATAAAAGGATACAATGATCACTAGCTCTGATGACATCTTGTCTAGACCATTGAAATCCGGAGACGCTCCTCTGAAGTCTTTGAACTCAATCTGGCGAGAGGTTGACGTGCACAACCAAGCTTCCTTCCGGAAAGGAAATGTATCCCTTGTCGATCAATTGTTGGACCTTGGCTTGAAAAGCTTTGCAATCTTCGGTTGAATGCCCCATCGATCCACCATGATATCCACACTGCTCATGAGGATTGTACCCTGATGGGTACGACTCTGGCAACTTCTTGAGAGGCTTAGGAACCACCAAAGAGCTTTGAATTAGATGTGGCAAGAGTTTACTGTACGCCATGGGAACTGGATGAAGAGGAGCATTTCTTCTTTCCAAATTGTTGCGAGGCCTCGGCTGGCTCTGAAGTTGATTCTGAGGTCTTCGACCCTGAGCTTGGAGATTTGGACGAGGAGGAGTCCAAGGTTTCTGATATGGTGCTCTGAGCATTGCTTGTTGTCCATAAGAGTAACCAGACACGGGAATAGATGATCTCTGAGAAGATGTTGGTCTAGAATATTCGATATTGGCCATGACTGCACTGGCGTCATACCATTCTTCCTCTTGGGAGCTAACAATAGATTCACCTTCACTAGCTGGGATGTTCTAAGAGTCTTGGATCTTTCCACTTTTGAGCAGGCTTTCGATGCGTACTCCAACTTTTATCAAATCAGAGAAGCTTGATGTCCAAATGCTACTCATTCTTTCCAAGTACGGACCTTGCAACGTGCCCACGAATAGGTCCACTAATTCTCTGTCTGAAAGTGGTGGTTGCACTTGGGCTGCCAACTCTCTCCACCGTTGTGCATATTCTCTAAAAGATTCACCACTCCTCTGAGATAGGCTCTGCGAGTGCGTGCGACTGGGAACCATGTCCACATTGTACTGGTATTTCTTTACGAAAGCTCTGGATAAATCATTCCAAGATCGGGTATGACTGCTTTCCAAATCCATGTACCAACTTAAAGATGCCCCACTTAAACTGTCCTGAAAACAGTGAATCATCAACTCATCGTTGCGGGCGTAAGAAGTCATTTTTCTGCAGAACATCACCAAATGACGCTTCGGGCAACTGACACCGGTGTACTTCTCGAACTTCGGAGTTTTGAAATCTGGAGGAATGACAAGACCAGGCACCAAACACAGGTTCAGAGCATCAAGACCGAAGGCAACAGGATCCGCTAAGGCTTTGAGTTGCTCGTCCAACACAAGAAACCTTTCAGCAGGATCAATAGCTTGTGGATCCTTGGCTTTCACAAGAGGGATTTCCCCTTGGAAGTTCGGCATAGGGAAAGCAAAACTCTGATAATCTGTAGAATCAGAAGAAGATGAAGGCCCACCTCGGACCACAGATGGTTCAGGTACACTCTGATTCACGATCGGGGTCTGTGCAGACTGAGCTTGAGTAAGGCTGTTCACTTGTGGAAGATCCTCATCAGGAGAAAGACCATACAAAGGATTGGTCATTGAAGTGAAACCAGGTGGAAACTCAACATTCTGACGGTTGTTCTCTGACATAGCTATTGACGGCTTGCAAACTGACCCTTTTTAACTCTTGGCACTGCTCCGTCTAGCTTCAAATGCTCTGTCGTCTTCTAACTGTTACCACTTGTTCAAACTGAGTACCGGGAAATCAGCTGGCTGGTCATGGACAAAAGAGGAAGGATGAGCTCTCTGGAAGAGGAAAATGCAATGTAAATGCAAATGCAAAAATGCAATATGATGATGCAAAGATGCAAAGACATGGGATCACAGCTGGAAACTGCCTGGAATCTGGAATACTGAGCCAAGAATCAAGTGTTTGTAACCACAAGATCTCTGTATAATAACCCAAAATAGTAGCCGAGAACCATAGGTCAAGAACTTCAGGATCATAGTGATCGGATCAAAACATAAGACTGCACTGGTAATGAGAGTATGTTGAGGTCAAGGGTTCCTGCAAACCTATAAACCCCTCCCAATCTCACGGGTGTGCTCCGGGTCAAACATCACAGACTCTCAAAGCCGAATAACAATAAGACTTTCACCATTTCCGAGAAATGGCTCATGACCAAATCAGGGAATCGGTTTGGCATTATATACTACGCAAGGAGGCCTCAGCTGAGTCCGGGAAAAACAAGCATCCCTTATAAGTCCCCAGCTTCGAGCGCTGAAATCGAGAAACAATAGTACATTCATCCCGTAGGATACAGTACTAATGTCATACGACCAGATGCTTTGACTGAGTTCCTATAAGAGAACCAGGCCATCCTATGCGAGTCCCCAGTGGACCCTCGGGTGCGAATGGGTTTGCCACAAAATGTGGTCTGCCACTGCCACCACTGGAGAGGGTTGTTTCCATAAAGGTTCTCAATGATCGGTCCCTAGATGCACATAACTATCAAGGTCCTATCCCGAAGTGGAGGAAATCCCCACACAAGATATTTCCAAGGCGGTCGCAATCTGGGCGTGAAACACATCGCCACTCATCATGCCACATGTGAGTACAATATGTCCATTCTAATCCTAGGGTGCACTCAAGCCGGGTACTTGGCTTATCTCTCAGAAACAGTATCACCCAAGCCCACCAAACAGAAAACCAGTCCAGACAGTCCAATATATACATGATGCGGAAAATAAATACTGAAAACTGTAAATAAAGCTGTAAATAAACAACAATAAAATACAACAAGCCACATCAAACAAACATCACCCAAAGAAACAGCAACACACAAGCGCTAGGAGAGACTCACGGGGGAACCAGAGATCTCTGGTGTGCATTTCCCCAGCAGAGTCGCCAGCTGTCGCTCCCCGAATTTCCATCATGGTACAAACGCGAAAGTGGCGCGGAAAAAGAATAGAGTCGCCAACCATGCATTTTTATCCCGAAGGAACGGGAATGGTAATGCTGCACAAACCAGAAGAAAGAAAAGGAAGGACACGGGTCCTGCGAACCAAAGAGATTGAGCTCGGGAGTCGGTTACGACCTGGGAAGGTATTAGCACCCAGATCGTCCGCCGTACCCGACGGGATCCACGCTTGCAAAATAAACTGTTTCAAAGGGTGAGGGTATGAAAACTGCAGCTAAAGAAATGAAAATGAAAGGAAAACTGGAACTGGAAAGAAATGAAATAAGAAACAAAGGGAAAAACATAGCGAAAATAAAGATTGTGCTCGAACGGGCCCTACCCCGCTGCCTACGTACCTCATCAGGATAATGAGGATCAGAGTGTAACACGGTGGGAGAACTGACTTTAGTTATGTTGCGGATAGCAAGAGTCGCCACCGACTTTTATTTTATCCAAAGGAAAGGCATAAAAGAACAGGAAAGACCTTTTAAAAGATTTTTGGGTCCGGGGGGTAGGTTATGTAAAGGGAAGGTGTTAGCACCCTTTACATCCATGGTTATCCATGGGCTCTTAGTTACTTAGCTCACTTTAAAATGTTTTATTGAAAATGTGAAGTGTGTGAATAGAAATTTTCATAAGAGTTTGATAATGATCCATGTACGGATGCGTAAAAAACTTGTGTTTGAAAATTGTTTGAAATTGTGAAGTGTTTGAAAAGTTTTTGAATAGTGAGCAAGCAACTATGAGGAACCTACCCTAAAGTTTAAGTCTTTCTGTTCTTGAATCCTTTAAATGGTAAGACTATCCCTATTATTAAGGAATAGGTAGTCATTACCTTGGATGTGAGGGACAAATAAAGGGACATCTGTTTAATGAAGGCAACTGTAGGGTGTATTAAGCATTTTGGAGGGATTGTCATCATTATTCGAAAGGGACAAGATCATTATGAAGGCAACCATTTAAGGGACTTGATCTTTGATTGTTAAGGGACTAGATGACTTTACTTTGAGGGGCTTTTTGCTTTATATACCCTACTTGACCTTTTGATTAGGCAACCATGAGAGGTAACCCTAGAAAGTGAGATGGCGATCAAAGATCGACTTACGTGTGTGAGTGTTCAATTTAATATTTATCTTTTAAATTAAGTGACCTAAATTAATCTTAAACAACATACATGTTTACACTCCCTATTTTTACTAACCATGGCATAAAATAAATAATTTAAACATTTAAAAAATATTACATCCAGGAGCAATTACATAATAATAATAATAAAAGCAATTTAAATAAATAAGCAAAATAAAAATAATAAGCAAAATAAATAAGTAAGCAAAATAAATAAGAAATTATAATATGGTTAGTAGAAATAATAATAACAATTTAAAAATAAATGGGGTTAGTAATAATCATATAATCATAATTAATAATAATAATAAGCAAAAATATTAAAATAATTAAAAGATCAAATTTTTATATGAACAATTATTTAAGATTAATAAGAAAAATATAAACAATTGTATTAATTATAAAGTTTTAAGTTATTTATAAATTATATAGAAAAATAAGTTAATGATAAACATGTTATAAATATAAATTACAAAACTAATTTAACAATTTTTTTAATTATATATGCAAAATTAAAATATAAATAATTTAGGTCATATTTAAAAAATAGGATTAATTATGATTATATTTACAAATTTAAAGGTTATAATAAAATTTTATTCACTAATAAAAATATAAACAAGAATTACAATTAGGGTTTTTTAGAAAAAAATATTTTAGGGTTTATAAGTTTATAAAATAGAATTAGGGTTTTAAAAAAAAAATTAATTGAGTTATATATACAAAAATTCTAAATATTCAATTACATGCATATACATACATATTAATCATTTATTAAATAAGGTATCAACATATATATATATATATATATATATATATATATATATATATATATATATATATATATATATATATATATATATATATATATATATATATATATATATATAAAATTTATTTTATATAAAATCATAATTATTAATTAAAATTTAAAAGAATAAAATAAGAAAAAGGAAAATATAAAGAAAATAAATTGGTTTTAAAAAAAAAATTGGGAGGCCTGGATTTGAACCCAGGACCTCCCTAGAACCTGGATGATGCATTACCACTGGGTCAGCCTGTGCGCAGGTGAAGAAACATGGAGTCCAATTGCTTTTGTGCATTAAATCTGAAAAATCAAAAAAAAAAGAAAGAACAAGCAAAAGGCCTGGGGGAATCGAACCCAGGACCTTTCAAGCAATACACAAACACATTATCATTCCTGCTGGGTGAGCGCATCTGGTAATGTAATGGCTATAATGAATTATATATTAAACCTGCTAATTAAATGGAAAAAACAAAAAAAGATGGTCTGGTTCAAGAATCGAACCCCTGACCCTTCAGCAACACGCGCGCCTACGCAACCAACTGAGCTAGCCAGCATTTGTGAAATAATATCAAAACAAAACAAACAAAAATTATATTCAATTTTTAAATATGAAGTTCGCACGCAGACCAGCTTCATCTTCTTCCTTGAATTCGCAGGTTTTCCTGCGAAATTATCTGGGAAAACACCTGCGAATTTTCATGCGTCCTAAACCTGTGTTTTTCAAACCACACTCAAACAGCACAATTTTATCAAATTAAAGACATCTTTGAATTCCTTGCAACCTGTACAATCCAATTATACCAACAAAATTCATTTATGTTGTGTAAATCAAAGAACCCTAATTTAGAGCTTTAAACCCTAAACATGGTATGTTCATGATTCGGCCATAACTCTTCACCAAACTATCCAGAAATCATCTATAGCCAATAACAAACATCAATATATCACTAAAATTCATTATCAATAAGTAAATATGATGAATCGAAAAAAAATGTATGAAGAACATGTATGGTTCGGTTCATGTCATATGAGTGGTTTTGGATGCAAATGAGAGTTGGTTTCCACTCAATGATGTCTAGTGATCATGGCTATGTTCTCAAATTACCTTCAAATGCACTGGAAGATTGAAACCGAATTTGAAGTTTTGAGAGGTTTTTTGAAATATGCAACTTACACTTGGGGCTGGAAAATTTGTGGTCTTGTGTTAGGATTCAATCATGTACTTATAGAGCATTGTATTAGGTCAGAAAAATTGGATATTTGTGTGGAAGATTTGATCTAAAAAGATTCAAAAATATTAGGCCTTAAAAATCAAATATCCTTGTATGAACACTTGCTATTTTAGGCCAATCATCATGATTTTCTTTCCACTTCAATTCCAATCAAATTTATGAATTTCTAGAAGCTCAATCATATTTAAATCTTTGACTTTTATATTTTATTTTAATTTAAAATGATTTTTAATGAATTAAATCAAAATAAATAAAAATAAAATGATAAAAAATCTGATTTTTGTTGACTTGGGTCGTACATGAGGTTATAGTATGGATTGGGTCATCATATGGCAAGCCCATTTGGAAGAAATTGGTTTTAGACCTCCATTTTCTTCATAAACCAACCAAAAATTTCCCAACTTTGCAAGGGCACATATCCTTCAATTTTAATGGTATGAGGGTGTTCTTGGACATTTTGGAAAGCTTGAAGAGTCCTATAACCAACACCACTGGTTTCATGTCCATACCATTTACCATTCTCAAGTTATGCCCTTTTGAAGTTGTTGACTTTTTGTTGACTTTCAAAAGGACCTATAATGTCTTAGCTTATACCTTCCAAATGAAGCATTTTTGGGCTTGGCTTGTGAGACACAAAGTTGTAGAGAATTAAATTTCCTTCAAAATGAGCTTTGGATGGAGACTTGGTGATGAAGCATGTGAAAGTTATGTCTGGTCAAAGTTCAGTTGACTTTTACTGAGGAAACCCTAATTTAGAAACTCCTGATTCTTGATGATCTGAAAACTCCTTGATGAATCATGATCAACCCTTGATCAAATGATGAATTTTACTTCATATACTTGATGTTGGCAAAAAATCATGAAGTTTGACTTTGGTTTGACCACAGTTGACCTCAGTTTGACTTTTTAACTGCTTTGACTGATTTTGACTTATCTGATCATTTGACTGAGCAAACTTTTGAGAAAAGTATTGAAACTTGTCATGGGGGTTATTACACACATATAAGATATTATGAAGCTCACTTGAAGTCTTGGAAGTTCATTTAGCCTGATTAAAGCCAAAACCCTAGTTTTGGATACACTGCTTAGGAGGTGCATTATCTGAGGGAATTGTCAACTCTTCTGACCCATTGTGAACTTTGTGAACCTTGTGAACCATCATAAAAATGTCTTGTGAACCTCATGGGAGGTCTTGTGAACCTTGTGAACCTCATAAAGTGACTTGTAGACTTCATGAACCTCATGAAAGGTCTTGTAAGCATTGTGAATCTTGTGAACCTTGTGAACCTCATAAAGTGACTTGTAGACTTCATGAACCTCATGAAAGGTCTTGTAAGCATTGTGAATCTTGTGAACCTTGTGAACCTTCTTAGCACACAAAGTCTTGACTTGTGAGGGCAAATTTTGGGGTGCAACAGCTGCCCCTGTTCAATTTTCTGAAACCTGAGGGGTTAGATTGGTATATTTGCCAGTCGTGACCTGGAAGGTTGAAGGGGATTGAACACAAAAGCCCAAAAATTTGCACTCACCGGTGCGTAAACTGATATTGATGGTTGGTTGTATATGCTTGAGTGGGCTTAAAGATGCCACTTGGAGAAAAGTTCTTCAGATACATTTCTTGGAGGATAAAGCAGTCCAAAATATGAAGATATAATGATAGCTTTCAGGAGGATAAAGCAATCCTGAGGTAATAATATGCTTTCAGGAGGATAAAGCAGTCCTGAGGTAATAATATGCTTTCAGGAGGATAAAGCAGTCCCGAGGAAGTAGTGATATGCTTTCAGAAAGATGAACAACGTTCTGAGGTATGAATAAGCTTTCAGGAGGATAAAGTAGTCCTGAGGGGATAATAACTTTTGGGAAGATAACAACGGCCCAAAGTAATAATATGCTTTCAGGAGGATAACAACGTCCTGAGGAAGTGATGATATGCTTTCAGAAAGATGAACAACGTTCTGAGGTATGAATAAGCTTTCAGGAGTATAACAACGTCCTGAGGTGTTGATGTGCTTTCAGGAGGATAAAGCAGTCCTGAGGTATAAGAGGCTTTCAGGAGGATAAAGCAGTCCTGAGGTGATGATAACCTTCAGGAGGATAAAGCAGTCCTGATAGTCACAAGTGGTTGATGAAGTCTGTTTGCTGGAGAATTAACCTGAAAACAAGGTAGCATTCTATATGGTAGTATTAGTTTATGCATTATGTATGCATGTATAATATGATGCACTTAAGTAATGCATTATGTATCTATGGATATGTATGTTAAGGTATGATGTAAATGATGTATGTATGATATGATACTGCCTGAAGCGTCTGGATATCTTCGTATAACAACTGCTGGCCAGGGAAAATAAATCCCGATTCGTTGTTGAAGAATATGAGGTACTTAGTCCCGTCTTATTTGATAATATATTATACATAACCTCCCGTCTGCTGGAAATAGCAAGGTATATATAACCTCCCGTCTGCTGGGGATAGTAAGGTATACATAACCTTCGTCTTCGTTTGATAGTAGGGTAGATATAACCTCCCGTCTTCGTTCGTCGTACCTTTATTGGAAAGTAAATTCCCGAATATCCGTATGAGGATAAAAGAGATGGATATAAGTTCCAGGGGAGATGTGACTTTATGAAGATGGATTTATCCTACTGAGGGTTTTGTAACTGTCTTGTAGAGATGAATCGGCGAAGCTTCGTTGAAATCCTTCCCTCGTTAGTCCTTAGTAAATACTATTACTGTATTTTCATGCATTTCTGGTAAACATCAATCATATTAAGCATTCATGCATTTCTTGTAAACATCAATCATATTCAAAAGCATACATACATTCAAACACAACCAATGGACGTTTCGCTTATGTAAATAGGGTAAAAGTAAATCTGGATTTGAAAATGGAATTTTATTTATATCAAAGAGTGACCTATACATGGGTAAGTTTGTATAAGGAGACATAAACCCTAGTAAGAGGATTTTGTCATAAAAAAATGTTTACAAAACAAAGAAATCAGCTATGTGGGAAATAATCCTATTGAGTTTCAATTCTACTATTGCCATTATCTTCAAGTATCTCATCTTCTGCTGTTGAGACGGAAACGATTGGATTGAGCTTTATCTGTTCGAGCTTGAGTAAGTAACACAACTGGTTGCAGTTTCATGGGTGATCCAAACGAGACATAGTCATACGCTTTAATCCCTAACTTTTGCCTGGATTGCCCTTTCAGGTTTTCAATCCACCGGGATACCCTTTTTTGCCCAAGCCGCCTTTTCAGGTTTTCGACTTGCCGGGTGTACATCTTTTTATATATCCCTAATTTTTGCCCAAACCCTTTTGGTTTGCCGGGATGCCCTTATTTTTGCCTAGGCCTGTCAACCTAACGGGTCTCTTTTCATGCATAGTATTTTTTAACTATGTCTGCGTTTACAGGCTGCGGGAAATCTTCACCATCCATAGTAGTAAGTATCATGGCACCTCCTGAGAATACCGTCTTGACTACGAATGGTCCTTCATATGTTGGAGTCCACTTGCCCCGAGGATCACCCTGTGGTAATATGATACGCTTGATTACCAAGTCACCAGCCTGATATACCTTTGGCTTAACCTTCTTATTAAAAGCTTTGATCATCCGTTTCTGGTACATCTGGCCATGACAAACTGCTGCTAACCTCTTCTCATCAATCAAATTTATCTGGTCAAGTCGAGTCTGAATCCATTCATCTTCATCCATGCCTGCATCCTTCATAATTCTTAAGGAGGGAATCTGAACTTCAATGGGCAGAACTGCTTCCATACCATAGACCAAGGAGAATGGGGTTGCCCCTGTTGAAGTACGTATTGTAGTACGATAACCATGAAGAGCAAATGGTAACGTCTCATGCCAATCCTTGTAAGTAACAGTCATCTTCTGTACAATCTTCTTAATGTTTTTATTAGCAGCTTCAACTGCCCCATTCATCTTTGTACGATACGGAGAAGAGTTGTGATGCTTAATCTTGAACTGCGTGCAGAGATCAGTAATCATAGTGTTGTTCAGATTAAAGCCATTGTCAGTAATAATCCTTTCAGGGATGCCATACCTACATATGAGATTATTCTTAATGAATCGAGCCACAACATTCTTAGTAACAGATGCAAATGAAGCTGCCTCTACCCACTTCGTGAAGTAATCAATAGCAACCAGGATGAAACGATGCCCATTAGAAGCAGTAGGCTTGATCTCACCAATCATATCAATGCCCCACATGGCAAAAGGCCATGGAGCAGTCAACACATTCAATGGTGATGGAGGTACATGTACTTTATCAGCATAAATTTGACACTTGTGACATGTTCTGGAGTGTTGATAGCAATCAGCTTCCATGGTAGACCAATAGTAACCTGCTCTCAATATCTTCTTTGACATGGTATGACCACTAGAATGAGTGCCAAAGATTCCATCATGCATATCTTCCATAATCTCTGTTGCTTCCTTCTTATCCACACAACGAAGCAGGGTTGAATCATGATTGCGCTTGTACAAAATCCCATTACTCAAAAAGAACTTGGCAGAAAACCTTCTCAGAAACTTCCTATCTTTGACAGATGCCCCTTCAGGGAACTGCTGAGCTTCAAGATATCTCTTCACTTCATAGAACCAAGGCTTTTCCTCTGCCCCTTCTGTGTCAATCTCATTGCAGTATGCAGGTTTTTCAAATCTATCAATAGTGATCTTGGGAGCTTCATCATCCCAGTTGATCTCAAACATGGATGCCATGGTGGCTAATGCATCTGCCAACTGATTTTCTCTCCGTGGGATATGTCCAAAGGTAATTTCTTTGAAATGTGGGATCAAAGACAAAACATGCTCTCTGTAAGGAATGAGGTTATCATGCTTGGTATCCCAATCTCCTTTAATCTGACTTACTACCAAGGCTGAATCTCCATACACATCAAGGAATTGAATCTTCATATCAATAGCAGCTTTAATACCCAGGATACATGCCTCATACTCAGCCATGTTATTGGTACAATAGAAACAAAGTCTGGCAGTAATCGGGGTATGACAACCTTCCGGGGAACTAATCACAACACCAACACCATTACCAAGTGTATTAGAGGCACCATCAAAAACCATAGTCCATCGGGATCCTTGTTCAGGTCCGTCATATTGTCCAGGTTCTTTGGTAATCATCATAATGTCTTCATCAGGGAACTCAAAACTCATTGACTAGTAATCATCCACTGCTTGATGAGCCAAATGATCAGCAACAACACTTCCCTTAATGGCCTTCTGAGTAGTATATTGTATGTCATATTCTGTCAAGATCATTTGCCATCTTGCAATTCTTCCGGAGAGAGCAGGTTTCTCGAATATGTACTTGATTGGATCCATCTTCGAAATCAACATGGTAGTATGGGTCAACATATACTGTCTTAGTCGGCGAGCAGCCCATGCCAAAGTGCAGCAAGTTTTCTCGAGCAGTGAGTATCTTGTTTAACAGTCGGTAAACTTTTTGCTAAGGTAGTATATTGCCTGCTCTTTTCGACCAGACTCGTCATGTTGCCCCAACACACACCCCATTGAGTTGTCTAACACTGTTAAGTACATAATCAAGGGTCTTCCATCAACTGGTGGCATCAAAATTGGAGGTTCTAGCAGGTATCTCTTGATTTCGTCAAAGGCAGTCTGGCACTCGTCATTCCATTCCATCACCTGATCTTTCTTCAACAACTTGAAGATTGGCTCGCAGATGGCAGTTAATTGGGAAATAAATCTTGCAATGTAGTTCAATCGTCCCAAGAAACCTCTAACCTCCTTCTCAGTACGGGGAGCTTGCATCTCTCGTATAGCTTTCACTTTTGCAGGATCCACTTCAATACCTTTTCCACTGACAATGAAACCCAGGAGCTTACCAGACCTAACTCCAAAAGTACACTTGTTTGGGTTCAATCTCAACTTGTATTTCTTCAACCTCTCAAACAATTTATGCAAATGATCAAGATGTTGCTCTTCATTCTGAGATCTGGCTATCATATCATCCACATATACTTCTATCTCATGATGTATCATATCATGAAACAAAGCCACCATAGCACACTGATATGTTGCCCCTGCATTCTTCAAACCAAATGGCATCACCTTATAACAAAAAGTGCCCCACTGGGTAACAAATGTTGTCTTCTCCATATCTTCAGGTGCCATCTTGATTTGATTGTAACCAGAGAAACCATCCATAAAAGAGAATACCTTGTGCTGAGCAGTGTTGTCTACCAGAACATCAATATGAGGAAGAGGAAAGTCATCTTTGGGGCTAGCCTTGTTCAAATCCCTATAGTCTACACACATACGTACCTTACCATCTTTCTTAGGAACCGGTACCACATTTGCAACCCACTGAGGATAAGAAGTCACTGCTAAGAACCCTGCATTGAACTGTTTCATTACCTCTGCCTTGATCTTTTCTGACATTTCAGGACGCATACGACGAACCTTCTGCTTCTTTGGACGACAATCTTCTTTTACTGGTAAACGGTGAACCACAATGTCTGTATCCAACCCTGGCATATCTTCATAAGACCAAGCAAAGATCTCCACATAGTCACGTAACATCTGAATCAACCTGCTCTTGACACTGTCCTCTAATTCAGCCCCTATCTTGACCTCTTTCCTGTTTTCTTCAGTTCCCAGATTCACAACTTCGACTGGCTCTTCATGTGGCTGTATGGCTTTCTCTTCTTGTTGTAACAACCTAGCAAGCTCTACAGGTACTTCACAATCGTCCTCATTTCCGTCTTCAGTTTGATAGATCGGATTCTCGAAATTATAATTGGCAATAGTAGAACTGTTATCAACAGGATCCAGAGTGGATGAGGATCTGCATTTTAGTGATGTGGGTGTGTGTAAGAACACATAGCTGATAAAACAGAAATAAAAGAAAAGAAAGACAAAGAACACAATATTTACGAAAACGAAACGTCCACTGATTTTTATTGAATGAAGTATGCAAATGAAATGACAGCCCATAACAAGCACACCATTGTGCCCCGGGTAAGGCACAAGGCTTGAAAGTTCAATTGTTCAAAAAAAAATTACAAACTTAAAAAGCAACAACACAGTAATAGTATTTACTCCTGACTAAAGGAGATAGGGATAACATCTTCAGCTATCCAATTATTGAGTCCAGCACCCACAGTAGGAAAAATCCAAGCATCCAGATTGTAGTCTTCATCATAGTCTCCCACAGCATTGATCTGATCTTTCATAACCCCTTGATTGGTGATACGAACAGCACGAGCACGACGGACAGCCTTCTGGGACTCTGCAGTGAAACCCAAACCAAATTTGTCAGACTTGTAAGGGATATCAGGAAGCTGACCCCAAATAGTACAACCACCTTCATCCACCACAGCTCTAGCATCTTTAAGGGAGGCCATTGCCATTGTTGGAGGTACTCTGGTGACCACAGGAACTTTCTTGGCAACCGGAGGAGCTACATAATCATTAACAATCCAAGGAACCACTTCAAATGTCTGACACGGAGTTTCAACGTATTCACCTTCTACTTCCAGATACTTGAAGGTGTTTACATGACTAACAAAATACTTTTCCTCTCCATAGACAGTAACAACCTTTCCTTCTACCGGATATCTCAGCTTCTGATGTAATGTAGAAGTTACAGCACCTGCCCCATGGATCCAGGGACGACCAAGCAGACAAGAGTACGAAGGACGAATATCCATCACATAAAATGTAGCATTAAAAATCTGAGAACCAACTTTGATTGGGAGATCAATTTCTCCATGCACCACTCTCCTCGAACCATCAAAAGCCTTCACCACTATACTACTGGGCTTTAGCACAGCATCTTCAGGACTCAGCTTATTCAGGACTTCTTTGGGCAACACATTCAGAGAGGAACCATTGTCTATCAATACATGTGACAGGGTAGTGCCCCTGCATTCAATTGAGATATGCAGAGCCCTGTTATGATCCCTCTTGGCAGGAGTCAAATCAGCATCAGAAAACCCTAACCCATTATCATAGGTCAGGTGGGCAACACAATTCTCAAACTGGTCAACAGAAATTGCATTGGGTACATGAGCAGTCTTCAGAAACTTGATCAAAGCCTTTGCATGAGCTTCAGAACATAACAGCAAAGACAACATAGAAATCTTGGAGGGAGTATGCCCCAACTGATCAACAATGTCGTAATCACTCTTGCGAATGATTTTCAATACTTCTTCCATCTGCTTAGAGAGATCATCAGCAGTTGGCACATCAGTAGGTACTGGTTCAATGACAGGACCCTTGCCCCGAGCATCAGTGGTGGAAGTAGCAGCAGGAGTAACTGTATTCTTGGAAGTCACTGGAGGGGAGAAGACTCTTCCACTTCGTGTGATCTTACTAGATCCAGCAATATTGTCAACATCAACAGGCACATCAGCTAAGGGCTCCTGCTTAACACCATGGATATAAACATCAGACCCATAATGCCAAGGCACAGCTTTATCAGACGTATACGGAATAGGACCAGGAGTGGTAATGACCATAGGAGCCACTTTAGCTTCAGCAACAACTTTCACAGGGCCTTCAGCAGTAATTTTAATTGGACCCTTATGAGTGATTTTAACAGGTCCCTTTGAAGTGATCCTTACTGGTACTTTATCAACCATGTCAACCTCTTCAATCTTCCTACCTTGGGTAATATGATCCACCATACTCTCTATAGACGACGGAGTCCTCTCAAACACTATGGTATACTTATCCATGAGACGCTGAATTCCATCTCTCAATCTCCAGCAACTATCCGGCTTATAGGTACAATACAAACAATCTTCACGACAATCTGGAAAGAACCCAGCTTGTACTAACTGTTTCTTGATGACAGACAGTGGTGTAGTCAACTCTGCAACTGAATAGATATGTAAATCTTCATCAATGGCATTGACAGTCTTCTCATGATTTGGCATGGGAGCAGTAATCACATTTGGAGTACCCGGAGGGTCAAACTCAATTTCTCCAGCCTCAATCATATCTTGAATTTTGTTCTTCAAGACCCAGCAGCTATTAGTATCATGTCCCTGACAATTTGAATGATATGTACATCGTGCATTGGGATTGTACCTGGGAGAGGTAACATTAGGATTCTGAGGAGCCTCTTTCAAAGTAATAAGTTCAGCCTTCAACAAGTGTTGCAATGCCTGAGCCATTGACATGTTGATTTTTGTGAACTGCCTTCTAGCCCTCTGTTGGTTGCCCTGTGGCTGCTCTGTTGTTGCAGGAGTTGGATTTGAAATATGAATTGCACTCACAAACTGATGTCTTCTATTACGATCAGGTTGACCATAAACAGCATTGGATTCTTTCTTCCCAGTGGGAGGCTTCTTTGCAGCACCTGATGAAGAAGTACCCACTTGGATCTTGCCACTCTTTATACCATTTTCCACGCGCTCTCCTGTCATTATCAACTTAGTGAAGCCAGATGATGAGCTTCCAATGAGATGACTGTAAAAAGGACCATTTAATGTACACATGAACATATCAACCAACTCCCTGTCAGTTAAAGGGGGTTGTACTCTTCCAGCTAAATCTCTCCACTTCTGAGCATACTCCTTGAAACTTTCTTTGGCACCCATAGACATGCTTTGCAGCTGCATGCGAGTGGGAGCTAAGTCAGCATTGTATTGATACTGCTTATAGAAAGCTTCAGCAAGATCATTCCAATCCCTGATGTTGACACTCTCCAATTGATAATACCACTCCAACTGAGCTCCAGATAAGCTCTCTTGGAAAAAATGGATCCACAACTTCTTATCAGCAGTGTGAGGTTGGATTCTTCTAACATAAGACCTCAGATGCAGCTTGGGACAATAGACCCCATCATAAACAACAAAGGTAGGAACCTTGAAACCAATGGGTATGACTACCCCAGATATCAGACTCAAATCTTCAAAATCCAGCCCAGAAGATTTCTGCAACTCCATAGCATCCATTCTATCCACCAGCATCTTGAATTTGTCTTCATTAGGCTTATGGTAGTAATTAGCCTCAGAATCAGAGTCCCCCATAGTGTTGTGGAGACTGCCTCCATCTTTTTCAGATTCTTCAGATTCATAGTCTTCAACTGGCTCTTTGGTCTTGGCAAGACCTTTGAACCTTCTTCCCATGTTGATCAGGCCACCTGACTTTCTAGTCTTCTTAGTCTTCTTGGCCAGCAGTGTCTTCAATTCATCCTGCCCCTTGGTCAGGTTCAGGATCAGCTCTTGGAACTGTGCATTTTGTGTCTGGAGATCCTTGACTATTTGTTCAAGAGACATTGCTGAAATAAACAGCGAGAAGATGAGAAACCTGTGCACAAATAAACCTGTGATGCAATGAAATGATATGTGAATGTATATGCAATGTTTTCAAGGACCGCAGGATTTAAATTTGCTTAAACAAACAAGAAAGTAAGCTTTTAGTAGTAATAAATTTGTTTTGCCTCTTGGGCTTACAGGAAATGAAATGAAATAAATACAAAAGATGGGGTTTTAAGTCTCCCATGGACGTTTCCTCTTTGTGTTGAGGTATGAGTTGAGATTCCGTTCCTCATGAAGTTGCTTTGTTAGTTCCAGGATTCTTTCTTGGCTTGCTTTGTAATGAGCCTCAAAAGTATCCCTTTGCTCCTTCAGTTGGATCCAGGATCTCTGCAAGTCTTCCATGTCAGTAGGCATGTCTGGGTGAAGGATGGTATAAGCAGTGTCTCCTTCAGCAACAGGTTCCATGGTAACTGGCAGGATAGCAGGATATGGCATCATGAGAGTCTAAGCACGAGATCGCACCCATCTGAGATAAGCCTCCATAGGAATAATGTACTTAGGCTCCAGAGTCTTGCTGTCAACCTTGTTTACTTTTCCCCATGCTCGTATGAATCTCTGAAGGTAACCTTGAAGATCATTGTCGTAGTCAAACACAATGCCCTGAATCAACATGTCATGTGGACCATCACTCCGAGCATAACCAAACTGTCGTAAAGCTAGAGAGGGGTTGTAGGTGATGCCTCCTCTTATGCCTAGAAGTGGCACATTAGGAAACTCCCCACAACGGTCAATGATAGTGATATTTTCCATAGATCTGGAGCACCAATGAATATCTGAATGCGAGAGTGACATGATCCTTTTGGACCACCTGAACCCTTGCTCATTCTTCATTACTGAGCGAGGAAGGTGAGAAATAAACCACCTAGAAAGCAAAGGTATGCAGCACATCAAAGTTCCTCTTGCCCTTGTAGTACGGGTATGAAGAGAATGTAGGATGTCTCCAAGTAATGTAGGTACTGGATTGTGACTCAGGAATATGTTGATGGCATGAACGTCTATGAACTGATCTGGATTGGGGAACAATACTAAGCCATAAATCAACAAGGCTAAGATCTCCTCAAAAGCATCATAGCTCATAGCCTTCAAGAACACTTGAGCTTTATCCATTAATACCTTAGCAAGAATACCCTTGACTCCGCTTCTCGTTTCTAGAACAATGTAAAACTTCTTCAGATGTAGAGCTGCAGCAATAACCTCTGGTTTAAGCTCCTTCTCCAAACCTGTGAAGGGTCTTTGATCAAGAACAGGTATACCCAGAAGTTTAGAGAACTCTTCCATTGTAGGAACCAGCTGATAATCAGGGAATGTAAAGCAATGGTGCTTAGGGTCAAAGAACTGAAACAGAACACTCATCATGTCTTCATTGAACCCTGAAGTGACTAGATCCAATAGGTGACCATGTCTCTTGATGAACTGGGAATGATCAGACACTTGAGAAACCAACTCTTTAAGCTTAGGAGGTATCCCTACAAAGTTGATCCTGATGGTGTTTCTACGAGCAGAAGCCATGACCTGCAACAAAGAACAAAGATAAATCATTTGGTCCTTGAAATGGTTAGTGAAAATGTTATGTTTATGATGCATGATGATGTCATAATGTTATGTTCAATCACAAACATGTGGCACACACAAACAAGTCACACAATAGCCCTAGGTTTAAAGGCTTGCATGAGGTTCAAAGGTAGGTACCCTCCCCTGAAGTTAGATGGTTCATCCTGTCCTACCAAAGTAACCATGTTCTAAGGGATCTCAATATCATTGATCCTTCACAAGGGTGGTTGTTCAGAAGGCAACTTACTTGCCAACCAAAACCCTCCAAGTTTAGAATCTCAATGAGCGTAGTATCGAGTGTCAACCAACTTCAGTCTGCACCAAAGCCGGTTACCTCACTACTTTCTAAAGGCCAAGATGGGATAACTAGGGTTCTAAAAGTTAGTTAGTGCATTGACAACATATGGCAGCCTCATATTATCCTCAACTTGACTTAAGTAACATAAGCACCAACCAAGAAGTCACACTAACTATGGCCACCAGATCAACCATATCGGTATACGCCGTACAGTTTCCTTGGTCTATTGCCATTTACCTAAGGTACACTAGATCCGGGTTAGGATCTTTCACACATAAGAGCCCAACAAGTAAGTATAAAGCAAACAAGGCAAACAAAGTTAAAGTGATCTAATTCCTAAGGGTACCCCTCTTTAATATTAAATCCCCAGCAGAGTCGCCAGTTCTGTAACACGGTGGGAGAACTGACTTTAGTTATGTTGCGGATAGCAAGAGTCGCCACCGATTTTTATTTTATCCAAAGGAAAGGCATAAAAGAACAGGAAAGACCTTTTAAAAGATTTTTGGGTCCGGGGGGGTAGGTTATGTAAAGGGAAGGTGTTAGCACCCTTTACATCCATGGTTATCCATGGGCTCTTAGTTACTTAGCTCACTTTAAAATGTTTTTTTGAAAATGTGAAGTGTGTGAATAGAAATTTTCATAAGAGTTTGATAATGATCCATGTACGGATGCGTAAAAAACTTGTGTTTGAAAATTGTTTGAAATTGTGAAGTGTTTGAAAAGTTTTTGAATAGTGAGCAAACAACTATGAGGAACCTACCCTAAAGTTTAAGTCTTTCTGTTCTTGAATCCTTTAAATGGTAAGACTATCCCTATTATTAAGGAATAGGTAGTCATTACCTTGGATGTGAGGGACAAATAAAGGGACATTTGTTTAATGAAGGCAACTGTAGGGTGTATTAAGCATTTTGGAGGGACTGTCATCATTATTCGAAAGGGACAAGATCATTATGAAGGCAACCATTTAAGGGACTTGATCTTTGATTGTTAAGGGACTAGATGACTTTACTTTGAGGGGCTTTTTGCTTTATATACCCTACTTGACCTTTTGATTAGGCAACCATGAGAGGTAACCCTAGAAAGTGAGATGGCGATCAAAGATCGACTTACGTGTGTGAGTGTTCAATTTAATATTTATCTTTTAAATTAAGTGACCTAAATTAATCTTAAACAACATACATGTTTACACTCCCTATTTTTACTAACCATGGCATAAAATAAATAATTTAAACATTTAAAAAATATTACATCCAGGAGCAATTACATAATAATAATAAAAGCAATTTAAATAAATAAGCAAAATAAAAATAATAAGCAAAATAAATAAGTAAGCAAAATAAATAAGAAATTATAATATGGTTAGTAGAAATAATAATAACAATTTAAAAATAAATGGGGTTAGTAATAATCATATAATCATAATTAATAATAATAATAAGCAAAAATATTAAAATAATTAAAAGATCAAATTTTTATATGAACAATTATTTAAGATTAATAAGAAAAATATAAACAATTGTATTAATTATAAAGTTTTAAGTTATTTATAAATTATATAGAAAAATAAGTTAATAATAAACATGTTATAAATATAAACTACAAAACTAATTTAACAATTTTTTTAATTATATATGCAAAATTAAAATATAAATAATTTAGGTCATATTTAAAAAATAGGATTAATTATGATTATATTTACAAATTTAAAGGTTATAATAAAATTTTATTCACTAATAAAAATATAAACAAGAATTACAATTAGGGTTTTTTAGAAAAAATATTTTAGGGTTTATAAGTTTATAAAATGGAATTAGGGTTTTAAAAAAAAAAATTAATTGAGTTATATATACAAAAATTCTAAATATTCAATTACATGCATATACATACATATTAATCATTTATAAAATAAGGTATAAACATATATATATATATATATATATATATATATATATATATATATATATATATATATATATATATATATATATATATATATATAAAATTTATTTTATATAAAAACATAATTATTAATTAAAATTTAAAAGAATAAAATAAGAAAAAGGAAAATATAAAGAAAATAAATTGGTTTTAAAAAAAAATTGGGAGGCCTGGATTTGAACCCAGGACCTCCCTAGAACCTGGATGATGCATTACCACTGGGCCAGCCTGTGCGCAGGTGAAGAAACATGGAGTCCAATTGCTTTTGTGCATTAAATCTGAAAAATCAAAAAAAAGAAAGAACAAGCAAAAGGCCTGGGGGAATCGAACCCAGGACCTTTCAAGCAATACACAAACACATTACCATTCCTGCTGGGTGAGCGCATCTGGTAATGTAATGGCTATAATGAATTATATATTAAACCTGCTAATTAAATGGAAAAAACAAAAAAGATGGTCTGGTTCAAGAATCGAACCCCTGACCCTTCAGCAACACGCGCGCCTACGCAACCAACTGAGCTAGCCAGCATTTGTGAAATAATATCAAAACAAAACAAACAAAAATTATATTCAATTTTTAAATATGAAGTTCGCGCGTAGACCAGCTTCATCTTCTTCCTTGAATTCGCAGGTTTTCCTGCGAAATTATCTGGGAAAACACCTGCGAATTTTCATGCGTCCTAAACCTGTGTTTTTCAAACCACACTCAAACAGCACAATTTTATCAAATTAAAGACATCTTTGAATTCCTTGCAACCTGTACAATCCAATTATACCAAAAAAATTCATTTATGTTGTGTAAATCAAAGAACCCTAATTTAGAGCTTTAAACCCTAAACATGGTATGTTCATGATTCGGCCATAACTCTTCACCAAACTATCCAGAAATCATCTATAGTCAATAACAAACATCAATATATCACTAAAATTCATTATCAATAAGTAAATATGATGAATCGAAAAAAAATGTATGAAGAACATGTATGGTTCGGTTCATGTCATATGAGTGGTTTTGGATGCAAATGAGAGTTGGTTTCCACTCAATGATGTCTAGTGATCATGGCTATGTTCTCAAATTACCTTCAAATGCACTGGAAGATTGAAACCAAATTTGAAGTTTTGAGAGGTTTTTTGAAATATGCAACTTACACTTGGGGCTGGAAAATTTGTGGTCTTGTGTTAGGATTCAATCATGTACTTATAGAGCATTGTATTAGGTCAGAAAAAATTGGATATTTGTGTGGAAGATTTGATCTAAAAAGATTCAAAAATATTAGGCCTTAAAAATCAAATATCCTTGTATGAACACTTTCTATTTTAGGCCAATCATCATGATTTTCTTTCCACTTCAATTCCAATCAAATTTATGAATTTCTAGAAGCTCAATCATATTTAAATCTTTGACTTTTATATTTTATTTTAATTTAAAATGATTTTTAATGAATTAAATCAAAATAAATAAAAATAAAATGATAAAAAAATCTGATTTTTGTTGACTTGGGTCGTGCATGAGGTTATAGTATGGATTGGGTCATCATATGGCAAGCCCATTTGGAAGAAATTGGTTTTAGACCTCCATTTTCTTCATAAACCAACCAAAAATTTCCCAACTTTGCAAGGGCACATATCCTTCAATTTTAATGGTATGAGGGTGTTCTTGGACATTTTGGAAAGCTTGAAGAGTCCTCTAACCAACCCCACTGATTTCATGTCCATACCATTTACCATTCTCAAGTTATGCCCTTTTGAAGTTGTTGACTTTTTGTTGACTTTCAAAAGGACCTATAATGTCTTAGCTCATACCTTCCAAATGAAGCATTTTTGGGCTTGGCTTGTGAGACACAAAGTTGTAGAGAATTCAATTTCCTTCAAAATGAGATTTGGATGGAGACTTGGTGATGAAGCATGTGAAAGTTATGGCTGGTCAAAGTTCAGTTGACTTTTACTGAGGAAACCCTAATTTAGAAACTCCTGATTCTTGATGATCTGAAAACTCCTTGATGAATCATGATCAACCCTTGATCAAATGATGAATTTTACTTCATATACTTGATGTTGGAAAAAAATCATGAAGTTTGACCACAGTTGACCTCAGTTTGACTTTTTAACTGCTTTGACTGATTTTGACTTATCTGATCATTTGACTGAGCAAACTTTTGAGAAAAGTCTTAAAACTTGTCATGGGGGTTCTTACACACATATAAGATATTATGAAGCTCACTTGAAGTCTTGTAAGTTCATTTAGCCTGATTAAAGCCAAAACCCTAGTTTTGGATACACTGCTTAGGAGGTGCGTTATCTGAGGGAATTGTCAACTCTTCTGACCCATTGTGAACCTTGTGAACCTTGTGAACCATCATAAAAATGTCTTGTGAACCTCATGGGAGGTCTTGTGAACCTTGTGAACCTCATAAAGTGACTTGTAGACTTCATGAACCTCATGAAAGGTCTTGTAAGCATTGTGAATCTTGTGAACCTTGTGAACCTCATAAAGTGACTTGTAGACTTCATGAACCTCATGAAAGGTATTGTAAGCATTGTGAATCTTGTGAACCTTGTGAACCTTCTTAGCACACAAAGTCTTGACTTGTGAGGGCAAATTTTGGGGTGCAACACAGAGACGCCGTAGTTCCCCTAACTAGGGGTGGCAAGGAAATTGCTTGTGAATTAAGGCTCGAACTGCCTATGCCATTGCTCAGGTGTTGCAGACTCGGACGACGAGTGCGTAACCGTCTTGCAAAGTGACAAGTAGGAGCAAGTTCACGTACGGAGCGAAGGAGATGAGAAAAGAATTCCCGAAGGAAAGACGCTTATTGTTTGTTTGTGTTTTTTATGAAGTTTTATGAGTGAAGGTTTGCATAGGTAAGTGTACCTAACTCTTACTCAATGGGATGTGTACGTCTCACATCATCCCGAAATGGAATGCGCAAGAGGTACACCTATCTATGGAGGAAATCCCCAAAGCTAGTCCCACAAGTGAAGGCTCAAGCACACTGGCCTATTGCCATTATTAAGTATTTTTGTGGTTTTTTGGTTAAGAAGTGTTTTTTTAGCTTTTTCTTTGTGAGGTACTCATGCTAAGACCTATCCACCACGAGTGATGACTCACACCTCACCCCGAAACGGAACGCATGCAAACATCTCATAGCAAAGTCTCATGTCACATGAAAGTACTCAACCTTTATTAAGTGAATTAGAATTGAATTTGAAGATGAGAAGAGAAAGCACCAAAGGATCTCAAAGGAAAAATTCTAAAGGGGGACTAAAGAAATCCTAAGTGTTAACATGCATGGATGTCCTAAGGGTTAGTGAGGTTTCACTATCCTAATGAAGGAGAAGAAAAGAAGAAGATGAAAGGAGAATCACCATGGTGGCCTAAGCACACCTCGAGTCGAGAAAGAATAGAAGAAGATGAGGAAGCAGAAATAAGATGAATAAGAAATAAGAATGAGAGATGAGAATGCGAAATGGAGATAAGATGAATAATGAATAAGATAAGGAGATGAGAATGCGAAATGGAGATAAGATGAATAATGAATAAGATAAGGAGATGAGAATGCGAAATGGAGATAAGATGAATAATGAATAAGATAAGGAGATGAGAATGCGATATGGAGATAATCAGACAATGCACAAACAGAGCCTACACCAGTAGGATTTCCAGATGCAGCAGCATGCAAAGTAAAATCAGTCCTTAGTGTTATCTAACGGAGAAGGTCCGTTGCCTCTTCAATATGCGCAAAAGAAATCCAGAATAAGTACCAAGAAGATACACACAATTAATTCCAGCAAGACTCAGGTGCTTTAACCTCGCGGATCAACAATCAAACTAACCAAAATATTCATTCAGATAACCCTTCGATCTTAGGCGATAGTCCACTGCCATCCTCGAATTTCAAGCAATAAGCCGACAACACCTCAGATAAAACAAACTAAAACCAGGATTAATCCAAAATTATATTAACCAAATTGATTAACTAAAAGAAAAACTAAACTAAGATGAAATTAATAACCAAAATTATATTAAAAAAAACTAAAAAAATTAAGCTATACAAAAAATTAAGAAATAACTTCTGTTATATACATCATAAAAATAAAACCATAAAGAAAATTGAATTAATAATAAAAAAAACAAGGATAGAAACCAAATAAAATAAGAAGATAAACAACTAAAGGGGGAAGGGGTCCGTTTCAAATGGGGGCAAGCAGCAACATCAACGGGTCCTTAAGGCCCATCAGTGAACAGCAGAAAAAACAACCCAAGGCACATGCTGGAGTGATGAAAAACACGGTGTATCCAGGACCTGTCTCTATCAAACAGCAAAAACAAAAATATAATAACGAGAGAAAAAAAAAAGAAAAGGTTAACAAAATGAAAAATTCAGAATTAACATAAAAGGAACAGGGGAGACGATTGAGTCCCTTTCCTCTCTCTACATCGCCATTAAACGACCTTTCCGAATCTAAACCGCGGCGGAATCAGACCAACTCTACTTTCAAAGATGCGAATCCGACGCCACCTTCCTCGTCCTTTCGTTGCGTGTTGCTTCACGGTATTCGTCTCTTCGTCAAATTCAACTCTGGTTTGCCCTGTTTCAGACGTCAACATCCGCCGCGAAGCGATCAGGCCGCCGTCGTACGCGTCGTCGCGCTCTTCTCATGATCTCCTTTTGATTTCCGTCTCAATCTCTTCTTCTCAAACCTCGATTTCTCACCCAAACCTCAGACGCGACCGGTGATGCTTCACTTTTCAGATTCCTCTTAAGTCATACACCGTCGAATCTTCTTATTCTGATTAATGTTGTTAGATGTTGGTGATGAAGCTCATGGTTATCGCCGTCAATAGCTCGCGGTGTTTCGATTCGCAAAGCCTTCACCTCTCTCGGTTCATCATGCTCAGTGATTCGCTATTTGTGTGTTCAAGCTTCGAGGTTTCACAGCCACAGTTTCAAGTTTCGAGTCGCACGATTTGTGGTCCTTTTATTCAATCGAACCTCATCTCTCTCTGTTCAAATCTCTCTCCATCTGTTTTCTTTATTTTTCTGTTTGCTGTTGTTGGAGGTCCGACGAAGGAGAATGGGTTTAAGGCTTATGTTTGGATTGAAGAGTGTTGTTTGGAAATGGTTATGGAGTTGTGGTTTTTATGGTATATCAGCTTGATGTGAAGAGGTGATGAAGGTGATAAGATGTGTCAAGATTCAAGTTTGAAGGTTCATTTGGAGAAGAAGATCGGGAGGATTTATTGTTGTTGAGTTTTAAGGAGAAATGTGATGTTGGCGTGTGAACAGATTGGCGGTTGCGATGAGTTGGTTTTGGTTGGTGTTAAAGTTGAGATTGATGGAATGTTTCTCGAGTCTGTGTACGAAGAAGATCATGTTCAATAATGAAAAAATTGAAGAAGAAAATGATTTCGGTTTTGGTGTTCTGTGGAAAGGGTTCAGGTTGATGATAGAAGCTGAGTTGAGTTTTGATGTAAGAAATTCAAGGGAGTCCCAAAAGTGTGCGTGGCTGCATTTTGCCTTTTTTCTATGAATGCTGGTGGGTGGAATTGTAGTGATTTCTGTTAGTGGTGTTGTGTAATGCGTGTGTGTGGAATCTTTTGTGAGTGGTGCGAGATTGTTTGAGTGTGTGATGAAAAAAGGCTGAATGTGTGTGCCTGGTGTGTGAGCAGTGCGGAATGCACTTTTACAACCAGTGGTGGGTCCATGAATTTGTTTGTTGCGAAATGGTGAGCGAAAATGCGTGAGGAATCCCTGCGGATAGTGTGGTTTGAGAAAATAGGTAGCAAGATGTGTGCTTCTTTTTTCATTTTCCTTTGCGTTTTCTCATAAAAATATGAATAAAAGATGGGCCTCTTATTTTAGTATATGGGCTTGGTGAAAGAAATATGACTCTTTACTTCTCTTCTTTTTTGTAGTGACTTTTATAACTTGTATAATAATGAAAAATGAAAAATGGGCTTAATTCACAATAAGGGAATTTGTCTTGGTTTAAAGAAAAAAAAGGAGAATATGGATAGAAAAAGAATGCTTTCTTGACAAATGGAATTTGGCTTGGAATTGTTTTAGAAGATGACTATGAAATTTGTTTTTTTTTAAAATGAATTGGAAAATGGTTTATGAAAATGAAATTAGATATGGAATTGGAACAAAAAAGAATTAGAAATGGTTAATTGGTCGAGGTGTATTCACAAGTGAAAAACGGATATGAGAAACAAACGTGGGCTAGAAATAAAATGGATATTATAAATGGTGAACAAATGGATGGTGAAAACTGGATTTAAGGGACATATGAATCCAAAATCAAATTCGAGCTTTTCCACAAAAGTCAATTATTCAATGAACACCACCATCGTCAGAGAATTTGCAACTGGCAAATAACTCCAAAGACGAACACAACTGAACAGATGAACAGGAAATCTGGCCTAAAAATTCTTATGAATCACAACTTGATAAATTGATTAATCTCGCACACCACACCACTTGTCTTTGGACACACATTCCCTGAGAAAAGGGCCTCTAAGGCAGATAACTTGCAACTGAAGTAAACTCCTGATAGTTTGACCAAATTAGGTCAAACGTTTGTCTGAATTGGATCGTGAATGAACAACTTGTAAGCAGAAATCCATGATGACGTGCCAAATGCACAGTGAATAATATTTGCAGACGTGACATCTCCGAGGATCAATGATCCAGGGAAATAAACCCTAATCCAGTGACATGAGGAAAATGATACCACTGATGGCTGCAAGCCAAAGCCTTGGATCCTTCTGATAATCTGCACATAAGGACGTGAAACCTTGATTCTTCCGATGATCTCGATCCCATGTCTTAGGAACCTATGCAAATGATATGCAAAATGCGTATGAATGCAAAATGAAAAGCTGGAAAAGATAGAAAACCAGAGGGCAAATATAGGGTGTCTACAGTATTAAGTATGAGAATGGTTTGCGTCCTAATATTAAGAAAGCTATGGGATATCAAAGAATAAGAAGGTTTTCGGATTTGACGGAATGTTATAGAATTTTCGAGGAGGATATCAAGACTCGTTCTACACATTACAAGAGTTTGAATGAGAGGAAAGGAAAGCAACAAGCTATAAGTGGACCTTGTGTGAGACTCGCTGATAAGGGAAAACATAGGGGAAACTTTGATAAGAGATCTGGTGGAGGAGGTTCTGGTCCCGTTAAGTGTTACAAGTGTGGTGATTTGGGTCATAAGTCTTTTGAGTGTGGGAAGAACATAGTGAAATGTTCAAACTGTGGAGGTCTTGGGCATGCTACTACCGAGTGTATAAGGAATGTTGTGAAGTGTTTCAATTATGGAGAAGTGGGCCACATTAGTACTAAGTGTACTAAGCCGAAGCAAGCTCAAGCGGGCGAAAATGTGTTTGCATTATCAGGGAAGGACACTACTAGTGCAGACCGTTTGATTAAAGGTACATGTTTTATTAATAGTACACCTTTAGTTGCTATTATTAATACGGGAGCGACTCATTCGTTCATTTCTCTTGACTGCGCTAAGCGTTTGAATTTTTTTATGTCTTCTTGGGGTGGTGAGATAGTTATTGAGACTCCTGCTTTAGGGTCGGTAACTACTTTTTTAGTGTGTGTAAGTTGTGCTTTGACCATGTATGGTAAAGATTTTGTTATGGATTTGGTTTGTTTTCCATTGGAGAGTTTGGATGTAATCTTGGGTATGAACTGGTTGCAATTTAATCGAGTTCATATAGATTGATATCATAAGTTAATAAGGTTTCCTTCTTTGGATGATGTTGAAGATGAGAGTTTCCTGTCCACGAAAGAGTTGAAGAATCTTTTAGTGGACGAAGCTCAATTGTTTGGTTTGTTTGCATCATTGTCGGTGGAGAGTGAAGTTGAACTCAATGGGTTCCCAGTGGTGTGTGATTTTCCAGAAGTGTTTCCGGAGGATATTAAGGATGTACCGCCAGAAAGAGAAATTGAGTTTTCTATTGATCTAGTTCCGGGTACTAGACCGATTTCGATGACACCGTATCATATGTCAGCATCAAAGTTGGTAGAGTTAAAGAAGCAATTGAATGACTTATTGGACAATAGATTTGTTAGGCCGAGTGTTTCTTCTTGGGGTGCTCCGGTATTGTTGGTAAAGAAGAAGGATGAGAGTATGCGGTTATGCATTAATTATCGACAGTTGAACAAGGTGACAATTAAGAACAAGTATTCGCTTCTAAGGATTGATGATTTGATGGACCAATTGGTTGGTGTGTGTGTTTTTAGTAAGATTGATTTGAGATCAGGATATCACCAGATTCGTGTGAAAGAAGATGATATTCAAAAGACGACTTTTAGGACACGGTATGGTCATTACGAATATTTCGTGATGCCATTCGGAGTTTCTAATGCGGCGGGTGTGTTTATGGAATACATGAACCATATTTTTCATGAGCAGTTGGACCGTTTTGTGGTTGTGTTCATCGACAATATTATGATTTATTCTAAGTCTCAAGAGGAGCATGAAGAGCATTTAAGGATTGTGTTAAAGATCTTGAAAGAGAAACAATTATATGCTAAGTTGTCGAAATGTGAGTTTTGGTTGTCGAAAGTAAGTTTTCTTGGACATGTTATTTCCGATGGTGGTATCAGTGTTGATCCATCCAAGATTGATGCAGTAATGCAATGGGAAGTTCCTAGATCGGTTACAGAGATTCGAAGCTTTTTAGGCTTGGCGGGTTATTATCGGAGGTTTATTGAGGGATTTTCAAAGTTGGCACTTCCGTTAACGCAATTTACTTGTAAGGGGAAGAATTTCATTTGGGATATTCATTGTGAAGAGAGTTTCATTGAACTTAAGATCAGGTTGACAACGGCTCCGATCTTGATTTTTCCGAATCCGACGAAACCATTTGTGGTGTTTTGTGATGCTTCATTGTTTGGTTTAGGTGGTGTTTTGATGCAAGATGGAAAAGTTGTGGCTTATGCTTCAAGACAATTGAGAGTGCATGAAAAGAATTATCCTATGCATGATTTGGAATTAGCGGCCGTGGTGTTTGTTTTGAAAATTTTGAGGCATTATCTTTATGGTGCAAGATTTGAAGTTTTTAGTAATCACAAGAGTTTGAAGTATTTATTTGATCAAAAGGAATTGAACATGAGACAAAGAAGGTGGTTAAAGCTTTTGAAGGATTATGATTTTGGTTTGAATTACCATCCGGGTAAGGCAAATATGGTGGCCGATGCCTTAAGTCGGAAGTTGTTACATATGTCCGTATTGATGATGAGAGAATGAGAACTTTTGGAGGATTTTAGAGACTTGAGTTTAGTTTGTGAAATGACGCCGAGAAGTGTGAGACTTGGTATGCTACATGTTATGAATGATTTTCTTTCAACCGTATGTGAAAAGAAAAAGTTGGATTTGAAGTTTGTTGATTTGATGATGAATGAGAATGAAGATTTCAAGGTTGACAATTTTGGAGTTTTGAGATTTTGTGGTCGTATTTGTATTCCCGATGATGTAGAGTTGAAAAAGGTGATATTGGAATAGGGACACCGAAGTAACTTAAGTATTCATCCGGGAGAGAATAAGATGTATCAAGATTTGAAGAAGATCTTTTGGTGGTCCGGATTGAAGAGAGATGTAGCTCATTTTGTGTATGCATGTTTGACTTGTCAGAAGTCTAAGGTAGAACGTCAGAAGCCTAGTGGATTGATGCAACCATTGGATATTCCGGAATGGAAATGGGATAGTATATCGATGGATTTTATTACGGGATTTCCGAATACGCAAAGAGGTCATAATGCTATTTGGGTGATTGTTGATAGGCTCACTAAATCTTCTCACTTTATTCCAATTGATATTAGTTATCCTTTGGAGAAGTTAGCCTAGATTTATGTTTTTGTGGTTGTGAAGTTGCATGGAGTTCCTAAGAGTATTGTATCGGATCGAGATCCTAGATTTACATCGAGGTTTTGGGAGAGTTTGCAAAAGGCTTTGGATTCTAAGCTAATATTGAGTTTGGCTTACCATCCGCAAACGGACGGTCAAACCGAGAGAACAATTCAATCGTTGGAGGATTTGTTGTGTGCTTGTGCGCTAGAGCAAGGTGGTGCTTGGGATAGTTATTTAGAGTTGATTGAGTTCACATACAATAACAGTTTTCATTCAAGTATAGGTATGGCACCATTTGAGGCTTTTTATGGTCGGAGATGTGACGCCTTTGTGTTGGCATGAAACCAGTGAGAGCATGGTAGTTGGACCGGTGATGGTACAACAAACGACGGAGAAGGTGAAGTTTATTCGGGAGAAGATGAGAGCTTCTCAAAGTAGACAAAAGAGCTATCATGACAAGAGAAGGAAAGATCTTGAGTTTCAGGAAGGCGACCATGTATTTTTTAGAGTTACACCGGTTACGAGTGTAGGTCGTGCTTTGAAGTCGAAGAAGTTGACTTCTCGTTTTATTGGACCGTATCAGATTACTGCACGAGTTAGCGTTGTGGCTTACCGTGTGGCGTTGCCTCCGAATATTTCGAATTTGCATGATGTGTTCCATGTTTCGCAACTTTGGAAGTATGTTCTGGATCCGTCACATGTTATTCCTATGGACGAAGTTGAAGTAAGAGATAACCTTATGGTTGAAGCTTTACCGATTAGGAATTTGGACAGTGAAGTCAAGAAGCTAAGAGGCAAGGATATTGCACTTGTGAAAGTAGCGTGGGGAGGCGCTGCGGAAGGCAATATGACTTGGGAATTAGAGAATGGGATGCGAGAGTCGTATCCAGAGTTGTTTGAATCAGGTAATATTTTCAAGGACAAAAACTTCTAAAGTGGGGAAGAGTTGTAACGCCCCGATTCGATTATTCCATTTTTTTGTTGAGTCTTTTATTTAAATTGAGTGATAATTATTTTAATTATGAATTTGGTGTATTTATGTGATATGTTATTTTATCATTTTGAAAATTTTCGTGTAAAATTGGATTGGAGGGTATTTTAGACAATTGCTAATTAATGTTAAGTTAGAAATTGTATAGAATTATAATTTTGTGAGAAAAATGATATTTGGTAGAAAATAGAATAGAAATAGAAATAGAAAGTTATAAGAGTGGAAAGAGAAGAAAAAGAGAGATAGAAAGAAAAAGAAGAGAAAGAAAAGGATAAAAGAAAAGAGAAGGAAAAGAGGAAAACTTGGAAAATCTTCAAGATTGCTCCTAGGAATCGAAACAATCGGGTAAAGGTGTGAAATATTGTTATCTTATCATTGTGTATGATTATGTATGTGTTAGATTGATTGAATTTTTGTTTTGGAGAAGTTTAGAGAATGTCAGGTTTTAGGTTTTTTGATGAAAATCTAAGAAATTGGTAGATTAATCGGTTGAAACTTGATATAATCGAAGTATGATAGTTAATACATGTTAATGATCATGTTTGTGGAGGTTTGATGGGGTTTTGGAGCCCTTTAGGATGACTGTTGCGTGACTGAGCTGCTGCTAAAATAGCAGTGTTCGCTAAACGAGTGATTCCTTGCTCAACGAGCTTTCCAGGAACGTTTTTGCTCAGCGAGCAAACCTGTCGCTCAGCGAGCCTGGGACTTATAAGTTTGGTGTTTTTAATTCGTAACTTGAGTTTCAGTTATCCGTTTTTGGTGTTCTTTATATCGATTCGAAGCTAAAAACGTGTAGAAACTAATGATGCTAAAAGATGTAATTTTTAGTCGAATTTTAACCGACTTTTCCGATAAAACGTAATTATGTTAGTTAAGGAATTGTGGGATTGATTGTGGTATAGTGGTTGTTTGGCAAATAAATGCATTTCGTGAAGTGAGTATGAATGCATGTTGATATGAAAGAGTTTGTTGCCGTTTGGCGTAACTGATGCGAATGTGTATGGTTTGTTTGTGATTGTATGAGATGAATGCATAATTATATTGTGAATATGTATGCATTTTCAAGAATGTTGTGGGTCATTTTACATGTGAAACATAATGTATGCATTCTTGTGTTGTGGGATTCTATGTGAATCCATTGTAACATCGTGTGCCCATGTGGGGTGTGAGCGATGATTACAACATGATTGTGTGCCCATGTATGGTGTGAGAAATCGGATTGTGTGCCCGTGTGGGGTGTGAGCAATCCACAAAAATTATGTGCCCGTGTGGGGTGTGAGCAATGAGTGATTTAATCACAAATGATTGTGTGCCCGTGTGGGATGTGAGTAATCCATAAACATTGTGTGCTTATGTGGGGTGTGAGCAATGGGTGAACATCATATGCCCGACGGGGAGTTACTTTAGGTAACGAGCGATGGTTCCAATAAGTTCCTGAGTGAACTTGAGATGATTGAGTCGGTGCCGCATTGCATTTGCATAGAGTCGTGAGTCGGTCTCTATGATTTGCATTTATCATCTATAATTGAAAATTGGTGAATAAACATGAATAATGTATGTTTATGCAGAGTGATATAATTTGGTGAATAAACATGAATAATATATGTTTATGTAGAATGATGTGAAATGGTGAAAGTGTGCATGATGAGTATGCTTGGTTTGTTTATATATATTGTGATGTATATGTGTGATGAGAAATGAATTGTGGGGAGAATATGTATATGTGTATTTTTATGTTAAGATATATAATTATATGCATTGTTATTATGATAATATTTCTCACTCTTCTGTTGTTTTGTGATGCTCTATGAGGCATTGCATAGTAGGTTTGCTGGAGGTCTTTTTGTGAAGTGTGTCTTCATTCTTTTGGTCGGTAGGATCTGATATGTAGCATCGGGTAACTAGGGTTGGCTTGATGCCTTTTTGTGATGCATTTGTATATGTAGTTTGGTGATGAATGTTTATGTAAACATGAATTGTGTGGTGGATCAAACCTGATATATATATATATATATATATATATATATATATATATATATATATATGTATGTATATATGTTTGATGTTGTTCAATGTTTAGTTTCCGTTGTTATTTTAATGTTGAATATGGGTGTAAGGATTAAACCTCTTTGTTGCAAGTTACCCCATTGTTGCATATCGTTAAATGAGCAGGTGTTGAATATTTTAATTTCATGTATAATGTGACATACCTCTCTTATACCATGCTTTAATTATACCCTGATGGAAATTTTAATATGCACCTAAATGATTATTTGATTATTTGGGGTTATAGAAAGGGGGTGTTACAACAATTGTTGACAATGACGCAAAGATTTTGATGTTTTGATGAGATAAAAAATATATTTGAATTTATGATTCTGTTGTGCAAAGTTTTGAATTTAGTGGTGGATGTTACTAAAGAAATTATTATTTTAAAAAGGTTTTGAAAACCCGTGATTACGGAGCAGGATTGTTACTAAGATGTTTAATGACGAATGTGACACCTTTTTACGGTGAACTCTGATTTTTATAAGTGTACTTACCGCGTACATTATGTTGGGTTAGAAGGGTGTTTTTATAACAGTCCAAGCCTTCTGCCCTCCCGACACTATTATCTCATGATCTTCTCTACCCCTCACTAGTAGATTTTTTGCCTTCCGTGGGAATCGAAACCTGTACCCTGGGGTTCAAGTACATGTTCATTCTATTCCCACTACCAATTGAGCTACTAACTCAATTGATAGTGGGAATGGAATGAACATGTACTTGAATCCCAGGGTACATGGTTCGATTCCCACGGAAGGCAAAAAATCTACTAGTGAGGGGGTAGAGAAGATCGCGAGGTAATAATGCCGGAAGCGCAGAAGGCTCAGGCTGTTACAGATCCCATCTCCCCCTTCCTGTTTGTGATTATTATGGAATATTTCCACCGGCTGCTCCAAAGCTTGAAGACTAATCCCAATTTTATTTTTCACCCAAAATGTGAAAAGTTAAATATTATTAATCTTTGATTTGCCGATGATATTTTACTTTTCGCCAGAGGAGATATTGTGTCAATCAGTCTGCTTATGGATAAAGTTAATTCTTTCTCTAACTCTATAGGGCTTATTATGATCATACCTAAGTGTAAATGTTTGTGTGAAGGTGTGAATGATGATGTAAAAATCAGCTCCAATAGAAAACAGGTTTCTACAGTGGTAATCTCCCGTTCAAATATCTAGGAGTTCCTTTGGATTGTAAGAAAATTACAATTAATAATTGCCAAGGTCTTATAAATAGAATGTTGCAAAGATTGAAGCATTGGGGTACTCGTCTCTTATCGTATCCATGCCGAATCCAACTTGTTAAAAGTGTTATTTTTTCTATTTCCAATTACTGGATGCAGATTTTTCTCCTGCCTTAAAAAGTGATTATGCATATTGAAAGTCTTTGTAGGAGAATCATGTGGAATGGAAAGGACATCGGTAGTAGAAAAGCCCCCATCTTGTGGGACCGAATTTGTAATCCAATTGTATCAGGAGGTCAGAACATTATTTCATTAGTTGAATGGAACAAAGCGACTATTGATAATCTTCTTTGGAATTTATGCGAGAAAAAGGACAAGATGTGGATTAAATGGTTGCATGTTTACTATATGAAGAATACAAATACAATGGTGTTCCAACCAAATAATCAGAGCTCTTGGACGGTGAAATCAATTTTCAAATTGAGAGATGAATTATTACACACTATTGATTGGGAGAAAGTTCAGGTTAATGGCAAGTATATCACTCGTAATATGTATGATATACTAAGGGGTCTAAAAAATAAAGTTGAATGGAGAAAAATCTTATTATGTAAATTTGCGCGACCTAGAGCGAATTTCATCTTGTGGTTGACTTGTCACAATAGACTACAGACAAAGGATAAATTGAAGAAGCATGAGATGAATATTAATGATAAATGTGAATTTTGTGAAAAACATGAAAGTACATAACATCTATTTTTTGAATGTGAACTTACAAAAAGATGTTGGAGACAACTATTGGGCATGTTTGGGATTGATCACATACCTGTTGGTTGGAGTGAAGAATTGAAATAGATTATACTTCAAACAAAAGGAAAATGGAGCAGATGTAGCTTGATGAAAATTGTCATATCCGAAATGGTTTATCATATTTGGCGAGTGAGGAACAAAATTATTTTCCAACATGAAAGTAAATATGAGTTAAGTATAGATATTGTCAAGAATGAAGTTATTAGTTGTAGCATGCATAATAGGAAGTTGTTGAGTTTATGTAATCGGTTGGGAGTGGGTCCACATATGGGCTCCCTTTGTCTTTTTTGTAACCTATATTGTAGGATCGGTGTGTAATAACTGTTTTTTTTGTTATAATATATTCTTTATTCCATTTTTTTTAAAAAATAAAAAATCATTTTTAAAAAAAAATAAAAAATCATTTTTTTTAAAAACATTATATAAATATATTTTAATAAAAAAATATTGTTGAAAATTTTTTTTTTTTGAAAAAACAGTTTTTACATAAAAAAAAGTTTTGTTTTTCCTGAAAAATAAAATAAGTCATTTCAATAAATTTAATTCTCAATAAATTAATTCTCCCTTCAGTTTAGGTACTTATCCGAATGATACAAGACACAACTTGTGTATTCAAAAGAGAGAACCAATTTCCCAATAAGCCAAGTCAAAACAAAACACATTCTTCTAAAAGTTTTTCCAAACCATCATCTCATGTCAATAACCCTTCCTAGAGTCAAATGCATTTCACTCTTAAATTCTTTTCCCAAACAAACCTCAACAAACAACATTAAACAAATCCACGCCCAACTAATCACCAACAACCTTAATTCCCCCAAACTCTACGCCAAATTAATCAATCATTACTCTTCCACTTCACCAAACCCTAACTTTCTCTATTCCATCTTTTACTACTTTCACACCCCACTTTCATTTCTCTTCAACACTCTCCTTAAATGCACCCCTCTTAACCACTCAATTCACATTTTCAAAACCCACTTCTCAAAACAACTCATTCATTTTGATCACCACACTTTCAATTTCATCCTTGGTGCTTCTGCTCGTTCCCCTTCATATTCAACGTTAAAATTAGGAACACAATTGCACTCCTTAATCATAAAACAAGGTTTTGGTTCCAATGTTTTAGTTCCAACTACGTTGATTCATTTCTATGCTAACAATAGAGATGTTAAGTCAGCACGTGAGGTGTTTGATGAAATGTCTGACAGAACTGTTGTCACGTGGAATGCTATGATTACTGGTTATTGTTCAGTAAAAGATGGAAATGGGAAAAATGCTGTGGACGGATTGTGTTTGTTTAAGAAAATGTTGAGCGTTGGTGAGAGTCAAGTTAGACCGAATGATAGAACTGTGGTTTGCTTGCTTTCTGCGGCTTCTCAATTAGGTATGATGGAGATCGGTGTTTGCTTACACGGGTTTGCGGTGAAGCTGTTGTGTAAGGTTGAAGAGGATGTGTTTATAGGGACAGGACTGGTTGATATGTACTCGAAATGCGGCTGTCTTGAGAGTGCTTTGTATGTTTTCTGGCGGATGAAATTGAGGAATGTTTTGACTTGGACTGCCTTGACTACCGGGCTAGCTATTCATGGGAGAGGGGAAGAGGCATTGGAGATTTTGTATAAGATGGGAGATGATGGCGTGAGGCCGAACGAAACGACTTTTACAAGTTTGTTGTCGGCTTGTTGTCATGCAGGGCTTGTTGAAGAAGGGCTTCGGTTATTTCGTGACATGGAACCGAAATTTGATGTAGTGCCTCGGATACAACATTATGGTTGTGTTGTTGATCTTCTTGGAAGAAACGGAAACTTGAACGAGGCTTATGATTTTATCATGGCAATGCCGATTAGTCCGGATGCTATGATTTGGAGGAGCTTGCTCAGTGCTTGTAGGATTCATGGGGATGTTGTGATGGGAGATAAAGTGGGGAGGTTTCTTCTAAAGTTTAAAGAGAAGAGTTATGAAGATTTGGCTCATAAAAGTGAAGATTATGTTGCTTTGTCAAATGTATATGCTTCAGCAGAAAGATGGAATGATGTTGAAGTTGTAAGAAAGAAAATGAAGTCTAAGGGTATTTGTAATAAATCTGGTCTTAGCTCAGTTCAAACTTTGAGCAATGATGCATTGTAGTTAACAATTGATATTGGATTATTATTTTATGAAAGAATAGTAGGTTAGCAAGACAATAATTTTGAACAAAAGGTTACTTTCTGCGATTCACGGTTTTTGTTGGACCGTGCTAGTATAAAGGATATATTTGCATGACTATGTTAGTAGGAACCATTTGCTGTAATGATTAAGCAACAAAGCACTTGATTTTGTTACCATTCCACTTTCCTTGGACTGGACCGTGCATTTGTCATGCCATTTTTATTGAGGCTGGCATTGTCTGTTACCAAAGGTATTTTATGAATAGAAAAGTTATCTGGGGGTATCTTAAGTGTTCATGAATTATTGACATAAATACATGTTAGACACACCAAAGTGGCTACTATTTCGAAGCGTTTATGATTTTATAAATTGGTTATGCTTGTATGAGTTTATTAATTTTAATCCAATTCTTTGTTTTTTTCTCTAATTTTTTAATTCTTTTATAAGATTTGAAAACAAGTGCTTCTTTTATACATTACTCTTTTTTATATTTTCTAAGCCTTTTCTCAAATTTCCAATAGAACTGCATTTTCTATTCAAAAAATAGCTTTGTTAACATGACTCTAGACAAGTACATTTTTCGTATCCGATAAAGATTTAATGCAATTTTACAATTTTGATACGGTTTAAATGCACACCATGCACCCGAAACTTATTAAACACACTTTTGCATAGTTGACACACCCCCTTTGGATCTAGTCAATCCCAAGATGTAAGTGGTTGAGCCTGGAGATGTCCACCTTGATCTGACCAAGTCTCAAGGACAGGGACGAGGATCCTAGCCTTGGTCGACCAAGTCTCAAGGGCAGGGACGATGATCCTAGCCTTGGTCGGGTAACGGTCCTCTATGACGCAGAGCGCAATACAAAGTATAACTATATGTGTTCATACCTAAATGTATTTTTGGTCGGGCTATGAAGTCGGATCTTGGGAACCCGGGTTAGGTTATTAAGAGTGGAATGAGGGAGAAATAATGACAATAACTCAGATGTTGTTCATGCTCGAAGTTGTTACATGGCTAAAGCCGGATAGTGTGGAGACGAGTACTGATGATTGACCTAGAATACAAGAGTAGAAGTTGTCTCACTCGGGGTATGAGAGATGATTGGAGCGGGAAGATGAAATCCCAGTAGTCACCACATCCCGAATGCCCTAGGCATTGGAAAAAATGTTGAACATGTTCAACTTGCTTATATTATCCATGTTATTTGCAAAATACGATTGCGCATGTAAAAGAAACATGAAGACCGTGCTCTCACTAAAATCCTCATGTCTTTATCAAAATAAATTGCAATCAACATAACAGGGATATCAATACACTTTTCCTTATATCGGGATAAAGCACCTACTCAGGACTGAACCAGTCAATTTAGTCAAGTCTTTAAAACCAGGATTGCATTTCATCCTTCACCATCACTTCGATCGGAGAAAGAGAATCCAACTTGGTACAATAAGAGAAAATATACTGATTAAAATGAATCTTGAACCAATATTTTGAGTACGAAACCCAGTGAGAGAGAGGAGGATCAACATGAATGTAATAGAAAATAAGATGAACCAGATAAAAAATGAGCCCATGAGTACGAAAGATTTGGGAATGACTACCTCGAATTCAGAAAAGGGCAGGCAAAACCCTATTCTTGTAAACAAACACTTATAGAGTGGGACCATGTCGTCATCAAAAGAACTACATGTTCTCTTCTCCATTGACACCGAATGAACTGACCATCCTGAAGGGTTGCTAAACAGAATGTTAGCATCCCTAGAACAACCTCAGTGCTCAAAACTAAAGAGGTATCTTCCATTATCACATTTATTCAATCATACATCAACGTGCCTGACTGACGTCGAGTACTTAAATGTTTCAACCCCACATCGTAGCTAGGTTCACAACCTATATTTTGAAAGAGGAGTGAAAAAAGTGAAATCATTAAGCAAAATTCTAAATCACTTTTGGTGATATTCTTAGTAAAAGGGAACAAAAATGTTTATATGGAAAACAACTGAAAGTTAAAGTGTTGCAATTGAAAAACAAAGGAAAACAAAATTTGTGTAAAGTACTAAAGTAACCCTTATATAAGAAGGAGGAATAAAATCAACGTGATAGAACATGAGGGAATGGAAAGTTAATAATTATTGGTTCATATGGCACCTTGAAAATACATGTATACTCAAGTGCACTTGAATATCCTAGACTGACATGCCACACCCTAACCTATGAACCTAGAATCACGTGTAAGACATTTGATGAAATCTCTCAATGGTTGGACAAACATTTAATGAAACTATCCCCAAATACTTTTCACTCCTAAACTCGGGTCAGGAACAAGGCATGTCCTACCCAACTTTCAAAAGACTTCTCATGTGTCACGATATAGAAAGCCTAGGGGTAATTGCTCTAGACCAATCCTAAACTCGAAGTTTGGAAAGACCTAATTTAATCATCTCATAAATACCATTATTGACATAGAAATATATATGATTTTTCTAACTCATAACTCACTTCATCTCCATTACTAAAAAACTAATTTGAATATTGCAGTGTCAACCTTACAAATTCATCCCACGTCATATCGACGCAACACTTATCACTTCATTATAGACTTATACCAATAACAGAAAAAATAACCACATTAATATTTTGACAAAAATATTTTGTGAATGTTAAGCTACTGTAGTTTAGTTGAATAAATATTATAATTCAATGATTTAATATTATATATTTATTTTAAAATACTTTATTTTAATTTTATAAAATAATTTAAAAAAAAATTTAATGGTACTCAACCAAAATTCGTGAATAATTAAAAATTATCAAAATAATTTATAGATTTTTTTTCAATACGTGTAAGATATTTTTTAAATTTGAGATTGAGAGAATATTACAAACAAAATAATAGTTGCTAAAGAAACAGCATTACCTTTCCTTTTGACGGAAAACATTTCTGCCTCAAAATCTAAAAATCAAAATTTAACTCTTACTTCTTTATCCCAGCATTCCAATTTCATTCCAAACAATCACAACAACTCGCAAGGTATGTCTTATTTCTTAGATTCGTTTTTCTTTCTACCTTACCAAAATTAATTACCAATCCAATTTCTAGGTTTTTCCATTGCACTTTATCTCTCACGATTTCTAAAATTGCTTAAGAAATTATACTACCATTTAAGAGAATGAGCAGTTGAGTTGATTTTAAGGATAAAATGAGATATTTATACTTAGATTGAAGGAGTAATTGCTGAAAATGATTCCGTATAGTTTTTTCTTCTTCTTCAGATTAGGTACTTATCCAAATGTCTGATTCTGTTGGTGAGATATTGATAAAATTAATTCTTTCTCTAACTCTATAGGGCTTATTATGATCATACCTAAGTGTATATCAACTGATCTCTATCTAGAATACACAATTCATGAATGGTTTTTATTTTTAGAGACAAAAAACAGCTTCTCTTCTATATTTAAATCCTAATGTAAATATAATAGCAATATTTGTAGGTTATTACCACCACATGACTCGATTAAACCTAACAATTCAAATCAAAATTAATAAATTTACTCCTTTAAAACGGTCTGAAGAGGCAAAGAACTTTCAACTTCTTTAGCAGAATTCGCTTCAGCAACTACCTTAGACAAACCAAACATCTGCAATTGATCCAAAACCATGCTATATCAGTAAATGACAATGCAGATAAGATGTAACACAATATCTTATAGGTACAAAGTACAAACCTTTTTAATTGTTTTCTGAAAGCAGGTTTTGTGTTCATCCATAGAAGCATGAATAAACTCGTCAATGTGATCCTTTATATCCTCCAAGAACGCGGCTTCTTCATGCTTTTTCTTTCGACATGAAGTTGCAACTGCAGCAGATGAAGGCTGCTTTTCAGCTTGGCTTTTTTGTGTGTCCATGCTCTCTGAGATTCCAATATCTGTAACAAGTTATAGCCTTATGATAAGAAGTTTTCTACAACTATATTCTTAAGATTTAGGGTTCAACCAAAGACTACAAAACTAGAATAAAAGTGAAAAGATAAGTTCTCAAATTTTCTTCATAGCTTCTCTTCAAGACAAAAAGAGTTTAAATACAAGCAAAACTCTAATGGGTCAAAGACCAAATAAAAAGGCTAGGCCCAATACAAACAAGTGACTTAAAATAAAGAGATACTTATAATTAATTTAGTTCATAATTTTCCATCCATTTGGGTTTGTTTCTGATTCTAATGGGCCTTGCATCATTACTCACCGGCCCAAAAACATTCTTGTCCTCAAGAATGGGAGTATGAGGAGGCGAAGAGTTTACCCCGCACCCCCCAGTTATACCTGTACCCCCAGCAATTTTTTTTTGACCAAAATGCCCTCATATAAATAGTTACTAATTCAAATTCACTTTCCATTTTTACCATTCTTCCAAAAGTTACAGAGAGAAAAAAATTTTCACTTTTCGTACGTGTTTACCGGAAGACTACAAGTAAGTCTTCCGGAATGAAAAATTATGTACCGGAAGAGTTTGTAAAAGTCTTCCGGTACCGGAAGACTTTATGAATGTCTTCCGGAATGGTTTAAATGACTACCGGAACACTTCATCAAAGTCTTCCGGAATGTTGTTTTGAAAATTGCCTACCGAAAGACTTTGTTGAAGTCATCCGGAATGGTTTCGTGTGTACTGGAAGACTTGAAGAAAGTCTTCCGGAAATTTAATTTTTTTTTTATTTATTAAATAATTGTTTTTCTGTTTTTTTTCAGTGGTGCGATCACGCGGCAGAGATGGGAGGATTCCAGTGCGATCGATGGGACGGGGCGAGACGAGTAGGTCACGCACAAATGATGCTGGTACATCTGCAGCTGCAGCTGACCCTGTGGGATATCCTGGTGGTCTGTACGATACCAGTCTTTTGGTTTCGTACGAGCATCACGTGGCGAGACGTGTATGGTTGGGTGAGGTAATGAAATTATAATTATTTAGTTTTGAATAATAACCGAAATTATATAATTTGTTTATCTAATTTGTTTAATTTTATTTGATTTCAGGAGAGGGGGGCGAAGAAGGAACTGAAGGTGGCGGGACATGGGTTGAAGTTGACCCAGATGGTTCCACAGCAGCTTCCACCGGAGATTGAGGGTATCATATCTAGATCCGGTTTAGCTTCCTTACAGAGATCGAGTTTGAAGAAGATTGATGCAAACTTGGTTTCTGCATTTGTGGAGAGATGGCATATAGAGACATCTTCATTTCACCTACCGTTCGGTGAAATGACGATTACTCTCGAAGATGTGGCATGTCTGCTTCATTTGCCTATTAGGGGGTATTCTGGAACCCTCAACCCATCAGTGAGGAGTTAGCCATTGAGTGGGCTGTTGACTATCTTGGAGTGACATCGAGAGTGACACTTTTCCAGGTTCGTGAGTGCAGAGGATCGTACTTCAAGATAGAGTGGTTATATGATCGATTCGTAGAGCATCGAGCAGCTTCATCATGGGCATTTGCGACCCGATGTTATTTGATGGTGTTAGTGGGCTGCACCATCTTTGCGGATAAGTCATTTACACTCGTGGAGGCGCGATACTTGGCATTATTTAGGGACCTGGATGCGTTGTCCACCTATAGTTGGGCAACAGCTGCATTGGTGACATTGTATAGGTTTCTTGGAGATGCGTCTATGTTTAGTTGCAAACAGCTTGGTGGTTATCCGACTCTCCTACAGGTATATATTTAAATTCAGTTTATTATGTTAAAGTTATATATTAAATTTAGTTTATTGATTTTCTTTTAATTCTAATTTTAATTTTATTATGTTCATTATGTTCTATTTAATTATTATGTTATTGTTTTTTTAACAGTGCTGGATTCACGAGTATTTTCCTACACTTGGGAAAAAAGGAGAGAATTGGATACCTGCTCAGAACTGTGGACTCCCGCGAGCGATGAGGTGGACGTACAAACAGGGGGCGTTAAAGGTGGATGAGTTGCGACCCATTATGGATGAGCTGACACCGACTGATGTCATATGGAGGTCGTTCGAGGATCATAGAGTTCATCGTCGTTTTGATGAGATTTCTCGATTCAGGGGTTGTTTGAGGTGGGGAGATACTATTGTTCCATACATGCCTGACAGGTGTCTTCGACAGTTTGGATACCGTCAGTCCATTCCACCTGCACCCATTGATCCTAGGATGGCTGGTGACATTGATGTTGAGTGGATTAGTTACACCCAGAGCGCTGGCCAGGTGATTCGTTCTGCTGCACGGGCGACTATCCCATTTGAGGTAGAGGATGGATACCTTGAGTGGTATTATCGTGTTTCGCATCCTCGATTGGTACCTCCTACCTATGATGAGCCGCCAGTTGCATCTATTCCTGAGTACGATGCGGGACCATCTGATCCTGCATGGGGTTCTGTGTCCACCTTGATTCATCGCTACCTTCAGCAGAATGCAGCTGAAGAGGATGATCCACATTTTGCTGATCTGTTTGCAGCTTTACGTATTGCTCGTTCACAGTGATGTATAGTTATGTTTATGTCATATTATTTCTTAGACTTTGTTTCTTAATATATTGACATTTGAACTGATATTTATGTTATATGTCATTTATAGTTTTTATGTTATATGTTATTTAAGTGAAAATAAAAATGAAAAACATAATGAAATTAAAACATATAATATAATTCATGAATAAAAATGAATAACATAGTTTATAATTTATAATGAGTTTGTAATATAGGCGTAAGTTGTTGCCAATGTTGTAGACGCGCAGCAAATCCTACCATCCACGATGTTGCTGCTGGAGAACGAAAGTTCCTCCAATCTGTTGTCACTGGTGGCAATGGAAATCCTTCTTTCATGTTAACCTATATTCAAAATTAAACAATACATTATTTAATGTTACTCAAATAATTTACTAATAATATCAAATTATAACAATGTTTACCTGAATCCAATGATTTGAGTTTACAAATCCAATGCAATAAAATGAGACATTGGGTGAGAATGTAGTTGTCATGGGGAAGAAAGTCAAACATTCGACTCCTAGACAGACAAGTACCACGTTATACCGATTCGCAATCACGTAACCCATATCTGGTAGAGTCAACCATTTCTCTATTGGTTGAGAACCACTTCCCTCTATCTTCAAAGAATCTCTCACTTCAGCTAACCGATCAGCAAATAAATTGGCATATAAAGCTGATCTTTCATTATGTATAATTTCCAATTCTAATTCCCGACGAACCATTGGCCAACCATCTTCGGCATAACCCCGCAATGAAGCAATCACTCTAAATCCACAATTACCATCTGACATTACGTTGACAACGTCATCAATAAATGACCTAATATGATAAGGAAATTGAAGGATGAACCGTTTAGATGACTGTGAAGTTTGTGTTAATTTTAACTTCTTTTTCACAGGTTGTGATGGTTGAGATGGTTGAGATTTCTTTTTTGAATTTTGTGATGGTTGAGATTGTCGTTGTGAAGATTGTGATGCTTGATCAACATATTCATGATACGAAGGATCCCTGTAAACATCATACCCTTCAGGTTTTTTGTCTTTTTTCTTGACTCCACCTTTTGTCTTTATTTTTTCAGGTGGTGCTAACAAAGAAGTCGTTGTGGGAAATGCAAGTTCATAAACCCTACTATGTAATGCCCTTCTTCCAACAACATCTTGTGACCTATACCTTTTCCATAACTCATCCATTGCAGATTTCATACCCACATCTGATTCCTCATCTAAGTCTTCTTCCAACTTAATTTCCATACTTAGTTTCCTCCAATGTACATGCACAGCCTCAATTGGTATCGGAATACCACTAATTCTATACCCTGCCAACTCACACGCGCAAGGTAATCCATAGGTGGATCTAAGAGTACATCGGCATCTGTCTTTGTTAGTTCCAATATAATCAACTCTCTTTAACTCTTCAGCAACGCGCCTCAATGCAGCTCGCGACACTGAAGTACGTAAATATGTGTAAAATGGACTTGAATGGACATGTGCAACTTCATACACACTCTTTTGAAAAGAAGCTCGAATGTTGCTAATTTGTATCTTTAAGTTGTCATTCATGGCCTCCCAACATTTGACCATGTCACCAATACTGTTACCCAACTGTAACACCCCAAATTTGCCCTCTTATTTTTAAGCATCATATCGCATCATGTTCATCATATTCATATCATTTTCATATTTTTTGCGTTGCATCATTAGCATAGAAAAATGAAGCATAACATTCATTGTGGAAGCATAGCATATGCTAGCAGTGATTTCAGTGCGGTAATCTGAGGCAAACAGACGGTTGACCTAATCTTGGTCAAACTACCAAATGTTCCTTCAGTTGCAAATTATCTGTCTCAGTGGACTATGTCCCAAGAATGGCATGTCCAAAATTCGAGTTGTTGTGTGTGAAAATTCTCTGGTTATCGAACAGTGGATTGTGAGAAGGTTGGTTCAGTTCGTCTTGATTAAGGATTCATCAGTTCATCAGTGATTCATCTGAGAATTTATTTTTTTCAGTATGAATTCAAGTTATCAGGATAATGTTCAGACAGATTTCAAATGATTGTGGTATAAGTGGCAAGTTGTGTAGTTGGTTCATTAGAGGCTGTTTCTCATCAGTGGCTTGTGAAGGAAAATCGGGAGCTGATTGTGAGCTTAAAACAAAAAAAAACAAAACTCCATCCATTATCCACTTTCCGATTATCCGTTTCTATCCATTTTTAATACTCGATCCATAATCCATTATTTTCGATTTCTATTCATTTTTTCAAATTTATTTCACAATACCATACCATTTATCATTAACACCATTATTTTCTTTTGACCATTACCATTACCAAAAATACGTTTAAAAAATCTATCAATCCATTATCCAAATAAACATTTTTTTTCTCATGTTCCAATTTATTTCTCTATTATCCATTTTTTTTATTTTTTATTTTTAATAACCATTTCCCAATTATCATCAATAATCTAATTCTTTTTCTTATGTCCATTTATTTTTTCTTTTTCCATTCTTCATCACAAAATAAATATAAATTCTAGAGCCCATATATTTTATCATTAAATCCATTTATTTTCCATTTATAAAGCATTTTTTTGAAAAAAATAAAACAAAATTTTTGGCCCTTATCCCCATCCGTACATACTCTTCCCTTCAAGCCACTTCACATCACTTCATTATCAGCTAGCCCACAAAAATCACGCACAGCACATACACAAGAGAAAAAGTTCTCATAATAAGAAAAAGTCCTAACAGAATCCATAACATAATTTTTCTTTCACAATATAACAGTTTTTCATTGATTTCCATCAGGGACAAAAAACCAATTCATTCATATTCACTCTTGGAAAAACCTTCAATCAAGAAAAATAACAGAATAACAGAAAAAGAGCTCTCATAATAACTGAAACAGAATCCTAACAGAATAAGAATAACAGAGTTTCACTTTCCTCTTCTTCTTGATAACTCTCTTCAATCATAACAGAATGGGAGGATCACAATAACAGAAAAAAATCTAACAGAATTACAAAAAAAGAGAATTCGAGAACTCTCACCAATCTCTCTCTCACCAATATCTCTCTCACCAATTCTCTGGAAAAAAAACTTCAACCAATTCTTCAATCTTCATCAACTTTCTTCACAAATCTGGATCGAATTCTTCGCAATTCCATCAACTCCTTTCTCAATCTTATTCCATTAGTCTTCGGTCTTCATCGCAAATGGAATAGCAGCGATTCTGTAATCACGAATCCGCTTCAGCATTCATCTAGCATCATCTTCATCAGCTTCATCAGCTTCACGAGTTCGACTTTGATCTTGAATCTGCACCGCAACTTTTTGGCAATTCGCTTCTGCTTCTTTGATTAGACAAAGTCCTCGCAGTACTGTCAATTTACCTGCAACCACATTCAACAAGCGGATTACGAGTCAACATCAGCAAGCCGAATCCGCAAAAAGAGAAAGAAGATTCAAATCCGCAAAAGTTGAAGAAGTGAAGCACTTACCGAACCGAGATTAGCTCACACATCGTCTGCGGCATCGTCGAGTAACAGGTACACTTCCGATTACTTCGATTTGCTGTGAGTGCTAGCTGTGTTGCGATTGTGTTGAATCTGGTTGCGTTCGTGATCCGTATTGTTGAGAGTTTTTGTTTCGTTTGAATCTGAGTTTGTGAAAGGGATAGAAACAGGGATGAATGGTGCTAATTTCATAGTTAGGTTCGGATTATCCGGCTAGAAGAAGTTTAGGCTAGGAGCTGTTTCGAATCGAGAGGGAGATGGAGTTTGTTTATGGTGTTTGTTCGGAGCTGACGGCGGAGAGTTTGTGATGGTGGCGGCGGTAAGTTAGGTCATGGAGAGGTGAGGGAGGTTTTAACGAAGAGGGAGGTTTGACGGGGAAGGAGGTTTCGGCGGTGAGTGAACGGTGAAGATGAATAGGAGGAGAGCAAGGATGAAGAAGGTGATGGCTGTCGGCGGCGGTCCTTAGGGTTATGAAAGGGGAGGATTGTGGGAGAGAGAGAGGAAGATTGTACTGACTGTTGCTGTATTGTGTGCCTTTAGAATATTTGTTTAAGAAATATAATATGTTTAATTTAGTATAATGTTTAGAAAATGTTTAGGGAATATAAAGAATTAATTTAGTATATAATGTTAGTTAATGTTTGTTTAGAAAAGTAGAATGTTAATTAGAATAATCTGTTAGGGAATATAAAAACTTAATTAGTATAATAATGGTTTAGAAAATAGAAAGAGTTTAATTAGGATATTAATGTTTAGAGATTAGTATAATTGTTTGGAAAATATGAAAGGATAGAGATTAGTAATTGATTAGAAACGATTAATTAGGAAATATAATTGTTAGGAAAATTGTTTAGAAAATAGAGTCGATTAGTTAGCATAATTGTTAGAATAATTTGTTTAAAAAAATAGAATAGATTTTAGAAAATAGAATAGGGTAATATGTTAATAATTGTTTAGATATTTGTTTAGAATAAAGAATAGAATAATGATGTTAGAAAATAAAAAGATTTTAATTAGTTGAGATTAATTAGGGAAAAACTATTAGAAAATAGAATAGTTTAATTAGTTAACTTTTCTTTTAGGAAAATATAGTAATTAAAAAAAAGACTGTTAGGAAATAATATAAAAATGTTTAGAAAATTGTTTAGAAAATATAATGGAGTCTAGTTGATATTTGTTTAGATAATTGTTAAGGATAGTAATGGTTTAGAAAATAGAAATAGATTAATTAGGATATTAATGTTTAGTAATTAGTATAATTTTGTTTAGAAACATAAAAAGAATTAATTTGGATAATTTTGTTTAGAAATATGAAAAGATAAAAATTAGTATAATGACTGTTTAGAATATTGTTTAGGCTTAATTAGATAATAATTAATTAGAATATTGCTTAGGTTTAATTAGTTAATGAATTGTTTAGAATATTGCTTAGGTTTAATTAGTTAATAGATTGTTTAGAAACTATAAAATGTTTAATTAGTTAATGCAATTGTTTAGAAAACATAAAAAATGTTTAGTAAGTATAATAGATTAATTGTTATAATGTTTAGATAATCTGTTTGGGAATAGGAATAGATTGATAAGATAATTGTGTAGAATATATTGATTAGTATAATAATGGATTAGTATAAAGATTAATTAGGGGAATAATAAGGTTTAGAAAATATAGAAATATGGAATTAGTTGATAATGTTTAGGGAATGTAAAAATGATTAATTAGAATAATTGTTTAAAAATTGTTAGAAAATAGATAGAGTTTAAGTAGTTGAATAATGTTTAGATAATTTGTTTAGGAAATTTAAAGTTTAATTAGAATAATGATGGTTAGGAAATAAAAATGTTTAGGTTAGTTAATAATTGTTAGGAATTTAATATAAAGTTTAATTAGTATAATGATAATTGTTTAGAGAATAAAAGGAGTTTAAGGAATTGTTTTGTGTGTTTGGACCTGAGCCTAAGGTCCTATTCGCACCCCCCAACTTTCAGCCCATGGCAACTCAGCCTAAAACTTTTGTTTTTCGCACCTCTACCATGCAGCCATGTATTTCAGCACATACTGGGCTTACCAGCGTGCTATTCGTACCCCCTGCCTTGCCTGGCCCATTCGAATTCACTTTCAGTCCACAATGCATACACCTCCCTCTCATTTCTTGTAATTCTCTTTTCTTCACTTAATTCTTTTTTTTATTCAGTTTGCTTTTAATCCATTAAAAATAGAATAAATCATCCAAAAATTCTCAAATAAATCATAGATGTTCCTTTGTGTCTCTAAAATTTTGTAACATTTTTATTTTATTTTTTCATTGATTAGCGTGCCAGAAATAAATCTCCAATGTATATAGCTTCATTTGCTTCATTTCTTGACCAGCCTGTCTTGTTGATTTTCTATAGACTTCAATATTTGGAGTTTTGATCCCATTCTTTTTGCATTGTGTTCCTAAGATCTTCTAGTTTTCATGTGATTTTTCTCAGAATTTTTAGGAATTTATTTCTTGAGTTTTGATCTGGTATCTTGTGATGTAAGTTTTCTGTCCTAGCTTGTGTTTATACATTCATTTGACCTAGTTCCTTTCTGAATTTTTGCAAATCCTTTTGGCAAGTTGATATAATGTGTTTCATGATCATTTGGTTTCAGTTGTAGAATTTTTAGATGGCTGGTTGATTATTTATGGATTTTTGTTCTCACCTTGTCCCATTTTGCTTCTTTTGGTTCATTAGATTTCTTATAGGCTTAGAAGGGCACTTGTGCCAACTTCTTCTTCTCATTTGGGGTTCCTTTGGTGTATGGGTACCTTCCTGGTCCTAGGATAGGTCTTGGTTCTTCTGAATTTTTGAATTTGCTTTATATTCAAGTCATTTGTTTCTTTAAGTGTTTAAATTCCATCTTTTGGTTCCGTTGCTTCAATTTTGATATCATTTGGTATTGTGTGACTTCTCTCTTCATCTTGCTGGACTCTTAAGCCATTCTTTATGTCATTTTGATTCTGGTTTTGAACTTTATGCTTGTATTTTGTGTGTTTTGTATTACATTTTTCTTAAGTGTGCATTTGTTTCCATACGTATCCATATTGCTTCGTTTTAAGTCATAAGCTTTTCATCTTTATTTCTTTGAGTTGAATTAGCATTAAGCATTTGTTTACTTCATTTCACTTCTGATTGTTGGATGATGTTATGTTAATTTGTTCATTTTTGTTCACTTGTGCATGCTAACCTTGCAGGGGCTATGGTAAGTGTGAGATGTGGGAATTGAGTTCCACATCTCTAATTCTTATCTCTTCCTTTTATGTTTATGTGAGCTAACTCTCTTTTGTTGGGCCTAGGCCTTTCTCATCCCTTCTTCTATCTTCTTCTTCCTTCTTCATTAGGATAGAAACCTCACTAACCCTTAGGACATCCATGCATGTGAATACTTAGGGTTATTTTAGTCCCCCTTTAGAATTTTTCCTTTGAGGTCCTTTTGGTTCTTCTTCTCTTCTCATCTCATAACTCTAAAAAACACTTTAATAAATCTGAAGTGATACATTGATCCATAGCCTTATTCCATGAGGTATGCTTGTAGTCTTCCCATCTTGGGATAGTACATGTTTACCTTGTGATGCACAAGTCTGATAAAGGTATCTTCTTCATAAAAGAAAAGCTAAAAAACACTTCTTCATGTGAATAATCAAAACACCTAATAAGTAAACAATTTAGTGAGCCTAAGCCCTAGTCTTTGGGTTCAAGTTTTGGGGATCTTCTCCTTACTTGAGTGTGCTTGTTCTATTATTCCATCTTGGAATGTAGCGACAAGTGCACATTCCATTGGTGAGAGCTTGAGTTCACTTCCTTGTGACACATTCATAAAAGCTTCTAAAAAACACAAACAAACAATAAACGTCTTTCCTTAGGGAATTCTTTTCTCACCTCATTCACTCTGTACGCGAACTTGCTCCTACTTGTCATTTTGCAAGACGGTAACGCACTCGTCGTCCGAGCCTGCAACACCTGAGCATTGACATAGGCAGTTCAAGCTTTAAGACACAAGCAATTTCTTTGCTACCCCTAGTTAGACGAACTACGGCGTCTCTGATCCTCATTTACCCCGATGAGGTACGTAGGCAGTGGGGTAGGGCCCATTCGAGCACAATCTTTATTTTCCCTACATTTTTCCTCTTTGTTTCATATTCATTGCTTTTCTCAGTTTCTTTTCCAGTTCCAGTTTCTTTTCATTTTCATTTCTTTGCCGCAGTTTTCATATCCTCACCCTTTGAAACAGTTTTCTTTGCAAGCGTGGATCCCGTCGGGTACGGCGGACGATCTGGGTGCTAATACCTTCCCAGGTCGTAATCGACTCCCGAGCTCAGTCTCTTTGGTTCGTAGGACCTGTGTCCTTCCTCTTTCTTTCTTCTGGTTTGTGCAGCATTACCATTCCCTTTCTTCGGGATAAAAATGCCTGGCTGGCGACTCTAACCTTTTCCGCGCCACTTTCGCGTTTGTACTATGATGAAAATCCCGGGAGCGACACCAACATCTGCTTTAACTTCCAATGAGAAGACTCAACCCTATAATAATACATATTTAAACTAAGTAAGAAAAATAAAAAATTCACAAAAAGTATATTTTGGGATCTAAAACAAAACATACCGATTAGTCGTCGTGTTACCCATATGTAGGACTCGATTAATCCATGCGCAAACAAACCTTTGTCTATGTGGTGTCAACCATGTGTCGTTCACGTACTCAAAAAATTTAGGACAATCAACACACTCTTGCTCAAGTTCTTTTAAATGTTGTGCATACTCAACCTCATCACTAGCCCATACAACATCCGTCCATAATTTGCCAATTGACTCCTGCTTATTAGGATCCACTAATAGTTTCCTTTTTGCACCAACATTTTTGTTAATGTGAAACTGACATAGCAAATTATTTGTCTTCGGAAACACGGTTTCAATGGCTTTCATCAAAGCAAGATCTCTATCTGTCATCATAACTTGTGGAAATAAATCTTTTTTCACAAACAATTTTTCAAACTTATCTAACACCCAACAAAAAGTCTCAGTCTGCTCAGACTCAATATACGCAAATGCGACAGCAAAAGTCAACTCGGTAAATGTCATTCCAACAATTTCAAACAAAGGTTGTCTGTATTTGTTTGTCTTATAAGTGCTATCCATAACTAACACAATAGGAAACATATTCAACAACTTAACTGAATCTGGATGTGCCCAAAATATATCTTTAATAACTTCAGAGTCATCTCTTTTTCTACTCCAATAAACATAACCTGCAGCCTCGATAAGCTTAAACAAATGTTGTATCTCACTTCTAGGACCTCTTATCTCTTTTTCCATCATACTCTTTTGCTTGTATATTTGTGTGATACGAGTGACACAATCTGGATCAAGCTCGTACAAGGAATGCAATATATTTCTGGGTGCAACCTTTCTCTTTGTTAAATCAGCAACATGTTGCTTCTGATCCGCTGTCAACCTACCAACAAATGAGTGACCTTCTAATCTATCGGGTAAATCATGGTTATGAACGCCACATTTTACATCAATCTTCCATCCAGATCCATCTTTTGTCGGAATCGACCTGATCTTAAATGGACATCCACATTTTTTCGTCGCACTTTCTATTCCACTACGAATATCCTTGTATTTCCCACCTTTATCGCAACCAAATATTATTTTGTTCTTTCTTCCTCTCTTGCCTGTTTGTGTATCTGAACGAGTGATGACGACCGTCACTTTATTTCGTAATCCGGTGTCTTTGACCCATCTTATCACCTCTTCTCGTGTACCAAATATCTCTGTCGTTGTAAATACATCTGATGTATTCACACATATCGGTTCTTTTTCGTGTAAAGGTACTGCACCTACAAAATAAAAATATTTTTTTAAAAAAATGAATTAAAAAAACTTAAATAATAAAAAAAAAAATCAAACCGGAAGACTTTATGAAAGTCTTCCGGTATTGTGCTCTTACAATACCGGAACACTTACATAAAGTCTTCCGGTACACATATTCATTGCTACCGGAAGAGTTAATAAAAGTCTTCCGTACCGGAACACTTTTATTAAGTCTTCCGGTGTATAAACATCATAATACCGGAAGACTTACATTAAGTCTTCCGGTATGTTAATTTACGTACCGGAACTCATTGCCAAAGTCTTCCGAGACGTATATTTTTGGACAAATTTTTACTATAATCTGACGGTCTGACACAAATGGTAAAAAAAAAAAAATAATAATAATATAATAAAATAATCTAAGGTTAAAATGAGCATTTTTTAAAAAATGTGGGGGTACAGGTATAGGTGGGGGGTGCGGGGTAAAATCTTCATCGGAGGTAAGGAGGGGTTGAAACAATTAGCCCATGTGGCTGGCCCAGATACATTGGCGGAAGGTGAAAAAGGTGGCTGCCTTGGCTCATGCGGGACAGCTGGTGTGGGGTTGGAGAGAGAGGGTGCATGTGGGACAGCTGGCGGGGAAAGGTATGCATGTGGGGCAGGTGGCACATGAGGAGGGCAAGGTGTCAAGGGTGAGGTGGCGAAGGAATATGGGAAGGGTTTGCATGCGGAACATGTGGCAGGGAAGTGGAGGATAGAGGTGGGTGTGTTACAGCTGTGGTGCATTTTCTAGAGTCCCACAAAGCTGTATGGGGCAGAGAGTTGTCAAGAGAAAACGTGTCTTTTGGGTTAGCTCGTCGAAAGCTCGTCGAGAGTGAAATTGAAGACAGGTTCAATGACTTACCCGAAAGCATATTCCTTCACATATTGTCTTTTTTAAACATCAAAATTGCAGTTCAAACCTGCGTTTTATCCACAAGATGGAAGGATCTCTGGAAACGTATTCCCGCTGTTACATTGCATTCTTCAAACTCTCGAGCTTGCAAGAAATTTATCAAATTAGTTTCTAAGGTTTTATCTCTCCGCGATTCCTCTATCTCACTGCAAACTTTTGATTTTAAGGGTGTTTATGGTAACTGTGTGCCTGACGTCAAAAGGATTGTGGATTATGCTCTTTCACACAATGTCCAGCGATTAGGACTTTGTATCAATGGTGACATTGCACAAATTCCACCAACCCTGTTTTCATGTCAGACTTTAACATTTCTTAAACTTTCTGTTTTCCATAGCGATCATGAAACATTGTTTCCTAAATCGCTCAGTTTGCCGGCATTAACTAACTTGCAGCTTGGCAATTTTACATTTGGTGTTGATGATAATGACCATGCCGAGCCATTTTCAAATTTTAACCGGTTGAATAGTTTGCTCATTTGCAATTGTACCGTGACGGGTGCACGAACACTTTGCATATCAAGTGTGACACTTGTCAATTTAACTATATATAATCACAAATACATCTTTTACGGCATTGATCTATGCACTCCCAGTCTTTGTAAGTTAGTTTTTGCCGGGTACTCCTTATCAGAAACTATCGGGAAGCAATGTTTCTTCTCTTAGACATGTAGATATTGATGCAGCAGTATCTCCGTATAAAGAGGAGCCTCCTTTGCTTCCACTCAGTTGGCTGCTAGAGTTTTCTAATATAAAATCGTTGACCGTCACTCCAGCTACTCTTCAGGTACCTTAACTTACCGTGTTTGAAACTATTTTTTACTTTCTTCTTAAGATGATTTATTTTATTTATTAATTTTTAAGTTCAAGAAGAAATTATATTTATATAAGAACTATTTTAATAGTATCTCCGATTAGACTAATTCACTTACATCCCTATTTGCTTAGGTTCTCTACTTAATTCCTAGTCTGTTGAAGAGTAATCTACATTTGTTTGGTAACCTGAAGTCATTGAAAGTGAGAATGGAAGAAATTTTTTATGGATTTCGTATGACAATAAGGGGTGTCAAGTTACCGAAAGCCAAGTCACAGAGAGAAGCTGCTAGGATACGAAAAGCATTTAAAGATGGATCGGAACCATCTCCCATACCTGATGGAATAGTGGAGTTCTTGCTTAAAAATTCACCCTTAGCAGAAGTTGAGTTTATAGATAGGCGGCCTTATGAAGAGAAGAGATTATAGATCCCACAAGGGGAAAGCCTTAACCGGATGTGTGTAACAGGAAAGCCCGAAAGCTGTTCCCATCCCTGTCGTGGGAGATGCCCACCATCTCTCCTTTATATGGCCTGCAGTGTGTTTGAGGTATCTTGCATATTGTAACCGTTGGTGGCCACTTTGACATTTCGGGGTCAGCTGGTTTGCAATTATGTTCCAGTTTGGTGTTGTATTTTTTTCAGGTGCAGTTTGCTTCGTTTTGTATTGGAATTGTTTGAATTTTGTTGTTTTTGAGACTGCCGTCCCTGTGCTGAATCTGGTTGTAATATCTGAGGCATTGCTTGTGCTTCTCTTTAATAATATATAGTTTCTTGTGTCTTTAAAAAGAAAAAAGAAGAGATTTTTATAATCGATTTGTTCTTGTTTTCTTCTCTGTTTCTGATTTTCAATGTCTTTTAGGTCATAACTTCTTGGTAGTCGATAAATGTGTTATTTTGTGTTTTTTTCTTGTTATGTCATTCCATATAAATGTATTAGTTTTTTTTTTTTTTCAAATAACAAAGAAGTCAATTCATTTTAAGTTATGCGGAGTGTTTTATTTTTATTTTCTTTTATTACTAATTTCCGAGTCACTTAAAAGATTGTCTCAAAATTTTATATTTTTCAACAAGTCATTATGAAACACTTCTATAGGAAATTGGGTCTTCTTCAATTTGTTCTCCATCATTCTCTTATTTCCTCTCCATCTTTTCCCTAGGTTAGTATGTTTCTTTTAATTTTACTCTTTTTTATTATAATTTTTTTAATAAAAAAATAAAATTAAGAGAATGAGAGTAAATTACGTTATAGAAAAAAAAAAAAGTAAAGATTCATTTTAGTCCCTCACAAAAATTGGAGAGTCTAAATTAATCTTAAGAAAAAAAAGTCCATATTAAATCCTTTACAAAATTTAATTTTTCAAACGGGTTCTTTTTTCTAATTTTGAACCGTGACTGGACTATCCCATGTGTATTATCCCATGTGTATTATTTTTTCTTACGTAAACTTATTATTTTTATTTTCAATTATTTTTAAATTTAATTTTAATTAGTCATAAAAATCTGAAGAAAAAAAATCAAAATTTTGCAACAAGGGTTGACAAATAATCACTTAGTTAATGCATAACTATCGCTAAACACTAAACAAACATATTTTTATATGCTTTAACTTACAAATAACACTTATATCAACATAATTTCTTATTATTATTTTAATTAATAGCAATACTTAATACATTTTGATCTCTAATAAAAGAATATTATTTAATCCCTTATAAAATTTAATTAGATTTTGATCCCTAACAAAAGAAATACACTATTCAATATCTTAAGAAATACATCATCTAAAAAATACACATATGTTCAATCATATATTATAGTACCATCACATTAAAATCAGATGACAAAAATTCTATATTACCATCACATACATTATAGATGTACCATCAAATTCAAAATATTATAGTACCATCAAATTCCAAAACATTGTATAAATAAATAGAAGTTCAAAATCTAAAACATCTAATATCACCAAAATAAACAAAACAAATACAACTTAAAAAAACATTTGATAATTCCATCAAATCCCAAACACAAACTAAATAAAGTAGAAGGAAACGTCAAATTGACCGCCATTGTGTAAATCCAGGAGTAGACATGAATCTAGGACTATCCGGTCCAATTTGTGGAGGTTGAGATGAAAGTGGAGGGCGATATGGAGGTGTTGGTGGTTGGATTGATGAAGTTCCAATTGTTGAATGACGTGAAATGAAAGGTGGTGGTGGTGGCCTAATAGAATGAGATGGTGGTGGCCTAATAGGATGAGGCCTTACAAATGGTGATTGTGGTAATTGCTGCTACATAAAGATTAACATAACATTATATTGAAAAAAAGTACAAGAAAAAATAGAAGTGACAAATTATTACATGAGTTTGTGACAAATTCTCCATATTTCTTGTTTTCTTTGCTACCTCTTTGTTCTTTTTCACATATCCTGGTTTTGGAGGTCCTTTGCATGTCTTTTCATAATGATCGGTTTCACCACACTTTGGGAAAGTCACTTCATATCTTCTTTTAACCTTGCGTGTGTCGTTCCCAGGCATATCTTCTGAAATTGTATCTTTCCTTCTATGCTTTTTTGGTCTGCCGATAGGTCTTTTCAACTTTGGTGGTTCTGGCTTAGGATGCTCTGTAATTTTTCAATATTCTTGGCTGTCGAATATAGTGATCATAAATAACATTCAAAGCTTCCATTGTGAGCCACCAATGCACATAATTCTCGGGCTTCTCGACCTTATATGCTATAGTTGCAATGACATGAATACAAGGCATGCCAGACAATTGCCACATTTGACATGTACATATCCACAAACCCAAGTTCACACCAAGGCTTGTTCCATGTCTTCGAACCTCATATTGATCATCACCAATTATTTGAGGTGTCCACTTATTGCTCTATGTAACACCCCAAAAATCTAAATTTATTTATTTATATAATTGATTTAGAAAGAATTTGGAGGTTTTGATAAATGTGAAAAAATTTGGGAGAAAAAGAGTATTTTTATATAATAAAGTTAATTAGTGTATCATTATACTATTATTGTTATTATTAATAAAAATATTTTAAAGAAAAAGGCAAGGTGGTCTTTATGAGAAAAGAGTAAGGTTAAGTTGGAAAAATCTTAAACTGGGATAATTTTACCCAAATAGGAGAACACGATCAAAAGTTCTCACTTTTCGTGTTTTTGTGAAGAAGAGCTCTGAGAGAAGAAGGAGAAGAGGCTTAAGGTCTTGAAGTTGCTAAAAGTTTGGAGAAGAGTATTAGTCGACGAAATTCTCTAAGGTATGGGGAGTTTTCATCATCTATTATAGTTTTATAGGATTTGGTTTATGAATAAATTAGGTTTTGTATTATTTTGGTGAGTTTTAGGCTTATTAGCATAGATTGAGTTATAAGAGTATGAATTGATGAATTATGATTGATAAAATGAGTTAGAATGATGTGTTTGATGTTTGCATTGCTGCATTGTTGTTGTATATGTTTGATGATTGATTGGAAGGGGTTTTGGGGTGCAATGGGATGAAATCCGTATGGATAATTGGGGGGGGGGGGGGTTGGTGTTGAATTCGTAAACAGCAGAAAAATTTCTGATACGCATGCGTTAACCGGTTAACCCCAGGTGTTAACCGGTTAACCAGTGGAAAATTTACGTGTTTTTGGAGAAAATGAGGCATTAACCGGTTAACTCCATGGGTTAACCAGTTAACACTGTAACAATTGGCAGATTTTAATTTTTGAAAAATTCATAACTTTTAATTCGTAACTCCGATTTGGGTTTCGTTTGAAGCGTCAGAAAGATAAAAAAATGAACTTTATTTTGATGAAAGAAAATGAGTGATGTGAGATATTTTTCAGAACTGAATTTTCAGAAAACGTTAAAATGACCTTATAATTTTTACCGTAATTGAACTATAATTTGATATTTTGGAGTTGTTGATGAATGAGGGTTATAGATGTACTGTTATGATGAAAAACCTGATTATTTGATGATTATTTGCTGAACATAAAATGAATGATGCACAGTTGATTTTTGGTGATTATGAGGAGTATCACATCGTTGCATTTCATGACATATTTTGGTGGGGCTTCGGCCTATTGGTAGCTTCAATCTCATCATGCGGATTGAAGTGATTTGGTGATTTTAGTGTGCTCCCTTGTGGAGGGCTGATGTCTAGTGTCCATCGCATGGAGAAAAATTGGTACCACATGCATATTATGCATTTCATTATAGTTGACATCGCATTTTAAAGAATGTGTTTGTGATTGTGTTGTGCTGAATTTTGTTGTTGACGATGTTATGATATTGTTGTACTTAATTTATTTATATTCCATATCCTTATATTATTATAATGAATTATGATTTCTCACCCTTCCTGCTTGGAAATCTTGCCTCTTATGTGGGTAACTTGCAGATGATAAAGAGTAGCTCCGCAGTGCTAGAGGATTCAAAGTCTTGAAGTGTGTCTTTTATTTCTTTAGGAGTGGTTTTGGAGTTTTTGTGTCCTGCTCTGTGTCATGTAACACTGAGTTGGAAATTAGTTATTGAACTTTTTTTCTTTTTCATGTTTTGTTGAAGAATATTTTCTTTTAAACTATGATGCTATTTCTGGTTGGATGATTTTATTTCAAGAAGTGAAATGTCAATTTGATTTATTAAGTATGATTCCGCTGCGAAAAGTGAAAATTTTGCTTATGTTGATGGTGTAACCCGTGTTACGGGATAGGACAATGGATAAATGGTATTTTGAATAATGTGTGATGCCCTTCTAGTTATTGTACTCTGATAATAATTTATATAATTTGTTTGTGGGGTAGAAGGATGTTACATTAGTGGTATCAGAGCAGGTCGGTCTTGTTAGACGATGGCGCGAATCTAGAAGAGGGGTTGAATATAACATTTTTGAAAAATAACTTTTCAAAAATTAATTGAAAATGTTTTGCGGAAGTTCCCAGAAAAAATCGTCTAAAATAAACAAAGTCATCGGTGATCGGATATGCGTTTAGAAACCAAATGAGAAGTAAAAGATAATAAGACATTTAATGCTTTGCAACTAAATCACTTAAATTAACTTATTTGATAAGTAACTCACAACAATGAATTAATATATAAGAAATAAGCATAGAAAGAATGAATGTGTGTGTGTTTTGCCTTTTTCACAAACACTTGGTGTGTGAACTTACTAAGTATTATGTTTGTGTTGAATTAGTGCAGAATTTTCACAATGATGCTGTCAAAAATTTATACCAATTTATCAAACAATTGGTGTGCACTTATTCAACCAAAACATAATTTCTCAAACCACACACAATCAAATTATGCAGAAAATATAAGAACGAATTAGTAAAAGAACACGAGAGATTTGTTTAGGCAGTTCCTTCACCGTCCTCACTAGAAATACTCTGCCCCCAAATCTCAACCGAATTGGACAATTTCATTAATATTGCAATTATTTTTACAAGAAGAAAAAATGGAACAACAAACCAGTCCGTATTGCGAATGCTGTAAAATCTTCTTCTTGTCCCTTGATTCAAGACGAACCAAGTCCTTCACGTGCATAGAGAAAGCCTCCGGTTAATTGCTCCCTTCTTGCAAGGATATACACTCATTTAAAATTTGAGCACGTCTGAGTTTCTTCAACACTTGTGAACCCACAAAATTTTTCGTAATCCTTCGTCTAACGTGATATGAAAGAACGATCCACTTGATCTTCAATCTACCTCACTCGACTGAATCTACGAACAATAATTTGTGTGCAAAACCTCCAAATCCTCTTTGATCTTGGAGGAGAAACCCCAATGGTTTTTACAAGAAAAACCCACAACTTCTCAACCCAATCTGAAATCTCACTATCTCAATTGAACGTTATCACCATTGATTGCACCTTGATCAACAAAGATCATTGTGTGTGATTGTTGATTGATGCAAAGAATGAGAAGATGAAGAGAAGAATGTGTATTTATTTCACTTTTCTTGTTACCCTCTCAAATGAAATGACAACAACTATTTATATTGGTTAGTTAATAACAGAAAAATAGAGAGCAAAAATTAATAAAAAAATTGACAGCTACAGGAATGAGCCGACTCAAAATAGGAGATGAGCCGACTAACCAGATTCAATGAGTCGACTAAAACACATGCGCAGTCGGCCTGTTGAGACCCGAGAGTATCAGGAACAAAAACACCTTCAATGAGTCGGCTAATGGAAAGCCTTGGGTCGAATCAAACCAAATACCTTGAATGAGTTGACCTGCTCAGAATGTTGAGTCGGCTCATCCAGTTTGATTTCTTCCAAAATGAGTTTCTTTCTTCTCCCTTGTGATCCATACACAATTTCAATCATACCGTTTTTTGACAACTTCAAAACCTATACCATGTCTCACAAACTCCCCCTTTTTGATGATGGCAAAAACTTGATGAAATTTGTAGCATATGATCCGTTTCACCATGTGTTTCCAGCTCCCCCTGGCAGTATGCCACCAACAAGATATATTCTACACTTTCTACATATTCCCCCCCTTTGACAACATCAAAAAGAGAGAAAGATAAAGCTAATAATAAGCACATTATGAGAGAACTAATTGCAATATAAATCACCCATCCACAAACACACAATACGAGATGAAATGAAAAGAATAATTCGAAAATAAACAAGACGAAATAATTAACCAATTAAAAAGATAGGAACATTATCCATAGCATAAGCAACTATACCACACAAAACATATAAAAATAGTAGAAAACTGTAAAAAAACGCAAATGTAAATGAAATGCTATGTAATGACTCTCTCAAGGCCGTGAACCACGGCCCCTGTGTGATGGGTAACAACGATGATAGGTGACAGGTTGATAATCATCCGTAGAAGCTCCGGTATAGTGAAGAAAATTTTGGTTGAGAGTGTTGAAGGAATTAACATGTGCAACATTACAGCCATGAACTTCATTAATCCGTTCCAACGAGGTAGATGCAAACATCTCAAACGTAGTATCTTGCTCAGTCAAATGCGCTTGCAAATTAGTATACCGAGTATTCTGAACTAAAACATAATCCACAAATGCCTTATCTTATGCATCTAACCTCCTTTCCAACTTAGTGTACCGTTCTGTTTGAGAGTTGTAATAGTTCTCCTGTTGAATTTGCATGTTCTGAAGCAAGGTCATGATCCTAGAAGTGTTATCTTACTGTTGTTGAGGAGGTGGAGACGGAGGAGCAAAGGAAGTTGTGGTGTTTGTCCAACCTGTGGTTCTCATACAAAGCAGAATCATCAGATTGAGTACAACGCCATTCTTCATTATTAATATGACCCTCATCAACATTCATAGCCTCAACATTTTGATCTTCCTCATCATCATCTTCAACACCATCATCATCAATGTCAATACCATGACCAACTCTAGCAATATATCGATACCTTTGTTCCTTAGAATCCCAAAGGTGACCCATAAGACTCAGAGTCTTTTGTTGGAACCAATTAGTTTCAAAAACAGAAACCATTGGTAAATTTTCAGTAACAATTTGGGCTTTATTGATAATTGCTTGAATGATAGAAGGATAAGGAAGGGCCACATCTTTCTTCTCCTTGATAGCAAAAATATGATTAGCAAAATAATAAGGCCAATTAACTTTTACCTTATTCCGAAGAATATAAATCAGATGAACTTCGGTCATGTCGATGCGAGAAAAACCGCCTTTCTTTGGATGCAAGTTGTGATACACAATCCAATGAAGAATGCGATCCAAAGGCTTAACCTTTCCAGTAGTAGTTGATGTAGGGAAAAATTCACACTTTACCGCAACCTCAATAAACAGTTCTTTCAACATACCGTTCAATTCCTTGCGAAATTCATACCCGAGACCTTGTTTGGAGTCAGTCATTAGTATTCCTGCATCTTCAGGATGAATACTAAAAATAACTTTCCACACTTGAGCAGTCACAACTAGCATTCTATCACCCATACGAAAATTAAACTCGAACCCTTTAAATTTACCCACTAAGCCAACATAAAACATCCTTACTAAATCTTCATTGTAATCTTCCCGACAAGCCCAGAAAGGATTGATACCGTGAAAATCTATCAAATCAATAATATGTGGAATATGCATCTGATTTGCAACAGTTTTGGAGTACACATCTCGAGGAATGATCTTTCTATTCTTGAACTTCTTATTGTAAATTTCACCCAAATCAGAAGGAAGTAACGAAAAAGCATTTACTGGTAAAGAATATTGAAATGAATAACCCCTTGATCTCTTTCCAGTAGTTCTTGTTGCCATACTTGAAGAAGATGAAGAAAATGAAGCTTTTTGAGAGAAAGTGATTTAGGTTTTCTTTAGGGATTGAGAGAAATGAGATATGAATATGAAATGCATAATGTATATGATGAATTTACAATGATTAATATCATAAATAAATTCAAATTTAGTCATAAAGTGGTTGAAAAGAAGGAAAGACGCCGACCAAGGGAAGGCAAAATGTAGACGATGCGTGTTTTCAAGGCATTTATGGTCAGTCAAATCAGAAATGAGCCGACTCAATCAGGACAATGAGTCGATGTAAATAAAAATTGAATTGAGCCAACTCAACCAGATGGTAGGTCGACGCGTGAGGGTCTATGAGCCGACTCATGAGTCGACTTGTTGGGACCCGAGCCTCCAAGAAGACAAAATACCAAAATTTCAACAAAATTCACTCAAAAATCAACATAGCATAATACAATGCATTCAAATGACAAACTTATCACTATTTTGATATTTTGAACAACACAATAGATAAATAAGAGGTTGGGGGACGCCATTGTCTTCGGGCTCAGGTGATTGGGTGGAGGACCGCCCGTCACGCACATCAGATTCGTGGGTGACGATAAGGTTGTCCTCATTGGTGTAGTCGACGAGATCCAAAGTGTGGTCATCACCGTGTTCGCCGACCATGTTGGAAAGGCGAGGAGTGAATGAACTCTGATCTTCTGATGTGGAAGATGGGGAGAGCTAGTATTCCTACAGACGACGTCACTGATCTTACCTAATCAGAAGGGCCTTCCAAGTGTTGGGCTGCGAATGTAACAGTTGAGAGAGAATATGTGGTGTGTACCTGCAAGGCACTCCGATGCTTAAGTGAGTATAGGTACAGAGAAAATGGTAATTGATAATAAGTTGAGAATACATGACCCTTTAGTGAAAAAGGGTATTTATATGTGCCCCCAGCGCTGGGCCTAGGTCCTTTCTTGGGCTGTATCATCTAGGCCCAAGGAAGAACTGCCAAGGTACGCGTATGATCGTGTAATACCTAGCACGTGGTCTAGCCCTTGGTCTAACTGTCCCCGCATTATAGGAGATACTGGTGGACAGTTGGGTGACGTGGCGCATGTGGGAGAGACACAGTCTCCCCAGTACGAGTATGGTGGATCATGGGACTTGCCCGACTGTCATGATCTTTGCCCGCGAGATTAGGCTTCTGCTCGACTTATAGGGCTCTGCCCGACTGATTAGGACTTCTGCCCAATGATGTCTAAGAGGCCCAGTCCAGAACATAAATATATGTTCATGTCAATTATTTGAGAAAGATAAATATTGAATTTAAATCTAAAATGTGTGATTTGATTCTTGTTTTTTTTTAAAATTATTATCAAATCTTTTTTTTTATTAATTATTATTTTATCTTTCAATTTGATTCACATAAAATTTGCACATAAATTTAGATTTTTGAGAGATAAGACAAATACTAATTTGTTTAATATATATTTAGTTATTATATATTAATTATGGATTTTTTTTTGACTATTTTTAATGTCTCTCAAAATTATAATCTAAAACTAGATATTTGATTCTTTAAATTTTGGATACTTTGGATTTTATAATTGGTTTTGTTGATTCTAAAATGATTTATTTAAAGAATTATTTGGTGTATATGTGAATTTGTTTGAAATTTATTTGGGATATATAAATATTTAATATTCATTTGATTTGAAGTTATGCATTTAACATGATTATATTATTTGAGTTGATTGTTATTAAGTTTTATACAATTTTTCTTAATTATGCAATTTGTATAAATTCATAAAAAAATATGTTTTATTGAGAATTTATTCTCACACTAAACACTTTAAAGAAATATTATTATTATTAAACGACATCTTAAATGAATACGACTTACATTTGTGGATAATATCTTGTAAATTTAAGACTCTTTCTATTGAATTTATTAAAATGTCTAGCAATTTTGTTTGAGTTGATTGAAACAACATGTTGCAAAAGTAATCTCTGTTGTATAAATTTGATTCAGTCGGAATTATAAAAGATGTAGTCTGTAATTGTTCATGCGAACTGTTATGATCGGCCAAAAGGAAGACACAATTTGACCGAATAATTGCATACTTGTGATGGTAAATATGTAGTAATTATTAATTTTATCCATGGGGAGAATGATTGATGTCAAATACATCCATTATCAGACCGGACTTATTACTAATGTTTGATCATTGCGTGAGAGTACCGTTTACGGTTAATTCTTGCAATCAAAGATTGAAAATTAATGGTGTGTTTGGTATCTTGTTTGAGTCTTTTAATTTATAAGTAAAGATGAATGTTTATATAATAATTTATTCACGGATCAGTAAGGATGTTGTATGAGTGTAAATCTTTCAAGTGTTTATTTGATTGCACTCACGCATATAAGGTAAACATGTGGCGATGGTAAAAATTTATTGTTTATCAATATTAATTGTCAATGTTTTATCATTGTAACAAAATACCACTAACAATTGATGTTGTTGTCTAAAGACTTGACATGAATGATGCACTTGATATTTTTGGTGAGTACATATTTTTATGGTAATCTATAAACTAATATAGTTTGTGTATCTTCAAAATAAGTTATATTTTGATTCTCAAAAGTTATGACTTTTACGAATAAAATATGAATATTATGTTCTTGGATATAGACCTTACATATGGATGGAGAAAATCAAACTCTCTCAAAATTAATATATTTAAAGTGAGACTCAAGTTTAAAAAGTGAGTACACTCAAAATTTCATAGGTCTATGATCTTAAAGTTTTGTAATCCAGAGACATTAGAGGTGTTATTTAAGATGACATAAAATTTTCATATTATATTTGCTTAAATTCTAGTGCGTCTAAAGTAATAAAGAGAAAGACAAATTCTCATTGGAGTGGTGAATTTTCATTAAGATTATTAAGCAAAGAAAACATCATAAGCACATTATAAAACTATTTAATCTTGCTAAAGTGCTATAGTTTCGTCAATTAGGTGACTTTGTCGAAAATTTAGCATATGGTATTCTCTTTGCACAATTAAATTTATAACTATTAAAGTCAGAAATTATTCTTTAATATAATAATTTCATAAAATGTGCAATAAAGAAAAGATTGAAGCAAGAGAAAATAAAATAGTGGTCATTTTGTAAATTCCTCAAAGGATAAGGACAAATAAAAAATAATAAGAAAATATGATCTGAACTGATAAATGTTCAATGATGTTGAAAGATACATCAATTTAAAAGAGACAAATTTGGTGAAGATTAATGTTTTATTATTATTATTATATTATTATTATTATTATTATTAATCCATTTACATCCCTACTTATATTCCATAGATCCAACTTTTTAACTATAAAGATATTAACCAAATTTGTGTAAACGGTTTTATCTCTTCGCCATTCCTCTATCTCACTGCACACTCTCGACTATAACCGTGGGACTCGTCGCTTGGAGCCTCACATACTTAGAAGGATTGTGAATTATGCTATTTCACACAATGTCCAACGCTTAGGACTTTGTGTAACTAGCAGCATTGCGCATATTCCTCTTCCCTTATTTTCATCTCACACTTTAACACATCTTAAGCTTTTTATTTCCAATCGTGACTTTGCACAAATCTCTCTTAATTTGCCATCATTAATATGTCTTAAGCTTTCGGTTTATTCCGGTCATGAAAACCTATTTCCGAAATCTCTCTATTTGCCAGCATTAACTAGCTTGCAACTAGAGCATTTTACATTTTGCATTGGCGATAATGATTGCGCTGAACCATTTTCAATCTTTGATAGGTTGAATAGTTTGCTCATTTTCGATTGTACCGTGAAAGGTACAACAACCCTCTGCATATCAAGTACGACACTTGTCAATTTTACTATTTATGGTGATTCAGACGACAACTATTATAAAATTGATCTTTGCACTCCAAGTCTTTCTACATTTTCTTTTACTGGTATTCCAACATCTATTAGAAGATATCAAGTGATCCATTATGTCAGAAGTAATAGACAATGGACTTGTGAAGAAATGATACAAGACAATTGAGAAAGTTTGGTAATGAGTTGTTATTAATGATTGGAAAGTTGGGAGAAGCTTTGTTGTTCAGGTGCAACAATATTTACTCTGCAATATATATTTTTTTGTGGAGCAAATTTAGTCTGCAATATTGATACTAGTTGAGGTGGAAATTATATTTTATGTATCATTTTGTTATTTGATGATCTTCCATGAGTTTTTTGGACTATTAATTGAGATCAAAGCCTCACTACATTAATTTTTTGAGATAAAACTTTTGTTGATTGATAGTCTGTGTCATGCAAGATTGATTGACGATAAAATGATTATTTGTTTTGCAGGCTATTTTGAATAAATGTTGTGGTATCAGTTTAATAAAATTTTGAATAGTGTTATAAGGTTTTGATTAAAGGTTGTTATGGTATAGCATAATTAGGAAAACATATATTCAAGGACCTGATATAACTTAGATCTAAGTTATCTAAAGTACTGCATTTAAAAAGGTTTGGACCCAATAACTTACTTGAAAGACATCCGAGAGATAAACAAGATAAAACAACTTCAAATAGACCTCCAATACACTAAAAGTCTGTTAAGGCTTTAGAGAGAAGAGAAAACAAGGGTTTTGAAAGAAGAAGAAGAAGAGCAGCCTAAAGATTTCCTTGTTGGAAAATTAAGATTAGGGGAGATAACTACTCTTTAAATGGGTGTTAAATGCATGAAGCATAGAAATAGATTCTCACCCTCCTCTAGGTTGTTTTCTCCATTGTTGTGTGCTATGAGTTCTTATTTATGATCATGTGAAGTCCATGTTAATTTCCATGTTCAACGTATAACATAGTACTTTGTTGTGTGCTGATTATGATACATGATTTATTCATTTGAATTTTGGATATTGGTGTTGCTATTGTCGTGTTTTGGATATAACCTTGAATCCATAAAAAAGTGACCATTTTAAGTGTTAATTGATACATATGTGTTGTTTAATGATTGTGTACTACATGACTATTGATTTCTGGTTGATTTGGGTGGTAGGGAGTCAAAATCGGAGATTGGAATGAGCTCCAATGGTGAAAATCACAATTTTTTTGGTTTTTGTTGTTTTGGGCGTCTAGGCTTAGCCCCAAAAAGCTGGGCTTAGCGAATCTGCACTTAGCCCTAAAAATATGGGCTTAGCGAGCCTGGGCATAGCCCTAAAAATATGCGCTTAGTGAGGATTACAACGCAAAATTGTCGTTTGGAATTGGTTTCGTGACAGAGTCTATTTTTGGCGATGTGTTGGTACTATTAGGTGTTGATTAACATTGTTTAGCATTGTTTAATGTTGATTGTTGAGTGGTTAATTATTTTACATGGTTTTTAATAATTAATGATGAGTTTCATGGTGAGTGACTATGAAAGGGTAAGCAAATCGATATACTAAAAAATTTATCGAATAATTATATGATTAATATTGGTCAATTATTGTTGTGCATAAATATTAATATGTGATATGAATATGTATATTGTTGTCATGCCTGGGTGAATTATGCAATGGTGAGTCATAATGTAAGCATGAATATGTTATGTGGTGTTGGTAGCCTTAATTGGCATATTTGTGCATTTGTCATGCATCATTTATGTATGAGCTTCGGTTCAATGATGTGCTCTGATTTATTGGTGGAATCGGGAGCGAGTAGCTGCATTCTGTAAATGGGAATCAGTGAAGCGTTGTTGATTCTATGGTGACGAATCAATAATGAATTTAAGATTCTAAAAGAGAACAACAACACTAAAAGAGAAGACGGATCAAGATCTTGCACTACAAGAAAAAATATCTTGCATCAAAGGAGAAAGGAGAAAAAGTACGAAAGAAAAGGAATCAAAGGAGAAGAACAAGGGAAAGGGAGAGAACGAGGCTCACAACGTGGATTTCTTCCCCTGATAACTTTCGGGCGGTTAAATTCTTATCTTATTATCCTTATTATTGTGTTATATATATTGTGCTGTGTTGTATAGTTTATTAAAAAAATTTATAAAGTTCCAATGAACTAATTTTTATGGATGATCTTGATTTCTTGAATTATGGTATACGAAACTCACTATTAACACTTGTGGGTTTGATATTGGGATTTCATTTTCTTATTTTGTTAATGAATTGCTTGAATTATCATATATGTAAGAAACAACGATAAATATCAAAATAACATTTTTTAAGCCAAAACCTCATACTAAACTAAGAATCAAAAATCATAATTTTTACAAATTATGAACCTTTATGATAATTAATTAATTAATTAATTAGCCTAATTAATTATTTTAAATTAGGTTTTGGTATTTTAAGGGATTTAATTATTAGAATTTTGTGGATTGTGAAATATTATTATTTTGTTTATTATTCACTATTTCTTATTTTTATTTAGGGATTAATTAATTAATTAATTAATTAGGATTTATAATAGTTATTATAGATTTTCATGGGGAATTAGGAATAAACAATTATGATTTATTTTGGGTTTTATTTGGATTTTCATAATTATTAGATTTTATAATCACTATTTTGTTAATAATTATATGTTAATATTTAATAGAAAAATGATTTTATATTATCTTCTACAAAAAATATGTTGAGATATTTTCTTTAGAAATTTGGGGATTAAACTATTCCGGGATTAAATTTTAGGCAAAATACTCAAATTAGTCCCTTAACTCCATCACTGGGTCCAATATGGTCCCTTATCTCTAAAAAGTGACAAAAAAGTCTTTTAATTTGTTAAATTGTACCACGTTTGTCCTTCTGTCACTAACCGTTAATCAAAGTCAAGTTATCATACACATGTGGAGCTTAGCTTGGGTGACTCATCTGCCATGTAGAATGTGTTTACCTTAAGTGTATACAAACTAGTTTCAGTCATTTGTACGAAACTTAGTGAAAATAGAAAGGAGGAACCCTAGCGCAGCTACCATTGAAGCTTGAAGCATCATAACCAGCTACCATTGAAGCTTGAAGCATCATAACCATTTCTGAAGCATATTCTACCAGGTATTCGATTTTACAATTTGAAATGTTATTCGATTTCAGTTAGTTTAATGATTTAGTTTTTTTTTTTATGTTTTAGGGTTTTTAGGATAAGTTACTGATTTAGGGTTATTTGATTTAAATTAGGGATTTGTGTCAGTAGAGATGAATGAGTACCTGAATCTTACAATTCACCACAGTGGTGTATTTGTCAATGACAAGCTGAGTGTATACGAATGGGGGGGGGGGGGAGATTGCAGAATTGAAAATAGATGTTGATAGATGGAGCTATTTTGAACTGCTAGGTTGTTTTAAGGATTTAGGTTACACCTGTATTGGGAAAATTTACTATAAGGATCCACAATTTGGGATGAACACATTGGTTGATGACAAAGGAGCCCTAGAGACTGCTGATTTGTTTAGGGTTCACCTTAGGGTTGACATATACATCACACACATATTGTCACAACCTGATTTCTATGATGGTCCAATTGATGAAGTAGAAGCAGATGTGATGGAAGAGGATGACACTGAAAAAGTTCTTGCTGCAATGCTTGAGGAAGTTAATGATGAGGTGAATAATACTGAGCCCTTGAATGAGATAACTCCAAGGATGGAAGAGGATAATACTGATCCTGTGAATCTGAATGCTGAGGTGAATAATACTGATCCTGTGAATCTGAATGCTGAGGTGAATAATACTGATCTTGTGAATCTGAATGCTGAGAATTAAGGGGATAATACTGATGTTAGTGAGGATGATAGTGACGATGAAAACTTCAATTATGACAGTGCAATGGAAGTTGGTTTTGATGATGAATCATATGAGTTTGATGATGAGGAGGGTGATGTGATGGAATCTGTGAATGATCAAGAGGGGAAGATAAAAAAGGGTAAAGAAAAGTGTGAAGATAAAGTTAGTGATAATGAAAGTGATAATTTACAAAGTGGGTGTGAAAGTGATGATACTAATGATGTTGTTAGGAAAAAATACCCTATTTTTAAATTACAGAAAGACATGTCGAATTTCAAATGGGAGGTTGGGATGTATTTCACAACCAAGGATGATTTCAAAGAAGCTATAGCTTCATATGCAGTGCAATCTGGCAGGGGTCTTAGGTACATTAAGAATGACAAGGTAAGGGTGAAGGTTAGATGCAAGGAAGGATGTGATTGGGAAGCCTACTGTGCAAAGTTACCTAATGAGGATTCTTGGCAACTAAGGAAGATCATAGACAACCATAGTTGTAGTAGAGAGTACAATGTAAAGCTGATGAGTACAAAATGGTTAAGTAAGAGGCTACATAATTCAGTGAAATTCAATCCAAGATTGAAGCTTAGGGACATAAAGGAAAAGGCACACAAAAAATGGAATGTAGGTGTTAGCAAGCAAAAGGCCATAAGAGCAAGATTTGCTGCTAGAGACATAGTAGATGGTTCTTTTCTTGGGGACTATACAAGGATATATGATTATTGCCATGAACTTTTGAGATCTAACCCAGGTTCTACTATGAAAGTCAATGTGCATCCTGTACTAGAGGGTTCTGCAGATTATAAACCATATTTTAAGAGGCTGTACATTTGCTTGGCTGCTTGTAAGGAAAGTTTTAAATTAAGTAGACATTTCATTAGGCTAGATGGTTGTTTTTTGAAAGGGTTGTGTGGAGGGCAAATCTTGGCAGCAATTGGTAGAGATCCAAATGATCAAATGCTACCAATAGCATTTGTTGTGGTTGAAAGTGAAAATAAAGATAGTTGGACTTGGTTCTTGGAGCTTCTTATTGATGATCTAGGTGGGAGAGAAAAGTGTCTCACATACACCTATATATCTGATCAACAAAAGGTAAATATGGTCTAAGTTATATTTTCTAAGTTATGTTTACTTATAGTTATTTATGTTATTTGTACTAACTTGTGTTATTTTTGTTGCACAAAGGGTTTATTACCTGCCATGAATGAGTTGCTACCTGGAGCTGAGCAAAGATTTTGTGTCAGACATCTTTATAACAATTTCAGAAAAAGATATCCAGGCAAGAAACTCAAGGAAATTATCTAGAAAGCTGCAAAGTCCACATATTACCAAGCTTGGGAAAGAGAGATGAAAGGGATGAAGGAAATCAATATAGAAGCATACAAGCACATGATCAGCACTCCACCAAGATATTGGAGCAAATCATATTTCAAGACTCATAACAAATGTGATGCAGTCCTCAACAATATGTCTGAGGCATTCAATAATGTTATTCTAGATTCAATAGCAAAACCACTAATTACTATGGTGGAAGAAATAAGGATATATATGATGGAGAGATGGGCAACAAATAGGATAAGGTTTCAGAATATGGATGATGGGGAAGTCCTACCAAACATAAGAAAGAAAGTTGAAAAAACAAGCTCTTACACAAACCTTTGGATTGTCAGGTATATGAATTTCAATTGGTGCTAATAGTGATTTTGTGCATACAGTAGATTCTGTTTTGTGCTTATAGTAGATTATGTGCTTATAGTGATTTTGTGATTATAGGATGGCTGATGAACATATTTTTAAGGTGAAACATCTAGAAAACCAAGCAGATAAATTCACTATAGATCTTAAGGAGCAAAGCTGTTCATGTAGAAGATGGGAGCTGACAGGGCTACCTTGTGTACATGCCTTGTCAGCCATGAAAAGTAGAAACTACAACATTGCTGACTACATTCCAGAATACTATAGAAAGGAGAGATACATGGAGGTCTATCAATTTGTTATTTTTCCAGTTAATGGTTCTAATTTGTGGGCCAAAACTGAATATCCAAATGTGCAGCCTCCTAAGTATAGGAAGATGCTTGGAAGGCCAAAGAAAAGAAGAAATTTAGAGCAAGGTGATATTGATGGTTCAGACAAAAAAATGAGAAGGATTGGGTTTAATGTTAGGTGTAGCAGGTGAAAAAAAGCAGGTCATAATAAAATGACCTGCAAAGACCACACCAGTCAGCTGGTATCACAAGGCCAACCATCTGAAGCATCTATTCAGCAACCATCACATGTACAATCTCAACAGGCTGCACAATCTCAGCAGGCTTCACAATCTCAGCAGACTTCACAATCTCAGCAGCCATCACAAGTTCAATCTCAGCAGGCTGCACATGTGCCATCTCAGTAGGCTTCAAGGAAGGCCAAGCAAGATCAAGGAAGGCCAAGCAAGTTATCTTTCAGAAGGCCAACTAAGCCTTTCATGCCCCCAAGCCCAACCACCAGGATGAGTGTAGCCAAGATTGTTGTAGGCCCAAAAACAAGGAGAAGTACACCAACAAAGAGATCAACCAAGACTTGGAAACTTTAGGAAGATGCATTTTGTTTGGACTGCTGTATTGTTTTTAGACTAGTAATGTGTTTTGTTGTATTAAGACATATGGTAACAATTCTGTCAATGTTATGTGTTAAGACATATGTTATGTGTTTAGACTATGTTATGTGTTAAGACATATGGTATTGCTAACATTATGGTACTGTCAATGTAATTTTGTCAATGTTATGTCAATTCTGTTTAGCAATTATGTCAATTATGTTTAGCAATTATGATCACAAATAAGGCTGATAATGAATGCTAACATTATGGTACTGTCAACATAACAATAACAAGTAACATTGATCACAAATAATCCATTACAAATGTCAAATTGGTACTGTCAACTACAATGACAACAAATTGATTCAACAAAATCAACAACATCCTAAAGCATTCTAAAAATAGTGAAAAAAAATTGATTCAACAACATCCTAAAGCATTCTAAAAACAACTACAACAAGGCCTATGAACAACATCAATTTCCAGAATTTTATCAACTTCATGAGCTTCTTCATGTCATTTTCCATTTTGCTTATTTGTTTCCCATATTCTTCAATAGTCACTTGAGCCTTTGCCACTGACTTTGAGAGCTTCTCAATTCTATCCATCAAATATTGCTCCTTCTCATCTCCAACATCTTCAAAATACCATCCAAAGTACCCACAACCAGCATTGCTTGATCCCTGCAAAATACCATCTTCAACATCAACCTTTTTTAAACACAAATACATCTACTGATTTTAAACAAACATACATATGACATACCTTAAAATTAGGACATCCCCAAAAATGTTTCCCATAGTTCTTGAATGTTGTGGCCATACGAAGAACAACTAAATCCCCACAGTGACATATAGGTTTCCAAGTTGTGCTTGTGTTGACATTCGATCCTTCCTTCGAAGAACACCCACCATAACCGTGTTTTGCTTTCATCACTGGCGTCGGCGTCGACCCATTGGATTTCATCTTTGTGACTCTATGCTTTTGCTATTTCTTGAATCAATTTGGGGATGAAGGGAAATTTTCGAAGAACCCTAGAAAATCATGACACTAATTGGGGATGAAGAATCTCAGTTTAAAGGAGGAAGAAGAAGCCATGTCAGCCGCCACATATACAAAAGTTAACGTCTGTTTGGGGGTGGTGGACGAAAATGATCTATTTGGTACAATTTAAAATATTAAAGGACCTTTTTGTCACTTTTTAGAGATAATGGACCATATTGGACCCAATGATGGAGTTAAGGGACTATTTTGGGTATTTTGCCTAAATTTTATTATTTTTTGGATTTCAAAACATGTGAGAATCAATAACATTTTGGGGTTCTACTTAAGGGATATTAAGGGGTTTTAAATGTTGGGATTTTTATAATAAGATCATATTTTTTTTTTGTAATAATTTATAAAAGTAATTACTATTTTAAAATAATAATAATTAAAAGGGGTTAAAATAAAGGGTTTAACAAGAGGTAGTTAGAAATATTTGGATTAGGGTTTAGGGGTAGAGGGTATCGAACTATGGTCCTCTGATCCCTTTTTGAGGATACGTAGGCATAAAGTCTTTGTACAAAGGCTTTAGCGAGTGAACTTTTAAAATTTGGTTATATTATTCATGTTATATAATTGTCTTTCATTATAACACAAACGGAAACCCTAATTCTTGAAAAGGATCCTACTAAGTATAATAGAGGTGAGGGGTGTCTAACACCTTCCTCCCACCTAATCGACTCCCGAACCTTAAACTTAGGCTTACCCTTATTTTTCATAAAAAATAGGGTAACGACTCAAAAACTTTTAAGCCAACCGTGACAACATTCACATAATCTCATAATCCTATACGTTAAACTATTCTTTTTTCAATAACATATTCGCACAATTCCTCCATAATTTCACCCACTTTTGAGGGCGTGTAATGAGAACATGCGAATTCATCAAAGTACTACATAATAAAACAAAATATGCATTAGTTAGTTTAAAATAATAAATTATGACATATTTGATAAATATTAAATTAAATCCTAAGTTATAAATCCATGCATACATGAATAGGAATCTCTAATCGATCCAATTGAATGATTTCTCTCACAAACCTTAGAACGTAATACCCGCAGTTTATGCCATTTTTCTATTGAGGACACTTTACATAGACAAACAAATAATAATTAATATATAGTTGTTTTATGTTATCAAGTAGCATCACTAATAAGCAACATTGTGAAAATTAAATTAATATACCTGCACTTGGACCCATGGAATAGTGCTTGCTTTAGCCCGTGCTACTTGTGCCTCTCTTTGTACTCGGTATAATAGTATAGATCTATAAAAGAAAAACGTAAATTTAGAACAATCTCACATAAATAATTAAAATATACAAATACACACAAATATTTTGAACAATCTCACTTACGTATCTACCACTTCCTTCATACTCGGATATGTTGACCAATCATACTCCAATGAATTCATATAATAGACCACTTCTTTTGTAGGATTAATGATAACCAACAACCAGTGTCCATTGTAAAATATAACAAAAGTTTAGATGGATAACTTCTACACAAAAATTACAAAGATTATAATGAAATTAGAATGAAAATCTTACCCGTTTCCAGTATTATACGGTAAAAAAACAAAGTTTATGTATTGACCTCCGTAAATCTCTCAATTAAGTGGTCTCTTACTGAAACTGGATTCAAATCAATTGTCGTTGCATTGACACGGGTGGAAGCAAAGAAACAAAATTTGTTTGAGAATTGCGTCCCGCGCATGATTTTGTCATACAAGAACCTTAAATAAAAACATATATAATAAATATTAGACTATTTTCATTGAAATGTGTAGTTAAAATTTTCAACTAAATAAATAATAGATTGATCGGAGTACCTGATGTATGCATGCATAACAACGATGCCTAATTCAAGATGCCTGAAAATCTGCTCCATGTCCTCTCTTTCAATTATCTCGGAATGAAGAAAACCAAAAGCACTATCGTCCATGTCTATTTGAAAAATACAACCTTGCATCACATTTGATGTTGACATAAGAGTCTCAAGACACAACCGAAAGTGATTTGCAAGAGCTCTTTTTGCCTGCATGGTCCTTGCAGGAACCTTTTTCTTGCTGATGACCTGTTGTGAAGCTTGAGTAGGAACCTAACAATCATATAAGTTAGGTAAAGTAGAAAATCACAAAACTTTTGAATTTGGATCATAAAATAACACTTTAAATGTATATCTCTTTATGATGCAACAAACGCTTTTTTCGGAAAAATCCCTTTATCCTCAGATGCGAGTTTTGTAGGAGTCTAACATAATTATGTAAAAAAAATGTACGTAATGGTTCATAATGATTTTCATAATGGTTCAGAATTGACATTTAAATACTAAGAGATTCATAATGGTTTTATACTTACCTCATTATCTATAAAAATGAGGTCTAACGGCCATGCAACAAACAAACCTATTGCATCTTCCATCAATGTTATCTCTGAAACCAAGTCAGGTATAGGTAGTACTGCATCCTTATCCATAGCAATATCAACTGACACTTTTAGATATCCATGAGGGAGCAAATTATGGTGAAGTAACTCTCCCACTCTGTTATGCACTTTTCCATTGCCAACCATGCGATAATGAATGCATAACTGTTAATGTGTATAAAGGTCAATTAAAATAAATGTGCTAATTTAATTAAAATAAATATGTGTTAACTACCTCGGGAATTTTATTTTCACAATTGATACTAGCTTTGTCACTGTCGCTCCCACCAGATGACACATGGCCAAGAGGGGTACAGACGCGAACGGTCGGTGAAAGAAGAGAACATGAAGATGAACTGAAAAAGAGTCACCAGCTAGGCATTTTTATCCCGAAGGAAAGGTAATGCTGCATAAACCTGGAAAGATATGGATAAGACGGTCACGAACCAGAGAAACAGAGAAAGGGGGTTGGTTACAACCTGGGAAGGTATTAGCACCCAGATTGTCCGTCGTACTCGACGGGATCCACGCTTAAAAGATTGTGTTTAAAGGGGTAGTGTCAGTGCTATCTGTGTGTAAAAAGCTGGAAAAGGATGTACATGTGTCAGTGCTGGAAAGTGAAGTGAAGAAAAGGAGTGTCAGTGTAAGAAAAGAGTGTAATGCTCAAGACAATGAGGCTTAAAAAGAATAATGCTAGAAGAGGGGGAATAGACAGAGACTTTTGTTCGATAACTGTTAAGTTATGCCTACGTATCCTCTCGTGCAATGAGGAAGTCAGAACACCGTAGTTTGACTCAAAGAGACTGAAAGATGAATTGACTTATGAACTGCTTACTTGTCTATGCTCAAGTGTATGACCTATCTGGCTCAGGTGCAAACTGTCTTGCATTAGACAGAAGAAGCAAATTCTCGTTTGTGAGTGAATGAGGTGAGAAAAGAATCCTGGAGGAGACGATTATTGTTTGTTTTTGATGTTTTCAATATTTTATTGCTTTTTGGAGTTTGTCATAAGAAAATGAGCTTAAGCCTAACCCAAGGATTAGTAAACTCATCACATCCTACCTCTGATTAGGGGTAATGAGAATACCTTAAGTGTGAAGTAAGCACCTCACCCTTAATTACCATGATGTAGGATTGAGATCATTAACCTACTTGTAATTATTTAGATGTTTTTTGTAGTTTTTGTTTAGTGTTAAGTAATGAGTTTAAGCCATAATCAAGGATTTAATGGACCCATTACACCATCCTAATAGAAGGATAATAAATGAGAACATTTAAGCTGAGGAATATACCTCAACTTAATCCATGATTAGGGATTAACCTCATGACAAAACAAAACCTTTATTAGAGTGGGTTTTAGTTAATTGTAAGATTAAGAAGTGAGTTTTATGATTTGTAAGACAATTTGAGGGGGATTTGTCCATTAACACTAGGGTTAGTCCTTCTTAACCAATTAAGGAAGAATTAGAACCCTAATGTAAGGCCCAAGTTACAAGCTTGATGTCTTAGTGATTATTAGATGAATTGATTAAGAGATTTAAACACATTAAGGGTTTAACACTTAGGATTAAAGTTATACACTCCATCCTAAGAGAAGGATGCAGGCATAACCTTAATCACAAAGCCTTAAAACCTTAAAGGTTTTGTCTTTGATTATGAGATGAGAAGAGAGACACAAAAGATGATACAAAGGTAAAACTAATGGGGGGGACTAATCAAACCCTAATTGTGATCATGCTTGGGTGTTCCTAGGGTTTATGAGGCTTGCAAGAGATCTTCAAGAAGAGCCACCAAGGAAGAAGCAGATGGAAGGAAGAGAAGCAGAAGAAACAAGTCAACTTACTTCACTTAAGAAGATAAGTTGCTTGAAGGAAGAAAGTGAAGGAGGAACATGAATGAGCAAGCTCACTCTAATACAAATACAAAATGCAGAAATGGATGCATAAGAGAGATGAGAAGAGATTGTGAGAAGTGAAGGCAAATTCACTTCTCAAAGTAACTTACCACCTGAAAAGTTAGTAAAAGGAAATGAAATGAAATGAAAATGAAATGAATGCAAGGATTCAAGCCAAAACCAGAAGCACATTCATGATGAAAATGATGCTAAGAGATGGTACAAATGTATGTCAAGAGATGTGAATGGTCATACAAGTAATGAGGATGCAAATGAAGCATGAAAGGAGCATGAAAGTTCATGAATGCACATGAAATGAAATGAATGCATAACATGGAAAATGGATGATGAAATGATCAAAAATGATTCTAATGTGTCCTAAGATGTCTTATATGTTATGTGGATGCAAGAAATGTCATGGAAAGTTCATGAATGCAAGCATATGCAAGAGGTATGTAAATGAAGATGAGAAATTAGGGTTTTCATGCAACATGAGATGCAAAACTCAAAAACAGAAGCAAATGACAAGATAAAAAATTGAAAATGCAATCAAAAGAACCCTAACCCTATATGATTTCACATCCCAAAGGAGAATACCTAACTCGTAACCTAATGAGAGATAGGATTTTTCTAAGTTTTCTAGGGTTTTAAGGTACCTAAAGGGAAAAAATGCAAATCAAATAAAAAATGCAGAAGAAATTCATGACAAAATTATGTTAGAAATTACATGTCATATGAAGATCAATGCAAAAAGAACCATGGTCATACCATTCTTGGTTAGGCAAAAAATAATTCTTGAAGTTAGGGTTCAAAAATGGGATTTTATGAACCCTAAATTCAAAGAAAAAATGTCAAAATGATTCAAAACCAAAAATAAATTCATGTGGATGGTATGACAATGTCTCGAAATGTTTAAAGATACAATGTGAATTTTTTGGGATTTTTTAGAAACCTAAATGATATTTTAATTAATTAATTTTCATTAATTAATTAAAATAAACATTTAAATGTTTAAAAAATGATTTTTTAATGCAAAAAATAAAAATAAAAATATTTTTGGGTTGAAAAAATTATTTGGAATTAAAATGCTGAAAGAAAATATTTTTTTGGATTTTCTATGTATTTTAAATAATTCGTACAAAATAAATAAGAAAAATGTGAAATAAAATGAATTAAATAAAAGTAAGTTGAATCAAGGGCTCATATTCAAAGTTGGGAGATTTTGGTTGACTGGCGCATTTTTTAATGGCTTGGATCAATCCTGGCTAATTAATCATATTTTAATTAAATTAATCTGAAATTAACTTAATGAGTCAATCAGGTCCATCCATTCTCCTAACTTAATCAAAATCCAAGGGTCCACAACGTATCTGGAGATTAAACCCTAATTAGGGCTAATCACTTTCAGGTGACCGGAGGGGAGCTCCAGTCATCTTCTCCGGCGAAAAAAAACCCTAAGTCTCTCTACAGGCCACCCCTCCCCAAATTAACTGCCATAAATGATCCCCTACCCAAACTAAACTCAAATCAACCTTCAAACATGATTTATAACACATAAACATGGAGAATCGAAGAAGAACAAAAATCTGGACAAAATTTCAGAAGCTCATAACATGCTCATTTCTTGACTATTTTCAATTCTAAAAGCATCAGTGTGATCCCCATAACATATATTTTCATTTTGTAACAAAAAATCTAAGCTCTGAAAAGTTTTGTTCTTGAGGTTACCTGAGCTGATGAACTGTAAATGTGAGCTTTCAGGGCCTCTCCTTCGTGCAAAAAGTCTCCTCTGATCCTCCTGAGGCTAATGGAATGCTTCAAAACCTTTGATAGTGGCTAGTTTGAAGGTTCCAGTTCTGGTGTAGCAGAATTTGAGGTTTGTGTTTGTGATGTTTCAGGCCATTCCAATGGTTGGTTTGTGTTCTATGGGTGATTTCTGAATGGATGGTGAAAGAATTTATGAAGTTTTATGGATTGTTTGAGAGAATCGAAGAAGGGAAGGTTTTTGCAAGTTTTGTGCAATCTGATTGTATATGTGTTCTGAGCTTGTGTGAGGCTTGTTTTATGATCCTTATGCAATCCCTAAACTATTGGAATGGGTCAGAAGACTTGACATGCACTGTGGGAATGGTATGGAGCAATTGGCCAAAAAGTCAATAGTTGGTGTACTTCAAGCATGGGCCATGACAGAAGCTATCTTAGGGCTGCTCTGAGTTCAGCTGTCTTCAAGGATGGCCATGGGATGATTTAGAGTGATCAGAAGTGGATGGATGGTGAGATGTCACATGTTTTGCATTTTCACAACTTGTTGCACTTTGAGATATTTGGTCATGGAAATGTCTCATTCAATGCTGAATTTTGGTCATGAAGTGTTACATGATGTTGTTATGATGCTTTGAGATCATTTAGAAACCAAACCAACCCTTAGAAATCATTCTTGCAAGAATCCCTCTTTTGAGAATTTATGAAAAATGGCTTATGGAAGCTTGTGATCCAAGGCATGAAACTTTGTGAATTTTGTGCAATTCTGAGTTTTAGACTTTGCACAATGTTTGTATGATGCTTAGAAGTGTGTTTGAAGTCACAAAATGAATTGGCAAGAGGTTTTGCAAAAATCCCTCTTTGGTGCATTCTTGAAAATTATGTGATTTTTGCCAACTTTGGCAAGCCATAACTTGAGTTCCAAAGTGAATTAGATATTGTTCTTGTACTTTTTGAAAAGGGAATGATCCAATCTACAACTTTCATGACTAATAATTTTCCATTTGAAGCATTTTTGGTTGAGAAAGAGGAGGTTGAAAAACTTTCCCAAAATGGAATGTTTACATTACAAGTCATTTCCATTTTTGGCAACTTTTGGTTTAGCTCATTTTTGTTCAAATTAGTGAACTTATAAGCACTTCAATGATAAAATAAAGATCATATAACTTCAATTTGATGAAAAATCCACTTTGGTTCCATGTTGGGGGGCCTCAGATGCCCTGATTTTGCTTTGACTTGCTCAAAAAGTTACCCAGTGATCAAATGACTTCCTCAATGAATTTCTTCATAAAACTTGGTATGCATGATCCTTATAACATATTGAGACCAATAGAAACAAGAATGGCCAAAAAATGTGGAGTTATGGCCTCTGAAACCAAAACCCTAATTTTAGGTCATCTGTGTAGTTAAACCCTAGCTCTGCTTCCATGCTTTGCCAGTTCTTGTGATTCTTTGACTTCCTTGATCTTTGGAGGATATAATATGATGATTGAACATACGTAGACCCTCTTGAAATGATTGATGGCCTTTTGAGTGGCTCAGATGGATCTTGGATTGCTCAGATCACAAACCCTAGATGCAGATGAACTTGAACCAATGTAGTGAAGCAAAAATGCAACATGGTATGATATGATTAAACTTATGTAAATATGAAAGATCACAAGCCATGGTGTGAACTTAGTGAGGGAAAATTTGGGATGTTTACAGCTGCCCCTATTCAAACATGAGTTAGCTGTGCAGGATGTAATCGCTTGGCTTAACATACAAACAAGATAACTTGTGGTTGAATACCAAAGACAGTCCAAAATTTGCACTCACTGGGAGAAGAAGAAAAGGGACATAGATTGTAAGATGAAAGTATAGCATGATTATAAAGTGCGGGCGATGGAGGACGACCATCGAGCAAAGGACGACTGTTGGGGATAAAGCAATGACGGGGACGACCGACATGCTGGGGAAATAAAAAGGTCACGATGGGGACGGCCATCAAGTAAAGAAATAAGATTCTCTGGGGATTAAATATAAAGGCAATGATGGGGACGACCATCAGGTTCATAGAATAACTGATGAGGTACGGTCATCAAAAGGTGAAGGACGATCACCTAGCAGGGGACGACTGCTCTTTATCACGACATAGGACGAATGTTGGATAGAAAAGGTCAACGATGGGGACGGCCATCAGATAAGCATGATGAAGGACGATCATCAAGAGGTGAAGGACGATCACCTAGCAGGGTATGGCTGATCTCGGGTTTATCATGACATAGGACAAATGTTAGATAATAAGATCAATGATAGGGACGACCATCCGATAAAATGATGAAGGAAGATCATCAAGAAGATGAAGGACGATCACCTAGCAGGGGACGACTGCCAAATATCACGACATAGGACGAATGCCGAATATAAAAGGGTTCCAATAATGGAGACTCCGCTGGGAGAAGGATGAGGGACGATCATCCAAAGGTGAAGGACGATCACCTGGCAGGGTACGGCTGCCGAAAGTATCATGACATAGGACGAATGTCAGATAGAAAAGAAGTTTTGCTTGGGACTTCGCTGGGGAATAGTAAACACAGACGAGTGTTTACATCCAAGAAATGAAAGGTATAAGTATTTGACACTGTGTATAGATCAAATATGCGGACGAGCATCCTTAAGACTACGATACGGACGAGTATTGGTAGAAACAACGCTGATGCATGTTCAGAGATGATGATACGGACGAGTATCTACTGGTTAACAAAGAACACAGACGAGAGTCGAATCTGAGGGGAAATAAGGGTATACAAGATACGGACGAGTATCTGTATGAGTAAAAATAAGCATGAGTGAGACACAGACGAGTGTTCAACTTGCTGGGGAGAGTGACACGGACGAGTGTCAAAAGAGAAAGTGTATAAATTATGAACTTGAGTGTAAAAGGTAATCCAGTGACCTATGGGGATAAGATGACACGGACGGGTGTCGACAAGAGTGTATTATAAACAAATGTTTGGCAACCATGCTGGGGAGTGGTGACACGGACGGGTGTCAGGAGTGCGTATAGGTATCTGTGTGTAGAGAGTGTACTGGCGACTTTACTGGGGAAAAGGTGACACGGACGAGTGTCAAAAAGAGCATGTATCTGTATTTGAGAGTGCAAAGGGACGCTTTGGCTTTTATGTGCAAGGGATGTATTTTGTATATTGCTGAGGAGGTATTGTTGGCATTTCCAGGTGACTGGTTCGAACCTGACTTGTGATTATGCAATATGTTTGATTTTTTACCGTAATGCTCCGTATTAGATGGAATGCTACGCCCTGAGGGGAATTATGATGTAAATGCTATGATTATGCAAAAGATACCGATCCGGGACTCGGATCCCGTTGTTGTGGAGATCTCCGACTGATCTGCTTGAAAGGATATCCCAGCTGGGGGTGAGATTATTGGTAGATCTGATAAGATGCATGACTCTACTTGGGGAAATAGGTCACTGATAGACCTATCTTTGTAATGAGGAGCCCAACTGGGGATGAGAAAGCTTTCGTCACTTTGTTGTGCGGGAAATTCAGACATTGCTCTTCTGGGGGGAGGCTGGAGCTCTGTGGGGAGCTGGTTCCCTGCCTAGTACTCTATCGGGGGAAGAAAAGACCACTGAACGGTCTTCCTAGAGGTTTCTGTGGGGATCCTGCTGAGGATGATGATACCTGTCAACTCAGCTTGGGAAATGAGCACCTTCTGATGCTGCTCTGAAGAAAAATGTGTTGGAGAAGTGATGCCCGACCACTCTGATGGGGAGAAAACATTTCCGGTGCTATTTGGAGGATGTGCTAAGGAAATAATAATTTAGCAACTTTGTTGGGGAAAACCTTTCATGCCCCATGTTGCGCTCTAAATACATGCAATCCTGTTATGACAAAGAAACGCACAAGTACCCCGAGGCATCCTTTGCTGGATTCCATCATAGGAATTCAGACACTCCCGGGAGTAAGTAATATATTTCTTGCAAGCATGTGATTAGAAAGGCACATCCGTTTTTTATGCAAACATTATATCAAAGATATCAGACATTTTTGCAAGTGAACTAAAATGTACAAGACGACATGTGACTGAAAAATCTGATTTTATTAATTTGGGTGCCCTGAATTGGCAAATACAGTCAAAGAAACAAATCTCTTGAAATGAGGAGATTGTTACAAATTGAGAAAAATGAAGATGTTGGCAATGTTGACGACGCTTTAGTGCTTCCCTTTTGCTATGACTCGTATGACCTTGACATTCTTCTCATCTTGCTTTCTGAAGAAGGCTGATTCTGACCGATGCTTTAACCTTTCGAAACTTGCCAAGTCGTAAGTGATACAGACGAATTCATAGTGCAGTTGTTCGCTTATTCCCTTATTTTTGCGTGGATCGCCCTTTTGGGTTTTCAATCCACCAGGATACCCATTTTTGCCTGAGCTGTCCAATGCGGCTTTTCAACTCAGCGGGTGTACATTTTTCTTTTTTTTTCCTTATTTTTGCCCGAGTCTTTTATTCTGTTTTTGACTCACCGGGATGCCCTATTTTTGCCTGGACTTACATTCTGTTTTTATGTCCAGCGGGTCATTTTATGTGAAGTATTTTTTAACTGCATCTGAATTCACAGGGGATAAGAAATCTTCACCATCCATAATAGTGAGCATCAGTGCTCCACCAGAGAAAACTTTCTTTACTATGAATGGACCATCGTAATTCAGATTCCACTTGCCCCTGTGGTCTGTATGAGGAGGAAGGAGTCTTTTCAGCACAAGATCTCCTACTTGGTATTCCCGAAGCCTGACTTTCTGATCAAAGGCTTTATTCATCCTTTTCTGATATAACTGCCCATGACATATTGCAGCTAACCTCTTTTCTTCGATCAGATTCAGTTGATCGTATCGAGAACGGACCCATTCTGCTTCATTCAATTTGACATCCATCAGTACCCGCAACGAGGATAATTCAACTTCAACAGGTAGGACTGCCTCCATTCCATACATAAGCTGATACGGTGTTGCCCCAGTGGATGTTCTGATTGAGGTGCGATACCCATGCAAGTAAAATGGTAGCATTTCATGCCAGTCTTTGTAGGTGACCACCATCTTTTGCACAATCTTCTTAATGTTCTTATTAGCTGCCTCAACAGCGCCATTTATCTTTGTCCTGTAAGGAGAAGAATTGTGGTATTGGATTTTGGAGTCCCGACACAGTTCTGCCATCATTTTGTTGTTCAAATTGGAACCATTATCAGTAATGATTCGCTCGGGCACTCCATACCGACAGATGATGTCTCTCTTCAGGAATCGGGCTACCACTTGCCTGGTGACATTCGCATACGAAGCTGCTTCAACCCATTTGGTGAAGTAATCAATGGCTACCAGGATGAATCTGTGGCCATTGGAAGCAGTCGGCTCAATCTTTCCAATCATATCAATGCCCCACATGGCAAAGGGCCAAGGTGAAGACATGACTTTCAAAGGATTCAGAGGTACATGCACTTTGTCTGCATAAATCTGGCATTTATGGCACTTCCTGGCATAAGCACAACAATCTGCATCCATTGTGATCCAGTAGTAGCCTGATCTTACCAATTTTTTAGCCATTGCATGTCCTCTAGTATGGGTACCAAAAGATCCTTCATGCACCTCGTGCATCAGCAAGTCTTCCTCTGTCTTATCAACACATCTGAGAAGCACCATGTCAAAGTTTCTCTTGTACAATGAACCATCAGTATTCAGGAAGAAGCTACCAGCCAGCCTTCTTAGTGTCTTCTTGTCATTGGATGATTCCCCATGTGGGTATGTTTGATCCTCTAAGAAGCATTTGATGTCATAGAACCAAGGCTTATCATCTTTAGCAATGTCTACTGAGAATACATATGCTGGTCTGTCAAGTCTAGATACTGAAATCCGAGGCACAAAGTTGGCAGCTTGAACCTTGATCATGGAGGAAATGGTAGCCAGAGCATCTGCAAACTGATTTTCATCTCGAGAGATGTACTCAAGTTTGACTGTTGTGAAGAAAGTCAGTAATCTCCTCGTATAATCCCGGTATGGAATCAGATGCTCCTGGTGAGTGTACCATTTATCGTTGGTTTGATTGATTACCAGAGCTGAATCTTCGAATACAGTTAAAGTCTTGATCCTGAGGTCAATGGCCTCCTCAAGACCCATGATACATGCTTCGTATTCAGCTTCGTTGTTAGTGCAGTTAAAGGTGAGTTTTGCCGAGAAAGGCATGTGAACTCCCTTAGGTGTAATGAGTACTGCACCAACACCACAACCATTCATATTAACAGCCCCATCGAACATCATTGTCCATTCTTCTTCTGGGTCGGGCCCTTTAGTGCAAACAGGCTCTTCATGAACTTTTGCTTTCAGGAACATGATATCTTCATCAGGGAAGTCAAATCTCATAGGCTGGTAATCATCAATGGGTTGCTCAGCAAGATAGTCAGACAGTACACTGCCTTTGATGGCCTTTTGAGATGTATACTGAATGTCATATTCTGTCAGAATCATTTGCCATCTTGCAACCCTTCCAGTAAGTGTTGGCTTTTCAAATATGTACTTGACGGGGTCCATCTTTGAGATCAACAAGGTAGTGTGGATCAACATATACTGCCTTAGTCGGCGAGCAGCCCACGCTAAAGCACAACAAGTTTTCTCGAGCAGTGAATTACGTTGTTCACAGTCGGTAAACTTTTTGCTTAGGTAGTATATTGCGTACTCTTTTCGTCCAGACTCGTCATGCTGGCCCATCACACACCCCATTGACTCTTCTAACACTGTCAGGTACATGATTAGAGGTCTTCCTTCAACTGGAGGCATAAGGATTTGAGGCTCTTGTAAGTACTCCTTGATTTTGTCAAAAGCCCTCTGGTAGTCTTCATTCCACCTGACCGTTTGTTCTTTCCTTAACAACTTGAACAAGGGTTCACAGGTTGTAGTAAGATGAGATATGAACCTTGAAATGTAGTTCAATCTACCTAGAAACCCCCGAACTTCTTTTTCAGTCTTCGGTGCAGGCATCTCTTGAATGGCTTTGACTTTGTCAAGGTCGACTTCAATTCCCTTTTCACTTACAATGAACCCCAACAGCTTACCGGACCGTACCCCAAATGTGCATTTGTTGGGGTTTAGCTTCAGCTGATACTTTCTCATACGTTTGAATAGCTTCAACAGATTCACTAGTTGGTCTTCTTCAGTGATGGACTTGGCAATCATGTCATCCACATAACATTCAATTTCTTTGTGGATCATGTCGTGGAATAATGTCACCATAGCCCGTTGATAAGTGGCACCAGCATTCTTCAGTCCGAATGGCATTACCTAATAACAGAATATGCCCCAGGGTGTGATGAAAGTTGTCTTCTCCATGTCTTCAGGTGACATCTTGATCTGATTATATCCTGAAAATCCATCCATGAAGGAGAACACCGAGAACTGAGCCGTATTGTCGACCAATACATCAATGTGAGGTAATGGGAAGTCATCTTTCGGGCTAGCTCTGTTCAGATCCTGGTAATCCACACACATCCGTACTTTGCCATCTTTCTTAGGCACTGGTACAATGTTAGCAACCCACGGCGGGTAACTAGTTACAACAAGGAAGCCGGCATCCCACTGTTTTTGTACCTCTTCTTTTATCTTCATGGCCATATCTGGATGAGTTCGACGCAGTTTCTGTTTTACTGGAGGACAATATTCTTTTAGTGGCAGCTTGTGCATAACAATATCGGTGTCCAGACCTGGCATGTCTTGGTATGACCAAGCAAACACATCAACGTACTCTCGCAGCATGTCAATAAGTTGTTCCTTCACTGAATCTTGCAGACGGGCCCCGATCTTCACTTCTTTCAAGTCTTCTTCTGTACCAAGATTAACTGTCTCAACTTCCTCCGGATGAAGAGTGATGACCTTTTCCTCTTGTCTTAACAACCTGGCTAGCTCTTCAGGTAGCTCATAATCTTCTTCAACCCCTTCATCGACTTGATTAATCGGATTGTCGAAGTCATACGAAGTCATAGCAGTGTCGTTGTCGGTGCAGTCTGGAGGGCACTCTCTGCAAGGGTTTAGATTTGTTCATTTTAATGATCAATTTTATCTTGTTTAGAAAAAGTGAAAATGAAGTTATTAATTTGAAAAACATTTCCATTTTATTTTTGTACAAAAAATGAAAAATGAAAAACAGTGAGCGGGAAAAAAAAAGAGACTCATTTGCAAAAGATGTCCTGATATTCATTAATTGATCATTTGCACAAAATATAAGATGGACCAATTACAAAATGAGTCCTGACATCTTGGGCAAGATGCAGGACTTGATACATGCTTAAAAAGACAGGAAATAATAATTACTTTGCAGGAGTAACTCTTATAATTTCCTGGGAAGACCAGTTTGAGACTTGGTTCCCCGGGATCCTTGGACGTATCCAGTTTTCCAGGTTGCGTTTGTCTTCTTCCTCGTCTTCCAGACTATTCACAGCATCCGGGGTAAGCATTCCCCCGCTGACAAATTTGGGCTCCGTTGCAGCCTCCGGTTGATATTGTCGAGTTGGTCTGTAACCCAACCTGAATCTGTCTTCTTTCTTTTCTACTGGCAGCAGCTTGCCCCAGCCTTGAGCGGTACCCTCCTCAACAACCTTCCTGGCTTGTTGATATGAAGTGATGGAAGTTCTAGATACAACAATGGCTTCATTGATGTTAAGGGCCTCAAACCCCTGACTCATAGTCTCATCCCCATCCATCTCTATGTACTTGTAAGTAGCCAGCTGGCTAACAAAAATGTCTTCATCTCCGAAGATTGTGATGATCTGGCCTTCCCACTCAAATTTTAACTTCTGGTGAAGGGTAGATGTAACATCGCCAGCGGCATGAATCCAGGGTCTACCCAACAAACAGCTATAGGCCGGCAGTATGTCCATCACGAAGAAGGTAGTTTTAAAGGTCTGTGGGCCAATCAACACGGGTAAATCAATTTCTCCAAGCACTGATCTCTCAGAGCCATCAAATGCTCTCACCACCAAGTTACTTGGACGTAAAGCCAAACAATCATACTCCAGCTTCACCAAAGCTTTCTTTGGGAGGACGTTGAGTGAGGACCCAGTGTCTACCAGCACATAAGAAAGAACAACACCTTTGCAATCTAAGGTGATGTGTAAAGCCTTGTTATGGTTGCGTCCCTCTGTCGTTAAATCAGCATTTGTAAAGCCCAGTCCATGACTGGTGTTAACATTCGCAACCACTGTTTCCAGTTGATTAACCGTAATCTCTTCCGGCACATATGCTGCGTGCAGGACTTTCAACAATGCATTCCTGTGGGCTTCGGAACACATTAACAATGATAATATAGAGATTTTGGAGGGTGTCTGGTGAAGCTGGTCCACCACTTTGTAATCACTCCTTTTGATTATTCTCATGAACTCGTCCACCTCTTGTTCAAAAGACGCCTTCGGAGTTTCTTTAACATTTGGCTCTTCCAGTACCACATTCTTCCCTTTTGCCTTAGCAGCAGCTTCTGCTTCAGCATTGGGTCTTGGTGTTTGTGAGGCAAAAAGGCGTCCGCTTCTGGTGAAGCCTCCGCCTCCCCCAACATTGTCAACTTGTGGTGAAGAGGTTGATGAGTCTAGAGTGATTTTCTTCCCGTCGCAGTAGAGATCAGAGCCATAGTGCCAAGGTATGGCATTATTGCTTTCATAAGGAACAGGTCCAGGCACCGTAATGGTGACCGGACTGATTGCTGCAGCGGAAGGAACTGTGATGGTATGCAGGTCGTAATAGATTGTGACTGGAGATCTGACAGGAGGTGTTGCAGTTTGTTGTTGAAAGTTGTTGGGATGAACAGTTGCTGGGTCATAATAGATCGTGACCGTTGAGACATCTTCATTAATGTTTGCTGGTGTTGTAGGCATTTTCGTTGATAAAATGGGTGCTGATGTTGTAGAAGTAAATGTTGCTGAACTCTGATCTATTGAAATGATGGATGGAGTGATTGCTGGAGTTGTTGATGAATCAGTGGGTATGATAGTTGTCGCAGTTGTAGGAGGATATGCTGTTGCTGAAGAATGAATTGTTGATGTTGTAGGAGAATCCATTATTGCTGAAGAAAGAGTTGTTGAAGGAGCCGTTGTGGTAATCTGCAAAATTCCATATCTGATGAGGCCATCTATGCCAAATCTTAGCTTCTCACAACCATTGATAGCAGTTTTGCACGATTCGCAGCAGGCCCCACAGCCCGGGAACACTTGACATCTTAAAAGTTGAACCTTAACTTCTGACAACGGTGTTTGAATCTGTGCAACATTATCAATTAGTGCAGATGGTTGGTCCTCTTCTATGGCATTGATCCTGGCCCCACCATGATTAGGCATAGGATTTCTGTTAACATTCGGAGGAGGTGCAAAATTGAGAGCTTTGGAATCGACCAAATCATGTACCTTCATTTGCAAGGCTCTACACTTCTCAGTATTGTGACCAGGCGCGTTGGAGTGAAAGGCACACCTGGCATTAGCATCATAATTCTTTGGGAGATTTAGAGGATCTGGTGGAGCCAACGTCCTTAACTCAACCAGGTTAAGCTTCAGGAGTTGTGGCAGTAAAGCAGCATAGGACATAGGAATGGGGTCAATCACCTTATTTGCCTGAGATGGCCTCTGTTGAAAGGGGCGCTGCTGTTGGTTGTTGTTGTTATTGCTGTAAGTTCTTTGTTGCGGAAAATGAGACTGTTGCTGATAGTGATGTTGTTGTGGTTGTTGTTGAGGAAAAAGTGGTTGTTGTGGAACTGGAGTCGGGATGGTTACGGCTGCTATTGATCTGTGAGAATACTGGGGTCTGCCCCTGCCTGCATGGATAGCATTTGTTTCACCTGCCCTTCGGGGTCCTGCAAAAGATTTTCTAGGGTTGTTGGAGGAACTTGCACCATTGTCAGAGATTTTGCCCATCTTCAAAAGACTTTCAATTCTCTCACCAGCTATCACTACATCGGCAAAACTGGTGGAAGAGAAAGCAGCAAGTCTATCAATATAAGTTCCCTGCAAGGTGTTCATAAACATGTAGGCCATCTCTCTTTCAGACATGGGTGGCTGGACAGCAGCAGCAAGGTGTCTCCACCTCTGAGCATAATCCCGAAAGCTTTCCCTTGAAGACTGAGACATGCCCATTAAAAGAGTTCTATTAGGGGTCAAGTCTAGGTTGTACTGGTATTTCCGGATGAAGGCTTCGGCCAAGTCTTTCCAACATCTTATAGTGGCCCTTGTCAAATGCGAATACCATTCTCTTGACGCTCCAGTCAGGCTGTCCTCAAAATAGAACATCCATAACTTCTCATCCATGGTATAAGCCTTGAGTTTCCCTAAGAAGGAATGCAGATGAGTACGCGGGCATGAGGTACCATTATATTTCTCGAAGCAAGGGGGTTTGGATTTGTGGGGAATTCTCACCCCATCTACCAGCCTCATATCGATTACGTCAAAGCCTAAGGAATTCTGGGATTCCAAGGACCTTAGTTTTTCAGCAATCTCATCCAGTCTTCTGTCATACACTTCATCTCCAGCCCCAATAACAGTGAATTGTTCTTCTTGGGGATCCTCTTGCAGGATTCTGCCCCCAGCAGTATTACCTTTAACATTCCTTGTGCCATTAACATCTGGATTCAAATGGGGCCCAAACTCTAGTGGGTCGATACGAGGCTTCCCTCGTTCATTATTGCTAGTTCCTCCTGTTCCAAGATGGGGCTCTTCGGGTGTCTGCCTTTCTACCAGATCTCTCAGCCTCTCTTGGCTCTGGGCTAAGCCAATCATCACAGCCATAAACTGGGTCATTTGGTTTCTCATCTCGACCCTTTCATTTACCATCTGATTTCTTACTTCATTTAGGTCCTGCTGCACCTGATCCATTTGAATTCCTGGAAGGTTGTTACGCGTTGGGTACCGGTGTGTGCGGTTGACAGGGAACACTCTGCGACGAGCAATGTTTCCTGAAAGCACAACAAAGTGAGAAACAAATAATAAGCAAAAACCTACAAAATAGAGAAAGTGTTAGTATGCAATGCAGTATGCTTATTCGTTTTCCAAGGTATCCAATTTGGTTCTTGGTTTTGACCTTTCCAGACCCCGAGGATATGCTTGATGATGTTGAGAGAAAGCCCACCAAAATAAAACAAACTGATATATTACAAATGATGAAAATACATAGCCTGTTTACAATACATGCCCATGGTGGGTCAACAATACAACAATAAAAAAAGTACATCAAAAGAAAAGAAATACAAGCAAAGAGGAATCAGACATCCAGTCCATAGTCATCTTCCCTGACTTCTTTCAGGAGTGCCTCAGTCACCGGACCAGCTGGGTGCTCTGTAATGGTCCTAATGAGGAGGTTCCTGGTATCAATGGCATTGGTCAGTGTTGCACCCCAAAATTTGCCCTCACAATACAAGACTTTGTGTGCTAAGAAGGTTCACAAGGTTCACAAGACCTTTCATGAAGTTCATGAAGTCTACAAGATACTTTATGAGGTTCACTAGGTTCACAAGATTCACAATATTCACAAGAACTTTCATGAAGTTCATGAAGTTTACAAGACACTTTATGAGGTTCACAAGGTTCACAAGATTCACAATACTTACAAGACCTTTTCATGAAGTTCATGAAGTCTACAAGACACTTTATGAGGTTCACAAGGTTCACAAGACCTTCCATGAGGTTCACAAAGTTCACAAGACCTTCCATGAGGTTCACAAGGTTCACAAGACATCTTATGATGGTTCACAAGGTTCACAAAGTTCACAAATAGTCAGAAGATTTGACAATTCCCTCAGACAATGCACCTCCTAAGCAGTGCATCCAAAAACTAGGGTTTTGACTTTAATCAGGCTAAATGAACTTCCAGGACTTCAAGTGAGCTTCATAACATCTTATATGTGTGTAAGAACCCCCATGACAAGTTTCAAGACTTTTCTCAAAAGTTTGCTCAATCAGATGATCAGATAAGTCAAAATCAGTCAAAGCAGTTAAAAAGTCAAACTAAGGTCAACTGTGGTCAAACCAAAGTCAAACTTCATGATTTTTTGCCAACATCAATTATATGAAGTAAAATTCATCATTTGATCAAGGGTTGATCATGATTCATCAAGGAGGTTTCAGATCATCAAGAATCAGGGGTTTCTAAATTAGGGTTTCCTCAGTAAAAGTCAACTGAACTTTGACCAGCCATAACTTTCACATGCTTCATCACCAAGTCTCCATCCGAAGCTCATTTTGAAGGAAATTGAATTCTCTACAACTTTGTGTCTCACAAGCCAAGCCCAAAAATTCTTCATTTGGAAGGTATGAGCTAAGACATTATAGGTCCTTTTAAAAGTCAATAAAAAGTCAACAAATTCAAAAGGGCATAACTTGAGAATGGTAAATGATATGAACATGAAACCAGTGGGGTTGGTTAGAGGACTCTTCAAGCTTTCCAAAATATCCAAGAACACCCTCATAGTATTAAAATTGAAGGATGTGTGCCCTTGCAAAGTTGGGAAATTTTAGGGAAGTTTATGAAGCAAATGGAGGTTTAAAACCAAATTTTGCTAAGTGGGCTGAACTTTTAATGACCCAAAGCAATCCATGACATCATGCACGAAAATTATTTGATATTTTCATAATTTTTATTTTATTTAATTTATTTATTATGATTTTTTATATTAAAAATCATTTTAAATTTAAATAAAATATCAAGTGTGAAGATTTAAAATTATTTTTGGTTCTAGAAGGTCATGAATTCAATATGGATCAAATTGATACAAAAATAATGTTGATTGGCTTGAAATAGAAAGTGTTTATGCAAAAATATTTGAATTTCAAAGCTTATCTTTCTCAATCTTTTTGGATCAAATCTTTCAAACAATGACCAAGTTTTCTGACCTAAATTCATCACACTATAAGTACATGACATAACCCTAATCATAGAACACGATTTCAGCCTCCCAAGAGTAAGTTTCAAAGTTCAAAAATCATCAAAAAAATCAATTTTCGGTTTCATTCATTCAAGGGGTTTCAAGGTATTTTGAGGACACAAGAATGTTTCTGAGACATCATAGAATCATTCCCAATGATCATTTTTATCCAAAACATCTCATATCGCATAAACCGAATCCCTCTTGTTCTTGAATTTAATTTTTTCGATTTTGCTTGTTTAGCTATTATTAATGAATTTTGTTTGTTGATTTGTGATTGTTTGAAGCTTGTGATGAATTCTGGATAGTTTAATTTGAGTTTCATGAACTGAGACGAATTCTACCATGGCTAGGGTTTTCGGCTTCCATTAGGGTTTCACACTCAAGCTAATATAAATCCATTCTAAAAACACAGATCAATGCCAATTTGTCTCCGGATCATGTTTGAACAATTAATTTGGTGAAATTTTACAGTTTTTGTGATGTATAAGATTCATAGGTCTTGCTGCAAGTTTGGAATTCGCAGGAAAAATGGTATATAAATTCGCAGCAAATATCCTAGGGCTGGAGGAAGAAGATGATCCCCTGGCGCGAATTTTAAATCTTGAAAACTGAATATAATATTTTTTGTTTTGCTTTTGATATTGTTTAACAGTTGTGTGCTTGGCTCAGTTGGTGGAAGGATGCGCATGGGAAGTCTTGGTCCAGGGATCGAATCCTGGCTTTTTACAAAGTTTCCTTATTTTTCAGTTTGATTATTAGGCATAATATATAATGAATTATTGCTGTTATACTAACAGGTGCGCTCTCCCAGCTGGATTGGTTAAGGTGTTTGTGTGATGTTTGAAGGTCCTGGGTTCGATCCCCCCAGGCCTTTTGTTTTGTTTTATTTTTCTTTGATTTTCAGGAACAAGGCACAAAACCAACTGGACCTTTCCCTTTATCACCTGCGCGCGCTGGCCCAGTGATTGGTGTTGATGGCTTGTGTTCTTGAAAGCAAGAGGGGCTGGGTTCAATTCCCAGCCAAGGTAAGTTCTCTTTTTCTTTTTCTTTCTATTATTTGTTTTGCTTATTTTAAATGTTAATTAATTAAAACTATAATTTTAAAATCCTAATATGTTTCATAAATATAAATTCTAAAATATTTTCTAAAAACTAATTTTTTTTATTAATATGTATATATTATTTATTATATATAATTTATTTGTATAATTGAGTTAATATTTAATATTTAACATTTTTGCATATAAAACCTAATTTATTTTTATAAACCCTAAAAAAAAACATATTTTTCTCAAACCCTAATTTTTCTTCTTTTATTTATTTAATACTATTATTAGTATATATTATATTCATAATTTAGTTAAAAATTCTTAATTTAATTTTTATTAATGTATAAATTGTTTATAATTTAAAATTTTGTATGTAAATATGTTTAAAAGTTAAAATTCTTAATATGATAATATGACATAATTTGTTTAGAATTTAATTTTGCATGAAAATAATTTTTATTATATGTTTAAAAATTGCTAATTTAATTTTTGTAATTATAATCTATTTTCATAATATGTTTATAATTAATTTTATAATTTACATATAACTTAAAATTCTATAATAATTGTTCATATTTTCTTATTAACCTTTAAAAATTTTGTTTATTATAATATTCTTGTTTATTTCATTATTATTATTAATTATGTTTATATGATTATTACTAACCCCATTTAATTTAGTATTATTTTTATTATTTTCACTAACCCAACTATTATTATTATTTAATATTTTGCTTATTTATTTAAATTGCTTTTATTATAATTATGTAATTGTTCCTTGGTGTAATATTTATTAATAATGTTTATTATTTATATTTTATGCTATGGTTAATAAATAGGGAGTGTAAACATACTTGTAATTTAAAATTAATTTAGATCATTTAAATTTAAAGATAAATATTAAAAATTGTACACTCACACACGTAAGTCGATCTTTGATCGCCATCTCACTTCCTTAGGGATACCTCTCATGTTGCCTAATCAAAAAGGTCAAGTAGGGTGTATAAAGCAAAAGTCCCTCAAAATAAAGTCATCTAGTCCCTTAACAAATAAAAGATCAAGTCCCTTTCGAATGTTGCCTTCGTAATGATCTTGTCCCTTTCGAATAAAGATGATAGTCCCTCTAAAATTGCTTATACACCCCATAGTTGCCTAAATAATAGATGACCCTTTACTTGTCCCTCACATCCAAGGTAATGACTACCTATTCCTTAATAATAGGGATAGTCTTACCATTTAAAGGATCCAAGAACAGAAAAGAATCAAACTTAGGGTAGGTTCCTCATAGTTACTTGCTCACTCTTCAAAACTTTTCAAACACTTCACAATTTCAAACAAAAATTTTCAAAACAAAGGTTTATACGCATCCGTACATGGGTCATTATAAACACTTAAGAAAATTTCTATTCACACACTTCACATTTCAAAAACATTTTAAAGTGAGCTAAGTAACTAAGAGCCCATGGATAACCATGGATGTAAAGGGTGCTAATACCTTCCCTTTACATAACCTACCCCCCGGACCCAAAAATCTTTTAAAAGGTCTTTCCTGTTCTTTTATGCCTTTCCTTTGGATAAAATAAAAGTCGGTGGCGACTCTTGCTATCCGCAACATAACTAAAGTCAGTTCTCCCACCGTGTTACAGAACTGACGACTCTGCTGGGGACTTAATAAAAGAGGGGTACCCTTAGGAATTAGATCACTTTAAAATTGTTTGCCTTGTTTGCTTTATACTTACTTGTTGGGTGCTCTTATGTGTGAAAGATCCTAACCCGGATCTAGTGTACCTTAGGTAAATGGCAATAGACCAAGGAAACTGTACGGCGTATACCGATATGGTTGATCTGGTGGCCATAGTTAGTGTGACTTCTTGGTTGGTGCTTATGTTCCTTAAGTCAAGTTGCGGATAATATGAGGTTGCCATATTTTGTCAATACACTAACTAACTTTTAGAACCCTAGTTATCCCATCTTGGCCTTTAGAAAAGTAGTGAGATAACCGACTTTGGTGCAGACTGAAGTTGGTTGATACTCGATGCTACGCTCATTGAGATTCTAAACTTGGAGGGTTTTGGTTGGCAAGTAAGTTGCCTACTGAACAACCACCCTTGTGAAGGATCAATGATACTGAGATCCCTTAGAACCTGGTTACTTTTGTAGGACAGGATGAACCAACTAACTTCAGGGGAGGGTACTTACCTTTGAACCTCATGCAAGCCTTTAAACCTAGGGCTATTGTGTGACTTGTTTGTGTGTGCCACATGTCTGTGATTGAACATAACATCATGACATCATCATGCATCATAAGCATAGCATTTTCACTAACCATTTCAAGGACCAAAGGATTTATCTTTGTTCTTTGTTTCAGGTCATGGCTTCTGCTCGTAGAAACACCATCAGGATCAACTTTGTGGGCATACCTGCTAAGCTTAAAGAGTTGGTTTCTCAAGTGTCTGATCACTCCCAGTTAATCAAGAGACATGGTCACCTATTGGATCTAGTCACTTTAGGGTTCAATGAAGACATGATGAGTGTTCTGTTTCAGTTCTTTGACCCTAAGCACCATTGCTTTACATTCCCTGACTATCAGCTGGTTCCTACAATGGAAGAGTTCTCTAAACTTCTGGGTATACCTGTTCTTGATCAAAGACCCTTCACAGGCTTGGAGAAGGAGCTTAAACCAGAGGTTATTGTTGCAGCTCTACATCTGAAGAAGTCTTACATTGTTCTAGAAACGAGAAGCGGAGTTAAGGGTATTCTTGCCAAGGTGTTGATAGAGAAAGCTCAGGTGTTCTTGAAGGCCATGAGCTATGATGCTTTTGAGGAGATCTTAGCCTTTCTGATTTATGGCTTAGTATTGTTCCCCAATCCAGATCAGTTCATAGACGTTCATGCCATCAATATATTCCTGAGTCACAATCCAGTACCTACATTGCTTGGAGACATCCTACATTCTCTTTATACCCGTACTACAAGGGCAAGAGGAACTTTGATGTGCTGCATACCTTTGCTCTCTAGGTGGTTTATTTCTCACCTTCCTCGCTCAGTAATGAAGAATGAGCAAGGGTTCAGGTGGTCAAGGAGGATCATGTCACTCTCGCATTCAGATATTCATTGGTGCTCCAGATCTATGGAGAATGTCACTATCATTGACCGTTGTGGGGAATTCCCTAATGTGCCACTTCTAGGCATAAGAGGAGGCATCACCTACAACCCCTCGCTAGCTTTACGACAGTTTGGTTACGCTCGGAGTGATGGTCCACATGACATGTTGATTCAGGGCATTGTGTTTGATTACGACAACGATCTTCAAGGTTACCGTCAGAGATTCATACGAGCCTGGGGAAAAGTGAACAAGGTTGACAGCAAGACTCTGGAGCCTAAGTACACTGTTCCTATGGAAGCTTATCTCAGATGGGTGCGATCTCGTGCTCAGACTCTCATGATGCCATATCCTTCTATCCTGCCAGTTACCATGGAACCTGTTGCTGAAGGAGACACTGCTTATACCATCCTTCACCCAGACATGCCTACTGACATGGAAGACTTACAGAGATCCTGGATCCAGTTGAAGGAGCAAAGGGATACTTTCGAGGCTCATTACAAAGCAAGCCAAGAAAGAATCCTGGAACTAACAAAGCAACTTCACGAGGAACGGAATCTCAACTCATACCTCAACACAAAGAGGAAACGTCCATGGGAGACTTAAAACCCCATCTTTTGTATTTATTTCATTTCATTTCTGTAAGCCCAAGAGGCAAAACAAATTTATTACTAATAAAAGTTTACTTTCTTGTTTGTTTAAGAAAATTTAAATCCTGCGGTCCTTGAAAACATTGCATATGCATTCACATATCATATCATTGCATCACAGGTTTATAATTGTGCACAGGTTTCTTATCTTCTCGCTGTTTATTTCAGCAATGGCTCTTGAACAAACAGTTAAGGATCTCCAGGCACAAAATGCACAGTTCCAAGAGCTGATCCTGAACCTGACCAAGGGGCAGGATGAATTGAAGACGCTGCTGGCCAAGAAGACTAAGAAGACTAGAAAGTCAGGTGGCCTGATCAACATGGGAAGAAGGTTCAAAGGTCTTGCCAAGACCAAAGAACCAGTTGAAGATTATGAGTCTGAAAAAGAGGGAGGCGGTCTCCACAACACTATGGGGGACTCTGATTCTGAGGCTAATTACTACCATGAGCCTAATGAAGACAAATTCAAGATGCTGGTGGATAGGATGGATGCTATGGAGTTGCAGAAGTCTTCTGGGCTGGATTTTGAAGATTTGAGTCTGATATCTGGGGTAGTCATACCCATTGGTTTCAAGGTTCCTACCTTTGTTGTTTATGATGGGGTCTCTTGTCCCAAGCTGCATCTGAGGTCTTATGTCAGAAGAATCCAACCTCACACTGCTGATAAGAAGTTGTGGATCCATTTTTTCCAAGAGAGCTTATCTGGAGCTCAATTGGAGTGGTATTATCAGTTGGAAAGTGTCAACGTCAGGGATTGGAATGATCTTGCTGAAGCTTTCTATAAGCAGTATCAATACAATGCTGATTTAGCTCCCACTCGCATGCAGCTGCAAAGCATGTCCATGGGTGCCAAAGAAAGTTTCAAGGAGTATGCTCAGAAGTGGAGAGATTTAGCTGGAAGAGTACAACCCCCTTTAATTGACAGGGAGTTGGTTGATATGTTCATGTGTACATTGAATGGTCCTTTTTACAGTCATCTCATTGGAAGCTCATCATCTGGCTTCACTGAGTTGATAATGACAGGAGAGCGCGTGGAAAATGGTATAAAGAGTGGCAAGATCCAAGTGGGTACTTCTTCATCAGGTACTGCAAAGAAGCCTCCCACTAGGAAGAAAGAGTCAAATGTTGTCTATGGTCAGCCTGATCGTAACAGAAGACATCAATCTGTGAGTGCAGTCCATATCTCTAATCCAACTCCTACAAAACCAGAGCAACCACAGGGCAACCAACAGAGGGCTAGAAGGCAGTTCACTAAGATCAACATGTCAATGGCTCAGGCATTGCAACACTTGTTGAAGGCTGAACTTATCACTCTGAAAGAGGCTCCTCAGAATCCTAATGTTACCTCTCCCAGGTACAATCCCAATGCACGATGTGCATATCATTCGAACTGTCAGGGACATGATACTAATAGCTGCTGGGTCTTGAAGAACAAAATTCAAGATATGATTGAGGCTGGAGAAATTGAGTTTGACCCTCCGGGTACTCCAAATGTGATTACTGCTCCCATGCCAAATCATGAGAAGACTGTCAATGCAATTGATGAAGATTTACATATTTATTCAGTTGCAGAGTTGACCACACCATTGTCTGTTATCAAGAAGAAGTTAGTGCAAGCTGGGTTCTTTCCAGGTTGTCGTGAAGATTGTTTGTATTGTACCTATAAGCCGGATAGTTGTTGGAGATTGAGAGATGGAATTCAACGTCTCATGGATAAGTATACCATAGTGTTTGAGAGGACTCCATCGTCTGTAGAGAGTATGGTGGATCATATTACTCAAGGAAGAAGGACTGAAGAGGTTGATATGGCTCAGGTGCAAACTGTCTTGCATTAGACGGAAGAAGCAAATTCTCGTTTGTGAGTGAATGAGGTGAGAAAAGAATCCCGGAGGAGACGATTATTGTTTGTTTTTGATGTTTTCAATCTTTTATTGCTTTTTGGAGTTTGTCATAAGAAAATGAGCTTAAGCCTAACCCAAGGATTAGTAAACTCATCACATCCTCCCTCTGATTAGGGGTAATGAGAATACCTTAAGTGTGAAGTAAGCACCACACCCTTAATTAACATGATGTAGGATTGAGATCATTAACCTACTTGTAATTATTTAGATGTTTTTTGGAGTTTTTGTTTAGTGTTAAATAATGAGTTTAAGCCATAATCAAGGATTTAATGGACCCATTACACCATCCTAATAGAAGGATAATAGATGAGAACATTTAAGCTGAGGAAGATACCTCAACTTAATCTATGATTAAGGATTAACCTCATGACAAAACAAAACCTTTATTAGAGTGGATTTTAGTTAATGGTAAGATTAAGAAGTGAATTTTATGATTTGTAAGACAACTTGAGGGGGATTTGTCCATTAACACTAGGGTTAGTCCTTCTTAACCAATTAAGGAAGAATTAGAACCCTAATGCAAGGCCCAAGTTACAAGCTTGATGTCTTAGTGATTATTAGATGAATTGATTAAGATATTTAAACACATTAAGGGTTTAACACTTAGGATTAAAGTTATACACTCCATCCTAAGAGAAGGATAAAGGCATAACCTTAATCATAAAGCCTTAAAACCTTAAAGGTTTAGTCTTTGATTATGAGATGAGAAGAGAGACACAAAAGATGACACAAAGGTAAAACTAATGGGGGGGACTAATCAAACCCTAATTGTGATCATGCTTGGGTGTTCCTAGGGTTTATGAGGATTGCAAGAGATCTTCAAGATGAGCCACCAAGGAAGAAGTAGATGGAAGGAAGAGAAGCAGAAGAAACAAGTCAACTTACTTCACTTAAGAAGATAAGTTGCTTGAAGGAAGAAAGTGAAGGAGGAACATGAATGAGCAAGCTTACTCTAATACAAATACAAAATGCAGCAATGGATGCATAAGAGAGATGAGAAGAGATTGTGAGAAGTGAAGGCAAATTCACTTCTCAAAGTAACTTACCACCTGAAAAGTTAGTAAAAGGAAATGAAATGAAATGAAAATGAAATGAATGCAAGGATGCAATCCAAAACCAGAAGCATATTCATGATGCAAATGATGCTAAGAGATGGTACAAATGTATGTCAAGAGATGTGAGTGGTCATACAAGTAATGAGGATGCAAATGAAGCATGAAAGGAGCATGAAAGTTCATGAATGCACATGAAATGAATGCATAACATGGCAAATGGATGATGCAATGATCAAACATGATTCTAATGTGTCCTAAGATGTCTTATATGTTATGTGGATGCAAGAAATGTCATGGCAAGTTCATGAATGCAAGCATATGCAAGAGGTATGTAAATGAAGATGAGAAATTAGGGTTTTCATGCAACATGAGATGCAAAACTCAAAAACAGAAGCAAATGACAAGATAAAAAATTGAAAATGCAATCAAAAGAACCCTAACCCCATATGATTTCACACCCCAAAGGAGAAGACCTAACTCTTAACCTAATGAGAGATAGGATTTTTCTAAGTTTTATAGGGTTTTAAGGTACCTAAAGGGAAAAAATGCAAATCAAATCAAAAATGCAGAAGAAATTCATGACAAATTTATGTTAGAAACTACAAGTCAAATGAAGATCAATGCAAAAAGAACCATGGTCATACCATTCTTGGTTAGGCAGAAAATAATTCTTGAAGTTAGGGTTCAAAAATGGGATTTTATGAACCCTAAATTCAAAGAAAATATGTCAAAATGATTCAAAACCAAAAATAAATTCATGTGGATGGTATGACAATGTCTCTAAATGTTTAAAGATGCAATGTGAATTTTTTTGGATTTTTTAGAAACCTAAATGATATTTTAATTAATTAATTTTCATTAATTAATTAAAATAAACAATTAAATGTCTAAAAAATGATTTTTTAATGCAAAAAATAAAAATAAAAATATTTTTGGGTTGAAAAAATTATTTGGAATTAAAATGCTAAAAGAAAATATTTTTTTTGGATTTTCTATGTATTTTAAATAATTCGTACAAAATAAATAAGAAAAATGTGAAATAAAATGAATTAAATAAAAGTAAGCTGAATCAAGGGCTCATATTCAAAGTTGGGAGATTTTGGTTGACTGGCGCATTTTTTAATGGCTTGGATCAATCCTGGCTAATTAATCATATTTTAATTAAATTAATCTGAAATTAACTTAATGAGTCAATCAGGTCCATCCATTCTCCTAACTTAATCAAAATTCAAGGGTCCACAACGTATCTGGAGATTAAACCTTAATTAGGGCTAATCACTTTCAGGTGACCGGAGGGGAGCTCCGGTCATCTTCTCCGGCGAAACAAAAACCCTAAGCCTCTCTACAGGCCACCCCTCCCCAAATTAACTACCCAGAAATGATCCCCTACCCAAACTAAACTCAAATCAACCTTCAAACATGATTTATAACACATAAACATGGAGAATCGAAGAAGAACAAAAATTTGGACAAAATTTCAGAAGCTCATAACATGCTCATTTCTTGACTATTTTCAATTCTAAAAGCATCAGTGTGATCCCCATAACATATATTTTCATTTTGTAACAAAAAATCTAAGCTCTGAAAAGTTTTGTTCTTGAGGTTACCTGAGCTGATGAACTGTAAATGTGAGCTTTCAGGGCCTCTCCTTCGTGCAAAAAGTCTCCTCTGATCCTCCTGAGGCTAATGGAATGCTTCAAAACCTTTGATAGTGGCTAGTTTGAAGGTTCCAGTTCTGGTGTAGCAGAATTTGAGGTTTGTGTTTGTGATGTTTCAGGCCATTCCAATGGTTGGTTTGTGTTCTATGGGTGATTTCTGAATGGATGGTGAAATAATTTCTGAAGTTTGATGGATGGTTTGAGAGAATCGAAGAAGGGAAGGTTTTTGCAAGTTTTGTGCAATCTGATTGTATATGTGTTCTGAGCTTGTGTGGGGCTTGTTTTATGATCCTTATACAATCCCTAAACTATTGGAATGGGTCAGAAGACTTGACATGCATTGTGGGAATGGTATGGAGCAATTGGCCAAAAAGTCAATAGTTGGTGTACTTCAAGCATGAGCCATGACAGAAGCTATCTTAGGTCTGCTCTGAGTTCAGCTGTCTTCAAGGATGGGCATGGGATGATTTAGAGTGATCAGAAGTGGATGGATGGTGAGATGTCACATGTTTTGCATTTTCACAACTTGTTGCACTTTGAGATATTTGGTCATGCAAATGTCTCATTTAATGCTGAATTTTGGTCATGAAGTGTTACATGATGTTGCTATGATGCTTTGAGATCATTTAGAAACCAAACCAACCCTTAGAAATCATTCTTGCAAGAATCCCTCTTTTGAGAATTTATGAAAAATGGCTTATGGAAGCTTGGGATCCAAGGCATGAAACTTTGTGAATTTTGTGCAATTCTGAGTTTTAGAATTTGCACAATGTTTGTTGATGCTTAGAAGTGTGTTTGAAGTCACAAAATGAATTGGCAAGAGGTTTTGCAAAAATCCCTCTTTGGTGCATTCTTGAAAATTATGTGATTTTTGCCAACTTTGACACGCCATAACTTGAGTTCCAAAGTGAATTAGATCTTGTTCTTGTACTTTTTGAAAAGGGAATGATCCAATCTACAACTTTCATGACCAATAATTTTCCATTTGAATCATTTTTGGTTGAGAAAGAGGAGGTTGAAAAACTTTCCCAAAATGGAAAGTTTACATTACAAGTCATTTCCATTTTTGGCAACTTTTGGTTTAACTCATTTTTCTTCAAATTAGTGAACTTCTAAGCACTTCAATGATCAAATAAAGATCATATAACTTCAATTTGGTGAAAAATCCACTTTGGTTCCATGTTGGGGGGCCTCAGATGCCCTGATTTTGCTCTGACTTGCTCAAAAAGTTACCCAGTGATCAGATGACTTCCTCAATGAATTTATTCATCAAACTTGGTATGCATGATCCTTATAACATATTGAGACCAAAATAAAAGAATGACCAAAAAATTTGGAGTTATGGCCTCTGAAACCAAAACCCTAATTTTAGGTCATCTGTGTAGTTAAACCCTAGCTCTGCTTCCATGCTTTGCCAGTTCTTGTGATTCTTTGACTTCCTTGATCTTTGGAGGATATAATATGATGATTTAACATACATGGACCCTCTTGAAATGATTGATTGCCTTTGGAGTGGCTCATATGGATCTTGGATTGCTCAGATCACAAACCCTAGATGCAGATGAACTTGAACCAATGCAGTGAAGCAAAAATGCAACATGGTATGATATGATTAAACTTATGTAAATATGAAAGATCACAAGCCATAGTTTGAACTTAGTGAGGGAAAATTTGGGGTGTTTACAGTCACTAGTATCTTTCAACCCGGAACCGCGCTTTTCTGCCTCATATCTCTCTTTATCCTTTTGCAATTCACGGACTTGCGCTTTTAGTTCCTCCAATGATTGCATCACTTCTTGATTGCTAGGATTTTTTCTCTTTGGTTTCTTATACAAGGAAGATGGATTCACACCAAATTCTTTACCCCTCACCTGACCGGAATACTCAGGAACATTTAGTACTCGACTAAGAATGCTCCTGTAATCCTCCTCACTAGTGGTTAAAGATTTAGATAGAGTCTTCTGAAATTAATTGACAAATAGAAAATTATTAGTGGGATTAAAAATTAATTATATTTTAAATACATAATGTTATACTTACACATTCCTCATAAACATGCTGGACATCTTCACTAGCAACTCCACTCTTGCCCACACGAGCAACCTTCCAATAAACATTTTCCAGAAGAGATTTTTCTTCACTTTTCTCCTCTCCTAAATGCACATTGATACAAATAATAAGATCATAAATTATAACATATTGAGATAATTAATAAGATCATATCATTTATATATAATTACCATTTGTTGCTGTAAGCGTACATATCCCAAATGCCCTTTTCTGTATGGATATGCAGATTTTGATACTCTTTGGAGATTAATGGCACTCAAATTCTGGATAAACAATTTTAAGTCATATCAAAACAAACTAATTCAACAAGTATATAATACATTAATATACATGAAAAGATAACATTACATTGAATTTTCTGGTTTTCCATTTGGCTACAAAAGCGCCCCATTCTTCCGGTGTAATCAAATCTGCATACAAATGTGGAAGTTATGCTTCAACAAATTTTTTTCATAATCCCTCAGATATTTGTTTGATAATAAGGCTTGAAACCCCCTATGTCTCTTTCCGGCCAATTGGAGACAATACTTTCGTCGGCTTTCATCAATATTAAAGGACCTCTACAAAAAAACATACACATATAAACATAAAGTGTGTTAGCATAAATGTGTTAGTATAAGTAACAAAAATCTAATAACAAATCAATCATGTTTGGTAAATACTTGTATCTCACTCCATATCTTATCTTTACCAGCTTTCATCAATGGATTCCTCCAATTATCACTAGTAATTAGATTGTGATGGAAGACAAGTGAACCAATGTATAAAGACAACATTGAACTGTTAGGCTCAGTTAGTTGGTTCTCCTTACTCCAATGTACATAAAATTTCACCCCTTTGTCTCTAGCACGGATGATTGACTTCATAATGGTTATTCCACGTTTTATTTCAATTTCTACCTTCGAAGCTTCATTCTGAGCTTCATTTGTATCATGTGTCTCGTGTGTGTCTTCCTTATTACTAGCCATTAGACCAGTAAGAAAGAAAAAAAAATTAAATGACAAATTATAAAAATCCATAATATATAATCCATTGACTTATATAACATGACAAATTAAATGAAAAATCTAAAATCCAAAAATTAAATGACAAATCTAAAATCCATAATCTATAATCCATTACTAGCCATTAGTACCTTTTTTAGGCACGTCTCTTTCTTTTCTTGGTTGGAATATGTTCTACCCGTCTCTTAACAACACGGACGGTTGGATTGATCCAAATACCCTCATTATGATCATTTATAGTATTTGATGCATTCGCTATAATATTTTCATCTTAATCATTTCTAGTAAATGATTCAATATCACCTTGATCTCCAATGTTTTCATCAATTACTTTGTTAGATAAAAGCACTATAGACCATTTTGTATTTGTCGGATCAGTGACATAGAACATTTGTTTAGCTTGAGAGGCTAGAATAAAAGGCTCATCTTTGTACCCCACCCTATTAAGATCCACTTGCAAAAATACCGACTTATCCATTTGTACACCATTATTTTTTTCAACCCACTTCTAACGAAATATAGGAATCTGAAACTTCTCATAATCAAACACCCAAATGCGCTCGATAACCCCAAAATATGAGATTTGCAAATTTGGGGTTTAAGTTTTCACACTTGAAATGTGCATTGCTTCAGCTACCACAATGACACCACTATTTTGTATAATACTTTTATCATATTGTTCTTTGGTATAAAATGTGTATCTATTAATTGTGTATACGCTATAAGAAAACACAACCAAACATGGAACATATGTTAAACATCTCAATATTTCTGTTATTGAAGCAGGATCTGAATAATAATTTTCGAAAATGTGATCCTTAAACCAAGGTATGAAACTTCGATTGTGCTCTTTACTATCCAATTCGCATTTCTATTCAGATTTAAACCTCAGAGAATATCCTTGTGCATTTCAACATACGACTCAACCTCATTCTCATTGTGCAGAACATACAAATGCACTTGATACTGTCACAACTTCATTTCCATTTAACCTTTTCCTACTTTTTTCCGATAATATGAGATTTAGAGAGTCCAATTGATTGTACATTGGACATATATTCAGTAGAAAAGTTAGTCTCTTCTTCAAAAATGTATTGTTCGGCAATACAACCTTTTGGTCAACTTCGGTTATTCACATACCCTTTTAATATTTTCATATAACATTCAGCATGATACATCCATCTCATATAATCCGGTCCACACAATTGTGTCTCTTTCACCAGATGAACAACTAGATGAACTATTATGTCAAAAAAGGAGGGAGGAAAGTACATTTCAAGATCACACAAAGTAATAACTATTTTGTTTTGCAATATTGGTAAGATCGTAGGATCGATCACCTTACTGCAAATTGACTTGAAGAAAAAACACAATTTAGTTATTGCGCTTCTTACTTTTTCAGGCGGAATAGAATGTATACCTATTAGTAGAAAATGTTCCATTATAACATGGAAATCATGCGTCTTTAAACTCTTTAACTTGAGGTCTTTCATAGACATAGGTTTTCTAATATCTGTAGAGTATCCATCTGGAACTTTAACTTCACTTAGAAACTTACACAATACCTTTTTTTCCTTTCTAGATAGAGTATATGCAGCAGGTGGTAGATATGTTCATTTTCCTTTCTTCAAGGGTCCTAATTCAGTTCTTATCCCCATCGATATCAAGTCCTTTCTTGATTTAAGGTCATCCTTAGACTTTCCTTGTATATTGAGTAATGTACCAATAACATTGTCAAACACATTTTTTCAATATGCATAACATTGAGAAAATGTCTTACATACAACGAATTCTAATATGGCAGTTAAAAAAAATGGACCTCTTCTTCCACCCTTTCTTGACAAGTGTATGTGCAAAAGACTTGCCAAACTGAGTACTCACATATTTCACCTTTTAAAAAATTTGATCACCTGTCAATATAAGTGGAGCTCTACCTTGTTCTGTGTCTCCATTGAATGGTTTTCTCCACCCACGATAGTGATGTTTCGAATTTAAGAATTTACGATGACCCAGAAAGACATTCTTCTGACTAAACTCCAATCGTGTCCAATCTGTTTTATCTTCACAAATCGGACATGCACATTGACCTTTTATGTTGTACCCTAATAGATTTTTCGTATGCTGGAAAATCATTAATTGAGCCAAACAACACCGCCCTCAAGTTGAAACTTTCTTTCCTATACCCATCATAAACCTCCATACCATTCTACCACAAAAACTTTAAATTTTCGATTAAGAGTGACAAGTATACGTCTATGTCATTCACTGGTTATTTAGGCCCAAAAATTAAAATAGATAACATCATGTACTTTGCTTCATACATAGCCATGGAGGTAGGTTATAAATCGTTAAAATCACAGGCCAAGTGCTACGTGAGACACTTTGAATACTGTGTGGGTTCATTCCATCAGTAGATAATGCCAAGTGAAGGTTTCTTGCTTCTTTTCCAAATTCAGGATAATTATCATCAATTTTCATCCACTGTGGTGAATCTTCCGGATGTCGAAACTTTCCATCAATAATTCTTTCATCTGCATGCCAAGTCAAGTTTGTTGAATCAGTTTTACAACGAAACATGCGTATGAATCTCGGAATTATAGGAAAATACCATAATACTTTTGCTGGAGACAACTTTTTCTTATATCGAGAAACACCACATTTAGGACACTCATTTAACAATGTGTAATACCTCAAAATTTGCCCTCTCATTTTTCATGTCATTTAGCATATCCTTTCATACATTGCATTGCATTTAGATCATAATTGCATCATAAACATACATGAACATATATCTCCATTTGAGCTTTCATAGGTTGCGACTAACCTTTATTTCTGCATGTGGCACGTGCACAAGAATATTAGAAGAGGCCAAAAGTTCTCGGTTGATTCAGAGGAGTTTAAGTAGAATATCAGTTTTATGGTGCAGTTTGCAAAAGTTGTAAATTATGCTCGGAAACTCATTTTGGCTTGAAACTCAATAGTTTAGACCATTTCGGTATTCTCTACAACTTTTGTGTTCGGCTCGGAGGCCAATTCATCAAGGAAATGGCGGGAATTATTTGTTTTTGAAATTTCGGTTTCGCTGATTAACTGTGCTAGCGGTATTCAAGAGTTCATAACTTCTGATTGGGTCAACATGTCTGAGAGATTCATATGCCAAAAGTTCCGTCTTGATATCCTTTCCAACTTTTTGGTTTTGGCCGAGAACTAATTCTTTGAAGAATATCTCCGAATGTGCGAGTTTTTAGAGTCGACATAGTGAAAAACAATGTTGAACCGATGAGTTTTGAACACTAAAAAAATTCATAACTCGTGGCTCGTTCATCGGATTGATGTCATTTCTGGGATACTTGCAGTCTCTTTTCCGGGAGATCCTTTGCATTTGCATACGCATAATCATCATTGCATTTGCATCCTCCAGAGCGTAGCTTTTCCATCATCATGGAGCATTACACCATAAATCCAAGCATATGCATGCCAGCATGGGCCAGTTTTAAGGTATATTACATACAACCTATAACATCTTCTCAACCTGAAGTACTCCACAAAGAGGATACCAATATCATTTTCTAGTCAATGTTTGTCACCCATTCCGCGTCTTGTTTTGTACAACAATCGTGTCGCAGGCTCTTGTTTTGTACGGTCCTATTTGCCTGGGGTCTCGTTTATGTACAACGATCCCGTTCCATCTTGTCCTATTTTCTTTGTTGTTTTTGGTTATCGACTGAGGCCGATATACCATTGCGTCTCCATTCGAGGATGGTTTCGTTTTAGATTCGAGGATCTTTTGAGAATTGTCATTCGAGGATGGCATTCTTTTCTTCAAGTCCTTATGAGGTTGGTCTTGTTGTTGTGGCTATCATTCGAGGATGATAGACCATTTTGAGCTTATTGATTGAGGTCAGTTTGTCTCTTTTGCAAAGTCTGTCTGAGGCCAGTCTTTGTGTTTTTGGTTATCGACTGAGGCCAGTATACCACTGCGTCTCCATTCGAGGATGGTTTTGTTTTAGATCCGAGGATCTTTTGAGAATTGTCATTCGAGGATGGCATTCTTTTCTTCAAGTCCTTCTGAGGTTGGTCTTGTTGTTGTGGCTATCATTCGAGGATGATAGACCATTTTGAGCTTATTGATTGATGTCAGTTTGTCTCTTTTGCAAAGTCTGTCTGAGGCCAGTCTTTGTGTTTTTGGTTATCGACTGAGGCCGGTATACCATTACGTCTCCATTCGAGGATGGTTTCGTTTTAGATCCGAGGATCTTTTGAGAATTGTCATTCGAGGATGGCATTCTTTTCTTCAAGTCCTTCCGAGGTTGGTCTTGTTGTTGTGGCTATCATTCGAGGATGATAGACCATTTTGAGCTTATTGATTGAGGCCAGTTTGTCTCTTTTGCAAAGTCTGTCTGAGGCCAGTCTTTGTGTTTCTGGTTATCGACTGAGGCCGGTATACCATTGCGTCTCCATTCGAGGATGGTTTCGTTTTAGATCCGAGGATCTTTTGAGAATCGTCATTTGAGGATGGCATTCTTCCCAACATATTTTATTCCCCACAGAATGCAAATTCATTTCCCAGTGTGGTTATTTCTACCAAGTCTCGTTTGTTATCCCTAGTTGAGTCTTGTTTCAGTACAACAATATCCTTTTTCGTGTCTCTGTTTAAGTATAACGGTCGCGTCTCGGGCTCTCGTTTAAGTACAACGATCTCGTTCCTTTCGAGTCTCCATTTAAGTACAACAGTCTCGTCTTTGGGTCTTGTTTCAGTACAACAGTCTCATTTTCTCACGTCCCCGTTTCAGTACAACGGTTTCATGTCGGGTTATCATTTAAGTACAATGATCCCGTTCTTTTTGGTCTTGTCTCAGTACGATGGCTTCATTTTCTTGGTTGTGGATCGGTTGATACCATTTCCCAGATAGATCGGTTGATCTTATTTGAGTTGTAAATCGGTTGATATTACTTCTCTTCGAGTCGTAAATCGGATGATATTACGTTCTCGTTTTTTAGGTTATGAATCGGTTGATACCATTTCTCGGTTAGATCGGTTGATCTTATTTGAGTCGTAAATAGATTGATGTTGCTTCTCTCCTTTGTCTTTCCAAGTCAATGTTGTTTTTTTTTCTTTGTGGCTTGGTCCCGCCCAGCAGTCATATTGTCGAGTTCCATTCCGCTAATGGTCTCGTTAAGCCTTGTTTTTCCAACAGGCACCTTCCGTGGCTTGGCCTTGCCATGTAGTCGCGTGTTTTCTTTGTGGCTTGGTCCTGCCCAGCAGTCACATTGTCGAGTTCCATTCTGCTAATGGTCTCGTTAAGCCTTATTTCGCCAATAGGCACCTTCCGTGGCTTGGTCCTGCCCAGCAGTCGCGTATTTTCTTTGTGGCTTGGTCCTGCCTAGCAGTCATATTGTCGAGTCCCAGTCTGCTAACAGTCTCGTTAAGTCCTGGTTCCCCAACAGTCACCCTCGTTGTGGTTTGTTTCGTTCAGCAGTCACAATGCAGGTTATTGCAACGATCCCGTTCCACCCTGTTCTTTTCCCGCTACCTATTCAGAGGTCAAAACAAAAAAAGGAGCAAATAAAAAGCAGATGACATTTCTATTATCCACCGAGTTCAAATTTCCAGGTTTTATTCGAGTATTCAATCACTTCATACCTTGAATGTCTAAAAGTCGTCGCTATCATTCATTCAGGTCTGCAGATGATTGAATATGGGCAGCTGTAATACCTCAAAATTTGCCCTCTCATTTTTCATGTCATTTAGCATATCCTTTCATACATTGCATTACATTTAGATCATAATTGCATCATAAACATACATGAACATATATCTCCATTTGAGCTTTCATAGGTTGCGACTAACCTTTATTTCTTCATGTGGCACGTGCACAAGAATCTCAGAAGAGACCAAAAGTTCTCGGTTGATTCAGAGGAGTTTAAGCAGAATATCAATTTTATGGTGCAGTTTGCAAAAGTTGTAAATTATGCTCGGAAACTCATTTTGGCTTGAAACTCAATAGTTTATACCATTTCGGTATTCTCTACAACTTTTGTGTTCGGCTCGAAGGCCAATTCATCAAGGAAATGGCGGGAATTATTTGTTTTTGAAATTTCGGTTTCGCTGATTAACTGTGCTAGCGGTATTCAAGATTTCGTAACTTCTGATTGGGTCAACATGTCTGAGATATTCATATGCCAAAAGTTACGTCTTGATATCCTTTCCAACTTTTTGGTTTTGTCTGAGAACTAATTCTTTGAAGAATATCTCTGAATGTGCGAGTTTTTAGAGTCGACATAGTGAAAAACAGTGTTGAACCGATGAGTTTTGAACACTAAAAAATTCATAACTCGTGGCTCGTTCATCGGATTGATGTCATTCTGTTGCACCCCAAAATTTGCCCTCCCCTAGTCAAGGCATTGTGTACCAAGGTATCCCAATATGTTTACAATGTTCACAAGGTTCACAAGGTATCCCAAGAGGTTCACAAGGTTCACAATTAGTCAGAAAGTTTGACAATTCCCTCAGACAAAGCATCCTCCTAAGCAATGCATCCTAAACTAGGGTTCTGGATTTCATTAGGCTAAATGTACTTTCAAGGCCTAAAGTGAGCTTCATAACATCCTACATGTCTTCAAGAATCCCTATGTCAAGTTTCAAGGCTTTCCCAAAAGGTTTGCTCAGTCAGATGATCAGATATGCAAAAATCAGTCAAAGTGGTTAAAAAGTCAAACTGAGGTCAACTGTGGTCAAACCAAAGTCAAACTTCATGCTTTTTTGCCAACATCAAGTTTATGAATTAAAATTCATCATTTGATCAAGGGTTGATCATGATTCATCAAAGAGATTTCAGATCATCAAGAATCAGGAGTTTCTAAATTAGGGTTTTCATAGGAAAAGTCAACTGAACTTTGACCAGCCATAACTTTCACATGCTTCATCGAAAATTTTCTATACAAAGCTCATTTTGAAGGAAATTGAATTCTCTACAACTTTGGGTCTCACAAGCCAAGCCTAAAAATGCTTCATTTGGAAGGTATGAGCTAAAACATTATAGGTCATTTCAAAAGTCAACAAAAAGCCAACATCTTCCAAAGGGCATAATTTGAAAATGGTAAAGGATATGGACATGAGACAAAGAGGTTGGTTAGAGGACTCTCTAAGCTTTCCAAAATGTCCAAGAACACCTTCATAGCCTTAAAATTGAGGGATTTGTGCCTTTGCAAAGTTGGGAAATTTTTGGGAGGTATATAAAGCAAATGAAACCTGAAAACCAAATTTTGCCAAATGGGCCTACGAAATTGCCACCCAATCTTCATGATATCCTCAAGCACGACCCAAACCAAGTATTATCTGATTTTTTATTTTTTTATTTAGTATTTATTTGAATTTTATTCATTAAAATGCAAATTAAATCAAAATAAAATATATAAATCAAATATTTGGATAAGATTGTGGTTCTAGAAGCTCATAAACCTCATTCAAGACTGATTGATATGATCTAATTTCAGGCACAACCAAAATAGCAAGGATATATTGGATTTTTTTTGATATTTTGAATCACATCTTTCTTCATCATCAAGTTATCCAAAAGCCCAAAAAGTCACATGTTTTTTTGACCTAATTTGATTCACTATATGAAGAGGAACATAACACAAACATATGAGACGAAATTCAGAGGCAAAAGAACACCTTTCACATTGCAAATTTTTCAAGAAAAATCAATTTTCGGTTTCCCACTTTCAAGCAATTTCAAGAGCTTTTGAAGTTTTCATTATCTTCCTGAGGATCATTAGAATGCATCTCCATCATTACCATCATCAAAAGCATACTGAATGAGATAAACCGAATGCATATTTTAACTTGTTTCTTGATTTTTCGATTAACATGATTTACGCATTATGAACATGATTTGATTGTTTAAGGTTGTTTATAATGATGTTTAGATTGATTCTGGATGGTTTAATTTGAGTTTCGATGCAGGAACAAGGATTCGCCATTATTAGGGTTCTAAGATTCGAATTGGGGAATTCTAATTAGATGCGATTTCAGGACCAATTGATGGTTTTAATGAGTTCATAAGATGATTTCTAATTGACCTGCATACCTAAAACTAATTTATATTGTGTATGTGATGTTTTTCAAAAACGCAGGGGTTTTAGTGACGGAAAAAAATCGTCACTATAAGTTGTTGCTACGGATGTGAACTGTAGGTAAAAACAATGGACGGATCAGGGAAGAAGATGAAGTTTCGCGCGTTCTGGAATTTAAATTTTGGTTTGATTTTTTATTTTATCTGCTTCACTTATAACCACTAACCTGCAGTTGGCCTGGTGGATAGAGTGCGAGTTTTGGACCTAGAGGACCAGGGATCGAATCAGACTTTTGGCCAATTTTTTGGTTAATTCAATCTTTTTTTTAAGTTTATTACATATTGATTTAGTCCAATAAACATCACAAGACGCGCGCGCAGCCCAGTGGACGCCCTTGGTTCTGGTAAGGGGGAGGTCCTGGGATCAAATCCAGGCCTCCCCCATTTTCTTTAAACCCTGTTTTATTTTCTTTTTCTCTATATTTTCTTTAATTTAATTATTATATTATTATATTATATTATTTAATTATCTTATTAACTAATTAACTAATTAAATAACCCTAATTTTAACTTAAGTATATTATATCATAAAATATTTTTGTAAATAATTATTAATTATTCTTTTTAATAATTTGTATTATAGTATTAATTATTGTTATATAATTTGTAAATAAATATTTAAAACCTTAATTACTTAAAAACTCCAATTATTTTCTAAAACCCTAATTTTCCTATTAATCCTAAAAAACTTAATTTATTTTTCTAAACCCTAATTAATATATTAACCCTTACTTCTTTTATTATTATGTAAATAATTTAATTTTTTTTTTGTTTATTATTATTATTAAATTGTTTAAATTCTTTTACTTTCTTAATTAACTTCTAAAAAATTTATAATTTTTGTCTAACTTAAAATAATTTCTCTTTTAAATTTTAATCTTGATTTCTTTATTTATTATTATTATCATTATTATTATTGCTATTATTTTATTATTGTTTATTTATTATTTTTATTATTATAATTCATTTTTATTTGATTATTATGTATCTGCAAAAGCCATGTAATACTTATAGGTTTATTTTCCCTCTTTATTTTACTATAAATATTTTATTGTGTGGTTAATAATTTTAGGGTGTGTATAACCTAAATGTAATTAAAATTAACTTAGAGAATTAATTTAAAAAAAAGATAAATATTTGAATATAAACACTCACACACGTAAGTCGATCTTTGATCGCCATCTTGCACTTCCTAGGGTATTCCTCTTGGTTTCCTTCACACCATGGTCAAGTCCCTCGAATATAGGGGTGTCTTAAGCAAAGTCCTTTCACTTATAAAATCATCAAGTCCCTACAGATTTAAAAGATCAAGTCCCTTTGAGGTTGTCTACGAAATAACGATCTTGTCCCTTCGAATAAATGATGATAGTCCCTACGAATTTCTAAAGACACCTCTTAAGTTGCCTTCTATGACCATACGATGACTCTACGCTTATCCCTTACAAATCCAAGGTAATGACTACCTATTCCTTAATAATAGGGATAGTCTTACCATTGAAAGAACATACGAGAACACAAAAGACTTAATCTAGGGTAGGTACCTCATAGATACTTGCTCACTCTTCAAAAAATACTTTTCACACCTCACTATTTTCAAACATTTTCAAACAAGGCTTTGTATACATCCATACGAGGATCATTACAAAGTATTTAGAAAATTTTCTAATCACACACTTCACATTTTCAAAACAATTAAGTGAGCTAAGTAACTAAGAGCCCATGGATAACCATGGATATAAAGGGTGCTAATACCTTCCCTTTATATAACCTACCCCCGAACTCAAGTCTTTTAAAATAGGTCTTTCCTGTTCTTTTATGTCCTTTCCTTATGGATAAAATAAAAGTCGGTGGCGACTCTTGCTATCCGCAACATTTATAGAAAGTCAGTTCTCCCACCGTGTTACACATTCTGGTGCCTAAAATTACATTTAGATGTTATCTTCATTATGTGTATTCAGTTTGGGGTAGGTTCGAGCGGAAGGATCCCGAAAATGCGAATTACCAGTAAGGTTCTTTGATGCAGTGCACTGTCTGTCAGATTTTGTAAAATTCATAACTCGGTCAATTTTCATCGGATTGCACCCGTTCTTGAAGCGTTGGTTCACAAATTTTATCCTCTTCAAGTTCAAAGACAAACGCAAGTTTGAATGGTGCTCCAAAGATTGTAGTTTTGGTTTATTTCACAAAACTAAAGTGCTGAACCGAAGAAAAAAGGTGAAAGTGGTTTCACGAGAAAATTCATATCTCCCTCGTCGTTTGTCTAGTTGAGCTTACATTTTAACACCAGGTCACTAACTCATATATATACAACTTTGCTGGCAAAGTTGAGTCGAGATTATGCTCCGAAGAGGTTGACCTCGTCACATTTTCGAGTAGCGGACACCAAATAAGCCGAAAAAACAACTTATTCAGTGACGTCTTGCAGCTTATACGTATCGATCTCACACGATTTTGATCATATGATGTCCGTTCTTTTTGCGTTGCAGCCGTGATTCAGAGGCGGACGATGTTATGGAAGGCTCAGAGTCGAAATTTCTTGCCGAAGATATTGTTATTTTCACTTAAGCCGAAATTCTACCTTTTGCCTTTCATTTTATACTCCACTATATATTATTTTGATCCACAATTTGTCTCATAACTTCAATCATAATTTACAAACACCAAAAAACTCTCACAAACTCTCTCTAAAGGATCGAAGTTCATTCTCTCAACTCTTTCTCAAGAACACAACAACAACTTCATCAAGAACACAACAATTCCGATCAAGCTTCCGGTAGTCGAGCCGCCACAAACCACTACCTCCAGTCAACTTCACTACCATGTGACCACCATCTTCCGCCGCCGGCAGCCACGTGGCCTCTCTTCCTATCTTCCGTTCATGATTGCCTCTCACTTCCTCCGGATTCACAATTATTTCATCGATTCTTCATTCGGTAAGCTTCTTAAACTTTAATTCATGAATAATTGTTGAATTGTTTCTTGAATTGAATTTTGAAGTTGAATTAATCTTGTGGAGATTATGTGTATTGATTCATGATTTGATTGTTGATTGATTCTTGATTAATTTATCCTAATAATTGTTGTGGTGCATAATTGAAAAAGCTTGGTAAAGTTGACATAGAATAATCGGTGCATGTTAGGTGTTTGACAAAATTCCTAAGAGAACTAATTATTATGACTTGATATTGATTGAAGTGCTTGACTTTTAAATTCATGCTTGTTTCAATGTGCAAATTCGGAATAGGATAGGTTGAGGCTTAATTGTTGATGTTGTTCATGTGCCGCGTGTCGAAAAATGCGTTTTGGTCATAAATTCCTAACCGTAGCGCGTTTTCGCGAATGTGAATAGTGTAATTTGACTTTGTTGATTATTTCGGAGCCATTGGTGAACTTTTTAGTCGATTTCGGATAACTTTTTCTGGCTATTTCGCTACTGCCATCCGAATAAATTGGCCAAAAAGTCACACTTCCGAGCGGAATTTTCAAAAACCGATTGCATATTTGAATCCGTTGGCACGTTTGCAAATTACCATGCGATTTTCGTTCAATTCCGAGTCGGTGATTTTTGACGCGTTTTTCCGTTTTAAGGCTTTTTAAGTTCGGTTTGGTGCGATTTTGATGCATTGATCTTTTTTTGATTTGTACTTATATTTGTTGATCATTTTCCATTCATTTCATGTAAATTTGTTCGATTCCGGTTTGAGTTTGCATGTTGTTTATGTTAAAGCATAAGTGCTGCCCCGTTTTGAAACATAAATTTCAATGCATGTCCATGACTCATATATTCATCTTTCTACTTGATTTTGAGTTGTGAGGCATAGGTGCAACTTCCGGTTGCACCTCTTTTTGGTTTCTAATGCGTTTGTTGAGTTCATGCAAGGTTCTCGCAAAGATCTTAACGCCGGTCGTTTGGTTGGTATTCCACTTTATTTGTGGGATACCTTTGGATTCAAATGATATTTTGTGTCGTTGTTTTTGTTTCGATTATGGTGGATCCTTACAAAATAATTATGGAAGATAAACATTTATTTTACTTATGGGAGATTACAAGACCTTGCATGAAGTTTTTGGATTTCTTTTATATGAAGAATCGTCACTTCGATCAAGTAAGTAATTTCGACTTTTTTCGACTTTTACGCATCATTCTAGTTGTATGTGGCTTAGGATCATATAACTTAAGGTGCATATTGAGCCCTTCCACCTGAGGCAATGGATTTATTTATGATTTTTAATTATATGTGTCGACTTCGGAGCTTAGGGATTAGGTTACGGATGTAAGCACCCCAAATTTGCCCTCACTCATTTCACCATGGCTTGTGATTCTTTTCATATTACATTAGTTCAATCATATCATCTCATATTACATTTTTGCTACACTGCATTGGCTCTAGGTCATCTGCATCTAGGGTTTGTGATTTGAGCAATCCCTGGCTATCTGAGCCACTCCAAAGGTCTTCAATCATCTCAAGAGGGTCCATGTATATTCAAACATCTTATCATATCCTCCCAAGATCAAGAAAGTCAGAAAATCACAAGAACTGAGAAAGGCATGGAAGCAGAGCCAGGTTTAACTGCACAGATGACTTAAAATTAGGGTTTAGGTTTCAGAGGCCATAACTCCAACTTTTTTGGTTATTCTTGTTTCTATTGGTCTCTATATGATATAAGGATCATACATGTCAATTTTCATGAAGAAATTCAATGGGGAAGACATCTGATCAATAGATGACTTCTTGAACAAGTCAGTGCAAAATCAGGGCATCTGAGGCCCCCAATCATCCAACCAAAGGGTCTTCTCCATCATTTTGAGTGTACATGATCTTTATTTGATCTTAAAAGAAGTTAGAAGTTCACAAAATTGAAGAATTTCAAGCCATTTGCAAAGTTTCCATTTTGGGAAAGTGACTTGTAATGCAAACTTGCCATTTTGGGAAAGTTTTTCAACCTCCTCTTTTTGATTCAAAAATGCTTCAAATGAAAAATTCTTGGTCATGAAAGTTGTAGATTGGATCATTCCCTTTTCAAAAAGTACAAGAACTTGATCTAATTCACTTTAGAACTCAAGATATGGTTTGTCAAAGTTGGGAAAAATCACTTAATTTTCACTTATGCCCCAAAGAGGGAAGTTTGCAAAAAACACTTGCCAAAGCCAAATGAGACTTCTAATTGACTTCTAAGCATTGCACAAACATCACACATGACCTATAATTCAAAATTGCACAAAGAAATTCCAAGTTTCATGCCTTGAACTTTGCAAAATCCAAAAGGGGCCAAAACTTCATGAATTTGCAAAATGGATCAAAACCTCTCACACATTTGCTGAATCACCACAAAACCTTTTCCATGGTTATCCTTGAACCAAGCTGACTCGAGCCATGCCTTGAAACAGCCACTGAACCAGCCCATACCTCAAGTACACCAACTCTTGACATTTTTGCAACTTGCCCATACCAATCAACATAGGCCAGCACCCACCTTCTGACCTATCCCAACATGATATGTGTACCAAAAGCAAGCCATTCCATAACACAACACAAGCTGAAACCTCCAAGAACACAGCATACACAAAATCCCCCAAATTTGCAAAAGCCTTCGAAACTCATAGCTCAACCATCAAACCTCCAAGCTTTTTCCACCATTCAACTCCATAAACATCACTGATCATTTCCCACCCTTCATTTTGCTTTAAAACACCCAGAATCAAAAACACGATTTTGACATTTCATGAACTGAACTTCTGCCAACTCCCTTTTGAGGCTATTTAAGCTCCAACCAAGCATCGCAAGCTCTTGAGGGGAGTCATTGGAGTGGATTTGAGGCAAAGAACTGGTCAGAAAGCTCCTGGTTTGAAAGCTCAACTTCAGGTAGCCATGGCATTTATTTTTCCAGAACCTTCATTTTATGTTATAGAATGATTCTATGTGTTCCCCTGGTTGCCATGATATGTTTGGTTTCGAAAATAGTTGAGAAATGAGCATTTCATAAGCTTCTGAAATTTTTGAGATGTTTTCCGTTTTGCTTTGATTCGTGTTTTTGGTGATGAATAAATGAATTTTGATGGCTGTTTCTTGTAGGGGTTGATGTGAGGATCATTTCTAGAGAGTTTTAGGGCTTGGGGTTGCGTATTGAGTGAGATAGCTTGAGAGGCTAGCCGGAGAAGATGACCGGAATACTGTTCTGGTCACCTGAATGTGTTTAGGGTTCAAATTAGGGCTTAATGACGTAATTAACGTAGTTTGAATCTCAGCCATCCAGATGCGCACGCTGGTCAATTCCCTCCCTTTCTCATTCAAATCTGGACCACTGGATCAGTTGACTTCCATTTTAATTCATTTAATTTTCATTTTTATTGCATTTCTTTCTACATTTTATTAAAAATAGCAAAACACTTTCAAAAAAATTTATCTTTTGCATTTCCCTTTCAAATATTTTTCTCATTCTGAAAATAATTTTTATGTTATTTTTTGCATAAAATTCGTATTTTTAAAATATTTAAATGTTTATTTTAATTAATTAATGAGAATTAATTAATTAAAATACCATTTAAGTTTCTAAAAATCACAAAAAAAATCATATTGCATCTTGATACATTTAGAAACATTATCAAACCCTTCACACAAATTTATTTTTGGTTCTTGACCTATTTTGACATTTTTCTTTGGATTTAGGGTTCTTAAAAGTCAATATTTTTGCCCTAACTTAGAAAAATCCTTTCTGCCTAACCATGAAGAGTTTGATGATGGTTCTTTTTGCATTGCACTCCTCATGTCATGAAGTTTCTAGGATAAAATTGGTTTGAATTTATCTTTCATTTTCAATTTATTTTGCATTTATCATTGAGAGGTACCTTAAAACCCTGGCAAACTTGAGAAAATCATAACTTCCATTAGGTTAAGATTTAGGTCTCCCCCTTTGGGCAGTGAACTTATATTGGGTTAGGGTTCCTTTGATCCTATTTTCAATTTTTTATCATGTCATTTGCTTCTGGTTTTGAATTTTGTATTGCATGTTATGTATAAACCCTAATTTGCATCTCCATTTGCATCCATCCTCCATATGCTTGCATACATGAACTTGCCATGACATTTCTTGCATCCACATGACATCTAAGACATCATAGGACACATTGGAATCATGCTTGATCATTTCATCATTCATTTTCCATGATATGCATTCATTTCATTCCATGAACTTTCATGTGCTTTCATGCTTCCTACATGCTTCATTTGCATTCTCATCTCTTGTATGATCATCCATGACATTTGGCATATCTTTGCAGTATCTCATAGCATCATTTGCATCATGTTTATGCTTCTGGTTTTGGTTTGCATCCTTGCATACATTTCATTTCTTTCCTTTATGCTAACCATTTCAGGTGGTAAGTACTTTGAGAAGTGAATTTGCCTTCACTTCTCATTTCTCTTCTCATTCTTCTTATGCATCCTTGCTGCATTTTCTTTTGATTTAGAGTGGCCTTTCTCATTCATGTTCATCATTAACTTTCTTTCTTCAAGTAACTTATCTTCTTCAGTGAAGTAAGTTAACTTGTTTCTTCTGCTTCTCCTCCTTTCATCTGCTTCTTCCATTGGTGGCTTCTCTGAAGATCTCTTGAAAGCCTCATAAACCATAGGAACACCCAAGCATGATAATTATTAGGGTTTTATTAGTCCCCCTTAGTTTTTACCTTTGTGTCTTCTTTGTGTCTCTCTTCTCATCTCATAATCAGAGACTAAACCTTTAAGGTTTTAAGACTTTGTGATTAGGGTTATGCCTGCATCCTTCTCTTAGGATGGAGTGTATAACTTTAATCCTAAGTGTTAAACCCTTAATTTGTTTAAAACCTCTTAATCTATCCATCTTAATAATCACTAAGACATTAACTTGTAACTTGGGCCTTGCATTAGGGTTCTAATTCTTCCTTTATTGGTTAAGAAGGACTAACCCTAGTGTTAATGGACAAGTCCCCCTCAAGTTGTCTTACAAACCATAAAATCCACTTCTTAATCTTACCATTAACTAAAATCCACTTAATAAAGGTTTTGTTATGTCATGAGGTTAATCCCTAATCATGGATTAAGTTGAGGAGCCTTCATCAGCTTAAATGTTCTCATCTATTATCCTTCTATTAGGATGGTGTAATGAGTCCATTAAATCTTTGATTATGGCTTAAACTCATTACTTAACACTAAACAAAGACAACAAAAACATCTAAATAAATGCAAGTAGGTAAATGATCTTAATCCTACATCATGGTGATTAAGTGTGAGGTGTTTACGTCATACTTAAGGTATTCTCATTACCCCTAACCAGAGGGAGGATGTGATGAGTTTACTAACCATTGGTTTAGGCTTAAGCTCATTAACTTATGACAAACTTCAAAAAGCAATAAAAGATTGAAAAGACAAAAACAAACAATAATCGTCTCCTCCGAGATTCTTTTCTCACCTCATTCACTCACAAACGAGAACTTGCTTCTTCCGTCTAATGCAAGACAGTTTGCACCTGAGCCAGACAGGTCATACACTTGAGCATAGACAAGTAAGCAGTTCACAAGTCAATTTATCTTTCAGTCTCTTTGAGTCGAACTACGGTGTTCTGACTTCCTCATTGCACAAGAGGATACGTAGGCATAACTTAATGTCGCTCCCGACAAATGAAAATGGATCATATGAAGGTACAGACGCGAACGGTCGGCGAAAGGGACGGTGAGAACACACAGCCGTGAACTCACTGGAGATGAATAGAGTCGCCAGCTAGGCATTTTTATCCCGGAGGAAAGGTAATGCTGCATAGACCTAGAAAGATACGGATAAGACGGTTTGCGAACCAGAGAGACTGAGAAAGGGGGTTGGTTACAACCTGGGAAGGTATTAGCACCCAGATTGTCCGCCGTACTCGACGGGATCCACGCTTGAAAGATTTGTGTTCTAAAGGGGTAGTGTCAGTGCAATTTGTGTATACAATAGCTGGAAAAGATGTACAGGTGTCAGTGTAAAAGAAAGTGAAGTGTATAAATGATGTGTCAGTGTAAGGATGAGAATGAATTGCTCAAGATCATGAGGCTCAAGAATGAAGCTAGAAGGAGGGGGAATGTACAGAGACTTTTGTTCGATAACTGTTAAGTCATGCCTACGTATCCTCTCGTGCAATGAGGAAGTCAGAACACCGTAGTTCAACCCAAAGAGACTGAAAGGATTGACTGGTGAACTGCTTGCAGTCTGTGCTCAAGTGTATGATCTGTCTGGCACAGATGCAAACTGTCTTGCATTAGACGGAAGAAGCAAGTTCTCGGTTGTGAGTGAAGATGATGAGAAAAGAATCCCGAAGGAGACGATTATTGTTTGTTCTTGTGTTTTCAGTCTTTTATTTCTTTTTGGAGTTTGTCATAAGATAATGAGCTTAAACCTAAATCAATGGATTTGGTAAACTCATCACATCATCCCTCTGATTAGGGGTAATGAGAATTACCTTAAGTGTGAAGTCAGATTCTCACACTTAATCACCTTTGATGTAGGGTTAAGATCATTAACCTACTTGTGATTAATTAGATGTTTTTGTGATTTTTGTTTAGTGTTAAGTAATGAGGTTAAGCCATAATCAGGGATTTAACAGGCTCATTACACTATCCTAAAAGAAGGATAATAGATGAGGGTGTTTAAACTGAGGAAGGATCCTCAGCTTAATCCATGATTAGGGATTAAACCCATGACAGAACAAACCTTTGATTAAGTGGATTTTATTAATGATATGATGATGAAGTGTTTTTTATGATTTGTAAGACAACTTGAGGGGGACTTGTCCATTAACTTTAGGGTTAGTCCTTCTTAACCAATTAAGGAAGAATTAGAACCCTAATGCAAGGCCTAAGTTACAAGTGTAATGTCTTGATGATTATTAGATGGATTAATTAAGAGAGTTCAACACCTTAAGGGTCCAAGACTTAGGATTAAAGTTATACACTCCATCCTAAAAGAAGGATGCAGGCATGATCTTAATCACAAAGTCTTAAAGCCTTGAGGGTTTAGTCCCTGATTATGAGGTGAGGGGAGAAGACTCAAGGAGAGACACAAAGGTAAAAACTATGGGGGAGACTAATCAAAACCCTAATTCATTATCATGCTTGGTTGGTCCTAATGTTTGTGAGGTTTTCAAGAACAATCTTCAGATGAACCACCAGGAAGCAGATGAACAAGATCAAGAGAAGCAAAGTGACTTGCTTCATTCAAGAAGTCAAGTCACTTGAAGAAAGAAAGTGGGAGGAGGAAGAATGAGCAAGCTCAAACTCAAACACACATAAGAATGCAGCAAGGTATGCAAGAGAGATGAAAAGAAAAGTTATGAGAAGTGAAGGCAAATTCACCTCTCAAGTTTTACTTACCACCTGAAATGTTAGAAACAAATGCAATACAATGAGATGAAATGATATGATAAGCAAAAACCAGAAGCATGTTGATGATGATGATGATGCTATGGAGTGCTATGAACATGAGACAAGACAATGAGATGTTCATACAATGTTATGGATGCAAATGATGCAAGCTATGGAGCATGAACAAACATGAAATGTTATGAAGCATACAAGACAAATGACATGGCAAATATGCAATGCAATGATCAATGATGCTTTCTACATGTCTTAAGATGTCAAATGAATCATAAGAATGCACAAAGTGAAATGACAAGTCAAGTTATGCAAGGAAATGCAAGAAGGATGCAAATGAAAGCCCAAATTAGGGTTCATGGATCAAACATCAAACACAAACCAAAAACAGAAGCAAACCTTAACCTAAAAAATGGAAAATGGTACCCAAAGAAACCCTAGGCCTATAATGAACCACTGCCCAAAGGGGAGCTCTCAACTCTCAACCAAACTCAAGTTATGAATTTTGCAAGTTATTAGGGCTTTTTAGGGTTTGTAACAAAAGAAATGCCAATCAATTAGAAAATGCAAGATCAAATCATGACCTTTTTATCCTTGAAAGTTCATGCTAAATGGAAAACAATGCAAGAAGAATCAATGTCTCAACCTTCACCAATAGGCAGAAATGAATTTTCAAACTTATGAACAAAATAATGCATCAAAAATGATTTAATTCAATGAAAAATTCTTAAAATGCATCAAGATCAAAAAAGAAATTTGGTTTGAAGGTTGGACAATGTTTCTAAATGTCTTAGAACATTTCATGAATTTTTTTGTAATTTTTAAATACCTAAAAGTATTTTTAATTAATTAATTCTCATTAATCAATTAAAAATAATCTTTTAAATATTTAAAAAATACCTTTTTTAATGATAAAAATAAAATAAAAATGTTTTTGTGTCATAAAAATTAATAAAACCTCAAAGAAAAAGTTTCATAATTTTTATGATTTTTTAACTATTTTAAATAAATTGTACAAGTTAATTGAGAATAAAATGAATTAAAATTAAATTAAATGAAAAGTAATCAAGATGGACGAATGAGATTGGCTCTGAGTTCAAACAGGTTGACTGCGCGCGCTAGTGGAGGGCCAGGATTCGTTCTGAGCTAATTACACTTAATTAGAATTAACCACGTGGATTAGGGTTAAGTGGATGATCTGAGCCATCAAAAAGGGTGGGAAGTCAACCAGTCAACGCGCATCAATGGCTCAAATTCAAACCAGCATTAATTGCTGTAATTAGGGCAAACTAATCTCAGGTGGCCGGAGAAGACTTCCGGTCGTCTTCTCCGGCCAGAAGGTCACCTGAAAAATCTCAAAACCCCTCAAAACGTAATATAAATGAAACCTAAGACATGGGAAATGATCTCCATCACCTCACGAGCTAAACCCCTCTCCCAAAACACATTTATCTTTCCTAAATCATCTGAATCGAAGAAACTAAGTTCTAGGGTTCGTAAGCTTCAAACAGAAATTAAATCCTTAAAACGCAACCATTTCAAAAACTAAAGGTACCAGAATGATCAGGCAAGCATGAAGAACAAGTTTGTAACATAAAAAGAGATTTCTGGAAAAAATTATTTTCGAGCTACCTGAGGTTTGAAGTTCTCGATTTTGGAACTTTCAGGCCTCCTCTCCTTGCTCAATCTACTCCTTAGGACCTTCTGATGATGTTGGAATACCTTGGAACAATTTAAGTAAGCTGGATGGTGAGATTCGAATGCTCCTGCTCCAAGCTCAGTCAACAATGGCAAATGAGATTCTGGCTGATTCAGGCCATGGTGATGAGTTGTTTGAGGTCTATGTAATGTATAGAGGAGATTGGTGGTGTTGGTTTGTGTGTTTGTGGGCTAGGATGAGAGATTCGATAGAATCTGCAGAATGAAGGTGAGCAATGGCAGTGAGATGTCCAGGCTATTTTGGGCTTTGGTTCTTGATGCTTTGTGCTCTATGGATCCAGGTGAGATGAATGGAAGAAAAGGTTTTAGTGTTTGCTTGCTGTATGAACAGATTCGAAGCAAGTTGCAGTTGGGGGGTTTTTTTGTGAATGTGATCCAATGCTATGTTTCAGCCTTGCTTAAGGTTATGTTTAGCTTGCAAATGGATACAATAAACAATTCTGATTGGTTGTTTGATGTGACTTGGCCTGCCATGATGGGTGAGTTTGCTTTTGCATAAAGGTAAACTTTGTGTAAGATAGGGCATGGCTCAACTCTAGCCAAGTACAAAGTTGGTTCTGGTGCAGCATGGGTGAGGGAGAGGCCTAGCTTGGCTCAGCACTCAATGCAGCAAGTTGGCACAATGTTATGAGTGATTTTGCAAGTTGGTTGGCTTATGGTTCACATGTGACTTCTTAGCCTAACCAAACATGAAACCATGACATTCTTGGTCCAAAACTGATTTTTGTAGCTTAGAGAAAGTTCACATGCTGGTTTGACATGAATTTGAGGCTGCATAATGCATTGGTTCAAGACTTAGCAAAATTTCCATTTAGTGCATAACTTGAAAAACAATGATTTTTGGCAACTTTGCATGGCCATAACTTTTGATCCAAGAAGAATTTGGTCATGTTCTTGTACTTTTTGAAAAGGGAAAGATGAGATCTACAACTTTCATGACCAAAGTTTTTCCATTTGAAGCCTTTTTGGATCATGAATCAAGGCTTGAAAATTGACCTAAAATGATGCATTCTTGAAAAGTCAACTATGCCCAAAAAGTCAACATTTGCAAAAACCCTAAATTCTTGATTTTTATGAACTTCAACCTTCCTCCATGATCAAATAAAGATCATATACACTCAAAATGATGAAGATCACCCATTGGTTGGGTCATTGGGGGCCTCAGATGCCCTGATTTTGCACTGACTTGTCTGAAAAGTCAACTCTTGATCAGATGACTTCCCCATGGAATTTCTTCATGAAAATTGATATGCATACTCCCTATACCATATAGAGACCAATGGAAACAAGAATGACCAAAAAATTTGGAGTTATGGCCTCTGAAACCAAAACCCTAATTTTCAGTCAACTGTGCAGTTCATCCTGGCTCTGCATCCACTCAAACCCTAGTTCTTGTGATTCCTCTGCATTCTTGACTTTGTGAGGATGTAACATGATATAAGAACACACATGGACCCCTTTGAGTTGATTAGTGGCCTTTGGAATGGCTCAAGATGCCCTGAGGTTGCTCAGATCACAAACCCTAGGTGCAGATGCCTTAGAAACTATCCAGTGAAACCAAATGTGATTGTGTTTATGCATATGAGATGATCACAAGTCATGTGTGAATGGGTGAGGGCAAATTTGGGGTGTTTACAGCTGCCCCTATTCAAGCATGAGTTAGCTGTGCAGGTTGTAAGCGGCGGCTTAACAGGCAAACAAGATAACTTGTGGTTGAATACCAAAGACAGTCCAAAATTTGCACTCACAGAAATGAAGAAGAAAAGGGATATAGATTGTAAAAGCAAATAAAGTATATTGTAAAGTGTGGGTGACGGAGGACGACCGTCGAGCAGAGGACGACTGCTGGGTAAACGGGGATGGCCGACATGCTGGGGATAAAAGATAAAGCTAAGACGGGGACGGCCGACTAGCTGTGAAAACTAAGATAATATGATGGGGACGGCCATCAAGATAAAGTAGTAACATTCTCTGGGGATTGGTGAAACATGACGGGGACGGCCATCAAGTTCACAAAGGTAAAGTAACCAACGATGGGGACGGCCATCGGGTTAAAAAAGAAAAGGGACCACGACGGGGACGGCCATCGGGTTAAAAAAGAAAAGGGACCACGACGGGGACGGCCATCGGGTTAAAGAATAAATGAAATAAACAGATGATGGGGTACGGCCATCAAAGGTGAAGGACGATCACCTAGCAGGGGACGGCTGCTCTGTTGGGCATAAAAGAAATATGATGGGGATGACCATCAAAGGTGGAGGACGACCACCTGGCAGGGTACGGCTGCCAAAATATCAACGATGGGGACGGCCATCGGATAGAAAAGGTCAACGATGGGGACGGCCATCGGACGAGCATGATGGAGGACGACCATCAAGAAGTGGAGGACGACCACTCAGCAGGGGACGGCTGCTCTCAAAGTTTATCATAACACAGGATGAGTGTTAGACAACTAAAATCAACAATGGGGACGGCCATTGGATAAAGTGATGAAGGACGATCATCAAAAGGTGGAGGACGACCACCTAGCAGGGGACGGCTGCTAAAATCAACGATGGGGACGGCCATCGGATGAGCATGATGGAGGACGACCATCAAGAAGTGGAGGACGACCACTTAGCAGGGGACGGCTGCTCTCAAAGTTTATCATAACACAGGACGAGTGTTAGATAAAAAGGAAATTTGACTGCGATCTACTGGGGATATAGTAAATACGGACGAGCGTTTACATCCAAGAAACAAAAGGTATAAGTGTTTGGTATTGTGTATAGATTAAAGATGCGGACGAGCATCCTTAAGACTATGATACGGACGAGTATCATGTAGAAACAAACATTAGACGCAATGTTCTGAGATGATGGTACGGACGAGTACCAACTGGTTAACAAAGAACAAGGACTACTGTCGAATCTGCGGGGATATACATGGTGTATATAAGATACGGACGAGTATCCGAGTAGGTGTACCAATGAGTAGTGAGTATATAATGTATAGGTGAGTGTTTATCTGCTGGGGATATGACACGGACGGGTGTCGGGAAAGTGTATATACAAGTATAGGCGACCACGCTGGGGATATGACACGGACGGGTGTCAAGAAAGTGTATAGGTATATGTAAGTGCAAAGAGGGTGTCTTTGGCTTTCTGCTGGTGACACGACACGGACGAGTGTCAGGATGTATCTGCAATACTGGTGATCTTGGTTTGTAAAGTGTATTCAGGCAACCTGCTGGGAAATGATGATACGGACGGGTATCAAAAAGGAGATATGCACTGGTGTTTGTGATATGGGGCAACTGCTTTTGCTGGGACTCTGATGGGGATGTATTCTGTATGCCGACAGATTGTCAATATTTACAAGTGTTCAAATCACAACATGACTTATGATTATGCTATGCATTTGATTTTTTTTCCGTAATGCTCCGTATTAGACGGAATGCTACGCTCTGGGGGTGAATATGATGCGAATGCTATGATTATGCAAAGAGGCACCGATCCGGGATTCGGATCCCGTTGCTGCAAAGATCTCTGATCGATCTGCTTGAAGTGAACATCCCAGCTGGGGATGAGATCATTGATAGATCTGTAGTTGCATCTGCTTGGGGATATACGTCATCGATTGACATATTCTTATAATACGGGACCCAGCTGGGGTTTGTAGAAGCTTTCTCTCTCTCTGTTGTGACTTCTTCGTGCGCTGCTCTTCTGAATAGAGGCCTGAAACTCTGTTGGGGAGATGATTCCCCGATTCTCGCATCCTGCTGAGGAATAATGGTTGGTATTACAGCTGGGAGATGCTGTTGGTAATTCAGCTGGGGCGAGCAATGGGAAGCAACTCGACTGGGGATAGAGCATTTCGGATGCCGATATCTTTTGTAGATTTGCCAGCTTGCTGAGACGTAACTTGTATGCCCCAAGTTGTGTTCTGGATACCTGCAATCCTGCAAAGATAAAGAAACGCACAAATGGTCCCGAGGTATCTTTTACTGAGATTCCGTCATAGGAAATAAGTACTTTCGAGAGTAAGTATATTCCCTGCAAGCATGTGTTTTATTTTTAGAGAGAGGCATCTGTACTTATGCAATTGTGTTTTTAGAGACATCAGACAACTCTTTGCAAAACATAAATGTAAAAAACGAGACATGACTGAAAATCTGATTATATTAATTCGTGTGCCCTGAATTGGCAAGATACAGTCAGAGAAACATATCTCCTGAAATGAGGAGATTGAGAAATAAAGTGCTGGCGGTGCTGGCGATGCTTTCAAGGAGCTTCCTCTTCTGCTATGACTCGTATGACAATGACGTTCTTCTCGTCTTGCTTTCTGGAGAGAGTTGATTCTGATTGCAGCTTGATCCCTTGGAGCTTACCAAGTTGTAGGTGATACAAACGAATTCAGAATGCAGTTGTTCGCTTATTCCCTTATTTTGCATGGATCGCCCTTTCGGGTTTTCAATCCATCGGGATACCCATTTTTGCCTGAGCTGTCCAATGCGGCTTTTCAACTCAGCGGGTGTACATTTTTTTGCTTATTTCCCTTATTTTTGCCCGAGTCTTTTATTCTGTCTTTGACTCGCCGGGAGGCCCTATTTTGCCTGGACTTACATTCTGTTTTTATGTCCAGCGGGTCATTTTATGCGAAGTATTTTTTAACTGCATCTGAATTCACAGGGGACGGGAAATCTTCACCATCCATGGTGCTGAGCATCAGTGCTCCACCAGAGAAGACTTTCTTCACAACAAATGGTCCTTCGTAATTGGGAGTCCACTTGCCCCTGTGGTCTGTATGAGGAGGGAGGATTCTCTTCAACACAAGATCTCCCACCCGGTACTCTCGGTGCCTGACTTTCTGATCGAAGGCTCTCTTCATTCTTTTCTGATATAGCTGCCCGTGACAGATTGCAGCCAATCTTTTCTCTTCGATCAGACTTAGTTGTTCGTATCGGGCCCGAACCCATTCTGCTTCGTTTAGCTTAACATCCATCAGTACCCGTAGGGAGGGTAGTTCAACTTCAACAGGTAGGACTGCTTCCATACCATACACAAGTTGATACGGTGTTGCCCCAGTGGACGTCCTGATTGATGTGCGGTACCCATGCAAGGCAAACGGTAGCATTTCATGCCAATCTTTGTAAGTGACTACCATCTTCTGCACAATCTTCTTGATATTCTTATTTGCTGCCTCAACAGCGCCGTTCATCTTTGGCCTGTAAGGAGAAGAATTGTGATGTTGGATCTTGAAGTCCCGGCACAGCTCTGCCATCATTTTGTTGTTCAAGTTGGAACCATTATCAGTAATGATTCGCTCGGGCACTCCATACCGACAGATGATATCTCTTTTCAGAAATCTGGCTACCACTTGCCTTGTGACATTTGCATATGAGGCTGCTTCAACCCACTTTGTAAAATAATCGATGGCGACCAGGATGAATCTGTGGCCGTTCGAAGCAGTTGGCTCAATTTTGCCAATCATGTCAATGCCCCACATAGCAAAGGGCCATGGTGAAGACATTATGTTCAGGGGATTGGGAGGCACATGCACCTTGTCTGCATAAATCTGGCATTTATGGCATTTTCTGGCGTAAGCACAACAGTCTGCATCCATTGTGATCCAGTAATAGCCTGATCTTAACAACTTCTTAGCCATGGCATGCCCTCCTGCATGGGTACCAAAGGATCCTTCGTGCACTTCATGCATCAACAAATCTGCTTCTGTCTTGTCAACACATCTGAGGAGTACCATATCAAAGTTCCTCTTGTATAAAGAACCATCAGTGTTCAGAAAGAAACTTCCAGCAAGCCTTCTTAAAGTCTTTTTATCATTGGAAGATGCCCCAGGTGGGTACGTTTGATCTTCCAAGAAGCACTTGATGTCATGGAACCAAGGCTTATCATCTTTAGCAATATCTGCTGCAAATACATATGCTGGTCTATCAAGTCTCGATACTGAAATCTGAGGTACAAAGTTAGCAGCTTGAACTTTGATCATGGATGAAATGGTAGCAAGAGCATCCGCAAACTGATTCTCGTCCCGAGGGATATACTCAAGCTTGACTGTTGTGAAGAAAGTCAATAACCTTCTTGTATAATCCCTGTAAGGTATCAGATGATCTTGGTGGGTGTACCATTTTCCGTTGGTCTGATTGACTACCAAAGCTGAATCTCCGAATACGGTCAATGTCTTGATCCTGAGGTCAATGGCTTCCTCAAGACCCATAATGCAAGCTTCGTATTCAGCTTCGTTGTTAGTGCAGTTGAAAGTGAGCTTTGCCGAGAAAGGCATGTGAACCCCTTTAGGTGTAATGAGTACTGCACCAACACCACGGCCATTCATGTTGACAGCCCCATCAAACATCATAGTCCATTCTTCTTCTGGGTCAGGCCCTTCAGTGTGAATAGGCTCTTCATGATCTTTTGCTTTAATGAACATGATGTCTTCATCGGGGAAGTCGAACCTCATAGGCTGGTAGTCATCAATGGGTTGCTCAGCAAGATATTCAGATAATACACTGCCCTTGATGGCTTTCTGAGATGTGTACTGTATGTCGTATTCTGTGAGAATCATCTGCCATCTTGCAACCCGTCCGGTAAGAGCTGGCTTCTCGAAAATGTACTTAACTGGATCCATTTTTGAGATCAATAGAGTAGTATGGGTCAACATATACTGTCTCAGTCGGCGAGCAGCCCACGCTAAAGCACAGCAAGTTTTCTCGAGCAGTGAATAACGCTGTTCACAGTCGGTAAACTTTTTGCTTAGGTAGTATATCGCATACTCTTTTCGACCAGACTCGTCATGCTGACCTAGTACACACCCCATCGATTCTTCTAATACTGTCAAGTACATAATCAGAGGTCTTCCTTCAACTGGAGGCATAAGGATTGGAGGTTCTTGCAAATACTCCTTGATCTTGTCAAAAGCTTTCTGGCAGTCTTCGTTCCACCTGACCGTTTGCTCCTTTCTTAACAGCTTGAATAAGGGTTCACAAGTTGCTGTAAGGTGAGATATGAACCGTGAAATGTAGTTCAATCGACCTAAGAACCCTCGAACTTCTTTCTCAGTTTTCGGTGCAGGCATTTCTTGAATAGCTTTGACTTTATCAGGGTCAACTTCAATCCCTTTCTCACCTACAATAAAGCCCAGCAGCTTACCGGATCGCACCCCGAATGTGCATTTGTTGGGGTTCAACTTTAGTTGGTATTTCCTCAGACGCTTGAATAACTTGAGCAGATTCACCAGGTGATCTTCTTCTGTAAGGGACTTGGCGATCATATCATCCACATAACATTCGATTTCCTTATGGATCATGTCATGAAACAATGTTACCATAGCCCGTTGATACGTTGCACCAGCATTCTTCAGTCCGAATGGCATCACTTTATAACAGAACGTGCCCCAAGGTGTGATGAATGTTGTCTTCTCCATGTCTTCAGGTGACATCTTGATCTGATTGTATCCCGAAAATCCATCCATGAAGGAGAATACCGAGAACTGAGCCGTGTTATCCACCAATACATCAATGTGAGGTAATGGGAAGTCATCTTTCGGGCTGGCTCTGTTCAGATCCCGGTAATCAACACACATTCTTACTTTTCCGTCCTTCTTAGGCACAGGTACTATGTTAGCAACCCACGGAGGATAGCTAGTCACAGCAAGGAACCCGGCGTCCCATTGCTTTTGTACCTCTTCCTTGATTTTCATAGCCATGTCTGGGCGAGTTCGGCGCAACTTCTGTTTGACTGGTGGGCATTCTTCCCTCAAAGGCAGCTTATGCACAACAATATCGGTATCCAACCCTGGCATATCTTGGTAGGACCAAGCAAACACATCAACATACTCTTGAAGCAGATCTATCAGCTGTCTCTTCACTGAGTCTTGCAGGCAGGCCCCGATTTTGACTTCTTTCACGTCTTCCTCCGTACCAAGATTAATCACTTCAATCTCCTCCTGATGAGGAGTAATAACTTTTTCCTCCTGTCTCAGCAACCTGGCTAGCTCTTCAGGAAGCTCATATTCTTCATCAACCCCTTCATCAGCTTGATTGATCGGATTGTCAAAGTCATACGATGTCATAGCTGTGCTGTTGTCGGTGCGGTCTGGAAGGCACTCTCTGCAAGGGTTAAGTCGGTTCATTTTAGTGATTGATTTTAATCTTGCTTTAGAAAAAAGTGAAATGAAGTTATCATTTTGAAAACACCGCCATTTATTTTTGTACAAAAAGAAAAATGGAAAAACAGTGAGCAGAAAAGAAAAAGACTCGTTTGCAAAAAGATTGTCTGATATTTCATTAATTTAATCTTGTTTGCACAAAAGTACAGATGGCCCTGATTACAAAATGAGTCTTGTCATCTTGGGCAAGATGCAAGACTTGGATGCATGCTATATAAAAATACAGGAAATAATAATTACTCTGCTCGAGTAACACTTATAATTTCCTGGGAAGACCAGTTCGAGACACTGCTCCCCGGGACCTTCGGACGAATCCAAATCTCCAGGTTGCGCTCCTCTTCCAGCTCGTCTTCCAGACAGTTGATAGCATCGGGGGTAAGCATTCCCCCACTGACAAAACCAGGCTCTCCAGCAGCCTTTGCTTGATGTTGAGTTGGTCTGTAACCCAACCCAAATTTGTCTTTCTTCTCCTCCACAGCTAAGACCTTGCCCCAGCCTTGGGCAGTTCCTTCTTCAACAACCTTCCGGGCTTGTTGATAAGATGACATGGAGATACCAGATACAGCAGATGCTTCATTGACGTTCAAGGCTTCGAAACCTTGGCTCATTGTTTCATGGATTTCTCCATCCATCTCAATGTATTTATAAGTAGCCAGATGGCTAACAAAAATGTCTTCCTCCCCACAGATTGTGACAACTTGACCTTCCCACTCAAATTTTAACTTTTGGTGAAGGGTAGACGTTATAGCGCCAGCGGCGTGAATCCAGGGTCTACCCAACAAACAGCTGTAGGCGGGCTGAATGTCCATCACATAAAAGATAGTTTTAAAAGTCTGCGGGCCAATTGTCACGGGCAGCTCAATCTCTCCCAGAACCGATCTCTTTGAGCCATCAAAAGCTCTAACCACCAGGTTGCTGGGTCTCAATGCCAGTCCATCATATTCAAGCTTCACCAGAGCCTTCTTTGGTAAGACATTCAGGGATGATCCTGTGTCCACCAGCACATGTGAAAGGACAGCTCCTTTGCATTCCATGGTTATGTGCAAGGCTTTGTTGTGATTGCGGCCATCCACTGTCAGGTCAGAATTGGTAAACCCTAGCCCATTGCTAGCAGTAACATTTCCAACGACGGTTTCCAATTGGTTGACAGTAATCTCCTCGGGCACGTAAGCTGCGTGCAGTACTTTAAGTAGTGCATTCCGATGGGCTTCGGAGCACATAAGCAGAGATAAGATAGAGATCTTGGATGGCGTCTGGTGAAGCTGATCCACAATTTTGTAATCACTCTTTTTGATGATCCTCATAAACTCATCAACTTCTTGATCGAATGGTGTTTTCACAGTTTCTTTAACAGCTTGATCTTCCTGCACCGGGCTCTTTCCTTTTGCCTTGGCAGCAGCTTCTGCTTCGGCAGTAGGTCTTTGAATTGGTGGAGCAAAGAGACGTCCGCTTCGGGTGAAGCCTCCGCCTCCGCCCACATTATCAATTTGTGGTGCAGGTGCTAATGTTTCAAGAGTGATTCTTTTTCCTTCGCAGTACACGTCAGAGCCATAGTGCCAAGGGATGGCCCTATCGCTTTCATATGGTACAGGTCCAGGCACCGTGACAGTGACTGGACTGATTGCTGCTGCTGAAGGGATTGTTATTGTTTGTGGATCATAAAAGATTGTGACTGGTGCTCTAGCGGGAGCAGCACCTTCTGAATGGTAGGCGGAGTTATTTTCTGGATCGTAGAATATGGTAACAGTGGAGACATCTTCGTGATTGTTTGCTGGTGTTGTAGAAGGTTCTGTTGGAAGAACTGTTGTTGTTGTTGATGGGGAGTCGAAGTGGACTGAAGCTGAAGTTGTAGCAGGAGAAACTGTTGAAAACTGATCATTGGGTAGAACAGATGAAGTACTTGCTGATGTTGCTGATGAATTGTTGGGAACAATTGTTGCTGCATTTGTAGGAGGATCTGAAACCATTGCTGATGAAGTCGTCGGGTTCGCCGGGAATGATGTAGTGATCTGCAGTAAGCCACTCTGAATAAGGCTGTCAATGCCATTCCTCAAGTCTTCACACCCATTCCAAGAAATATTGCAGTATGGGCACCCTAGTTCACACCCCGGAAATATATTGCTTTCACGGAGTTGAGCCTTGATTTCCACCAATGGTGTCCTGATCTGATCCACACTGGTTATCAAATAAGACGGTTGGTCTTCTTCGATAGCATTAATTCGGGGACCACCATGGTGTGGCATTGGGTTTTTGTTGACGTTGGGCGGAGGTGCAAAGTTCAGAGCCTTGGAGTCTACCAAGTCTTGTACCTTCATATGCAGAGCTCTGCATTTTTCTGTACTGTGACCAGGTGCGTTGGAATGAAAAGCACACCTAGCATTGGAGTCATAGTTTCTTGGTAGACTATTGGGGTCCGGAGGTGCCAACGTTCTTAGCTCAACCAAGTTGAGTTTCAGAAGTTGTGGCAGCAAGGCAGCATACGGCATTGGGATCGGGTCGATCACTCTGTTAGCTTGGGATGGCCTCTGTTGAAATGGCCTCTGTTGATTGTTGTTGCTATTGTTGTTGTTGTAGTTGCTTCTTGGAGGATATTGATTCTGATGATACTGAGGTTGTTGTTGGAAGTTTTGTTGAGGAGGTTGATAGACTGGCTAAGGATGAGCTGGAGCAGGGATAGTGACTGCTGCTATTGACCTTTGAACGTATTGGGGCCTGCCCCTGTTGGTGTGAATGGCATTGGTCTCGCCAGTTCTTCTCGGGCCTGCAAAAGGCTTTCTTGTACTGCTGGACGAACTTGCACCATTATCAGATATTTTGCCCATTTTCAACAGGCTTTCAATTCTCTCCCCAGCTATAACAACATCTGCGAAGCTAGTGGACGAGAAAGCAGCCAACCTGTCAATATACGTTCCCTGGAGAGTGTTCATAAACATGTCTGCCATTTCTCTCTCAGACATTGGTGGTTGAACAGCAGCAGCCAATTGCCTCCATCTCTGGGCATATTCTCGGAAACTTTCCCTTGACGACTGTGACATTCCCATTAGGAGAGTCCTGTTGGGTGCCATGTCTAAGTTGTATTGATACTGTCGGATGAAGGCCTCTGCCAGGTCCTTCCAGCATCTTACAGTTGCCCTTGTCAAGTGGGAATACCATTCCCTTGATGCTCCAGTCAAACTGTCTTCGAAGTAAAACATCCAGAGCTTCTCATCCATTGTATAGGCCTTCAGCCTTCCCAGAAACGATTGCAAATGAGTCCGGGGGCATGAAGTCCCATTATATCTTTCGAAACAAGGAGGCTTGAACTTATGAGGGATCCTGACCCCCTCTACTAAACCCATGTCCATGACATCGAACCCCAAAGAATTTTGGGATTCCAAAGACCTCAACTTCTCAGCCAACTCATCCAATCTCCTATCATAGGTTTCCTCTCCAGCACCCATGACTGTAAACTGATCCTCCTGAGGATCCTCTTGAAGTACTCTGGCTGCAGTGGCTGTTCCTTGAACGTTTGCAGGAATATGAATCTCAGGATGTAGGTGTGGACCAAATATAGGGGGGTTAACATGTGGTTGCACCCTTTCATTGTTACTGGTGCCAGCAGTTCCCACATGGGGGTCATCTTGAGTTCTCCCCTCTACCAGAACTCTAAGCCTCTCCTGGCTTTGAGCTAAATTATTCATCACTTCCATGAACTGAGTTATTTGGGTTCTCATCTCCACCCTTTCATTAGCCATCTGGGTTCTGGCCTCATTGAGGTCTTGCTGCAACTGGTCCATCTGGATGCCCGGAAGGTTGTTTCTTGTAGGGTACCTGTGTGGCCTGTTGAGAGGGAATAGCCTGCGGCGAGCAATAATTCCTGAATGTCACAACAGAGGTTAGAAACAATAAAACAAAACCTACAAAACAAACAAAAGGGTTAGTATGCAATGCAGTATGCTTATTTGCTATCAAGGTATCCGGCTTGGTCTTCAGTTTTGACCCGTCCAGACCCTTGAAGATGATGCTGTTGAAGTTGCTTTTGAAGTGAACCCAGATGGAAACAAACACAAATATATTACAAAGGTAAAATAATACAAATTGTTCATTTTTTACAACACTAGCCCTCTAAGGGGTCAAAAATACATCACCAAAAAGCAAAAGTACATGGAAAAGGAACAACAACAAGCAAATAATCAGACTCCAAGGCCAAACTCATCCTCGCGAACTTCCTTAAGAAGTGCTTCGGTCACAGGATCAGCCGGATGCTCCGTAAGATTCCTGATGAGAAGGTTTCTTGTTGCAACAGCTGTAGTCAACTTCTTGTTCTGGCTTTGGTCTTTGGATTTCTTCACTCCAGCTTTGATTTTTAACTCTGAAATTTCCTCCTGGGCTGCTGCCAGGGCTTTTTCCATCTGCTCCATCTTATCTTGAACTCTCTTGTCTTCTAGAGTACGGGCTTCAGTGATCCGGACCCACCTGGCCTGACTCTCTTTCAAGTACAAGTCTGTCCTTGCTCTTTGGAACTGGGCTTCTTTACAAGCATTTTTCAGAATCTGCTCACCAGCTTTAGACTTGTTGATATAGTCTCCAGACTTCTCAATCTTAGTCAAGTGTTCCACTCTCAGCTTCTCCAATCTTTCAATCTCCCTTACACCTTCACTCCTCTCCCTGAGGGTCTTCTGCAGGGCTTGGGATAGCTTCTCATTTCTTTCTTTTAAGCCTTCAAACTCTTCCAAACTGACAGTAGCAGGGGGTGGTGCTGATGATGACTCAGGCATGTCTTTGATGGTGAAGGGCAATCCTGAGATTTGGGCCCTAGCATAGGACCACTCATGATATTGGGCTGATGCCACATTATTGCACTTCCCCAGAATGGTGATTCCCTTGGTTTGAACATGATCCCAGGCCCAGGCAGCCTGCCTAACAACAGTCAAACTGATCTTGTTCTCACAGTAGAGGGTCTCAACCAGGTCTTGTTCCCTAGGAGCATGAACCAGCGCATAGCCTAATTGCCTCTTGAACAGGAGGGGGTTGTAGTTGATACTTCCCTTAACTCCTACCAAAGGTACATTGGGAAAGTGCCCACAGCTTGTGATCATATCTCTGCCCTTGGTGCCTTGGGTGCACCATCTGATGTCTGCTGCAGTGAGAGTAGTGAGCCTCTTAGCCCAGTTGCTTTGCTGATGAGGATTCAGGAATGCATCTGTCCTGGGTAGATGCTTGAGAAGCCAAGCATGGAATAGTGGAGCACAACACCTCACTAGCTTACCCCTCTGTTTCTCATTCCTCTGATGTACTGAGTAATAGAGGTCACCCAACAAGGTTGGCACTGGGTTCTTCAGGATGAACAGGTGGATGGCATTCTTGCTGATGAATCTGGGCTCATCTGCAAACAACACAATTCCATATACACTCAAGGCCAACAATGCACAAACAGCTTTCCAATCCCCCAGGGAGGCCTTCAAACTAGCTTGAGAAATCAGGAAGTCCAGATGAAAACCAGGGATCCCAGCTTTAGAGGTCATATGCTGCTCAATCAAAGCAGGTTCCAGGTGCAAAGCTCTTGCTATCTCTCCATTGCTGGGAAAGACCATTTCAGGGTTAAAAGGAATTTCTCTCTTGATAGGCAAACCAACCAAAGATGCATATTCTTCTAAGAGAGGTCCCAACTGAAAGTCTTGAAAGGTGAAACACCTCAATGGGGGGTCATAGAACTGGATGCAGGTATGGATCAGGCTCCTCTGAGATGGGTCCATGTCTATAACCAAGTCAAGTATATCCCCATAATGCTCCCTGAACAGAGGTATGTGATCTGGGGTCATCAGGGTTTGGACCCTCCTGATGTCTGACAAGTCTGGTTGGAAGAAATGATAGGTGATATTGCTTTTCTTTGGAGCCATGATGCTGAAGACTGGGTAGAGTGCTGATGACAATGCTGAAGTAGAGAAAACCACTGACTGGCTGGTGCTGAAGCAGACAGCTAAACTGAAGCAGATGCTGGTGAAGATGGGTCAAAGCTGCAGATGGGGTCAAAACCAAAACCTGATGAAAATGGATACCCTGAAAAACAAATAAGCACATGTTAATATGATGCAATGAGGATGTATGCAAATGATATGCAAAGGGTTTGTGACTGAGCTGGATCTGGATAAACTGCCTTGGTATAGATCCATGTGTGTTCAAGAATTCCGGATGGAGGTCTATAAATCCAGTAGCCAAGGTGGGGGACTCAAATAAAGAGCCACATGTCCAGGGTTTTAGAATCACAAGAACTATCCAACATGGAGCATTCTTAACAAAGTCAAAGTAACAGGGTATTCTGAGGTCAAGGTACCTGCAAACCTGTAAACAGCCCAACCCCCTCACAGGTAGTGATCTAGAACAAGGATCCTCAGACTTGGATCAGTTATGAGAAGTGTAAACACTTCTAACCCGGAGGTACAGTGTTTACAATAACCATAACAATTCCTCCTCTAATTCACCTCAATTTCTGAAGGTCAATACTAAAAGGTCATCCAGACTTAGCAGGCTTCCCAGATCCCCCTAGCACTACAGGAAATCCGTAGCACAGAGTTCTCAAGAAGAAACCCATATCTGAACCGTGTTTCATATTCCCGCACCAGACCGAAATGGAATGGGAAAGAATATGATTCACTCTAGCCTAGGTGTCACTCAGGTCCCAGGTATAGGACCTTGGCTCTCAATAGAACCCCACCCACTAAAACAAAACCAGATCCAGCACAAACAGCATGACAGTATGATATATATAAATGCAATAAAGAAAGCAGTAAAGTAACTGTACATAAAGCAATGAATAAAAATAAATACAAGCACAAACAAGCACATAACACCCCCAATAAACACAAATCAATCAAGCGCTAGGAGGAACCCACAAAAAGAACCAGAAGCCCTGGTTGCAGTATAAGGGTCCCCAGCAGAGTCGCCAAGCTGTCGCTCCCGACAAATGAAAATGGATCATATGAAGGTACAGACGCGAACGGTCGGCGAAAGGGACGGTGAGAACACACAGCCGTGAACTCACTGGAGATGAATAGAGTCGCCAGCTAGGCATTTTTATCCCGGAGGAAAGGTAATGCTGCATAGACCTAGAAAGATACGGATAAGACGGTTTGCGAACCAGAGAGACTGAGAAAGGGGGTTGGTTACAACCTGGGAAGGTATTAGCACCCAGATTGTCCGCCGTACTCGACGGGATCCACGCTTGAAAGATTTGTGTTCTAAAGGGGTAGTGTCAGTGCAATTTGTGTATACAATAGCTGGAAAAGATGTACAGGTGTCAGTGTAAAAGAAAGTGAAGTGTATAAATGATGTGTCAGTGTAAGGATGAGAATGAATTGCTCAAGATCATGAGGCTCAAGAATGAAGCTAGAAGGAGGGGGAATGTACAGAGACTTTTGTTCGATAACTGTTAAGTCATGCCTACGTATCCTCTCGTGCAATGAGGAAGTCAGAACACCGTAGTTCAACCCAAAGAGACTGAAAGGATTGACTGGTGAACTGCTTGCAGTCTGTGCTCAAGTGTATGATCTGTCTGGCACAGATGCAAACTGTCTTGCATTAGACGGAAGAAGCAAGTTCTCGGTTGTGAGTGAAGATGATGAGAAAAGAATCCCGAAGGAGACGATTATTGTTTGTTCTTGTGTTTTCAGTCTTTTATTTCTTTTTGGAGTTTGTCATAAGATAATGAGCTTAAACCTAAATCAATGGATTTGGTAAACTCATCACATCATCCCTCTGATTAGGGGTAATGAGAATTACCTTAAGTGTGAAGTCAGATTCTCACACTTAATCACCTTTGATGTAGGGTTAAGATCATTAACCTACTTGTGATTAATTAGATGTTTTTGTGATTTTTGTTTAGTGTTAAGTAATGAGGTTAAGCCATAATCAGGGATTTAACAGGCTCATTACACTATCCTAAAAGAAGGATAATAGATGAGGGTGTTTAAACTGAGGAAGGATCCTCAGCTTAATCCATGATTAGGGATTAAACCCATGACAGAACAAACCTTTGATTAAGTGGATTTTATTAATGATATGATGATGAAGTGTTTTTTATGATTTGTAAGACAACTTGAGGGGGACTTGTCCATTAACTTTAGGGTTAGTCCTTCTTAACCAATTAAGGAAGAATTAGAACCCTAATGCAAGGCCCAAGTTACAAGTGTAATGTCTTGATGATTATTAGATGGATTAATTAAGAGAGTTCAACACCTTAAGGGTCCAAGACTTAGGATTAAAGTTATACACTCCATCCTAAAAGAAGGATGCAGGCATGATCTTAATCACAAAGTCTTAAAGCCTTGAGGGTTTAGTCCCTGATTATGAGGTGAGGGGAGAAGACTCAAGGAGAGACACAAAGGTAAAAACTATGGGGGAGACTAATCAAAACCCTAATTCATTATCATGCTTGGTTGGTCCTAATGTTTGTGAGGTTTTCAAGAACAATCTTCAGATGAACCACCAGGAAGCAGATGAACAAGATCAAGAGAAGCAAAGTGACTTGCTTCATTCAAGAAGTCAAGTCACTTGAAGAAAGAAAGTGGGAGGAGGAAGAATGAGCAAGCTCAAACTCAAACACACATAAGAATGCAGCAAGGTATGCAAGAGAGATGAAAAGAAAAGTTATGAGAAGTGAAGGCAAATTCACCTCTCAAGTTTTACTTACCACCTGAAATGTTAGAAACAAATGCAATACAATGAGATGAAATGATATGATAAGCAAAAACCAGAAGCATGTTGATGATGATGATGATGCTATGGAGTGCTATGAACATGAGACAAGACAATGAGATGTTCATACAATGTTATGGATGCAAATGATGCAAGCTATGGAGCATGAACAAACATGAAATGTTATGAAGCATACAAGACAAATGACATGGCAAATATGCAATGCAATGATCAATGATGCTTTCTACATGTCTTAAGATGTCAAATGAATCATAAGAATGCACAAAGTGAAATGACAAGTCAAGTTATGCAAGGAAATGCAAGAAGGATGCAAATGAAAGCCCAAATTAGGGTTCATGGATCAAACATCAAACACAAACCAAAAACAGAAGCAAACCTTAACCTAAAAAATGGAAAATGGTACCCAAAGAAACCCTAGGCCTATAATGAACCACTGCCCAAAGGGGAGCTCTCAACTCTCAACCAAACTCAAGTTATGAATTTTGCAAGTTATTAGGGCTTTTTAGGGTTTGTAACAAAAGAAATGCCAATCAATTAGAAAATGCAAGATCAAATCATGACCTTTTTATCCTTGAAAGTTCATGCTAAATGGAAAACAATGCAAGAAGAATCAATGTCTCAACCTTCACCAATAGGCAGAAATGAATTTTCAAACTTATGAACAAAATAATGCATCAAAAATGATTTAATTCAATGAAAAATTCTTAAAATGCATCAAGATCAAAAAAGAAATTTGGTTTGAAGGTTGGACAATGTTTCTAAATGTCTTAGAACATTTCATGAATTTTTTTGTAATTTTTAAATACCTAAAAGTATTTTTAATTAATTAATTCTCATTAATCAATTAAAAATAATCTTTTAAATATTTAAAAAATACCTTTTTTAATGATAAAAATAAAATAAAAATGTTTTTGTGTCATAAAAATTAATAAAACCTCAAAGAAAAAGTTTCATAATTTTTATGATTTTTTAACTATTTTAAATAAATTGTACAAGTTAATTGAGAATAAAATGAATTAAAATTAAATTAAATGAAAAGTAATCAAGATGGACGAATGAGATTGGCTCTGAGTTCAAACAGGTTGACTGCGCGCGCTAGTGGAGGGCCAGGATTCGTTCTGAGCTAATTACACTTAATTAGAATTAACCACGTGGATTAGGGTTAAGTGGATGATCTGAGCCATCAAAAAGGGTGGGAAGTCAACCAGTCAACGCGCATCAATGGCTCAAATTCAAACCAGCATTAATTGCTGTAATTAGGGCAAACTAATCTCAGGTGGCCGGAGAAGACTTCCGGTCGTCTTCTCCGGCCAGAAGGTCACCTGAAAAATCTCAAAACCCCTCAAAACGTAATATAAATGAAACCTAAGACATGGGAAATGATCTCCATCACCTCACGAGCTAAACCCCTCTCCCAAAACACATTTATCTTTCCTAAATCATCTGAATCGAAGAAACTAAGTTCTAGGGTTCGTAAGCTTCAAACAGAAATTAAATCCTTAAAACGCAACCATTTCAAAAACTAAAGGTACCAGAATGATCAGGCAAGCATGAAGAACAAGTTTGTAACATAAAAAGAGATTTCTGGAAAAAATTATTTTCGAGCTACCTGAGGTTTGAAGTTCTCGATTTTGGAACTTTCAGGCCTCCTCTCCTTGCTCAATCTACTCCTTAGGACCTTCTGATGATGTTGGAATACCTTGGAACAATTTAAGTAAGCTGGATGGTGAGATTCGAATGCTCCTGCTCCAAGCTCAGTCAACAATGGCAAATGAGATTCTGGCTGATTCAGGCCATGGTGATGAGTTGTTTGAGGTCTATGTAATGTATAGAGGAGATTGGTGGTGTTGGTTTGTGTGTTTGTGGGCTAGGATGAGAGATTCGATAGAATCTGCAGAATGAAGGTGAGCAATGGCAGTGAGATGTCCAGGCTATTTTGGGCTTTGGTTCTTGATGCTTTGTGCTCTATGGATCCAGGTGAGATGAATGGAAGAAAAGGTTTTAGTGTTTGCTTGCTGTATGAACAGATTCGAAGCAAGTTGCAGTTGGGGGGTTTTTTTGTGAATGTGATCCAATGCTATGTTTCAGCCTTGCTTAAGGTTATGTTTAGCTTGCAAATGGATACAATAAACAATTCTGATTGGTTGTTTGATGTGACTTGGCCTGCCATGATGGGTGAGTTTGCTTTTGCATAAAGGTAAACTTTGTGTAAGATAGGTGTCGCTCCCGACAAATGAAAATGGATCAAATGAAGGTACAGACGCGAACGGTCGGCGAAGGGAACAGTGAGAACACACAGCCGTGAACTCACTGGAGAATGAAAAGAGTCGCCAGCTAGGCATTTTTATCCCGGGGGAAAGGTAATGCTGCATAGACCTAGAAAAAGATGGATAAGACGGTTTGCGAACCAGAGAGACTGAGAAAGGGGGTTGGTTACAACCTGGGAAGGTATTAGCACCCAGATTGTCCGCCGTACTCGACGGGATCCACGCTTAAAAGATTTGTGTTTTAAAGGGGTAGTGTCAGTGCAATTTGTGCATAAAAGAGCTGGAAAAGATGTACAAGTGTCAGTGTGAAGAAATGTGATGTGTATAAATGTACAGTGTCAGTGTGAGATCAGGAATGAAATGCTCAAGAATATGAGGCTAAAGAATGAAGCTGGAAGGAGGGGGAATGTACAGAGACTTTTGTTCGATAACTGTTAAGTTATGCCTACGTATCCTCTCGTGCAATGAGGAAGTCAGAACACCGTAGTTCGACCCAAAGAGACTGAAAGGATTGACTGGTGAACTGCTTGCAGTCTATGCTCAAGTGTATGATCTGTCTGGCACAGATGCAAACTGTCTTGCATTAGACGGAAGAAGCAAGTTCTCGGTTGTGAGTGAAGATGATGAGAAAAGAATCCCGAAGGAGACGATTATTGTTTGTTCTTGTGTTTTCAGTCTTTTATTTCTTTTTGGAGTTTGTCATAAGATAATGAGCTTAAACCTAAATCAATGGATTTGGTAAACTCATCACATCATCCCTCTGATTAGGGGTAATGAGAATTACCTTAAGTGTGAAGTCAGATTCTCACACTTAATCACCTTTGATGTAGGGTTAAGATCATTAACCTACTTGTGATTAATTAGATGTTTTTGTGATTTTTGTTTAGTGTTAAGTAATGAGGTTAAGCCATAATCAGGGTTAAACAGACCCATTACACCATCCTAAAAGAAGGATAATAGATGAGAATGTTTAAGCTGAGGAAGACTCCTCAACTTAATCCATGATTAGGGATTAAACCCATGACAAAACAAACCTTTATTAAGTGGGTTTTAGTTAATGGTATGATGATGAAGTGTTTTTTTATGATTTGTAAGACAACTTGAGGGGGACTTGTCCATTAACTTTAGGGTTAGTCTTTCTTAACCAATTAAGGAAGAATTAGAACCCTAATGCAAGGCCCAAGTTACAAGTGTAATGTCTTGATGATTATTAGATGGATTAATTAAGAGAGTTCAACACCTTAAGGGTCCAAGACTTAGGATTAAAGTTATACACTCCATCCTAAAAGAAGGATGCAGGCATGATCTTAATCACAAAGTCTTAAAGCCTTGAGGGTTTAGTCCCTGATTATGAGGTGAGGGGAGATGACTCAAGGAGAGACACAAAGGTAAAAACTATGGGGGAGACTAATCAAAACCCTAATTCATTATCATGCTTGGTTGGTCCTAATGTTTGTGAGGTTTTCAAGAACAATCTTCAGATGAACCACCAGGAAGCAGATGAACAAGATCAAGAGAAGCAAAGTGACTTGCTTCATTCAAGAAGTCAAGTCACTTGAAGAAAGAAGGTGGGAGGAACAAGAATGAGCAAGCTCAAACTCAAACACACATAAGAATGCAGCAAGGTATGCAAGAGAGATGAAAAGAAAAGTTATGAGAAGTGAAGGCAAATTCACTTCTCAAGTTTACTTACCACCTGAAATGTTAGAAACAAATGCAATGCAATGCTAAATGAAATGAAATGACATGATGCTAAGCCAAACCAGGAGCATACACATGATGATTATGATGTTATGAAGTGCTGCAAACATGAGGCAAGACATGGAGATGCTCATACAAAGTCATGGATGCAGATGATGCAAGTTTAGAAGCATGAACAAGCATGAAGTGTTATGAAACATACAAGACAAATGGCATGGCAAATATGTAATGCAATGATCAATGATGCTCCATACATGTCTTAAGATGTCAAATGAATCATAAGAATGCACCAAATGCAATGGCAAGTCAAATCATGCAAGGAAATGCAAGAATGGTGCAAAGGGAAAGCCCAAATTAGGGTTCATGAAACAAACATCAAACACAAACCAAAAACAGAAGCAAACCCTAACATGAAAAATGGAAAATGGTACCTAAAGAAACCCTAGACCTATAACAAACCACTGCCCAAAGGGGAGCTCTCAACTCTCAACCAAACTCAAGTTATGAATTTTGCAAGTTATTAGGGTTTTTTAGGGTTTGTAACAAAAGAAATGCCAATCAATTAGAAAATGCAAGATCAAATCATGGCCTTTTTATCCTTGAAAGTACATGCTAAATGGAAAACAATGCAAAAAGAATCAATGTCTCAACCTTTACCAAAAGACAGAAATGAATTTTCAAACATATGATCAAAATAATGCACAAAATGTGATTTAATTCAATGAAAAATTCTTAAAATGCATCAAGATCAAAAAAGAAATTTGGTTTGAAGGTTGGACAATGTTTCTAAATGTCTTAGAACACTTCATGAATTTTTTTGTAATTTTTAAATACCTAAAAGTATTTTTAATTAATTAATTCTCATTAACCAATTAAAAATAATCTTTTAAACATTTAAAAATACTTTTTTAATGATAAAAATAAAATAAAAATGTTTTTGTGTCATAAAAATTAATAAAACCTTAAAGAAAAAGTTTCATAATTTTTATGAATTTTTAACTATTTTAAATAAATTATGCAAATAAAATGAAAGAAAAATGAATTAAAATGAATTAAAACTGAAGTATGCAGGATGGATGGCCAGGATGCGTCCAGGGTTCAAATGGGGTTGACTGCGCGCCAGAATGAGAGGCCCAGATTGCTTCAGATCAAATTAAATAAAACGTGGTTAATTAACCCTAACACGTGGATTAGGGCTAATTGCAATGATCTGGACCTTTCAATCTGGAGGGAAGTCAATGGGTCAACGCATATCCACGGCCAGCATTCAAACTTACACTAATTATGGGATTAAGCCCTAAATAATCTCAGGTGGCCGGAGAAGACTTCCGGTCGTCTTCTCCGGCCAGATGCTTGCCTGAAAAAGTTCAAAACCTCTCAAAACGCAAAATAAATGAAAACTAAGCCATGGGAAATGATCCCCAACACCTCACGAATTAAAACCCTCTCTCAAAACAAATTTATCTAACCTAAACAAGCTGAATCGAAGAAAACAAAACCTAGGGTTCGTGAGCTTCAAACAGCAATTAAACTCTCAAAACGCAACCATTTTCAAAACCAATGGTACCAGAATGATCAGCAAGACATGTAGAGCAAGTTTGTAACAATCAAATTGATTTCTGGAAAAATTAATTTGGAGTTACCTGAGATTTGCAACCTTTGATTTTGGAACTTTCAGGCCTCTTCTCCTTGCTCAATCTGCTCCTCTTGGTCCCCCAAAGTTGCTTGAATGCTCAAATGGAGTTTATATTTGTTGGATGATGAGTTTCGAAGAGAACTGCTTCAGTTCAGTCAACAATGGTGGATGAGTTCTTGGCACTTTCAGGCTGTGAAGAGGGGTTGTTTATGACTTATGAGGTGTGTTGAGAAGGTTTATGGTGTTGGTTGATGTGTTTGTGGCTTGTGGAGAGAGATTCGATAGAATCTGCAGAATGAAGGTGAGCAATGGCAGTGAGGGTTTCTGGCTGTTTTTGGCTTTGTTTCTTGATGCTTTGTGTTCTATAGATCAAGGTGAGATGAATGGAGGCAAAGGTTTTTGGTGTTTGCAGGCTGTGTAATGAAATTTTTAATGAACTTGCAAGAGGGAAGGTTTTTGTGTAAGTGAGGAGTGAGTGTGTTTCAGCCTTGGTTGCCATGTGATATGGCTAGCAAAATGAATGAATAAACAATTCTGATTGGCCTCTTGATGTGACATGGCCTGCTATGATAGGTGAGTTGCTTTTTGCTCAAAGTCCACTTTTGTGTAAGATAGGGCATGGCATGATACTAGGCAAGGACAACTTGGGTTCTGGTGCAGCATGGTGAGTGTGAGAGGTTGGCTTGACCCAAGGCTCAATGCAGCAAGTTGGTTGAAAGCTCATGAGTGTTTTGCAACTTGGTTAGCTTTATGGATTTCCATGAGAAAAAATCAAGTTTCATGAACCAAACCATGAGCAAACTTGGTCCATTTCTGATTTTTGTGACTTAGAGGATGTTCACATGCTGGTTTGACATGAATTTGAGGCAGCAATCATGCATTGATTCAAGACTTAGCAAAATTTCCACTTGGTGCATAACTTGAAAAACAATGATTTTTGGCAACTTTGCATGGCCATAACTTTTGATCCATGAAGAGTTAGATCATGTTCTTGTACTTTTTGAAAAGGGAAAGATGAGATCTACAACTTTCATGACCAAAGTTTTTCCATTTGAAGCCTTTTTGGATCATAAATCAAAGCTTGAAAATTGACCTAAAAGGATGCATTCTTGAAAAGTCAACAAAACCCAAAAAGTCAACCTTTGCAAAAAACCCTAAATTCTTGATTTCCATGAACTTCAACCTTCTTCCATGATCAAATAAAGATCATATACACTCAAAATGATGAAGATCACCCATTGGTTGGGTCATTGGGGGCCTCAAATGCCCTGATTTTGCACTGACTTGTCTGAAAAGTCAACTCTTGATCAGATGACTTCCCCATGGAATTTCTTCATGAAAATTGATATGTATACTCCCTATACCATATAAAGATCAATGGAAACAAGAATGACCAAAAAATTTGGGGTTATGGCCTCTGAAACCAAAACCCTAATTTTCAGTCAACTGTGCAGTTAAACCTGGCTCTGCATCCACTCAAACCCTAGTTTTTGTGATTTCTCTGCATTTTTGACTTTGAGGAGATGGAATATGATGTAAGAACACACATGGACCCCTTTGAGTTGATTAGTGGCCTTTGGAATGGCCCAAGATACCTTTGGCTTGCTCAGATCACAAACCCTAGGTGCAGATGACCTAGAAACTATCCAGTGAATCAAAAATGGGATATGAGATGATATGTTTGTGTTTATGCATATGAGATGATCACAAGCCATGGTGTGAATGGGTGAGGGCAAATTTGGGGTGTTTACAGCTGCCCCTATTCAAACATGAGTTAGCTGTGCAGGATGTAAGCAACGGCTTAACAGGCAAACAAGATAACTTGTGGTTGAATACCAAAGACAGTCCAAAATTTGCACTCACAGAATGAAGAAGAAAAGGGATATAGATTGTAAAAGGAAAATAAAGTATATCGTAAAGTGTGGGCGACGGAGGGCGACCGTCGAGCAGAGGACGACTGCTGGGGAAAGTGTGTAAAATAAAGCGATGACGGGGACGATCGACATGCTGGGGATAAAAGATAAAGCTAAGACGGGGACGGCCGACTAGCTGGGAAAACTAAGATAATATGATGGGGACGGCCATCAAGATAAAGTAGTAACATTCTCTGGGGATTGGTGAAACATGACGGGGACGGCCATCAAGTTCACAAAGGTAAAGTAACCAACGATGGGGACGGCCATCGGGTTAAAAAAAGAAAAGGGACCACGACGGGACGGCCATCGGGTTAAAGAATAAATGAAATAAACAGATGATGGGGTACGGCCATCAAAGGTGAAGGACGATCACCTAGCAGGGGACGGCTGCTCTGTTGGGCATAAAAGAAATATGATGGGGACGACCATCAAAGGTGGAGGACGACCACCTGGCAGGGTACGGCTGCCAAAATATCAACGATGGGGACGGCCATCGGATAGAAAAGGTCAACGATGGGGACGGCCATCGGACGAGCATGATGGAGGACGACCATCAAGAAGTGGAGGACGACCACTCAGCAGGGGACGGCTGCTCTCAAAGTTTATCATAACACAGGACGAGTGTTAGACAACTAAAATCAACAATGGGGACGGCCATTGGATAAAGTGATGAAGGACGATCATCAAAAGGTGGAGGACGACCACCTAGCAGGGGACGGCTGCTAAAATCAACGATGGGGACGGCCATCGGATGAGCATGATGGAGGACGACCATCAAGAAGTGGAGGACGACCACTCAGCAGGGTACGGCTGCTCTCAAAGGTATCATAACACAGGACGAGTGTTAGATAAAAAAGAAAATTTGTTGGCAATCTACTGGGGAGAGTAAACACGGACGAACGTTTACATCCAAGAAACAAAAGGTATAAGTGTTTGGTATTGTGTATGGATTAAAGATGCGGACGAGCATCCTTAAGACTATGATACGGACGAGTATCATGTAGAAACAAACTGACACGTGCTCAGAGCTGACGATACGGACGAGTATCAACTGGTTAACAAGGAACACGGACGAGTGTTGTATCTGAAAGTATCCTTCTGGGGAATAGTAGACACAGACGAGCATCTATATTCACGAAGACATAAGTGTTTGACACGGTGTATGGATTAAAGATGCGGACGAGCATCCTTAAGACTATGATACGGACGAGTATCATGTAGAAACAAACATTAAACGCAATGTTCTGAGATGATGGTACGGACGAGTACCAACTGGTTAACAAAGAACAAGGACTACTGTCGAATCTGCGGGGATATACATGGTGTATGTAAGATACGGACGAGTATCTGAGTAGGTGTACCAATGAGTAGTGAGTATATAATGTATAGGTGAGTGTTTATCTGCTGGGGATATGACACGGACGGGTGTCAGGAAAGTGTATATACAAGTATAGGCGACCACGCTGGGGAGATGACACGGACGGGTGTCAAGAAAGTGTATAGGTATATGTAAGTGCAAAGAGGGTGTCTTTGGCTTTCTGCTGGTGACACGACACGGACGAGTGTCAGGATGTATCTGCAATACTGGTGATCTTGATTTGTAAGGTGTATTCAGGCAACCTGCTGGGAAATGATGATACGGACGGGTATCAAAAAGGAGATATGCACTGGTGTTTGTGATATGGGGCAACTGCTTTTGCTGGGACTCTGATGGGGATGTATTCTGTATGCCGACAGATTGTCAATATTTACAAGTGTTCAAATCACAACATGACTTATGATTATGCTATGCATTTGATTTTTTTGCCGTAATGCTCCGTATTAGACGGAATGCTACGCTCTGGGGGTGAATATGATGCGAATGCTATGATTATGCAAAGAGGCACCGATCCGGGACTCGGATCCCGTTGCTGCAAAGATCTCTGATCGATCTGCTTGAAGTGAACATCCCAGCTGGGGATGAGATCATTGATAGATCTGTAGTTGTATCTGCTTGGGGATATACGTCATCGATTGACATATTCTTATAATACGGGACCACAGCTGGGGTTTGTAGAAGCTTTCTCTCTCTCTGTTGTGACTTCTTCGTGCGCTGCTCTTCTGAATAGAGGCCTGAAGCTCTGTGGGGAGATGATTCCTCGATTCTCGCATCCTGCTGAGGAATAATGGTTGGTATTACAGCTGGGAGATGCTGTTGGTAACTCAGCTGGGGCGAGCAATGGAAGGCAACTCGACTGGGGATAGAGCATTTCGGATGCCGATATCTTTTGTAGATTTGCCAGCTTGCTGAGACGTAACTTGTATGCCCCAAGTTGTGTTCTGGGTACCTGCAATCCTGCAAAGATAAAGAAACGCACAAATGGTCCCGAGGTATCTTTTACTGAGATTCCGTCATAGGAAATAAGTACTTTCGAGAGTAAGTATATTCCCTGCAAGCATGTGTTTTATTTTTAGAGAGAGGCATCTGTACTTATGCAATTGTGTTTTTAGAGACATCAGACAACTCTTTGCAAAACATAAATGTAAAAACGAGACATGACTGAAAATCTGATTATATTAATTCGTGTGCCCTGAATTGGCAAGATACAGTCAGAGAAAAATATCTCCTGAAATGAGGAGATTGTTACAAATTGAGAAATAAAGTGCTGGCGGTGCTGGCGATGCTTTCAAGGAGCTTCCTCTTCTGCTATGACTCGTATGACAATGACGTTCTTCTCATCTTGCTTTCCGGAGAGAGTTGATTCTGATTGCAGCTTGATCCCTTGGAGCTTACCAAGTTGTAGGTGACACAGACGAATTCAGAATGCAGTTGTTCGCTTATTCCCTTATTTTGCATGGATCGCCCTTTCGGGTTTTCAATCCATCAGGATACCCATTTTTGCCTGAGCTGTCCAATGCGGCTTTTCAACTCAGCGGGTGTACATTTTTTTTTTAATTATTTCCCTTATTTTTGCCCGAGTCTTTTATTCTGTTTTTGACTCGCCGGGATGCCCTATTTTTGCCTGGACTTACATTCTGTTTTTATGTCCAGCGGGTCATTTATGCGAAGTATTTTTTAACTGCATCTGAATTCACAGGGGACGGGAAATCTTCACCATCCATGGTGCTGAGCATCAGTGCTCCACCAGAGAAGACTTTCTTCACAACAAATGGTCCTTCGTAATTTGGAGTCCATTTGCCCCTGTGGTCTGTATGAGGAGGGAGGATTCTTTTCAGCACAAGATCTCCCACTTGGTACTCTTGGTGCCTGACTTTCTGATCGAAGGCTTTCTTCATCCTCTTCTGATATAACTGCCCATGGCAGATTGCAGCCAATCTCTTCTCTTCGATCAGACTCAGTTGTTCGTATCGGGACCGAACCCATTCTGCTTCACTCAGTTTAACATCCATCAAAACTCGTAGAGAGGGTAATTCAACTTCAACAGGTAGGACTGCTTCCATACCATACACAAGTTGATACGGTGTTGCCCCAGTGGATGTCCTGATTGATGTGCGGTACCCATGCAAGGCAAACGGTAGCATTTCATGCCAATCTTTGTAAGTGACTACCATCTTCTGCACAATCTTCTTGATATTCTTATTTGCTGCCTCAACAGCGCCGTTCATCTTTGGCCTGTAAGGAGAAGAATTGTGATGTTGGATCTTGAAGTCCCGGCACAGCTCTGCCATCATTTTGTTGTTCAAGTTGGAACCATTATCAGTAATGATTCGCTCGGGCACTCCATACCGACAGATGATATCTCTTTTCAGAAATCTGGCTACCACTTGCCTTGTGACATTTGCATATGAGGCTGCTTCAACCCACTTTGTAAAATAATCGATGGCGACCAGGATGAATCTGTGGCCGTTCGAAGCAGTTGGCTCAATTTTGCCAATCATGTCAATGCCCCACATGGCAAAGGGCCAGGGTGAAGACATTATGTTCAAGGGGTTTGGAGGTACATGCACTTTATCTGCGTAGATCTGGCATTTGTGGCATTTTCTGGCATAGGCACAACAGTCTGCATCCATTGTGATCCAATAATAGCCTGATCTTAACAACTTCTTGGCCATTGCATGTCCTCCGGCATGGGTACCAAAAGAACCTTCATGCACTTCATGCATCAGTAAATCTGCTTCCGTCTTGTCAACACATCTGAGGAGTACCATGTCAAAGTTCCTTTTGTATAAAGATCCATCAGTGTTCAGAAAGAAACTTCCAGCAAGCCTTCTTAAAGTCTTCTTATCATTGGAAGATGCCCCAGGTGGGTATGTTCGATCCTCCAAGAAGCACTTAATATCATGGAACCAAGGCTTATCATCTTTAGCAATATCTGCTGCAAATACATATGCTGGTCTATCAAGTCTCGATACTGAAATCTGAGGTACAAAGTTAGCAGCTTGAACTTTGATCATGGATGAAATGGTAGCAAGAGCATCCGCAAACTGATTCTCGTCCCGAGGGATATACTCAAGCTTGACTGTTGTGAAGAAAGTCAATAACCTTCTTGTATAATCCCTGTAAGGTATCAGATGATCTTGGTGGGTGTACCATTTTCCGTTGGTCTGATTGACTACCAAAGCTGAATCTCCGAACACGGTCAATGTCTTGATCCTGAGGTCAATGGCTTCCTCAAGACCCATAATGCAAGCTTCGTATTCAGCTTCGTTGTTAGTGCAGTTGAAAGTGAGCTTTGCCGAGAAAGGCATGTGAACTCCTTTGGGTGTAATGAGTACTGCACCAACACCACGGCCATTCATATTAACAGCCCCGTCGAACATCATAGTCCATTCTTCTTCTGGGTCAGGCCCTTCAGTGTGAATAGGCTCTTCATGATCTTTTGCTTTAATGAACATGATGTCTTCATCGGGGAAGTCAAATCTCATAGGCTGGTAGTCGTCAATGGGTTGCTCAGCAAGATATTCAGATAATACACTGCCCTTGATGGCTTTCTGAGAAGTGTACTGTATGTCGTATTCTGTGAGAATCATCTGCCATCTTGCAACCCGTCCGGTAAGAGCTGGCTTCTCGAATATGTACTTGACTGGGTCCATCTTTGAGATTAGCAAGGTAGTGTGGGTCAACATATACTGCCTCAGTCGGCGAGCAGCCCACGCTAAAGCACAGCAAGTTTTCTCGAGCAGTGAATAACGTTGTTCACAGTCGGTAAACTTTTTGCTTAGGTAGTATATTGCATACTCTTTTCGACCAGACTCGTCATGCTGGCCCAGCACACACCCCATTGACTCTTCCAATACTGTCAAGTACATAATCAGAGGTCTTCCTTCAACTGGCGGCATGAGGATTGGAGGTTCTTGTAGATACTCTTTGATCTTGTCAAAAGCCCTTTGGCAATCTTCGTTCCACCTGACCGTTTGTTCTTTTCTTAACAGTTTGAACAAAGGTTCACAGGTTGCAGTTAGGTGAGATATGAACCTTGAAATGTAGTTCAATCTACCTAAGAACCCTCGAACTTCTTTCTCAGTTTTCGGTGCAGGCATCTCTTGGATGGCTTTGACTTTATCAGGGTCAACCTCGATCCCTTTCTCGCTTACAATAAAGCCCAGCAGCTTACCGGATCGCACCCCAAATGTGCATTTGTTGGGGTTCAACTTTAGTTGGTATTTCCTCAGACGCTTGAATAACTTGAGCAGATTCACCAGGTGATCTTCCTCTGTAAGGGACTTGGCGATCATATCATCCACATAACATTCGATTTCCCTATGGATCATGTCATGAAACAATGTTACCATAGCCCGTTGATACGTTGCACCAGCATTCTTCAGTCCGAATGGCATCACCTTATAACAGAACGTGCCCCAAGGTGTGATGAATGTTGTCTTCTCCATGTCTTCAGGTGACATCTTGATCTGATTGTATCCCGAAAATCCATCCATGAAGGAAAATACCGAGAACTGAGCCGTGTTATCCACCAATACATCAATGTGAGGTAATGGGAAGTCATCTTTCGGGCTGGCTCTGTTCAGATCCCGGTAATCAACACACATTCTTACTTTTCCGTCCTTCTTAGGCACAGGTACTATGTTAGCAACCCACGGAGGATAGCTAGTCACAGCAAGGAACCCGGCGTCCCATTGCTTTTGTACCTCTTCCTTGATTTTCATAGCCATGTCTGGGCGAGTTCGGCGCAACTTCTGTTTGACTGGTGGGCATTCTTCCCTCAAAGGCAGCTTATGCACAACAATATCGGTATCCAACCCTGGCATATCTTGGTAGGACCAAGCAAACACATCAACATACTCTTGAAGCAGATCTATCAGCTGTCTCTTCACTGAGTCTTGCAGGCAGGCCCCGATTTTGACTTCTTTCACGTCTTCCTCCGTACCAAGATTAATCACTTCAATCTCCTCCTGATGAGGAGTAATAACTTTTTCTTCCTGTCTCAACAACCTAGCTAGCTCTTCAGGAAGCTCATATTCTTCATCAACCCCTTCATCAGCTTGATTGATTGGATTGTCAAAGTCATACGATGTCATAGCCGTGCTGTTGTCGGTGCGGTCTGGGAGGCACTCTCTGCAAGGGTTAAGTCGGTTCATTTTAGTGATTGATTTTAATCTTGCCTTAGAAAAAAGTGAAATGAAGTTATCATTTTGAAAACACCGCCATTTATTTTTGTACAAAAAGAAAAATGGAAAAACAGTGAGCAGAAAAGAAAAAGACTCGTTTGCAAAAAGATTGTCTGATATTTCATTAATTTAATCTTGTTTGCACAAAAGTACAGATGGCCCTGATTACAAAATGAGTCTTGTCATCTTGGGCAAGATGCAAGACTTTGATGCATGCTATAAAAGATACAGGAAATAATAATTACTCTGCTCGAGTAACACTTATAATTCCCTGGGAAGACCAGTTCGAGACACTGCTCCCCGGGACCTTTGGACGAATCCAATTCTCCAGGTTGCGTTCTTCTTCCAGCTCGTCTTCCAGACAGTTGATAGCATCGGGGATTAGCATTCCCCCACTGACAAATCCAGGCTCTCCAGCAGCCTTCGCTTGATGTTGAGTTGGTTTGTAACCCAACCCAAATTTGTCCTTCTTCTCCTCCACAGATAAGACCTTGCCCCAGCCTAGGGCGGTTCCTTCTTCAACAACCTTCCGGGCTTGTTGATAAGACGACATCGGGGTACCAGATACAGCAGATGCTTCATTCACATTCAACGCTTCAAACCCCTGGCTCATTGTTTCATGGATCTCTCCATCCATTTCAATGTACTTGTAGGTAGCCAGGTGGCTAACAAAGATGTCCTCTTCTCCACAGATTGTGACAACTTGACCCTCCCACTCAAATTTTAACTTTTGGTGAAGGGTAGACGTTATAGCGCCAGCGGCGTGGATCCAGGGTCTACCCAACAAACAGCTGTAGGCGGGCTGAATGTCCATCACATAAAAGATAGTTTTAAAGGTCTGTGGGCCAATTGTCACAGGCAGCTCAATCTCTCCCAGAACCGATCTCTTTGAGCCATCAAAAGCTCTAACCACCAGGTTGCTGGGTCTCAATGCCAATCCATCATATTCTAACTTCACCAGAGCCTTCTTTGGTAAGACATTTAGGGAAGAACCTGTGTCCACCAGCACATGAGAAAGGACAGCTCCTTTGCATTCCATGGTTATGTGCAAGGCTTTGTTGTGGTTGCGGCCATCCGCTGTCAAGTCAGAATTGGTAAACCCTAGCCCATTGCTAGCAGTAACATTTCCAACCACGGTTTCCAATTGGTTGACAGTAATCTCCTCAGGCACGTAAGCTGCGTGCAGGACTTTAAGTAGTGCATTCCGATGGGCTTCGGAGCACATAAGCAGTGAGAGGATGGAGATTTTGGATGGAGTTTGGTGAAGTTGATCCACAACTTTATAATCACTCTTCTTGATGATCCGCATAAACTCATCAACTTCCTGATCAAATGGAGTCTTCAGGGCTTCTTTGGCAGCTGGATCTTCCTGCACCGGTCCTTTACCCTTTGCCTTGGCAGCAGCTTCTGCTTCGGCAGTGGGTCTTTGGACTTGTGAAGCAAAGAGACGTCCGCTTCGGGTGAAGCCTCCGCCTCCGCCCACATTATCAATTTGTGGTGTAGGTGCTGATGTTTCCAGAGTGATTCTTTTCCCTTCACAGTACAAGTCAGAGCCATAGTGCCAAGGGATGGCCCTATTGCTTTCATATGGTACTGGTCCAGGCACCGTGACAGTGACCGGACTGATTGCTGCTGCTGAAGGGACTGTTATTGTTTGTGGATCATAAAAGATTGTAACTGGTGCTCTAGTGGGAGCAACACCTTCTGAATGATAAGCGGAATTGCTTTCTGGATCGTAGAATATGGTAACAGTGGAGACATCTTCGTGATTGTTTGCTGGTGTTGTAGAAGGTTCTGTTGGAAGAACTGTTGTTGTTGTTGATGGGGAGTCGAAGTGGACTGAAGCTGAAGTTGTAGCAGGAGAAACTGTTGAAAACTGATCGTTGGGTAGAACAGATGAAGTACTTGCTGATGTTGCTGATGAATTGTTGGGAACAATTGTTGCTGTATTTGTAGGAGAATCTGAAACCATTGTTGCTGAAGTCGTCGGGTTTGCCGGGAATGATGTAGTGATCTGCAGTAAGCCACTCTGAATAAGGCTGTCAATGCCATTCCTCAAGTCTTCACACCCATTCCATGAGATATTGCAGTAGGGGCACCCCAGTTCACATCCCGGAAATATATCATTTTCACGGAGCTGAGCCTTGATTTCCACCAATGGCGTCCTGATCTGATCCACACTAGTTATCAAATAAGACTGTTGGTCTTCTTCAATGGCATTAATTCGGGGACCACCATGGTGTGGCATTGGGTTTTTGTTGACATTGGGCGGAGGTGCAAAGTTCAGAGCCTTGGAGTCTACCAAGTCTTGTACCTTCATATGCAGAGCCCTGCATTTTTCTGTACTGTGACCAGGTGCGTTTGAATGGAAAGCACACCTAGCATTGGAGTCATAGTTTCTTGGTAAACTGTTGGGATCCGGAGGTGCCAACGTTCTTAGCTCAACTAGGTTGAGTTTCAGAAGCTGTGGCAGCAAAGCAGCATACGGCATTGGAATTGGGTCTATCACCCTGTTAGCTTGAGAGGGCCTCTGCTGAAATGGCCTCTGTTGATTGTTGTTGTTGGAGCTGTTGTTGTAGTTGTTTCTCGGAGGATATTGATTCTGATGGTACTGAGGTTGTTGTTGGAAATTTTGTTGAGGAGGTTGATAGATGGGCTGAGGATGAGCTGGAGCAGGGATTGTGACTGCTGCTATTGTTCTGGGAACATATTGGGGCCTACCCCTGTTGGTATGAATGGCATTGGTCTCGCCAGCTCTTCTAGGGCCTGCAAAAGGCTTCCTTGTACTGCTGGACGAACTGGCGCCATTATCGGAAATTTTACCCATTTTTAACAGGCTTTCGATTCTCTCCCCAGCTATGACAACATCGGCGAAGCTGGTGGAAGAGAAAGCAGCCAACCTGTCAATATACGTTCCCTGGAGAGTGTTCATAAACATGTCTGCCATTTCTCTCTCGGACATTGGCGGTTGAACGGCAGCAGCCAATTGCCTCCATCTTTGAGCGTATTCACGGAAACTTTCCCTCGACGATTGTGACATTCCCATTAGGAGAGTCCTGTTGGGTGCCATGTCTAAGTTGTATTGATACTGTCGGATGAAGGCCTCTGCCAGGTCCTTCCAGCATCTTACAGTTGCCCTTGTCAAGTGGGAATACCATTCCCTCGATGCTCCAGTCAAACTGTCTTCAAAGTAAAACATCCAGAGCTTCTCATCCATTGTATAGGCCTTCAACCTTCCCAGAAACGATTGCAAATGAGTCCGGGGGCATGAAGTCCCATTATATCTTTCGAAACAAGGAGGCTTGAACTTATGAGGGATCCTGACCCCCTCTACTAAACCCATGTCCATGACATCGAACCCCAAAGAATTTTGGGATTCCAAAGACCTCAACTTTTCAGCTATTTCATCCAATCGCCTATCATAGGCCTCCTCTCCAGCACCCATGACTGTGAATTGGTCCTCCTGAGGATCCTCTTGAAGCACTCTGGCTGCAGTAGCCGTTCCCTGAACGTTTGCGGGGATGTGGATCTCAGGATGTAAATGTGGGCCAAACACTGGGGGATTAACATGTGGTTGCACCCTTTCGTTGTTGCTTGTGCCAGCAGTTCCCACATGGGGGTCCTCTTGAGTTCTTCCCTCTACCAAAACTCTAAGCCTCTCCTGACTTTGAGCTAAGTTATTCATCACTTCCATGAATTGAGTGATCTGGGTTCTCATCTCCACCCTTTCGTTAGCCATCTGGGTTCTGGCCTCGTTGAGATCTTGCTGCAACTGGTCCATTTGGATGCCCGGAAGGTTGCTTCTAGTTGGGTACCTGTGTGGCCTGTTGAGAGGAAATACCCGGCGGCGAGCAATAATTCCTGAGATTCACAACAGAGGTTAGTAACAATAAAACAAAACCTACAAAACGAACAAAAGGGTTAGTATGCAATGCAGTATGCTTATTTGCTATCAAGGTATCCGGCTTGGTCTTCAGTTTTGACCCGTCCAGACCCTTGAAGATGATGCTGTTGAAGTTGCTTTTGAAGTGAACCCAGATGGAAACAAACATAAATATGTTACAAAGGTAAAATAATACAAATTGTTCATTTTTTACAACACTAGCCCTCTAAGGGGTCAAAAATACATCACCAAAAAGCAAAAGTACATGGAAAAGGAACAACAACAAGCAAATAATCAGACTCCAAGGCCAAACTCATCCTCGCGAACTTCCTTAAGAAGTGCTTCGGTCACAGGATCAGCCGGATGCTCCGTAAGATTCCTGATGAGAAGGTTTCTTGTTGCAACAGCTGCAGTCAACTTCTTGTTCTGGCTCTGGTCTTTGGATTTCTTCACTCCAGCTTTGATTTTTAATTCTGAAATTTCCTCCTGGGCTGCTGCCAGGGCTTTTTCCATCTGCTCCATCTTATCTTGAACTCTCTTGTCTTCTAGAGTACGGGCTTCAGTGATCCGGACCCACCTGGCCTGACTCTCTTTCAAGTACAAGTCTGTCCTTGCTCTTTGAAACTGGGCTTCTTTACAAGCATTTTTCAGAATCTGCTCACCAGCTTTAGACTTGTTGATATAGTCTCCAGACTTCTCAATCTTAGTCAAGTGTTCCACTCTCAGCTTCTCCAATCTTTCAATCTCCCTTATACCTTCACTCCTCTCCCTGAGGGTCTTCTGCAGGGCTTGGGATAGCTTCTCATTTCTTTCTTTCAAGCCTTCAAACTCTTCCAAACTGACAGTAGCAGGGGGTGGTGCTGATGATGACTCAGGCATGTCTTTGATGGTGAAGGGCAATCCTGAGATTTGGGCCCTAGCATAGGACCACTCATGATATTGGGCTGATGCCACATTATTGCACTTCCCCAGAATGGTGATTCCCTTGGTTTGAACATGATCCCAGGCCCAGGCAGCCTGCCTAACAACAGCCAAACTAATCTTGTTCTCACAGTAGAGGGTCTCAATCAGGTCTTGTTCCCTAGGAGCATGAACCAGTGCATAGCCTAATTGCCTCTTGAACAACAGGGGGTTGTAGTTGATACTTCCCTTAACTCCTACCAAAGGTACATTGGGAAAGTGCCCACAGCTTGTGATCATATCTCTGCCCTTGGTGCTTTGGGTGCACCATCTGATGTCTGCTGCAGTGAGAGTAGTGAGCCTCTTAGCCCAGTTGCTTTGCTGATGAGGATTCAGGAATGCATCTGTCCTGGGTAGATGCTTGAGAAGCCAAGCATGGAATAGTGGAGCACAACACCTCACTAGCTTACCCCTCTGTTTCTCATTCCTCTGATGTACTGAGTAATAGAGGTCACCCAACAAGGTTGGCACTGGGTTCTTCAGGATGAACAGGTGGATGGCATTCTTGCTGATGAATCTGGGCTCATCTGCAAACAACACAATTCCATATACACTCAAGGCCAACAATGCACAAACAGCTTTCCAATCCCCCAGGGAGGCCTTCAGACTAGCTTGAGAAATCAGGAAGTCCAGATGAAAAGCAGGGATCCCAGCTTTAGAGGTCATATGCTGCTCAATCAAAGCAGGTTCCAGGTGCAAAGCTCTTGCTATCTCTCCATTGCTGGGAAAGACCATTTCAGGGTTAAAAGGAATTTCTCTCTTGATAGGCAAGCCAACCAAAGATGCATATTCTTCTAAGAGAGGTCCCAACTGAAAGTCTTGAAAGGTGAAACACCTCAATGGGGGGTCATAGAACTGGATGCAGGTATGGATCAGGCTCCTCTGAGATGGGTCCATGTCTATAACCAAGTCAAGTATATCCCCATAATGCTCCCTGAACAGAGGTATGTGATCTGGGGTCATCAGGGTTTGGACCCTCCTGATGTCTAACAAGTCTGGTTGGAAGAAATGATAAGTGATGTTGCTTTTCTTTGGAGCCATGATGCTGAAGACTGAGTAGAATAAGTGCTGATGAAGATGCTGAGAAGTGGGCCACTGACTGGCTAGTGCAGGTAACTGAAGAACTGAAGCAAATACTAGTGGAGACAGGTCAAAGCTGCAGATGGGGTCAAAACCAAAACCTGATGAGGATGGATACCCTGAAAAACAAATAAGCACATGTTAATATGATGCAATGAGTATGTATGCAGATGGAATGCAAAAGGGTTTGTGACTGAGCTGGATCTGATTAACAGCCTTGGTATAGATCCATGTGTGTTCAAGAATTCCAGATGGAGGTCTAAAAATCCAGTAACCAAGGTGGGGGACTCAAATAAAGAGCCACATGTCCAGGGTTTTAGAATCACAAGAACTATCCAACATGGAGCATTCTTAACAAAGTCAAAGTAACAGGGTATTCTGAGGTCAAGGTACCTGCAAACCTGTAAACAGCCCAACCCCCTCACAGGTAGTGATCTAGAACAAGGATCCTCAGACTTGGATCTGTTATGAGAAGTGTAAACACTTCTAACCCGGAGGTACAGTGTTTACAATAACCATAACAATTCCTCCTCTAATTCACCTCAGCTTCTGAAGGTCAAACTAAAAGGTCATCCAGACTTAGCAGGCTTCCCAGATCCCCCTAGCACTACAGGAAATCCGTAGCACAGAGTTCTCAAGAAGAAACCCATATCTGAACCGTGTTTCATATTCCCGCACCAGACCGAAATGGAATGGGAAAGAATATGATTCACTCTAGCCTAGGTGTCACTCAGGTCCCAGGTATAGGACCTTGGCTCTCAGTAGAACCCCCACCCACCAAAACAGAAACAACAGATCCAGCCAGAATAGTATGACAGTATGATGAATGAAAAAACAGTAAAGAAAGCAATAAATAAAGCTGTACAGAAAGCAAGTAAATAAAGCAAATATACACATACAAATAGCACATAACACCCCCAATAAACACAAATCAATCAAGCGCTAGGAGGAACCCACAAAAAGAACCAGAAGCCCTGGTTGCAGTATAAGGCTCCCCAGCAGAGTCGCCAAGCTGTCGCTCCCGACAAATGAAAATGGATCAAATGAAGGTACAGACGCGAACGGTCGGCGAAGGGAACAGTGAGAACACACAGCCGTGAACTCACTGGAGAATGAAAAGAGTCGCCAGCTAGGCATTTTTATCCCGGGGGAAAGGTAATGCTGCATAGACCTAGAAAAAGATGGATAAGACGGTTTGCGAACCAGAGAGACTGAGAAAGGGGGTTGGTTACAACCTGGGAAGGTATTAGCACCCAGATTGTCCGCCGTACTCGACGGGATCCACGCTTAAAAGATTTGTGTTTTAAAGGGGTAGTGTCAGTGCAATTTGTGCATAAAAGAGCTGGAAAAGATGTACAAGTGTCAGTGTGAAGAAATGTGATGTGTATAAATGTACAGTGTCAGTGTGAGATCAGGAATGAAATGCTCAAGAATATGAGGCTAAAGAATGAAGCTGGAAGGAGGGGGAATGTACAGAGACTTTTGTTCGATAACTGTTAAGTTATGCCTACGTATCCTCTCGTGCAATGAGGAAGTCAGAACACCGTAGTTCGACCCAAAGAGACTGAAAGGATTGACTGGTGAACTGCTTGCAGTCTATGCTCAAGTGTATGATCTGTCTGGCACAGATGCAAACTGTCTTGCATTAGACGGAAGAAGCAAGTTCTCGGTTGTGAGTGAAGATGATGAGAAAAGAATCCCGAAGGAGACGATTATTGTTTGTTCTTGTGTTTTCAGTCTTTTATTTCTTTTTGGAGTTTGTCATAAGATAATGAGCTTAAACCTAAATCAATGGATTTGGTAAACTCATCACATCATCCCTCTGATTAGGGGTAATGAGAATTACCTTAAGTGTGAAGTCAGATTCTCACACTTAATCACCTTTGATGTAGGGTTAAGATCATTAACCTACTTGTGATTAATTAGATGTTTTTGTGATTTTTGTTTAGTGTTAAGTAATGAGGTTAAGCCATAATCAGGGTTAAACAGACCCATTACACCATCCTAAAAGAAGGATAATAGATGAGAATGTTTAAGCTGAGGAAGACTCCTCAACTTAATCCATGATTAGGGATTAAACCCATGACAAAACAAACCTTTATTAAGTGGGTTTTAGTTAATGGTATGATGATGAAGTGTTTTTTTATGATTTGTAAGACAACTTGAGGGGGACTTGTCCATTAACTTTAGGGTTAGTCTTTCTTAACCAATTAAGGAAGAATTAGAGCCCTAATGCAAGGCCCAAGTTACAAGTGTAATGTCTTGATGATTATTAGATGGATTAATTAAGAGAGTTCAACACCTTAAGGGTCCAAGACTTAGGATTAAAGTTATACACTCCATCCTAAAAGAAGGATGCAGGCATGATCTTAATCACAAAGTCTTAAAGCCTTGAGGGTTTAGTCCCTGATTATGAGGTGAGGGGAGATGACTCAAGGAGAGACACAAAGGTAAAAACTATGGGGGAGACTAATCAAAACCCTAATTCATTATCATGCTTGGTTGGTCCTAATGTTTGTGAGGTTTTCAAGAACAATCTTCAGATGAACCACCAGGAAGCAGATGAACAAGATCAAGAGAAGCAAAGTGACTTGCTTCATTCAAGAAGTCAAGTCACTTGAAGAAAGAAGGTGGGAGGAACAAGAATGAGCAAGCTCAAACTCAAACACACATAAGAATGCAGCAAGGTATGCAAGAGAGATGAAAAGAAAAGTTATGAGAAGTGAAGGCAAATTCACTTCTCAAGTTTACTTACCACCTGAAATGTTAGAAACAAATGCAATGCAATGCTAAATGAAATGAAATGACATGATGCTAAGCCAAACCAGGAGCATACACATGATGATTATGATGTTATGAAGTGCTGCAAACATGAGGCAAGACATGGAGATGCTCATACAAAGTCATGGATGCAGATGATGCAAGTTTAGAAGCATGAACAAGCATGAAGTGTTATGAAACATACAAGACAAATGGCATGGCAAATATGTAATGCAATGATCAATGATGCTCCATACATGTCTTAAGATGTCAAATGAATCATAAGAATGCACCAAATGCAATGGCAAGTCAAATAATGCAAGGAAATGCAAGAATGGTGCAAAGGGAAAGCCCAAATTAGGGTTCATGAAACAAACATCAAACACAAACCAAAAACAGAAGCAAACCCTAACATGAAAAATGGAAAATGGTACCTAAAGAAACCCTAGACCTATAACAAACCACTGCCCAAAGGGGAGCTCTCAACTCTCAACCAAACTCAAGTTATGAATTTTGCAAGTTATTAGGGTTTTTTAGGGTTTGTAACAAAAGAAATGCCAATCAATTAGAAAATGCAAGATCAAATCATGGCCTTTTTATCCTTGAAAGTACATGCTAAATGGAAAACAATGCAAAAAGAATCAATGTCTCAACCTTTACCAAAAGACAGAAATGAATTTTCAAACATATGATCAAAATAATGCACAAAATGTGATTTAATTCAATGAAAAATTCTTAAAATGCATCAAGATCAAAAAAGAAATTTGGTTTGAAGGTTGGACAATGTTTCTAAATGTCTTAGAACACTTCATGAATTTTTTTGTAATTTTTAAATACCTAAAAGTATTTTTAATTAATTAATTCTCATTAACCAATTAAAAATAATCTTTTAAACATTTAAAAATACTTTTTTAATGATAAAAATAAAATAAAAATGTTTTTGTGTCATAAAAATTAATAAAACCTTAAAGAAAAAGTTTCATAATTTTTATGAATTTTTAACTATTTTAAATAAATTATGCAAATAAAATGAAAGAAAAATGAATTAAAATGAATTAAAACTGAAGTATGCAGGATGGATGGCCAGGATGCGTCCAGGGTTCAAATGGGGTTGACTGCGCGCCAGAATGAGAGGCCCAGATTGCTTCAGATCAAATTAAATAAAACGTGGTTAATTAACCCTAACACGTGGATTAGGGCTAATTGCAATGATCTGGACCTTTCAATCTGGAGGGAAGTCAATGGGTCAACGCATATCCACGGCCAGCATTCAAACTTACACTAATTATGGGATTAAGCCCTAAATAATCTCAGGTGGCCGGAGAAGACTTCCGGTCGTCTTCTCCGGCCAGATGCTTGCCTGAAAAAGTTCAAAACCTCTCAAAACGCAAAATAAATGAAAACTAAGCCATGGGAAATGATCCCCAACACCTCACGAATTAAAACCCTCTCTCAAAACAAATTTATCTAACCTAAACAAGCTGAATCGAAGAAAACAAAACCTAGGGTTCGTGAGCTTCAAACAACAATTAAACTCTCAAAACGCAACCATTTTCAAAACCAATGGTACCAGAATGATCAGCAAGACATGTAGAGCAAGTTTGTAACAATCAAATTGATTTCTGGAAAAATTAATTTGGAGTTACCTGAGATTTGCAACCTTTGATTTTGGAACTTTCAGGCCTCTTCTCCTTGCTCAATCTGCTCCTCTTGGTCCCCCAAAGTTGCTTGAATGCTCAAATGGAGTTTATATTTGTTGGATGATGAGTTTCGAAGAGAACTGCTTCAGTTCAGTCAACAATGGTGGATGAGTTCTTGGCACTTTCAGGCTGTGAAGAGGGGTTGTTTATGACTTATGAGGTGTGTTGAGAAGGTTTATGGTGTTGGTTGATGTGTTTGTGGCTTGTGGAGAGAGATTCGATAGAATCTGCAGAATGAAGGTGAGCAATGGCAGTGAGGGTTTCTGGCTGTTTTTGGCTTTGTTTCTTGATGCTTTGTGTTCTATAGATCAAGGTGAGATGAATGGAGGCAAAGGTTTTTGGTGTTTGCAGGCTGTGTAATGAAATTTTTAATGAACTTGCAAGAGGGAAGGTTTTTGTGTAAGTGAGGAGTGAGTGTGTTTCAGCCTTGGTTGCCATGTGATATGGCTAGCAAAATGAATGAATAAACAATTCTGATTGGCCTCTTGATGTGACATGGCCTGCTATGATAGGTGAGTTGCTTTTTGCTCAAAGTCCACTTTTGTGTAAGATAGGGCATGGCATGATACTAGGCAAGGACAACTTGGGTTCTGGTGCAGCATGGTGAGTGTGAGAGGTTGGCTTGACCCAAGGCTCAATGCAGCAAGTTGGTTGAAAGCTCATGAGTGTTTTGCAACTTGGTTAGCTTTATGGATTTCCATGAGAAAAAATCAAGTTTCATGAACCAAACCATGAGCAAACTTGGTCCATTTCTGATTTTTGTGACTTAGAGGATGTTCACATGCTGGTTTGACATGAATTTGAGGCAGCAATCATGCATTGATTCAAGACTTAGCAAAATTTCCACTTGGTGCATAACTTGAAAAACAATGATTTTTGGCAACTTTGCATGGCCATAACTTTTGATCCATGAAGAGTTAGATCATGTTCTTGTACTTTTTGAAAAGGGAAAGATGAGATCTACAACTTTCATGACCAAAGTTTTTCCATTTGAAGCCTTTTTGGATCATAAATCAAAGCTTGAAAATTGACCTAAAAGGATGCATTCTTGAAAAGTCAACAAAACCCAAAAAGTCAACCTTTGCAAAAAACCCTAAATTCTTGATTTCCATGAACTTCAACCTTCTTCCATGATCAAATAAAGATCATATACACTCAAAATGATGAAGATCACCCATTGGTTGGGTCATTGGGGGCCTCAGATGCCCTGATTTTGCACTGACTTGTCTGAAAAGTCAACTCTTGATCAGATGACTTCCCCATGGAATTTCTTCATGAAAATTGATATGTATACTCCCTATACCATATAAAGATCAATGGAAACAAGAATGACCAAAAAATTTGGGGTTATGGCCTCTGAAACCAAAACCCTAATTTTCAGTCAACTGTGCAGTTAAACCTGGCTCTGCATCCACTCAAACCCTAGTTTTTGTGATTTCTCTGCATTTTTGACTTTGAGGAGATGGAATATGATGTAAGAACACACATGGACCCCTTTGAGTTGATTAGTGGCCTTTGGAATGGCCCAAGATACCTTTGGCTTGCTCAGATCACAAACCCTAGGTGCAGATGACCTAGAAACTATCCAGTGAATCAAAAATGGGATATGAGATGATATGTTTGTGTTTATGCATATGAGATGATCACAAGCCATGGTGTGAATGGGTGAGGGCAAATTTGGGGTGTTTACAATAGGGCATGGCTCAACTCTAGCCAAGTACAAAGTTGGTTCTGGTGCAGCATGGGTGAGGGAGAGGCCTAGCTTGGCTCAGCACTCAATGCAGCAAGTTGGCACAATGTTATGAGTGATTTTGCAAGTTGGTTGGCTTATGGTTCACATGTGACTTCTTAGCCTAACCAAACATGAAACCATGACATTCTTGGTCCAAAACTGATTTTTGTAGCTTAGAGAAAGTTCACATGCTGGTTTGACATGAATTTGAGGCTGCATAATGCATTGGTTCAAGACTTAGCAAAATTTCCATTTAGTGCATAACTTGAAAAACAATGATTTTTGGCAACTTTGCATGGCCATAACTTTTGATCCAAGAAGAATTTGGTCATGTTCTTGTACTTTTTGAAAAGGGAAAGATGAGATCTACAACTTTCATGACCAAAGTTTTTCCATTTGAAGCCTTTTTGGATCATGAATCAAGGCTTGAAAATTGACCTAAAATGATGCATTCTTGAAAAGTCAACTATGCCCAAAAAGTCAACATTTGCAAAAACCCTAAATTCTTGATTTTTATGAACTTCAACCTTCCTCCATGATCAAATAAAGATCATATACACTCAAAATGATGAAGATCACCCATTGGTTGGGTCATTGGGGGCCTCAGATGCCCTGATTTTGCACTGACTTGTCTGAAAAGTCAACTCTTGATCAGATGACTTCCCCATGGAATTTCTTCATGAAAATTGATATGCATACTCCCTATACCATATAGAGACCAATGGAAACAAGAATGACCAAAAAATTTGGAGTTATGGCCTCTGAAACCAAAACCCTAATTTTCAGTCAACTGTGCAGTTCATCCTGGCTCTGCATCCACTCAAACCCTGGTTCTTGTGATTCCTCTGCATTCTTGACTTTGTGAGGATGTAACATGATATAAGAACACACATGGACCCCTTTGAGTTGATTAGTGGCCTTTGGAATGGCTCAAGATGCCCTGAGGTTGCTCAGATCACAAACCCTAGGTGCAGATGCCTTAGAAACTATCCAGTGAAACCAAATGTGATTGTGTTTATGCATATGAGATGATCACAAGTCATGTGTGAATGGGTGAGGGCAAATTTGGGGTGTTTACACTTAACAGTTATCGAACAAAAGTCTATGTATATTCCCCCTCTCCAACATTATTATTTAAGCCTCATTGTCTTGAGCTTTGCACTCTTTCCTTACACTGACACTCCTTTTCTTCACTTCACACTTCTTTAGCCCTGACACCGGTACATTCTTTCCCAGTTTTTTTGCACACAAAATAACACTGACACTACCCCTTTAAACACAAATCTTTCAAGCGTGGATCCCGTCGAGTACGGTGGACAATCTGGGTGCTAATACCTTCCCAGGTTGTAACCAACCCCCTTTCTCAGTTTCTCTGGTTCGCAACCGTCTTATCCATCTTTTTTCCAGGTTTATGCAGCATTACCTTTCCTTTGGGATAAAAATGCCTAGCTGGCGATTCTATTCGTTCCTTCTCTTTCGCCGACCGTTCGCGTCTGTACCCTATTTGACCAGGTGTCATTTGGTGGGAGCGACAGCTTGGCGACTCTGCTGGGGACCCTTATATTGCAACCAGGGCTTTTGGTTCTTTTTGTGGGTTCCTCCTAGCGCTTGTTTGATTTGTGTTTACTAGGGTGTTATGTGCTATGTGTGTTTATTTATTTTGCTTTATTTATTGCTTTATGTACAACTTTATTTATTGCTTTCTTTACAGTTTTACATATTTCATACTCTCATTATCATTGCTTGATCTTGTTTCTGTTTTGGTGGGTGGGGTTCCATTGAGAGTTCAAGGTCCTATACCTGGAACCTGAGTGACACCTAGGCTAGAGTGGTTCATGTTCTTTCCCATTCCATTTCGGTCTGGTGCGGGAATGTGAAACACGGTTCAGATGTGGGTTTCTTCTTTAGAACTCTGTGCTACAGATTTCCTGTAGTGCTAGGGCTATCTGGGAAGCCTGCTAAGTCTGGATGACCTTTATTATGACCTTCAGAAACTGAGGTGAATTAGAGGAGGATCTTTTATGGTTATTATAAACATTGTACCTCCGGGTTAGAAGTGTTTACACTTCTCATAACTGATCCAAGTCTGAGGATCCTTGTTTTAGAACATTACCTGTGAGGGGGTTGGGCTGTTTACAGGTTTGCAGGTACCCTTGGCCACATCATACCCTGTTACTATCTTGTTTAAGAGTACCTCATTTTGGACAGTTCTTGTGATTAAACCCTGGACATGTGACTCTTTATTTGAGTCCCCCACCTTGGTTACTAGATTTCTAAGCCTTCATCTGGACCTTTGAACATACATGGGCTTATATCAAGACAGATAATCAGATCCAGCTTGATCACAAACCCCTGCATATCATTTGCATATATCATCGTTGCATCATTTAAAATTTGTTTATTTGTTTTTCAGGGTATCCATATCATATCTTGGTTTTGGTTTTGACCCCTTCTTCTGCATAGACCTCTGCTTCAACTGTCTTCATCAGTTATCTGCTTCAGCTATCTTCATCATCACCAGCATCAGCCTGTCAGTGGCTTATTTCCAGCATCAGTCTGTGATCTTCATCAGCACTTATCTTCAGTTTCTTCAGCAGCAATCATGACCACTCCCAGGAAGAGCAACATATCCTACCACTTTTTTGAGCCTGTGTTGACTGGTATCAGGCAGGTCCAGTCACTTATCACACCCGACCACATCCCACTGTTTAGAGAGAACCATGGAGGTATCCTAGATATGGTTATGGACCTTGACCCTTCTCAGAGGAGCATGATCCACACATGCTTGCAGTTTTATGACCCTCCTTTGAGATGCTTCACATTCCCAGACTTTCAGCTAGGGCCTCTGCTGGAAGAGTTTTCTTCATTGATTGGAGTACCTATCAGGGGTGGAATCCCTTTCAAGCCAGAGATGACTGCTCCCAGAAATGAAGAGATAGCAAAAGCACTATACCTGGAGCCTGCCTTGATTAAACAAAGTATGACAACAAAAGTTGGGATCCCTGGTTTGCACTTGGACTTCTTGATTTCTCAGGCCATCCTGAAGGCTTCATTGGGGGAGTGGAAGGCAGTCTGTGCACTGTTAGCCCTCAGCATATATGGGGCTATATTGTTTGCAGATGAGCCCAAATTTGTCAGCAAGAATGCCATCCATCTGTTTCGTCTGAAGAATCCAGTGCCTACACTGCTGGGAGACTTTTACTACTCCATTCATCAGAGGAATGAGAAACAAAGGGGGAAGTTGGTAAGATGCTGTGCTCCTTTGTTTTACACCTGGCTGCTCAGACACCTGCCTAAGACAGATGCTTTCTTGAACCCTCACAAACAGAAGAACTGGGCCAAGAGGCTCATTGCCTTGACTTCAGATGATATTAGATGGTGCACCCAGGGCACCAAAGGCAAGGACATTATCACCAGCTGTGGACAATACCCAAATGTACCTCTCATAGGAGTAAAGGGTTGCATCAACTACAATCCTTTGCTGTTTAAGAGACAACTGGGCTATGCTTTGGTTCACCCTCCCAGAGGACAAGATTTAGCTAAGACCCTGTATTGTGAAGTGAAACCTAATTCAGCTGCTGTCAGACAAGCATCCTGGGCTTGGGACAACATCTAGACAAAAGGGATGGCTATTCTGGGAAGGTGTAATAATGTTGCTTCAGCTCAATACTATGATTGGTCCCGTACTAGAGCTCAAATTACCAGAATGCCTTTCATCTTGGAAGACACGCCTGGACCATCCACAGTACAACCAGTAGCAACTGTCAGCCTAGAAGAATTTGAGAAGCTAAAGGAAAGGAATGAGAACTTATCTCAAGCCTTGAAGAAGACTCTCTGGGAAAGAAGTGATGGTCGTCTGGATATTGAGAGATTGGAGAAGCTTAGGGTGGAGCATCTTACCAAAATTGAGAAGACGGAGGACTACATCAGGAAAGCAAGAGTCGGGGAATAAATATTGAAGAATGCCTGTAAAGAGGCCAAAATTCAGAAGGCTAGGATTGAGCTCTATCTGCAAAAAAGTCAGGCTAGGTGGGTCAGAATCACTGAGGCCCGTACACAAGAAGACCAGAAGATTCAAGCCAAGATTGAACAGCTGGAGGCCAATGAGAAGAAGCAGCAGGAAGCTTTGTTGGCAGCCCAGAAGGAGATTTCAGAGTTGAAGCTCAGAGCAGGATTGGAGAGATCAAAGGACCAGGACAGGCATAAGAAGCTGACTACTGCCATTGCTACCAGGAACCTCCTCATTAGGACCATTACAGAGCACCCAGCTGGTCCAGTGACTGAGGCACTCCTGAAGGAGGTCAAAGAGGATGAGTTTGGACTGGATGTCTAATTCTTTGTTTGTTGTTGTTTCCATTTGATGTACTTTTCCTTTTATTGTATTTTGACCCTCCATGGGCATGTGTTGAAAAACAGACTATGTATTGTTCACCATTTGTAATATATTTTAGTTGTTTCCATTTGGGTTTTTTCTCTCGACAACATCAAGCATCTTCCTCGAGGTCTGGAAAGGTCAAAACCAAGAACCAAACCGGATACCTTGGAAAACAAATAAGCATACTGCATTGCATACTAACTTTTGTTTTGTTTTGTAGGTTTTATTATTATTTTTGTTTCTAACTTTATTGTGACTTCAGGAAACATTGCTCGTCGCCGAGTGTTCCCTGTCAACCGCAGGCACCGGTACCCGACTCGTAACAACCTTCCTGATATTCAAATGGAACAAGTACAACAGGATCTGACTGAGGTCAGGAATCAAATGGTCAATGAGAGGTTGGAGATGAGGAACCAAATGTCTCAATTCATGGCAGTAATGACTGGCTTGGCCCAGAGTCAGGAAAGGTTAAGAGAACTAGTGGAAAGACAAACTCTTGAGGAGCCTCATCTTGGAACAGGAGGAACTAGCAACAATGAGGGGGGCCAGCCTCGTATCAACCCACCAGAATTTGGACCCCACTTGAATCCCGAAGTTAACATCCCGAGGAATGTTCAAGGTAACACCACTAGGGGCAGAATCCTACAAGAGGATCCCCAGGAAGAACAGTTCACTGTCATAGGGGCTGGAGATGAAGTATACGACAGGAGATTGGACGAAATTGCTGAAAAGTTAAGATCTTTGGAGTCTCAGAATTCTTTGGGCTTCGATGTGATGGATATGGGACTAGTAGATGGGGTGAGAATTCCCCACAAATTCAAGCCTCCATGTTTTGAAAAGTACAATGGTACCTCCTGTCCTCGCACTCATCTGCAGTCTTTCTTGGGAAGGCTCAAAGCTTATACTATGGATGAAAATTTGTGGATGTTCTACTTTGAAGACAGTCTGACTGGGGCTTCAAGAGAGTGGTATTCACACTTGTCTAGGGCCACCATAAGATGCTGGAAGGATTTGGATGAGGCTTTCATCCGTCAATATCAATACAACCTGGACATGGCTCCCAATAGGACCCTCCTAATGGGAATGTCTCAGTCTTCCAGAGAGAGCTTCAGGGAATATGCCCAAAGGTGGAGACAGCTTGCTGCTGCTGTCCAACCACCCATGTCAGAGAGGGAAATGGCTGACATGTTCATGAATACATTGCAAGGGACCTATATTGATAGATTGGCTGCCTTCTCCTCTACCAGTTTTGCTGATGTGGTCATAGCTGGTGAGAGGATTGAAAGTCTCTTAAAAATGGGCAAAATCTCCAACAGTGGTGCAAGTTCCTCCAACAATCCCAGGAAACCTTTTACGGGACCCCGAAGGGCAGGTGAAACAAATTCCATCCATGCAAGCAGGGGCAGGCCTCAGTATGTTCACCGGTTAGTAGCAGCAGTTACCATTCCAGCTCTGATTCCACAACAATCAGCATATCCTCAACAACAACAACCACAGTATCAACAACAAGTTCATTATCCGAAACAAAGGTCGTACAACAACAACAACAACCAACAACAGCGTCCTTTCCAGCAAAGGCCATCACAGGCAAACAGGGTGATTGACCCAATCCCAATGTTGTATGCTGCACTCTTGCCACAACTCCTGAAGCTCAACCTGGTTGAGTTAAGGACATTGGCACCTCCGGATCCCACCAATATGCCAAAGAACTATGATGCCAATGCCAGGTGTGCGTTCCACTCAAATGCACCGGGGCATAATACTGAAAAATGCAGGGCCCTACAGATGAAAGTCCAAGATCAGGTGGATTCAAAAGCCCTCAACTTTGCACCTCCTCCGAATGTCTCAAGAAATCCAATGCCTAGTCACAACAGGCCTAGGATTAATGCTATTGAGGAAGGCAAACCATCCACATTGATTAGTAGTGTTGCACAGATCCGAACACCTCTGGTTGAAATCAAAGCTCAGCTGTTAGAATGACAAGTGTTCCCCGGATGTGAACTTGGCTGTGGATATTGCAATATTGCTGTCAATGGATGTGAGAGACTGAGGAACGGCATAGATGGTCTTATTAAGGATGGCATCCTTCAGATTACGACAACAGCAACTACAACTCCAACAATTCCTTCATCAACGATCACAGATACTCCTACAACGTCAGCAACCATTGTTCCAACAGACTCTACTACAACTCCAACAACTGCTCAATCAATCACTTCAATGAATACAAGTTCAGTCACCATTCCTTCTACAACGACAACACCTATTATTCCATCAGTTCCTGCTATAATCCCAACACCTCCTACAATATCAGCAACAGTTACTGAAAGCGTCTCAACGGTTACGATTTACTACGATCCCGCAAATGTTCCTACCAACAATTCACAACAAAATACTACTCCTGTCAGAGCACCAATTACCATATACTATGATCCACACACCATTGTGGTCCCCTCTGCAGCTGCTGTCAGTTTGGTCACTATCACAGTGCCTGGGCCAGTTCCTTACGAAAGCAATAATGCCATCCCTTGGCATTATGGCTCAGATCTATACTACGAGGGGCAAAAAATCACTTTAGAATCATCAACTTCTTCACCTCAGATAGACAATGTGGGGGGAGGCGGAGGCTTCACTAGAAGCGGACGTCTCCTTGCCTCGCAAATACCAAGACCTGTTGCCGAAGCAGAAGCTGCTGCTAAGGCAAAAGGGAAGAGCATGGTGCAAGAAGAACCAATTGCTAGAGAAGTTTTGAAGACTCCTTTTGATCAAGAGGTTGATGAATTCATGAGAATCATAAAGAAAAGTGATTACAAGGTGGTAGACCAGCTCCACCAAACACCTTCCAAAATCTCCATACTATCATTGCTAATGTGCTCTGAGGCTCATCGGAACACACTATTAAGAGTCCTGCACGCAGCTTATGTGCCGGAGGAGATTACCGTCAATCAGTTAGAGGTTGTGGTTGGAAATGTCAACGCTAGTCATGGCCTAGGATTTACTAACACTGATATGACAACGGAAGGTCGCAATCACAACAAGGCTTTGCACATTACCTTGGAGTGTAAGGGTGCAGTTCTTTCTCACGTATTGGTGGACACAGGGTCATCCCTCAATGTCCTACCCAAGAAAGCCCTTGTAAAGCTGGAGTATGACGGATTGGCACTACGCCCAAGCAACTTGGTAGTAAGGGCCTTCGACGGTTCTAAAAGATCAGTTCTGGGAGAGATAGAGTTACCAATAATGATTGGCCCACAGGTGTTCAAAACGACCTTTTTTGTGATGGATATACAGCCTGCCTACAGCTGTCTATTGGGTAGACCATGGATACACGCTGCCGGCGCCGTGACGTCAACCCTTCACCAGAAGTTAAAATTCGAGTGGGAGGGCCAAGTTATTACCATTTGTGGGGAAGAGGATATCTTCGTTAGCCAGCTGGCTACCTTCAAATACATTGAAATGGACGGGGAGATCCATGAAACCATGAGTCAGGGGTTTGAGGCCCTGAATATCAATGAAACATCTATTGTGCTAGGGACTTCCATCACATCATATCAGCAAGCCCGGAAGGTTGTTGAGGAAGGTACCGCCCAAGGCTGGGGCAAGCTGCTGCCCGTAGAGAAGAAAGAAGACTGATTCGGGTTGGATTACAAACCAACTCGACAAGATCAACCAGAGGCTGCAAAGGAGCCCAAGTTTGTCAGCGGGGGGATGCTCACCCCGGATGCTGTGAACAATTTGGAAGATGAGTCAGAAGACGAGCGCAACCTGGAAAACTGGATACGTCCAAGGATCCCGGGGAACCATGTCTCAAACTGGTCTTCCCAGGAAATTATAAGAGTTACTCCTGCAGAGTAATTATTATTTCCTGTTTTTAAAGCATGCATCAAGTCCTGTATCTTGCCCAAGATGTCAGGACTCATTTTGTAATCGGGCCATCTTGTATTTTGTGCAAAGATCAATTAATGAATATCAGGACATCTTTTGCAAATGAGTCTTTTCTTTTCCGCTCACTGTTTTTCATTTTTTATTTTTTGTACAAAAATAAAATGGCAATGTTTTTCAAAATAAATAACTTCATTTTCACTTTTTCTAAATAAGATAAAACTGATCACTAAAATAAACAAATCTAAACCCTTGTAGAGAGTGCCCTCCAGACTGCACCGACAACGACACTGCTATGACTTCGTATGACTTTGACAATCCAATTAATCAAACTGATGAAGGGGTTGAAGAAGATTATGAGCTACCTAAAGAGCTATCCAGGTTGTTGAGACAAGAGGAGAAGGTTATCACTCCTCATCAGGAGGAGGTTGAAACGGTTAATCTTGGTACGTTAGAAGACTTGAAAGAAGTCAAGATCGGGGCCTGCCTGCAAGATTCAGTGAAAGAGCAACTGATTGACATGCTTCGGGAGTATGTGGATGTTTTTGCTTGGTCTTATCAGGATATGCCAGGGTTGGACACCGACATTGTCATGCACAAACTGCCTCTGAAAGAAGATTGTCCGCCAATAAAACAGAAGATGTGCCGTACTCGCCCATATATGGCAATGAAGATAAAAGAAGAGGTACAAAAACAGTGGGACGCCGGTTTCCTTGTTGTAACTAGTTACTCGCCGTGGGTTGCTAATATTGTACCTGTGCCTAAGAAGGATGGCAAGGTGAGGATGTGTGTGGATTACTGGGACCTTAACAGAGCTAGCCCGAAGGATGACTTCCCTTTACCTCACATTGATGTATTGGTTGATAATACGGCTCAGTTCTCGGTGTTCTCCTTCATGGATGGATTTTCAGGATATAATCAGATCAAGATGTCACCTGAAGACATGGAGAAGACAACTTTCATCACACCCTGGGGCACATTCTATTATAAGGTGATGCCATTCGGACTGAAGAATGCTGGTGCCACTTATCAACGGGCTATGGTAACATTATTCCATGACATGATCCACAAGGAAATTGAATGTTATGTGGATGACATGATTGCCAAGTCCCTTACAGAAGAAGACCACCTGGTGAATCTGTTGAAGCTATTCAAGCGTCTGAGGAAGTACCAACTGAAGTTAAACCCCAACAAATGCACATTCGGGGTGCGATCCGGTAAGCTGCTGGGATTTATTGTAAGTGAGAAAGGGATTGAAGTTGACCCTGATAAAGTCAAAGCCATTCAAGAAATGCCTGCACCAAAGACTGAAAAAGAAGTTCGGGGGTTTCTAGGTAGATTGAACTACATTTCAAGGTTCATATCTCACCTTACAGCAACATGTGAGCCTTTGTTCAAGTTGTTAAGAAAAGAACAAACGGTCAGGTGGAATGAAGGCTGCCAAAGGGCTTTCGACAAAATCAAGGAATATCTACAAGAGCCTCCGATCCTTATGCCTCCAGTTGAAGGAAGACCTCTAATCATGTACTTGACAGTATTAGAAGAGTCAATGGGGTGTGTGTTGGGCCAGCATGACGAGTCTGGTCGAAAAGAGTATGCAATATACTACCTAAGCAAAAAGTTTACCGACTGTGAACAACGTTATTCACTGCTCGAGAAAACTTGCTGTGCTTTAGCGTGGGCTGCTCGCCGACTAAGGCAGTATATGTTGACCCACACCACTTTATTGATCTCCAAGATGGACCCAGTTAAGTACATTTTTAAGAAGCTAGCACTTACCGGACGGGTTGCAAGATGGCAAATGATCCTCACAGAATATGATATTCAGTACACCTCTCAGAAAGCCATCAAAGGCAGTGTATTGTCTGATTATCTTGCTGAGCAACCCATTGATGATTACCAGCCTATGAGGTTTGACTTCCCTGATGAAGACATCATGTTCATAAAAGCAAAAGATCATGAAGAGTCTATTCACACCGAAGGGCCTGACCCAAAAGAAGAATGGACTATGATGTTCGATGGGGTTGTTAATATGAATGGTCGTGGTGTTGGTGCCGTACTCATTACACCTAAGGGAGTTCACATGCCTTTCTCGGAAAAACTCACCTTTAACTGCACTAACAACGAAGCTGAATACGAAGCCTGTATCATGGGTCTTGAGGAAGCCATTGACCTCAGGATCAAGACTTTAACTGTATTCGGAGATTCAGCTCTAGTAATCAATCAAACCAACGACAAATGGTACACTCACCAGGACTATCTGATACCTTACCGGGACTATACAAGGAGGTTGCTTACTTTCTTCACTACAGTCAAACTTGAATATATCCCTCGAGATGAAAATCAATTTGCAGATGCCCTGGCTACCATTTCCTCCATGATCAAAGTTCAAGCTGCCAACTTTGTGCCTCGGATTTCAGTATCCAGACTTGACAGACCAACATATGTATTCTCAGCAGACCTTGCTAAAGATAATAAGCCTTGGTTCTATGACATCAAATGCTTCTTGGAGGATCAAACATACCCACCTGGGGCATCATCCAATGATAAGAAGACATTGAGAAGGCTAGCTGGTAGTTTCTTCCTGAATGCTGATGGTTCTTTGTACAAGAGAAACTTTGATATGGTACTCCTCAGATGTGTTGATAAGACAGAGGCAGATTTGTTGATGCACGAGGTGCACGAAGGATCCTTTGGTACCCATGTCGGAGGACATGCAATGGCTAAAAAGTTGTTACGATTAGGTTACTACTGGATCACAATGGATGCAGATTGTTGTGCTTATGCCAGAAAGTTCCATAAATGCAAGATTTATTCAGATAAAGTGCATGTACCTCCCAATCCTTTGAATGTGTTGTCTTCACCTTGGCCCTTTGCCATGTGGGGCATTGATATGATTGGCAAGATTGAACCGACCGCTTCAAATCGCCACAGATTCATCCTGGTAGCCATTGACTATTTTACCAAGTGGGTTGAAGCAGCCTCGTATGCAAACGTCACTAGGCAAGTGGTAGCCCGATTTCTAAAGAGAGACATCATTTGTCGGTATGGAGTGCCCGAGCGAATCATTACTGATAATGGTTCCAATTTAAACAATAAAATGATGACAGAGTTATGTCGGGACTTCAAAATCCAACACCACAATTCTTCTCCTTATAGGCCAAATATGAATGGCGCTGTGGAGGCAGCTAACAAGAATATCAAGAAGATTGTGCAGAAAATGGTGGTCACCTACAAAGACTAGCATGAAATGCTACCATTCGCCTTGCATGGGTACCGTACGTCAATCAGAACATCCACTGGGGCAACACCGTATCAGCTGGTATATGGTATGGAGGCAGTCCTACCTGTTGAAGTTGAATTACCCTCTTTACGAGTACTGATGGATGTCAAACTGAATGAAGCAGAGTGGGTCCGATCCCGGTACGAACAACTGAGTCTGATCGAAGAGAAGAGGTTAGCTGCAATTTGTCATGGGCAGTTGTATCAGAAAAGAATGAAGAAAGCCTTCGATCAGAAAGTCAGGCTTCGGGAATACCAAGTAGGAGATCTTGTGCTGAAAAGACTCCTCCCTCCTTATACAGACCACAGGGGCAAGTGGACTCCGAATTATGATGGTCCATTCATAGTAAAGAAAGTTTTCTCCGGTGGAGCACTGATGCTCAGTACTATGGATGGTGAAGACTTCCTGTCCCCTGTGAATTCAGATGCAGTTAAAAAATACTTCGCATAAAATGACCCGCTGGACATAAAAACAGAATGTAAGTCCAGGCAAAAATAAGGCATCCCGACGAGTCAGAAACAGAATAAAAGACTCGGGCAAAAGTAAGGGAAAATAAATAAAAAATGTACACCCGCTGAGTTGAAAAGCCACATTGGACAGCTCAGGAAAAAATGGGTATCCCGGTGGATTGAAAACCCGAAAGGGCGATCCACGCAAAATAAGGGAATAAGTGAACAACTACATTTTGAATTCGTCTGTATCACCCACGACACGGCAAGCTTCGAAAGGTTAAAGCATCGGTCAAAGTCAGCCATTCTTCAAAAGCAAGATGAGAAGAACGTCAATGTCATACAAGTCATAGCAAAAGGGAAGCTCACTAAAGCGTCATCAACATTGCCAACACCTTTTTGTTTCTCATTTTGTAACAATCTCCTCATTTCAGGGGATCTGTTTCTTTGACCGTACTTGCCAATTCAGGGCACAATTAATAAAATCAGATTTTCAGTCACATGCTGTCGCGTATATTTCATCTTTATTTGCAAAAATGTCTGATGTCTTTAATGTGGATCGCGTAAATGCAGATGCGTCTTTTCTAAATTACATGCTTACAGGAAATATGTTTGCTCCCGGGAGTGTCTAAACTCTTATGAGGGAATCCAGTAAATGATACCTCGGGATACTTGTACATTTCTTTGTCATAGCAGGTTTGCAAGTATTTAAACACCAGAGATGCTTTCTCCCCAGCAGAGTACCTCATCCTCAGAGGGATCCTCATGGACATCTCTGGGAAGATCGTTCAATGATCATTCCTCCCCGGCCGTGTGATAAACAGGGAGCCATCTCCCCGCAGAGTCTCAACCTCTATCCAGAAGAGCAATGATTGAAGATTTCACAACAAAGTAACGAAAGCCTCCGCAAACCCCAGCTGGGCTTCTCACCATTAAGATAGGTCTATCAGTGGCCTAATTCCCCGAGCAAAGTCATATATATCAAATCTACCAGTGATCTCGTGCCCAGCTGGGACATTCCTTTCAAGCAAGATCAGCCAGAAACCTCAACGGCAACATGATTTGAATCCCGTATCGGTATCTTTTGCATAATCATAGCATTCGCATCATATCTTCCCCCAAAGCGTAGCATTCCGTCTAATACGGAGCATTACGGCAAAAATCAAACATATTGCATAATCACAAGCCATGTTTAAATCAGTCACTTGTGAATGCTGACATACCAGCAACCGCATGCAGGATACCACTCAAATTCCCCGGCAGAATATCGAAGCATTTTCTTTACATTCCCAAAAAATACAGATGCATGCTCCCTTTTGCACTCATCCGTGTCATCTTTCCCCAGAAAGTCGCCAGGACCTTTCCTACAGACAGATACTTCCATATAATGGATACTTCTTGACATTCGTCTGTGTCATATCCCCAGCAGTTGCCTAAAACCTTGCTTATTATGCTTTCCAGACACTCGTCCGTGTCATCCTATCCCCACAGAGCATCAAAATATCTCTTACATTTACACTTCCTCTTATGATACTCTTCTGTATCATACTCTCCCCAACAAGGTGAACACCCGTCTGTGTCTCACTCATACATTTTACTCATACAGATACTCGTCCGTATCTTGTACACACCGCTTATCTGTTCCCAGATTAAACACTCGTCTGTGTTCTTTGTTAACCAGTTGGTACTCATCCGTGCCATCATCTCTGAGCATGCGTCCGTGTTTGTTTCTACCAATACTCGTCTGTATCGTAGTCTTAAGGATGCTCATCCGCATCTTTAATCTATACACAATGTCAAACACGTATACCCTTTTCTTTCTTGAATTTAGACACTCGTCCGTGTCTACCACTCCCCAGAAGAGTTCCCAAAAAATCCCCAATAAAAGCAAATTTCTTTTCTATCTGACATTTGTCCTATGTCATGATACTTCTGGCAGTCGTATCCTGCCAGGTGATCGTCCTTCACCTTTTTGATGATCGTCCTTCATCATTCCCCCAGCGGAGTCTCCATTAGTGGAACCCTTTCCTATCCGACATTCGTCCTATGTCGTGATATTTTAGTAGCCGTACCCTGCTAGGTGATCGTCTTTCACCTCTTGATGATCGTCCTTCATCATGCTTATCCGATGGCCGTCCCCATCGTCGACCTTTTCTACCCGGCATTCGTCCTATGTCGTGGTACCTTCGGCAACTGTACCCTGCCAGGTGATCGTCCTTCACCTTGGATGACCGTCCCTCATCCTTATCCCCAACAGAGCAGTCGTCCCCTGCTAGGTGATCGTCCTTCACCTTTGATGACCGTCCCTCATCATTTATTTCTTCAACCCGATGGTCGTCCCCATCATTTCCTTTACCTTTAGTCCCCAGAGAGTCTTATTGCTTTACCTGATGGCCGTCCCCATCATGATCCCTGTATTTCCCCAGCATGTCGGTCGTCCCCGTCATTGCTTTATCCCCAACAGTCGTCCTCTGCTCGACGGTCATCCTCCGTTGCCCGCACTTTATGAATCATACTCTATTTCCTTTTGCAATCTATATCCCTTTTCTTCTCCATTTAGTGAGCGCAAATTTTGGTTTGTCTTTGGTATTCAACCACAAGTTATCTTGTTTGTCTGTTAAGCCGTCGCTTACATCCTACACAACTAACTCATGTTTGAATAGGGGCAGCTGTAAACACCCCAAATTTGCCCTCACTCATTTCACCATGGCTTGTGATTCTTTTCATATTGCATTAGTTCAATCATATCATCTCATATTACATTTTTGCTCCACTGCATTGGCTCTAGGTCATCTGCATCTAGGGTTTGTGATTTGAGCAATCCCTGAGCTATCTAAGCCACTCCAAAGGTCTTCAATCATCTCAAGAGGTTCCATGTATATGCAAACATCTTATCATATCCTCCCAAGATCAAGAAAGTCAGAAAATCACAAGAACTGAGAAAGGCATGGAAGCAGAGCCAAGTTTAACTGCACAGATGACTTAAAATTAGGGTTTAGGTTTCAGAGGCCATAACTCCAACTTTTTTGGTTATTATTGTTTCTATAGGTCTCTATATGATATAAGGATCATACATACCAATTTTCATGAAGAAATTCAATGGGGAAGACATCTGATCAATAAATGACTTCTTGAACAAGTCAGTGCAAAATCAGGGCATCTGAGGCCCCCAATCATCCAACCAAAGGGTCTTCTCCATCATTTTGAGTGTACATGATCTTTATTTGATCTTAGAAGAAGTTAGAAGTTCACAAAATTGAAGAATTTCAAGCCATTTGCAAAGTTTCCATTTTGGGAAAGTGACTTGTAATGCAAACTTGCCATTTTGGGAAAGTTTTTCAACCTCCTCTTTTTGATTCAAAAATGCTTCAAATGAAAAATTCTTGGTCATGAAAGTTGTAGATTGGATCATTCCCTTTTCAAAAAGTACAAGAACTTGATCTAATTCACTTTAGAACTCAAGATATGGTTTGTCAAAGTTGGGGTTGCATATTGAGTGAGATAGCTTTAGAGGCTAGCCGGAGAAGATGACCGGAACACTGTTCCGGTCACCTGAAAGTGTTTAGGGTTCAGATTAGAGCTTAATGACGTAATTAGTGTAGTTGGAATCTCAGCCATCCAGATGCGCGTGCTGGTCAATTCCCTCCCTTTCTCATTCAAATCTGGACCACTGGATCAGTTGACTTCCATTTTAATTCATTTAATTTTCATTTTTATTGCATTTCTTTCTACATTTTATTAAAAATAGCAAAACACTTTCAAATTTTTTTATCTTTTGCATTTCCCTTTCAAATATTTTTCTCATTCTGAAAATAATTTTTATTTTATTTTTTTGCATAAAATTCGTATTTTTAAAATATTTAAATGTTTATTTTAATTAATTAATGAAAATTAATTAATTAAAATACCATTTAAGTTTCTAAAAATCACAAAAAAAATAATATTGCATCTTGATACATTTAGAAACATTATCAAACCCTTCACACAAATTTATTTTTGGTTCTTGACCTATTTTGACATTTTTCTTTGGATTTAGGGTTCTTAAAAGTCAATATTTTTGCCCTAACTTAGAAAAATCCTTTCTGCCTAACCATGAAGAGTTTGATGATGGTTATTTTTGCATTGCACTCCTCATGTCATGAAGTTTCTAGGATAAAATTGGTTTGAATTTATCTTTCATTTTCAATTTATTTTGAATTTATCATTGAGAGGTACCTTAAAACCCTAGCAAACTTGAGAAAATCATAACTTCCATTAGGTTAAGATTTAGGTCTCCCCCTTTGGGCAGTGAACTTATATAGGGTTAGGGTTCCTTTGATCCTATTTTCAATTTTTTATCATGTCATTTGCTTCTGGTTTTGAATTTTGTATTGCATGTTATGTATAAACCCTAATTTGCATCTCCATTTGTATACATCCTCCATATGCTTGCATACATGAACTTGCCATGACATTTCTTGCATCCACATGACATCTAAGACATCATAGGACACATTAGAATCATTCTTTATCATTTCATCATTCATTTTCCATGATATGCATTCGTTTCATTCCATGAACTTTCATGTGCTTTCATGCTTCCTACATGCTTCATTTGCATTCTCATATCTTGTATGATCATCCATGACATTTGGCATGTCTTTGCAGTATCTCATAGCATCATTTGCATCATGTTTATGCTTCTGGTTTTGGTTTGCATCCTTGCATACATTTCATTTTCATTTCATTTCTTTCCTTTATGCTAACCATTTCAGGTGGTAAGTACTTTGAGAAGTGAATTTGCCTTCACTTCTCATTTCTCTTCTCATTCTTCTTATGCATCCTTGCTGCATTTTCTTTTGATTTAGAGGGAGATTTATCATTCATGTTCATCATTCACTTTCTTTCTTCAAGTAACTTATCTTCTTCAGTGAAGTAAGTTAACTTGTTTCTTCTGCTTCTCCTCCTTTCATCTGCTTCTTCCATTGGTGGCTTCTCTGAAGATCTATTGCAAGCCTCATAAACCATAGGAACACCCAAGCATAATAATTATTAGGGTTTTTATTAGTCCCCCTTAGTTTTTACCTTTGTGTCTTCTTTGTGTCTCTATTCTCATCTCATAATCAGAGACTAAACCTTTAAGGTTTTAAGGCTTTGTGATTAGGGTTATACCTGCATCCTTCTCTTAGGATGGAGTGTATAACTTTAATCCTAAGTGTTAAACCCTTAATTTGTTTAAAACCTCTTAATCTATCTATCTTAATAATCACTAAGACATTAACTTGTAACTTGGGCCTTGCATTAGGGTTCTAATTCTTCCTTTATTGGTTAAGAAGGACTAACCCTAGTGTTAATGGACAAGTCCCCCTCAAGTTGTCTTACAAACCATAAAATCCACTTCTTAATCTTACCATTAACTAAAATCCACTTAATAAAGGTTTTGTTATGTCATGAGGTTAATCCCTAATCATGGATTAAGTTGAGGATCCTTCCTCAGATTAAATGTTCTCATATATTATCCTTCTATTAGGATGGTGTAATGAGTCCATTAAATCTTTGATTATGGCTTAAACTCATTACTTAACACTAAACAAAGACAACAAAAACATCTAAATAAATGCAAGTAGGTTAATGATATTAATACTACATCATGGTGATTAAGTGTGAGGTGTTTACGTCATACTTAAGGTATTCTCATTACCCCTAACTAGAGGGAGGATGTGATGAGTTTACTAACCATTGGTTTAGGCTTAAGCTCATTAACTTATGACAAACTTCAAAAAGCAATAAAAGATTGAAAACACAAAAACAAACAATAATCGTCTCCTCCGGGATTCTTTTCTCACCTCATTCACTCACAAACGAGAACTTGCTTCTTCCGTCTAATGCAAGACAGTTTGCACCTGAGCCAGACAGGTCATACACTTGAGCATAGACAAGTAAGCAGTTCACAAGTCAATTTATCTTTCAGTCTCTTTGAGTCGAACAAAGGTGTTCTGACTTCCTCATTGCACGAGAGGATACGTAGGCATAACTTAACAGTTATCGAACAAAAGTCTATGTATATTCCCCCTCTTCCAGCATTATTCTTTAAGCCTCATTGTCTTGAGCTTTACACTCTTTCCTTACACTGACACTCCTTGTCTTCACTTCACACTTCTTTAGCACTGACACCGGTACATTCTTTCCCAGTTTTTTTGCACACAAAATAACACTGACACTACCCCTTTAAACACAAATCTTTCAAGCGTGGATCCCGTCGAGTACGGCGGACAATCTGGGTGCTAATACCTTCCCAGGTTGTAACCAACCCCCTTTCTCAGTTTCTCTGGTTCGCAACCGTCTTATCCATCTTTTTTCCAGGTTTATGCAGCATTACCTTTCCTTTGGGATAAAAATGCCTAGCTGGCGACTCTATTCGTTCCTTCTCTTTCGCCGACCGTTCGTGTCTGTACCCTATTTGACCAGGTATCATTTGGTGGGAGCGACAACGGATTGTAGAATTCATTTCCTCTCGCTTTCCCTTAAAACACCATTTTATGTCTGTTTCGTCGCAATTATTAAAAATAGTTTTAGGTGGGATAAAATTCTGGAAAAATTCATGAGTGATCCTCATCCTCTTAATTAATTTTTCATATTTTTTGATCCTAGGTTTGATTGGTTTTAGTAACTAATTTGGATTTTTCATTTCAAGCTGTCCCAAATTGAAGGGTTTTGACATAAGGGACCAAAAACCTTTTTTTCCCATAGGTGTGAGACCTATTTTTTGTGTGTGATTAACCACTGGAATTTGTGACATTTTGATGCTACTCAGGCATTTTTTTTCATAATTTTTAGTGCCCTTTTTGATCCACTTTGTGGAGTTGTTTTTCGGTGATCATGCATTGTTATCTTACTCATCAAGTAATTGTTTTGGCACTTTGATGCATCATTTGGTGAAATCCTTTTAGACCATACAATTTACTGACTTTATCATTACAGGGATTTAATTTCATAATTTTTAGATTCTTCTTGCTATTTTTCCATGTCACCTAGATCATAGGTTGATTTACGTGCTTATTTGTCCCATAACCTAAATGATAGGAAGGCATTCATGCCATTTGCTTGGAATAATTTTTAGTAACTCTTAGGAGTTCATTATAGGTTACTTTTAGGTCCTTAATTCCGGTTATAGGTCACTTTTTGAACCATGATTAATTTGGTTTGTTTTGGTGTTTCAAAGTGCATAATTACTTGAACATGTGTAACTTAAACTAGTTTCCCTTCTCCTCTAATTGTTAACATGAATTATGTGGAAATCATAAATGCCTATCCATGCATTCTAATTGCATTTAATACCTTGTATGCTACTGACCCATAATCATCTCATGCATACTCACATGTCATTCATCCTTAACTTGCATCATTTGTGACCTTATGTGATACTTGTTCCATTTGTTCTCACATCTTATTCTCCTAGCTCCATATGCTTAAACCTTTGCATCCATGATGGTGTATTCATTCATCCAAATTCATAAGCATTCACTACTGACTTTGATGCTCATTTCATGCATTAATCCATGCTTTTAAGCCATATGCATTCATACTTCATCCATAAACCCTAACTTGCATTTAGGTGAACTTATGCGAACTTTTTGTACATAGTTTGACATAGTTTGATCTTGTGAGGTATCCTAGCATCCTTAGGTACCTATATCATGTAGCTACTGACTTTAGAAGTCATTTAACCTTTAGGTACCTTCACCTTTAGACTTAGGTCTTATTTCGAACTCTAGTTCCATTCTAGGACGTTTATGGTACTTAATCGCTTTTATGCTTTGATTTTACTTTCAATATGCATTGTCATGCTAAATTTTGTTTTTTAGGGGGAAAAGATTGAGGTAAGCATCACTTCATTCCTATATCTTATGTATTATAATTGTGTTTTCCTTAGCACCTTGTGCTTTTCTCTTAGGCTTTCCCTTTCTTTAGAGATAACTTAACTTCCTTAGGAAGTAAGTTAGTTTCTAACTCTCTTTTCTTCTTTTCCTTTTCTTCCTTAGGATTAGAAAACTTCACAAACCATTAGGATCTCCCTTTTGTATATGATAACTAACTTAGAGTTGTGTCTTAGTCCCCCTTAGTTTGTCCTTTTGCAACTTGAGTCTTTCTTTCTCACCTCACAAAGAAAATAATAAAATACTTAATAAAGTTTGAATGTTCTTATATGCCATGAGACTTTGTTGCGGAGTACTTGTACGCGTCCTGTTTCGGGGCGAGGTGTAAGTATTTACCACGATGGATAATTTTTATTATGAGTATGTTCACAAACAAATTCAAAACATTTCTCATAAAAGACAAAAACAAACAATAAGCGACTTTCCTGCAGGAACTTCTCTTCTCATCTCACTCACTCTCAACGCGAACTTGCGACGACTTGTCTCGCATGCAAGACGGTAAAAGCACTCGTACCAGACGAGCCTGCAACACCTGAACATAGACATACGCAGTTCCAGTGCATAAAAAACACAAACAAAGTTTCCGCCTGGTTAGGCGAACTACGTCGACTCTGATCCTCATTTTCCCGATGAGGTACGTAGGCAGCGGGGTAGGGCCCATTCGAGCACATTCTTTATTTTTCCCTACATTTCCCCATTATTTATTTTTATTCTCTTTTCCAGTTCCTTTCTCATTTCCATTTCCATCCCAGTTAGCAGTTCATTTGTTCAGCAACAATTATATTTTTCTCACCTTTTGAAGCAAAATAAGCAAGCGTGGATCCCGTCGGGTACGGCGGACGATTTGGGGTGCTAATACCTTCCCAGGTCGTAACCGACTCCCGAACCCAGATCTTTGGTTCACAGGACCTTGTCCTTTTCTTCTTCCTCCGGTTTGTGCATCATTACCTTTCCCATTCTTTCGGGATAAAATGCATGGCTAGCGACTCTACCTTTTTCGCGCCACTTTCGCGTTTGTACTAGGATGAAAATCCCGGGAGCGACACAATGCATACTCGTTTCGAAACAAGATGCAATCGTTTGGACATGCATGTATCTTATCATAGCTCATGCCAATAGAGCACAACATCTTTTTGGCCTCATATGTTTGATTGGGAAGAACATTATCCTTTGGAAGCATATCTTTCATAAGGGCCAATAACTCTGTGAAATTTTATCCGACCATTCATTGCCCGCCTTTAAGTTGTACAACTTTAATACCGCAAACAATCTTATGAGTTTAGTGCAACCATTATTCACTGGTTTCTCTGCATCGCTTACCAACCTCTCAAACATTTCAAGACCATCCTTAAGACCATCTTCAAGTACTTTTGCAATCTCTTTGACTCGATCATAATCGTATGTATTTGTGCCATTGTCATTTGAAGCATAGGTCGTATTATCCTCCGGTTCAACATTCTCGTTACTTTTCTCACCATGAAAATTCCAACACATATAGCTTTGATTAATTCTATGCCTCTTTAAATGCGATGCCAACTGAACCGCGTCAACCTGACCCACAAAACAACAACCCAAGCAAGGACATCTCATTCGACTGGGGTCTTTCAACAATCGACTTGAAGACATCCATTTCTTATCCATAGTTATACTAATTAAACTAAACAAAAACAAAAATAAAAATATTTACCTGTAGGGATATGATCTGACTTTCACACTTTGATCACAAGTAACCCATATATATATATATATATATATATATATATATATATATATATATATATATATATATATATATATATATATATATATATATAAATTCAATGAGTTAGAAACTCCATCATAAAATGAAATATCATTAATTGACCAATTATGAGTCATAACTTGATAAGTGGCAATATGTAATCACAAACAAGCACCTATTCTTCACGAACTATTACTTAACCAAAGTGTTTAGGTAATTAAATGTCTAACCAAATATTAAGACTTATTGCCCACTTCAAACACATAGCTAAGTTCATAGAACTCAATCCATTTTTATCTTTAACATAGACTAATTCAAGAACACCAAAACAATATCAAATAACACCAAAACTCAGTTTGGTCAATCCATTACCAAAACAATATCAAATAACAAAACACTCCATGTAATAATCATGTTATTTATAGACTATAGCTTCATCATGCTACAATCTCCACTATTCTGTTGTGTATAGCTCCAAGCATTGCCACATGATCAACTACAAATTTGACTTTATGATAACAATTTCATCAATATAATAAAATTTTGATATAACTAAACTCAGGTCTAGTTATTTAACTAAACTTATGATACCAATTTCATACTGTAACTTTACCTTTTCATCATTGTCCAATTCAATTATTTAGCACTTTTACTCACCCACTTGGTGTCTTAAGGCTTGTAAATCTAATACTTTCCTAGTCCATAATACAATTACATTCACAAACTTCCTAATTCCTTCTAAGAACAAGCATGTAGGGTGAACATTTTGAGCCAAATAAACCAGAATAAACAACAGAACAAACAACAATAACAATATAACAAACAACAACATTCTAAACCCTAACAACAACATAACAATGGAGAATAACATCACAAACAGCAGCAACAACATTTCTTTGATTGACAAGATCACAACGAAAATCTTAAACTTCTGTCAACGATAATTTTAAACCCTAACAACAACAACATCCGCAAAAACAATGTATAACAAGAACGAAAACAACGTGCCTCTTCTTCTTCTTCTTCACGCAACAAAAACCAACAAGCAACAAAACTTCTTCTTCTTCTTCTTCATGAAAACAGAACGAAAACAACAATATATAACAATGTAATGGTCGGAAGAACGATTGAAAGCAAGAAACAATGTATAACGAAAGCTTGAACACTTTTGAAAAAAACATCAAAAATCACAAAATGGCAAGGGGGTTGAACCCACACCCTTGAGGTATGGAAAGACATTGTATACGCACATTAACAACTGGGGTGGTGATACATTCATGAATTAAATTGCAAAGATAACTATATAATGGTTCCTGGAAATAATATTATTAATTTTAATATTTTTTTATATATTATTTTCAATTAATTATTTAAACACTTTAAATAAATCATTTTGAATAATTTTTTTCACATAATTTATTCATACTTTCAAAATATTATTTTCACAAAAATAACAAAATAATATTATTATTTGATTAATTTTAATTATTTTAAATAATAATAAAATTTGATTAATTTCTTTAAATATTTGATTAATTTCTTTAAAATATTTGATTAATTTCTTTAAATAATTTTAAATCATAATACTTTTTACAGAAAATATTTGATTAATATATTTAAATTATTTGATTAATTTCTTTAAAATATTTTAAAGAATTTTAAAAATTAATAATATTTGATTAATTATAAATATTTTAAAGAATTTTAAATAATAATAATATTTGGTTAATTTCTTTAAAATATAATAAAGAATTTTAAAGAATGTTATTATTTTAATATTTTTATTTATTTTAATTAATAATTGACCTTAGAAAGCACTTTTTAAAAAGCGCTTCTCAGATCTACCTATAAGAGCGCTTTTTCCTTTGAAAACGTTGTCTTAGGGTGGAAGTTAGTGCAATATTGTTTAAATAATAATAATATTTGATTAATTTCTTTAAAATATTTGATTAATTTATTTAAAATATTTTAAACAATTTTAAATCATAATAATATTTGGTTATGTTTAAATATTTTAAAGAATTTTAAAGAAAAAATTAGATTAATTTCTTTAGAATATTTTAAATCAATCAAATAATAATACATTTTTCAAGAAAATATTTGATTAATTTCGTTGATTAATGTCTTTAAAATATTTTAAGGAACTTTAAATAATAATGATATTTGATTATTTTTTAATATTTTATAGAATTTTAAATAATAATAATAATAATAATATTTGATTAATTTCTTTAAAATATAATAAATAATTTTAAAGAATATTTTTTTAATATTTATTATTATTTAATATTTAACTAAAGAATTCTTTAAAATATTTTAAAGAAATTAATCTAATATTTTAAAGAAATTACTAAAATATATTATTCAAAATTCTTTAAAATATTTAAAATTAATCAAATAATAATAATTTTTTTGTTATTTTTGTGAAAATAATATTTTGAATGTATGAATGAAAAATATTTTCAAGGAATTATCCTTTAAAAGCGCTTTTTTGAACGATTTTTTTTTTGAAAACATATAAGAGTGCTTTTGCATAAAAGCGTTGTCTATATTGCGCTGTCAAAACTCAATTTTGGCGTAGTGTTATGCGAAGTCATCAGGTAGTAATGTATGTTTTGCAACAGGTGAAGGTTCATGAGAGGAATTATTCTATCCATGATTTAGAGTTAGCAATTGTAGTGTATGTGCTTAAAGTTTCGAGACATTATTTGTTTGGCTCTAGATTTAAAGTGTTCAAAGATCATAAAAATTTGAAGTATTTGTTTGATTAGGAAGAGTTAACATGAGGCAAATAAGGTGGCCTGAGTTCTTGAAAGACTACGACTTTGAGTTGAGTTACCATTCGGGTAAAGCTAATGTAGTTGCATATACTTTGAGTAGAAAGTCCTTGCATATATCAACATTGATGGCTACATAGATGAAATTGATTGAACAGTTCTGGGATCTTAGTTTGGTATGTGAAATGACGATGCAGAGTATTATGTTGGGTATGCTAAAGTTGACTAATAGTGTCCTGGTCGAGATTAGAGAAGGTCGATGATAAGTGGTTTTTGCACATTTTTTTCCTGTTAATTTCATTTAGTCTTTTCACTATTTTGTCATCAATTCATTTTCTTTTTCCGTGTTTTATGCTTTGGTTATGTCCTTGACTGTTTTTCAGATTCAGAGAAGTATTTAAGAAGGATCATAACAAAAAATCTGGAAGAATTGGAGAAGTTTCCCAGTTTCAGAGGAAAAAGTCACATAGAGACAATGGTCTGCTATGACCACCTGTAGCACTTGCTATGGGCCGTAGCAGACAAAGCCCCCAATTTTGATGCGCCAAGGCTGAGCTAGTGCCCTGCTACGGTCACCCGTAGCACCTGTTATAGGCCCTAGCAGGCAGGCGTGTTATTTCAGAATTTTCCTTTTTTTTTCTCGCGAGATTTGAAAATTAATTATTTTCATATGAGATCTTATTTATTTTAAGTGAGTTTTTTTTAGGATTGAGGACTTCTTCTTGGATGACAAAAGTTATAGAGAAAGATTGGAGAGCACAAAAGCCTTCGTGTGAAACAAACTTTCATGAACGGAAGCGATTGAAGATTCAATTTCATCATAGTTCTTGCAATGTCTAAACTTTATATTTTATTTTTCTCGAATATTATGAGTGGCTAAACCCTCAAATGCTAGGGGGTGTCCTTGATTTGAATATGTAAATGACTTTGATTTTTGTATTGCAATTACAATTTATTTTTCATAATTAATTTATTCTCTTGATGTTCTTAATGCATTTTCTTCCAGAAAAATTGAGATTGTTGTATGATTATCAATTAGGTTGGACCGTCGTTGGTAATGTTTTCATGAGGATATTCTATGGTAGATATTTTCTAAGACTAGGGATACCCTATAGGAACCATATTATTCTTGATATAATAAGGCTTTATTTCATCGGTAAATTTCTATGGACATAGAGATTAAGGGTGAATGATTAAAGGTTATCTCATTAAGATATTAGGAGTAAACAATCTTAAGAACTGGTATTAATTATTTGAAATATGTTGTTGCAATATAGATTCAGAGTTGTTATAAGAATAAATCACATACTTTCCCTAGCATATTATTCATATTTGTTTAAACCGTTAACATACTTTATTTACTTTTGTCGCAATTTCCTTTATAATTTAACCATACAATTCCAAAATCCCCAGAGTTTTGTTTAATTGAACAACAATTCAAACTCAGTATTTATACGCAGTCCTTGAGATTGACATTCGAGGAACTTTCCTCTTTATTACTACAAAGACAAAATAGTACACTTGTTATTTTTCCAATCATTCAGAAATTATATTTTGGATTGATTGACCGGTTAATGTGGATCAATCAAGGTAAAATGGTGGATTTCATAATTGATGAAAATGGTGTTATGAGGTTTAGAGATAAGGTTTATGTACCAAAATTGTGAGAGCTTAAGAAGAATATTCTTGAAGAAGGCCACAGAAGTGGTTTGAGTATTAATCCCGGTGCTACGAATATGTATCACTACCTTAAGAAGATGTTTTGGTGTTCAGGTATGAAGAATGATGTTTTTGAGTTTGTTTATTCTTATTTGACTTGTCAGAAGTCGAAGATCGAGCTTCAGAAGCCGCCAGGATTGATGCAACCGTTAAGTATTCTTTAGTGGAAATGGGATAACTTTTCTATGGACTCTGTGACAGGTTTGCTGAAGATGAAAAAGGAAGTGATTCTATTTGGACAATTGTTGATAGACTGGCTAAATAAACTCATTTCATTTAGAAAAATATCAATTACCCATTGCAAAAGCTAACAAAGGCTTACATCAGTGATATTGTGAATCTGCATGGTATGCCTTCGAGCATTGTATGAGATAGAGATCTGAGGTTCACATCAAGGTGTTGACAGAGTTTGCAGGATGTTATTGGAACTAAGTTGAGATTGTGTTTTGCTTATCATTTGCAAACTGACGGTCGGAGAAAGAGGACTATCCATTCTCTGGAAGACTTGTTGAGAGCCTGTGTTCTAGAAAATGGGGTAATTGGGATATCTATTTATCGTTGATTGAGTTCACCTACAACAACAATTTTCATTCTAGTATTGGAATGACACCGTATGAGATTTTGTATGAGACAAAGTATAAGACTTCTTTGTGTTGGTATGAATCAGGTGAAAGCGTCGTGCTTGGACCAGAAATCATTCAACAGACTTTTAAGAAGATCAAGATGATTCATGAAAAGATTCAAGTTTCACATAATCGACAAAAGAGTTATCATGATAAGAGTAAGAAGAGACTTGAGTTCTAAAAGGGTGATCATATGATTTTTAGCAAGGTTATGAAAACCAGATCGGATCGACCGGTTCAATCAGTTAGACCGGGAATCGGGTCTATGTCAGGTCAATTAAACACTTTAAACATGTCTGTCAAGGAACCAGGACAGAAACCGAAAAACCAGGTGGAAATCGGGAAAACTGGTCAAAACAAGGGGTTCATCTAATTAGATGGGTTGAACCAGATTTTAACTTTTTCAGTTTTTTTAATTTATTTAAAATAAAAACATAATAAAAGATGAAAAAAAACTTATTTAATATTATTGAACTAAATGAGTCTTATAATTGAAGACCTCACTCTAACCCATTCAAAATTTGGATTTTCTTGATAAGGCCTAGTATTCTTTTTATAAATAATACTCTCCAATTTATTTTCTAACGTTTTGAGTGTCATACATAATTAATTAATAATGTCATGATCACCCTTTCACAAAATTGACAATGCTAAAAAAAATAAATATATTTCTTTTTAAAATCTAATATTCTTTTGCCTAAATCAAGCACCGTCTAATATATTTTACATAAGATAAAAAATTCTAACATTTTTAACTCTTTCTCAAACTCATTTTAGTTAATAAATTATAGGAAATAAAAGTCACAAATCAATATGGTAAATAAACTAGTACTAAATTATATAAATATACATTAATGGTCAGACCCTCGGTCCGACCCGATCAATCCTTTAAACCTTAAACCCCAACCTATATTGATTTAATGTTCCATCTGATATTAATTACATTAATTTTTAGAATTACTCCAATAACTAATGTTAGTCGAACATTAGTCTCGAAAGCTTATGCCTCGTTTCTTGCATATATATATATATATATATATATATATATATATATATATATATATATATATATATATATATATATATATATAAACAATTCCATCACCAATCATGTTAAAGTAGAAGAAAATATCATTTAACACGATGAAAATAGCTCATATAAAGAAGTATATAAATGAGTATAGTATAATATATATATATATATATATATATATATATATATATATATATATATATATATATATATATATATATATATATATATATATATATCAACTTACTCCAAGAGTAAATTTTTTTAGCTTACTCCACAACATAATTTTTTCCTTTATAATTTTTCGAATTCCTTTCTTATTTGTAATTAATTAAAGAGGATATAATAAAATCAAATAAAAAATATTTGTTATACAAAATTAATCATGTATCTTGATTGGTGTGAAATATTTAAAATAATTTATAATTTGAGACAAAAAGAATATTTATAAATTTATCTTTAATTAATGAAATACTTAAGAAATATATATAATTTGATTGTAATTAATTTCCACTTTATAGAAAAATTAATTTATTCCCTCTTATTATTCATCACATATATCTTTTTCTCTATTTTTTTGTCTCCATTTGTTTTTATTATCCATCAATACTTTTGATAAAAGGGTGAGAAAAAGTAAAATGGGAACAATGTTGAAATTCTGTGATCAGGTATGAGATGTCCTAAGAGATGTCCCAACACTTGGTAGGACACTTGACAAATTTAACCAAAACTTAAATAGCAAGAAAAGTAAACAACACAGAAGTTTGTTAACCCAGTTCAGTGTATAACCACACCTACATCTGGAGGCTACCAAGCCAGGAGGAAATCCACTATTAGTAATATTAATTCTAGACTTAAACCACCCTGTTTAATCTATCACTTAATAACTACCCAATGCAATTTCTACCTAAGACACACCTTAGATATGAGTACCCTACTCACTCCCCCTCAATCACACAGTGATCAAGTTTACAAGTTTACAGAAATTGAAGACATCCTTCAAACAATACAGCTTGATCTTACTTCACAGTTTCAATCAAGTCACAAATGCACTTTTGCTTAAAAGCTCATAAAGTGGTACATAAAACAACCTGCTATTAAAAACACTAGACACCCTATTTGGTCTTCTGGAATTAGTACTCAATTCTATGAGTTTCTGTTGATTAAATAGGTATCTGAATTTTGGGCTTTCTGTAGAATGGTCCAGCCCTAATGCGCAGCAGCTTCCACCTTGAAATTAGGGTTTGTTACCTCCTAGATTCTAGGTGCATTAGGTCTTTTGTTTTAATCTGAATCTTCAATATAAATCTCTGTCGCTCCCGATAAATGGAGCTAAGTCCAGATAAAGGTACAGACGCGAACGGTCGGCGAAGGGAACAGTGAGAACACACAGCCGTGAACTCACTGGAGATGAATAGAGTCGCCAGCTAGGCATTTTTATCCCGGAGGAAAGGTAATGCTGCATAGACCTAGAAAAAGATGGATAAGACGGTTGCGAACCAGAGAGACTGAGAAAGGGGGTTGGTTACAACCTGGGAAGGTATTAGCACCCAGATTGTCCGCCGTACTCGACGGGATCCACGCTTAAAAGATTTGTGTTTTAAAGGGGTAGTGTCAGTGCAATTTGTGTATAAAATAGCTGGAAAAGAATGTACAGGTGTCAGTGTAAGAAAAGTGTGAAGTGCATAAGTGAAGTGTCAGTGTAAGAAGTGAATGGAATGCTCAAGATCATGAGGCTTAAAGAATAAAGCTAGAAAGAGGGGAAATATACAGAGACTTTTGTTCGATAACTGTTGAGTTATGCCTACGTATCCTCTCGTGCAATGAGGAAGTCAGAACACCGTAGTTCGACCCAAAGAGACTGAAAGAAATGACTGGTGAACTGCTTGCTTGTCAATGCTCAAGTGTATGACCTGTCTGGCTCAGGTGCAAACTGTCTTGCATTAGACGGAAGAAGCAAGTTCTCGTTTGTGAGTGAATGAGATGAGAAAAGAATCCCGGAGGAGACGATTGTTGTTTGTTTTTGTATTTTCAGTCTTTTATTGCTTTTGAAAGTTTGTCATAAGTTAATGAGCTTAAGCCTAAACCAATGGATTTAGTAAACTCATCACATCTTCCCTCTGATTAGGGGTAATGAGAACACCTTAAGTGTGAAGTCAGATTCTCACACTTAATCACCTTTGATGCAGGATTAAGATCATTAACCTACTTGTGGTTATTTAGATGTTTTTGGTGTTTTTGTTTAGTGTTAAGTAATGATATTAAGCCATAATCAGGGATTAAACAGACTCATTACACCATCCTAATAGAAGGATAATAGATGAGAATGTTTAAGCTGAGGAAAGCTCCTCAACTTAATCCACGATTAGGGATTAAACTCATGACAAAACAAGGCCTTTATTAAGTGGATTTTAGTTAATGATGAGGTGATGAAGTGATTTTTAGGGTTTGTAAGACAACTTGAGGGGGACTTGTCCATTAACACTAGGGTTAGTCCTTCTTAACCAATTAAGGAAGAATTAGAACCCTAATGCAAGGCCCAAGTTACAAGTGTGATGTCTTGATGGTTATTAGATGGATTGATTAAAGGAGTTAAACACATTAAGGGTTTAACACTTAGGATTAAAGTTATACACTCCACCCTAAGATAAGGATGCAGGCATAAACTTAATCACAAAGTCTTAAAGCCTTTAGGGTTTAGTCCCTGATTATGAGATGAGAAGAGAAGACTCAAAAGAGACACAAAGGTAAAACTAAGAGGGGAGACTAATCAAAACCCTAATCATTGTCATGCTTGGTTGTTCCTAAGGTTTGTGAGGTTTTCAAGAGAAGTCTTCAATGGAACCACCAGGAAGCAGATGAAAGGATCAAGAGAAGCAAAGTAACTTGCTTCATTCAAGAAGTCAAGTCACTTGAAGAAAGAAGGTGGGAAGAAGGAGAATGAGCAAGCTCAAACTCAAACACATATAAAAATTTAGCATGGATGCAAGAGAGATGAAAAGAAAAGTCATGAGAAGTGAAGGCAAATTCACTTCTCAGCATCACTTACCACCTGAAAAGTTAGTGAGAAAGATGCAATGCAATGCAAGATGAGATGAAATGACATGATGAGAAACAAAACCAGAAGCATACACATGATGCAAATGATGCTATGAGATGCTACAAACATGAGGCAGCACATGGAAATGGTCATACAAGTTCATGGATGCAAATGGTGCAAGTTAAGAAGCATGAACATACATGAAAAGTTATGAAGTGCACATGGCATACAACATGGCAAATACATGATGCAATGATCAAAAATGCTTTCAATATGTCTTATGATGTCAAATGAAACAAATGGATGCTTGAAATGTCATGACAAGTCATGTTATGCAAGAGAATGTAAGAGGTATGCAAATGAAAGCCCAAATTAGGGTTTATGAACCAAACATCAAACAAAAACCAAAGACAGAAGCAAACCCTAAGATAAAAATGAAAAATTCCATTCAAAGGACCCCTAATCTTATACTAACCCAATGCCCAAAGGAGAGGTCTCAACTCTTAACCAATCTCAAGTTATGATTTTTACAAGTTATTAGGGTTTTTAGGGTTCCTAAACAAAAGAAATGCCAAACAAATTGAAAATGAGGAATCAAAACATGGCCATTTAATCCTAGAAACTACATGCTAAACACATTGCAATGCAAGAAGAATCAATGTCCAACTCTTCATAGATAGGCAGAAATGATTTTTTGAACTTAGGATCAAAATAATGCACAAAAATGATTTTTATTTAATGAAAAATTCTCAAAATGCATCAAGATCAAAAAAGAAATTTGGTTTGAAGGTTGGACAATGTTTCTAAATGTCTTAGAACATTTCATGAATTTTTTGGTGATTTTTAAATACTTAAAAGTATTTTTAATAAATTAATTTCCATTAATCAATTAAAAATAATCTTTTAAATATTTAAAAATACTTTTTTAATGATAAAAATAAAAACAAAAATATTTTTGTGTCATAAAAATTATTAAAACCCATGAGAAAAAGTTTCATAATTTTTAGACATTTTTTACTATTTTTAATAAATTGTGCAAGTTAAATGAAAAAGAAATTAAAATAAATTAAAATAAAAGGAAAGTCAAACAAATGGAGGGCAGGGATTGAATCTGGGTTTGAATGTGTTGACTGGCGCGTGAATGGAGGGTCCAGATGGCTTCTGAGTTAATTAATTATGATTATCTTAATTAAACAAGATTAGGGCAAATGACTGAATCTGGACCATTCATGCACGCGGGAAGTCAACAAAGTCAAGCCATCCAACGCACGAAATTCAAATGGCACTAATGACCTGAGATTAGGGCTAATCAACTTCAGGTGACCGGAGAGAAGCTCCGGTCATCTTCTCCGGTGGTATCCAAACCCTAAAATACGATTCAGGCAACTAAACAACAAATTAAACACAGCCAAATGATCCTCTAACAACCTAGGTCATGAATCCATGCTCAAACATCATTTAAACCACCAGAATCAAGCAAATCGAAAGAAACAAAATCCACGGGTAAAATTTCAGAGAAGCATAAAATGATCATCCCTTCACCATTTTCAAATCTAAAGACATCCCCATGATCAGCATAACACACACTTTCATTCTATAACAAGAAAAGCAAGCTCTGAGAAAAAATGTTCATAGCCATACCTGAGATGGAGACTCCTGTTTCTGGACTTTCAGAGCCGTTCTTTGGTGCAAGCTTGCTCCACTGACTCCCCTGGTGCTAATGGCAGGCTTGGAATGAGCTTAAACAAGCTATTTTGAGCAATCCACTTCTGGTGTAGCAGAAAATGCAGTTTGTGTATAGGCTGTTTCAGGTCAATGTGAAGGGTGGTTTTGACTCCTTGTGATGTGCTTGACTTGTTGGTGAAGGAAAATGATGTGTTTGATGGCTGGATAAAAGGATTCGAAGAGTTCTGGTTTTGAAGGTGAGGAATGGTGAAGCTTAGTTCATGCTGCTTTCAGGCTTGAATCTTATTGGTTTCTACTCAATGGAGCATGGTGAGATGTTTTGTGAAAATGGTTTGGATGTTTGAAGTCTGTGGAGGCAGATTCGAAGAGTTTTGCACAAGGGAGTGTTTTTGTGTATGTGATGCTATGGTATGTTTTTGCTTGGCTTCTCGATGTGTTTTGCTAGCAGATGGAAAGTATAAACAAATGCAAGTGGCCAGAGGATGTGACATGGCCTGTGGTGATTGGGATGTTTGCTTTTGCCAAAAGTCAACTTTTTGTGTAAGAGAGGTATGGCTTGGTTCTAGGCTAGTACAAGCATGGGGCTGCGCAGCAAGGGTGAGGGGAAAGGCTAGCCAAAGTCAGCATCCAATGTTGCAAGTTGTAGGAAGTGTGATGAGTGGTTTTGCAAGTTGGCACACTTTTGAAACTTCATGGAAAATGCCTTGTTACACAAACCATGGACATGAGAAACTTTGGTCCAATTCTGACTTTTAGGGCCTATGGAATGTTTGTGTAATGGTTTGAAGTGAATTAGAAGTTACAAATGGCATTGGTTCATGGTTTTGCAAAATTCACATTTGGTGCACATCTTGAAAATCAATGATTTTTGCCAACTTTGTCACACCATAACTTTTGATCCAAGAAGAATTAGATCATGTTCTTGTACTTTTTGAAAAGGGAAAGATGTATTCTACAACTTTCATGACCAAAGTTTTTCCATTTGAAGCATTTTTGGATCAAGAATCAAGGCTTGAAAAGTGACCTAAAATGAAGCATTCTTGAAAAGTCAACTATGCCCAAAAAAGTCAACACTTGCAAAAACTCCAAATTCTTGATTTTTGTGAACTTTAACCTTCTTCCATGATCAAATAAAGATCATATACACTCAAAATGATGAAGATCACCCATTGGTTGGGTCATTGGGGGCCTCAGATGCCCTGATTTTACACTGACTTGTCCAGAAAGTCAACTCTTGATCAGATGACTTCCCCATGGAATTTCTTCATGAAAATTGATATTCATACTCCCTATACCATATAGAGACCAATAGAAATAAGAATGACCAAAAAATTTGGAGTTATGGCCTCTGAAACCAAAACCCTAATTTTAGGTCAACTGTGCAGTCAAGCTTGGCTCTGCTTCCATACCAATCCCAGTTCTTGTGATCCTTTTGCATTCTTGACTTTGAGAGGATATGATAAGATACAAGAACACACATGAACCCCTTTTAAGTGATTGGTTGCCTTTGGAGTGGCTCCAGATGCTCTTGGATTGCTCAGATCACAAACCCTAGATGCAGATGACTTAGAATCTATGCAGTGAATCAAAAATGAGATATGAGATGATATGATTGTGTTTATGCATATGAAATGATCACAAGCCATGGTGTGAATGGGTGAGGGCAAATTTGGGGTGTTTACAGCTGCCCCTATTCAAACATGAGTTAGCTGTGCAGGATGTAAGCGACGGCTTAACAGGCGAACAAGATAACTTGTGGTTGAATACCAAAGACAGTCCAAAATTTGCACTCACAGAATGAAGAAGAAAAGGGATATAGATTGTAAGGGAAAATAAAGTATATTGTAGAGTGTGGGCGACGGAGGACGACCGTCGAGCAGAGGACGACTGCTGGGTAAAGAGCAATGACGGGGACGGCCGACATGCTGGGAAGAGGTAAAGCCAAGACGGGGACGGCCGACTGGCTGGGGAAAATAAGATATTATGATGGGGACGGCCATCAAGATAAAACTGTAAAATTCCCTAAGGATTAATGAAACATGACGGGGATGGCCATCAAGTTCATAAAGCAAAGTAACCGACGATGGGGACGGCCATCGGGCTGAAAGAAAAGGAAAAGGGGCCACGACGGGGACGGCCATAGGGTTAAAGAATAAATGAAATAAACAGATGATGGGGTACGGCCATCAAAGGTTAAGGACGATCACCTAGCAGGGTACGGCTGCTCTGTTGGGGAATAAAGGAAAATGATGGGGACGGCCATCAAAGGTGGAGGACGACCACCTGGCAGGGTACGGCTGCCGGAAATATCAACGATGGGGACGGCCATCGGATGAGCATGATGGAGGACGACCATCAAGAGGTGGAGGACGACCACCTAGCAGGGGACGACTGCTCTCAGGGTTTATCATAACACAGGACGAGTGTCAGATAACCAAAATCAACAATGGGGACGGCCATTGGATAAAATGATGAAGGACGATCATCAACGGGTGGAGGACGACCACCTAGCAGGGGACGGCTGCTAAAATCAACGATGGGGACGGCCATCGGATGAGCATGATGGAGGACGACCATCAAGAGGTGGAGGACGACCACCTAGCAGGGTACGGCTGCTCTCAGGGTTTTATCATAACACAGGACGAGTGTTAGATAAAAAGAAAAATTGCTTTGTTGGCGATCTACTGGGGAGTAGTAAACACGTACGAGTGTTTACAACCAAGAAAAGAAAGTATAAGTGTTTAGATGTTTGTGTATAGATTAAAGATGCGGACGAGCATCCCTAAGACTATGATACAGACGAGTATCGGGTAGAAACAAATACTGACACATGTTCAAAGATGATGATACGGACGAGTATCAACTGGTTAACAGAGAACACGGACGAGTGTTGAATCTGAAAGAATTCTTCTGGGGAATGACAGACACAGGCGAGTATCTATATTCAAGAAGACACAAGTGTTTGACACGGTGTATGGATTAAAGATGCGGACGAGCATCCTTAAGACTATGATACGGACGAGTATCATGTAGAAACAAACACTAGACGCAATGTTCTGAGATGATGATACGGACGAGTACCAACTGGTTAACAAAGAACAAAGACTACTGTTGAATCTGTGGGTATATAAGTGGTGTATGCAAAATACGGACGAGTACCTGTATGAGTGAAATAAGTACGAGTGGTGTATAGATGGGTGTTTATCTGCTGGGGAGGGTGACACGGACGAGTGTCAAAGTATAATAATATTAACAAGTACATGGGTTGTAAAAGTATAAGCGACTGCGCTGGGGACATGACACGGACGGGTGTCAGGAAAGTGTATATACAAGTATATGTGAGTGCAAAAATGATGTCTTTGGCTTTCTGCTGGGGTATGACACGGACGGGTGTCAGGAAGTATCTGTAATACGGGTGATATTGTTGTAAAGAGTGTTCAGGCGGCTTACTGGGGAGTGATGACATGGACGGGTGTCAAAAGGTGTATATACTGGTGTTTGTGATTTGAGGCAACTGCTTTTGCTGGGGACTCTGGGGGATTTTTCTGTATATTAAATAATGAACGGTTACTATTCACAAGTGCTCGATTCACAATATAGCTTATGATTATGCCATGCGTTTGATTTTTGCCGTAATGCTCCGTATTAGACGGAATGCTACGCTTTATGGGTGAATATGATGCGAATGCTATGATTATGCAAAAGATGCCAAACCGGGATTTGGATCCCGTTGCTGCGAAGATCTTCGGCCGATTTGCTTGAAATGGACATCCCAGCTGGGGATAAGATTACTGGTAGACCTGGTGAGATGTATCTGCTTGGGGATATAGGTCACTGATTGACATATCATTGTAATATGAGACCCAGCTGGGGTTTGTAGAAGCTTTCGTCACTCTGTTGTGATCCCTTCGCGCGCTGCTCTTCTGGATAGAGGTTGGAGCTCTGTGGGGGAGATGGTTCCCTGACTTCTGCCTTCTGCTGAGGAAGAATAATTGGTACTACAGCTGGGGAATATTGTTGGCCACTCAGCTGGGGAGAGTAAATGAGAGGCAACTCAGCTGGGGAGAAAGAGAGATCACTGAGAGACCTCTGTCGAAGGGGATCCTTGACTCAGCCGGGGATATTGGTGCCTTTTGTGATGCCTAGCAACTCTGATGGAGGTAGGTAGTAAACGGCAACTCCACTGGGGAAGTTATGAGAGGCAACTCAGCTGGGGAGAGAGCATTTTGGGTGCTAGAAACGAGTGTCGTTTTGCCAGCTTGCTGGGATGAGGCCTCATGCCCCAAGTTGCGCTCTGGGTACCTGCAATCCTGAAAAAGATATAGAAACGCACAAGATAATCCCGGGGTACCCTTTACTGGATTCCGTCATAGGAGTTTAGATACTTCTGAGAGTAAGCAAATTTCCTGCAAGCATGTTTTTATTTGAAGATAAACATCTGTATTCTTATGCAATCAGTTTTTTTTTTAAGACATCAGACATTTTTTGCAAACAAAATGTACAAACGAGACATGACTGAAAATCTGATTTTATTAATTCGGGTGCCCTGAATTGGCAAGATACAGTCAAAGGAACATATCCCCTGAAATGAGGGGATTGTTACAAATTGAGAAACAAAAAGTTGGCAGTGTTGATGACGCTTTCAAGGAGCTTCCCCCTCTGCTATGACTCGTATGACAATGACGTTCTTCTCGTCCTGCTTTCTGAAGAAGGCTGATTCTGATTGAAGCTTGATCCTTTAGAGCTTACCGAGTTGTGGATAATACAGACGAATTCAGAATGCAGTTGTTCGCTTATTCCCTTATTTTGCATGGATCGCCCTTTCGGGTTTTCAATCCATCGGGATACCCATTTTTGCCTGAGCTGTCCAATGCGGCTTTTCAACTCAGCGGGTGTACGTTTTTGTTTATTTTCCCTTATTTTTGCCCGAGTCTTTTATTCTGTTTTTGACTCGCCGGGATGCCCTATTTTTGCCTGGACTTACATTCTGTTTTTGTGTCCAACGGGTCATTTTTTATGCGAAGTATTTTTTAACTGCATCTGAATTCACAGGGGACGGGAAATCTTCACCATCCATGGTGCTGAGCATTAGTGCTCCACCAGAGAAAACTTTCTTTACCACGAATGGTCCTTCATAGTTTGGAGTCCACTTGCCCCTGTGGTCTGTATGAGGAGGGAGGATTCTTTTCAGCACAAGATCTCCTACTTGGTACTCTCGGCGCCTGACTTTCTGATCGAAGGCTTTCTTCATTCTTTTCTGATACAATTTCCCATGACAGATTGCAGCCAATCTTTTCTCTTCAATCAGACTCAGTTGTTCATATCGGGACCGGACCCATTCTGCTTCGTTCAGCTTAACATCCATCAATACTCGTAAAGAGGGTAGTTCAACTTCAACAGGTAGGACTGCCTCCATACCATACACAAGCTGATACGGTGTTGCCCCAGTGGATGTTCTGATTGACGTGCGGTACCCATGCAAGGCAAACGGTAGCATTTCATGCCAGTCTTTGTAAGTGACTACCATCTTCTGCACAATCTTCTTGATATTCTTATTAGCTGCCTCAACAGCGCCATTCATCTTTGGCCTGTAAGGAGAAGAATTGTGATGTTGAATCTTGAAGTCCCGGCATAGCTCTGCCATCATTTTGTTGTTTAGATTGGAACCATTATCAGTAATGATTCGCTCGGGAACTCCATATCGACAGATGATATCTTTCTTCAGAAATCTGGCTACCACTTGCCTTGTAACGTTGGCATAGGAAGCTGCTTCAACCCACTTGGTGAAATAGTCAATGGCGACCAGGATGAATCTGTGGCCATTTGAAGCAGTCGGCTCAATCTTGCCAATCATATCAATGCCCCACATAGCAAAGGGCCATGGTGAAGACATGATGTTCAAAGGATTGGGAGGCACATGCACTTTATCTGCGTAGATCTGGCATTTATGGCATTTCCTGGCATAGGCACAACAGTCTGCATCCATTGTGATCCAATAATAGCCTGATCTTAACAACTTCTTAGCCATTGCATGTCCTCCAGCATGGGTACCAAAGGAGCCTTCGTGCACTTCATGCATCAATAGATCTGCTTCTGTCTTGTCAACACATCGGAGGAGTACCATATCAAAGTTCCTTTTATATAAAGACCCATCAGTGTTCAAGAAGAAACTACCAGCAAGCCTTCTCAAAGTCTTCTTATCATTGGAAGATGCCCCAGGTGGGTATGTTTGATCCTCTAAGAAGCACTTAATGTCATGGAACCAAGGCTTATCGTCTTTGACAACATCTGCTGCAAATACATATGCTGGTCTATCAAGTCTCGACACTGAAATCTGAGGTACAAAGTTAGCAGCTTGAACTTTGATCATGGACGAAATGGTAGCCAGAGCATCTGCAAACTGATTCTCGTCCCGAGGGATATACTCAAGCTTGACTGTCGTGAAGAAAGTCAGTAACCTCCTTGTATAATCCCTGTAAGGTATCAGATGGTCCTGGTGGGTGTACCATTTGCCGTTGGTTTGATTGACTACCAAAGCTGAATCTCCGAATACGGTCAATGTCTTGATCCTGAGGTCAATGGCTTCCTCAAGACCCATAATGCAAGCTTCGTATTCAGCTTCGTTGTTAGTGCAGTTGAAAGTGAGTTTTGCCGAGAATGGCATGTGAACTCCTTTAGGTGTAATGAGTACTGCACCAACACCACGACCATTCATGTTAACAGCCCCATCAAACATCATAGTCCATTCTTCCTCCGGGTCAGGCCCTTCAGTGTGAATAGGCTCTTCATGATCTTTTGCTTTAATGAACATGATGTCTTCATCAGGGAAGTCAAATCTCATAGGCTGGTAGTCATCAATGGGTTGCTCAGCAAGATATTCAGATAGTACACTGCCCTTGATGGCTTTCTGAGAGGTGTACTGGATGTCGTATTCTGTAAGAATCATTTGCCATCTTGCAACCCGTCCGGTAAGTGCTGGCTTCTCAAATATGTACTTAACTGGGTCCATCTTTGAGATCAATAAAGTAGTGTGGGTCAACATATACTGTCTTAGTCGGCGAGCAGCCCACGCTAAAGCACAACAAGTTTTCTCGAGCAGTGAATAACGTTGTTCACAGTCGGTAAACTTTTTGCTTAGGTAGTAAATTGCATACTCTTTTCGACCAGACTCGTCATGCTGGCCCAGCACACACCCCATTGACTCTTCTAATACTGTCAAGTACATTATCAGAGGTCTTCCTTCCACTGGAGGCATAAGGATTGGAGGTTCTTGCAGGTACCCTTTGATCTTGTCAAAAGCCTTTTGGCAGTCTTCATTCCACCTGACCGTCTGTTCCTTCCTTAACAGCTTGAACAAAGGTTCACAGGTTGCAGTAAGGTGAGATATGAACCTTGAGATGTAGTTCAATCGACCTAAGAACCCTCGAACTTCCTTTTCAGTTTTCGGTGCAGGCATCTCTTGAATAGCTTTGACTTTATCAGGGTCAACTTCAATCCCTTTCTCGCTTACAATAAAACCCAGCAGCTTACCGGATCGCACCCCGAATGTGCATTTGTTGGGGTTCAACTTCAGTTGGTACTTCCTCAGACGCTTGAACAATTTGAGCAGATTCACCAGATGGTCTTCTTCAGTGAGGGACTTGGCAATCATATCATCCACATAGCATTCTATTTCTTTATGAATCATATCGTGGAATAATGTGACCATAGCCCGTTGATATGTTGCACCAGCATCCTTGAGCCCAAATGGCATTACCTTGTAACAGAACGTGCCCCAGGGTGTGATGAATGTTGTCTTCTCCATGTCTTCAGGTGACATCTTGATCTGATTGTATCCTGAAAATCCGTCCATGAAGGAGAATACCGAGAACTGAGCCGTATTATCCACCAATACATCAATGTGAGGTAATGGGAAATCATCTTTCGGGCTGGCTCTGTTCAAGTCCCGGTAGTCGACACACATCCTTACTTTTCCGTCCTTCTTAGGCACAGGTACTATATTAGCAACCCACAGTGGATAGCTAGTTACAGCAAGGAACCCGGCGTCCCATTGCTTTTGTACCTCTTCTTTGATCTTCATAGCCATGTCTGGGCGGGTACGGCGTAGTTTTTGTTTAACTGGTGGGCATCCTTCTCTCAGAGGCAGCTTGTGCACAACAATATCGGTATCCAACCCTGGCATATCTTGGTAAGACCAAGCAAACACATCTACATACTCTTGAAGCAGGTCAACCAGTTGTCTCTTCACTGAGTTTTGCAGGCAGGCCCCGATTTTAACTTCTTTCATGTCTTCGTCTGTACCAAGATTGATCACTTCAACCTCTTCCTGGTGAGGAGTAATAACCTTTTCCTCTTGTCTCAACAACCTGGCTAGCTCTTCAGGAAGCTCATACTCTTCTTCAACCCCTTCATCAGCTTGATTGATTGGATTGTCAAAGTCATACGAAGTCATAGCCGTGCTGTTGTCGGTGCTGTCTGGAAGGCATCCTCTGCAAGGGTTAAGTTTGTTTATTTTAGTGATTTGATTTTAATCTTGCTTTAGAAAAGTGAAATAAAAGTTGTCATTTTGAAAACACTGCCATTTATTGTTTTTGTACAAAAAGAAAAACGGACAAACAGTGAGCGAAAAAGAAAAAGACTCGTTTGCAAAAAGATGTCTGATATTTCATTGATTAATCTTGTTTGCACAAAAAGTACAGATGGCCCGATTACAAAATGAGTCTTGTCATCTTGGGCAAGATGCAAGACTTTGATGCATGCTATAAAAATACAGGAAATAATAATTACTCTGCATGAGTAACTCTTATAATTTCCTGGGAAGACCAGTTCGAGACACTGCTCCCCGGGATCTTTGGACGAATCTAATTCTCCAGATTGCGCTCCTCTTCCAGCTCGTCTTCCAGACAATTGATGGCATCAGGGGTAAGCATCCCCCCACTCACAAAATTGGGCTCTTTCGCAGCCGCTGCTTGATCTTGTTGAGTTGGTTTGTAACCCAACCCAAATTTGTCCTCCTTCTTCTCCACCGATAACAGTTTGCCCCAGCCTTGGGCGTTTCCTCCCTCAACAACCTTCCGGGCTTGTTGGTATGACGATATTGAAGTACCAGGCACAGCAGATGTTTCATTCACATTCAAGGCTTCAAACCCCTGGCTCATTGTTTCATGGATCTCTCCGTCCATTTCAATGTACTTATAGGTAGCCAGGTGGATGACAAAAATGTCCTCCTCTCCGCAGATTGTAACGATTTGACCCTCCCACTCATATTTTAACTTCTGGTGAAGGGTAGAGGTCACAGCGCCAGCAGCGTGAATCCATGGCCTACCCAATAAACAGCTGTAGGCGGGCTGTATATCCATCACGTAGAAGATAGTTGTAAAGGTCTGCGGGCCAATTGTTATGGGTAACTCAATTTCTCCCAGAACCGATCTCTTTGAACCATCAAAGGCTCTTACCACCAGGTTGCTGGGTCTCAACGCCAATCCGTCATATTCTAACTTCACCAGGGCCTTTTTGGGTAAGACATTGAGGGATGACCCCGTGTCTACCAGCACATGGGAAAGGACAGCACCTTTGCATTCCATGGTTATGTGCAAGGCTTTGTTATGGCTGCGGCCTTCCGTTGTCAAATCAGTATTGGTGAACCCTAGTCCGTGACTAGAATTAACATTTCCCACTACTGCTTCCAGCTGATTGACAGTGATCTCTTCAGGCACGTAAGTTGCGTGCAGGACTTTGAGTAGTGCATTCCGATGGGCTTCGGAGCACATAAGCAATGATAGGATTGAGATCTTGGAAGGCGTCTGATGAAGCTGATCCACTATTTTATAATCACTCTTTTTGATGATTCGCATGAACTCATCAACCTCTTGATCGAATGGTGCCTTCAAAGCTTCCTTAACAGCTTGATCTTCCTGCACAGGGCCCTTCCCTTTTGCCTTGGCAGCAGCTTCTGCTTCGGCTGTGGGTCTCTGAATTTGTGGAGCAAAAAGACGTCCGCTTCGAGTGAAGCCTCCGCCTCCGCCCACATTGTCTACTTGTAGTGCAGGGGTTGATGATTCAAAAGTGATTCTTTGTCCTTCACAGTACAAGTCAGAACCGTAATGCCAGGGGATGGCATTACTGCTTTCATAAGGTACGGGTCCAGGCACCGTGATGGTGACTGGACTGATTGCAGCTGTTGAAGGAACTGTGATAGTCTGTGGATCGTAATAAATTGTGACTGGTGCTCTGATGGGAGCATCACCTTCTGAGTTGTAGGCAGAGTTGCTTTCAGGATCATAGAATATGGTGACAGTTGAGACATCTTCATGATTTGTTGCTGGTGTTGTAGGAGACATTGTCGGGAGGATGGGTGTTGTTGTTGTAGGAGTTTCAAAATGGAGTGGTGCTGGAGTTGTAGAAGGAACATTTGTTGATATCTGGTCAGTTGAGATGACCGATGAAACATTTGCTGATGAAGCCGAAGAATTGTCAGGAACAATGGTTGCTGCAGTTGTAGGAGGTTCTGAAACCGTTGCTGATGAGATTGCTGGATTCGTAGGAAATGATGTGGTGATCTGAAGTTGGCCACTCTGAATAAGACCATCTATGCCATTCCTTAAATTATCGCACCCATTTACTGAGATGTTGCAGTAAGCACACCCCAACTCACACCCTGGGAACATTTGACATTCGAGGAGCTGAGCCTTAATTTCCACCAACGGTGTCCGGATCTGACCCACACTGGTTATTAAATAAGACGGTTTGTCTTCTTCAATAGCGTTAATTCTAGGACCACCGTGGTTCGGCATCGGGTTCTTATTGACATTGGGTGGTGGTGCGAAATTCAGAGCTTTTGAGTCTACCAGGTCTTGTACCTTCATAGGCAGAGCTCTGCACTTTTCTGTACTGTGGCCAGGTGCATTTGAATGAAAAGCACACCTAGCATTGGAGTCATAGTTCCTGGGTAGACTGTTGGGATCTGGAGGTGCCAGCGTCCTTAGCTCAACTAGGTTGAGTTTCAGGAGTTGTGGCAGCAGGGTAGCATATGGCATAGGGATCGGATCGATCACCCTATTAGCTTGAGATGGCCTCTGCTGAAATGGTTTTTGTTGACTGTTGTTGGTGTTGCTGTTGTTGTAATTTCTCGGAGGATACTGATTTTGCTGATGGTATTGAGGTTGCTGCTGATAGTTTTGTTGCGGAGGCTGATAGACTGGTTGAGGATGAGCTGGAGCAGGAATGGTGACTGCTGCTACAGACCTGTGGACATATTGGGGCCTGCCCCTGTTGGCGTGGATGGCATTGGTCTCGCCAGTTCTTCTCGGGCCTGCAAAAGGCTTCCTTGTACTACTGGACGAGCTGGCACCATTGTCTGAGATCTTACCCATCTTCAATAGGCTTTCAATTCTCTCCCCAGCTATGACAACATCTGCAAAGCTAGTGGAAGAGAAAGCAGCCAGCCTGTCAATATAAGTTCCCTGAAGGGTGTTCATAAACATATCTGCCATTTCCCTTTCAGACATAGGTGGCTGAACAGCAGCAGCCAATTGCCTCCATCTCTGGGCATATTCTCGGAAACTTTCCCTCGACGACTGTGACATTCCCATTAGGAGAGTCCTGTTGGGTGCCATGTCTAAGTTATACTGATACTGTCTGATGAAGGCCTCTGCCAGGTCCTTCCAGCATCTGATAGTTGCCCTTGTCAAGTGAGAGTACCATTCTCTTGACGCTCCAGTTAAGCTATCCTCGAAATAGAACATCCAGAGCTTCTCATCCATTGTATAGGCCTTCAGCCTTCCCAGAAATGATTGTAAATGAGTCAGGGGGCATGAAGTCCCGTTGTATTTTTCAAAACAAGGAGGCTTAAACTTATGGGGGATCCTGACCCCGTCTACCAAGCCCATGTCCATGACGTCGAAGCCCAAAGAGTTTTGAGATTCTAAGGACCTCAACTTCTCAGCTATCTCATCCAACCTTCTATCATAAGCTTCCTCCCCAGCACCCATTACTGTGAATTGGTCCTCCTGAGGATCTTCTTGTAGTACCCTGGCTGCAGTGGCTGTCCCTTGAACATTTGCAGGAATGTTGATTTCTGGGTGGAGGTGCGGGCCAAACACAGGGGGGTTAACATGAGGTTGTACCCTTTCATTGTTGCTGGTGCCGGCAGTCCCTATATGTGGATCCTCTTGATTTTGCCTTTCCACCATGGCCCTCAGTCTTTCCTGGTGTCGCTTCCCGGGATTTCCATCCTGGTACAAACGCGAAAGTGGCGCGGAAGAAGAATAGAGTCGCCAGCCAGGCATTTTTATCCCGAAGAAAGGGAATGGTAATGCTGCACAAACCAGAAGAAAAAAAAAGAGGAAGGACACAGGTCCTGCGAACCAAAGAGACTGAGTTCGGGAGTCGGTTACGACCTGGGAAGGTATTAGCACCCAGATCGTCCGCCGTACCCGACGGGATCCACGCTTGCAGAAGAAACTGTTTCAAAGGGTGAGGGTATGAAAACTGCAGCAAAAGAAATGAAAATGAAAAGAAACTGGAACTGAAAAAAAGAACTGAATAAGAAAGCAAAAGAGAAAAATGTAGGGAAAATAAAGATTGTGCTCGAACTTTGTTGGCATCTCAAAATTCTCAACAGTTGGTATTGCAATGCACATTCTCAAAATTAAAAGTAAAAATACGAATTAATTACTTCAAGAAAAACATGTGCATTTCATTAGTTAATATTCAAAATAAACAAGTTTCATGCAAGCATACAAATGTTCGAACCAACATAAAAAGCTACAGATGAAAATGCAATAAAGAAACTAAGCAATGCCATTGTTGAGGAGACTTGACTCCGTCTGGACTTGTCGACCTTGAATACTTTCAGTAGTCAGCATCTTTTTCCTGATGAAATTTGCAGTCTTCAATCAAATGACCACGTGTCAGCACCATACTTCATTCCCAATTATTCGGACCTGAAGCTTTCAACGTTCAAACATTGACACGAGACATCTGAAGAAAAGTAACACTGAGAGAAGTTGTCACATAAGTTGACACCTAAGGTTGCTCGGAAAGACCTGACGATCTTCTGCCTACGTATCTCCATTGACCAAAGACCAATGAAGAATCAGAGCGACGTAGTTCCCCTCAATTGGGATCAAAATGAGGTACACAACCGCTCTTCCGAATCAAACTGAGAATCACCTTCACATATATCTTCAACAAATTCCTCCATAACATGAGCTGACGAACCCACATGACCAAACGGAGACTTGTTAACTTGAATGCCTTGAGGTGTCACTGAAATCAACCCGGACTCAATCAAATCCTGGACCTTATCCCTGAGAGGCTTGCATTCTTCAGCTGAATGCCCTGGTGCGTTGCCATGGAATCCACATTGAACATTGGGATCAAAACTTGGTGGATATGGAAAAGGCACTGGACCCGGCTTCTTCGGCACTATCAATCCACTATCGATCAGGCATGGAAGTATCTGACTGTATGGTACTGGCAATGGATCAAAATACCTCTTGGATCTCTTAGTGTAGTAACAACGCCTTTGCGGAGTATGCTTCTGTTGGCATGGTATTTGTTGGTACTGAGGAGGTTCACTGTTAACTGAAATCTGACATACGGATTCAGAAGGTTGCTGACTCTGAGCAGCTGAAATGCATGGGTAATGTGGATAAGTCGATGGAGTTAAAGGATCTTCCCAGATTGCCTCAATCACATCCTTATCTTGGGAACTGACAAAAGATTCATTCTCTTCAGCTGAGCTATCTGACATGCCTTGGATCTTTCCCATCTTGATAAAACTCTCAATGCGTTCTCCAACTATCACCAAGTCCGAGAAACTCGAAGTTCCAGTGCCACTCAACCTCTCCAAGTACGGCCCCTGTAAGGTCTCTATGAAAAGATCAACCAATTCTCTGTCCAATAGCGGGGGTTGCACTCGAGCAGCTACTTCTCTCCACCTCTGGGCATACTCTCTGGAAGATTCACCATCTCTTTGGGATAAAACTTGCAAATCCATGCGACTAAGAGCCCTGTCAAGACTGTAGTCATACTGCTTCACAAATGCATTGGCTAGGTCTGACCATGACTGAATACGACTGCTCTCTAACTGCATATACCAATTCGACGATGCCTCACTCAGACTGTATTGGAAACAATGGATCATCAATTTGTCATTATGCTCATGTGAGGCCATCCTTCTGCAAAACCTCACCAAATGCTGCCTTGGACAACTATCCCCTTTGTACTTTTCAAACTTCGGTACTTTGAATTTTGGAGGTATTTCCAGGCCATGCACCAGACACATGCTTGCAGCACTTAGATCCGTGACATTACGACTTTGAAGGGCTTTGATCTCTTCCTCCAACACACGGAATCTCTCCTCGCTCTCCATAACTCGTGGATCTTGGATTCTCACTACAGGGATTGCCTCTTGAGGATCTGGCATAGTGAAAGCGAAACTGTGATAATCTGCAGCATCGACAGAAGAAGAATGTCCACTTCGGGCGACCTGGCGCTCTTGAACATCTGGATTCCCAACAGGGGTCTGTACAGGCTGAGCTTGAGCGGAATTACGGTCATCCTGCCTTGCCAAAGTCATCATAGCCTCTATAAGTTGGTCCCACTGATCTTTTGTCAACCCAACACTTGCAGACTGGCTTTGCTCTCCAGGGTCCATGATCTTCTCAAAAGTTGCTTCAAGTCTGATACAAGAATTGGAGTCTCAACTGTAGATGGTGAACAAATAACGGATGAGCCCTGCCTGCTGAACAGAAATGCAATGCAAATGCTATGAGATGCCATGTTCAGTTATTTCCAAAGAATCTATCTACTTCAATCCACATTATGATACAAAAATCCAACAACAATTATTCAGGTATGGGATTCTCGGAAATAACTGAACATGTATGCTAAAATGCCATGATGGCATGTATGCAACTGGCAAGTGATCGGGAACTGGTGTCTGTCTGGATACGAAACACTGAGTTGAGAACCGAGCAACTGATAATATATGTCCTCTGAATAATAACCCTCTGATAAGAACTCAAAACCAAGGATCAAGAACTCCAGGATTATAATAACCGGACCAAAACATAAGATCACTCTGATGATGAAGGGTATGTTGAGGTCAAGGGTTCCTGCAAACCTGTAAACCCCTCCCAATCTCACGGGTAAGCTCCGGGTCAGACATCACGGACTCTCAAAGCCGAATAGCAATAATACTTTCACCATTTCCGAGAAATGGCTCATGACCAAATCAGGGAATCGGTTAGGCATTATGTACTACGCAGGGAGGCCTCAGTTGAGTCCGGGAAAAACAAGCATCCCTTATAGGTTCCCAGCTTCAAGCGCTGAAATCAAGAAACAATAGTACATTCAGCCCGTAGGATACAGTACTAATGTCATATGACCAGATGCTTTAACTGAGTTCTTATAAGAGAACCAGGCCATCCTATGCGAGTTCCCAGTGGACCCTCGGGTGCAAATGGGTTTGCCACAAAATGTGGTCTGCCACTGTCACCACTGGAGAAGGTTGTTTCCACAAAGGTTCTCAATGATCGGTCCCCAGCTGCACATAACTGTCAGGGTTATGTAATGAGAGAGGAAGATCCCCAAATCAAGACATTTCCAAGACAATCGCAACCTGGGTGTGGAACTCACTACTACCCCCATGACAAGATCTCATGAGGCCAAAGTGGAACCACTCTAAGTCCTATGGTGCACTCGAGCCGGGTACTTGGCTCATATCTCTCAAGAACCAGTAACTCCCATCCCACCAAAGGAAACCAGTCCAGACAGTCCAGTATGATATATGATGCAGAAAATAAATACTGAAAACTGTAAATAAAGCTGTAAATAAAGCTGTAAATAAAGCAGTAAACAAACAGCAATATAATACAACAAGCCACGACAAACAAAACATCACCCAATGAAACAGAAACAAACAAGCGCTAGGAGAGACTCACAGGGGAACCAGAGATTCTGGGTTCGATCCCCAGCAGAGTCGCCAGCTGTCGCTTCCCGGGATTTCCATCCTGGTACAAACGCGAAAGTGGCGCGGAAGAAGAATAGAGTCGCCAGCCAGGCATTTTTATCCCGAAGAAAGGGAATGGTAATGCTGCACAAACCAGAAGAAAAAAAAAGAGGAAGGACACAGGTCCTGCGAACCAAAGAGACTGAGTTCGGGAGTCGGTTACGACCTGGGAAGGTATTAGCACCCAGATCGTCCGCCGTACCCGACGGGATCCACGCTTGCAGAAGAAACTGTTTCAAAGGGTGAGGGTATGAAAACTGCAGCAAAAGAAATGAAAATGAAAAGAAACTGGAACTGAAAAAAAGAACTGAATAAGAAAGCAAAAGAGAAAAATGTAGGGAAAATAAAGATTGTGCTCGAACGGGCCCTACCCCGCTGCCTACGTACCTCATCGGGATAATGAGGATCAGAGACGCCGTAGTTCCCCTAACTAGGGGTACTAAAAGGAAATTGCTTGTGAATTAAGGCTTGAACTGCCTATGCCATTGCTCAGGTGTTGCAGACTCGGACGACGAGTGCGTAACCGTCTTGCAAAATGACAAGTAGGAGCAAGTTCGCGTACGGAGCGAAGGAGATGAGAAAAGAATTCCCGAGGGAAAGACGCTTATTGTTTGTTTTGTGTTTTTTAGAAGCTTTTATGAGTGTGTCACAAGGAAGTGAACTCAAACTCTCACCAATGGAATGTGCACTTGTCACTACATTCCAAGATGGAATAATAGAACAAGCACACTCAAGTAAGGAGAAGATCCCCAAAACTTGAACCCAAAGATTAGGGCTTAGGCTCACTAACTTGCTTAATTATTAAGTGTTTTTTTTGGTTATTTACATGAAGAAGTGTTTTTTATGCTTTTCTTTATGAAGAAGATACCTTGATCAGACTTGTGCATCACAAGGTAAACATGTACTATCCCAAGATGGGAAGACTACAAGCATACCTCATGGAATAAGGCTATGGATCAATGCATCACTTCACATTTATTAAAGTGTTTTCTTTTTAAGAGTTATGAGATGAGAAGAGAAGAAGAACCAAAAGATCTCAAAGGAAAAATTCTAAAGGGGGACTAAAATAATCCTAAGTATTCACATGCATGGAAGTCCTAAGAGTTAGTGAGGTTTCTACCCTAATGAAGAAGGAAGAAGATAGAAAAAGAGAAGAGGAAACTAGAAAGGGGAAAGAGAACCACATGATGGCACAAAGCACATCAAACACCACAAAGAAAAAACAAAGCAAAAGAGGAAAGATGAAAAGTTGAAATGTGGATAAACATCCACACTTCTCTTACCATGAGCCCCTGAAATGTTAGCAAAAATCCAGCAAATTGACCAACACAATCATGGAATTAATCATGCTCAAAGGTTCTTGTAAACAAGAAACAAACAACATGCCAAGCATTGCAAATACACGACTTACGCGTCGAAAACATGAAAACATACATCAACCAGCAAGCAAATCACCCTAAAATATCATGCTTAATGATCATGTAATGATCCAAGGCAATTAGAACAAGCAAAGGGATCAAACAAGCTCAAAACAACACTAAAAAACCATTCTGCTTCAGTGTTAACCGGTTAACCAAATGCGTTAACCGGTTAACCAGCTCAAACCTGCACAAAATACGCATGAAACAGGTGCGTTAACCGGTTAACCATATACGTTAACCGGTTAACACTGATAAAACAGCAACAAATCCTGCAGAAAACAGCATCTCAAAACAGCTTATCCAAATAAGCTTGCACCAGACCAACAATCAATTACACATGGAAAATTAGATCAATTCACATTAATCCATATCATTAAGCTCATGAACAATAACATTCGGATCCGGATACAAATCAAACAATCAATTCATGCAACACAATCAAATACACAAACACATGGTGGATCTAAAGCACAAGCATGCAAATAAACTAAAAACAGAGCTAGATCTGAAATTAACCAACCTACAAAGCTGAGGTATGCTTTGGTAATTGTTGATTGAGCTGAAAACAGTAGATCTCGCGCAAAACTTTGAAGATCCGATGCTAAGCTCCACACTCCATGCAAAATAAATGCAAGAACAAGCTCTTGATGCAGAATTTTGGATCCAAAAGCACTTCTAGATCTCAAACCAGATCTGAATCTCCAATAAAACCAACAAAGAGATGCAAAGAAGCTATGAAAGGAGGTTTAGTTCCAAGATCTACACACCTCAAGGCAAGGTTGTGTGATCTTCAAAGAGGAACTTTGAGTGATTTGGAAAATTGGGAGAGAAAAGTGAGAGAATTGTGAGTGAGAGGAATGAAAATTCAGAAATGAGAGTGAAAAATGAGTGAGAGCCACTTTGGTTTGGAGGGGAATGGAATAAATATGGTTTAGGTTTGGGGCCCAAAATTTTGGTTTGGGATCCAAAAATATGGCTTGGCATTAGCTTAGAAAGTGATTTGGATTTAGGGTTGGAATGAGGCTTGGATAAATGCTCTAGATCCTTCTCCCAAATTCAAATTTAATTCAAATGAATAAAAATCAGAAAATTGGAAAATGGAGCCAAAACACACATGCTGAAATTGCTGCTGGAAATTCAAATTTCGCAGCTGTTAACCGGTTAACCATATGCGTTAACCGGTTAACGCATGGAAAATTTGAATTTCCCTCCCTTTGGTGGGAACCTTCAAAGATAGACCTGCACCAACCGTTTCAAGCAAATTTTGATCCATCTTCTCTTTCTAGGGCTCTGAACATGATACCAAGCTCGTGCAAAATGATCCTGTGAGATTCTTGCTAGATCACCATGCTCTTGATTTTGACTTGCAGGTTCGGATTTTCCCAGATGACCGATCATATGCCTTATGCTGGAACATGTGAGTGTTATGCTTTATTTTTCTATGCTAAATGATAAGGATATGGTATGCTCATGATGATTATGATATGATAACGATGCTAAACAAGAAGAGGGCAAATTTGGGGTGTTACACCTGGCTCTGAGCCATGTTGTTCATCACTTCCATGAACTGCGTCATCTGCGTTCTCATTTCTAATCTTTCGTTTGCCATTTGATTTCTAACCTCTGCAAGGTCCTGCTGTACCTGATCCATTTGAATTCCCGGAAGGTTGTTTCGGGTTGGATAACGGTGCGGACGGTTGAGGGGAAATACCCGGCGCCTAGCAATAGTTCCTGAACATCACAACAGAGTTAGCAACAATAAACAAAAACCTACAAAACAAACAAATGGTTAGCATGCAATGCAGTATGCCTATTTGTTCTCAAGGTATCCGGCTTGGCATCCAGTTTTGACCCTTCCAGACCCTTGAATATGCTGTTTGATGCCGCTTCCGAAGTAAACTCAGATGGAACTAACACATATATTACAAAAGCAAAATGGTACATAGTTCGTTTACCAATACAAGCCCTCTGAGGGGTCAAAATACATCACAAGAAAGAAAAATAAAAGTACATGGAATGGAAGCAACAACAAATAAATGGTCAAACACCAAGACCAAACTCATCCTCACGAACTTCCTTGAGAAGTGCTTCGGTCACAGGATCAGCCGGACGCTCCGTGAGATTCCTGATGAGGAGATTCCGGGTGGTAACAGCTGCTGTTAGCTTCTTGTGCTGAGTTTGTTCTTTGGACCTCTTCACCCCTGCTTTGATCTTCAGCTCTGATATCTCCCTCTGGGCTGCTGCCAGGGCTTCTTGCTGTTCTTTTGCACTAGCTTCCAGTTGCTCCATCTTGTCTTGAACTCTCTTGTCCTCCAGAGTACGGGCTTCGGTGATCCTGACCCACCGAGCTTGACTCTCCTTCAAATACAAGTCTGTCCTCGCTCTCTGGAGTTGGGCTTCTTTGCAAGCATTCTTCAGAATTTGTTCTCCAGCTTTAGACTTTTTGATATAATCCCCGGACTTCTCAATCTTAACCAGATGCTCCACTCTCAACTTCTCCAATCTCTCAACCTCCCTCATACCATCACTCCTCTCCCGGAGGGTCTTCTGCAAAGCTTGAGTTAACTTCTCATTCCTTTCTTTCAAGCTCTCAAACTCTTCCAAACTGATAGTGGCAGGTGGTGCTGATGATGATTCAGGCATATCTTCTATAGTGAAGGGCATCCCAGAGAATTGGGCCCTGGCACGGGACCATTCGTAATATTGTGCTGATGCCACATTATTACACTTCCCCAGAATGGTCACTCCCTTGATTTGAACATTATCCCAGGCCCAGGCAGCCTGCCTAACAACAGTCAAATTAATCTTGTTTTCACAATAAAGAGTCTCCACCAAGTCCTGTGCCTTAGGATTATGGACCAGTGCATAGCCCAGTTGCCTTCTGAATAGCAGAGGGTTGTAATTAATACTACCCTTAACTCCTATTAGGGGCACATTGGGAAAATTCCCACAGCTGGTGATGATATCCCTGCCCTTGGTGCATTGAGTGCACCATCTGATATCTGCTGAAGTTAGAGCAGTGAGTCTCTTAGCCCAGTTGCTCTGCTGATGAGGGTTCAGAAATGCATCTGTCCTGGGCAAATGCCTGAGAAGCCAAGTGTGGAACAATGGAGCACAACACCTCACTAATCTTCCCCTCTGCTTTTCATTCCTCTGATGCACTGAATAATAGAGATCCCCCAATAAAGCGGGCACTGGGTTCTGCAGGATGAAAAGATGGATTGCATTCTTGCTAATGAATCGAGGCTCATCTGCAAACAATACAATTCCATATATACTCAGGGCCAGCAATGCACAGACAGCTTTCCACTCTCCCAAAGAAGCTTTCAGGGTAGCTTGAGAGATCAGGAAATCCAGATGAAAACCAGGGATTCCAGCTTTAGAGGTCATATGCTGCTCAATCAAAACAGGTTCCAGATGCAAAGCTTTTGCTACTTCTCCATTAGCAGGAAAGACCATCTCAGGGTTGAAAGGGATTCCACCCCTGATAGGCATACCAACTAATGAAGAGTACTCTTCCAAAAGAGGGCCTAGCTGAAAGTCTTGGAAAGTGAAACACCTCAGTGGGGGATCATAAAACTGAATGCAAGTGTGGATGAGGCTCCTCTGTGATGGATCCAGATCCATAACCATGTCAAGTATATCTCCATAGATTTCCCTGAACAATGGTATGTGATCTGGAGTGATCAGGGTTTGAATCCTCCTGATGTCTGATAATTCTGGCTGGAAGAAGTGATAGGTGATATTGCTCTTTTTAGGAGCCATGATGCTGAGACTGAGCAAAGACAAGTGATGATGATAATACTGAAGAAATGGGCCACTGATTGGCTGATGCTGGTGATAACTGAAGCAGATGCTGGTGAAGATAGGTCAGTACTGAAGATGGGGTCAAAACCAAAACCAAATGAAGATGGATACCCTGAAACACAAATAAGCAAATGTCAATATGATGCAATGATTATGTATGCAAATGAAATGCAAGGGTCTGTGACTGAGCTGGATCTGATCAAAATTCCCTGATATAGGTCCAAGTGTGTTCAAGAATTCCAGATGGAGGTCTTCAAATCCAGTAACTAAGGTGGGGGGACTCAAATAAAGAGTCACATGTCCAGGGTTTAGAATCACAAGAACTGTCCCAAAATGAAGTACTCTTAAACAATCAAAGTAACAGGGTATTCTGAGGTCAAGGTACCTGCAAACCTGTAAACAGCCCGACCCCCCTCACAGGTGGTGTTCTAAAACAAGGATCCTCAGACTTGGATCAGTTATGAGAAGTGTAAACACTTCTAACCCGGAGGTACAGTGCTTACAACAACCATAACAATTCCTCCTCTAATTCACCTCAGTTTCTGAAGGTCAATACTAAAAGGTCATCCAGACTTAGCAGGCTTCCCAGATAGCCCTAGCATTGCAGGAAATCTGCAACACAGAGTTCTCAAGAAGAAACCCATATCTGAACCGTGTTTCATATTCCCGCACCAGACCGAAATGGAATGGGAAAGAATATGATTCACTCTAGCCTAGGTGTCACTCAGGTCCCAGGTATAGGACCTTAACTCTCAATGGAACACCCACCCACCAAAATAAAAAACCAGATCCAGCCAGCAGCATGACAGTATGATATATACAAAAAGCAATAAAGAAAGCAGTAAAGCAACTGTACATAAAGCAAAATAAGTACAAATATACAAGCACAAATAAACACATAACACCCCAGTAAACACAAACCAAACAAGCGCTAGGAGGAACCCACAAAAAGAACCAGAAGCCCTGGTTGCAGAAGACCTTCCCCAGCAGAGTCGCCAAGCTGTCGCTCCCGATAAATGGAGCTAAGTCCAGATAAAGGTACAGACGCGAACGGTCGGCGAAGGGAACAGTGAGAACACACAGCCGTGAACTCACTGGAGATGAATAGAGTCGCCAGCTAGGCATTTTTATCCCGGAGGAAAGGTAATGCTGCATAGACCTAGAAAAAGATGGATAAGACGGTTGCGAACCAGAGAGACTGAGAAAGGGGGTTGGTTACAACCTGGGAAGGTATTAGCACCCAGATTGTCCGCCGTACTCGACGGGATCCACGCTTAAAAGATTTGTGTTTTAAAGGGGTAGTGTCAGTGCAATTTGTGTATAAAATAGCTGGAAAAGAATGTACAGGTGTCAGTGTAAGAAAAGTGTGAAGTGCATAGGTGAAGTGTCAGTGTAAGAAGTGAATGGAATGCTCAAGATCATGAGGCTTAAAGAATAAAGCTAGAAAGAGGGGGAATATACAGAGACTTTTGTTCGATAACTGTTGAGTTATGCCTACGTATCCTCTCGTGCAATGAGGAAGTCAGAACACCGTAGTTCGACCCAAAGAGACTGAAAGAAATGACTGGTGAACTGCTTGCTTGTCAATGCTCAAGTGTATGACCTGTCTGGCTCAGGTGCAAACTGTCTTGCATTAGACGGAAGAAGCAAGTTCTCGTTTGTGAGTGAATGAGATGAGAAAAGAATCCCGGAGGAGACGATTGTTGTTTGTTTTTGTATTTTCAGTCTTTTATTGCTTTTGAAAGTTTGTCATAAGTTAATGAGCTTAAGCCTAAACCAATGGATTTAGTAAACTCATCACATCTTCCCTCTGATTAGGGGTAATGAGAACACCTTAAGTGTGAAGTCAGATTCTCACACTTAATCACCTTTGATGCAGGATTAAGATCATTAACCTACTTGTGGTTATTTAGATGTTTTTGGTGTTTTTGTTTAGTGTTAAGTAATGAGATTAAGCCATAATCAGGGATTAAACAGACTCATTACACCATCCTAATAGAAGGATAATAGATGAGAATGTTTAAGCTGAGGAAAGCTCCTTAACTTAATCCACGATTAGGGATTAAACTCATGACAAAACAAGGCCTTTATTAAGTGGATTTTAGTTAATGATGAGGTGATGAAGTGATTTTTAGGGTTTGTAAGACAACTTGAGGGGGACTTGTCCATTAACACTAGGGTTAGTCCTTCTTAACCAATTAAGGAAGAATTAGAACCCTAATGCAAGGCCCAAGTTACAAGTGTGATGTCTTGATGGTTATTAGATGGATTGATTAAAGGAGTTAAACACATTAAGGGTTTAACACTTAGGATTAAAGTTATACACTCCACCCTAAGATAAGGCTGCAGGCATAAACTTAATCACAAAGTCTTAAAGCCTTTAGGGTTTAGTCCCTGATTATGAGATGAGAAGAGAAGACTCAAAAGAGACACAAAGGTAAAACTAAGAGGGGAGACTAATCAAAACCCTAATCATTGTCATGCTTGGTTGTTCCTAAGGTTTGTGAGGTTTTCAAGAGAAGTCTTCAATGGAACCACCAGGAAGCAGATGAAAGGATCAAGAGAAGCAAAGTAACTTGCTTCATTCAAGAAGTCAAGTCACTTGAAGAAAGAAGGTGGGAAGAAGGAGAATGAGCAAGCTCAAACTCAAACACATATAAAAATTTAGCATGGATGCAATAGAGATGAAAAGAAAAGTCATGAGAAGTGAAGGCAAATTCACTTCTCAGCATCACTTACCACCTGAAAAGTTAGTGAGAAAGATGCAATGCAATGCAAGATGAGATGAAATGACATGATGAGAAACAAAACCAGAAGCATACACATGATGCAAATGATGCTATGAGATGCTACAAACATGAGGCAGCACATGGAAATGGTCATACAAGTTCATGGATGCAAATGGTGCAAGTTAAGAAGCATGAACATACATGAAAAGTTATGAAGTGCACATGGCATACAACATGGCAAATACATGATGCAATGATCAAAAATGCTTTCAATATGTCTTATGATGTCAAATGAAACAAATGGATGCTTGAAATGTCATGACAAGTCATGTTATGCAAGAGAATGTAAGAGGTATGCAAATGAAAGCCCAAATTAGGGTTTATGAACCAAACATCAAACAAAAACCAAAGACAGAAGCAAACCCTAAGATAAAAATGAAAAATTCCATTCAAAGGACCCCTAATCTTATACTAACCCAATGCCCAAAGGAGAGGTCTCAACTCTTAACCAATCTCAAGTTATGATTTTTACAAGTTATTAGGGTTTTTAGGGTTCCTAAACAAAAGAAATGCCAAACAAATTGAAAATGAGGAATCAAAACATGGCCATTTAATCCTAGAAACTACATGCTAAACACATTGCAATGCAAGAAGAATCAATGTCCAACTCTTCATAGATAGGCAGAAATGATTTTTTGAACTTAGGATCAAAATAATGCACAAAAATGATTTTTATTTAATGAAAAATTCTCAAAATGCATCAAGATCAAAAAAGAAATTTGGTTTGAAGGTTGGACAATGTTTCTAAATGTCTTAGAACATTTCATGAATTTTTTGGTGATTTTTAAATACTTAAAAGTATTTTTAATAAATTAATTTCCATTAATCAATTAAAAATAATCTTTTAAATATTTAAAAATACTTTTTTAATGATAAAAATAAAAACAAAAATATTTTTGTGTCATAAAAATTATTAAAACCCATGAGAAAAAGTTTCATAATTTTTAGACATTTTTTACTATTTTTAATAAATTGTGCAAGTTAAATGAAAAAGAAATGAAAATAAATTAAAATAAAAGGAAAGTCAAACAAATGGAGGGCAGGGATTGAATCTGGGTTTGAATGTGTTGACTGGCGCGTGAATGGAGGGTCCAGATGGCTTCTGAGTTAATTAATTATGATTATCTTAATTAAACAAGATTAGGGCAAATGACTGAATCTGGACCATTCATGCACGCGGGAAGTCAACAAAGTCAAGCCATCCAACGCACGAAATTCAAATGGCACTAATGACCTGAGATTAGGGCTAATCAACTTCAGGTGACCGGAGAGAAGCTCCGGTCATCTTCTCCGGTGGTATCCAAACCCTAAAATACGATTCAGGCAACTAAACAACAAATTAAACACAGCCAAATGATCCTCTAACAACCTAGGTCATGAATCCATGATCAAACATCATTTAAACCACCAGAATCAAGCAAATCGAAAGAAACAAAATCCACGGGTAAAATTTCAGAGAAGCATAAAATGATCATCCCTTCACCATTTTCAAATCTAAAGACATCCCCATGATCAGCATAACACACACTTTCATTCTATAACAAGAAAAGCAAGCTCTGAGAAAAAATGTTCATAGCCATACCTGAGATGGAGACTCCTGTTTCTGGACTTTCAGAGCCGTTCTTTGGTGCAAGCTTGCTCCACTGACTCCCCTGGTGCTAATGGCAGGCTTGGAATGAGCTTAAACAAGCTATTTTGAGCAATCCACTTCTGGTGTAGCAGAAAATGCAGTTTGTGTATAGGCTGTTTCAGGTCAATGTGAAGGGTGGTTTTGACTCCTTGTGATGTGCTTGACTTGTTGGTGAAGGAAAATGATGTGTTTGATGGCTGGATAAAAGGATTCGAAGAGTTCTGGTTTTGAAGGTGAGGAATGGTGAAGCTTAGTTCATGCTGCTTTCAGGCTTGAATCTTATTGGTTTCTACTCAATGGAGCATGGTGAGATGTTTTGTGAAAATGGTTTGGATGTTTGAAGTCTGTGGAGGCAGATTCGAAGAGTTTTGCACAAGGGAGTGTTTTTGTGTATGTGATGCTATGGTCTGTTTTTCCTTGGCTTCTCGATGTGTTTTGCTAGCAGATGGAAAGTATAAACAAATGCAAGTGGCCAGAGGATGTGACATGGCCTGTGGTGATTGGGATGTTTGCTTTTGCCAAAAGTCAACTTTTTGTGTAAGAGAGGTATGGCTTGGTTCTAGGCTAGTACAAGCATGGGGCTGCGCAGCAAGGGTGAGGGGAAAGGCTAGCCAAAGTCAGCATCCAATGTTGCAAGTTGTAGGAAGTGTGATGAGTGGTTTTGCAAGTTGGCACACTTTTGAAACTTCATGGAAAATGCCTTGTTACACAAACCATGGACATGAGAAACTTTGGTCCAATTCTGACTTTTAGGGCCTATGGAATGTTTGTGTAATGGTTTGAAGTGAATTAGAAGTTACAAATGGCATTGGTTCATGGTTTTGCAAAATTCACATTTGGTGCACATCTTGAAAATCAATGATTTTTGCCAACTTTGTCACACCATAACTTTTGATCCAAGAAGAATTAGATCATGTTCTTGTACTTTTTGAAAAGGGAAAGATGTATTCTACAACTTTGATGACCAAAGTTTTTCCATTTGAAGCATTTTTGGATCAAGAATCAAGGCTTGAAAAGTGACCTAAAATGAAGCATTCTTGAAAAGTCAACTATGCCCAAAAAAGTCAACACTTGCAAAAACTCCAAATTCTTGATTTTTGTGAACTTCAACCTTCTTCCATGATCAAATAAAGATCATATACACTCAAAATGATGAATATCACCCATTGGTTGGGTCATTGGGGGCCTCAGATGCCCTGATTTTACACTGACTTGTCCAGAAAGTCAACTCTTGATCAGATGACTTCCCCATGGAATTTCTTCATGAAAATTGATATTCATACTCCCTATACCATATAGAGACCAATAGAAATAAGAATGACCAAAAAATTTGGAGTTATGGCCTCTGAAACCAAAACCCTAATTTTAGGTCAACTGTGCAGTCAAGCTTGGCTCTGCTTCCATACCAATCCCAGTTCTTGTGATCCTTTTGCATTCTTGACTTTGAGAGGATATGATAAGATACAAGAACACACATGAACCCCTTTGAAGTGATTGGTTGCCTTTGGAGTGGCTCCAGATGCTCTTGGATTGCTCAGATCACAAACCCTAGATGCAGATGACTTAGAATCTATGCAGTGAATCAAAAATGAGATATGAGATGATATGATTGTGTTTATGCATATGAAATGATCACAAGCCATGGTGTGAATGGGTGAGGGCAAATTTGGGGTGTTTACAATCTCCCTACAGATGCGCCTTGTTCTGTTTTTATCCATCATTAATTAATTCCAGATAACTCTCCTTAAATATCTCTGATCTGTTAATCAATAATTAATTCTGGTAGCAGGTCTGAGATGTCTCAACATCTGTTGGGACATCCTGAAAAACTGAACTTAAGTTATTTACACAATGTTCCAACATCTGATGAGACATCCTGAACTAAGTTCACATACTCTGTTTGATAATGTCCCAACATCTGATAGGACATTCTGAACTGAATTTAACATTTCTTGTTTGGTCAAAAATTCTGCCAATTCTTAAACATCTACAAACTCCCCCTTTGGCTAATTTTTGGCTAACATCTTTTCTGGTTTTCAGAGTGCAGCAGAAGTTCTTTTTATCAGAGTATATCATTACTTTTCTGTTGATTCTTATTTGAGATTACTCCCCCTCAAACATATATGTATCCAGTCTTGTTTCAACAGAAATATTCATCAATACACACTTATTCAGTTCAGGCAGAAACAAACAGATTTTTCATTTATAATTAAACAGCAGTACAATTTGTTGTTGTTGTTCTCCCCCTTGTTAGTCACAAAATTTGGGGCCAAAGACACTATTATCCAGAAATACAAAGCAGTGTTGTCATTACAATTTCCTCACCTACAAAGATCACTCAGATTCATCACTCTCAGTTGCTTCCTCATCTTCTGTTTCAGCTTCACTTGCTTCATCAGATTCACTGTCTTCATCAGAGGCATTGTGTTCATTAGAGGCAGCTTTCTGGTCTTCTTCACTCTCCAACCTTTGAATGATTTCTTCAAGCTTCTGCTTTCTAGCTTCAAGCTCTTTGCAGGTGCTTTTGAGTTGAGTAATTAAAGCCTTCTTGGAGATTGGAGTCTTAGCAGTGGAGGATCCTGCAGATGTCCCAGAAGGGGCTTCAACATCTGCAGCATGATGACTGAGAAATAACTTGTAGTGAAAAGCCAAGGGGCTTTCTCTTTTGCAGGCTGTGTCCTTCTCAGTTAAAATCCCAGGATATTGGCTTAATATTATACCACATAGCAATGAAGGAAAAGCTATTGGTAGTTTTGTTGCAGAGGAGCTGGCATGCTTCATGGTTTGATCAAAAATAAAAGCTCCATAGTCCATCTTGGTTTGAGTGCCCACAGCATAGATGAATCTGGCCAGACCAGTTGAGATTGAAGAGGTGTGGTTGGTAGGCACCCAGTTAGCTGTACCAATCCTGTTCAACATGGCATACTTTCTGGTAAGCATGCTCACTGAGAGCTTTCCCTTCACAGGCCATGCCTTGACCTGGTTTGCTGTGATCACTTTACAGACTTGATTATCTGTTTTACCTAGCTCATTTGGTCCATCTGTTTCTCTTCCTAGGTACTCATTTATGATTTGGGGGGAAAACTCTACACATTTACCTCTAACAAAAACTTTTTGAAACTCAGAGGACTTACCATTTGAACAATCCTCCTGGAGATTAACAATGAACTCTTTGACAAGAAGTTCATAGCAGGGAGAGAGGTCTGAGACTGTCTTGAACAGTCCTGCAGCAGAGATGAGGTCAATCAGTTCTGTGCACTCAAGTGCATTGCTACTCAGTTCTCTTTCCAGGGCAACCCTTCTTTGGTACACATATTTCCACCTGTTGACACTGGAGACATGATGGAATGATATGTTGTCCAAGGGAGCTTCTGGAACAGCAGTTGAAGCTCTGGAAGGTGCTGGTCTCTTCTTGGGAGGAGATGTTGGGACATCTGATTCAACATCTGAATCTGATGGTGTGGCAGCTTTCCTTTTCTGAGTTTGGACTTTACTCCATTGTTTTGATGGCCCAAAGGTGACTTTAGCTTTGCCTTTCTTTGGAGAGGCTTTCTTCTGCTCAGGAATTGCTGCTTCAGCTTGCATCTTGCCTTTCCTGGACCTTAGCCTTTTGGCTATGCTTGGTTTAACAGATGCTATAATTTCTGCATCAGAGTCCTGCTCCAGATTAACCACTGGAGGAGATTGAGCAGTCTCTTCTTCAGTTCTTTGATCAGCAGGGATTTGATCTTCATTTGATGCTTTGATCTGATCCTCAGAGGTTTCTTTATCACTTTCACTTGAGGCCTTTTTCTGGTCCTCAGTCTGTTCAGTATCAGCTTCAGATGAATTTTCTTTCTCTTCTGCAGATGTTCCAACATCTCTTGGGACATCTTGTTCTGCAGGAGTATCCTCTGCAGTTTGAGCTGGTTCTTCTTGAGGTGCAGGCATGGTGTTCAAAGGAACTGAGATCCCACTCACCACTCTTTGTTCAAAGAGAATTTGGTTGACAATCTCCTTGATGGAATCATCAACATATTTTGAAGATTTTGGGGGCATGTTAGCAGGAGAGGGAATGCCTTTAGCTTTGCTTCTGACTTGATCTTTACCTCTCTTTGGAGTTCTTGCCTTTTTAGTGTGAGAAGCGCTTCCCCTGAGTTCGTCCAATGGTGTTGATTGCATTGGTACCACATAGATGGGAGTGGCATGAACTACGTCTTCCTGGTTGAGAACTTCCTCAGTTGTTTTAGGGTTTTGAGACATTGTAGAGGAAGGTAGATGAACAGCTTTAGGGTTTATGATTTCTGAAGGATTGCTGGTTAAAGTGATTCGCTTGTGATAGTATGATGAGAATCTTGATAGCTGCTTATAAGTAGTTACTAAATAAGTATCCGTTACAGTCCAAATGATTAGGAATGGAATTCCCAAGGATCTTGTCCAGACTGGCTTTGCCATCTGGAACTTATGCCATGCAATGTCATATGACATGTTGGCACATCTCATTAACTGCTAAATATCACATAAACAGATTCCAAGTTTGCCCCTTAAATTCTCAAATTGTGTAGCATCCAATGCTTTGGTAAAGATATCAGCTAACTGCAGATCTGTAGCTACATGCTCCAATGAAATCACCTTTTCTTCTACAAGATCTCTGATGAAATGATGTCTGATATCAATATGCTTTGTCCTGCTATGTTGGATAGGATTCTTTGATATGTTGATTGCACTTAAGTTGTCACAGTACAATGTCATGACATCCTGTGGGACATTGTACTCAGAGAGAATTTGCTTCATCCAAACCAACTGAGAACAACTGTTACCTGCTGCTATATACTCAGCTTCAGCTGTAGATAAGGATACACAATTCTGTTTCTTACTGAACCAAGAAATCAGATTGTTTCCTAGAAAGAAACATCCACTTGAAGTGCTTTTTCTGTCATCAGCACTTCCTGCCCAATCAGCATCACAGAAGCCAGTGAGAATTGGTTTGCAACCATGAAAATACAGTATGCCATAGTCACAAGTACCATTAACATATTTAAGGATTCTCTTGACTTGATTGAGATGACTGACTTTTGGATCAGCTTGGTATCTTGCACAAACTCCTACAGCAAATGCAATGTCTGGTCTGCTAGCAGTCAAGTATAACAAGCTTCCAATCATGCTTCTGTATAAACTTTGATCTACATTCTCTCCCTTTTCATCTTTAGTCAGCTTTAAATGAGTGGGGGCAGGAGTTCTTTTGTGAGCAGCATTTTCCATTCCAAATTTCTTGACTATGTTCTTGGAATACTTGCTTTGTGAGATGAACATTGAGTCTTCCATTTGCTTTATTTGTAGACCAAGAAAGTAGGTTAACTCACCTACTAGACTCATTTCAAATTCAGATTCCATCTGCTTGACAAAATGTTTGACCATCTTATCAGACATCCCACCAAAGACAATGTCATCAACATATATTTGAGCAATCATGACATTTCCTTCTTCATCTTTAACAAACAGGGTTTTATCAATCCCACCTTTTCTGTATCCTTGCTTGATAAGAAATGTGGTTAGTCTCTCATACCATGCCCTTGGAGCTTGCTTCAAACCATAAAGTGCTTTCTTTAGTTTGTATACATGATTTGGACAGCTTGGATCAACAAATCCTTTAGGTTGTTCTACATATACTTCTTCATTAAGATAGCCATTTAAAAAGGCACTTTTCACATCCATTTGAAATAGCTTGAACTTTAAGATACAAGCAATTCCCAACAGTAGTCTTATTGATTCAAGCCTTGCTACTGGTGCAAATGTTTCATCAAAGTCTACCCCTTCAATTTGAGTGTATCCTTGAGCTACAAGTCTGGCTTTGTTCTTTGTAACAACTCCTTGTTCATTTGACTTGTTCTTATACACCCATTTTGTTCCAATCACATTTATGTCATCAGGTCTAGGAACAAGATTCCACACTTCATTCCTTGTGAATTGACCTAATTCATCTTGCATAGCACAAATCCAGTATTCATCAGTGAGAGCTTCCTTGATGTTTTTAGGTTCTATTTTGGAAACAAAACAAGAACTTGAAATCACATCTCTTGATCTAGTGCTCACACCTCTGTTGGGATCACCAATTATTAAATCTTTGGGATGATCCTTCTGTATTCTGATGGAGGGAGGTTTGCTTGATTCTTCTGTCCTTGTATTAGTTTGATTGAAGTTATATTGATCATTCTTTTCTTCAGCTTCAATCTTGATATCAGCAGATGTTCCAACATCTTCTGGGACATCTGTAGGAGCATCATCAATTATCACATTTATAGACTCCATGATAACCTTGGTTCTAGAATTAAATACTCTATATGCTCTGCTGTTTATAGAGTATCCAAGAAAAATCCCTTCATTACTTTTAGGATCCATTTTTCTCCTTTGCTCCCTATCTGCCAGAATATAGCAGTTACTTCCAAACACATGAAAGTACTTCACAGTGGGTTTTCTGCCCTTCCAGACTTCATATATTGTGGACAAAGTTCCTTTTCTCAAGGTAACTCTGTTATGGATGTAGCAGGCAGTGTTCATAGCTTCAGCCCAGAAATACAGAGGTAATTTTTTAGCATGGATCATAGCTCTTGCTGATTCTTGAATAGTTCTATTCTTTCTTTCAACAATCCCATTCTGTTGAGGAGTGATAGGAGAAGAATATTCATGATTGATTCCTTCTGAAGAGCAGAAATCTAAGAACTTTTGATTCTCAAATTCCTTTCCATGATCACTTCTAATTCTGATCACACAGCTGGATTTTTCCCTTTGCAATCTTTGACATAATTCTTTGAATACCTCAAATACATCTGACTTTTCTTTGATGAAATTTATCCATGTATATCTTGAAAAGTCATCAACCACCACATAGGCATACCTCTTACCACCAAGGCTTTCAACTTGCATAGGTCCCATGAGATCCATATGTAAAAGTTCCAAAACTTTGGAAGTTGTCAGATGTTGGAGCTTTGGATGGGACATCTTGGTTTGCTTGCCTATTTGACATTCACCACATATTTTGCCATCATCAATCTTCAGTTTAGGAATACCTCTTACAGCATCCATAGATATGATCTTCTTTATGCCTCTGAAATGAAGATGACCTAGTCTTTGGTGCCACAGTTTCACTTCTTCTTCTTTAGCTAGAGAGCAGGTTGAAGTGAGACTGAAGTCTTGTGGTTCCCACATGTAACAGTTGTCTTTAGATCTGGCTCCTTTCATTACAACCTCTTGTTCATTGTTAGTCACTATGCATTCAGTTTTGGTAAAGTTTACACTGTACCCTTGGTCACATAACTGACTTATACTGATCAGGTTAGCAGTTAAACCTTTAACAAGCAGCACATCATCTAGTCTTGGAACATCTTGACAGTCCAAGTTTCCAACTCCCTTGATTTCTCCTTTAGCTCCATCTCCAAAGGTCACATACCTGGATGAATGTGATTTTAAGTTTACTAGAAAATTCTTCAATCCAGTCATGTGTCTTGAACATCCACTATCAAAGTACCAGTCTTCTTTAGCTGATACTCTCAGTGATGTATGTGCTATGTATGCAGTATTTGTCTTTGACCAGATGAGTTGAGATTTCTTTTGATGTCTCTGCCCTGTGTGTTGTTTATCAGCTGATCTCCAAGATTGATTGTTGATCTTGTTCTTGAGTATGTGACTTTGATCAGTTTGAATGCTGGTTTTTGGTCTCCACTCTTTCTTGATGATCTCTGTCTTTTGCTTAGGAGATTGCTGATTTATTTGATGTCTATGCAGCACTTTCTTGGTACCTTCTACTTTCTGCTTGGAAGTTTGCTGATACATCTGATTTGGATATCCATGAAGCTTATAACAATGAGGTTTGATATGTCCAAATCTTCCACAGTGATGACATCTCCATCTTTGATACTTCTTCTTCATTTTGTTCTTTTCAGAATGTTGAGACATCTGTTGGAACATTATGTTTGACTTTGTGTTTCTTTCATGATGTTGAAGCATCTGTTGGGACATCTTGTTAGACTGTATGGATTTTGAAGCTGTTTTGCTAGAGCTAGCTTCATCTTTATTTGCTCTGTTAAATCCCAGTCCACTTTTATCCCCTGAGTGCTTATTGTTGTTGAGAATCACATCCAGTGTATTTGAGCTGCTGTTCAACATTCTAACAGATTTGGACATATGTTCCAACTTGGAGTTGAGAAGACTTACTTCACTTTTCAAGGTGTCAATGATTTCTTGATCATTTGCTTTTTCATCTTCTAATGTCTCATTCTGCTTCTTTAGCTTTATAACCTCACTGCATATTTCAGAGCTTCTTTTGTATAGATCTTTGAATGCTTGCTCAAGTTCTTCATAAGTAAGCTCTCCACAACTGGAATCACTATCATATTCACACAGTCCAGCTAAAGCAGTAATATGCTTAGCTGATTCTTCTTCTAAATCTCCTCCTGAGTCTTCATCAGACCAGGTTACAGATAGTCCCTTCTTTTGTCTTTTTAAGAAGGTAGGACATTCCTTCTTGATGTGTCCATATCCTTCACATCCATGGCACTTGATTCCTTCTTGACTGGTCTTTTCAGCATAATTTGACTTTTTATTAGCATCATAAGGTCTCCTGTTCTCATAAGAGTTTGTGTATTTTCCACTGGATTTGGATTTGCCATCCATTCCTCTGAGAATCTGTTTGAATTGTCTTCCAAGCATAGCTAGGTTTTCTGATAAGCTTTTACCATTTTCTGATTCATCATCTTCTTCTTCATCAGTATTTGACACCAATGCTATGCTTTTGTTCTTTTTAACATTTGTGTCATTCATTCCCATCTCAAAAGTTTGAAGGGAACCAATGAGTTCTTCAACTTTCATGGAACATATGTCTTGAGCTTCTTCTATTGCTGTGACTTTCATGTCAAATCTTTTTGGCAAAGATCTGAGAATCTTTCTTACCAGCTTTTCATCAGACATCTTTTCTCCCAAAGCTCCAGAAGTATTGGCTATATCCAAGATGTTCATGTAGAACTCATGAATTGATTCATCTTCCTTCATCCTCAAGTTTTCAAACTTGGTGGTGAGAAGTTGAAGTCTTGACATTTTCACTTTTGATGTTCCTTCATGAGTTGTTTTGAGAGTGTCCCAAACATCTTTGGCCAGCTCACAATGATGCACAAGTCTGAAAATGTTCCTATCAATGCCATTGAATAGGGCATTTAAGGCTTTTGAGTTGCCTAGTGCTGAATCTTCTTCCTCCTTACTCCATTCTTCTTCAGGTTTCAGCACTTTTGATCCATCTTTGGTGTCTTTGATAGGATGATCCCATCCAACATTTACTGCTCTCCATGCCCTGTTGTCAAGTGATCTTAAGAATGCAATCATTCTTGGCTTCCAGTAGTCATAATTAGATCCATCCAGTATAGGTGGTCTATTTACTGACCCTATATCTCTGTCCATGTTACAGAATTTGTTTTCCCTAGATCTCACCCAGTATAAACAGGCAGGGTGCCTGCTCTGATGCCAATTGAAATTCTGTGATCAGGTATGAGATGTCCTAAGAGATGTCCCAACACTTGATAGGACACTTGACAAATTTAACCAAAACTTAAATAGCAAGAAAAGTAAACAACACAGAAGTTTGTTAACCCAGTTCAGTGTATAACCACACCTACATCTGGAGGCTACCAAGCCAGGAGGAAATCCACTATTAGTAATATTAATTCTAGACTTAAACCACCCTGTTTAATCTATCACTTAATAACTACCCAATGCAATTTCTACCTAAGACACACCTTAGATATGAGTACCCTACTCACTCCCCCTCAATCACACAGTGATCAAGTTTACAAGTTTACAGAAATTGAAGACATCCTTCAAACAATACAGCTTGATCTTACTTCACAGTTTCAATCAAGTCACAAATGCACTTTTGCTTAAAAGCTCATAAAGTGGTACATAAAACAACCTGCTATTAAAAACACTAGACACCCTATTTGGTCTTCTGGAATTAGTACTCAATTCTATGAGTTTCTGTTGATTAAATAGGTATCTGAATTTTGGGCTTTCTGTAGAATGGTCCAGCCCTAATGCGCAGCAGCTTCCACCTTGAATTTAGGGTTTGTTACCTCCTAGATTCTAGGTGCATTAGGTCTTCTGTTTTAATCTGAATCTTCAATATAAATCTCCCTACAGATGCGCCTTGTTCTGTTTTTATCCATCATTAATTAATTCCAGATAACTCTCCTTAAATATCTCTGATCTGTTAATCAATAATTAATTCTGGTAGCAGGTCTGAGATGTCTCAACATCTGTTGGGACATCCTGAAAAACTGAACTTAAGTTATTTACACAATGTTCCAACATCTGATGAGACATCCTGAACTAAGTTCACATACTCTGTTTGATAATGTCCCAACATCTGATAGGACATTCTGAACTGAATTTAACATTTCTTGTTTGGTCAAAAATTCTGCCAATTCTTAAACATCTACAAATGTTTTATGATAAAATGAAAGGTTACAGAAAGGATGAAAAAAAGTAAAATGGGAAAATGTTTTATGGTAAAATGAATGGGTGAGAAGAATAGATTGCAAAAGCAAATAAAAAGTGTATGAAAAAAACCTATGAAAAATGAACCATTTTGCATATACAAACCACAAAACACCTATTTTGTGAGTTGAACCAAGTAAATCCATTTTGAAAATATTATTATAATTCTATAAATAATATCAATAATAATTATAATAATGATGATAAAAGATTAAATTAAAATAAATAATATAATGTTTTTCTAAAATAAACATTATCGTATATTTCATAGGATTCTCTCTAAATATATTTCCTCTCACTCTAAATGTTTATTTAGACTTCCTTTTATATATATATATATATATATATATATATATATATATATATATATATATATATATATATATATATATATATATATATATATATATATATATATATATATATACCACAAAACACCTATTTTGTGAGTTGAACCAAGTAAATCCATTTTGAAAATATTATTATAATTCTATATATAATATCAATAATAATTATAATAATGATGATAAAAGATTAAATTAAAATAATAATATAATGTTTTTCTAAAATAAACATTATCGTATATTTCATAGGATTCTCTCTAAATATATTTCCTCTCACTCTAAATGTTTATTTAGACTTCCTTTTATATATATATATATATATATATATATATATATATATATATATATATATATATATATATATATATATATATATATATATATATATATATATATATATATATATATATATATATATATATATATATATATATAATACAAAAATTATATAACAAAATATGAATATTATTTAAATTTTTTACCTTCTTATTAGTAAATATGTCACCTGAAAAAACAAAAGAAGGGAAAAATATGTTAAAATATATATATATATATATATATATATATATATATATATATATATATATATATATATATATATATTTTAACATATTTTTCCCTTCTTTTGTTTTTTCAGGTGACATATTTACTAATAAGAAGGTAAAAAATTTAAATAATATTCATATTTTGTTATATAATTTTTGTAATATATATATATATATATATATATATATATATATATATATATATATATATATATATATATATATATATATATATATATATATATATATATTACAAAAATTATATAACAAAATATGAATATTATTTAAATTTTTTACCTTCTTATTAGTAAATATGTCACCTGAAAAAACAAAAGAAGGGAAAAATATGTTAAAAAAATGAATTTATATATATATATATATATATATATATATATATATATATATATATATATATATATATATATATATATATATATATATATATGGTGGCAAAACGGGCCGTGGCCCGCTGGGCTGGCCCACGCATCCACCAAATTATGGCGGGTTGGGCTGGGATTTTGGGACCGCCACCCGCCAAAGTTCGTCCCGCTAAAGACCGTCACCCGCTAAAGTCTGCCCCGCCAAAACCCGCCGCACCTATAAAATAAACACTTCTTAAGGTATTTTCCAAAAAACCAATACTAAAATTGATTACATAACTTGTTTCAAATCATAAATCAATTTAATTTCACCTTCCAAATTACCAATTTAAGCTTTCTAAATATTTGTTTAATGTTTTTTTATTGAAATGTAAAAAAAAAAAATCATCTAATTTATTTAAAAAAATAAAAATTTTAAAAAAAAAGCGGGCAAGCCCGCCACCCGCCAACCAGACTAGACTTTTATGCCCATTTTAACTTGGTGGGCATGCCCACCCCGCCCCGCCCCGCTCTTTCTTTTTTGGGATTATATAAACACTACTAATATTTGTATTCCCTCCTATGTGGGACTAAAATGAATCTTTTCAAATTCACTTTCATATTAGTTCTACTTTGTAGGTATTTATTACCCATTTAATGTCAATAAATAATGCCAATTTCTACTCCAAATTAACATCATTCCAACAGGTAATAATTCCAATATATTTTAAAAATATGAACAAATGAATTCATGTACTCCATGTAGTTATATAAGTTCATAACACTTGTTGCTGCCACATACTCAATTAACATATATGTCATCAATATTTGATTATAAAAGATAAATAAAAACGTATATGTCATCAATGAGAGGATAACTTTTTAATTACTAGAACTCCAAAATATTAATATCGAGTACAAACCCTAGAAAACTCTCCAAAATATTAGTAATGGTTGAGTACAAACCCTAGAAAACGCAAGTTTAACTAGTTGAGTTGGATCGATCGTCTCAGCATTCCAAACTCATTCATCGCTTACAATACTGCAACTCAAATCAACAAATTGCCAGGTATTTCATATTTCACTGTTACGGGTTTCTTCCATATGCAGGTATGAATCGGTTCCAAAACAATAATTCCCTTTTCTGTTGTTTTAATTCAAGGATAATGAACTTATTGTAGACATGCTCGGCGATTTACCAGACTGCGTTATCCTTCACATACTTTCCTTTTTGAATACCAAAGAAGCTGTTCGAACATCTGTTCTATCCCTAAGATGGAAGGATATGTGGAAGCATCTTCATGCTCTTATATTCCATAGATCCCGCTTTGAAAATATCAACATTTTCACCAAATTTGTGTACAAGGTGTTATCTCTTCGCGACTCCTCTTTAGCGCTGCAGTCCGTCAATTTCAACGATAATGATTGCTTGGAGCCTCAGCTAATCAAAAGGGTTGTCAATTATGCTATTTCACACAATGTCCAGCACTTAAGACTTTCTGTTACTAGCAGCATTCCTCTTACATTTTTTTCATCTCAGACTTTAACACATCTTAAGCTTTCAGTTTATTCTGGTCAATATCATGAAAACCTGTTTCCAAACTCTCTCATTTTGCCTGCATTGACTAGCTTGCAACTAGGGAATTTTACATTTCGCGTTGGCGATAATCGTTGCGCGGCTGAACCATTTTCATGCTTTAATAGGTTGAATACTTTGCTCATTTCTGATTGTGCCGTCAAAGGTACAAACACCCTCTGCATATCAAGTACAACTCTTGTCAATTTTACTTTGTGCAATAACTCTGACAAAATCTATTATAAAATTGATCTGTGTACTCCAAGTCTTTCTACATTTGCTTTTTATGGTATTCCATACTAGAAAATCTGTGGAGCAATATTTCTTCTCTTACACTAGGAGTACTTCCATAAGAAACATCAAGTCAAAGAAAGAAGTTTCAAAGATATGAAAAGCATTTGAATTAGGATTAGGATCGGATCGGAAGCGTACCTCTAGCCATCCGTGATGGAATAATGGATTTCTTGCTTCATAATTCACCAGCTGTAGAAGTTGTCTTTGTTGATTACACAAAAAGACCTCTTAGACCGGTCATTTGTAATTGGTTTGTTTTATGTTTCTATTCATCAAGATCTCTTTGGTTATAATATAACTATTTATTAGTAGATAATTTACAAGTCTCTTGCTATGGTACTCTATAGTAAGGATTACTTTGCTATGCTGGTACTCTACGTGTCTGTTTGCATTCTTAATTACTTCTAGTGATTTTTGAGATAACACTTTGGTGATTGATATTATGTGACATAAGGTTTGATGCTAATTTCAAATTTGATTATACTTTAGACATGTGATAACTGGTGACAACATTTTGATTTCATAAAGATAGACGACTTCAGATCCATTGCTAACTGCCCACCTGGGTCAACAATTTCGGTCTTTTTCTGCATTTTATTTCTAGTCATGTGGTGTTAGGCATTACACTTCTATTTCTGTTAAAATATAACCTTCAAATTGATGAGTTTAAAAAGTTTCAATGGTTGGTGCAAACCGACTAAACTTTAATAATTTCAATGGTTTGTTTCTTCTCTGAGTTCACCAAAATTTTAATAATTGGAACATAAATTCAAATTGCAAAAGTGAGTGACACTATGTAATCCATCTGCGGTTGGAATTGAGAGGCCATTCATAATAACGGTGTTACCTAAGGCACGATAATCAATACTTATATCCATACCAAAATTTGATGATAATTGGAACATAAATTCAAACTTCGTTGACATGGATCCTAGAGCGGAGTATAATCATGCTCATGAAGATGTGAAAGAAGTCCGGATATGACTAGGATAGATACCTCCTTAAGAGAGAAGGAAGAGAGAGAACTCATTGCCTCGCTCCAACAAAACATAGATCTATAAGTATGGGTTCCCAGATATACATGCTAAGGATTGATGACAAGGTTGTATGCCACCGATTCGCTCTCAAAACCTCATTTAACTGATGGTTTAAAAGAAGCGTAAGATTGGCGAAGAAAGTAGAACGGCCGTTGATGAAGAAATCAAAAAGCTAAGAAAGGAAAGAATCTTTAGAGAGATAAGCACCATAACGGTATGGTAAACATAATGAAGGTTAAGAAGTCGTCAAGAAATTAGAGGATGTGTTCAGATTTCACTGTCCTAAATCTGACATTCCTCAAGGACCCATATCCATTGCTCAACATTGATAGGTTAATCAATGACTCCTTAAGGTATAAGATGTTGAGTTTCATGGATACCTGCTTTGGATATAATTAGATCAAGATGGATATGCGTTTAACCTTCATGATAAATAATTGCAATTATTATTATTATGAAGTCACTCCCTTCGGCCTAAAGAGAGCCAATGCCACCTTACAAGGGTTGATGGACACAATGTTCTCAAATCAAATAGGAAGAAATCTCAAGGTCTACATAGAAGACATGGTTGTGAAGATCCATGACAAAGGCAACCATTGCGCCAATGTGAAAGACATCCTATAAATATAGCATGTGCTTGAACCTAACCAAGTGTTCATTCCAAGCAAGAAAAATTCTTGAGATTCATGCTGACGTGAAGAGGGATTAAGGAAAACTCTGACAAGTGTCATGCCATCATTGATATAAGGAGCCCGACTATAATCAAAGAAGTTCATAAACTGACATGACCCATAACCTCCCTTTCTTATTATCTTACATCTGCTAGAGACAAGGCTTCTCACTTCTTCACCATCTTGAAGAAGAAATAAAGGTTTGAGTGGAACAAAGAGTGTGAATAAGCTTTTTTCCTAGATGAAGACCTTCTTGGCGACTCTTTTAATTTTAACTTGTCCAATAGAAGGGGTGTACTTGTTTTTGTACTGGTCACTAATAGATAATGCCATAAGATCTATGTTAGTCTAGGAATGAGAATGCAATGAACATTAATATACTTTTTCGGTAAAGTGTTCAAAGTTGCAACGACGAGATATCAGAAGATCGAAAGGTTGAGATTGGTAGTAATAATAATAAGGGATAATTATATAAAACCCCCTGCCATTAGGACGAGATTCGGTTTTGCACCCTGAAGTTTTTGTTTTATGAACCCCCCCTTATAAAATCAAAAACCATATTTCACCGCCCCTTTTATTGTGTTTACTGTTCATCACCTTCCCAAACCCCAAATTGGAACATTCATCCCCAAATTGAAACATCCAGCAAAATAAATTGAAACATCCAGCAAAATGAACAAAACTCAGATTGAAACATCCCCAAAATTCAGATTGAATCCCCAAATTGAAACACCCCCAAATTGAAACCCCAAATTTGTGTGTTCTTTCTTTCCCTCATTTAGCGGTGAACTCACAGTGTAACTTTGTAACTACCCTTCCCATGAATTTATCCTATTCTCTATTTCTGTTGGAAGCATGGGGAAGGAGAAGAAGAAGAAACGGAGTTCGCAAAGCCAACAATCGAATCAGAATCATCATCTTTTTTTTTTCACAAATTGAATGAAGATGAAATGGACACGGACACGACTGCGACGGACACAATTTCACATGGACACGGACGCGCAAGTTGAATGAAGATGAAATGGACACGGACACGACTGCGACGAACACGACTTCAAATCGAATCTCGCCCTAATGGGTTTTCGGTTGACTGCGACGACTTTGTAGTGGATTATGGCGAATTTGGTGAAGTATCCAGCAAAACAATGACATAAGAAGGGAAGAAGATGAACCCTAATTGCAGTGAAAGGGAAGAACATGAACCCTAATTACACATATAGTAAAAGGGGGAGGTGAAATATGATTTTTGATTTTATAAGGGAGAGTTCATAAAAAAAAAACTTCAGGAGGCAAAATCGAATCTCGCCCTAATGGCAGGAGGTTTTATATGATTATCCCTAATAATAACTATAAAATTGAGACCCTATTTTTTGGGACACAGAGTCATGGTGAAGACGAAATACTCGTTCTCTAAGTGTTGAAGAGGCCAAATTTGGATGGTAGGATGATTTTGTGATATTTTGAACTATCAAAGTATGACATACTCTTCTTCCCCAATGACAACATAAAGTATCAGGTGTTAGTCGACTTCTTAATCTCAACATAAATCCCCAATCGTCATGTATGGATCTTGTTAATGGATGGTGCATCCAATCTAAAAGGAAATAAAGTTGAGTTTGTGCTAGAAGGCCAATGGGATATATCCTCATTAAATAATTCTTGAGGTTTGAATTTAAAGCAAGCAACAATCAGGCAAAAAATGATTCTCTGATTGCAAGAATGACTTTAGCTAGAGAGCTGGGTGCATCCAACCTTAGTGTCTTAAGAGATTTCTAAATGGCCACAAGCCAGGCCACGAGCAATTATCAAACAAAATAAGCGCAACTCGTTATGTACCTCCAAAAATTGCAAGACCTAACAAAAAAGTTCATTTTTTAAAGGTGATATACGTTTCTATGGAGTATAATTATTTGGGTGATATATTGTCCAAGGTTGCCAACACTAAGAAGCCTAACTACAATAAGACAATTATAAAGGAAACTTTGGTGGTCCCGTCATAAAATAATGACACACTTTCCAAATGCCAAGGTGCTTGGGCGAGAATGGAACCACTTTAGTATTGATGGAGGTGCATGAAGAAGTTTGTGGAAGCCACATAATTAGAGGGAAGGCCTTGACGTACACGTTGCTAAGGGTTGGCTATTATTGATCCACTATGCCAAATAAGATCTTAGACATCACTTTAAAGCTCTGTCTAAATCTCCGCTGCTAAAGGTTTAGACAACGCTCTTTTAAATCTTAAAAGCGCTGTCTAAAGGGTGGTATATTTAATAAAAAGTGTTGTATATGGTACCATTAGACAACGCTTTATAACTTTTTTAGGAATACCTTAGACAACACTTTTGGTAAAAGCGCTGTCTAAGCCCCATTTTTTAAATAATTTTTTTAGGTATACCTCAGACAACGTTTTTGGTAAATGCGCTTTCTAATCCCCCCTTAGACAGTGCTTTTGTTAAAAGCGCTTTCTAAGCCCTACCTTAGATAGTGCTTTTTGTGTAAAGCGCTGTCTAAGGTATACGAAAATTTTAATATAAATTTTTTAAACCACTTTTTTTACCAGGTTTTTCAACCAGAATTTTGACCTGTTTTTCAACCAATTGTTTTCCAGACAAATATCACAATTTGGAGACAAATATCAAACCAATATATATACCAATTCAAAAAAAATTGGCCTATTAAATATACCAATATATATATACCAATTTATGCACCAAAATTATAATTACAAATCATTACATTTTTCTACAAATGTACATATTATAATTACATATTACTTATCCAACCAAAACATTGCTTCAAATCTACATAGGTCCTGAAACAACACAAAGATTATAATTCAATTAATAAAATAATACAATAATATAGTTACAATGTTACACATATTTAAATTCTCATCAATTAAAGTAAGAGTACAATATTATACCTGATAAAACACCGAGCTCTATAATGTATTGACACCATTCCTCTTTGATTTCGTCCACTTGATCTTTTGAATAATATGCACACTTGAATTCATCAAAGTACTAGATAATAATATAACATAGTTTGATTTAATTTCAACTATTTAATTATATGAGATATATGTTTAAATATTAAAATAACTCATAAGTTAGAAATACATACATCGGTGGGAATCTCTAATCGGCCCAAAGAACGAGTATCTCTCATAAACCTCAACATGAAATATCCGCAATCTATTTGATTACGTTGCTGAGGACACTACAGATGAAAAGAAAATATGGATAAATCCTAAGTTTTATCAAGTATCATCACTAATATAATAAAAAATGTGATAATTAATAATATACCGCCACTTTTATCTATGTAATGTTGTTGGCTCTCCTCTTTGATGTTTGAATATCATTTTTGGGCTCGAAAAGCTTGTATGATGCTAATAAAATATAAATGAATAATTAGAACAATTCACATAAATTAATAAATACACACAAGAATATTTTAGAACAATCTCACTTACGTGTCAATCGTGTTCTTCATATCCGGGTATGTTGTCCAATCAATTCCTAACGAGTCAAGATAATAAATAATTTCTCTGATAGGATTGATTGCAAGCAACAACCAATGTCTACTGTATGATTAAACAAATGTTAGATGTAAATTTTCTACACGACGTCAAAATACAAAATAACTATAATAGATGAATTTAGAATGAAAATTTAACCTGGTATTAAATGGTATAAAGAACAACTTATCCACATCTTTGTTGGCCATGAAGAGGTTGAGAACGTACATCATCACGTCATCTGGTCTACTTAAGATTAAAGCTAAGTTAACAGACGCGGGTGCTAAGAATCCAAATCTTTCGTCCAATCCATTTGGTCGCATCACTTTGTCATACAAAAACCTTAAATAAAAATATCATTAACATTAGACTATTCATTTGAAATATAAAGTAAATAAGTTGTTCAATTAATATAACAAAGTAGACCGGATTTACCTCACGTATGTATTGACAACATTGACGCCTATTTCTTCACGACCTAAAATTTGCATAAATTCTTCATTACAATTTAATTGTTTGTATTCAAAGCCAAAAATACCTTCCTCCATATGTATAAAACGAACACCTCCGGTCGAAATATCTGTCATCTCTAGAAACGTCCGAAGGCACGACCTATACTTGGAGGTAGGTTTTTTTCTAGCTGCGCTCTTCTTAGCACCAACCTTTTTTTGATGTGTGGAGACGTTGCTAACCTCCTTATCATGAAGCTACATATCATATAAATTGTTAGTTGAAGTATAAAATTAAGAATTTAACATCTTCCATGCATATATGTCATATAATTGTAATGTACCTATTTTTTTTGAAACAACGGACTCGGTATGCCGCAGAATAGCCTTATCTTTTGATTTGGATCTTGTTGGAGTCTAATTAACATAACCAAGTAAAAAATGTACGTAAAATGCACGTAAAAACTTTGAATCTACACATTAAGGTTAACAAAGGTTCATAATGGTTTTAGGCATACCTCATATCCTACGCTAATGAGGCTTGTCGGTCATGCAACAAACGAACTTAATGCTTATTCCACCGTTGTTGCATCCGAAACATCGTCAGGATATCGTAATAATGCATTCGGCTCAACTGCAATTTCAACCGAGACTTTCAAACATCCAGTAGGGAGCTCTCTAGTATGAAGTAATTCTCCGCTATTGTTATGAACTTTTCCCTTGCCAACCATCCGATAATATGGTGACGATAAATATAGCTGACAATGGGAAATGCCCTAAAACCAATAATAAAATGAAATTTTTAATAATGTGTATATATGTCAAATACATAATTTAAGCTAATAGTTCAATTTAAGACAAATATATATAATTACCTCTGGAATGGTCGGTTGAAAGTTACAGTTGATACTATCTTTGTCCGAAGCATCTTTAAAACATGCTGAAGCGCTAACCTCTTTTTCTTTCCTTAATGCATCAAGCTCAGCTTGCATTGCTTCCAATTTTGCATTAAGCTCTCGGTTACTAGGAGCCTTTCCTTTTTTAATAATTAAGGAGGTCAGAGTGACCCCAAATCCCTTACCCCTCACTCGACCCGAATACTCACGGACATCTAATGCCCGACTAAGTATGCTCCTAGTATCATCTGGAGATAAAGCTGACTGAGATAACGCCTCCTGAAAATCGGATGAATATCGAATACTTGTCAATTATTTGTTAATAAAGTTTTTATTTAATTAAATAAATAATGTTATACTTACACATTTCTCATACACCTGTAGAACATCTTCTTTAGCAACCCAGATTTGCCCACACGGGCTTCCTTCCACAAAACATGTGTAGGAAGAGATCTTTCAGAACTTTTCTCCTTCTGCAACTACACATTAAGTCATACAATATGATCAAATAAAACTCATATATGATGAACAAATATATTATTGCAATTTATAGATACTTACCATAGATTGTTCTAAGTGTCCATATCCGACACGTCCTTTTCGGTATGGATACGCGAGACTTGATGCTCTTTCCCGATTTGTGTCACTTATTCTTTTAAATGCTGGGTCCTTTCGTTTGGATTTGAATGCTTCCCATTCTTCTTGTGAAATCAAACTTTCATATTTCTTTGGAAGCTCCGCATCAACATGATTACCATCTGCATCCCTAAGATACTTGGTTGATAAAAATGTTCTAAACCCTCTTAGTAGCTTTCCGACCAATTTCATACAAAAATATCTTCTATCGTCTTCGATGTTGAAACACCTCTAAGAAAAACATACAGATTGCGCATTAGTACAAGTAATTTAAAGAACATAAATTGGAAGCAATGCAAGTAATTTAAAGAACATAATGTGCGTTATTGTACCTTTATCTCAGTCCAAATTTTTTGTTTGGATTCATTCAACTCTTTGTTTCTCCAATCATCACAAGTAATGGGATTCTCATTCCTTACTAGTGCACCAACGAAACTAGTCAAGGTATGACCGTTAGGTTCAATAAGCTGCCCAAGATCACTCCAATGCACATCTAGAACGATGCCTCGGTCTCTACCATGGATCACTCTCCTCATCACCGATATGCCTTTTCTAATCTCTTCTTCCGTAGATATTTTTTTACTACCTCCTTCATGCGTAGAATGATCATCATGTGGGTGATCATCATTAGTGGCCATATCTAACCTGTAATAAAGAAACCAAAGATATCAAATATAATTTCAAACAATATTATTTTCAAACCAATATAATTTCAAACCAATATAAGTTATAACAAAAAAGGGATCCATATTATTTTCAAACCAATATAATTTTTTGTATTTTTATGTATTGAGAATATCAACTATATAAGTTATAACAATATAAGTTAACAAAAGTAAGTTATAACAAAAAAGGGATCAACTATATAAGTTATAACAATATAAGTTAACAAAAGTAAGTTATAAGTTAACAATATCAACTATATAATTTCAAACCAATATAATTTCAACTATATAACAACGTAAACTATATACAAGAGCTTAAACCAATATAAGTTATAACAATGTCAACAACAATGTCAACAATGTCAACAACAATGTCAACTACAACAAAGGGTTCTAACAATGTACCTTATGAGTCAAAACTCAGTTTCTACAAAAAGGGTTCTAAACTCAACTTATAAACTCAGTTTCTACACAAAAAAAACTAGAATGAATCAAAACAACTTCAACAGGACTAATGAGTCAAAAATCAGTTTCTATAAGTTATAACAATGTCAACAACAATGTCAACAATGTCAACAACAATGTCAACTACAACAAAGGGTTCTAACAATGTACCTTATGAGTCAAAACTACAAAAAAAGCTAGAATGAATCAAAACAACTTCAACAGGACTAAGACACTAAACTCAGTCAACAAAAATAAAAGATTCTTCAAACACCAATTAAAAAAAAGCTAGAAACGAAGAACATACCGCAAAAAGGGAAGAACACCAGAAACCAAAAACTCAGTTAACTCCCAAATGTCCGTTCGCGGCAAAAGATTCTTCAAACACTTCTTCAATGATCGATTCAAGGTTTATGGAGGTTCTGTTGTTTAGGTTTAACGCGTTTCGCTGGAGGGAAAATGAAAGAACAGAAAGAACGAAAAATATAAACTGAGTCTAATATTTTATTTTAATTAGACCTTAGACAACGCTTTTGAGAAAGTGTTGTTTAAGGGTGGCATCTAAAAGTGCTTTTTAAAAACGTTGTCTAAGGTTGATCTTAGACATCGCTTTTGATTTATTTATTTTTAAATTTAAGACCTTAGACAGCGCTTTATCAAAAGCGCTGTATAAGATATACCTTTAAAAGCGCTTTGAGAAAACGATGTCTAAAGGGCACCTTAGACAACGCTTTTTAAGATATTTTATCAATGAGGTGTATACATCATAGGTCATTTCCCTTTGTTATAAGTGAAAGTAAAGTTTATTCTCGTATGTGTAGATTATTTCACCAAGTGGATTGAGGAAAATGTTATATTTAAGATCACTAAGGATAGAGTAAGATGTCTGTCGTATTTTGAAAATTACGATCCTCGCGAAGGACACGGAAAAAACAACAAAGTCGCCACTGAATTTTAATTTATTCCTATGGAAGGGAATAATTAAATATCGATAAAACCTAAGGCAAGGAAATGGTCGTTGGAACCAAATTCTAAGTTCGGAGTCGGTTACACAAGAGGAATGTATTAGCACCCCTCACATCCGTTGTATTCAACAGGAACCTCTCAGTCTAATCTGCGATTGATTGTTAACTTATGTCATTGTCTTCTTCTTACAAGAAAAAGGGTTTTATAAGATTGTTTATTTTATTTGTTATAGAGAAGTGGTTAGTTTTTTATTAGGGTACTCGCCAAGGGTTAAAATCCTTGTGCCTACGTATTCCCTCGTGCAATGAGAAAGTCATAGCATCGTAATCGTGTGACTACAATTTTTTGGTGTTTTTTAATGAACAAGTGTTTAGCTTGCAAGCTAACTGCTTAAACATTGACTTGCCCGCTCTTGGGGAGGCTCAATCACTAGTTTATATGCGTGTTAGCAAGAATCTAAACAAAGTTCTTTTGAGAAAGATATTTGATCTTAGTTAAAGTGTTTTAGAGACGAAAGGTTGGATGAATCACAATCCAAGGGCTAGCCTCATGAGCGATCATTCAGGAATTCAAGAAATCTGAGACTCTAAGAACTCAATTCTTTCGTTAATTAATTATGAAAAAGATTTTGTATTTGTTGGATATATTTTAAGTTGGTTTTAAAAGAAAGAGACAAGTCATCATCTTTATGGGAGGTATCTCACATATTCCACCACAAATATTTGAGGGAGAAAATAAAAGGCATAGTAGCTTTAAGCTTGGATATATGATCAACAAGCAATTGCCACATTCTTCCTTGAACGAAATTGTTTAAGAAGTTTTATTTTGTGTTTGTGGGGATAGAAGAAACATCTTTCCTATGGAGATGAATCATGTCCAATCTCTTCGGGGGAGTTGAGTTGTTTTGAGATGAAAGATTTGAATGAATCGCAACTCAAGGAGTTAGCCCTAAGAGCAATCATTCAAGAATTCAAGGAATGCGAGACTCCAAGAACTTTGTTCTTTCATTATTTGTTTAAGAAAATAATTTGATAAGTTAAGTATTTTAAGAATGAAAGATTGGATGAATTACAACCCAAGGAGCTAGTCCTAAGAGTAATTACTCAAGAATTCGAGGAATGAAAGACTCCAAGAACTCAGTTCTTTTGTTGTTTTTGATAAAATTGTATTTGATAAGGAGATTTTAGATGGGTTTAGAAGAACTACTTAGAGGTTGATGGCGATGCGCGAAGCGATCGTATTACAGGTAGGGTATGTATTTTCGCTCCCTGGATTTCCATCCTGGTACTAACGCGAAAGTGGTGCGGAAAGAGGTAGAGTCGCCAGCCAAGCATTTTTATCCCGAAGGAACGGGAATGGTAATGTTGCACAAACCAGAAGAAAAGAAAGGAAGGACAAAGGTCATGCGAACCAAAGAGACTGAGTTCGGGAGTCGGTTACGACCTGGGAAGGTATTAGCACCCCAGATCGTCCTCCATACCCGACGGGGTCCACGCTTGCAAAGAAACTGTTTCAAAGGGTGAAGAAATGAAAGCTACTACAAAAAGAAAGACTGAAACTGAGTAAGAAAAGAAAAGAAAGGGGGAAAATGTAGGGAAAATAAAAGAGTGCTCGAACGGGCCCTACCCCGCTGCCTACGTACCTTATCTAGACATGAGGATCAGAGTCGCCGTAGTTCCCCTAACTAGGGGTGGAAAAGATTGCTTGTGTCTTAAGGCTTGAACTGCCTATGCTAATGCTCAGGTGTTGCCGGCTCGAACGACGAGTGTGTTACCGTCTTGCAAAATGACAAGTAGGAGAAAGTTCTCACGAAAAGAGTGAAGGTGATAAGAAGAGAAGTCCCGAAGGAGAGACACTTATTGTTTGTCCCGTGTTTTTTATGAGTTTTCTGCTTTGAAGTTTGCATAGGCAAGTGTACCTAAGTCTTACTTAATGGCATGTGTACTTCTTACATCACCCCGAAATGGAATGCGCAAGAGGCACACCTAGCTATGTAGGAAATCCCCAAATCTAGTCCCGCAAGTGAAGACTCAGACACACTGACCTACTGGCATTTATTAAGTGTTTTTGTGGTTTTTGGTTAAGAAGTGTTTTTTAGCTTTTCTTTGTGAAGTAATCCCATGCTAAGACCTATCCACCACGAGGGATATCCTACACCTCGCCCCGAAATGGAACGCGTGCAAGTATCTCATAGCGAAGCCTCGTGTCACATGAGAAGACTCTTCATTTATTAAAGTCACTTAAAGTTATGTTTGAAGATGATAAGAGAGAGCACCAAAAGAATCTCAAAGGTAAAAAGTCTAACGGGGGAAGACTACTCCTAATGTTATCATGCATGGGTGGTCCTAAGGTTAGTGTGGATTTAAATCTATCCTAATGAAGAAGGAAAGAAAAGAGAAGAAGCAAGAAGAACTAGAATACAACTTACTCCTCTAAAGGAGATAAGTTGTTTCTAAAGGGGGAAAAGAAGAAGTTAAACACAAGATGGCATAAGGCACATCACAAAGACAAAAGAGAAAGCAAGGAATAAAAAGATGAGATGAAGGCTTGAAATGTGGATATCATCCACACTTCACTTACCATGAGCCCCTACAAGAAAATATTAGTGAATCGCATAAGCATAAGATGAAAATAAGGATATTCAAATAATACGCACACCAAATACGAAGATCACAAATCAAGCCAATCAAAAAGTCAGTACCTAAACCCTAGAGGTGACCTACAACAACTACCAAGAAAACCTAATAGGATGACATAAATGCCTTCCTCAAACTATGTTAGAAGTAGGGAAGAAAGAGGCACGAAAAACTACCTAAGAAGCAAGGCACCAAACAAATACCAACGAAAATGAGAAAATTACGAAATTAAATCTATAAAGTCCACAACCAGTAGCAAACAATGTATCAAAATGGATCTCAAAATTTCACAATAAAACTCTACCAAATAATTGCACAAAGTCGCTTAGGAACAAATAAAGAAATCGCACAAACATGACATACAAAACTATGGATAAAATGAATTTAAAAATATCGATTTTAGAAATATGTATTTATGGTGGATAATAAGTATTTGGAAAATCAAGGAAACGATTATGGTAAATGGTTCAGGGACATGAGAATGAAGCGATGATCTTACTTTTATTTTTAAGCCCGAAACCCAATTTGCACTTTTCCACACACTTGAGGAATGAAATCAATCCCAAGCTACTAATGAACTAACGAACACTCCATCGAGATCTAGCCCAAACTTCTCACAAACTACTGTTCAATAAACCAGAGAACATTCACACGCCACCTCAGCTTAACACTGAATATATATCGCCTGAGAAACAACCACTGAAGCAGATAACTTGCAATCTCTTGATAGTTGGACCAAGAATAGGAGAAACGTCCAGCTGAACCGAAACATAACTAAACAAACGCATCTTGAAGTGAAATCATTTATAGCTCTAAGCTATGCTATGGATGTTATGCTTTATATTTATATGCAAAGATGCCATGCGAAATATGAGAATGATATGCTAGATGCTGCAAAAAAGAGAGGGCAAATTTGGGGTGCTACAGCTGCCCCTATTCAATCATCTGTTAATCTGAAAAGGACGAGAGCGTCAACATGTCGACCGTTCGAGATAAACTGTAATTGAATACCAAAAAGACCCTGAAATTTGCACTCTGCTGGAGAATAAAAGAAAAGGTAAATAAACCCAACCAAGGAGAACTACTGCAGACCCTGACAAGGTGGCAAGTAACCAGTAACCAAGAAATGTCTTTTAAACAACGCCAAGAGACTACTGGCTTGCCACAACGACAATGGAATTTAATGGCATTACAATATAGAGCGATTTGCAAACCAGACAAGATCAAGCGATCTGCCAAGGAAATGGTATCAAGCGATCCATAACCAGGAAGACGAGCACGTAATATCAAGCGATTTGCGACTCAAACAACGAGGAGTAATATCAAGCGATTTACAACCCGGACAAGATCAAGCGACTTCCTAAGGAAATGGTATCAAGCGATCCATAACCAGAGAAAACGAGAACGTAATATCAAGCGATTTACGTCTCAATCCTGTATTTTGGTACGACGCCATGCGACTACTAGCTTGCCACAGCGACAGTGGACTCTAATGGCGTTGCAATATTGAGAGATTTGCAACCCAAACAAGATCAAGCGATCCGATAAGAGAATGGTATCAAGCGATTCATCCACAATAGGTCCATTGACACGGGACAATATGATTAATATGATTAGTCCGTTGACGCTAGACCACGCGATCAAACCAAACTTTGATTTGAGAAAAGAGTAACAACTCTGCAAGGGAATATCATCTAGTGACATCTTGCATTTTCTAGACTAATTTACTGCTTGAAGATCAATCCAAGAGGATTTTATAGGAGACATGACATCCAAAATGCCCAAGTGTCTTCAAACTCTCTGAGATATTCACCGAATCTTGACATAAATGCCCCAGACTACATAGACTATGGAAGAATTCGTCTCGTGAGGGTTCTTTAAAAACTTCATATTCCATATGAGATACTATGCACCGTGTTCTGAACCCTGGATAGGTCTACCAATTGTCAATAGGGAAGAACGTTTTGTACTCCTGAAGAAACTTCAATCTCGCATTCGAATTCAGCCTGAAACAGTTACTTGTAAGCAAAAGGATATGCAGATATGCCTCGGGTATAACTGAACCAAGTATGGTTGAACCTTGGTGATATGATTGATTTTTTTCTTGTGACAGACTCATTGGGTATCAACTCAATTGTTGAAGAAGTGAAGACTATGATATCGACTCAAGGGTCGTAAGAAATGGCTATATCGACTCAAGGGTCGAGGTAACAAAGTGACAATATCAACTCGAGGGTCGAGGAAACAAAAGCAACTATATCGACTCGAGGGTCGCGGAAACGAAAGCAATAATATTGACTCAAAGGTCGATGAAACAAAGTGACAATATCGACTCGAGGGTCGAGGAAACAAAAGCAACAATATCGACTCGAGGGTCGAGGAAACGATTATGACAATATCGACTCAAGGGTCGAGGAAATAAAGGCAACAATATCGACTCAAGGGTAGAGGGAAGGAAAGCAACAATATCGACTCAAGGGTCGAGGGAACGAAAGCAACAATATCGACTCAAGGGCCGAGGGAGTAAAGCAACATTAACTCAAGGGTTGAGGAAAATAAGGCAACAATATCGACTCGAGGGTCGAGGGAATGAAAGCAATAATATCGACTCGAGGGTCGAGGAAACGAAAGCAACAATATCGACTCAAGGGTCGAGGAAACAAAGAAATATCGACTCAAGGGCCGATGCAACAAAGAAATATCGACTCAAGGGCCGAGGCAACAAAGAAATATCGACTCAAGGGTCGAGGGAACGATAATGACAATATCAACTCAAGGGTCGAGGAAACGATAAGGACAATATCGACTCAAGGGTCGAGGAAACAAAGGTGACAGTATCAACTCAAGGGTTGAGAAACAGAAGCAATGATATCGACTGAAAGGCCGAAGAAAACACCGATATCGACTCAAGGGTCGAAGAAAACCAAAGCGGAGACTGCCACACTCAACTGAAGTGAGGTCGGACACATATAGATGCCAACTTATCATGGTTGAGGAGATGCCAACACATATTGAACTTTAACCTTGAAGATGCCAATGACTACTGGACTTTAGCTGTGTATGATGATCAGATGAAGAAACCATAACGATTGGGGAGAAATTCTCTGATCAGGGAAACACGCTTCCCGCGCCCTACTGGGATCAATCATCAGACGTTCAATCTGGGAACTGCCTTGCATACTGTAAGATTGTCTCAAGAGGATTTTACAGAAAACCTGGCATCCGGAATGCTTTAGTGTTTTCAAACTCTTGAATATCTTGAAGTAACCACCTCAAATTGTATGGTCCATGAAGAAATTTTCCCCAAGATCTTGCATCATCATGAGGTGTTCTTCCCCAGTATTCTGAACCTTAGGTAGGTGCATCTTATTAACCGTCTTTTGGAGAGAGTAACTTCTAGTGCTTCTAGGGTGACCTACCCCGGTACGAGCCTTACTTTGGAGAAAACTCTCGGGCTAACTACTCTGTGAGAGATTTAAATCTCGAAGTGATTTCCCTAATTTGGCTGGAATTTGAAGAGATTTATCGATGTTATTGCCCCAGATTGGCTGCATTTAACCCAAATGGTTGGAAAAGTCCCTATTCAACGAAGTTTCTTGGAAAAATGCCCCTTGACATGAATGTCCTTCAGAAGTTTCAGACCTCTCAAGCTGGCTAGATTAAGCTTCTGGACTAAGGTTCCATATGTGAACTTCTTTGATGCCAAACAAATGTATGCAAGCAGAAAATATTTTATTCTGAGAATGAAAATTCTAATGCAACACATGTTAATCCCGAAGCTTTTATTGAAAAGATGTCGCAAACCTTTGTGAGCGACTCACTGGTTAAGATACGGCATGTATTTTTTTTTGAAAGAAAACATGCACATGCAATACCAACAAAGATCTTTTAGCCCAACTCATAGGAGTCAGGAATGTTATCCTATGGTAGTACGCTCTCGAATTAACCCTGTTTCAGTTAGGACTTTTGAGGGTTGTATCATGGCTTGGTTCACGGTTATAGAAACAAAGATATAGGCTCAAAGTTTATATGTGCCCACCCCTCTTCGTGATATCCTTCCATTCCTATGTTCAACTAGTTTTCACAAGCGCACACCTCTCAAAAGGGTTTTGTGTTGGTTGAGGAACCATTGCTACTAACAATTTTAAGCACTGCTGAGGTTGTTGGAGTAACAGTCACCCCTATTTTCTTTTGTGTCTGTATCACACGACTTTGTTCTTGCTTAAGGATTTTTCTTGTGTAATCCTTTTCACATTTCCGCTTTTGCATTCTTTCGCTTATCCCTAACTTTTGCCTGGACTGATTCTTTTGAATCTTTTCAATTGGAGTCTAGTGGGATGCCCTAATTTTTGCCTAAGTAATTTGTTTTCAAGTTTAGACTTAGCGGGCTTTTCATATTCTTTTTTATTCTTTTTTTTAACAAATCGTGTGACACTGTTTATCTTGATTGCTTTGAAAGGGTTGTGACTGTCTCTCTTTTCAGTTGATGAGGAATAACCATTGCGGTTTCTGGTCATTGGAGCTCTTGATTTGTTACAATGAAATGTTAGGGATCCTCAGATACAATCCTCTGTGAAAGCCGGAACACTCGGTCCAACTTGATGACGTCTACCCTGCCCCGGGTTAAATGTAAGGGTTTTTTCATGCGAAAGGAAACTCCTACTTCAAGGCTCAAAGGGGTTAACAAGGGTTTATCTCCCTTATATCTACGGTATTTGGGATTTGAAACAAGGCTTGTACATCGTCAACATGGTCTTATTCAAGAGCATACAATTGGAGATTTTGCATTTTCATTTTGTCATCCTCCATCACAGAGTTTAAGAACAACAATTGGTATTGCAATGCACACACAAAATTATAAGTAAAATACAAATGAATTACTTCAAGAAAAACATGTGCATTTCATTAATTAACATTCAAGAACAAACAAAATTCATGCATACAAATATTCAAACAAACATATAAAAGCTACACATGAAAATGCAGTAAAGAAACTGAGAAATGCCATTGTTGAGGAGACTTGACTCCGTCTAAACTTATCCGTCTTGAATACTTTAAGTAGTCAGCAGCCTTTTCCCGATGGGATTTGCAGTCTTCAATCAAATGGCCATGTTCCCAGAACCATACATCATTCCCAGTTATTCTAACCTTAAGCTTTCAACGTTCAAACATTGACACGAGACGTCAGAAGAAAAGAGTGACATTGAGATATGAAGTTGACACATAAGTTTGCTCGAAAATACCTGACGATCTTCTGCCTACGTATCTACATTGACCAAAGACCAATGAAGAATCAGAGCGACGTAGTTCCCTCAACAGGGAATAAAATGCAGTACATAAACTGACCATCCTCATAACCACTCTTCAAAATTAAACTGAGAATCACCTTCACACATATCCTCAATAATTTCCTCCATAACATGAGCTGATGAACCCACATGACCAAGCGAAGAATTATTAACTCGAATGCCCTGAGGCGTCACTGAAATCAACCCAGACTCAATTAGATCCTGAACCTTATCCCTGAGAGACTTGCATTCTTCAGCTGAATGTCCTGGTGCATTGCCATGGAAACCACATCGAACATTGGGATCAAAATTGGGTGGATATGGAAAAGGCACCAGACCTGGTTTCTTCGGCTCTATCAATCCACTATCGATCAGGCGCGGAAGTATCTGACTATATAGCATTGGAAATGGATCAAAATACCTTTTTGGTCTCCTGATGTAGTAACGACGCCTTTGCGGAGTATACTTCTGCTGGCATGGCTGCTGTTGATACTAAGGAAGTTCACTATTAACTGACATCTGACATACTAATTCAGAAGCTTGCTGGCAATGAGAAGTCGAAATGCATGGATACTGTGGATAAGTCAATGGAGTTTGAGGATCTTCCCAGATTGCATCAATCTCATCCTTTCCTTGGGAACTGACAAAAGATTCATTCTCATCAGTTGATCCATTTGAAATGCCTTGGATCTTTCCCATATTGATAAAGCTCTCAATGCGTTCTCCAATTACCACAAAGTCAGAGAAACTTGATGTTCCACTACCACTCAACCTCTCCAAGTACGGTCCCTGTAAGGTCTCTATGAAAAGATCACCCAATTCTCTGTCTGATAGCGGGGGTTGCACCCGAGCAGCTACTTCTCTCCACCTCTGGGCATACTCTCTGAAAAATTCACCATCTCCTTGGGATAAACCTTGAAAATCCATACGGCTAGGATCCCTGTCAAGATTGTAGTCATATTGTTTCACAAAGGCATTGGCTAGGTCTGACCATGATTGGATACGACTGCTCTCTAACTGCATGTACCAACTCGATGATGCCTCACTCAGACTGTATTGAAAACAATGAATCATCAATTTGTCATTATGCTCATATGAGGTCATCCTTCTACAAAATCTCACCAAATGCTGCCTTGGGCAACTATCCCCTTTGTACTCTTCAAACTTCGGTACTTTGAACTCTGGAGGTATCACAAGGCCATGTACCAGACATATGTTCGCATCACTCAGATCAACAACATTACGACTTTGAAGGGCTTTAATCTCTTCCTCCAACACACTGAATCTTTCTTCCCTCTCCACAACTCGTGGATCTTGGATTCTCACCACAGGGATTGCCTCCTGGGAACTTGGCATACTGAAAGCAAAACTGTGATAATATGCAGCATCAACAGAAGAAGAATGTCCACTCCGGGCGACCTGACGCTCTCGAACATCTAGGCTCTCAATAGGGATCTGTGTAGGCTAAGCTTGGGCGGAATTGCGGCCATCTTGCCTTGCCAAGGTTGTCATAGCCTCCAAAAGTTGGTCCCACTGATATCTTGTCAACCCAACACTTGCAAACTGGCTTTGCTCTCCAGGGTCCATGATCTGTCCAAAAGTTGCTTCAAGTCTGATACAAGAACTGAAGTCTCAACTGTAGATGGTGAACAAAGAACGGATGAGCCCTGCCTGAGGAACAAAAATGCTAAGCAAATTCTATGAGATGCCATGTTCGGTTACTTCCAAAGAATCTATCTGCTTTGATTCACATTTTAGTACAGAAGAAAAAAATCTAACATTCGGATTCAGATATGAGATCCTCGGAAATAACTGAACATGTATGCTAGAATGCTATGATGGCATGTATGCAACTGGCAAGTGATCAGGGACCGGTGTCTGTCTGGATACGGAACACTGAGCTGAGAACCTAGTGTCTGAAACCAAAGGTCCTCTGAATAATAACTCCAAGATAAGAACTCAGAACCACAAATCAAGAACTCCAGAACCATAGTAACCGGATCAAAACATAAGATCACACTGATGATGAAAGGGTATGTTGAGGTCAATGGTTCCTGCAAACCTGTAAACCCCTCCCAATCTCACGGGTGTGCTTCGGGTCAAACATCACGGACTCTCAATGCCGAATAGCAATAATACATTCACCATTTCTGAGAAATGGCTCATGACCAAATCAGGGAATCAGTTTGACATTATGTACTACTCAGGGAGGTCTCGGCGTGAGTCCGGGAAAAACAAGCATCCCTTATAAGTCCCCAGCTTCGAGCGTTGAAATCGAGAAACAATAGTACATTCAGCCCGTAGGATATAATACTATTGTCATACGACCAGATGCTTTGACTGAGTTCTTATAAGAGAACCAAGCCATCCTATGCGAGTCCCCAATCGACCCTCGGGTGCGAATGGGTTTGCCACAGAATGTGGTCTTCCACTGTCACCACTAGAGAGGGTTGTTTCCACAAAGGTTCTCAATTATCGGTCCCCAGATGCACATAACTATCAAGGACCTATCACGAAGTGGAGGAAATCCTCACACAATATATTTCCAAGATGATCGCAGTCTGGGTGTGAAGCACATTGCCACTCATCATGCCACATGCGAGTACAATGTATCCACGCTAATCCTAGGGTGCACTCAAGCCGGGGTATTTGGCTTATCTCTCAGTAACAGTATCACCCAAGTCCCACCAAACAGAAGAAATCCAGTCCAGACAGTCCAGTAATAAAAATGAGGCATGAAAATAAATACTGAAAATTGTAAATAAAGCTGTAAATAAACTGTAAATAAATAAAATAACAGTAAAATACACAGGCAACAACAAACAATCAACACCCAAAGAAACAAAAACACGCAAGCGCTAGGAGAGACTCTCAAAGGGGAAACCAGAGATTCTGGGTTCGATCCCCAGCAGAGTCGCCAGCTGTCGCTCCCTGGATTTCCATCCTGGTACAAACGCGAAAGTGGCGCGGAAAGAGGTAGAGTCGCCAGCCAGGCATTTTTATCCCGAAGGAACGAGAATGGTAATGCTGCACAAACCAAAAGAAAAGAAAGGAAGGACAAAGGTCCTGCGAACCAAAGAGACTGAGTTCGGGAGTCGGTTACGACCTAAGAAGGTATTAATACCCCAGATCGTCCGCCGTACCCGACGGGATCCACGCTTGCAAAGAAACTGTTTCAAAGGGTGAAGAAATGAAAGTTGTTGCAAAAAGAAAGACTGAAACTGAATAAGAAAAGAAAAGAAAGGGGGAAAATGTAGGGAAAATAAAAGAGTGCTCGAACGGGCCCTACCTCGCTGCCTACGTACCTCAGCTGGAAATGAGGATTAAAGTCGCCGTAGTTCCCCTAACTAGGGGTGGAAACGATTGCTTATGTCTTAAGGCTTGAACTGCCTATACCAATGCTCAGGTGTTATAGGCTCGAATGACGAGTGTGTTACCGTCTTGCAAAATGACAAGTAGGAGCAAGTTCTCACGAAAAGAGTGAAGGTGATGAGAAGAGAAGTCCCGAAGGAGATACGCTTATTGTTTGTCCAATTTTTTTTATGAGTTTTCTGCTTTGAAGTTTGCATAGGCAAGTGTACCTAAGTCTTACTTAATGGGATGTGTACTTCTTACATCACCCTGAAATGGAATGCGCAAGAGGCACACCTAGCTATGTAGGAAATCCCCAAATCTAGTCCCGCAAGTGAAGACTCAGACACACTGACCTACTGGCATTTATTAAGTGTTTTTGTGGTTTTTGGTTAAGAAGTGTTTTTTAGCTTTTCTTTGTGAAGTAATCTCATGCTAAGACCTATCCACCACGAGGGATATCCTACACCTCACCCCGAAATGGAACGCGTACAAGTATCTCATAACAAAGTCTCGTGTCACATGAAAAGACTCGTCATTTATTAAAGTGACTTAAAGTTATGTTTGAAGATGAGAAGAGAGAGCACCAAAAGGATCTCAAAGGTAAAAAGTCTAACGGGGGAAGACTACTCCTAATGTTATCATGCATGGGTGGTCCTAAGGTTAGTGTGGATTTAAACCTATCCTAATGAAGAAGGAAAGAAAAGAGAAGAAGCAAGAAGAACTAGAATACAACTTACTCCTCTAAAGGAGATAAGTTGTTTCTAAAGGGGGAAAAGAAGAAGTTAAACACAAGATGGCATAAGGCACATCACAAAGACAAAAGAGAAAGCAAAGAATAAAAAGATGAGATGAAGGCTTGAAATATGGATATCATCCACACTTCACTTACCATGAGCCCCTACAAGGAAAGATTAGTGAATCACATAAGCATAAGATGAAAATAAGGATATTCAAATAATACGCACACCAAATACTAAAATCACAAATCAAGCCAATCAAAAAGGCAGTACCTAAACCCTAGAGGTGGTACAACAAATACCAAGCAAACCTAATAGGATGGCAGAAATGCCTTCCTCAAACTATGTTAGAAGGAGGGAAGAAAGAGGCACGAAAAACTACCTAAGAAGAAAGGCACCAAACAAATACCAACGAACATGAGAAAATTATGAAATTAAATCTATAAAGTCCACAACCAGTAGCAAACAATGTATCAAAACGGCTCTCAAAATTTCACAATAAAACTCTACCAAATAATCGCACAAAGTCGCTTAGGAACAAATAAAGAAATCACACAAACATGACATACAAAACTATGGATAAAATGAATTTAAAAATATCGATTTTAGAAATATGGACTTATGGTGGATAATAAGTATTTGGAAAATCAAGGAAACTATTATGGTAAATGGTTCATGGACATGAGAATGAAGCGATGATCTTACTTTTATTTTTATGTATGAAACCTAATTTGCACTTTTCCACACACTTGAGGAATGAAATCAATCCCAAGCCACTGATGAACTAACGAACACTCCATCGAGATCTAGCCCAAACTTATCACAAACCACTGTTCGACAAACCAGAGAACTTTCACACGCCACCTTAGCTTAACACTGAATACGTATCGCCTGAGAAACAACCACTGAAGTAGATAACTTGGAATCTCTTGATAGTTGGACCAAGAATAGGACAAACGTCCATCTGAACCGAAACATGACTAAACAAACGCATCTTGAAGTGAAATCATTGCCAGCTCTATGCTACGCTATGGATGTTATGCTTCATATTTCTACGCAAAGATGCCATGCAAAATATGAGAATGATATGCTAGATGCTGCGAAAAAGAGAGGGCAAATTTGGGGTGCTACATGTATGTAGTGTGATCAATTGGTGTTGACCAATATTTTTGAAAATGGGACTTGGTGTTGACTAAGTTCTTTTAAATATTGATTTTAATTATTTTTTTAATTAATTAATTTCTACCTAAATTAGAATAAAACAAGAAATAAAAATACAATTACAATAAAAGACATAACAACGTTGGATCGTTGAAAATTAACACAAATTGACAAAGGGAAAATTGTTACCGCATAAGCGATCATCGCAAGTTAAATAAAAAAACATGATATAATAAAATCAAAATAAAATACAAAGTTGCAAATCGAAACACGAATTGATCGACACACAAAAAGTGGATTGCCGCTAGGCCAAACCGTAGGGCGTGTATACAAAATCAAAGAGAAACAATAATCAATTAAAAAAATAACACATGAAACGATGAAATAAAACACTAGTTTGCTACACTTAACGTTATCATCGCAATATGGATCAAAAAATAGTGCAGATCTAAATTTATCAAAAAGAAAAATAAAGCAAAAGAAATTTTAAATACTTAAAAATTAACAATACCACTAATGCAAAAATGTAATCATCACAAATGGATCGGACCAATACAAGTGTCACTTATCTTACATTCCTATATGCAGACAATGTAACGATATGATTCGACCCTAACAATATAATCCAAACATAAATAAAAAACAACATTATCACAATATATATATATATATATATATATATATATATATATATATATATATATATATATATATATATATATATATATATATATTTGTAAGGTATACATAATAATTTTTAGTAATATACATATGAATATAATATGTTAGTGTTTTGGACTGACCTAACATGTGCCATATGTCAAATTGAGGCTCAATCCAGTATTCGTCTGGGCATAAGTCCAATATATAGACAAGAATATTAAACTCAAATATTTTTGTGTTATATTTCCAAAACATATAGACAAAAATATTAAACTCAAATATTTTTGTTTTTTTATAAATGAGGAAACTATTGATAAAAAATTAAATATAAAATTAAATAATTTAAAATTAAATTAAATTAAAATATTTAATTAAATAAATAAACTAAAATGATTAATTTAAATAAAAATTAAAAAGTTTAAAAATGAATAAACATGTATCAAAGTATTCGAAAAATGAAAATGAATGCAGCAAAATAATCAGCACGAAGTAAACGACTCGAAAAAAATACAGCGTTTTGTCAGATTTTAAAATAAATTTATGACCGCTTAAACTGCCCAGACTGATCAATACATAACCGAAAAATAATCGTAAAAATACATTTAGAACGCTAGATTAAACCACATGAAACGCAAATTAATATTACTGACATTTGCAAATTAAAATTTAACATTTTTTATTTATTGATTTTTTAGGTAAAGTAGAAAATCAGTCTGTCTGTAAATTCGAGAAATTATTCTGGTTGATATTTTGGTCACTATGTAAGACGAAATGCATGTTATGATATGCAGATGATGCAAATGGTTTTATTCAGTGATTCAGGGTCAAAATTTGGGGTATGAAAATGCCTCTACTAAAAGAGGATAATCTACATATTTGAGTTTCCCAATTGCATTGTCTCAGACAGCAGAACCTAGTTCTCCAGCTCCACAATGGTATAATTGCCCCATCAGTTTGGGATTAAGAGGAAATTCATCTTAGGTTTGCAATCCAAAGCCAATAGAAAGTTTGAGTTGACCACCAAGTTCATCCTATATGGTAAAAAATGAAGCAGGGTGAGACAATGTGGTCTAAACAATTGCACGAGGGTTTACAATCGTATCACACGACACCTCACTCCACCATTAAAGAAACGCCCTTCAAGATGGTTTAAGATGATGAATTCATGTTACTTATTAAGATCGACACACCATCCGACGAGAGGAACATTTTATTGAGGAAGGTGTACCTTACCAAGTGATAATATGATCTCTTCAAATGCTAACCAAATTTTAACCGCTATTGAACCTTATTGATCTCAATGATTTATAGATTATTAAAGCAAGTCAAATTTTCTAAATGCAAAGAAAATGAAACATGACCAAGGTACACGAGCAACCTACTTTATAAAGCACAAGAGATTACTCGTATTCAAGAGTATACAACCAAACAGAGAGTCGAAAGAAGGTACAATTCCAAAGTTATCCCAATGAAGATGAAATAAAGGAAACTTTGTACTCAGGAAATTTGTGGTACATACTCAGATAGAAAATCAGCTCCCTAGTAGGTAAGCTATCACTTTTTGTGTGTAACTAATTGGCCTGCATTTGTTTTGGTACTGAGAAATCCCCTAAGAACAAAGAGTAAATCTGAAAGTATTGCAGATGCTGAAGGAACAAATGAAATTAAAGAGTAAAATGTGTTTGATGACCCTTAGATAAATGATGCAATTGAAGAGCTTATTGTTGCGTTTTATGATGTTCATCTAAAATTTACTTGGACCAAAACTTTCTAAGTCCATGAAAACAAAACTTGGAAAAAGTTCTAAGATTTCCAACCATAAATAGTGATACTTTGAAGAAAATTTGAAGAGGTAAAGCTGTAAAGGGATCTGGTTCAAGTGCAAATGAACCTTTTGAAATTGAGAATGAACCAGAGGATGGTGTAATGACTCAAACTAGACCTTTGATGACTAATCATGAAACTGTGATAACTCAAGTCATTCTTATGCTAGGCACATGCGTTTGTAACACAAATTCGTAGGAAAATTTTTCATAGTTATAACTGCAACACATCTAAATATGCATTACATCTAAAAAATGCAGATGATACTAATGCAACTTTACTTGCTAATTTTGGTAATGATGTGTTCTAAAGTTAGAATGTTTTGACTTGTCATATTTGCACAATAAAATTTTATAAAATTATTAAAATAATGATAAAACATACAATATAAAACCCAAATACATTTCACAGCATAAACATATGTTTTTCATTTATTGAATTTCAAGTTACATTGACCATTTAAAATAGTTGAATCAAATTACATTAATTGATTCTCCTCTCTTTTACAAACACTTATAAAATAGAACTAAAAAACAAAGAACAAATAAAAAGTAGGATGAGAAACTTCATATTCTTTATTGCACTACCAACTTTGTTCTTTATCTTCTCAATCTCTTTTTGTAATATCCAAAAAGTACAAGTGTGTATGTGTTCCCCCTACAAGGACATAGAGACTCAGAGGCTCTAGTAGGTGTATTACACGTTTGGGGTGAGGGCTAACTCACGGCGGAAAGTAGCCTTGTATGGTGGTTTTTTGAGGTTGTTTGAGGGACTAGCTCACATGAGGTGAGAGATCTTGTTGGCGGTCGACGTTGTTGGGTTGCAAGAGGGAGGTTAGATTGACGATGTTAAGGCTACTATGAACAAAGTGCTTTCTTAAAAGTGGTGGGTAGTAGCAAGTGTGTATTACTTGATAACATTTTCTCCTCTTAAGGAGAAGTATTTATAGAAGTCAATGGGAAAAGAGTGGGGGAAGTTATTTCCGCCCCACTACTAGATCATGGAGAGGAAGGAGTTATTTGTCCTTTGACTCATTCCTCTAGTTCGTTATAATGTGACACATCATCTCCCATGTTTAGTAGACAAGTGGGAAAGAGTCGAGGTAGACTAAGCCCAATCGGACAAGAAATTTACTATAATATGGGCGGCCTCATGGCCCATTTTGGGAAGCTGGTGGCTTCTTCGAGTGCCTCACCCCTAGTATTACCCCATTTTCCTTTTATTATTATTTTCAAATAATTAAGAATTCTTGGTGATGATTGTGTGTTTGTGTGTTTCGTTGTGGTTAAGAGGAATTACTAGTATTATTGGAATTATTATTACTCTTATTATTGAGTTAATAATGAGAGAGGCTATGAAATAATAATAATAATAATAATAATAATAATAAGATAATAAAATAAGCTAAAGTCTAGATATTGGAAGGTGGAAGGATAAGTTAGTAATTATAAGAAGAATAGTGAGGGTAAAAGAGGAATAACCTAATGAGGGAGTTTTATAGAGAAGATTAGAGAGAATGCGAATAGTTTTGGGGATCGATCGTGAAAAAGAAAAGAAAGGAGCAGAAGAGGAAGAGGTTAGGGCAAGAAGAAGGAGACTCCATTGGAGAGAAGAGAATTCATCACTTGACGTAAGGGTGGGCTTTTTTAATCTCTTAAGTGATGGATGATATATATGTGTGGGTAGAAATTATTAGGTTGATGTTGTATATAGAAATTGGGATTTTGATGGGGTTTGACGATGGAAGGGATAAATTCTAATGAATTAGGATGAGTAGGAATATCATTGGTAATATCTATAGAATAATACATGTTATTGTTGTGAAGAATTTCTAGTATTGGCTGCAATTTTCGCACAATATATGATCTATTTTGGTAGACATTCCGACATGAACTATGATCATGAAACAAAGATCGAATTGGTACCACATGCATTGAGTCTAGTTGTGTCTCATTGCATTATGATAGTTATGTTGCATGATGTTTGCAGTGATTACCTGTGTATGAATTGAATCATGTGATGTTGTTGATTTTGTGAAGTGCGTGAATAACTTGATAATTTGTACTCTTATACTTATATCATCTTTCCTTTTGATCGATTTGAGGAGCTCATCCCTTTTGTTTGAATGTTGCCTCTACGTGGGTAATGTGTAGGTAATCAGGAGTAATTTGAGTTCGAGATCTGTGACGTCGAAGTATTTCACGGAGGTAGTGTCTGCTGTGATATGTAACATGGGGAGTCGGGAACGTTTCACTTTTACTTTATTTTCTTGAAGAATTATAGTCTTGTCTTTATGTTTTTGTAAATTAATGTTTTTACATGGAAGATAATTTACTTTCCGTTGCGTAATGAACATAGTTGAAGTACCCTAATTTCATGTTACATGTCTTGAAAAGAGCGACTTTAGTCTTGAAAGTAATACCTTATTTCTGGTTGGTGTGTTTTTACTCTGATTTTTCAATTAAATTGTGTGGGGAAAGTTAGGGTGTTACATCCCCTTGTTGACCTTCCCCGCTTTTACCTAAGCTACCCCTTATTAGGACCCAATAAAAATATAGCACTACACTTTTGAATATATATATATATATATATATATATATATATATATATATATATATATATATATATATATATATATATATATATATATATATATATTTCCAATCTCATTTCAAAAATCATTGCCAAATTGACTCAATAATTTATCATCATATGTCACACACATTACACCTAACATTATCTTTTACAGAAGTTGTTCTCCCGTCATTTATATATATATATATATATATATATATATATATATATATATATATATATATATATATATATATATATATATATATATATATATATATATATATATATAAATGCCAAATTGACTCAATAATTTATCATCATATGTCACACACATTACACCTAACATTATCTTTTATAGAAGTTGTTCTCCCATATATATATATATATATATATATATATATATATATATATATATATATATATATATATATATATATATATATATATATATATATATATATATATATATATATATATATATATATATATATATATATATATATATATATATATATATTTTTCAATCTCATTCCAAAAATCATTACCAAATTGATTCAATAATTTATCATCATGTCACACACATTACACCCAACATTATCTTTTAGAGAAGTTGTTCTCCCATCATTTTCACCATACAATTCACAATCTTCTTCTTTCTACAAAAACAAATTTCTCATAAAAATTCATGTTATGAATTGATTAACTGTACAAAATAAAGAGGAAAAAAATAATGGAAACCATTATAAAATTAACCTCTAAAATTGCACTTTGAATGTTTTTTTTTCTGGTTTTTCACTAGATTTTGATACTAACAACTTTATCAAAAATCAATTCTCACACTTGAAAGTGATTCTTCCATTTGAATGAACACTTGAGTTGGAACTAACTACCATTTTCTTTCTCAATACAACACGACTGTTGGCGTGAGGATTAGAGTTTGAAGATCCAACAATGATAAAATTTTGAAGCATAAGGTTGAAACCAAGGATGGCTGAGAAAAAGGAAAACACTAGAGAAATTGGACTTTTTTATTCACTAATTAAATGTTTAATAAAAAAAATGAATGCCAACAAATCAAATATTTTTGCCAAATATAATTGATTTAATTGTAATATAAAAAATAAATATAATAAGAGAAAATTTAAAATATAATTAATGCATTGAAAAAGACAGGAAAAAATTGCCTTCTTAAGAGAAAATTTAAAATATAATTAATGCATTGAAAAAATAAGTATTAAACTTAAATGTAATAATGACATATATTGTATTTAAACTACAAAGTCACTCTTAAAAAAAGTATCAATATTTTTATATTTAATAAATAAACAAAATATGCTAAATAATTAAGAAATAATGGGTTAAATGCACAATTCCCTCATGCAATATAGGTTAGTTTCGGTTTACCCCCATTTTATTTATTTATTTTTTAAATGTCCCATTGAAATTTTAAAGTCTTTCACACACACCCATCCCTTAAGTGCAAAAGTTACTCCATGTAAATTTTTGTTAAAATTGTACGCTTAGGGGGTAATTAAAAAAAATTATTAATTCTATTAAGACTTAAATACAATTTTGGTCCCCTTTTTTTAATTTTTATAAACTTTTAATTCCTGTAAAAAAACAAGTTTTATCTCTCCCTCTATATATATATTTGTGTGTGTATGTGCGCGCGCGTGTGTGAGTGCGTGTGTGTGTGCGCGCGCGTGTGTGTGTTTGTGTGTTAGAGTAAAAGGTAAAAGAAAAAAGGACAAAATGACTTATATTTTATTAGGGTGCTCACCAATGATTGGGGCCCTTGTGTCTACGTATCATCATAAAGAAATGAAAAATCAAAGCTTCGTAGTTCAAAGTAAAAAATGTTTGTTTGTTGGTTGTTTTTATACCTTAAAGAAGGATTTGAAGAATGATGCCCTAAGGGAAAAAAAGAAGTGATGAGTTAAAATGTCTTAATTTGATGAGAGATCTGAGACAGTCGAGAACTATATATTGTGTCCTTCTTCTTGGGAGACGTTGACTACACCCCGCTCTTTTTTCATCTTTATTTTGAGAAAGTGTTTAACTGTTGTTAAGTGTTTTTGAGTTTGATTGAGAAAAGCCATTTGACGTTGAATCAATGGTTTGTTTTGAGTTTTGAAAATGGTGTGAAGCTGAAAAGGTTGATGGTGAGGTAAAAGGAACTCGACTCACAAGTTAAGAGAAAAGCCACTTGATGTTGGATCAAGGGTTTGAGAAAGAGGTGAGGTCGGTCCTAGTCCCTGAGGGTGCTCCTAGCAAACGAAACCATAACCAAAGAAAAGCGAGAAAGTAAAGAAATTACATCCAAAAGGGAGCAAAGTACATGGAAAAATACAAGGGAATATGATGCAAGAAATAAAGGGTATCATTGTCAGGTAGACCAAGAGGAAGTTGTATGTGTGCATGTGTCCTAAATTAAGAAATAAACATAATGGCAACATATCCAAGTCTCCTCTACAAGGTTTAAGTACAAGGTCCAAAATACCAACACAAAAAAGAAAAAGAGAATGGTTTCATCTTTGATAAAAGATTTCTATAATTAATCAAAGATAACTTATCATTATCTCAAAGTATTGAGATTGATCCAAATATTCATTCATCAATAGATTTGAAATAATGAAGATTTAATCTCCTTGAAAAAATCAATATTCCATGATCTTTAAGAATTCATCAACCAAAATGAAAGGAAAATCGAAATGAAAAAATTATAAAAGGGAAATAATAATGGATCAAGAAGAATCTATCACAAGAATCCACCATAAAAAATAAAAGTTAGAAAATCTTAGAAAGAAAACAAAAAGGAAAATAAGTGAGAAAAAAATAAAAGATTAAAGGAAGGGAGCATCGGTAAGGAAGGAGTATGGTGGGTAATTTGAAAATGCAACATGGGCTTTGAAAGACCAAGAGGAAACTTAAGAAAGGTCAAAACAACATCTGGAAAAAAAATCAAAGAGGAACCTACTTGCCACACCCTCCACTCATTCCTGGCATCCCCCTCCCCCCTCCAATTCAATGAAAAGACCAAATTGACTCTGAAAGAAAACATGTTGACAATTCACACACTGTCGGATTTTTCAAAAAAATTGACGATACCGGGAATTTCGAGTGAACTATCGGATATTTGGATTTTATAAGTAAGTTTTACCGGTTTTTTCCAAATTACCGGTAAGAAAATACCGGAAATTTCAAAAAATCTGGTGATATTTACCGGAAATTCCAAAACTACCGGTAACTATTTCCCAGATATTTGAAATTTCTGGTAGTTTAATTTTTACATTTTTTACCGGTAATTTGAAATTACTCGTAGTCTTAATTTTTTTTGTTTTTTCTGGAAATTTCGAATTCCCGGTAGTTTATATATTTTTGGTTAATTATTTATTTGTTTAATATGAGTTTTTTTCCCAGTGAGAACTATAGGTGCTGATTGTACCCCTAGTGGGAGGACGCGTGACTTGGCTGCAGCTGGTAGGGGAGGGGTACAACCACTCCTGATGCCGAGTCTACCCATGTACGAGTTGGATGGGTTGTCCCAACCGGTTCGCACCAGAAGAGGATGGCTGAGCAGCGTGGGCATTTCCATTCACCTCGCACCATTAGGAGACGTGGAGTTCTTTCTTCACAGCAGGTCACACCAGAGGTTATCGCTGATATTCACCCTCAACCGGTGGATGTTATTGTGAGAGATGTTCTGGTGGAGGATTTTGTTAGGGATGTCGTAGAGGAGACTGTCAGAGTGTCAGTTGAGGGTGTGCAAGAGGGACATGTTGATGGTGAGGGTTATGGCACTGGAGGGATCTCTCATACATGAGATCTAGAGGAGACTATTCAGATAGATGTGATGGTTCCTTCGACCGAGTCATCCGTACACACGGATTCAGGATTCCCTGGTGGGCCGATTGATAGGTATGTGCTTATAGAGTACAGTGAGCATATAATTTTGTGTTTATGGCAGGGGGAGGTATATGTTTTTACGTTTAATTTTAACATTTATTTACTAATGCATAAATTGTTTATGTATTAACAAATTTGGCTATTGGTTAGTGTCATAGGTGCGAGCTGTACTGAGGGTCCAGTCTCAAGGTGCGAAGATGAAAGGTTTCTGTCGTATTCCCTTCCCTGATGTTATGAAGATGATTGTGAGGGACTTTGACTTGCTGTATTTTGGCCACTACTTCCTGACGATGATGGATGTGGAGTTGCGCAGTGCCTTCGTTGAGAGGTGGCACAAGGAGACGTCGTCATTTCATCTCCCATTCGGAGAGATGACTGTGACTTTGGATGATGTCGCTTCCTTGTTCCATCTCCCTAACAGTGGCAGATTCTGGACGGCTACTTCGTCGAGTGTGTCCTAGGAACAAGAGCTGGTAGTTCATGATCTTTGTTTACCATAGGCAGTGGTGGCACAGGAGTTCGCGGATACACATGGTGCTCACCTTCGTATATGATGGTTGCGGGATAGGTACGGCGAGCTCGTTGTTGCTGGTCAGTATCAGGATGTTGCTAGGGTGTACATGTTGCATGTGGTAACATGTATTCTCTTTGTCGACAAGTCTTGTACGTATGTGTGTAACACGTTGGGAGAACTAATTCTCTATAAATGTTGCGGATAGCAAGAGTCGCCACCGACTTTTATTTTATCCATGTGGAAAGGACATAAAAGAACAGGAAAAACCTATTTTAAAAGACTTGAGTTCGGGGGGTAGGTTATATAAAGGGAAAGTGTTAGCACCCTTTATATCCATGGTTACCCATGGGCTCTTAGTTACTTAGCTCACTTAATTGTTTTAAAAAGTGTGAAGTGTGATTAGAAAACTTTTCTAAGTACTTTGTAATGATCCTCGTATGGATGTATACAAAGCCCTATTTTGAAAATATTTGAAAATAGTGAGGTGTGAAAAGTATTTTAAAGGGTGTGAGCCAGTAACTTAGAGTTCCTATCCTAGACTAAGTCGTTCATGTTCTTTTATATTATCTCAAGGGTAAGATTGTCCCTATTATTAAGGAATAGGTAGTCATTATCTTGGATTTTATTAAGGGACGGACGTAGGGTCATCGTATGGTCAACGAAGGCAACTTAAGAGATGTATTTAGTAATTGGGAGGGACTATGATCTTTTACCGAAGGGACAAGATAATCGTAGGCAACATCGTAGGGACTTGATCTTTTAAACCTGGGAGGGACTTGATGATTTTTATTAGTAGGGTCATTTGCTTAAGACACCCCCATTTTCGAGGGACTTGACCATATAAAGGCAACTTAAGAAGGGTAACCCTAGGAAGTGCAAACGGCGATCGTAGATCAACTTATGTGTGTGAGTGATTTTATTCAGATATTTAATCTTTTTAATTAAATTATCTAAGTCCTTATTAATTTCAATTTATGTTTTGCACTCCCTATTTACTAACCATAAATTAAATAAGATAAATAAAATGCAAAAAAAAAAAAAACAATAAATCATACGCTATTACATCGCTTTGGGGCAGATACATAATAATAGAGCAGAAAAATAAATTACAATAATAATAGCCTATACATATTTCTAATAATTAAAATAAGACAAAAATAAAAATAAATAAAGAACAAGAAAGCAAAAATAAATTAATTAAGTTTTGAAATTAGGGTTAGAGAAAAACTAGGGTTTTTAAGCAAAAAATTAGGGTTAATTAAGAAAATTTGATTTTTTAGAGAAAATTTAGATTTTAAAGGAAAATTAAACAAATTATCAATTATTATTAAATTATTAAAAATATGAAGAAGATTTAATTATGTACAAAATTATTATTAAAGAAAATAATTAGGAATTTAATTAACATAAAACAAAGTTATTAAGAGTTTTTTTAGAAAATATTAACTAAGTTATTATTTTATTTATAAATTAATCAAATTATATAAAAAATATTAACATTTAAAGAAAACTATATATTTGTATAAAAAAAAATATTAGTGGAGTTTTTTTTTGAGAAAAAGACTCTTCCTTTTTAAAAATAAAAATAAATTAAAATTAATATTAGTTAGTTATTTTATTATTATTTAGAAATTAATTAAAAACAATAAAATAAGGAAATATGAGAAAAACTAAAAAATTGTTCAAAAAGAAAGGACCTAGGAATCGAACCCAGGTTCGGTATCTCTCTAAACAAAAGCTTTTACCAACTGAGCCAACACGAGCGTCCTGGTGTCTATGGGAAACAAAATCGTTATAAGCCATGCAAGAAATTCAAAAAATCCCAGTCGCGCCAAAACTCCTTCTTCAACCTCTAGATCTGCGATATTTCCAACGAATTTCTCTATGCTTTTTCCTGCGATTTCATTTTTGCAAGTAAACCTATATTTTATGAAACATCATATAATCATGACAATAAACCAAATTAAAAGCTTCATTCAATTGCCCATGAGTTATGTGATTCAGCCAAAGCCTTTAAAGGCTTGTAAATGGCCTAAATCGAGAGTTCCCAAAATTGAACTCAAAACCCTAACAATGGCGTTTTGATATCCTGGCATCAAAGCTTCGATTGGTTGGTCCAGAATCCATCTATACACTATAACAAACACGATTAAACACATAAAAACAGTTTATAAAGCATGAATTAAAGGAATCAAAAAAATTGAAAATTCAAGAAAAGGAGAATTCGAATTCCATGATTTATGAGGTTTTTGATGAATGTGATGATCCAAATACGTTCTAAATGCTTCAAGGAAGCTATATCAACCTTCAAGTGGCTTGAAAAATGCTTGGAAGTGCAAAACCGAAATTGAGTTTTTGATGATTTTTTTGAAGTTTGGAGGTGCCTCTTCTTGCCTCTGAAAATCGTCGTCCTTGTATGCATTAAGTTTGTGTATATATGAGGAAGGAAAATAGGTCAAATTATGAGCTTTTTCATTGTGGATTTATGTTGCTTGATGGTGAAGAAATCTCATTACTTTAAATGTCCAAAAATCACATATATTCTTGCTAAATTGGTTGTGCACGATTTTGGATCTCTTCAATCAACTTTAAATGTCATATAAATCAATCTAGAACCAAGATTTGCTTTATTATTTGATTTTTCATATTTTATTTTCATTAAAATTGAATTTTAATAAATAAAATCCCAAATAATAAAAAATAAAATAAAAAAATCAGAATAATTTGTCATTGGGTCTTGCATACCTTTATCTTTGAGATTGGGTTGCAATTTTATGGGCTCATTTGGAAAATTTTGAAGTTAAGGCCTTTTTTGCTTCATACACCCCTTGAAAATTTACCAACTTTGACAAAGCACAAATTCCTCAATTTTAATGCTATGAGAGTCATATTGGACTTTTTAGAAATCTTAGAGAGTCCTCTAACCAACCTTTTTGGTCCCATGTCCATATCTTCTACCATTTTCAAATTATGAGCTTTGGAAAAAGTTGACTTTTTGTTGACTATCAAAAGGACCTATAATGTTTTTGCTCATACCTTCCAAATGAAGCATTTTTAGGCTTGGCTTGTTAGACACAAAGTTGTAGAGAATTCAATTTCCTTCCAAATGAGATTTGGATGGGAAATCTTTTATGAAGTATGTGAAAGTTATGGCTGGTCAAAGTTTAGTTGACTTTCACTATGAAAACCCTAATTTAGAAACTTCTTGATTCTTGATGATCTGAGATTTCCATGATGAATCATGATCAACCCTTGATCAAATGATGAATTTTGCCTCATAATCTTAAATTTTACAAAAAATATTGAAGTTTGACTTTAAGTTAACCTCAAATTGACTTTTTTACCAAGTTAACTAATTTTTGGATATGTGATCATTTGACTGGTCAAACTTATTGGGAAAACTCTGAAACTTGACATGGGGATTCTTTAAGACATGTGGGATGTTATGAAGTCCACTTGAGGCCTTGTAAGTCCATTTAGCTTGGTGAATTTCAAAACCCTAATTCTGGATCCACTGTTTAGGAGGAGGCTTTGTCTTCAATCCTTTTGACCAATTGTGAACCTTGTGAATCTTGAGAGAACTCTTGAGACACAATGCTTTGATTGTAGAAGGGAAAATTTTGGGGTACAAAAATGTGGATGCTCAGTATTTTTGCTTCTTCAGTGATCTGGAGGTGCACAACTAGGCTTGGGGTTGTGCAGCCCTAATTCAGTTGTATCATGCGCTGGGGGAGGAGACCTGATTTGATACGAAGCAGTTAGCTAGATATCTTAGTTTGTTACAGGTATATCTTAATTGATTTTCTAACTTACTTTTTGTTATATTTTTTTATTATTAATTCTAATTTACTGTTTGATTGGTGGTTTATGACGCACTTCCTCAGTTTGCTCGCACCATTGTTGCTAGATATGCACTTGTGCAGTATCCATCATAGTGTGAGGATGGCTACTTTGAGTGGTTTCTCAACGTATACCATCCATGCATCACTCCATTGGAGCCTAAGGAAGCATCTTTAGAGGATGTACCTTCTAGTGTCCAGAAGCCTGTTGGTGATGCACCTTCTTCTCCTCATGTTCCAGTACAGCACCATGAGGATGCGCAGCGATTTATGATGATAGCAGTGCTAGCTGATGAGCTCACGCACTTGGTAGACCCTGATGGTAGTATTGTTGTCGGATTATCTTGGATTGCACACTTAGCATGTTGGGGCCTATCTAGTATTATTTTTATTTCTAGATGATTTGTATATTGTTGTATTATATGTATATTATGGCAGAACAATATATTATTATTATGTCTTCATTTATTCCCTTACACTGCACTGATCTTGATTAAAAAACTTAAACAAATAAAAAACCATTACAACATAATTAATCGATATTAAAAACCTAAACACTACCAGATGCTTCAGGGTATTTCAGCATTGCCATTATTCATCGAATGATCTTGTCAGCTGCACATCTTATGCCAGCAGACCCCTTGTTAGCCTACGGCGAAATAATCTCCACATTTTGTTTACGTCTTCATCGTTCTTCAACTCAATTAGATTATATTTCACACTATCATCAACCCAATCCTCCCTAAACTAGATCTTCAACATCTTTCTATTCTCACCATCAGGCAACAATTCCTTCAACTTTGAAGTCAGACCGGCAAAGGACGTCGTGTCATCTGAGAGCATGAATTCGACCGGTTGAGAACCTCTCTTGAAGTAAACTTCTGCCTTAATAAAAAATGTTGGAATAGCCATTTTTTCATATATGTTTACCAACAAGACCTAACCCCTATTTATACTAGTGTGCGACAATTTTGGACCACACAAACTGTCAGTGCAATCACAACCATATAAAATTGTCGGAAAAATCTCAGCCGTTTAAAAAAATCTAAAAACCCCTAAGATTATGCCTACCATGAATATTAAAGGATTTAAAATTCCTGGTATACTAGTTTTAATAAAATATCTGGTATCAGGTAATATACCGGTAACTTGAAATTACTGGTATACCGATATTTTCAAATAAATTATCGGGAATTTGGTTTTATACCGGAAACTTTGTTATACCTACCGGGAATTTGTTTCAGAAATTGTGTTAAAAATTTAGGGGCATTTTTGCCATTATGTAAATTTGGGGGGTGCTAGGAATGAGTGGGGGGATGGCAAGTAGATTTCTCGAAAATGAATCCTCTCATTCTCATCGCACATTAATCCTTCTCTTTCACTTTTTTTCATCATGCTACCTCTTCAACTTCGAACAAACTCAACCGTTATTGGTTTTCATCACCGCGTCGGCACACCATAAAGCGGCGGTTGTGGCGACCTTCTTCACACCAACACCACACTCAAATAAAAAAGGGAAAACAACTACCTTCGTGTATTCGTTCTTATTCTTTTGTTTTTCATTTGATAATTGTTGTCATTGTTGAGTGATTTATAGGTTGTGTGAAGATGTTGATTAAGGGTTGAGAAAAGTTTGATGGTTTTAGTGAAAGGTTGTGTTGTTATTTATTTTTCTTGTAAGTGAAGAAGCGAAGGGTAGTGATGAATTTGTGAGATTTTGTGGTTTGTGTATTGAAGGTTTAGGATTTGTGTTGTAGTGAATTTGTGGGTTTCGAATGTGAATGGTTTTGGTTGACAGAGAAAGAGAAGGTGTTAGAAGGTTGTTGTTTTGGGAGAAATTTGGGCAGAGTTTTGTTGGCTTAAAAGCCTTTTCAAACGAAGGAGAGGGATGTTGCATTTATAGAGAAAGTAAAGGGTAGTTAAGGAATTTGAAAAATCTGATTCTTGTTGGCTAAGTTTAAGGTAAAACCATGTTTATCTTGTAGCTTTTAAGGTGTTGCTTTCATCTTGCAGGTGTTGCTTTCATGTTACAACATGAAATCATGGAATTTTTGCCTTGCATTTTGAATTATGTATGCTTATGTCAAGTTGTTTTTGCAAGGCTTGTGGTTGTCACGTTTTTGTGTTTATAGTAGCAACTTGGAACGTATTTGGTGGGTCCATGAACAAAATGAAAGTTGTTGTTTTCTGAAAATCTGATGCGCTATACTTTTCATGCCATTTTTCTTTCTTTTTCTTTTGTTTATTCACTTACTCTTTTGTTGTAGTCTTTCAAGATGGGCCCCTTGGAAATATAACGGACTTTAATGGTAGCAACTTTTAGAGGAATTTATCTTCCACCCCCCAAATTGTACCTGACACCCCCATTTGTAGCGAAATAACATATTTACCCTTTGAAAATAATGAATTTAGAGGGAGTGTACCAGATATTTTAAAATATACCGGGGATTTCGAAAATTCCCGGTAAAAAATACCAGGGATTTTGAAATCTCCGATAAAAAAATACCAGGGATTTCGAAATCCCCGGTAAACCCCCAGAAATTTTCAAACGATATCGGTAATTTCAAATTACCGATAGTGTAAAAATTAGAATTAAAAAAAATTAAAAAATTTTACACTACCAGTAATTTCAGATTCCCCGAAATTCCACTAAATACCGGAAATTTAAAATTCCCGGTAGAGAAACTTTTTTCACTTTTCACCCAAATTTTTCAGGAACAATGTTAGAATTATAAAAATGGGGGGGGTGCCAGGTACGATTGGGGGTGGCAGGTAGATTCCTCCAACTTTCATGGGCTTTTAGTGCTGACTTTGTATTGCCTTGTGTTTGTAGATTTTTTTAATTGCAAAAATGTATTAGACTTTGGTTGTTTGAATGCAATTTGGACTGGGCTTGTATAACTTATTATTGGCACCCTCCTAATTTTACTTGAACAATGCTTGAAATTGCAATTCCTTGAACTTGAATAAAATGTGATAACATGCTTAAAAACTTGATTGAATTATCCTTGTACTTTGAATTAAGTCCTATGAAATCCACTTGAAGCCAACTTCCACTTTACTAGGTTTCTCCACTTACATTGAATGAGCTTGAATTAATTCATCAACCAATCTTGATCTGTGAATGGATTAGGGCCTTGAAAAATGAATCCACTAATGAGTCAATAGATGAACTTGACCTCTTGAATTCGGATGAACCAAAATCTTTAGTACAATCCAAATAAACATGCCTTGAAATTAGACCAAAATCAGGTCAAACTCAATTGAATCTCAACCATTATTGCACATACACTTGACCTGATAGCCTCAAATGAACCTTGATTCAACCTTGCAACATATGAATTTAAACAATAAGCAAAAGTAACAAATTTTTTGGATTTTTGAATAATGATTAGTAGAAGAAGAAATAAATTAGAGTAATTATACATGTAGGACAAATTTGGAGTATGACAATATGGTGTGAAATTTCTCTCTATCGGATATTCATAAAAAAATCACTTATTCTTTGTTTTTCTCCATAAATTTGGTGGCCTTATTTATTTTGTTAGACTGACTTAATAAATGAATCTGAGATGGATGAAGCTCAAGAGGATTTTACACATTTCTTCACCAATAATTTGATATGTTTTTATTACATGTTTTATTTGAACTTTAAATTTTTTTAATCGAATTTATGAAATATGTGATAAATTAATTTTATGTTATAATTGGCAGACATGTCCCTTCTAGAAAGTGTTATCATGGACACAATATATTAGGAGACAACATGATGTTACTGCAATTACCATTTGTCTAATACACCAAATGGACAAAGAGGCATAAGCAATAAACTAATTGTTGGTTATAAGGGGAAGGAAATTACAAGAACAAAGGAAAGTCAGAAGTTACTTGTGATAGAAGGATTGAGTGCCCTTTTTGGCTGAGATCTGTGTCAAGTGTTTGTTGTTAAAATATAAAGATTAAATATGGTATTTAGAATCACCATCTTGCTGGGAATTTAAATGGTCATGATATATTAGGTTGTCCAAGACCCGAAGAAATACAATTAATGAATGAAATGAAAATGTACTATATGGTGTCGAGGTATATAATGGGTACATTGAAAGATAGGAATGTTGAGAATACGACAAGTGTCAAGCAAATGTATAAAGAAAGAGTTGCATATCAGTCTAGTATTAGAGGTCATTTCACGGAAATGCAATATTTGTTGAGCTTAATTCGTAATGATAATTATTATGTTGGACCAGAAACACAGGTGACTCGAATGATGTTAGTAATATATTCTTGAAAAATCCTAATTCAGTGAAGCTTTTGAATATGTTTCATTAGGTTTTGATTTTTGACTACATTTATAAAACCTACATGTATAGGCTACCATTACATGATATTGTTGGTGTTATGTCAACCAAGTTGACATTTTTGCGATAACATACTATTTTTAAAACCTTGATCATAATTTATGACATTTACATTGCATCGGATTCCAAAAAAATATATTCAAAGAACATTCACAACTTCATTCTTCAAAGCTTCATGTACACGATTGAAACTATCTTCTTCGTGTTTAACAATGTTATTTTCTTTTGCTTTGATTGCTTCTTTATGGTGTCATGTTTGTTGATTCTTTCTAATAATTGGTTATTTCCCGTCTTCCACACTGTCGATATTTGATTCTTCAATAGTCTCAATACCTTCGTATGACTCCTCAGCCTTAGGAAACTTATTCAAATCAAAAAGATTTTTCACTTTTCTAGCATGAGATTTTTCAATCTCAGTACTTTCATTAGTGTGATGAGAGTTCATATCCATGTTTTTAGTTGAAATATTAGTAAGATACTAGTAATGAGATGCTCCTCTCCTTTATAACCAATGGAGAGTTTGATTTCCCTCCAAATCATTAATATGAGGGGAAACTGAATTGGTTTGGATTTATATGTGCTACTATTACGAGTATGGGGAATACACAGAAAATATTATCTCCATCATTAATGCACAATAATGAGAAATGTATTCTTTAAGAAGGGTATAAATGGAATTGCTCATTTAAAAATTTAAAATTTATATTATGTCTCTCACAAAAATTATGTCTCTCACAAAAAGGACCAAAATAAAGTTTCTATTTTTCTCTTATAAATAGGAACAGAGGTAGTATTATGCAAATATTAACCCACTTTTTTACATGTTTCTCTAATATTATTTTCATGGTTGATTTTACTCATTGGATACTCAAAAATATGTTGAATACTAGTAGATGAAATTTGTGCATAAGTTGTGATGCAATTAACACAATGTTGAAGCTCCAACTAGGTGAAATTAGAGTATCATTTCCAAAAAGTTTTGTGAACATTGAGAATCAACATAACACGATTGTATGGCTTCGTCTTAAGACGGTGTAAACATCACATTGTGAAAGAGTTTGAATGAGTGAAAAGATTTGGTGTTGAAAAAGTTGCATGTGGATGTTTCATTAGACAACATATGGGTTACCTTGTGCATGTGAACTTGCATCTATTCAATTATAAGGTGATATTATTCCCTTGGATTCCATTCATGTATTTTGAAATAAATTACATATTAACAAGTATGAAGTCATTAAAGAAGGATGTGTGACACAACTGGACTTAAACAAAGAATGTGAAGGATCAAAGACATATTTTGGCACCTTAGAAATTGTTTCCTAGAGAGTGGTGAAGAAAAAGGTGTGTGAACTTGCATATCCATGTACAACTTCTATGTGGCTGCCACCCATGAGTTTAAAGCCTAAAAAGGGAGTCGAGAAGAGTAAAAATGGAGAAATAGGGCATTGGTTATCGTGATCATTCACATTGGGAGCATATTGATGTCTCACAAGGAAGCATTCAAGACTCTTATTCTTGTCTCATTTTCCTTTATTCTTGCATGACTATATTGAAGATATTGTAGATGTGAAGACTGATCAAAATTATGGTTATTATGCTATTGGATATTTACTTGGATGGGGTGAAAAGTCATGGCCTTTGGTTTGGCATGAGGTATCCTTTATATAGAGGGCACCTCTCTAGTAGAACTGAAATTGAAATTGGAGAACCTTTTACACTACATCGACAATCAAAGACTGACTAAGATCAATTATCATCCAACGACGATTGTTAATGAAGGAAAGATGAAGTTCATTAAGATTAAGCATCATGTGAAATACAATTCAGCATTTCGCAATGAAGGGTCCAATCGAGCTGGCTGTGATACTTGAGAGATCAACTAACGGTATTCTAAATATGATGAAACATATAGTACAATGCCTTGTTGATAAAATGTCATGTTAGATTTAAGTTATTGTTATGTTAGATCTATGTTAAGTTAATGTTATGGTAGATCTATGTTATGTTCATGTCAAGTTCATGTTATATCATGGTATGTTATGCTATGTAACGATATTTTAATTACAGTAACACCAAATAAAGTCACACAACAACACCAAATAAAGTCACAAAACAAAACAAAAAAAAGTAACACAACACCACAAATAAAGTCACACAACAACATTAAATCAAGTAACAAAACAACGAACAAAGTAACACAAAACCACAAAATAATGTCCAAAAACAATAACAAACAATCATAAAAAAATTTAAGTTGGTCCAATACAAGAATGGTGAACTATATTAAATCCAAAAGCATAAACCTCGCCATTTGGGTTTACCAAATCCACAAAGTTATTTGAAAAAAGAGTTATCATTTACATACATTGTTGATTAGGCATACTATGTAGTGGAAGAAGAAGTGGAATATCATATGAACATCCCTAATAGATATGTCACTTAATCTACGCATGATGCTATAATTTCTTCCTATTTGTCTTACTAAAAATGAAATAACAAACAACTAAAAAAATATTTTCCTATCAGATGTTTGAAAAAATCCAGTGGGCCATATGTGTTTTGTGTGTCATATGCTTTTATACTAGATATATTTAAAAACTGATATATCATATGCATTTATATCGAGTTTATAAAAAAATACGATGTAATTTACAAAAAAAAAGTATGACTAAAATATGATATAAACTTATAAAACACAAACAAAAAGCTTTTTTGCTTGTGAAAATTCAGACAATTCTACGTTAATCTAGAATATTACAAAGCTTTTTAAAAATCTGAAATTTTTTATTTTACATTTACAATTTCACTTTTTTTTAGTTAAAGGGGTATTTTGATAATTTTGTCCAAGGTGTGGGTATGGTGCCATATTTAATTTAAGGGATGCCAAGTATTATTCTCCAAAATTATTTTTATGAAGGAGTGTTTTAGCAAGCTTTAACTAAAAAATAGTTAAATGCACCCTAAGGTGCATGTTGCTAAAATAGACTTTCATAAAAACAAGTGGGTCTACGTTAGCAAATTATATATATATATATATATATATATATATATATATATATATATATATATATATATATATATATATATATATATATATATATATATACTTTATTCTTTTAGAAAAGTAAATATATTTTTTATTTTTATAAAAGTGATTTGGTAAATTTTAAAAGTGAAAATTTAAGTATAAAATCAATTATTTCATCATAAATTGATTATAAAATTTAAATTGGTTATTGTTAGAAGATAAATTTGATTATAACAATTGGTTTTAGTATCTAGTTAAAACAAATAGATTATAAATAGTTTTGATTTTGTTGTGCGGTTAAATCATCCATGAGCAACCCTAATTAAAAGTCCTATAATGATAAAAATTAGAAATTGAGTGTTGTTGTCACTCATTTGTTATTGGATAAGAAAATGTTAGTTGTTAGTATGCTATGTTAGTAGTTAGAGTTTGAAATGTATACCTCTTTTCAACTCATTATGGTGTCACAACTCACCCATTTGAGTTATGCCATGGATACGCATAATTATCTTTGGTTGTGCCAAGCTCATCAAATTTAACTTTAAATGAATGGAAATGACTAACTTGAATTAATCTGTTAATTAAAGGACCAATTCCAGGGACGCGCATCGTGTAAGATCAATACACCCTCTATCATATATTTATGCTATGACGTGACCCATTTCAGAGAAGTGTTAATGCATAATGAAAGTAGTCAATGCTTGGAAACAATGTAACTTTTGGTTAAAATGTGTTGTTTCATCAAGGCTCGTGACCATGTAAAACAACATATACATGGCCTATAAATACCTCATTCTGAAATTCAGAGAACACATTACAAACAAAATATCCTCTTGTACAAAATTCCAAACACACTTCGCTACATAATCGAGTTTTCGTCGGCCTTGCGCAAATTCGATATAAGGCTGAATTAGCCTGGGTATTCATGCTTTCCGACTTTAAGACATGCAAGAGAGTGTTTGAAATACTTTTAAGGAAAGTGACATCATTCACGATTTAGTCCTTGATCCATTCAACTTTATCGATTTTTCTAATAATCTTAAAAGTATTTCAAATGGCTTTCGACGCTACAGTTTCAAGCATTAAAGTTATGAAATTGTCATGTTGGATCGCTTTACTGGAACAAACTACACTCGATGGCAAGATAAGATGAAATTCCTACTAACCACTGTGAAAGTTCATTATGTCTTAGATTTTGACTTACCTCCAATTCCTGAACCAACCGAGGATGATTTTGATGACCTAAAGAAATAATGTAAGAAACGTAAAGAGGACACAATGATATGTCGTAGACATATATGAATACACTATATGATCGTCTCTACTGCCTACTCAGTCTGCAACAAAAATATGGAAATCACTCGAATTTAAATTAAGGGTCGAAGAGGAAGGTATGAAAAAGTTTTTAATTTCAAAATACTTTGATTTTAAATTCATAGATTTGAATTTTATTCTTCCCCAAGTGCACGAGTTACAAGCTCTCGTGAATAAAGTAAAGGTTGTGAAAATATACATTCCTGAGACCTTTCAAGTTGGTGCAATCATTGCAAAATTACCACCTTCATGGAAAGGCAATAGAAAGAAATTGTTGCACAGTTCTGAGGACTTCTCTCTAGAGAAAATCCATAAACATCTTCGAATTGAGGAGGAATCAAAGGAAATGGAGAAATCAAAATATGTTGGTTGTAACGCCTTAATTTTATATTTATTTTTGTGAAATAAATATTAATATTTTAATGGCGTAATTGAATATTTGGCGAAGAAAGTATTTTATGAGAATAATAATAATATGAGGTGTACTATTATAATGTTGTTATTATTTAAATAAAATAAAATAAAAGGGTTAGTTAGAGGTTTAAGGGGCAAAGGTGGAATTGTTGTTTTATGAAAAGAGGAATTAGGGAAACAAACCTCATTCATCGTATTTTGACGAAGAACAGAGAGTTCTGGAGAAAGAGGAGAAGAAAGGCAAGGTCAAGGATCGTAGATCACCAAGACCAAAAGTTGTGAAGGAAAGCTTCGATTTTAAGGTAAGGGGGAGAAAAGGGTTTATAATTGGTGATAGGACATAGAAGGGTAATTGGGAGTTCCTTCCTCCCTTAGGTATATTAAGAGATTATGATAATAATGATTGAATTGATGCAATATTGTGAAATTGTTGATGAATATGATTATACGATGTATTTTGAATATATATTTGGTGTTGTGTGTTTGGTATTGGGAAGAATGGCATATGAAGGTTATGGAGGATATGATGAACAGAGAAGAGGATTAAACCTCATAGATTCCTTAATTTGATCTAGGAAAGTTTATTAATAAAACTAGTTGATGTTATACGTATAAATGGATAATAAACATGTGAATTGGTTGGTTTTGAGTGCTAAATTCAACTTAGAATGATTGGGGTTCGTGCAGGTGAGAAAGGAGGAAGAAAATGGGAAAAACTGAAAATCAGAATTTTGGGGACTCAGGTGCCCTGACACGGGCCGTGTCCCATGACACGGGTGGCCGTGTCAGGCTTCGAGAAATGAGTTTTTGTGGATTTTTTAGGGGCGTGTCCCAGGCCACCTGACACGGGCCGTGTCAGGGGACACGGGAGGCCGTGTCAGGCCCCTGTAAATGCAATTTTTCGTCCGTTTTAAGGTGGATTTGACTCATTCTTCTAATGTAGGATTATATTAATGAAATAAGACTTTGAGGATGTTCTAATAATGAATATAGGACTTGATGATTAGTCGCATAAGAAATCCTAAGTGCTTAATTGAATTATATGAATATGTAGATTGTTATAATTGTGAATAACATGAAATATGTGTATGCTTTGTGTGTGAATAAGATGCACTGATGGTTGGTTGATGAGATCATGATGATCGTAAAGCATGATATGTTCATGTGTATTGTGATATGGTATGCGTTGTTGTGTCTACATGCGCATACATTTGATGGAATAATCATGTCGTGGATGTGATTATTCGGGATTCGTTGAGAATCGTGGTTACAGGGATGACCGTGTCTTGTTGGAGACGTTAACGATGCATTCGGGGTTCTATTGATGAACCGTTATTGTGATTCGGTACCACATTTTCATTGTGCATTGGAGTCACATTGCATTATGATTGATCGAATAATATGATTGATTGAATAATATGATTGATTGAATAATATGATTGATTGAATAATATGATTGATTGAATGATATGATTGATAATTTGGTGTGATTAGGGGTGAATTACTTCTTCATATATGTCGTATGCACCGTTATATTATGAATCTATTTCTCACCCCTCTGTTTGTTTTGTTGCGTCTGTGCTTCTTTGGAAGTGCAGACAATTCAGGTACTTGAGAAGTACGTTGGTGTGATGTTCGTGTCCTAGGAGCTCTGATATGTAACGGGAACGGGGATCTTTGTCCACAATTACTTTTAATGTTTAGAAAAACTTGTTTTTATAATTAAACTTGAATTGAAGAACCTTATTATGTGTGATTTGTTAAGCCTTTGAGTTATTGACGTTAAATATTTGGATTCCGCTGTTTTCTTTTATTAACGATTTTGATGAATGATGATGATGTAGCATCTCACTTTAGACAAGTAACTCTGATTATATTAAATATTTATATAAATAATTTTATGGGAAAAGTGGGTGTTACATTGGTCTTTCTTCAATGTTGTGACTGCCAAATAAAAAAGGAAACATGATTGCATGAATAGTCATCTTGGACCTAAAAAGGAACCTAAATAATTCAAAAATTCTGGCAATTCAAAAGGTTCAAAAGTGGTTGTTTAGTATGTGGAAAACTCAGACACTATGCTCGAGATTGTAGGCACAACAAGTCAAAAAATGAGATCAATGCAGAGTGAAAGGATGATGGTATGACACATGTGCTAAAGTGCATGTCTCTTATGACAAGGCTGCTTTTAAAACATATTCTGAGGCCATTGATAGACAGGAAGTACAAATGGGAAATTAAGTACGATCTAAAGTTGTTGGAATTGGATCCGTCGAACTCAGCTTCACTTCCTGAAAGAAATTCACTCTTGTTAATGTGCTTCATGTCCCCGACATGACTAGGAATCTTGTTAGTGGGGATTTGTTGAGTAAATCGAGAATTAAACATGTATATGAATCCGAAAAAATTATATTGATCTATAATGGTGTATTTATAGGAAAAGGATATTTCGTTGATGGAATGATCAAACTTTGTACTACCGAAAATATTATTAATGAAAATTTTAATTATGCTTATATGCTTGAATCTATTTATTTATAGAATTCTAGATTATCACATATTGGTATTAGTATTATCAAAAGACTAATTAAATCTGGATTGATCTCATGCAATACCCATGATTTCGAAAAATGTGAAATATGTGTCAAATCAAAGATGCTCAAGAAACCTTTTAAAAGTGTTGAAAGAAAATCAAATCTGCTTGATCTTGTTCACTCTGATTTGTGTGAATTTAATGGCATGTTATCCCAGGGGGAATTGGTATTTCATAACCTTTATTGATGACTTCTCTGAGCTCACACAAGTATACATTTTAACGCATAAATATGATGATTTTAATACCTTTAAAATTTACAATGCGGGAGTAGAAAATCAATTACGTAGAAGTATTAAATTCCTTAGAAGTAATAGAGGCGATGAATACTTTTCTACGGAAATTGATGTATATTGTGAAGAATATGACATTATACATGAATGTTTCTCACCTCGTAGAGCACAAAAAATGGTCTAGCCGAGAGAAAGAATCGAACATAACAAGAGATGATAAATATTATGTTAATGCACTCTTAATTACAATTTATTTTGTGGGGTGAAACATTATTATCCAAATGTCGTATAATGAATAAGATTCCTTTAAAGTTAATTGGTATTTCTCCATATAAGATATGGAGAGTGTAACACGGTGGGAGAACTGACTTTTCTATAAATGTTGCGGATAGCAAGAGTCGCCACCGACTTTTATTTTATCCAAAAGGAAAGGACATAAAAGAACAGGAAAGACCTTAGAAAGATTTTGAGTTCGGGGGGTAGGTTATACAAAGGGAAGGTGTTAGCACCCTTTATATCCATGGTTATCCATGGGCTCTTAGTTACTTATCTCACTTTAAATTGTTTTGAGAAAGGTGTAGTGTGTGATTAAAAAAATTTCTAAGTGCTTTATAATGATCCTCGTATGGATGTATATAAAGACTTTGTTTTGAAAATTTGTTTGAAATGTAAAGTGTAAAATGTATTTTGAAAAGGTGAGCAAGTACTTAAGAGGAACCTACCTTATATTAAGTATTTACTGTTCTTATATGTTCTTTCAATGGTAAGACTATCCCTATTATTAAGGAATAGGTAGTCATTACCTTGGATGTGTAAGGGACATGTGAAGGGACATCTGTATTTAGGCAACTGTAAGGTTTCTTTAGCAATTCGTAGGGACTTATCATCTTTTATTCGAAGGGACAAGATCATTATTCCGTAGGCAACCTCGAAGGGACTTGATCTTATGAACTTAAAGGGACTTGATGATATTTTATGAAGGGACTTTGCTTTAAGACACCTTACTTGACCTTAGAATTAGGCAACATGAGGAGTAACCCTAGAAAGTGTGAGATGACGATCAAAGATCGACTTACGTGTGTGAGTGTTCATATTCATGTATTTATCTTGTTTAAATTAGTTTTCTAAGTTATTTTAATTACACGTAGTTATACACGCCCTATAATTACTAACCATAGCAAAAAAATATTTATAAACAATAAAATAAAGACAAAAATAAACTACGACTATTACATGGCTTTCGCAATTACATAATAATAGAAATAATTAATAATAAATATATAATAAATAAACTATAATTAAAATGGTTAGTAATAAAAATAATCATAAGAAAAAGAGGTTAGCACAAATATACAAAAATATAAAATTTAAGAGGACATTTTTAAGTTAACCAAATATTTTTTAAGAATTTTTAAGAGAAAATAAAGTAATTAGAATAATAATAAACAATTATAATAATAATTTATAACAAAAGGATTAATTATATATTAGAACAAAAAATTAATTAAATTTAATGTTAGAGTTAATGAAAATTAGGGTTAATTAGGGTTTAGAAAAGAAATTAGAATTCAAATATTTATTTAAGAAAAATTAGGGTTTAACTAATTAATTGTTTACAAATTATAAGTAAATAAAATTATATACAAAATTATTTTTATAAAATATATTATGATTTTTTATAAAAAAATTTGATTAATATTAAAATAGATTTTTTAAGTTTAATATAAAAACAAATTCCATAAAAAAACAATATACAATAAATAATTAAGAAAATAAAAAAAAAACAAAGTCTTAAAAAAAATAGGGGAGGCCTGGATTTGAACCCAGGACCTCCCCTTTACCAGCAAGGGGTCAAAACCACTGGGATGTGCCTGCGCAGCTGATAGGTAATGGTTCAAGATCAACATATAGCAAACCTGAAAAACAAAAGAAAATTGCCCAAAAAAGAATACACCAAGTCAGGACTCGAACCCTGGTTTGCTACCTCACGCGCACGCTGCCTTACCAACTGAGCTAAGCATTATTTCTGAAATCAAAACGCACACAATTCATAATAAAATAAGTTGATATTTTAAAAAACGAATTTCCGCGCCTAAATGGTCATCTTCAACCTTGGGATTTCGCAGGTTTTCCTGTGAAATTTCCTGCGATTTCTCTTACGTTTTTTGCTGCGAATTTTTTCGCATATAATATTCATTCTTTAAAACATTATTTATCCTGCAAAATTTATCAAATTAATTATACAAAAACAATCCCCACATCACACTCAATCCAACCATGTCTTCAAAATTCATTTAAATTGGTTAAATCAAGAAACCCTATTTTGAGACCTTGAACCCTAACAATGGCTTCTCGTGTTTCCTGCATCAAACCTTCAATCAAACCATCCAGAATTGTTTTAAACATCAATATAAACATTAATCAACCATCAAATATGATTTAAAACAAAGATACACATGAAATCGAAAAAATCAAAATGCAAGAACAAGTGTCGTTCGGTTTCGGCTTATGAGAAGGTTTTGGACAATGTGAATGATGCAAATGTGTTCTATGATCCTCAAAGAAGGTGTCTCAACCTTGAGAAAGCTTGGAAATAGCCTCTAGGGTCAAAACCGAATCTCACCTTTTCTTGAAAATTTTGAAACTTGTTTAGTGTTCTTGAGGCTGCAAAAATCGTCTCCAATGTTTGTCTTATGTTGTTTATATATTATAGAATAGAATTAGGTCAAAAAAATAGTCCATCCTTTGGACTTTTGGATCCATGGAGATTGAAAAAGATTCACCTTCAAAGATTGATTTTTTTTTATAAGACCTTGCTATTTTTGTATGATCTGAATTTGTATAATATCAATCACTTCTAAATAGCCTTTAAGACTTTCTAGAACCAAAATCAAATCAAATATCCACACTTTTATATTTTATTTTAATTTAAAATGATTTTTAATGTAAAAAATCATAATAAATAAAATAACATGAATAAAAATATGAATAAATAATTTTTAATTCGTGCATGATGTCATGGAAGTGTTTGGATCATAAAAATGCAAGCCCATTTGGTGAAATTTGGTTCTAAGACCCCATTTGCTTCATAAACCTCTCAAAAATTTCTCAACTTTGCAAGGGCACAAATCCCTCAATTTTAATGCTATGAAGGTGTTCTTGGACATTTTGGAAAGCTTAAAGAGTCCTCTAACCAACCTCTTTGGTATCATGTCCATATCTTTTACCATTCTCAAGTTATGCTCTTTGGAAGTTGTTGACTTTTTGTTAACTTTTAAAAGGACCTATAATGTCTTAGGTCATACCTTCCAAATGAAGCATTTTTGGGCTTGGCTTGTGATACACAAAGTTGTAGAGAATTAAATTTCCTTCAAAATGAGCTTTGGATTGAAAAATTTTGATGAAGCATGTGAAAGTTATGGCTGGTCAAAGTTCAGTTGACTTTTCCTGTGAAAACCCTAATTTAGAAACTCCTGATTCTTGATGATCTGAAATCTCCTTGATGAATCATGATCAAACCTTGATCAAATGATGAATTTTACTTCATATACTTGATGTTGGCAAAAAATTATGAAGTTTGACTTTGGTTTGACCACAGTTGACCTCAGTTTGACTTTTTGACTACTTTGACTGATTTTAGCCTATCTGATCATCTGATTGAGCAAACCTTTTGGGAAAGTCTTGAAACTTGACATGGGGATTCTTAAACACATATAGGATGATATGAAGCTCACTTGAAGTCTTGGAAGTCCATTTAGCCTGATGAAAGTCAAAACCCTAGTTTAGGATGCCTTGCTTATGAGGATGCATTGTCTGAGGGAATTGTCAAACTTTCTGACTAATTGTGAACCTTGTGAACCTTGTAAACCTCATGAGATATCTTGTGAAAATTGTGAACCTCTTGGGACACCTTAGTTCATAATGTCCTGTCTAGGTGAGGGCAAATTTTTGGGTGCAACAGAGATTTAGATCACTAAATATCAGTTATTTTAGAGTGTGGGGTCTGTAGCATATTATAAGAATATGGATCCTAAAAGAACTAAATTGGGTCCTCAAGGGATCAAATGTGCTTTCATAGGATATGTATCCAACAAAAAATCATATAGACTTTTAAATCGGGTGTCTAACGTAATTGTCGAATCCCGACATGTGGAGTTTTTTGAAAACATTATCATGAAGGATAAGGAATCTGAGATTCCCATAAATGAAGAATCTCGTGATTAAAACTCTCCATGAATTGATGAAGTATAACCCGAAAGTATCTTGTGGATTATTGATACACAACATGAGCCTAGGGTAAGCAAAAGAGCCCGAAAAGATAAAGTACTATGTCCAGATGAAATCGATTCTCAACTCATTTCCTTTTATCTAGTTAAAGGAAATTACAAAAATGATGTTCATAAGATCCCTATTATTCTCCAATTAGAATATGATCCAAAAACCTATATAGAAGCAGTGGCTTCAAGGGACTCTTCTTTTTGGAATTATGTTATCCAAGAAGAGATGGATTCGATTATTTCAAACCTCACATGGGAACTTGTCGACTTTCCAAAGGGTTCAAGGCCCATTGGATGTAAATGGGTGTTTAAAAATAAGTATCATAGTGACGGTACATTAAACACATATAAAGAAATATTAGTAGAAAAAGGATTTAGACAAAAGGAGGGTGTTGATTACTTTGACACATATGCACCAGTGGTAAGAACAACGACAATTAGAGTATTGTTCGCCTTAGCCTCTTTGAATGATCTTATAGTTCATCAAATGGATGTTAAAACAACATTATTAAATAGAGATCTCGGTGAGGAAATCTACATGGAACAACCAGAAGGTTACGTGTTTCTTGGAAATGAACAAAAGTATCCAAACTTGTCAAATCCTTGAATGATTTAAAAAAGACACCAAAACAATGTCATCAAAAGTTTGACTTTATCATACTTTCAAATGGATTTAGTCTAAATTGCCAAATGTTTGTACACAAAGGTGTATGGAAACATTGTAATATTTTTTTGTCTTTATGTTGATGATATATTGATCATTAGCAATGAGATGAATGGAATCTTATAAACAAATAAATTTCTGACTTTGATATTCAATGTGAAAGATCTTGGACTAGTTGACACTATTTTAGGGCTCAGAGTTAAACAAAATAATGGGGGTTACGAACTTAGTCAAACACATTATATTGAGAAAATGTTGGATAAGCTCAAACAACTAAACTTTAAGGAATAAAACACTCCATTTGATCCTAGTATCAAACATCAAAAGATCATTGGAAGAGTTGTAGCCTAATTGGAATATGCAAGTGCAATCGGATGTCTAATGTATTTATAATGCAATGCACTATACCATACATAGCATTTGCAGTTAGTAAAATGAGTAGATTTACTTGTGATCCAAATGGTGAACATTGGAAGGCCATAACCAGGATTTTTGGTTACCTCTTAAAGACAAAATATCTTGGCCTTTATTATGGTAGGTTTCCCGCCATACTAGAAGGATATACCGATGTAAGTTGGATATCAAGTATTGGAGATCATAAATCTACAATTGGGTGGATATTTACATTAGGTGGAGGTGTGATATTTTGGAAGAGCAAGAAATAAACATGTATTACTCTTTCGACCATGGAATCAGAGTTTGTGGATCTTTCTTCCGTTGGTCAAAAAGCATAAAGGTCGAGAGACCATCTGTTGGAAGTCGCATTGGCTAAAGATAATGTTTCAAAAGTGTTGATACATTGTGATATCCAAACCACCCTAGCAAGAGCATTTAGTGAAGTATACAATGAAAAGTTTAGGTATATTGGTCTTAGACATTCTTTCATGATAAAATTGAATAAATATGGAATCATTTCACTCACCTATATATGAACGAGCTATAATTTGGTTTGTCCATTTAGTAAGCCTCTAGCCAGAGAATTATTAAAAACAACCTCGAGAGGCATGGGGTTAAAACTCCTTGAGTAAGAGTTCTGACAGCGACGACAATCCAATATAACATTGATAGAACATTAACCTCAATATTCAATGGGTTACAACAATTCGTTGATTTGGATGTTTGTCAAACATTTTATGATAATATTGACCTTTAAAATGAGGGTTGAGTATTTATTTAAACTTTTAATAAGGTTCAATACCGAGGGTATGTGTCTCATGGAAAAGGATACAATATGAATTTCACCTAAGTGAATTTCAATATGGTGTCATCTCAAAGTGAGAGTTGGAGTTTCTCTCATGATAATAGGAAAAGCACATGGCCATAATTAGTGTTAGGAGAGAGATGTAGACGAAGAACCATTAAAGAGTGTGTGTAAGGTATTTCCGGTATAATCACAGGGGATAACGGTTCAAAGCATTGCTACCTAACATTCCGATTATACTTTGCGTTATTCTTACTAAGGTTAAGTTCAAATCGAAAGATACTTAACTGTATTAACATTTTTTCTTTCTTTTTTTTTTGGAATTGGTATTGTCATTATTAGAACAAGTGAGGGATTATTATAATTTATGAACATTAAAAGTCCATGGATGTGTTCCAAAATGACAAGAAAACTGAAAGAGAAGAAACACTTTTTGAAGTGTTGTTGCAGAATGAAAGTAGACAATGCTTGGAAATAATGCAACTTTTGGTTAAAAGGTGTTGTTTCATCACATACATGGCCTATAAATACCTTATTCTAGAATTCATAAAACACATTACATACCGAATATCCTCTTGTACAAAATTCCAAACACTCTTCATTACACAATCGAGTTTTCGTTGGTCTTGTGCAAATTCGATATAAGTTCGAATTATCCTGGGTATTCATGCATTCTGACTCTAAGACATACAAGTGTGTGCTTGAAATATTTTTAAGGAAAGTGACATCATTCACAATTCAATCCTAGATCCATTCAACTTTACCGAATTTTCTAACATGATTAAGTTAGGCCTTACCATACATTCTTAAAATCTACAAATTCTCTTCATAATCATAAATGATACATGTTTCATTGAATCTCATCCCAATCAAAGAACATGAATGATTTATGCATGTTCTTCCCATATGGAGAACCATATGATAAACACAAAGACAATAATAATAGTTTCAAGATGTCCACGTTATAGAATAAATTTTCGGCAAAATACCCTTTTTGGTCCCTTAACTATACCCCTGGTTCACTTTGGTCCCCTAATTTTTTTCGTTTCATTTTGGTCCTTTAAATTTCTATAAGTTACAAAGAAGTCCCTTCCATTAATTGGCCTCAAATGTCTGTTTATTTTATCTACCTGGCAGGTGAGCTGGCATGGTGTCACATTCTTCTTTATATACAGTAATCATGTTCATCGTTTCCATTTGGGTTTTGTAATCGTACCCTTCATTTCCATCATCGTTTCCATTTGGGTTATTGTTGTTCCTCTTCTTCTTACGAATTTGTACCCTTCTTCTTCTTACCCTTTGTTTCCATCATCGTTCTCTTCTTCTTCTTACAATTTCTTCATTGAACGATGAAGGTCAACCATGGTTCTTCGTTTTTGAAGGAGAATAAATCTGAAAGTGGTCAGCCATATGTTAATAGTAGCTCGTAAGTTGTACCAATTTGTCATTATAGACATGAGGTTGTGCTTCGTAGGGAAAACACTATGAAGAATTTCGAAAATAAATTTTGGGGCTGTCACAATTATAAGGTAAGCCCTAATTTTGGTTTGAGTATGTTAAAATCTGGTAAACAGATTTTGATCCATATTTGTATTTTGAAGGGGTCCTTGCAAAAAGGATGTGGTTTTTTCAATTGGTTCCATGAGGAATTTTCACAAGAAACAAGTCAAGTTTTATTGAATAGGTTGGAAAGCTTATGAAGAGTTAGGGAATGTTGTGACTAAAATTAAACCTCAACTGAACAAGATGTGGAAGTGGAAAGTTATGTGTTTGTAATGTTATGTGTATAGTTTTTTAGGATGTTTTAGGAGTTTGTATCAGTTGTGTATTCGTAACATAATTTATCAATTTAATGAGTTCTATTGTTTGGCATATCTTTATTTCTAGCAACAGATCAGATTACTCAAACTGTAACACAAACTGGCATTAATTGATATTGTTGAAAGACATAGGAATATTTCCACAAAGGTTCCAGAAGACATTGACATGTTACATAGACATGATCAAAATCACTTTAAAATATAGTACAAAATACCAAATTGTTACATTAACATGCAAATACCGTAAACTAAACAAAGTCTAATTAATATTAGATGGTTTTCTTTGGTGTGATCCTCTTGGTTTTCGTTGGTTTTTGGAGTCAAGAATGGAACTGTTAAAGGACTCAGACATGTTATTGAGCACAACATCACACTTATTGGTTGTCCTAAAATATGATCTACTCTAATATCTTGGTGATGTCTTCATCATATGTAGAAATGCTTCTTCATTTTCCAATCTCATTCTCTTCATCTCTATATCCCAAGCTTGAGCATATGTTGACTTTGCAGCCTTCCATATAATTTCCTTCAATAGCTTACTAGGAAACTTTTCCTGAAATTATTATACAAGTCTCTAACAAAAAATCGTTGTACAACATTGGGCAACAACTCATCCATTGCAGGTAAAAGCCCCTGCAAAAATAGTGTACATAAATAGCAAGTTTACATATCAAGTTTACAAAATAGAAAAAGAAAAAAAATATTGTAATCAATAACTTAATACTTCCACATCAACATTAGCATTATTCACCCTAGCACCTACTTCCTCCACAACAACATTAGCATTATTCATCCCATCATCTACTTGTTCCCCCAACAACATTAGACTCATCCAATTTATCAATTAACTCATCATGCAACTTATTAAGTAAATCTTCAATCTCATCTACAATGATCTCAAGCTCCTCAACAACATTGCCCACTGGTGCATCACAATAATTAGGTTGAGACAAAGTGTGTTGAATGTAAATATCAACACTTCGGTGCACCCTATAAAGGTCTATAATATCTAAAGAATTTGTGTCATCAACTAGGGCATTCATCCCAAATTATGGGTCCTTGTAATACATTTTCTCAAAGTCCCTATAACCTAACTCTTTCAAAATAGCTATTAACTCAAAATAACTCCACCTATCAGCATCTACTTTCAACTCATCTACCATTCTTCTTTCATACACAATAAGTTCAGGATCAACGAATTCACCACTATGGTGAATTTTGAGCTCCATAAATCTGTCCATCGTCACCTAACACAATTCAATAACAATATTTCAAATCCTTGAATCTACCAATACCTAAAACTACAGAAAACCCTAAATCTAACAAACCCCTAAATCTAGTTAAACCCTAAATATAAACAAACCCTAAAAACATACAGAAATGCATACCTGGAATCGTACCTTCGTATTCAATCGTCCCTTCTAACATAGGTTCCAGAATCGTCTCTGCAGTCGCTTCGAGAATGCTTTCTTCTTCGTGTTTCATAATTAGGGATATTTTATTTTGAGAATAATGAATGAGGTTATCCCTTACATTTGATTGTGCACATATCCCTTACACTGTCATCTGGACTCCACTTACCCACCCCATCATACAATTGCCACTGAAAATATTTTTTTGAACTTTGACTAACGGTTCACCAACGGAAGGACTAACGTGGATATGTTAAGAAACTTAAAGGATCAAAATAGCACGAAAAAAAATTAAGGGACCAAAGTGAACCTATGTATTTCACTTAAATTTTCTAAAATCCTTCAACAAATTGGATATTTTTAACAAATTTGATGTTTTTAAAATTGAGTGTGTTTTGTAACTTTGAATTTTGAGTGTCATTTTTTAAAATGATTTTTATAATGTTATATATTTTGGTGTAAAATTTTTTTATAAATTTTGTTTTCATAAAAACTTCAAATGAAAATTTGGTTTGAATTGTTAGTCTTACAAATATTTATTTTAGATATTTCATTATTTTATAGAAAAAATTGGATATCAAAATTTAAAAAAAAATCAATTAATTTTGAAGTTATTTCAAATAGTTTTTTATAAAAATCATTTTGTAGATACAACTTAAAAAAATGATTTTATTTTGATCTTCAATAATGTATGTTTATGTTTTTTAAAAAAAATCATTTTGAAGGCACATGGCCTAGTGGTATGTTTATGTTATAGGATATGTTATAGGATAGAGTCAAGCGCAAATGAGGGCTGGGGCAAGATGATCGAAGTCACAAAGAAGAAGGATGTGTTCGGAGTTGGCTACCAACCTGGTCAGTCAACACCAAAGCAAAGTGCTAGAGGCCGGAAAGGCCCAATTACCTTCACCAGTGCGGGATGGTTCGATCATGGTAACATCTATGTAGTGCAAGAAGAAGCGGTTGATAGTGATTGCGAACTGGATGAGTGGATAAAGCCCTGTGTCCCGGGGATGCAACTCGACAACTGGTCGTTCAAAGCATTCATCCCGGTCACTCAACTAGAAGAGTAATGGTTTTATGTTTCTATTCTCTTGTATACAAGCTCTATGCCTTGCCCGGGGCATAGCAGGTCTTTGTAAGGGTTCATTGTTCATAATGCAATATTATAATCATTAATAAAATTGACTTTTTTGCAGTCAATCATGTTGTTCCCTGTCTTTCATTTTCATTTTTTGTTTTAAAAATAAATAGAAATGTTTTCCATGTCTCCCACTCCTTCTAAAATCTAGCATGAATCATCATTCATGCAGATGCTCCTCATCGGGTCTCATCGGTGACGACCTTGCTATGGCTCAGTATGACCTCGACAATCTGATTTACCTAGCCGACGAGGAAGGCGAAGAAGATTGTGAACTACCCGAAGAACTAGCCAGATTTCTCAAGCAAGAGGAGAAGATGATTCAGCCACATGAGGAAGTCGTTGAGGTGGTAACCTGGGTACAGAGGAAGACAAGAAAGAGGTCAAGATCGGGGTTGCGTTGGAAGAACCTCTCAAGAGCCGCTTGATCTCCATGCTCCGAGAGTACGTCGATGTCTTCGCCTGGTCTTATCAGGACATGTCAGGGTTGGATATCGATATTGTAGTTCACAAGCTGCCACTCAGAGAAGTTTGTCAGTCGGTGAAGTAGAAACTGAGACGAACGCGACCTAATATGGCCATAAAAATCAAAGAAGAGGTTCAAAAGCAGTTTGACGCCGGTTTCTTAGCCGTAACAAGCTATCCTCCATGGGTTGCAAACATTGTGCCAGTTCCTTAAAAGGATGGAAAAGTCAGGATGTGCGTGGACTATCGGGACTTGAATCGGGTGAGCCCTAAAGATTACTTCCCGTTGCCACATATTGATGTGCTAGTTGATAACACTTCCCAATTCTCTATGTTTTCCTTCATGGATGGCTTCTCAGGCTACAATCAAATCAAAATGTCGCCAGATGACATTGAGAAGACTACATTCATTACCCCATGGGGCACCTTCTGTTACAAGGTCATGTCGTTTGGTTTGAAAAATGATGGAGCTACCTAACAACGCATAATGGTGACTCTATTCCATGACATGATTCATCACGAGATTGAGGTCTACGTTGATGACATGATAGAAAAGTCACAGACAGAAGAAGAACATCTAGTCAACTTAGGCAAGTTATTTGACATGCTTCGGAAATTCATACTGAGGTTGAATCTGAACAAATGCACATTCGGGGTGCGTTCCGGAAGGCTGTTGGGCTTTATCGTCAGTGAAAGGGGAATTAAGGTCGACCCTGCGAAAGTAAAGGCAATCCAGGAGATGCCTGAGCCAAAAACTAAGAAAGAGATACGGGGCTTCTTAGGGAGGTTGAACTACATTGCAAGGTTCATCTCGCACCTAACAGCGATGTGTGAGCCTATTTTCAAACTTCTGAGGTAGAATCAGGCCATCGAATGGAACAATGACTGCCAACAGGCTTTCAATAGAATCAAGGAGTACTTGCAAGAGCCTCTGATTCTCATGTCTCCGGTGCCAGGGAAACCTCTAATCATGTACCTCACAGTGCTCGAAGGATCAATGGGTTGCGTACTGGGTCAGCAGAACGAGTCTGGTCGAAAAGAGCATGCAATCTATTACCTTAGCAAAAAGTTTACCGACTGTGAAGCCCGCTACTCACTTCTCAAGAAAACTTGTTGCACTTTGGCATGGGCTGCTCGCCGACTAAGACAGTACATGCTGACTCACACTACCCTAATAATTTGTAAGATGGACCCCATGAAGTACATCTTCGAGAAGCCAGCTCTAACCGGAAGAGTAGCCCGATGGAAAATGATTCTGACGGAATATGATATCCAGTACACTTCACAAAAGGCAATCAAGGGAAGCGTATTGTCGAATTATCAGGCCCAACAACCAATTGATGAGGACATCATGTTCCTCAAGTCGAAAGACTGGGAAGAACCACTCCCGGAGAAGGGGCCAGGCCCTGAATCCAAATGGAGTATGTTGTTTGACGGAGTCGTGAACATGAACGGAAGCGGAGTTGGTGCCGTTATTATCTCGCCGGAAGGGATTCATATGACTTTCACTTCTCGATTGACATTCGAATGCACTAACAATGAAGCATAATATGAAGCCTACATAATGGGGATCGAGGAAGCAATCAACTTGAGAATCAAGAACCTCGAGATCTTCAGTGATTCTGCACTGGTCATCAACCAAGTTAATGGCAAATGGCTGGTTCATCAACCTCATTTGACTCCGTACAGGGACTATACCAGGAGGTTGTTGACTTTCTTCACAAAAGTCAAGCTGCACTATATACCTCGAGACGAGAATCAGTTTGTTGATGCCTTAGCAACCTTATCTTCCATGATTAAGGTTCATCAGAAGAACTATGTGCCTAGAATTGATATATCTCGTCTTGAGAGACCAGCTTATGTATTCTCAGTTGACAATGATGACAATAACAAACCCTGGAATCACGATATCAAGCAATTGTTGAAGTCTCAGGAATACCCGACAGGGGCATCAAGCAAAGACAAGAATACCCTTAGGAGGTTGGCAGACGGGTTCTTCTTAAATCAAGATGATGTGCTCTATAAACGGAACTTCGACATGGTCTTTGTTGTACCCCTGTAACACGGTGGGAGAACTGACTTTAGTTATGTTACGGATAGCAAGAGTCGCCACCGACTTTTATTTTATCCAAAGGAAAGGCATAAAAGAACAGGAAAGACCATTTAAAAGATTTTTGGGTCCGGGGGGTAGGTTATGTAAAGGGAAGGTGTTAGCACCCTTTACATCCATGGTTATCCATGGGCTCTTAGTTACTTAGCTCACTTTAAAATGTTTTTGAAATGTGAAGTGTGTGAATAAAAATTTTCTTAAGAGTTTCATAATGATCCATATACGGATGCGTAAAAAACCTTTGTTTTGAAAATTGTTTAAAATGTGTGAAGTGTTTGAAATATTTTGAAGAGTGAGCAAGTATCTAAGAGGAACCTACCCTAAGTTTAAGTCTTTTCTGTTCTTGAATCCTTTAAATGATAAGACTATCCCTATTATTAAGGAATAGGTAGTCATTACCTTGGATGTGAGGGACAAATGAAGGGACGTCTGTTATTTAGGCAACTGTGGGGTGTATAAGCAATTCGAAGGGGCTTATCATCTTTATTCGAAAGGGACAAGATCATTATGAAGGCAACATTCTAAGGGACTTGATCTTTTTGTTTGTTTAGGGACTAGATGATGTAAAATAAGGGACTTTGCTTTATACACCCTACTTGACCTTTTTGTTTAGGCAACATGAGAGGTATCCTTAAGGAAGTGAGATGGCGATCAGGGATCGACTTACGTGTGTGAGTGTACAATTTTAAATATTTATCTTTTAATTAGTGATCTAAATTAATTTTTTTACATACAAACACGTTACACTCCCTATTTTACTACCCATAGCATTTAAAATAAATATTCAATATTACTATTACAATATTACATAAAGGAGGCAATTACAAAATAATAATAATTAACAAATTAAATAAATAAGCAAAATAATAATAATATAATTGGGTTAGTAAAAATAAGTAATAATAATAAATCACAATATCTAAATGGGGTTAGTAATAAAATAAATATCATATGAAAATAAATATAAAATAAACAAAAATATTAGCATAATAATTAAAAGTTCAATTTTTATATAAACAATTATTTTTTTAAGATTTAGAAGAAAATATAAACAATTATATACTAATTAGCATAAAGTTTTAAATTATATACAAATTATAAAAATTAGGTTAATTATAAACATATCATGAAAATAAATTATATTTACAAAATTAAATTAGCAAGTTTTAATTATTTTTAAACATATATTAAGAATTATTTACATACAAGAATCATAACAAATTATAAAATATATACATATTGAATTATTATATTTACAAAATTAAATTAAGAATTTTAATCATATTTTAAGCATATTTATATACAAGATTTAAATTATAAACAAATTAAAAAATATGTACATGATTAAGGTTTAGAAAATTAGGGTTTGTGAAAATTATTAGGATTTATAAAAATTAATTAGGTTTTTACAAAATATTTTAGGTTTTAGAAAATTAGGGTTTATATACATATTTTTTAGAATAATAAAATAACTATATATAATTTTACAATATTAATAATTTACAAAAAATAAATAAGTTTTTCTTATAAAATTAAAATTAAAAAAGAATGAATTTAAAATAATATGAACATCCTATTTATTTTATTATTTAAATTGGTTTTAATAGAAAATTAGTTAAATAACAAAAACCAGAAAAAGAATGGAAAAATCAAAATCTGCCTGGGCTGGGAGTTGAACCCAGTCCCTTTATTTCACAAACTCCAGCCAACCAAGCTAACCACTGGGCCATGCGCGTGTAGGCGTTAAGGAAAGAGTTCCATTAGGTTTTGTTGCTTGACCTGAAAAATCATGAAAAAAACAAAAACAAAAAACACAAAAGGCCTGGGGGGATTCGAACCCAGGACCTTTACGCAATTCACAAACACACTTACCATTCCAGCCGGGAGGGCGCATCTGATAATATATGCATCACAATTCATTATATTTTAAGTTTAACAATTCAAATGAAAAAATAATAAAAATTGTTAAGGCCAGGATTCGAACACAAGCCTTCAAGCAATACACGCACGTCTCTCACCACCAGGCCAAGCAGCCGTAACTGAAATAATATGAAAACAAAATCATAAAATATTATGTTAAAATTTCAAATTTCCAGACGCGCGAAAACTTCATCTTCTTCCTCATGATTCCTGCGAATTTTGCTGCGTTTTTAACTATGAATTTTCCTGCGAATTTTTAAACACAAGAAACCTGCGAATTTGAAACACCCTCAAAACAGTTCAATTTTATTGAATTAAGAATGCAAGCAAGGTCTATAAGTCATTTGGAATTGATTCACGGTTTCAGAACTTATTTATACTTGATGAATCATAAAGCCCTAAAGCTCAACCGAAACCCTAAAAATGGTGGATTTCATTCTAGGTGATGAAACTTCACAAAACCTGTCCAGAATCAATCTATAACTTATCACAAACAAGAAACATTGATCAAAACTCATTAAAAACCAGTCAATATCCAGAATCGAAAAATCAAAATATTATGAACATGATGAATCGGGTTATGCAATATAAGGTGCTTTGGATGCAAATGAGTATTGAGAACGATTCAAGGATGTCCAATAAACATGTCTCAACCTTCAAATCTCTTTGGAATGGCCTCTATGGAAGAATCCGAATTTGAAATTTTGGATGATTTTTTGAATGTATGAACTTACTCTTGAGGCAGGGAATTTGTGTCCTTGTGATTGAGTTATGTTGTATACTTATAGTACAATGGAATTAGGTCAAAAAATTTGATTGTTGTATGGATTTTTTGATTGAAAAAGATTGAAAAAGATTAGAACTTAAACTTAAAATATTTGTGAATTCAACCTTTCTATTTCAAGCCAATCACCATAATTCTTATATCAATTTGATCCAAGCCATATTTATGATTTTCTAGAAGCAAAATCTCATTTAAATATTTGATTTATCTATTTTATTTTGATTTAAAATGATTTTAAATGAATAAAATCAAAATAAATAAAATCAAAATAATAAAAAATCTGAATAAATGAGGGTTGGGTCGTGCATGAGGTATTTGTATGGATTGGATCATCACATGGCAAGCCCATTTGGAAAAATTTGGTTTTAAGTCTCCATTTTCTTCATAAATCAACCAAAAATTTCCCAACTTTGCAAGGGCACACATCCTTCAATTTTAATGCTATGAGGGTGTTCTTGGACATTTTGGAGAGCTTGAAGAGTCCTCTAACCAACCCCATTGGTTTCATGTCCATATCATTTACCATTCTCAAGTTATGCCCTTTTGAAGTTGTTGACTTTTGAATGGACCTATAATGTCTTAGCTCATACCTTCCAAATGAAGCATTTTTGGGCTTGGCTTGTGAGACACAAAGTTGTAGAGAATTCAATTTCCTTCAAAATGAGCTTTGGATGGGAAAAATGTGATGAATCATGTGAAAGTTATGGCTGGTCAAAGTTCAGTTGACTTTTCCTAAGGAAACCCTAATTTAGAAACCTTTGATTCTTGATGATCTGAAATGTCCTTGATGAATCATGATCAACCCTTGATCAAATGATGAATTTTACTTCATATACTTGATGTTGGCAAAAATTCATGAAGTTTGACTTTGGTTTGACCTTAGTTTGACTTTTTAACTACTTTGACTGATTTTGACTTATCTGATCATTTGACTGAGCAAACCTTTGAGAAAAGTCTTGAAACTTGTCATGAGGATTCTTAGACACATATAAGATGTTATGAAGCTCACTTGAAGTCTTGGAGATCCATTTAGCCTGATTAAAGTCAAAACCCTAGTTTTGGATGCACTGCTTAGGAGAATGCATTGTCTGAGGGAATTGTCAAATCTTCTGACTATTTGTGAACTTTGTGAACCTTGTGAACCTCATAAGATGTCTTGTGAACCTTGTGAACCTCATGAAAGGTCTTGTGAACCTTGTGAACCTTCTTAGCACACAAAGTCTTGTATTGTGAGGGCAAATTTTGGGGTGCAACAGCTGCCCCTGTTCAATTTTCTGAAACCTGAGGGGTTAGATTGGTATATGTGCCAGTCGTGACCTGGAAGGTTGAAGGGGATTGAACACAAAAGGCCAAAAATTTGCACTCACCAGTGCGTAGAGTGATACTAATGACTAGTTGAATATGCTTGAGTGGGCTTAAAGATGCCACTTGGAGAAAAGTTCTTTAAATATGTCTCTTGGAGGATAAAGCAGTCCAAGATATGAAGATATAACTTTCTGGGAAGATAAACAACATCCCATAATAATGAGGTAACCTTTGGGAGGATAAACAACGGCCCAAGGTCATGATATGCTTTCAGGAGGATAAACAACGTCCTGAGGTATAATGATGTAACCTTTGGGAAGATAAACAACGGCCCAAGGTCAAGATATGCTTTCAGGAGGATAAACAACGTCTTGAGGAATAAGAATAACTTTTGGGAGGATAAACAACGACCCAAAGTCATGATATGCTTTCAGGAGGATAAACAACGTCCTGAGGGAATGGTATGCTTTCAGGAGGATAAACAACGTCCTGAGGTAATGATATGCTTTCAGAAGGATAAACAACGTTCTGAGGAAATGAAAACTTTTAGGAAGATAAACAACGGCCCAATAGTCACAAGTTGTTGATGAAGTCTTGTCTGCTGGAGAATTAACCTGAAAAACAAGATTATAACATTCTGTATGATAATATTAGCTTATGCATTATGTATGCATGCATAATATGATGCACTTTAAGTAATGTATTATGTATTTATGTATATGTATGTTATGTAAATGATGTATGTATGCATCATGAGTCTGAAGCGTCTGGATATCTTCGTATAACAACTGCTGGCCAGGGAAAATAAATCCCGATTTGTTGCTGTAGGATATGAGGAACTCGTTCCCGTATTGTTTGATAATATAGTATATATAACCTTCCGTCTTCGTTCGATAGTAAGGTATCCATAACCTCCTGTCTTCGTTCGATAGTAAGGTATCCATAACCTCCCGTCTTCGTTCGTCGTACTCCTATTGGAAGAGTAAATTCCCGACTATACGTATGAGGATAAAAGAGATGGATATAAATTCCAGGGGAGATGTGACTTGAAGTATTTATGAAGATGGATTTGCCCTACTGGGGATTTGTAGCTGTCTTGTAGGGATGAACCGGTGAAGCTTCGTTGAAATCCTTCCCTCGTTTGTCCTTAGTAAATACTATTACTGCATTTTCATGCATTTCTGGTAAACATCAATCATATTAAGCATTTATGCATTTCTGGTAAACATCAATCATATTCAAAAGCATACATACATTCAAACACAACCAATGGACGTTTCGCTTATGTAAATAGGGTAAAAGTAAATCTGGATTCAAAGATGGAATTTTATTTATATCAAAAAGTGACCTATACATAGGTAGGTTTGTACAAGGAGACATAAATCCTAGTAAGAGGAATTCGTCGTAAAACTTTTTACAAAACAAAGAAAATCAGCTATGTGAGAAATAATCCTATTGAGTTTCAATTCTACTATTGCCATTATCTTCAAGTATCTCATCTTCTGCTTTTGAGACGGGAACGATTGGATTGAACTTTATCTGTTCGAGCTTGAGTAAGTAGTACAACTGTTTGTAGTTTCATGGGTGATCCAAACGAGACATAGTCATACGCTTTAATCCCTAACTTTTGCCTGGATTGCCCTTTCAGGTTTTCAATCCACCGGGATACCCTTTTTTGCCCAAGCCGCCTTTTCAGGTTTTCGACTTGCCGGGTGTACATCTTTTTTTTATATATATATCCCTAATTTTTGCCCAAACCCTTTTGGTTTGCCGGGATGCCCTTATTTTTGCCTAGGCCAGTCAACCTAGCGGGTCTCTTTTTATGCGTAGTATTTTTTAACTATGTCTGCGTTTACAGGCTGCGGGAAGTCTTCACCATCCATAGTAGTAAGTATCATGGCACCTCCTGAGAATACTGTCTTGACTACAAATGGTCCTTCATATGTTGGAGTCCATTTGCCCATAGGATCACCCTGTGGTAATATGATACGCTTGATTACCAAGTCACCAGCCTGATATATCTTTGGCTTGACCTTCTTGTTGAAAGCTTTGATCATCCGTTTCTGGTACATCTGGCCATGACAAACTGCTGCTAACCTCTTCTCATCAATCAAATTTATCTGGTCAAGTCGAGTCTGAATCCACTCATCTTCATCCAAGCCTGCATCCTTCATAATTCTTAAGGAAGGGATCTGAACTTCAATGGGCAAAACTGCTTCCATACCATAGACTAAGGAGAATGGGGTTGCCCCTGTTGAAGTACATATTGTAGTACGATAACCATGAAGAGCAAATGGTAACATCTCATGCCAATCTTTGTAAGTAACAGTCATCTTCTGTATAATCTTCTTAATGTTCTTATTAGCAGCTTCTACTGCCCCATTCATCTTCGGACGATACGGAGAAGAGTTGTGATGCTTAATCTTGAACTGCATGCAGAGATCAGTAATCATAGTGTTGTTCAGATTAGAGCCATTGTCAGTAATAATCCTTTCAGGGATGCCATACCTACATATAAGATTATTCTTAATGAATCGAGCCACCACATTCTTAGTAACAGATGCAAATGAAGCTGCCTCCACCCACTTCGTGAAGTAATCAATAGCAACCAGGATGAAACGATGCCCATTAGAAGCAGTAGGTTTGATCTCACCAATCATGTCAATGCCCCACATGGCAAAAGGCCAAGGAGCAGTCAACACATTCAATGGTGATTGAGGTATATGTACTTTATCAGCATAGATTTGACACTTATGACACGTTCTGGAATGTTGATAGCAGTCAGCTTCCATGGTAGACCAATAGTAACCTGCTCTCAATATCTTCTTTGCCATAGTATGACCACTAGAATGAGTGCCAAAGATCCCATCATGCATGTCTTCCATAATCTCTGTTGCTTCCTTCTTATCCACACAACGAAGCAAAGTTGAATCATGATTGCGCTTGTACAGAACTCCATTACTCAAAAAGAACTTAGCAGAAAACCTTCTCAGAAACTTCCTATCTTTGACAGATGCCCCTTCAGGGAACTCCTGAGCTTCAAGATATCTTTTCACTTCATAGAACCAAGGTTTCTCCTCTGCCTCTTCAGTGTCAATCTCATTGCAGTATGCAGGCTTTTCAAATCTATCAATAGTAATCTTGGGAGCTTCATCATCCCAGCTGATCTCAAACATGGATGCCATGGTGGCTAATGCATCTGCTAACTGGTTTTCTCTTCGTGGAATATGTCCAAAGGTAATCTCTTTGAAATGTGGGATCAAAGACAAAACATGCTCTCTGTAAGGAATAAGATTATCATGTTTAGTATCCCAATCTCCTTTAATCTGACTTACTACCAGGGCTGAATCTCCATACACGTCAAGAAACTGAATCTTCATATCAATAGCAGCTTTAATACCCAGGATACATGCCTCATACTCAGCCATATTATTAGTACAATAGAAACAAAGTCTGGCAGTAATCGGGGTATGACAACCTTCAGGAGAACTAATCACAACACCAACACCATTACCAAGTGCATTAGAAGCTCCATCAAAAACCATGGTCCATCGGGATCCTTGTTCAGGTCCGTCATATTGTCCAGGTTCTTTGGTAATAATCATAATGTCTTCATCGGGGAACTCAAAACTCATTGATTGGTAATCATCCACTGCTTGAAGAGCCAAATGATCAGCCACAACACTTCCTTTAATGGCCTTCTGAGTAGTATACTGTATATCATATTTTGTCAATATCATTTGCCATCTTGCAATTCTTCCGGAGAGAGCAGGTTTCTCGAATATGTACTTGATTGGATCCATCTTCGAAATCAATAAGGTAGTATGAGTCAACATATACTGTCTTAGTCGGCGAGCAGCCCATGCCAAAGCGCAGCAAGTTTTCTCGAGCAGTGAGTATCTTGTTTCACAGTCGGTAAACTTTTTGCTAAGGTAGTATATTGCTTGCTCTTTTCGACCAGACTTGTCATGTTGCCCCAAGACACACCCCATTGAGTTGTCTAACACTGTTAAGTACATAATCAAGGGTCTTCCATCAACCGGTGGCATCAAAATTGGAGGTTCTAGCAGATATTTCTTGATTTCATCAAAGGCAGTCTGGCACTCATCATTCCATTCCATCACCTGATCTTTCTTTAATAACTTGAAGATTGGCTCACAAGTAGCAGTTAATTGGGAAATAAATCTTGCAATGTAATTCAATCTTCCCAAGAAACCTCTAACTTCCTTCTCAGTACGGGGAGCTGGCATCTCTCGTATAGCTTTCACTTTTGCAGGATCCACTTCAATACCTTTTCCACTGACAATAAAACCCAGGAGTTTACCAGATCTAACTCCAAAAGTACACTTGTTTGGGTTCAATCTCAACTTGTATTTCTTCAACCTCTCAAACAACTTATGCAGGTGATCAAGATGTTGCTCTTCATTCTGGGACCTGGCTATCATATCATCCACATACACCTCTATCTCATGATGTATCATATCATGAAACAAAGCCACCATAGCACGCTGATATGTTGCCCCTGCATTCTTTAAACCAAATGGCATCACCTTATAGAAAAAAGTCCCCCACTGTGTAACAAATGTTGTCTTCTCCATATCTTCAGGTGCCATCTTGATTTGATTATAACCAGAGAAACCATCCATAAAAGAGAATACCTTATGCTGAGCAGTGTTGTCTACTAGAACATCAATATGAGGAAGTGGAAAGTCATCTTTGGGGCTAGCCTTGTTCAAATCCCTGTAGTCCACACACATACGCACCTTACCATCTTTCTTAGGTATCGGCACCACATTTGCAACCCACTGAGGATAAGAAGTCACAGCTAAGAACCCTGCATCAAACTGCTTCATTACCTCTGCTTTGATCTTTTCTGACATTTCGGGACGCATGCGACGAACCTTCTGCTTCTTTGGACGACAATCTTCTTTTACTGGTAAACGGTGAACCACAATGTCTGTATCCAAACCTGGCATATCCTCGTAGGACCAAGCAAATATCTCCACATAGTCACGTAGCATCTGAATCAATCTGCTTTTGACACTGTCCTCTAAATCAGCCCCTATCTTGACTTCTTTCCTGTTTTCATCAGTTCCCAAATTCACAACTTCGATTGGCTCTTCATGTGGTTGTATGGCTTTCTCTTCTTGCTGTAACAACCTAGCAAGCTCTACAGGTACTTCACAATCGTCCTCATTTCCGTCTTCAGCTTGATAGATCGGATTCTCGAAATTATAATTGGCAATAGTAGAACTGTTATCAACAGGATCCAGAGTGGATGAGGATCTGCATTTTAGTGATGTGGGTGTGTGTAAGAACACATAGCTGATAAAGGTAAAAAATAAAATAAAAGAAAGACAATGAACACAATATTTACTAAAACGAAACGTCCACTGATTTTTATTGAATGAAGTATGCAAATGAAATGACAGCCTGTAACAAGCACACCATTGTGCCCCGGGTAAGGCACAAGGCTTGAGAGTTTTAATTGTTCAGGAAATTACAAACTTAAAAGTAACAACACAGTAATAGTATTTACTCCTGACTAAAGGAGATAGGAATAACATCTTCAACCTTCCAGTTGTTGAGCCCAGCACCCACAGTAGGAAAAATCCAAGCATCCAAGTTGTGGTCTTCATCATAGTCACCCACATCGTTGATCTGGTCTTTCATAATCCCCTGATTGGTGATACGAACAGCACGAGCACGACGAACAGCCTTCTGGGACTCTGCAGTGAAACCCAAACCAAATTTGTCAGACTTGTATGGGATATCAGGAAGCTGACCCCAAATAGTACAACCGCCTTCATCCACCACAGTTCTAGCATCTTTGAGGGAGGCCATTGTAGGGGGTACTCTGGTGACCACATGAACTTTCTTGACAACAGGAGGAGCTTCATAATCATTAATAATCCAAGGAACCACTTCAAATGTCTGACACGGAGTTTCAACATATTCACCTTCCACCTCAAGATACTTAAAGGTGTTCACATGGCTAACAACATATCCTTCCTCCCCGTAGACAGTAACAACCTTTCCTTCTACCGGATATCTCAGCTTTTGATGTAAAGTGGAAGTTACAACACCTGCCCCATGGATCCAGGGACGCCCAAGAAAACAGGAATATGACGGACGAATATCCATGACATAAAAGGTAGCTTTGAAGACCTGAGAACCAACTTTGATTGGGAGATCAATTTCTCCATGCACCACTCTTCTCGAACCATCAAAAGCTTTCACCACTATGTTACTGGGTTTCAACACAGCATCTTCTGGACTAAGCTTATTCAGGACTTCTTTGGGCAACACATTCAGAGAGGAACCATTGTCTATCAATACATGTGACAGGGTAGTGCCCCTGCATTCAATAACAGGACCTTTGCCCCGAGCATCAGTGGTGGAGGTAGCAGCTGGAGTAACTGCATTCTTGGAAATAACTGGAGGAGAGAAAACTCTTCCGCTTCGTGTGATCTTACTAGATCCAACAATATTATCAACATCAACAGGCATATCAGCTAAGGGTTCTTGCTTAACACCATGGATATAAACATCAGACCCGTAATGCCAAGGCACAGCTTTATCAGAAGTATACGGAATAAGACCAGGAGTGGTAATGATCATAGGAGCCACTCTAGCTTCAGCAACAATCTTCACAGGGCCTTCAACAGTAATCTTAATTGGACCCTTATGAGTAATTTTGACAGGACCCTTAGAAGTAATCCTTACCGGCACTTTATCAACCATATCCACCTCTTCAATCTTCTTACCTTTAGTAATATGATCCACCATACTCTCTACAGAAGGTGGAGTCCTCTCAAACACTATGGTATAATTATTCATGAGACGTTGAATTCCATCTCTCAACCTCCAGCAGCTATCTGGCTTATAGGTACAATATAGACAATCTTCACGACAACCTGGAAAGAACCCAACTTGTACTAGCTTCTTCTTAATGACGGACAATGGTGTAGTCAACTCTGCAACTGAAGAAATATGTGAATCTTCCTCAATGGCATTGACAGTCTTCTCATGATTTGGCATGGGAGCAGTGATCACATTTGGAGTACCCGGAGGGTCAAACTCAATTTCTCCAGCCTCAATCATATCTTGAATTTTGTTCTTCAATACCCAGCAACTATTGATATCATGTCCCTGACAGTTCGAATGATATGCACATCGTGCATTAGGATTGTACCTGGGAGAGGTAACATTGGGATTCTGAGGAGCATCTTTCAGAGTGATAAGTTCAGCCTTCAACAAGTGTTGCAAGGCTTGGGCCATTGACATGTTGATCTTAGTGAACTGCCTTCTAGCCCTCTGTTGATTTCCCTGTGGCTGCTCTGGTGTTGCAGGAGGTGGATTGGAGATATGAACTGCACTCACAGACTAATGCCTTCTATTACGATCAGGTTGACCATAAACAGCATTTGACTCTTTCTTCCCACTGGGAGGCTTCTTTGTAGCACCTGATGAAGAAGCACCCACTTGAATCTTGCCACTCCTGATACCACTTTCTACACGCTCTCCTGTCATTATCAACTCAGTGAAGCCAGATGATGAGCTTCCAATGAGATGACTGTAAAAAGGACCATTCAACGTACACATGAACATATCAACTAACTCCCTGTCAGTCAGAGGTGGTTGCACTCTTCCAGCCAAGTCTCTCCACTTCTGAGCATACTCCTTGAAGCTCTCTTTAGCACCCATAGACATGCTCTGAAGTTGCATGCGAGTAGGGGCTAAATCAGCATTATATTGATATTTCTTATAGAAGGCTTCAGCAAGATCATTCCAATCCCGGATGTTGACACTCTCCAACTGATAATACCATTCCAATTGAGCTCCAGATAAGCTCTCTTGGAAGAAATGGATCCACAACTTTTTATCAGCAGTATGGGGTTGGATTCTCCTGACATAAGATCTCAGATGCAGCTTGGGACAAGAGACACCATCATAAACAACAAAAGTAGGAACCTTGAAACCAATGGGTATAACCACCCCAGATATCAAACTCAGGTCTTCAAAATCCAGCCCAGAAGATTTCTGTAATTCCATAGCATCCATTCTATCCACCAGCATCTTGAACTTGTCTTCATTAGGCTCATGATAGTAGTTAGCTTCAGAATCAGAGTCCCCCGTTGTATTGTGGAGACTGCCTCCCTCTTTCTCAGACTCTTCAAACTCACAGTCTTCAACCTGTTCTTTGGTCTTGACAGGACCTCTGAACCTTCTTCCCATGTTGATCAAGCCACCTGACCTCCTAGTCTTCTTAGTCTTCTTGGCCAGCAGTGTCTTCAATTCATCCTGCCCCTTGGACAAGTTCAGGATCAGCTCTTGGAACTGTGCATTTTGTGCCTGGAGATCCTTAACTGTTTGCTCAAGAGCCATTGCTGAAATAAACAGCGAGAAGATAAGAAACCTGTGCACAATAAACCTGTGATGCAATGATATGGAATGTAAATGCGTATGCAATGTTTTCAAGGACCGCAGGATTTAAATTTGCTTAAACAACCAAGAAGGTAAACTTTTATTAGTAATAAATTTGTTTTGCCTCTTGGGCTTACAGAAAATGAAATGTAATAAATACAAGAGATGGGGTTTTAAGTCTCCCATGGACGTTTCCTCTTTGTGTTGAGGTATGAGTTGAGATTCCGCTCCTCATGAAGTTGCTTTGTTAGTTCCAGGATTCTTTCTTGGCTTGCTTTGTAATGAGCCTCGAAAGTATCCCTTTGCTCCTTCAACTGGATCCAGGATCTCTGTAAATCTTCCATGTCAGTAGGCATGTCTGGGTGAAGGATGGTGTAAGAAGTATCCCCTTCAGCAACAGGTTCCATGGTAACTGGCAGGATAGCAGGATATGGCATCATGAGAGTCTGAGCACGAGATCGCACCCATCTGAGATAAGCTTCCATAGGAATGGTGTACTTAGGCTCCAGAGTCTTGCTGTCAACCTTGTTCACTTTCCCCCATGCTCGTATGAATCTCTGACGGTAACCTTGAAGATCGTTGTCGTAGTCAAACACAATACCCTGAATCAACATGTCATGTGGACCATCACTCCGAGCGTAACCAAACTGTCGTAAGGCTAAGGAAGGGTTGTAAGTAATGCCTCCTCTTATGCCTAGAAGTGGCACATTAGGAAACTCCCCACAACGGTCAATGATAGTGACATTCTCCATAGATCTGGAGCACCAATGAATATCTGAATGCGAGAGTGACATGATCCTTTTGGACCACCTGAACCCTTGTTCATTCTTCATTACCGAGCGAGGAAGGTGAGAAATAAACCACCTAGATAGCAAAGGTATGCAACACATCAAAGTTCCTCTTGCCCTTGTAGTACGGGTGTGAAGAGAATGTAGGATGTCTCCAAGCAATGTAGGCACTGGATTGTGACTCAGAAATATGTTGATGGCATGAACGTCTATGACCTGATCAGGATTGGGGAATAACACTAAGCCATAGATCAACAAGGCTAAGATCTCCTCAAAAGCATCATAGCTCATAGCCTTCAAGAACACTTGAGCTTTTTCTATCAACACCTTAGCAAGAATACCCTTAACTCCGCTTCTCGTTTCTAGAACAATGTCAGACTTCTCCAGATGTAAGGCTGCAGCAATAACCTCAGGTTTAGGATCTTTTTCCAAGCCTGTGAATGGTTTCTGATCAAGTACATACCCAGAAGTTTGGAGAATTCCTCCATGGTAGGAACCAGCTGGTAGTCGGGGAATGTGAAGCAATGGTGCTTAGGATCAAAGAACTGAAACAAAACACTCATCATGTCTTCATTGAATCCTGAAGTGACTAGATCCATTAGGTGACCATGTCTCTTGATGAACCGGGAGTTATCATACACTTAAGAAATTAACTCTTTAAGCTTAGCAGGTATCCCTACAAAGTTGATCCTGATAGTGTTTCTACGAGCAGAAGCCATGACCTGCAACAAAGAGCAAAGATAAATCCTTTGGTCCTTGAAATGATTAGTGAAAATGCTATGCTTATGATGCATGATGATGCTATGATGTTATGCTCAATCACAAACATGTGGCACACACAAACAAGTCACACAATAGCCCTAGGTTTAAAGGCCTGCATGAGGTTTAAGGTAAGTACCCTCCCCTGAAGTTTAGTTGGTTCATCCTGTCCTATAAAGTAACCAGGTTCTAAGGGATCTCAATATCATTGATCCTTCACAAGGGTGGTTGTTCAGTAGGCAACTTACTTGCCAACCAAAACCCTCCAAGTTTAGAATCTCAATGAGCGTAGTATCGAGTATCAACCAACTTCAGTCTTCACCAAAGTCGGCTATCTCACTACTTTCTAAAGGCCAAGATGAGATAACTAGGGTTCTAAAAGTCAGTTAGTGTATTGACAACATATGGCAGCCTCATATTATCCTTAACTTGACTTAAGGAACATAAGCACCAACCAAGAAGTCACACTAACTATGGCCACCAGATCAACCATATCGGTATACGCCGTACAATTTCCTTGGTCTATTGCCATTTACCTAAGGTACACTAGATCCGGGTTAGGATCTTTCACACATAAGAGCCCAACAAGTAAGTATAAAGCAAACAAGGCAAACAATTTTAAAGTGATCTAATTCCTAAGGGTACCCCTCTTTAATATTAAATCCCCAACAGAGTCGCCAGTTCTGTAACACGGGGGGAGAACTGACTTTAGTTATGTTGCGGATAGCAAGAGTCGCCACCGACTTTTATTTTATCCAAAGGAAAGGCATAAAAGAACTGGAAAAACCTTTTAAAAGATTTTTGGGTCCGGGGGGTAGGTTATGTAAAGGGAAGGTGTTAGCACCCTTTACATCCATGGTTATCCATGGGCTCTTAGTTACTTAGCTCACTTTAAAATGTTTTTGAAATGTGAAGTGTGTGAATAAAAATTTTCTTAAGAGTTTCATAATGATTCATATACGGATGCGTAAAAAACACGTTACACTCCCTATTTTACTACCCATAGCATTTAAAATAAATATTCAATATTACTATTACAATATTACATAAAGGAGGCAATTACAAAATAATAATAATTAACAAATTAAATAAATAAGCAAAATAATAATAATATAATTGGGTTAGTAAAAATAAGTAATAATAATAAATCACAATATCTAAATGGGGTTAGTAATAAAATAAATATCATATGAAAATAAATATAAAATAAACAAAAATATTAGCATAATAATTAAAAGTTCAATTTTTATATAAACAATTATTTTTTTAAGATTTAGAAGAAAATATAAACAATTATATACTAATTAGCATAAAGTTTTAAATTATATACAAATTATAAAAATTAGGTTAATTATAAACATATCATGAAAATAAATTATATTTACAAAATTAAATTAGCAAGTTTTAATTATTTTTAAACATATATTAAGAATTATTTACATACAAGAATCATAAACAAATTATAAAATATATACATATTGAATTATTATATTTACAAAATTAAATTAAGAATTTTAATCATATTTTAAGCATATTTATATACAAGATTTAAATTATAAACAAATTAAAAAATATGTACATGATTAAGGTTTAGAAAATTAGGGTTTGTGAAAATTATTAGGATTTATAAAAATTAATTAGGTTTTTACAAAATATTTTAGGTTTTAGAAAATTAGGGTTTATATACATATTTTTTAGAATAATAAAATAACTATATATAATTTTACAATATTAATAATTTACAAAAAATAAATAAGTTTTTCTTATAAAATTAAAATTAAAAAAGAATGAATTTAAAATAATATGAACATCCTATTTATTTTATTATTTAAATTTGTTTTAATAGAAAATTAGTTAAATAACAAAAACCAGAAAAAGAATGGAAAAATCAAAACCTGCCTGGGCTGGGAGTTGAACCCAGTCCCTTTACTTTCACAAACTCCAGCCAACCAAGCTAACCACTGGGCCATGCGCGTGTAGGCGTTAAGGAAAGAGTTCCATTAGGTTTTGTTGCTTGACCTGAAAAATCATGAAAAAAACAAAAACAAATAACACAAAAGGCCTGGGGGGGATTCGAACCCAGGACCTTTACGCAATTCACAAACACACTTACCATTCCAGCCGGGAGGGCGCATCTGATAATATATGCATCACAATTCATTATATTTTAAGTTTAACAATTCAAATGAAAAAATAATAAAAATTGTTGAGGCCAGGATTCGAACACAAGCCTTCAAGCAATACACGCACGTCTCTCACCACCAGGCCAAGCAGCCTTAACTGAAATAATATGAAAACAAAATCATAAAATATTATGTTAAAATTTCAAATTTCCAGACGCGCGAAAACTTCATCTTCTTCCTCATGATTCCTGCGAATTTTGCTGCGTTTTTAACTATGAATTTTCCTGCGAATTTTTAAACACAAGAAACCTGCGAATTTGAAACACCCTCAAAACAGTTCAATTTTATTGAATTAAGAATGCAAGCAAGGTCTATAAGTCATTTGGAATTGATTCACGGTTTCAGAACTTATTTATACTTGATGAATCATAAAGCCCTAAAGCTCAACCGAAACCCTAAAAATGGTGGATTTCATTCTTGGTGATGAAACTTCACAAAACCTGTCCAGAATCAATCTATAACTTATCACAAACAAGAAACATTGATCAAAACTCATTAAAAACCAATCAATATCCAGAATCGAAAAATCAAAATATTATGAACATGATGAATCGGGTTATGCAATATAAGGTGCTTTGGATGTAAATGAGTATTGAGAACGATTCAAGGATGTCCAATAAACATGTCTCAACCTTCAAATCTCTTTGGAATGGCCTCTATGGAAGAACCCAAATTTGAAATTTTGGATGATTTTTTGAATGTATGAACTTACTCTTGAGGCAGGGAATTCGTGTCCTTGTGATTGAGTTATGTTGTATACTTATAGTACAATGGAATTAGGTCAAAAAATTTGATTGTTGTATGGATTTTTTGATTGAAAAAGATTGAAAAAAGATTAGAACTTAAACTTAAAATATTTGTGAATTCAACCTTTCTATTTCAAGCCAATCACCATAATTCTTATATCAATTTGATCCAAGCCATATTTATGATTTTCTAGAAGCAAAATCTCATTTAAATATTTGATTTATCTATTTTATTTTGATTTAAAATGATTTTAAATGAATAAAATCAAAATAAATAAAATAAAAATAATAAAAAATCTGAATAAATGAGGGTTGGGTTGTGCATGAGGTATTTGTATGGATTGGATCATCACATGGCAAGCCCATTTGGAAAAATTTGGTTTTAAGCCTCCATTTTCTTCATAAATCAACCAAAACTTTCCCAACTTTGCAAGGGCACACATCCTTCAATTTTAATGCTATGAGGGTGTTCTTGGACATTTTGGAGATCTTGAAGAGTCCTCTAACCAACCCCATTGGTTTCATGTCCATATCATTTACCATTCTCAAGTTATGCCCTTTTGAAGTTGTTGACTTTTGAATGGACCTATAATGTCTTAGCTCATACCATCCAAATGAAGCATTTTTGGGCTTGGCTTGTGAGACACAAAGTTGTAGAGAATTCAATTTCCTTCAAAATGAGCTTTGGATGGGAAAAATGTGATAAAGCATGTGAAAGTTATGGCTGGTCAAAGTTCAGTTGACTTTTCCTGAGGAAACCCTAATTTAGAAACCTTTGATTCTTGATGATCTGAAATGTCCTTGATGAATCATGATAAACCCTTGATCAAATGATGAATTTTACTTCATATACTTGATGTTGGCAAAAATTCATGAAGTTTGACTTTGGTTTGACCACAGTTGACCTCAGTTTGACTTTTTAACTGCTTTGACTGATTTTGACTTATCTGATCATTTGATTGAGCAAACCTTTGAGAAAAGTCTTGAAACTTGTCATGAGGATTCTTAGACACATATAAGATGTTATGAAGCTCACTTGAAGTCTTGGAGATCCATTTAGCCTGATTAAAGTCAAAACCCTAGTTTTGGATGCACTGCTTAGGAGAATGCATTGTCTGAGGGAATTGTCAAATCTTCTGACTATTTGTGAACTTTGTGAACCTTGTGAACCTCATAAGATGTCTTGTGAACCTTGTGAACCTCATGAAAGGTCTTGTGAACCTTGTGAACCTTCTTAGCACACAAAGTCTTGTATTGTGAGGGCAAATTTTGGGGTGCAACAACCCCAAAATTTTCCCTCCCCCAATCAAGGCAATGTGTCTCAATATTTCTCAATGGTCACAAGGTTCTCAAGGCCCCCAATTGGTCAAAAGGATTGAAGGTTTCATCAGACAAAGCCTTCTCCTGAACAATGGATCCAAAACAAGGGTTTTGAATTTCTCCAAGCTAGATGGACTTCCAAGGCCTCAAGTAAGCTTCATAGAATCCCAAATGTCTTCAATAATCCCCATGTCAAGTTTCAGAGCTTTCCCAATAAGTTTGACCAGTCAAATGTTCAAATATTCAAAAATCAGTCAACTTGGTAAAAAGTCAAACTGAGTCAACTGTGGTCAACTCAAAGTCAAACTTCAAGATTTTTTTGTCAACATCAATATTATGAGGTAAAATTCATCATTTGATCAAGGGTTGATCATGATTCATCAAAGAAATCTCAGATCATCAAGAATAAATAAGTTTCTAAATTAGGGTTTCATAGTAAAAGTCAACTGAACTTTGGTCAGCCATAACTTTCACATACTTCATCAAACATTTCCCATCCAAAGCTCATTTTGAAAGAAATTTAATTCTATACAACTTTGTGCATCACAAGACAAGCCTAAAAATGCTTCATTTGGAAGGTATGAGCTAAAACATTATAGGTCCTTTTGAAAGTCAAAGAAAAGTGAACTTTTTCCAAAGCTCATAATTTGAAAATGGTAAAATAAATGGACATGGGACCAAAATGTTTGGTTAGAGGAATCTCTAATCTTTCTAAAAAGTCCAAGAGCACCTTCATAGCCTTAAAATTGAAGGAGTTGTGCCTTGTCAAAGTTGGGAAATTTTCAAGGGGTGTATGAAGCAAAAAATGCCTAAACTTCAAATTTTTCCAAATGGGCCCATAAAATTGCAACCCAATCTCAAAGATAAAGTCACTCACGACCCAATGACCATTTATTCTGACTTTTATAATTTATTTTATATTATTTTAGATTTTATTTGTTAAAATTTAATTTTAATAAAAATAAAATATAAAAAGTTAATATTTGGATCAAATCTTTGTTCTAGAAGCATATAAATAACATTTAAGGTGATTGGACACTCTCCAAATTCGTGCTATACCAATTTAGTAAGTATATATGTGATTTTTGAATCATTATGTATGATTGATTTCTTCATGATCAAGCAACTAAAATCCATGAACAAGAGGCCCAAATTCTGACCTAAATTCCACCACTTATATAAACACTAGAAGTCTAGAGCATGGGACACGATTTTTGCTGCAGGTCAAACCCTTCATCCAACTTCAAAAATTCCTCCTAAAAGTCAAATTCGGTTTTGAACCTAGAAGCACTTTTAAAGCAAATTGAAGGTTGCAATCAATTCTTTGATGATTATTGGACATGTCCCAATCATCTACAACATTCACATCATGCTAAAACGCATAATCTGATGCCCTCTTGTTCATACTTTTAAATTTTTCGATTCATTAATTTTTCTAGATAGTTTTTACGAAGTTCCATGGCCTAGAGCACGATCGGCCATTGCTAGGGTTTTGAGCAATTTTCCTATTTTTCTCATGTTTCCTTATTTTATTGTTTTAACTATTTTTTCTTATAATAATAAAACTATTAACTAATTATAATCTATTCTGAAAAATATTTTCTTAATAAAAATGTCATCAATTATTTTTTACAAAAAATTTATTTTCTTAAATGTTAATATTTTTCTAATTTGTAAATAAATAATAATTTAGTTAATATTGTCTAATTTTTTTAATAACTTTATTCTAATTAAAATTTCTAATTATTTCTTTAATAATAATGATGTATATAATTATTTTTTTATATTCTTATAAATCTATAATAATGGATAATTAGCTTAATTTTGTTTAAAAAATTTAAATTGTCTTTAAAACTTAATTTTCTTAATTAACCCTAATTTTACTTAAAAGACCTAATTTCTTTTCTAACCCTAATTTCAAATTTCAAAAAAAAAACTTAACTAGTTTTTTTTTTGCTTTATTTAATTATTTAAGATAGTGTTCTTTATTTATTTTTTGTCTTATTTTAATTATTAGAAAAATGTATTGATTTACTATTATTGTAATTTATTTTTCTCGCCTGATTATTATGTATCTGCCCTAAAGCGATGTAATAGTGTATGATTTACTGTTTTTTTGCATTTTATTTATTTTATTATATTTGCATGGCAAGTAAATAGGGAGTGCAAAAACATAATTTGAATTAAAAGGATTTAGACAATTAATTAAAAAGATTAAATATCTGAATAAAATCACTCACACACGTAAGTCGATCTACGATCGTCGTCTGCACCTCCTAGGGTTACCCTTCTTAAAGTTGCCTTTATATGGTCAAGTCCCTCGAAAGTGGGGGTGTCTTAAGCAAAAATCATACAAGTATAAATCATCTAGTCCCTCCCCGGTTTAAAAGATCAAGTCCCTACGATGTTGCCTACGATAATGATCTTGTCCCTTCGGTTTAAAAGATGATAGTCCCTTCCAATTGCTAAAGACACCCCTAAGTTGCCTTCATTGACCATACAATGACCCTACGCCCGTCCCTTAAACAAATCCAAGGTAATGACTACCTATTCCTTAATAATAGGGACAGTCTTACCCTTGAAAGATCATACAAGAACATGAAAGACTTAGTCTAGGGTAGGAACTCTAAGTTACTAGCTCACACCCTTTAAAAATACTTTTTACACCTCACTATTTTCAAACATTTTCAAAACAAAGGCTTTGTATACATCCATACGAGGATCATTACAAAGTACTTAGAAAATTTTCTAATCACACACTTCACACTTTCAAAACAATTAAGTGAGCTAAGTAACTAAGAGCCCATGGATAACCATGGATATAAAGGGTGCTAACAACTTCCCTTTATATAACCTACCCCCCGAACTCAAGTCTTTTAAAAAATAGGTATTTCCTGTTCTTTTATGCCCTTTCCATATGGATAAAATAAAATTCGGTGGCGACTCTTGCTATCCGCAACATTTATAGAAAGTCAGTTCTCCCACTGTGTTACAGAAATGGCGACTTTGCTGGGGATGTACTAAGTAAAAGAGGGGTACCCTTAGGAATTAGATCACTTAATTGTTTGCTTTGTTTGCTTTATATTATCTGTTGGGCTTTTATGTGAAAGATCCTAACCTGAATCTAGTGTACCCTAGGTAAGTAGAAATATACCAAGGAAACTGTACGGCGTATACCGATATGGTTGTTCTGGTGGCTACGTTAGTGTGACTTCTTGGTTGGTTCTTATGTTCCTTGAGTAAGTTGAGGATAACCTGAGGCTTCCATATGTTGTCATTACACTAACTAACTTTTGTAGAACCCTAGTTAACCCATCTTGGCCTTTAGAAAGTAGTGAGATAGTCGGCTTTGGTGAAGACTAAAGTTGGTTGATACTCGATGCTATGCTCATTGAGATTATAATCTTGGGGGGTTTTGGTTGGCAAGTAAGTTTCCTACTGAACAACAACCCTTGAGAAAGATCAGTGATATTGAGATCCCTTAGAACCTGGTTACTTTTGTAGGACAGGATGAACCAACTAAACTTCAGGGGGAAGGTACTTACCTTTAAACCTCATGCAAGCCTCTAAACCTAGGGCTATTGTGTGACTTGTTTGTGTGTGCCACATGTTTCTGATTGAGCATAACATCATGACATCATAAGCATGGCATTTTCACTAACCATTTCAAGGACCAAAGGATTTATCTTTGTTCTTTGTTGCAGGTTATGGCTTCTGCTCGGAGGAACACTATCCGGATCAACTTCGTAGGGATACCTTCTAAGCTTAAGGAATTAGTCTCTAAAGTTTCTGAAAGCTCTCAATTCATCAAGAGACATGGTTACCTAATGGATCTAGTTACTACAGGGTTCAATGAAGACATGATGAGTGTCCTATTTCAGTTCTTTGATCCTAAACATCACTGATTCACGTTCCCCGACTATCAGTTGGTACCTACAATGGAGGAATTCTCCAAACCCCTGGGTGTGCCTATCCTTGATCAGAGACCTTTCACAGGCTTAGAGAGAGAGCCTAAACCTGAAGTCATTGTTGCAGCCCTACATTTGAAGAAATCAAACATTGTCCTTGAAACGAGAAGCGGAGTTAAGGGTATTCTTGCTAAGGTATTGATGGAGAAAGCTCATGTGTTCTTGGATGCTATGAGCTATGATGCTTTTGAGGAGATCTTAGCCTTATTAATCTATGGCTTAGTGTTGTTCCCTAATCTAGACCAGTTCATATTTGTACACGCCATCAACATATTTCTGACTCACAATCTTGTGCCTACATTACTTGGAGATATCTTATATTCTCTTTGATGGGCTAAAGACGTGTCTAATTATGTGTCTAGCGGTATCTTAACTGCAAGTGCACAACCTATCGAAGTAATATTTAAGATTATCGATCCACATGGACTCTATGGTTACTTAGTGCTAGATGAACTTCTAGTTTAGCTAAGGCGAATGGTTGTCACGATTTTTTTTGTTGTTTTTAAAGATTAAAAGCGGGAATTAAATTTAAGTTTTAATAAAATAATACTAAGGCGGTCGGTATGTAATTATACTAACTTAGGCGGGTCAATCTAACCTAGGCTTATAAAGGTGTTCACTTAAACTATTCTGTAGAGGTTACCAGTTTAAATACCCTCAACTCACACTCTCGTGGTCTTATCTCAGATCTTACCCCTAAAGCCCTATGCCTGCTCTCGCTAGCCCATAAGTGTTTAGAGATAATTTTTGGAAACTTAGTAATTCTAATTTATTTTAAAGCGCTCTCGCTGTGTTTAATTTAAATGCCTAACTTTAGCTATCTGGTTAAAATCTCACACTCTCGTGGTTTTGACCTAACCTAATACTCTTTCCTTACTCTCGTAACGAAAAGGTCGATTTTAAATAAAAAGTATCAGCCAGAATGTTAAGCTATTAATTATTTTAAGCCTATGGTTAATTTTACCGATTAAGTTTGTTTTAACTACATACCGCCCTAAGGTAATTAGCTAATCATTTTTGTTGAACCAGACAGAGGCAGAGAAACAATAAACAAAATATTCATGGCAGAAAAATAAATAAATAACATAAATATTAAATTGCAAATAATATAAACCTGGTTAACAATAAAATGGCAGACTCCTTCTTCCACAGACCAGAAAGCTCGGAGTATTTGGCGGAATCGAAAATAACAAAATATTCTGAAGGTTTGGGAACAAGTAAATTTTATAACAATTTCCTGATGTTGGAAATTGTTATAGGTTGGGTTGGATACAATAAAAATAGAATACTGAAAATAATACTGAAATAAAAAGGGTGTAAAATAATTCGGCAGAGCTTCCGCAAGAATTTGATAAAAAATTACTCTGTAAATTGTTCAAATGACTTATGCTATTTATAGAAGAATTAATGGGCTTGTGGGTGGACTTGTTGCATTGGGCCTCGTAGGAGCAGTTGAGAGAATATAGGAACGTGGCTGGAAAATAGGCAGATCATGTGCACGTAACATTTTGACGTAGTCTCAGTCAAATAACCTCCTTTTTCCCTTGTCACGGTCGTGACAAGGGCATCACGTTCGTGTCCCTTGAATTTTAAGTGTCACGGTCGTGACAAGGTCATCACGGTCGTGATTGCTTCTTTTGGGGTGTCACGGTCGTGACACCTAGGTGACGATCGTGAGTGCAACAAATTATGCAGGTTTTGCAGGTTTCTTTATTTCTTCATCTTTTTATGGTTGTTTTCGCTCCTTTTGCTCTTGACTCATGATTTAGCTCCATATGTGATGTACCTGCAAAATGGTAAGAAAAACTCGAGGAATCGGGTGTTAAAACGATGATTATGCGATAAAACGGTAATGAAACTTAGCAATATAATCGATACATTTTCTCGTTATCAAACTTCCCCAAACTTAAACCTTTGCTTGTCCTCAAGCAAATAGTCGGTTGAAAATCGTCGGACATGTTTTTATTGACGCATACATATAACAAACCGTACGAGGGATCGTTTTGTCGGATAAACTGGTAATGATAAAACACTAACGATACACTAATGACACAAGCAACAAGCTAAGTCGTCGACTTCCCGTTAAACGAAACAATCGGTAATTCTTTACGATTTCACCTAGAGTTTTTCGATCTTATTTCGCCCGGTTTCATTCTAGCGCAATCACATTAAGCCCTTTGCCTTAGCACGCACGTAGTGGAGTAGCCGGTTAGCGACTTTGATCCTTTTTAAGCACGGGGTCTGGTACACGAGTGCGGTAACCCTTCATATATTATCCGATTTGGAGGTTGTGGGGGATCGAGCCGTAGCACGCCCTACCAAGTTCAGAACCAGTACCTCTGAACCAACCCGCAATGGACTCCTTCTCATATTTCTCGTTTCTTATATGCGACCGTGTACTTTGGTGCAATTTCTTTTCATTTGCATCGAGATATGAAGGATCATTATTGATTAGGCATCAAACGCTTATATTCATCGGCTCCCCACGTGGTTTGTGTTCAGACGGTGCTGACTGCTAGTATAAACTACTAGGGGTTACTTTTGAACTGAAACTTAAGGTGTACTCGTAACGATAATCGGAATGGAATCGCTTAAGTGGGAAGTCAAAGGTGTCAAGACTGTATTGGTCTTGTTGAATCGTTCTCAGCTTCCTAATCACGATTCCGTAGGTAAGTCGGGTAATGCGAATAATTAAAGATTTTTTTTCGGTATGGCTAAATAAACGAGGAAAGTTCGAAACTAAAGAAAATAGCACAAAAATCGCTCGTTTCATTAACTTACGAAAAGAAATACAACGGAATTGAAAAAGTGCGAAAAGGGAAAATGCGGAAAATGAAAGGTACCTCTCCCATACTATATCAGATATTGTCCTCAATGTTGTGATATAATAGCGGTAAAAGTACAATACAACTATGAAAACAAAAAACAAACATAAGCAAAAACTAAAACTAAGGTTGCTGAGGACCGCGGGCTCGGCTTCTGGTGCGGGAGCGTCTGGTAGGAGTCGCTTCAGGATCAGAACCGGTACCGGTAACAGCAGTGATGTCAATGCGTAAGGCCTCTAGCTCGCTGAAAATTTCTCCGAGCTTCTCATTAGTAGCTGTCTGGTTGGTTGCAATAGTGCGGAGTAAATCATCATGCTGCTCCTTCTGCCTTCGCTCCAGTGCGGCGTTCATCTGGTTCTGCTGATGAATCGCACGGAGGACGTCCTCAAGAGTAAATTCCTGGGCAGGAGGCTGTCGGGTAGATGTCTCTGGAATGTCCTGGACAGGCTCAGCTGCATCCATGGCGTCCTGCATCTCATCCGCTGGAGGATCGGCCTGATCATCATGAATGGGGGCGTGGCCGGCAGCATCTGGTAAAACAAAGAGCCAGTTGGCTCGGCTGGATGGGTCGATGCGGTCACGGGACGGCAGAATGATGTGGTGGTAAACAATGCCGTGGATAACAGGGCTATACCTGCCATCCTCTCTCTGTGCAATCAAGTGAGCGGACCTGCAATAGTTCTTGGTGAGGAATTCTGCGGCTATGCGAGGCAAATTGGTGAGCAAGTCACTAAGCCCTAACTGAAAGGCGAGGGTGGTGACAATGCCGCCTATGAAAAATGGGGTGGAGCCTCTTTGCGCAATGGCCTGGATGTGAGAAAGCATGAACGTGGCAGCGTTGATTGGCTCGTCATTTAGAGCGCAGTGCAAGATCAGAAGCTCCTTGGAGTTGAGCTTATGGTTACTCTCTCGTGAAAAGATGGTGTTGCAAATGACTCGGTGAAAATATCTGATTGCCGGGTTGTGGATGTGTGTAGCATTAAGGCCCCGAAAGGCTGAGGCACGGGTGTTGGTTATGTCGTGCCATAAAGTGAAAGCGGTTTCACTAAAATTATCCGGCACGCGGAGGTGAGCTTCATTCCCGTGAGCGAAGCCTAGCAACTCGGCTATCCTTGTTTGCGAAAGTTCGAACTCCCGGCCAAACAATCTGAATTTAGCAACGCCGGTAAGTTGACTCTGAGAACCGGTACCGGTGATGTAATGGAACGAGCTTAGGAACTCCAATGTCAGAAACTCGAATGTGGGCTGAGGCTGACTGCATAGAACCCACAAATTAACCTTCTTAAGCATGTTCTTGACACTGTTGAGCATTCCCAACTCTCTCAAACATTCAGTGTCGATATAACGCGTAGGTTGCACACCGCGGTTCTGGAATCGGATGAATCTTTCTCTCTGGTTTTCTCCATTATCACCCTCTCTAAATTGTATAGCATCCATTGCATGCAAGAACTAGAGTGAGAGATGAGGATTTTGGATTTTGTGAAAAAGTGATAAAATGAGAGAAATAATGGTTCGGATAAATATTGGAAGGTGAGAATGTGATAGGTGTGGTGATAATGGAGAGGTTAATGAGTTTTAATTTGGTAATGGGAGGTTACGGAAGTTGGGGGAGATAATGGGTGGTTTTGAAAGTTATGGAGGAAGAAGAAGAAGAGGTTTCGAAAAGAAACAGTTCTGTTTCTCACGAATCCTATATTTAGGGTTGTCACAGTCGTGACAGGGAGATGACGGTCGTGACACGCTAAATTAGCACGTCACGATCGTTAGGGGGGTGTGACGATCGTGAGGGTTGATTTCCTTTAATAATTTCCAGAAACATTATCTCTTACGCTTCATATAATTTATATAATAATTTTTTGGTCACTTCTCACTCAATATTTAATATAAACACCATATAATAAATATTTTCAATATAGTACTTGTATATTTGCATGACACGAGAGATTTTATAGAAAATAATTCAATTCAAGCATAACAGTATATATAATGAAAACATATAAATTAATTAAAATGGAAAAATTTGTAAACTAGAAGTGCATTGCATATGGTAATTGAAATGAAATTACATTAATGAAAATACGGTATGAAATTGTTTGCGAAAAGTAGAACTAACTAGAAACGAAAACAATAAGTAAAATAAACTAGATCACTTATAGCATTTTCAAAAGTGTTTCTTCAAATCTTCGATTGCGGAGTTCAAGTGATAGAATTGTTCATAGGTTATGTCAGTCAAACCTATAATGTCCAATCGCATGCTCTTAATTTCATCCTTAAATGTATTTATATCAATTTGGTAAGCTTCAAGAGTGTTCATGATATTCTGTAAGTTGTTAGCATAATCTCCTTGATTCACTTCAGGGGTTTCAATAACTTCGTCAGTGTGGTCAATGTCATGGTGACAGGAGGTGTCTCAGGGTCAGTTTCGACATCGGTCATTATATCATCTTTTATCTTGTAAGACTGAGGTGTTTCAGGAGTAGATGGATAATCAGGTGGGGTTAACTCATAAAGCCAGTTATCCTTATTGTGAACACTCACTCTAGCATGGTTTGGTAATGTGAACAGGGTTACTACCTCATTCCGGATTAGGTACTCGAAAGGTGGATGTCCTAAATTCCTTATGATATGGCGATTAAAGCAGAAGTTAAGATTCATAGGACGGATGGTACCTAAACGGTTGCACCTGTGCAATTGGTATCTAAGTCCTAAGGCATCAGCAATCATGGTTACAAGACCTCCTACTAATATAGGTAATTCAGGTTCTTCTTGGATACGGGTGAAGGTTTGCATCATGAAAGGTACACCATTAACAGGCTGTCCATTAGTGAAACATGACATAATGAATATCTCATCTTTAGAGACTCCGGTAATGTTTTCTTCTTTTCCAAAGAAGGTGTGGGCAAGGATCTTATGGAAGTAACGGAGAGCAGGGTTATGTATTTCATCATTGTTCATGCTATTTGGTTCAGGGTGGTAGTTTCCGGTTAAAGTTCCCCAAAAGAAATCCAGCTCAATGTCCATCAATTCTACCTGTGTGGTAGTAAAAGCAAAGGGTCCACTAGGGAATCCTAATAAGTCAGCTAGTTCTTTATGGTTAAAGTCATATTCTATTCCAAATAGGCGGAAACTGATAAATCCTTTCCTGAATCCAAAACCGCGCTCGGGTAGGTAAACTAAGGAGCTAAGGAACTCAAGGGTGAGCTCGCGGTAAGTCACAAACTTATGTTGAATCCGTGCATTCTCCCATCCAAGTCGGTTAAACAAGTACATGATGCTATCATGTATACCTAGGGTTTCCATAGTCAGATCATCCGGGTACAGAGTCAAATCCATTTGCCTCTGTGATAACTCTTCAAACTTCATTCTTTGGTTCTTACCTCTAAATTTGGTTTCCATATGGTTTATCGGTTGGTTAGCCATGGTTAGTGCAAATATGGAGGAAACAAATCAGGGGGAGAAGGAAAGTGGAAAAGACTTTAGAAAATCTGTAAAAGTGATTTAAGATTAAAATAAAGAAAAATAAGGAAATGAAATGCATAAATTAATAGTAATATGGCAAAACAAATAAATAAATAGTAAAACGATAAATAACAAAATAATAGAATGATAAAAATGATTTAAATAATTAAATGAGTAAATGAGTAAATGGGTTGCCTCCCACTAAGCGCTGTTTTTATCGTCAAAAGCCTGACGTAATGCTTAGGTTTAGATTAATCAGGGGAATTAGTGTACAACTCCAAAAGCCTTAGACTATTTGCATAATCTCTATTTTCAACTTTATGATAGTGTTTTAAACGTTGTCCGTTTACTACGAATGGTTCACTATTCCTACCCTTAATTTCTATTGCTCCACTCGGGAACATTTTAGTTATTTCAAAGGGTCCTGACCATCTAGATTTTAATTTTCCAGGAAAGAGCCTAAGTCTTGAGTTAAAGAGGAGTACAACGTCTCCCACACTAAATTCTTTCCTAGATAGGCGTTTATCATGCCATCGCTTAGTTCTTTCTTTATATATCTTAGCATTCTCATAAGCATCTAGCCTTAATTCTTCTAATTCGTTAATGTCTAGGATTCGCTTTTCTCCTGCAGCATTATAGTTTATATTGAGAGTTTTGATCGCCCAATAAGCTTTGTGTTCTAGTTCTACCGGGAGGTGACAAGATTTTCCATAAACTAATTTGAAAGGTGTAGTACCTATGGGTGTCTTGTAAGCGGTCCTATAAGCCCATAAAGCTTCATTAAGTTTAGATGACCAATCTTTCCGAGATATGGCGACAGTCTTTTCTAAGATTTGTTTGATTTCTCTGTTTGAGACTTCGACTTGTCCACTTGTTTGTGGGTGATATGGTGTTGCCACACGGTGTCTTACTCCATACTTAGATAGTAATTTGTCAAAGATTTTTGAAATGAAGTGCGAGCCACTGTCACTTATGACGAGTCTAGGCACACCAAATCTGGGAAAGATTATATTTTTGAAAAGCTTTATTACTACTCGTGTATCGTTTGTAGGAGAAGCTATAGCTTCAATCCATTTTGAAACATAATCAACAACTACGAGTATGTAATTGTTACCGAAAGATGATGGGAATGGTCCCATGAAATCTATTCCCCAGACGTCAAAGATTTCTACTTCTAAAATTCCTTTTTGAGGCATTTCATCTCTTCTTGAAATATTGCCGGTGCGTTGACACCGATCGCAATTTATAACAGCGATATGGACATCCTTCCATAGATTAGGCCAGAATAGGCCGGCTTGCAAGATTTTTGCACAAGTCTTGGAAGTACTTGCATGTCCACCATAAGGAGATGAATGGCATTGAGCAATGACATCTTCTATTTCTTCTTCGGGAATACATCGACGAAAGATTCCATCTGGTCCCCTTTTGAACAATAATGGTTCATCCCAATAGTAATGTTTTAGATTGTGAAAGAATTTCTTTTTCTGCTGATAGGTTAAATTAGGTGGAAGAGCTCCTGCGGCTAGGTAGTTAACAATGTCAGCGTACCATGGCAGTCCTACAGTTGTTTGGATTGTTTCCACGGGTTCTGGTTCATTTAGGTCTAACTGAACTGGGTCGCTTCCTATTTGTGCTATCAGCTGTTCATACGGAAAATCATCGTTAATCGGCACTTGTTCGGGTTTAATACCTTATATTCTAGATAAATGGTCCGCTACGACGTTTTCAGTACCTTTCTTATCTTTTATTTCGAGATCAAACTCTTGTAAGAGTAAAATCCATCTCAAGAGTCTCGGTTTAGCATCTTTCTTAGTTAATAGATATCGGATAGCAGCATGGTCTGTGTAAACGATTATTTTCGCTCCTACTAGGTAAGAACGGAATTTGTCAAGCGCAAAGACAACTGCTAACAGTTCTTTTTCAGTAGTGGCGTAGTTCATCTGAGCAGAATCTAAGGTTCTACTGGCATAGTAAATCGCATGAAGTTTCTTTTCCTTCCTCTGGCCTAGAACTGCGCCTACAGCATAGTCACTCGCATCGCACATGATTTCGAAAGGTAATCTCCAGTCAGGGGGTTGCATGATTGGTACGGTGATGAGGGCTGTTTTTAGAGTTTCGAATGCTTTAAGACAATCTTCATTGAATATGAACTCAACATCTTTCATTAATAAACCAGTAAGAGGTTTAGTGATTTTCAAGAAATCTTTAATGAATCGTCGGTAGAAACCGGCGTGTCCTAAAAAGCTTCGTATTTCTCGAATGGTTTTAGGGGGTTGAAGATCTTTTATGACTTCTATCTTAGCTTTATCTACTTCAATTCCCTTGTCGGATATAACGTGGCCTAATACGATTCCTTCTCTGACCATAAAATGACATTTCTCCCAGTTAAGCACGAGGTTTACTTTTACACATCTTTCTAACACCATTTCTAAATTTGATAGGCATCCTTCAAAACTTTGCCCGCATACAGAGAAGTCGTCCATGAACACTTCCATGATGTTGTCTATAAAATCTGCGAAGATTGACATCATACATCTTTGAAAGGTTGCAGGAGCGTTGCATAATCCAAAGGGCATTCGTCTATAAGCGAACGTTCCATAAGGGCATGTGAATGTAGTTTTCTCTTGATCATCTGGATGGATAGGGATTTGGAAAAATCCTGAGTAACCGTCAAGATAACAGAAGTAAGAATGCTTGGCTAATCGTTCTAACATTTGATCTATAAAAGGTAGTGGGAAATGATCTTTTCGAGTGGCTTTGTTTAGTTTACGATAATCTATGCACACTCTATGTCCCGTCACTACTCTTTGCGATATCGATTCGCCTTGAGCATTTTTCACAACAGTGATACCTCCTTTCTTTGGTACTACATGTACTGGACTAACCCATTTACTATCATAGATTGGATATATTATTGCGGCATCTAGTAGTTTCTTAACTTCTTCTTTCACTACAGTGCTAAGGATTGGGTTAATTCTTCTTTGAGATTCTCTGGAGGTTTTGCAATCTTCTTCTAGCAGAATACGATGCATACAGATTGAAGGGCATATTCCTTTGAGATCAAATATGTTATATCCTAATGCAGTTGGATATTTCTTCAAGACATCTAAAAGTTTCTTTGTTTCTATAGTTCCTAAACTGGAATTTATTATAACTGGTCTTTTACATTCAATGTCTAAGAATTCGTACCTTAGGTTATTAGGTAAAGTTTTTAATCCTAATGTAGGTTTATCTTTACTTGGCATGGGATCCGGTGTAAGTGCTAAACTTTCGCTTAGACTATCATCCTGATATGGTTTACGCCAATTATCATCTTCGAAAATCGGAGGGATTTGAATTTTTATGATTTCAGAATAGGTAGTTTCTTTCAGTTCCATTTCTCTTACACATTCGTCAATTACGTCCAATAGATAGCAAGTATCCTCTATAGCTGGTGATTGTAAGAATTGTGTTAAAATAAATTCAACTTTCTCTTCACCTACTTCAAAGGTTAGCTTTCCTCTTTTTACGTCTATTATAGCTCCGGCGGTCGCTAAGAATGGTCTTCCTAGTATGATAGGTGTAGTGGAGTCTTCAGAGATGTCCATGATTATAAAATCAGTAGGGATGTAGAATTGTCCTATACGTACTGGGACGTTTTCTAGTATGCCTACAGGATATTTAACTGAGCGATCGGCTAGTTGAACAGACATTTTAGTTGGTCTTAGGTCTCCCATGTCTAGCCTTTTGCAAATCATTAAGGGCATAACACTGATACTGGCTCCTAAATCGCATAGAGCTTTGTCAATGACGAATTTTCCTATTACACAGGGTATAGAGAAACTTCCTGGATCTTTTAGCTTAGGAGGCATATTATTCTGAATTATGGCGCTACACTCAGCAGTAAGTGTAACGGTTCCGTTATCCTCTATCTTTTTCTTATTAGATAAGATTTCTTTTAAAAACTTAGCATACGAGGGTATTTGAGTGATCGCTTCTGTAAACGGAATAGTAATGTTCAACTGTTTCAGAAGTTCGACAAATTTCTTAAACTGACCCGTCGTCTTGGAATTGGTTAATCTCTGAGGGTACGGAATTGGTGGTTTATAGGGTGGTGGAGGCACATAAGGCTTTTCTTTCTCCACTGCCTCTTGATTATCATCTTCCTTTTCTTCTGGATCATTCACCACTTCAGTCGGTTTATCCGGTTTTTGGTACATGGCTAGATTGTCAAGTCTTGGATCGGTAGGTCCGTCAAGTTCCTTGCCACTTCTTAATATTACGGCATTGGCATGTCCTTTCGGATTAGGTTGAGGTTGTCCAGGAAATACTCCAGCTGGTGCAGCAGTAGGTGCTTGTTGTTGAGCTACTTGTGAAATCTGAGTTTCAAGCATTTTGTTATGTGTAGCTAATGCATCCACTTTGCTCACTAATTGCTTAATCTGCTCACTAGTGTGAATGTTTTGGTTTAAGAAGTCCTTGTTTGTTTGAGATTGGTTAGCTATAAAGTTCTCCATCATCAACTCAAGGTTCGATTTTCTAGGGACATTAGGAGCAGTCTTTTGATATCCTGGTGGTGTAGCTGGTGCTTGACCTGGTGCGTATAAAGCATTGTTATTCTTATAGGAGAAGTTCGGATGATTCTTCCAACCTGGGTTGTATGTTTTTGAGTATGGGTTTCCTTGAGCATAATTCACTTGATCTGTGGGAATTCCTGTCAATAGTTGACAATCAGAAACTTCGTGTCCTGGAACTCCACATAACTCACAGTTAGGTGTTACTGCAGCCACGGTGGCTGTTGGTGTTATGGCCAAGTTGTCGATCTTTTGGCTTAGTTGGTCAAACTTTGCATTGACTTGGTCCATACTACTCACTTCGTACATACCTCCTTTTGTTGGTTTCTCAGTTGTGACTCTCTCGCTTCCCCATTGGTAATGGTTTTGAGCCATACTTTCAATAAGTGCATAAGCATCATTATATTCTTTGTCCATCAATGCACCGCCCGCGGCAGCGTCAATTGTCATTCTTGTATTGTACAAGAGTCCATTATAGAAGGTATGGATGACCATCCATTCTACTAATCCGTGATGTGGACAAAGTCTCAGCAGATCCTTATAGCGTTCCCAAGCTTCGAATAGTGATTCGCTTTCCCTTTGCTTAAATCCGTTGATCTGAGCTCTCAGCATAGCTGTCTTGCTAGGTGGAAAATATCTGGTCAAGAAAACTCTCTTTAGTTCCTCCCACGTAGTTACTGAGTTCGAAGGCAGAGATTGAAGCCAGGCTCTTGCTCTGTCTCGAAGTGAAAAAGGAAACAAACGTAGTCTAATAGCTTCTTGGGTAACTCCATTGGCTTTTACGGTATCTGCGTATTGCACAAAGATCAAAAGATGAAGGTTCGGATCCTCGGTAGGATTTCCGGCGAATTGATTTTGTTGCACGGCTGATATCAACGAAGGTTTTAGTTCGAAATCGTTTCGGTTGATAGCCGGTGCGGCAATGCTAGAATGCGGTTCAGCTTGTGAAGGACTGGCGTAATACTTGAGTGGGTGATTCTGTTCTTCAGCCATCTCTGTGTCCTTTGATGTTACGACTGGTTTAGGCGGATCTAATTGAAGATCTGGAATATTGTAACTTTGTTCATAATCGAATATCCGTCTTCTTACGTGTAAGAAGCGTTCCGATTCTGGGATTAGAGGTTGCAAGTCTTCGCCTTTAGAGCGAGTACTTGGCATACACTCGGAAATTTAGATTAAGAAAATAAAATAGTTGTTACCTTAGTCTAGACAATGCTACCTAAAGTGCACTAGTAACTAAATTAAGGTCCCCGGCAACGGCGCCAAAAACTTGATGGGCTAAAGACGTGTCTAATTATGTGTCTAGCGGTATCTTAACTGCAAGTGCACAGCCTATCGAAGTAATATTTAAGATTATCGATCCACAGGGACTCTATGGTTACTTAGTGCTAGATGAACTTCTAGTTTAGCTAAGGCGAAGGGTTGTCACGATTTTTTTGTTGTTTTTAAAGATTAAAAGCGGGAATTAAATTTAAGTTTTAATAAAATAATACTAAGGCGGTCGGTATGTAATTATACTAACTTAGGCGGGTCAATCTAACCTAGGCTTATAAAGGTGTTCACTTAAACTATTCTGTAGAGGTTACCAGTTTAAATACCCTCAACTCACACTCTCGTGGTCTTATCTCAGATCTTACCCCTAAAGCCCTATGCCTGCTCTCGCTAGCCCATAAGTGTTTAGAGATAATTTTTGGAAACTTAGTAATTCTAATTTATTTTAAAGCGCTCTCGCTGTGTTTAATTTAAATGCCTAATTTAGCTATCTGGTTAAAATCTCACACTCTCGTGGTCTTGACCTAACCTAATACTTTTTCCTTACTCTCGTAACGAAAAGGTCGATTTTAAATAAAAAGTATCAGCCAGAATGTTAAGCTATTAATTATTTTAAGCCTATGGTTAATTTTACCGATTAAGTTTGTTTTAACTACATACCGCCCTAAGGTAATTAGCTACTCATTTTTGTTGAACCAGACAGAGGCAGAGAAACAATAAACAAAATATTCATGGCAGAAAAATAAATAAATAACATAAATATTAAATTGCAAATAATATAAACCTGGTTAACAATAAAATGGCAGACTCCTTCTTCCACAGACCGGAAAGCTCGGAGTATTTGGCGGAATCGAAAATAACAAAATATTCTGAAGGTTTGGGAACAAGTAAATTTTATAACAATTTCCTGATGTTGGAAATTGTTATAGGTTGGGTTGGATACAATAAAAATAGAATACTGAAAATAATACTGAAATAAAAAGGGTGTAAAATAATTCGGCAGAGCTTCCGCAAGAATTTGATAAAAAATTACTCTGTAAATTGTTCAAATGACTTATGCTATTTATAGAAGAATTAATGGGCTTGTGGGTGGACTTGTTACATTGGGCCTCGTAGGAGCAGTTGAGAGAATATAGGAACGTGGCTGGAAAATAGGCAGATCATGTGCACGTAACGTTTTGACGTAGTCTCAGTCAAATAACCTCCTTTTTCCCTTGTCACGGTCGTGACAAGGGCATCACGTTCGTGTCCCTTGAATTTTAAGTGTCACGGTCGTGACAAGGTCATCACGGTCGTGATTGCTTCTTTTGGGGTGTCACGGTCGTGACACCTAGGTGACGACCGTGAGCGCAACAAATTATGCAGGTTTTGCAGGTTTCTTTATTTCTTCATCTTTTTATGGTTGTTTTCGCTCCTTTTGCTCTTGACTCATGATTTAGCTCCATATGTGATGTACCTGCAAAATGGTAAGAAAAACTCGAGGAATCGGGTGTTAAAACGATGATTATGCGATAAAACGGTAATGAAACTTAGCAATATAATCAATACATTTTCTCGTTATCACTCTTCACACTCGTACTACGAAGGCGCGAGGAATTATGATGTGTTGCATACCTTTAATGGCTAGGTGGTTTATTTCTCACCTTCCTCGATCAGTGATGAAGAATGAACAATGGTTAAGGTGGTGTAAGAGGATCATGTCACTTTCTCATTCATACATGCATTGGTGTTCTCAATCTATGGAGAATGTTACTATCATTAATCGTTATGGGGAGTTACCTATTGTGCCACTCCTTGACATAAAAGGGGGCATTACTTACAACCCTTCTTTAGCTCTATATAAGTTTGGTTATGCTCGGAGTAATGGTCCTCATGACATGCTTATTCAGGGTATTGTGTTTGACTACAACAACGATCTTCAAGGTTACCGTTAAAGGTTTATACGAGCTTGGAGTAAAGTGAATAAGGTTGATAGCAAGACTCTGGAACCAAAGTACTTCATTCCTATGGAACCTTACCTCATATGGGTGCGATCTCGTGCTCAGACTCTTATGATGCCATATCCTACTGTTCTACCAGTTACTATGGAGCCTATTGCTGAAGGAGATGTTCCTTATACCATTCTTCATCCAGATATGCCTACTGATTTAGAGGAGCTGCAAAAGTCTTAGATCCAACTGAAGGAGCAAAGAGATACCTTTGAGACTCAGTTCAAGGCTAGCCAAGAAAGAGTACTGGAGCTGACAAAGCAACTTCACGAGGAGCATAATCTCAACACATACCTCAACACAAAGAGGAATCGTCCATGGGAGACTTAAGTCTCATATATTTATTTCTTTGTACTTTATTCTTATTTCCTGTCATTGTAAGCCCAAGGGGATATTTATATTAAACATTTACTAATAAAAGTTTTGTTTTTTGTTTTTCTTTAAACAAATTTAAATCCTATATGGTCCTTGAAAACATTGCATATACATCTACATACCATATCATTGCATCACAGGTTTTCACAATAGGTTTCTCATCTTCTCGCTGTTTATTTCACTAGAAATGACTCTTGAACAAACTATCAAGGAACTTCAGACTCAGAATGCCCAATTTCAAGAGATGATTCTGAATTTGTCCAGGGGACAAGATGAGCTGAAGGAACTTCTGACCAAGAAAAAGAAGAAGACCAGAAAACCAATTGGCTTCATCAACATGGGTAGAAGGTTTAGAGGTCCAGTCAAGATAGATGAAGAAGTTAAAAATCCTGGGGATGAAAATTCTGAGAAAGAAGAAGGCAGTCTCCATGGTACTACTGAAGATTTTGATTATGAGGAGAATTATTACCATGATTCGACTGGTGAGGAGAAATATAAGATACTGGAGAACCGGGTGAATGCTATAGTACTACAGAAGACCTCTGGGTTTGACTTTGAATATTTGAGCTTGAGTTTTGGGGTCTCCATCCCAATTGGTTTCAAAGTTCCTACTTTTGTGGTGTATGATGGTGTGTCATGTCCAAAGTTGCATCTGAGATCTTATGTCATGAGAATTCAACCACATACTCCTGATAGGAAGTTGCAGATTCATTTCTTTTAAGAGAGTTTGTTTGGAGCTCAACTGGAATGATATTATCAACTGGAAAGTACCAACATTCGTAATTGGAATGATCTTGTTGAGGATTTCTATAAGCAATATCAAAATAACTCTGAATTAGCACCAACTCGCATGCAGCTCCAAAGCATGTCCATGGGTTCTAAAGAAAGCTTCAAGGAGTACGCTCAGAAGTAGAGAGATTTTGCAAGTAGAGTTCAAACCCCTTTGACTGACAGGGAATTGGTTGATATGTTTATGAGTACGTTGACTGGTCCATTCTACAGTCATCTTATTGGAAGCTCATCCTCTGGTTTCACTTAGCTAATAATGACTGAAGAACATATGGAGAATGGGATACGAAGTGGAAAGATTTAGATGACTGCCTCTTCAAATACCACTAAGAAGCCTTCCAATAGGAAGAAGGAATCTAATGATGTGTATGGACAACAAGGTCGTAATAATCGTAACCAATATGTGGGAGTTGTTTTGATTTCTAATATTGCACCTACACCACAAGAGCAGCAGAATAGTCAGCCCAAGCCTAGGAGGAAATTTACGAAGATCAATATATCGTTGGCTCAGGCTTTGCAACACATGTTAAAAGGAGAGCTGATTACTTTGAAGGATCCTCCTCATAATCCTAACACTTCCTCTCCTCGTTACAATCCCAATGCAAGGTGTGCATATCCTTCCAATAGTCCTGGACATGATACTAATAGTTGTTGGGCATTGAAGAACAAAATTCAGGATATGATTGAAAATGGAGAAATTTAGTTTGACCCTCCTGAAACCCCTAATGTGATTACTGCTCCTATGCCTAAGCATGAGAAGACTGTTAATGATGTTGATGAATTTTCTTATGTTTATATTGTGGCTGAATTAACTACTCCTTTATCCATTGTCAAGAAGAAGATGATGCAAGTTGGTTTATTTCCGGGTTGCAATGAAGATTGTTTTTCTGTGCATATCAACCTAATAGTTGTTGGAAGCTGAAGGAAGGTATTCAGCGTCTGATAGACAATCATACTATATTATTTGAGAAGACCCCTTCTGTAGAGAGTTTATGTGAAGGTCTGGCCCAAGATCTGAAGCTTGAAGATGTGGCTATGGTTGATAAGACTCCTGTGAAGATTACTTCCAAAGGTCCTGTGAAAATCACTTCCAAGGGTCCAGTGAGGATCATTTCTGAAGGTCCTGTAAAGATTACTGCTAAGCCAAAGGTATATCCAATGATTATTATTATTCCTGGTCCTATTCCATATACTTTTGATAAGGCTATACCTTGGAATTATGGTTCTGATGTTTATATCTATGGTGTCAAGCAAGAGCCTTTGACTGATACACCTACTGTTGATACTAATCCTGATGTTGATAATATTGCTGGGTCTAGTAAGGTTACCAGGAGTGGAAGAATTTTCTCTCCAGAAGACACCTCAAAGACTGTTGCTGCTCCAGTTCATATCTCTAACTCTGGGCCAAGTACTGAGGCTCGGGGCAAAGGACTAGTGATTGAACCTGTTCAAGTTTAGGCACCAGTTACTGAAGATCTCTCTAAACAGATGGAAGAAATACTAAAGATCGTCCGCAAGAGTGATTATAATATTGTTGACCAATTGGGGCATACTCCCTTAAAAATCTCAATGTTGTCTCTTCTATTATGTTTTGAACCCCATGTTAAGGCTTTAATCAAGTTCCTGAAGACTGCTCATGTGCCACATGAAATCTCTGTGGACCAGTTTGAGAATTGTGTTGCCCATCTGACTAGTGATAATTGGTTGGAGTTTTCTGACGCTGATCTGACTCCTGCTAAAAGAAACCATAATAGAGCTCTGCATATCTCCATTGAGTGTATGGGCATTACTCTGTTCCATTGAGTGTAGGGGCACTACTCTGTTTCATGTGTTGGTAGTGAGGGCCTTTGATGCTTCAAGAAGAATGGTGCATGGAGAAGTAGATCTCCCAATCAAAATAGGCTCTCAAGTCTTTGATTCTACTTTCTATGTGATGGATATTCGTCATGCGTACTCCTGTTTGCTTAGGCACCCCTAGATCCATGGGGCAGGTGTTGTAACCTCCACTTTACATCAGAAGCTAAAGTATCCAATGAAAGGAAAGATCGTCACTATTTATGTTGAAGAGGAATACATGGTCAGTCATTTGAATACTTTTAAATATGTTGAGATGGAGGGTGAATTTGTTGAAACTCCTTGCTAGACATTTGAAGTGGTTCCTGCTCCTCAATTTGTCCCTGCTATTAAAAAAGTTCATGTGATTACCAGAGTACCTCCTACAATGGCCTCTCTCAAGGATGCTAAAGTTGTGGTTGAAGAAGGTGGTTGTACTATTTGGGGTCAGCTTCCTGAAATTCCTTACAAGTCTGACAAGTTTGGTTTGGGTTTTACTGCAGAATCTCAGAAGGTTATTCGTCGTGCTCGTGTTGTTCGTATCACTAACCAAGGAATCATAAAGGACCAAGTCAATGTTGTGGGAGATTATGATGAAGATTACAACCTGGATAAATGGATCTTTCCTACCATTGGTGATGGGCTCAACAACTGGAAGGTTGAAAACGTTATTCCTATCTCCTTTAGTCAGGAGTAAATGCTATTTTGTTTTTCTAAATTTTAATTTTGTAATTTTGAACAATTAAATACTTGTAAGCTTTGTGCCTTTCCCGGGGCACAACGGTGTGCTTGTTAGGGATGTCATTTCATTTACATATTTTCATTCAATAAAATCAATGGACGTTTCTTGCTTTCGTAAATATTGCGCTCTTTGTCTTTCTTTTATTATTTCCTTTATCAAAAGCTATGTGTTCTTACACACACCTACGTCACTAAAATGCAGATCCTCGTCCACTCTGGATCATGTTGATAACAGTTATGCTATTGCCAATTATAACTTCAAGAATCCGATCTATCAAGTCGAGGATGGAAAGGAGGAAGAATGTGAAGTACATGTAGAGCTGGCTAGGTTGCTATAGCAAGAAGAGAAAGCTATACAGCCACATGAGGAACCAATTGAAGTTGTGAATCTGGGAACTGAGGAAAATAGGAAAGAGGTCAAGATAGGTGTTGAATTGGAAGACGGTGTTAAGAACAGGTTGATCCAAATGTTACGTGACTATGTGGAAATTTTTTCTTGATCTTATGAAGATATGTCAGGGCTGGATACTGATTTTGTGGTTCACCGTCTACCAGTGAAAGAGGATTGTCGCCCAATAAAACAGAAATTTTGTCGTATGTGTCCTGAAATGTCAGAAAAGATTAAGGCAGAGGTGATGAAACAATTCAATGCAGTGTGGCTAGCTGTTACTTCTTATCCTCAGTGGGTTGCAAATGTGGTATCGGTGCCCAAGAAAGATGGTAAAGTACGCATGCGTGTAGATTACAGGGATTTCAACAAAGCCATCCCCAAAGATGACTTTCCACTTCTGTAAACACCCCAAATTTGCCCTCACCCATTCACACATGACTTGTGATCATCTCATATGCATAAACACAATCACATCATCTCATGTCTCATTTGGTTTCACTGGATAGTTTCTAAGGCATCTGCACCTAGGATTTGTGATCTGAGCAACCTCAAGGCATCTTGAGCCATTCCAAAGGCCACTAATCAACTCAAAGTGGTCCATGTGTGTTCTTATGTCATATTCCATCTCCACAAAGTCAAAAATCCAAAGGAATCACAAGAACTAGGGTTTGAGTGGATGCAGAGCCAGGATGAACTGCACAGTTGACTGAGAATTAGGGTTTTGGTTTCAGAGGCCATAACTCCAAATTTTTTGGTCATTCTTGTTTCCATTGGTCTCTATATGGTATAGGGAGTATGCATATCAATTTTCATGAAGAAATTCCATGGGGAAGTCATCTGATCAAGAGTTGACTTTTCAGACAAGTCAGTGCAAAATCAGGGCATCTGAGGCCCCCAATGACCCAACCAATGGGTGATCTTCATCATTTTGAGTGTATATGATCTTTATTTGATCATGGAAGAAGGTTGAAGTTCATGGAAATCAAGAATTTAGGGTTTTTGCAAAAGTTGACTTTTTGGGTTTTGTTGACTTTTCAAGAATGCATCCTTTTAGGTCAATTTTCAAGCTTTGATTTATGATCCAAAAAGGCTTCAAATGGAAAAACTTTGGTCATGAAAGTTGTAGATCTCGTCTTTCCCTTTTCAAAAAGTACAAGAACATGATCAAACTCTTCTTGGATCAAAAGTTATGGCCATGCAAAGTTGCCAAAAATCATTGTTTTTCAAGTTATGCATCAAAAGGAAATTTTGCAAAACCATGTACTAAGTCAAAATGCAGCCTCTAATTCATGTCAAACCAGCATGTGAACATCCTCTAAGTCACAAAAATCAGAAATGGACCAAGTTTGCTCATGGTTTGGTTCATGAAACTTGATTTTTTCTCATGGAAATCCATAAAGCTAACCAAGTTGCAAAACACTCATGAGCTTTCAACCAACTTGCTGCATTGAGCCTTGGGTCAAGCCAACCTCTCACACTCACCATGCTGCACCAGAACCCAAGTTGTCCTTGCCTAGTATCATGCCATGCCCTATCTTACACAAAAGTGGACTTTGAGCAAAAAGCAACTCACCTATCATAGCAGGCCATGTCACATCAAGAGGCCAATCAGAATTGTTTATTCATTCATTTTGCTAGCCATATCACATAGCAACCAAGGCTGAAACACACTCACTCATAACTTACACAAAAACCTCCCAACTTGCAAGTTCTATCGAATCTCATTACACAGCCTGCAAACACAAAATCTTTTTCCTCCATTCATCTCACCTTGATCCATAGAACACAAAGCATCAAGAACCAGAGCTTGAAACAACCAAAACATCTCACTGCCATTTCACACTCCCTTTTGCAGTTTCATTCGAATCCCTCATTCTAGCCCACAAACACATCAACCAACACCACAAACCTTCTCAACACACCTCATAGACCATAAACAACCCCTCTTCACAGCCTGAAAGTGCCAAAATCCCATCTGCCATTTTTGACTGAAATGAAGCTGAAGCTTTCGAATCTCTTTCTCCAGCAAATCTAAACTCCATTTGAGCATTCAAACATCATTGGGGGGCCAAGAGGAGCAGCTTGCACTTAAAGAAAGGGCCTGAAAGTTCCTAAGTCAGAGGTTGCAAATCTCAGGTAGCTCCAAATAATTTTTTCCAGAAAGCTCATTTTATGTTACAAACTTGTTCCTTATGCTCTCCTGATCATGCTGATGCTTTTAGTTTTTGAAATGGATGTGTTTTGAGAATTTAATTGCTGTTTGAAGCTCACGAACCCTAGAACTATTTCCTTTCGATTCAGCTTGTTTAGGTTAGATAAATTTGTTTTGAGAGAGGGGTTTAGTTCGTAAGGTGATGGAGATCATTTCCCTGGCTTTGGTTTTCATTTTAGTTACGTTTTAAGGAGGTTTGGAGTTTTTCAGGGGAGGAGGTCACCGGAGAAGACGACCGGAGCTCGTCTCCGGTGACCTGAGAGTCATTAATTCATAATTAGGGTTAGGGCACTGAGTTTGAATCTGGACCATTTGATCTTCTTTCCCGCGCGTGTATGAATGGTCTGGATTGCATCATTAGTTCTAATTAGGTTTAATTAAATTAATTAATCAGGATTAATTCACTTTGAATCTGGGCCATCAGATGGCGCGCCAAGTCAACCCACTTACCCTCAGAACGCATCCTGGCCCCTCATTCCTTTGACTTTGCATTTTATTTAATTTTAATTCATTTTTCTTGCATTTAATTTGTACAATTTATTTAAAATAGCTAAAAAACCATAAAAATTATGAAACTTTTTCTTTAAGGTTTCATTAATTTTTATGACACAAAAATATTTTTTATTTTATTTTTATCATTAAAAAAAGTATTTTTAAATATTTAAAAGATTATTTTTAATTGATTAATGAGAATTAATTAATTAAAAATACTTTTAGGTATTTAAAAATTACAAAAAAATTCATGAAATGTTCTAAGACATTTAGAAACATTGTCCAACCTTCAAACCAAATTTCTTTTTTGATCTTGATGCATCTTAAGAATTTTTCATTGAATTAAATCATTTTTGATGCATTATTTTGTTCATAAGTTTGAAAATTCATTTCTGCCTATTGGTGAAGGTTGAGACATTGATTCTTCTTGCATTGTTTTCCATTTAGCATGAACTTTCAAGGATAAAAAGGCCATGATTTGATCTTGCATTTTCTAATTGATTGGCATTTCTTTTGTTACAAACCCTAAAAAACCCTAATAACTTGTAAAAATCATAACTTGAGTTTGGTTGAGAGTTGAGAGTTCTCCTTTGGGCAGTGATTCATTATAGGTCTAGGGTTTCTTTGGGTACCATTTTCCATTTTTTATGTTAGGGTTTACTTCTGTTTTTGGTTTGTGTTTGATGTTTGATCCATGAACCCTAATTTGGGCTTTCATTTGCATCCTTCTTGCATTTCCTTGCATAACTTGACTTGCCATTGCATTTTGTGCATTCTTATGATTCATTTGACATCTTAAGACATGTATGAAGCATCATTGATCATTGCATTACATATTTGCCATGCCATTTGTCTTGTATGTTTCATAACATTTCATGCTTGTTCATGTTCCTTAGCTTGCATCATTTGCACCCTTGACTTTGTATGAGCATCTCCATGTCTTGCCTCATGTTTGCAGCACTTCATAACATCATAATCATCATGTGTATGCTCCTGGTTTTGCTTTGTATCATGTCATTACATCTCATCTTGCATTGCATTGCATTTCTTTCTAACATTTCAGGTGGTAAGTAAACTTGAGAAGTGAATTTGCCTTCACTTCTCATACCTTTTCTTTTCATCTCTCTTGCATCCATTGCTGCATTCTTATATGTGTTTGAGTTTGAGCTTGCTCATTCTTGTTCCTCCCACTTTCTTTCTTCAAGTGACTTGACTTCTTGAATGAAGCAAGTCACTTTGCTTCTCTTGATCTTGTTCATCTGCTTCCTGGTGGTTCATCTGAAGATTGTTTCTTGAAACCTCACAAACCTTAGGATCAACCAAGCATGATAATGGATTAGGGTTTTGATTAGTCTCCCCCATAGTTTTTACCTTTGTGTCTCTCCTTGAGTCATCTCTTCTCATCTCATAATCAGGGACTAAACCCTCAAGGCTTTAAGACTTTGTGATTAAGATCATGCCTGCATCCTTCTTTTAGGATGGAGTGTATAACTTTAATCCTAAGTCTTGGACCCTTAAGGTGTTGAAACCTCTTAATTAATCCATCTAATAATCATCAAGACATTACACTTGTAACTTGGGCCTTGCATTAGGGTTCTAATTCTTCCTTAATTGGTTAAGAAGGACTAACCCTAAAGTTAATGGACAAGTCCCCCTCAAGTTGTCTTCCAAATCATAAAAAACACTTCATCATCATATCATTAATAAAATCCACTTAATCAAAGGTTTGTTCTGTCATGGGTTTAATCCCTAATCATGGATTAAGCTGAGGATCCTTCCTCAGCTTAAACACCCTCATCTATTATCCTTCTTTTAGGATGGTGTAATGGGTCTGTTTAATCCTTGATTGTGGCTTAACCTCATTACTTAACACTAAACAAAAATCCCAAAAACATCTAAATAATCACAAGTAGGTTAATGATCTTAATCCTACACCAAAGGTGATTAAGTGTGAGAATCTGACTTCACACTTAAGGTATTCTCATTACCCCTAATCAGAGGGAAGATGTGATGAGTTTACTAAATCCGTTGGTTTAGACTTAAGCTCATTATCTTATGACAAACTTCAAAAAGCAATAAAAAACTGAAAACTCAAAAACAAACGATAATCGCCTCCTCCGGGATTCTTTTCTCATCACCTTCACTCACAATCGAGAACTCGCTTCTTCCGTCTAATGCAAGACAGTTTGCATCTGTGCCAGACAGATCATACACTTGAGCATAGGCAAGCAGGCAGTTCACAAGTCAATTCATCCTTTCAGTCTCTTTGGGTCGAACTACGGTGTTCTGACTTCCTCATTGCACGAGAGGATACGTAGGCATAACTTAACAGTTATCGAACAAAAGTCTCTGTACATTCCCCCTCCTTCCAGCTTTACTCTTTAAGCCTCATTATCATGAGCATTTCATTCCTGATCTCACACTGACACTGTATATATCACACTTTGCACTTCTTTTGCACTGACACCTGTACATTCTTTTCCAGCTATTTCACACACAAATTGCACTGACACTACCCCTTTAAAACACAAATCTTTTAAGCGTGGATCCCGTCGAGTACGGCGGACAATCTGGGTGCTAATACCTTCCCAGGTTGTAACCAACCCCCTTTCTCAGTCTCTCTGGTTCGCAAACCGTCTTATCCATCTCTTTCTAGGTCTATGCAGCATTACCTTTCCTCCGGGATAAAAATGCCTAGCTGGCGACTCTTTTCATTCTCCAGTGAGTTCACGGCTGTGTGTTCTCACTGTTCCCTTCGCCGACCGTTCGCGTCTGTACCTTCATCTGACCAGGTTTCATTTGTCGGGAGCGACAGCTTGGCGACTCTGCTGGGGACCCTTATACTGCAACCAGGGCTTCTGGTTCTTTTTGTGGGTTCCTCCTAGCGCTTGATTGATTTGTGTTTACTGGGGTGTTATGTGCTTATTTGTGTTTGTATTTATTTGTTTACTGCTTTATGTACAGTTTACCTTACTGCTTTCTTTATTTGCATTTGTATATATCATATTGTCATACTGTTGCTGGCTGGATCTGGTTTCTTTGTTTTGGTGGGTGGGTATGTCATTGAGAGTTAAGGTCCTACACCTGGGACCTGAGTGACACCTAGGCTAGAGTGAATCATATTCTTTCCCATTCCATTTCGGTCTGGTGCGGGAATATGAAACACGGTTCAGATATGGGTTTCTTCTTGAGAACTCTGTGCTACGGATTTCCTGTAGTGCTAGGGGGATCTGGGAAGCCTGCTAAGTCTGGATGACCTTTTAGTATTGACCTTCAGAAATTGAGGTGAATTAGAGGAGGAATTGTTATGGTTATTGTAAACACTGTACCTCCGGGTTGGAAGTGTTTACACTTCTCATAACTGATCCAAGTCTGAGGATCCTTGTTCTAGATCACTACCTGTGAGGGGGTTGGGCTGTTTACAGGTTTGCAGGTACCTTGACCTCAGAATACCCTGTTACTTTGACTTTGTTAAGAATGCTCCATGTTGGATAGTTCTTGTGATTCTAAAACCCTGGACATGTGGCTCTTTATTTGAGTCCCCCACCTTGGTTACTGGATTTATAGACCTCCAGCCGGAATTCTTGAACACACATGGATCTATACCAAGGCAGTGAATCAGATCCAGCTCAGTCGCAAACCCTTTGCATATCATTTGCATACATCCTCATTGCATCATATTAACATGTGCTTATTTGTTTTTCAGGGTATCCATTTTTATCAGGTTTTGGTTTTGACCCCATCTGCAGCTTTGACCCATCTTCACCAGCATCTGCTTCAGTTTAGCTGTCTGCTTCAGCATCAGCCAGTCAGTGGTTTTCTCTACTTCAGCATTGTCATCAGCACTCTACCCAGTCTTCAGTATCATGGCACCAAAGAAAAGCAATATCACCTATCATTTCTTCCAACCAGACTTGTTAGACATCAGGAGGGTCCAAACCCTGATGACCCCAAATCACATACCTCTGTTCAGGGAGCATTATGGGGATATACTTGACTTGGTTATAGACATGGACCCATCTCAGAGGAGCCTGATCCATACCTGCATCCAGTTCTATGACCCCCCATTGAGGTGTTTCACCTTTCAAGACTTTCAGTTGGGACCTCTCTTAGAAGAATATGCATCTTTGGTTGGTTTGCCTATCAAGAGAGAAATTCCTTTTAACCCTGAAATGGTCTTTCCCAGCAATGGAGAGATAGCAAGAGCTTTGCACCTGGAACCTGCTTTGATTGAGCAGCATATGACCTCTAAAGCTGGGATCCCTGGTTTTCATCTGGACTTCCTGATTTCTCAAGCTAGTTTGAAGGCCTCCCTGGGGGATTGGAAAGCTGTTTGTGCATTGTTGGCCTTGAGTGTATATGGAATTGTGTTGTTTGCAGATGAGCCCAGATTCATCAGCAAGAATGCCATCCACCTGTTCATCCTGAAGAACCCGGTGCCAACCTTGTTGGGCGACCTCTATTACTCAGTACATCAGAGGAATGAGAAACAGAGGGGTAAGCTAGTGAGGTGTTGTGCTCCACTATTCCATGCTTGGCTTCTCAAGCATCTACCCAGGACAGATGCATTCCTGAATCCTCATCAGCAAAGCAACTGGGCTAAGAGGCTCACTACTCTCACTGCAGCAGACATCAGATGGTGCACCCAAGGCACCAAGGGCAGAGATATGATCGCAAGCTGTGGGCATTTTCCCAATGTACCTTTGGTAGGAGTTAAGGGAAGTATCAACTACAACCCCCTGCTGTTCAAGAGGCAATTAGGCTATGCACTGGTTCATGCTCCTAGGGAACAAGACCTGGTTGAGACCCTCTACTGTGAGAACAAGATCAGTTTGACTGTTGTTAGGCAGGCTGCCTGGGCCTGGGATCATGTTCAAACCAAGGGAATCACCATTCTGGGGAAGTGCAATAATGTGGCATCAGCCCAATATCATGAGTGGTCCTATGCTAGGGCCCAAATCTCAGGATTGCCCTTCACCATCAAAGACATGCCTGAGTCATCATCAGCACCACCCCCTGCTACTGTCAGTTTGGAAGAGTTTGAAGGCTTGAAAGAAAGAAATGAGAAGCTATCCCAAGCCCTGCAGAAGACCCTCAGGGAGAGGAGTGAAGGTGTAAGGGAGATTGAAAGATTGGAGAAGCTGAGAGTGGAACACTTGACTAAGATTGAGAAGTCTGGAGACTATATCAACAAGTCTAAAGCTGGTGAGCAGATTCTGAAAAATGCTTGTAAAGAAGCCCAGTTCCAAAGAGCAAGGACAGACTTGTACTTGAAAGAGAGTCAGGCCAGGTGGGTCCGGATCACTGAAGCCCGTACTCTAGAAGACAAGAGAGTTCAAGATAAGATGGAGCAGATGGAAAAAGCCCTGGCAGCAGCCCAGGAGGAAATTTCAGAGTTAAAAATCAAAGCTGGGGTGAAGAAATCCAAAGACCAAAGCCAGAACAAGAAGTTGACTACAGCTGTTGCAACAAGAAACCTTCTCATCAGGAATCTTACGGAGCATCCGGCTGATCCTGTGACCGAAGCACTTCTTAAGGAAGTTCGCGAGGATGAGTTTGGCCTTGGAGTCTGATTATTTGCTTGTTGTTGTTCCTTTTCCATGTACTTTTGCTTTTTGGTGATGTATTTTTGACCCCTTAGAGGGCTAGTGTTGTAAAAAATGAACAATTTGTATTATTTTACCTTTGTAATATATTTGTGTTTGTTTCCATCTGGGTTCACTTCAAAAGCAACTTCAACAGCATCATCTTCAAGGGTCTGGACGGGTCAAAACTGAAGACCAAGCCGGATACCTTGATGGCAAATAAGCATACTGCATTGCATACTAACCCTTTTGTTTGTTTTGTAGGTTTTGTTTTATTGTTTCTAACCTCTGTTGTGACATTCAGGAATTATTGCTCGCCGCAGGCTATTCCCTCTCAACAGGCCACACAGGTACCCTACAAGAAACAACCTTCCGGGCATCCAGATGGACCAGTTGCAGCAAGACCTCAATGAGGCCAGAACCCAGATGGCTAATGAAAGGGTGGAGATGAGAACCCAAATAACTCAGTTCATGGAAGTGATGAATAATTTAGCTCAAAGCCAGGAGAGGCTCAGAGTTCTGGTAGAGGGGAGAACTCAAGATGACCCCCATGTGGGAACTGCTGGCACCAGTAACAATGAAAGGGTGCAACCACATGTTAACCCCCCTGTGTTTGGTCCACATATACATCCTGAGATTCATATTCCTGCAAACGTTCAAGGAACAGCTACTGCAGCCAGAGTACTTCAAGAGGATCCTCAGGAGGATCAGTTTACAGTCATGGGTGCTGGAGAGGAAACCTATGATAGGAGATTGGATGAGTTGGCTGAGAAGTTGAGGTCTTTGGAATCCCAAAATTCTTTGGGGTTCGATGTCATGGACATGGGTTTAGTAGAGGGGGTCAGGATCCCTCATAAGTTCAAGCCTCCTTGTTTCGAAAGATATAATGGGACTTCATGCCCTCGGACTCATTTGCAATCGTTTCTGGGAAGGCTGAAGGCCTATACAATGGATGAGAAATTGTGGATGTTCTACTTCGAAGATAGCTTGACTGGAGCATCAAGGGAATGGTATTCCCATCTGACAAGAGCAACTGTAAGATGCTGGAAGGACCTGGCAGAGGCCTTCATCAGACAGTATCAGTATAATCTGGATATGGCACCCAATAGGACCCTCCTAATGGGGATGTCACAATCATCAAGAGAGAGCTTCAGAGAATATGCTCAAAGATGGAGACAGCTTGCTGCTGCTGTCCAGCCACCTATGTCTGAAAGAGAGATGGCTGATATGTTCATGAATACCCTTCAGGGAACCTATATTGATAGGCTAGCTGCTTTCTCTTCCACCAGCTTCGCAGATGTTGTTATAGCCGGGGAGAGAATTGAAAGCCTATTAAAGATGGGTAAGATATCTGATAATGGTGCTAGTTCGTCCAGTGGTACAAGAAAGCCTTTTGCAGGCCCTAGAAGAGCCGGCGAGACCAATGCCATTCATACCAACAGGGGTAGGCCCCAATATGTTCAAAGGTCCATAACAGCAGTCACTATCCCTGCTCCAGCTCATCCTCAGCCAGTCTATCAACCTCCTCAACAAAACTTCCAACAACAACCTCCGTATCAGCAGAATCAATATCCTCCAAGAAACAACTACAACAACAACTCCAACAACAACAATCAACAGAGGTCATTCCAACAAAGGCCCTCTCAAGCTAATCGAGTGATCGACCCGATTCCAATGCCGTATGCTGCTTTGTTGCCACAGCTTCTGAAACTCAACCTGGTTGAGCTAAGAACGTTGGCACCTCCGGATCCAAACAGTCTACCAAGAAACTATGACTCCAATGCTAGGTGTGCTTTCCACTCAAACGCGCCTGGTCACAGTACAGAAAAATGCAGGGCACTGCATATGAAGGTACAAGACTTAGTAGACTCCAAGGCTCTGAACTTTGCACCTCCGCCCAACGTCAATAAAAACCCAATGCCAAACCATGGTGGTCCCCGAATTAATGCTATCGAAGAAGACCAACCGTCTTATTTGATAACCAGTGTGGATCAGATCAGGACACCATTGGTGGAAATCAAGGCTCAACTCCGTGAAAGCAATATATTTCCGGGGTGTGAACTAGGGTGCCCATACTGCAATATTTCTTGGAATGGGTGTGAAGACTTGAGGAATGGCATTGACAGCCTTATTCAGAGTGGCTTACTGCAGATCACTACATCATTCCCGGCAAACCCGACGACTTCATCAGCAATGGTTTCAGATCCTCCTACAAATACAGCAACAATTGTTCCCAACAATTCATCAGCAACATCAGCAAGTACTTCATCTGTTCTACCCAATGATCAGTTTTCAACAGTTTCTCCTGCTACAACTTCAGCTTCAGTCCACTTCGACTCCCCATCAACAACAACAACAGTTCTTCCAACAGAACCTTCTACAACACCAGCAAACAATCACGAAGATGTCTCCACTGTTACCATATTCTACGATCCAGAAAATAACTCCGCCTACCATTCAGAAGGTGCTGCTCCCACTAGAGCACCAGTTACAATCTTTTATGATCCTCAAACAATAACAGTCCCTTCAGCAGCAGCAATCAGTCCGGTCACTGTCACGGTGCCTGGACCTGTACCATATGAAAGCGATAGGGCCATCCCTTGGCACTATGGCTCTGACGTGTACTGCGAAGGAAAAAGAATCACTCTTGAAACGTCAGCACCTGCACCACAAATTGATAATGTGGGCGGAGGCGGAGGCTTCACTCGAAGCGGACGTCTCTTCGCTTCACAAGTCCAAAGACCCACTGCCGAAGCAGAAGCTGCTGCCAAGGCAAAGGGTAAAGGACCGGTGCAGGAAGATCCAGCTGCCAAAGAAGCCCTGAAGACTCCATTTGATCAGGAAGTTGATGAGTTTATGAGAATCATCAAAAAGAGTGATTACAAAATTGTGGATCAACTTCACCAGACGCCATCCAAAATCTCCATCCTCTCTCTGCTTATGTGCTCCGAAGCCCATCGGAATGCACTACTGAAAGTACTGCACGCAGCTTACGTGCCCGAGGAGATTACTGTCAATCAATTGGAAACCGTTGTTGGAAATGTCACTGCTAGCAATGGGCTAGGGTTTACCAATTCTGACCTGACAGTGGATGGTCGCAATCACAACAAAGCCTTGCACATAACCATGGAATGCAAAGGAGCTGTCCTTTCACATGTGCTGGTGGATACAGGATCATCCCTGAATGTCTTACCAAAGAAGGCTCTGGTGAAGCTTGAATATGATGGACTGGCATTGAGACCCAGCAACCTGGTGGTTAGAGCTTTTGATGGCTCGAAGAGATCGGTTCTGGGAGAGATTGAGCTGCCCGTGACAATTGGCCCGCAGATCTTTAAAACTATCTTTTACGTGATGGACATTCAGCCCGCCTACAGCTGTTTGTTGGGTAGACCCTGGATCCACGCCGCTGGCGCTATAACGTCTACCCTTCACCAAAAGTTAAAATTTGAGTGGGAAGGTCAAGTTGTCACAATCTGTGGGGAAGAGGACATTTTTGTCAGCCACCTGGCAACTTACAAGTACATTGAAATGGATGGAGAGATCCATGAAACAATGAGCCAGGGGTTTGAAGCGTTGAATGTGAATGAAGCATCTGCTGTATCTGGTACCCCGATGTCGTCTTATCAACAAGCCCGGAAGGTTGTTGAAGAAGGAACTGCCCTAGGCTGGGGCAAGGTCTTAGCTGTGGAGGAGAAGAAGGACAAGTTTGGGTTGGGTTACAGACCAACTCAACATCAAGCAAAGGCTGCTGGAGAGCCTGGTTTCGTCAGTGGGGGAATGCTTACCCCCGATGCTATCAACTGTCTGGAAGACGAGCTGGAAGAGGAGCGCAACCTGGAGAATTGGATTCGTCCGAAGATCCCGGGGAGCAGTGTCTCGAACTGGTCTTCCCAGGGAATTATAAGTGTTACTCGAGCAGAGTAATTATTATTTCCTGTATTTTATAAGCATGCATCAAAGTCTTGCATCTTGCCCAAGATGACAAGACTCATTTTGTAATCAGGGCCATATGTACTTTTGTGCAAACAAGATTAAATTAATGAAATATCAGACAATCTTTTTGCAAACGAGTCTTTTTCTTTCTGCTCACTGTTTTTTTTCCATTTTTCTTTTTGTACAAAAATAAATGGCGGTGTTTTCAAAATGACAACTTCATTTCACTTTTCTAAATAAGACTAAAATCAGATCACTAAAATGAACCAATTAAACCCTTGCAGAGAGTGCCATCCTGACCGCACCGACAACAGCACGGCTATGACATCGTATGACTTTGACAATCCGATCAATCAAGCTGACGAAGGGGTTGAAGAAGAATACGAGCTTCCTGAAGAGCTAGCCAGGTTGTTAAGACAAGAGGAAAAGGTTATTACCCCTCATCAGGAGGAGGTTGAAGTGATTAATCTTGGTACAGAGGAAAATGTGAAAGAAGTCAAGATCGGGGCCTGCCTGCAAGACTCAGTGAAGAAGCAACTGATAGATCTGCTTCAAGAGTATGTTGATGTGTTTGCCTGGTCATATCAGGACATGCCAGGGTTGGATACCGATATAGTTGTGCATAAGCTGCCTTTGAGGGAAGAATGCCCACCAGTCAAACAGAAGTTGCGCCGAACTCGCCCAGACATGGCTATGAAAATCAAGGAAGAGGTACAAAAGCAATGGGACGCCGGGTTCCTTGCTGTGACTAGCTATCCTCCGTGGGTTGCTAACATAGTACCTGTGCCTAAGAAGGACGGAAAAGTAAGAATGTGTGTTGATTACCGGGATCTGAACAGAGCCAGCCCGAAAGATGACTTCCCATTACCTCACATTGATGTATTGGTGGATAACACGGCTCAGTTCTCGGTATTCTCCTTCATGGATGGATTTTCGGGATACAATCAGATCAAGATGTCACCTGAAGACATGGAGAAGACAACATTCATCACACCTTGGGGCACGTTCTGTTATAAAGTGATGCCATTCGGACTGAAGAATGCTGGTGCAACGTATCAACGGGCTATGGTAACATTGTTTCATGACATGATCCATAAGGAAATCGAATGTTATGTGGATGATATGATCGCCAAGTCCCTTACAGAGGAAGATCACCTGGTGAATCTGCTCAAGTTATTCAAGCGTCTGAGGAAATACCAACTAAAGTTGAACCCCAACAAATGCACATTCGGGGTGCGATCCGGTAAGCTGCTGGGCTTTATTGTAAGTGAGAAAGGGATTGAAGTTGACCCTGATAAAGTCAAAGCTATTCAAGAAATGCCTGCACCGAAAACTGAGAAAGAAGTTCGAGGGTTTTTAGGTCGATTGAACTACATTTCACGGTTCATATCTCACCTTACAGCAACTTGTGAACCCTTATTCAAGCTGTTAAGAAAGGAGCAAACGGTCAGGTGGAACGAAGACTGCCAGAAAGCTTTTGACAAGATCAAGGAGTATTTGCAAGAACCTCCAATCCTTATGCCTCCAGTTGAAGGAAGACCTCTGATTATGTACTTGACAGTATTAGAAGAATCGATGGGGTGTGTACTAGGTCAGCATGACGAGTCTGGTCGAAAAGAGTATGCGATATACTACCTAAGCAAAAAGTTTACCGACTGTGAACAGCGTTATTCACTGCTCGAGAAAACTTGCTGTGCTTTAGCGTGGGCTGCTCGCCGACTGAGACAGTATATGTTGACCCATACTACTCTATTGATCTCAAAGATGGATCCAGTTAAGTACATTTTCGAGAAGCCAGCTCTTACCGGACGGGTTGCAAGATGGCAGATGATTCTCACAGAATACGACATACAGTACACATCTCAGAAAGCCATCAAGGGCAGTGTACTATCTGAATATCTTGCTGAGCAACCCATTGATGACTACCAGCCTATGAGGTTCGACTTCCCCGATGAAGACATCATGTTCATTAAAGCAAAAGATCATGAAGAGCCTATTCACACTGAAGGGCCTGACCCAGAAGAAGAATGGACTATGATGTTTGATGGGGCTGTTAACATGAACGGCCGTGGTGTTGGTGCAGTACTCATTACACCTAAAGGGGTTCACATGCCTTTCTCGGCAAAGCTCACTTTCAACTGCACTAACAACGAAGCTGAATACGAAGCTTGCATTATGGGTCTTGAGGAAGCCATTGACCTCAGGATCAAGACATTGACCGTATTCGGAGATTCAGCTTTGGTAATCAATCAGACCAACGGAAAATGGTACACCCACCAAGATCATTTGATACCTTACAGGGATTATACAAGAAGGTTATTGACTTTCTTCACAACAGTCAAGCTTGAGTATATCCCTCGGGACGAGAATCAGTTTGCGGATGCTCTTGCTACCATTTCATCCATGATCAAAGTTCAAGCTGCTAACTTTGTACCTCAGATTTCAGTATCGAGACTTGATAGACCAGCATATGTATTTGCAGCAGATATTGCTAAAGATGATAAGCCTTGGTTCCATGACATCAAGTGCTTCTTGGAGGATCAAACGTACCCACCTGGGGCATCTTCCAATGATAAAAAGACTTTAAGAAGGCTTGCTGGAAGTTTCTTTCTGAACACTGATGGATCTTTATACAAGAGGAACTTTGACATGGTACTCCTCAGATGTGTTGACAAGACAGAAGCAGATTTGTTGATGCATGAAGTGCACGAAGGATCCTTTGGTACCCATGCAGGAGGGCATGCCATGGCCAAGAAGTTGTTAAGATCAGGCTATTACTGGATCACAATGGATGCAGACTGTTGTGCTTACGCCAGAAAATGCCATAAATGCCAGATTTATGCAGACAAGGTGCATGTGCCTCCCAATCCCCTGAACATAATGTCTTCACCATGGCCCTTTGCTATGTGGGGCATTGACATGATTGGCAAAATTGAGCCAACTGCTTCGAACGGCCACAGATTCATCCTGGTCGCCATCGATTATTTTACAAAGTGGGTTGAAGCAGCCTCATATGCAAATGTCACAAGGCAAGTGGTAGCCAGATTTCTGAAAAGAGATATCATCTGTCGGTATGGAGTGCCCGAGCGAATCATTACTGATAATGGTTCCAACTTGAACAACAAAATGATGGCAGAACTGTGCCGGGACTTCAAGATCCAACATCACAATTCTTCTCCTTACAGGCCAAAGATGAACGGCGCTGTTGAGGCAGCAAATAAGAATATCAAGAAGATTGTGCAGAAGATGGTAGTCACCTACAAAGACTGGCATGAAATGCTACCGTTTGCCTTGCATGGGTACCGCACATCAATCAGGACATCCACTGGAGCAACACCGTATCAACTTGTGTATGGTATGGAAGCAGTCCTACCTGTTGAAGTTGAACTACCCTCCCTACGGGTACTGATGGATGTTAAGCTAAACGAAGCAGAATGGGTTCGGGCCCGATACGAACAACTGAGTCTGATCGAAGAGAAGAGATTGGCTGCAATCTGTCATGGGCAGTTATATCAGAAGAGAATGAAGAGAGCCTTCGATCAGAAAGTCAGGCACCGAGAGTACCAAGTAGGAGATCTTGTGCTGAAAAGAATCTTTCCTCCTCATACAGACCACAGGGGCAAATGGACTCCAAATTACGAAGGACCATTTGTTGTGAAGAAAGTCTTCTCTGGTGGAGCACTGATGCTCAGCACCATGGATGGTGAAGATTTCCCGTCCCCTGTGAATTCAGATGCAGTTAAAAAATACTTCGCATAAAATGACCCGCTGGACATAAAAACAGAATGTAAGTCCAGGCAAAATAGGGCCTCCCGGCGAGTCAAAAAAAGAATAAGAGACTCGGGCAAAAATAAGGGAAATAAGCAAAAAAATGTACACCCGCTGAGTTGAAAAGCCGCATTGGACAGCTCAGGCAAAAATGGGTATCCCGATGGATTGAAAACCCGAAAGGGCGATCCATGCAAAATAAGGGAATAAGCGAACAACTGCATTCTGAATTCGTCTGTATCACCTACAACTTGGTAAGCTCCAAGGGATCAAGCTGCAATCAGAATCAACTCTCTCCAGAAAGCAAGACGAGAAGAACGTCATTGTCATACGAGTCATAGCAGAAGAGGAAGCTCCTTGAAAGCATCGCCAGTACCGCCAGCACTTTATTTCTCAATTTGTAACAACCTCCTCATTTCAGGAGATATTGTTTCTTTGACTGTATCTTGCCAATTCAGGGCACGCAAATTAATAAAGTCGAATTTTCAGTCATGTTTCGTTTTTACATTTATGTTTTGCAAAGAGTTGTCTGATATCTCTAAAAATACAATTGCATAAGTACAGATGCCTCTCTCTAAAAATAAAAACACATGCTTACAGGGAATATACTTACTCTCGAAAGTACTTGTCTCCTATGACGGAATCCAGTAAGGGGTACCTCGGGACCTTTTCGTGCGTTTCCTTATCTTTGCAGGATTGCAGGTATCCAGAATGCAACTTGGGGCATGCAAGTTACGTCTCAGCAAACTGACGAATCGTTGTCAACTCACATGGCCCTGGGAGGTGCCCACTTCCCCAGCAAGTTGCCAAATCAACATACAGCATCGGGAATGCTCTATCCCCAGCTGAGTTGCCTCTCACAATTCCCCAGCTGAGTTGGCCGCTTATTACTTATCCCCATCAGAATGGGCAGGTGTCACAGAAGATGCCCTTATCCCCGGCGGAGTCGAGAAGTCACCGTAACAGATTTTCTAGGGAGATCTTTCAGTGATGCCTCTCTCTCTCCCCAGCCGAGTTGTCATCTCGCCCTCAGCTGAGTACAAATCAGGGAATCATCCCCACAGAGCTCCAGCCTCTATCCAGAAGAGCGGCGCATAGAAGATCACAACAGAGTACAGAAAGCTTCTACAAACCCCAGTTGGGTCCCGTGTTATAAGGATATGTCAACCGATGACCTATATCCCCAAGCAAATATCATCTTATTAGATCTACCAATGATCTCATCCCCAGCTGGGATGTTCACTTCAAGCAGATCGATCAGAGATCTTTGCCGCAACGGGATCCGAATCCCGGATCGGTGCCTCTTTGCATAATCATAGCATTCGCATCATATTCACCCCCAGAGCGTAGCATTCCGTCTAATACGGAGCATTACGGCAAAAAAATCAAATGCATAGCATAATCATAAGTCATGTTGTGATTTGAACACTTGTAAATAATGACAATCTGTCGGCATACAGAATTCATACAGAATACATCCCCATCAGAGTCCCAGCAAAAGCAGTTGCCCCATATCACAAACACCAGTGCATATCCCCTTTTTGATACCCGTCCGTATCATCATTTCCCAGCAGGTTGCCTGAATACACTTTACAAACCAAGATCACCAGTATTGCAGATACATCCTGACACTCGTCCGTGTCGTGTCACCAGCAGGAAGCCAAAGACACCCTCTTTGCACTTACATATACCTATACACTTTCCTGACACCCGTCCGTGTCATATCCCCAGCAGATAAACACTCACCCATACATTATATACTCACTACTCATTGGTACACCTACTCAGATACTCGTCCGTATCTTACATACACCATGTATATCCCCGCAGATTCGACAGTAGTCCTTGTTCTTTGTTAACCAGTTGGTACTCGTCCGTACCATCATCTCAGAACATTGCGTTTAATGTTTGTTTCTACATGATACTCGTCCGTATCATAGTCTTAAGGATGCTCGTCCGCATCTTTAATCCATACACCGTGTCAACACTTATGTCTTCGTGAATATAGATGCTCGTCTGTGTCTACTATTCCCCAGAAGGATACTTTCAGATTCAACACTCGTCCGTGTTCCTTGTTAACCAGTTGATACTCGTCCGTATCATCAGCTCTGAGCACGTGTCAGTTTGTTTCTACATGATACTCGTCCATATCATAGTCTTAAGGATGCTCGTCCGCATCTTTAATCTATACACAATACCAAACACTTATACCTTTTGTTTCTTGGATGTAAACGCTCGTCCGTGTTTACTATCTCCCCAGTAGATTGCCAACAAATTTTCTTTTTATCTAACACTCGTCCTGTGTTATGATACCTCTGAGAGCAGCCGTACCCTGCTGAGTGGTCGTCCTCCACTTCTTGATGGTCGTCCTCCATCATGCTCATCCGATGGCCGTCCCCATCGTTGATTTTAGCAGCCGTCCCCTGCTAGGTGGTCGTCCTCCACCTTTTGATGATCGTCCTTCATCACTTTATCCAATGGCCGTCCCCATTGTTGATTTTAGTTGTCTAACACTCATCCTGTGTTATGATAAACTTTGAGAGCAGCCGTCCCCTGCTGAGTGGTCGTCCTCCACTTCTTGATGGTCGTCCTCCATCATGCTCGTCCGATGGCCGTCCCCATCGTTGACCTTTTCTATCCGATGGCCGTCCCCATCGTTGATATTTTGGCAGCCGTACCCTGCCAGGTGGTCGTCCTCCACCTTTGATGGTCGTCCCCATCATATCTCTTTTATGCCCAACAGAGCAGCCGTCCCCTGCTAGGTGATCGTCCTTCACCTTTGATGGCCGTACCCCATCATCTGTTTATTTCATTTATTCTTTAACCCGATGGCCGTCCCCGTCGTGGTCCCTTTTCTTTTTTAACCCGATGGCCGTCCCCATCGTTGGTTACTTTACCTTTATGAACTTGATGGCCGTCCCCGTCATGTTTCATTAATCCTCAGAATTTTGCAGCTCTATCTTGATGGCCGTCCCCATCATGATATTTTATTTTCCCAGCTAGTCGGCCGTCCCCGTCTTAGCTTTACCTTTTATCCCCAGCATGTCGGCCGTCCCCGTCATCGCTTTATTTTACACACTTTACCCAGCAGTCGTCCTCTGCTCGACGGTCGTCCTCCGTCGCCCACACTTTACAATATACTTTATTTGCTTTTACAATCTATATCCCTTTTCTTCTTCATTTTTGTGAGTGCAAATTTCGGAGTGTCTTTGGTATTCAACCACAAGTTATCTTGTTTGCCTGTTAAGCCGCCGCTTACAACCTGCACAGCTAACTCATGCTTGAATAGGGGCAGCTGTAAACACCCCAAATTTGCCCTCACCCATTCACACATGACTTGTGATCATCTCATATGCATAAACACAATCACATCATCTCATGTCTCATTTGGTTTCACTGGATAGTTTCTAAGGCATCTGCACCTAGGATTTGTGATCTGAGCAACCTCAAGGCATCTTGAGCCATTCCAAAGGCCACTAATCAACTCAAAGTGGTCCATGTGTGTTCTTATGTCATATTCCATCTCCACAAAGTCAAAAATCCAAAGGAATCACAAGAACTAGGGTTTGAGTGGATGCAGAGCCAGGATGAACTGCACAGTTGACTGAGAATTAGGGTTTTGGTTTCAGAGGCCATAACTCCAAATTTTTTGGTCATTCTTGTTTCCATTGGTCTCTATATGGTATAGGGAGTATGCATATCAATTTTCATGAAGAAATTCCATGGGGAAGTCATCTGATCAAGAGTTGACTTTTCAGACAAGTCAGTGCAAAATCAGGGCATCTGAGGCCCCCAATGACCCAACCAATGGGTGATCTTCATCATTTTGAGTGTATATGATCTTTATTTGATCATGGAAGAAGCTTGAAGTTCATGGAAATCAAGAATTTAGGGTTTTTGCAAAAGTTGACTTTTTGGGTTTTGTTGACTTTTCAAGAATGCATCCTTTTAGGTCAATTTTCAAGCTTTGATTTATGATCCAAAAAGGCTTCAAATGGAAAAACTTTGGTCATGAAAGTTGTAGATCTCGTCTTTCCCTTTTCAAAAAGTACAAGAACATGATCAAACTCTTCTTGGATCAAAAGTTATGGCCATGCAAAGTTGCCAAAAATCATTGTTTTTCAAGTTATGCATCAAAAGGAAATTTTGCAAAACCATGTACTAAGTCAAAATGCAGCCTCTAATTCATGTCAAACCAGCATGTGAACATCCTCTAAGTCACAAAAATCAGAAATGGACCAAGTTTGCTCATGGTTTGGTTCATGAAACTTGATTTTTTCTCATGGAAATCCATAAAGCTAACCAAGTTGCAAAACACTCATGAGCTTTCAACCAACTTGCTGCATTGAGCCTTGGGTCAAGCCAACCTCTCACACTCACCATGCTGCACCAGAACCCAAGTTGTCCTTGCCTAGTATCATGCCATGCCCTATCTTACACAAAAGTGGACTTTGAGCAAAAAGCAACTCACCTATCATAGCAGGCCATGTCACATCAAGAGGCCAATCAGAATTGTTTATTCATTCATTTTGCTAGCCATATCACATAGCAACCAAGGCTGAAACACACTCACTCATAACTTACACAAAAACCTCCCAACTTGCAAGTTCTATCGAATCTCATTACACAGCCTGCAAACACAAAATCTTTTTCCTCCATTCATCTCACCTTGATCCATAGAACACAAAGCATCAAGAACCAGAGCTTGAAACAACCAAAACATCTCACTGCCATTTCACACTCCCTTTTGCAGTTTCATTCGAATCCCTCATTCTAGCCCACAAACACATCAACCAACACCACAAACCTTCTCAACACACCTCATAGACCATAAACAACCCCTCTTCACAGCCTGAAAGTGCCAAAATCCCATCTGCCATTTTTGACTGAAATGAAGCTGAAGCTTTCGAATCTCTTTCTCCAGCAAATCTAAACTCCATTTGAGCATTCAAACATCATTGGGGGGCCAAGAGGAGCAGCTTGCACTTAAAGAAAGGGCCTGAAAGTTCCTAAGTCAGAGGTTGCAAATCTCAGGTAGCTCCAAATAATTTTTTCCAGAAAGCTCATTTTATGTTACAAACTTGTTCCTTATGCTCTCCTGATCATGCTGATGCTTTTAGTTTTTGAAATGGATGTGTTTTGAGAATTTAATTGCTGTTTGAAGCTCACGAACCCTAGAACTATTTCCTTTCGATTCAGCTTGTTTAGGTTAGATAAATTTGTTTTGAGAGAGGGGTTTAGTTCGTAAGGTGATGGAGATCATTTCCCTGGCTTTGGTTTTCATTTTAGTTACGTTTTAAGGAGGTTTGGAGTTTTTCAGGGGAGGAGGTCACCGGAGAAGACGACCGGAGCTCGTCTCCGGTGACCTGAGAGTCATTAATTCATAATTAGGGTTAGGGCACTGAGTTTGAATCTGGACCATTTGATCTTCTTTCCCGCGCGTGTATGAATGGTCTGGATTGCATCATTAGTTCTAATTAGGTTTAATTAAATTAATTAATCAGGATTAATTCACTTTGAATCTGGGCCATCAGATGGCGCGCCAAGTCAACCCACTTACCCTCAGAACGCATCCTGGCCCCTCATTCCTTTGACTTTGCATTTTATTTAATTTTAATTCATTTTTCTTGCATTTAATTTGTACAATTTATTTAAAATAGCTAAAAAACCATAAAAATTATGAAACTTTTTCTTTAAGGTTTCATTAATTTTTATGACACAAAAATATTTTTTATTTTATTTTTATCATTAAAAAAAGTATTTTTAAATATTTAAAAGATTATTTTTAATTGATTAATGAGAATTAATTAATTAAAAATACTTTTAGGTATTTAAAAATTACAAAAAAATTCATGAAATGTTCTAAGACATTTAGAAACATTGTCCAACCTTCAAACCAAATTTCTTTTTTGATCTTGATGCATCTTAAGAATTTTTCATTGAATTAAATCATTTTTGATGCATTATTTTGTTCATAAGTTTGAAAATTCATTTCTGCCTATTGGTGAAGGTTGAGACATTGATTCTTCTTGCATTGTTTTCCATTTAGCATGAACTTTCAAGGATAAAAAGGCCATGATTTGATCTTGCATTTTCTAATTGATTGGCATTTCTTTTGTTACAAACCCTAAAAAACCCTAATAACTTGTAAAAATCATAACTTGAGTTTGGTTGAGAGTTGAGAGTTCTCCTTTGGGCAGTGATTCATTATAGGTCTAGGGTTTCTTTGGGTACCATTTTCCATTTTTTATGTTAGGGTTTACTTCTGTTTTTGGTTTGTGTTTGATGTTTGATCCATGAACCCTAATTTGGGCTTTCATTTGCATCCTTCTTGCATTTCCTTGCATAACTTGACTTGCCATTGCATTTTGTGCATTCTTATGATTCATTTGACATCTTAAGACATGTATGAAGCATCATTGATCATTGCATTACATATTTGCCATGCCATTTGTCTTGTATGTTTCATAACATTTCATGCTTGTTCATGTTCCTTAGCTTGCATCATTTGCACCCTTGACTTTGTATGAGCATCTCCATGTCTTGCCTCATGTTTGCAGCACTTCATAACATCATAATCATCATGTGTATGCTCCTGGTTTTGCTTTGTATCATGTCATTACATCTCATCTTGCATTGCATTGCATTTCTTTCTAACATTTCAGGTGGTAAGTAAACTTGAGAAGTGAATTTGCCTTCACTTCTCATACCTTTTCTTTTCATCTCTCTTGCATCCATTGCTGCATTCTTATATGTGTTTGAGTTTGAGCTTGCTCATTCTTGTTCCTCCCACTTTCTTTCTTCAAGTGACTTGACTTCTTGAATGAAGCAAGTCACTTTGCTTCTCTTGATCTTGTTCATCTGCTTCCTGGTGGTTCATCTGAAGATTGTTTCTTGAAACCTCACAAACCTTAGGATCAACCAAGCATGATAATGGATTAGGGTTTTGATTAGTCTCCCCCATAGTTTTTACCTTTGTGTCTCTCCTTGAGTCATCTCTTCTCATCTCATAATCAGGGACTAAACCCTCAAGGCTTTAAGACTTTGTGATTAAGATCATGCCTGCATCCTTCTTTTAGGATGGAGTGTATAACTTTAATCCTAAGTCTTGGACCCTTAAGGTGTTGAAACCTCTTAATTAATCCATCTAATAATCATCAAGACATTACACTTGTAACTTGGGCCTTGCATTAGGGTTCTAATTCTTCCTTAATTGGTTAAGAAGGACTAACCCTAAAGTTAATGGACAAGTCCCCCTCAAGTTGTCTTCCAAATCATAAAAAACACTTCATCATCATATCATTAATAAAATCCACTTAATCAAAGGTTTGTTCTGTCATGGGTTTAATCCCTAATCATGGATTAAGCTGAGGATCCTTCCTCAGCTTAAACACCCTCATCTATTATCCTTCTTTTAGGATGGTGTAATGGGTCTGTTTAATCCTTGATTGTGGCTTAACCTCATTACTTAACACTAAACAAAAATCCCAAAAACATCTAAATAATCACAAGTAGGTTAATGATCTTAATCCTACACCAAAGGTGATTAAGTGTGAGAATCTGACTTCACACTTAAGGTATTCTCATTACCCCTAATCAGAGGGAAGATGTGATGAGTTTACTAAATCCGTTGGTTTAGACTTAAGCTCATTATCTTATGACAAACTTCAAAAAGCAATAAAAAACTGAAAACTCAAAAACAAACGATAATCGCCTCCTCCGGGATTCTTTTCTCATCACCTTCACTCACAATCGAGAACTCGCTTCTTCCGTCTAATGCAAGACAGTTTGCATCTGTGCCAGACAGATCATACACTTGAGCATAGGCAAGCAGGCAGTTCACAAGTCAATTCATCCTTTCAGTCTCTTTGGGTCGAACTACGGTGTTCTGACTTCCTCATTGCACGAGAGGATACGTAGGCATAACTTAACAGTTATCGAACAAAAGTCTCTGTACATTCCCCCTCCTTCCAGCTTTACTCTTTAAGCCTCATTATCATGAGCATTTCATTCCTGATCTCACACTGACACTGTATATATCACACTTTGCACTTCTTTTGCACTGACACCTGTACATTCTTTTCCAGCTATTTCACACACAAATTGCACTGACACTACCCCTTTAAAACACAAATCTTTTAAGCGTGGATCCCGTCGAGTACGGCGGACAATCTGGGTGCTAATACCTTCCCAGGTTGTAACCAACCCCCTTTCTCAGTCTCTCTGGTTCGCAAACCGTCTTATCCATCTCTTTCTAGGTCTATGCAGCATTACCTTTCCTCCGGGATAAAAATGCCTAGCTGGCGACTCTTTTCATTCTCCAGTGAGTTCACGGCTGTGTGTTCTCACTGTTCCCTTCGCCGACCGTTCGCGTCTGTACCTTCATCTGACCAGGTTTCATTTGTCGGGAGCGACAGCTTGGCGACTCTGCTGGGGACCCTTATACTGCAACCAGGGCTTCTGGTTCTTTTTGTGGGTTCCTCCTAGCGCTTGATTGATTTGTGTTTACTGGGGTGTTATGTGCTTATTTGTGTTTGTATTTATTTGTTTACTGCTTTATGTACAGTTTACCTTACTGCTTTCTTTATTTGCATTTGTATATATCATATTGTCATACTGTTGCTGGCTGGATCTGGTTTCTTTGTTTTGGTGGGTGGGTATGTCATTGAGAGTTAAGGTCCTACACCTGGGACCTGAGTGACACCTAGGCTAGAGTGAATCATATTCTTTCCCATTCCATTTCGGTCTGGTGCGGGAATATGAAACACGGTTCAGATATGGGTTTCTTCTTGAGAACTCTGTGCTACGGATTTCCTGTAGTGCTAGGGGGATCTGGGAAGCCTGCTAAGTCTGGATGACCTTTTAGTATTGACCTTCAGAAATTGAGGTGAATTAGAGGAGGAATTGTTATGGTTATTGTAAACACTGTACCTCCGGGTTGGAAGTGTTTACACTTCTCATAACTGATCCAAGTCTGAGGATCCTTGTTCTAGATCACTACCTGTGAGGGGGTTGGGCTGTTTACAGGTTTGCAGGTACCTTGACCTCAGAATACCCTGTTACTTTGACTTTGTTAAGAATGCTCCATGTTGGATAGTTCTTGTGATTCTAAAACCCTGGACATGTGGCTCTTTATTTGAGTCCCCCACCTTGGTTACTGGATTTATAGACCTCCAGCCGGAATTCTTGAACACACATGGATCTATACCAAGGCAGTGAATCAGATCCAGCTCAGTCGCAAACCCTTTGCATATCATTTGCATACATCCTCATTGCATCATATTAACATGTGCTTATTTGTTTTTCAGGGTATCCATTTTTATCAGGTTTTGGTTTTGACCCCATCTGCAGCTTTGACCCATCTTCACCAGCATCTGCTTCAGTTTAGCTGTCTGCTTCAGCATCAGCCAGTCAGTGGTTTTCTCTACTTCAGCATTGTCATCAGCACTCTACCCAGTCTTCAGTATCATGGCACCAAAGAAAAGCAATATCACCTATCATTTCTTCCAACCAGACTTGTTAGACATCAGGAGGGTCCAAACCCTGATGACCCCAAATCACATACCTCTGTTCAGGGAGCATTATGGGGATATACTTGACTTGGTTATAGACATGGACCCATCTCAGAGGAGCCTGATCCATACCTGCATCCAGTTCTATGACCCCCCATTGAGGTGTTTCACCTTTCAAGACTTTCAGTTGGGACCTCTCTTAGAAGAATATGCATCTTTGGTTGGTTTGCCTATCAAGAGAGAAATTCCTTTTAACCCTGAAATGGTCTTTCCCAGCAATGGAGAGATAGCAAGAGCTTTGCACCTGGAACCTGCTTTGATTGAGCAGCATATGACCTCTAAAGCTGGGATCCCTGGTTTTCATCTGGACTTCCTGATTTCTCAAGCTAGTTTGAAGGCCTCCCTGGGGGATTGGAAAGCTGTTTGTGCATTGTTGGCCTTGAGTGTATATGGAATTGTGTTGTTTGCAGATGAGCCCAGATTCATCAGCAAGAATGCCATCCACCTGTTCATCCTGAAGAACCCGGTGCCAACCTTGTTGGGCGACCTCTATTACTCAGTACATCAGAGGAATGAGAAACAGAGGGGTAAGCTAGTGAGGTGTTGTGCTCCACTATTCCATGCTTGGCTTCTCAAGCATCTACCCAGGACAGATGCATTCCTGAATCCTCATCAGCAAAGCAACTGGGCTAAGAGGCTCACTACTCTCACTGCAGCAGACATCAGATGGTGCACCCAAGGCACCAAGGGCAGAGATATGATCGCAAGCTGTGGGCATTTTCCCAATGTACCTTTGGTAGGAGTTAAGGGAAGTATCAACTACAACCCCCTGCTGTTCAAGAGGCAATTAGGCTATGCACTGGTTCATGCTCCTAGGGAACAAGACCTGGTTGAGACCCTCTACTGTGAGAACAAGATCAGTTTGACTGTTGTTAGGCAGGCTGCCTGGGCCTGGGATCATGTTCAAACCAAGGGAATCACCATTCTGGGGAAGTGCAATAATGTGGCATCAGCCCAATATCATGAGTGGTCCTATGCTAGGGCCCAAATCTCAGGATTGCCCTTCACCATCAAAGACATGCCTGAGTCATCATCAGCACCACCCCCTGCTACTGTCAGTTTGGAAGAGTTTGAAGGCTTGAAAGAAAGAAATGAGAAGCTATCCCAATAATCACAAGTAGGTTAATGATCTTAATCCTACACCAAAGGTGATTAAGTGTGAGAATCTGACTTCACACTTAAGGTATTCTCATTACCCCTAATCAGAGGGAAGATGTGATGAGTTTACTAAATCCGTTGGTTTAGACTTAAGCTCATTATCTTATGACAAACTTCAAAAAGCAATAAAAAACTGAAAACTCAAAAACAAACGATAATCGCCTCCTCCGGGATTCTTTTCTCATCACCTTCACTCACAATCGAGAACTCGCTTCTTCCGTCTAATGCAAGACAGTTTGCATCTGTGCCAGACAGATCATACACTTGAGCATAGGCAAGCAGGCAGTTCACAAGTCAATTCATCCTTTCAGTCTCTTTGGGTCGAACTACGGTGTTCTGACTTCCTCATTGCACGAGAGGATACGTAGGCATAACTTAACAGTTATCGAACAAAAGTCTCTGTACATTCCCCCTCCTTCCAGCTTTACTCTTTAAGCCTCATTATCATGAGCATTTCATTCCTGATCTCACACTGACACTGTATATATCACACTTTGCACTTCTTTTGCACTGACACCTGTACATTCTTTTCCAGCTATTTCACACACAAATTGCACTGACACTACCCCTTTAAAACACAAATCTTTTAAGCGTGGATCCCGTCGAGTACGGCGGACAATCTGGGTGCTAATACCTTCCCAGGTTGTAACCAACCCCCTTTCTCAGTCTCTCTGGTTCGCAAACCGTCTTATCCATCTCTTTCTAGGTCTATGCAGCATTACCTTTCCTCCGGGATAAAAATGCCTAGCTGGCGACTCTTTTCATTCTCCAGTGAGTTCACGGCTGTGTGTTCTCACTGTTCCCTTCGCCGACCGTTCGCGTCTGTACCTTCATCTGACCAGGTTTCATTTGTCGGGAGCGACAACTTCCACATATTGATGTTCTTGTAGACAACACTACTCAACATAAGGTATTCTCTTTTATGGATGGTTTCTCTGGTTACAATCAGATTAAAATGGCACCTGAAGATATGGAAAAGACTACGTTTGTTACACAATGGGGCACTTTCTGTTATAAGGTAATGCCATTTGGTTTGAAGAATGTTGGGGCAACATATCAGCATGCTATGGTAGTTTGTTCCATGACATGATTCACCATGAGATAGAGGTATATGTTGATAATATGATAGCCAGATCTCAGACTGAAGAAGAACATCTTGATCATCTGCACAAGTTGTTTGAGAGATTGAAGAAGTACAAGTTGAGACTAAATCCAAACAAGTGTACCTTTGGAGTTAGATCTGGTAAAATTTTGGGTTTTATTGTCAGTGGTAAAGGTATTGAAGTTGATCATGCAAAGGTAAAAGCTATACAAGAGATGTCTGCTCCCCGTACTGAGAAGGAAGTTAGAGGTTTCTTGGGACGAATGAATTACATTGCAATATTTATTTTCCAGTTAACTGCTACTTGTGAGCCAATCTTCAAGTTGTTGAAGAAAGATAAAGTAATGGAATGGAATGACGAATGCCAAGTAGCTTTTAATGAGATCAAAAAGTACCTCAAGGAACCTCCTATATTGATGCCACCGGTTGAAGGAAGACCTTTGATTATGTACCTAACAGTATTGGATAACTCAATGAGGTGTGTGTTGGGGAAATATGACGAGTCTGGTTGAAAAGAGCAGGCAATATACTACCTTAGCAAAAAGTTTACCGACTGTGAAACAAGATACTCACTGCTCGAGGAAACTTGCTGCACTTTGGCATGGGCTGCTCGCCGACTAAGACAGTATATGTTGACTTATACCACTTTATTGATTTAAAAAATGGATCCAATCAAGTACATATTTGAGAAACCTGCTCTCTCCGGACGAATAGCAAGATGGCAAATGATCTTGACAAAATATGATATACAGTACACTACTCAGAAAGCAATTAAAGGCAGTGTAGTAGTTGATCATTTGGCTCATCAGGCAGTGGATGATTATCAGTCTATGAACTTTGAGTTTCCGGATGAAGATATTATGATTGTTACTAAAGAACCTAGACAATATGAAGGACCTGAACAAGGATCCCGATGGACTATGGTTTTTGATGGAGCTTCTAATGCGCTTGGTAATGGTGTTTGTGTTGTAATTATCTCTCCTAAAGGTTTTTATACACCAGTTACTGCAAGACTTTGTTTTGATTGTACCAATAATATGGCTGAATATGAAGCGTGCATCATAGGTATCAAGGTTGCCATTGAGATGAAGATTCAGTTTTTGAATGTATATGGAGATCCATCCCTGGTAGTTAGTCAAGTTAAAGGAGATTGGGACACCAATCATCCAAATCTCATTCCATACAGAGAGTATTTGTTGTCTTTGATCCTGTACTTTGAAAAGATCACTTTTGGACATATTCCACGAGAAGAGAATCAGTTGGCAGATGCATTAGCTACCATGGCATCTATGTTTGAAATCAGTTGGGATGATGAAGTTACCATAATTACTATTGATTGATTTAATGAACCTGCATACTATAATGAGGTTAATACTGAAGGAGTAGAAGAAAAGCCTTGGTTCTATGAAGTGAAAAGGTATCTTGAAGCTCAAGAGTTCCCTGAGGGGGCATTTGTCAATGATAAGAAGTTTGTGAGGAGATTTTCTGCTAAGTTTTTCCTGAGTAATAGAATTTTGTACAAGCGCAATCATGATTCAACTTTGCTTCGTTGTGTGGATAAGAAAGAAGAAACATATATTATGGAGGACATGCATGATGGGATCTTTGGTACTCATTCTAGTGGGCAATCCATGGCTAAGAAGATATTGAGAGCGGGTTACTATTGGTCTACCATGGAAGCTGATTGTTATCAGCACTCCAAAACTTGTCACAAATGCCAGATTTATGCTGATAAAGTTCATGTACCTCCAGTTCTGTTGAATGTTCTGACTGCTCCTTGGCCTTTTGCCATGTGGGGAATTGATATGATTGGTGAGATCAAGCCTACCGCTTCTAATGGACATCGTTTCATCCTTGTTGCCATTAATTACTTTACAAAGTGGGTAGAGGCAGCCTCGTTCCCTTCTGTTACCAAGAATGTTGTGGCTCGATTCATCAAGTATAATCTTATATATAGGTATGGCATCCCTGAAAGGATTATCACAGACAATGGTACTAATCTGAACAATATTATGATTACTGACCTCTGCAAGCAGTTCAAGATTAAGCATCACAATTCTTCTCCATATCGACCAAAGATGAATGGCATAGTGGAAGCCGCCAACAAGAATATTAAGAAGATATTGCAAAAGATGATAGTAACATACAAAGATTGGCATGATATGTTACCATTTTCTCTTCATGGTTATCGTACTACAGTATGTACTTCAACCGGGGCAACTCCATTATCCCTTGTCTATGGTATGGAAGCAGTTCTACCCATTGAAATTCAGATTCCTTCCTTAAGAATTATGAAGGAAGTAGGCTTAAATGAAGATGAATGGATTCAGACTCGACTTGACCAGATAAACTTGATTGATGAGAAAAGGTTGGAAGCTGTTTGTCATGGTCAGATGTATCAGAAACGTATGATCAAATCCTTCATTAAAAAAGTTAAGCAGCAAGTATACAGGCTGGTGATTTGGTGATCAAGCGTATCATATTACCACAGGATGATCCCAGAGGAAAATGGATCCCCACCTATGAAGGGCCATTTGTTGTTAAGAGGGTATTTTCTGGAGGTGCCATGATGCTTACCACTATGGATGGTGAAGATTTCCCACAGCCTGTGAATGCAGACATAGTTAAAAAATACTACGCATAAAAAGAGACCCGCTAGGTTGACTGGCCTAGGAAAAAATAAGGGCATCCCGGCGAACCAAAAGGGTTCGGGCAAAAATTAGGGATATATATAAAAAAAATATACACCCGGCAAGTCGAAAACCTGAAAAGACGGCTTGGGCAAAAAAGGGTATCCCGGTGGATTGAAAACCTGAAAAGGCAATCCAGGAAAAAGTTAGGGATTAAAGCGTATGAATATGTCTCGTCGGATCACCCATGTAACCTCTACTAGTTGTGTTATCTATGTGAAATTCAACAGATACAGATCAGTCCAATCGTTTCTTTTCCGACAGCTGAAGATGAGATACTTGAAGATAATGGAAATAGCTGAGTTGAAACTCAATAGGATCATTTATACATAGCTATTTTCTTTGTTTCTGTACTCTTTTCCCTTATTTTTCTACGACAAATTCCTCTTACTAGGAGTTATGTCTCTTTGTTCAAAACAACTTGCCTGCTATAGGCCATTTTATTAATACAATCCCATTTTCGAATTCAGGTTTACTTTTCCCTCTTTATTCAAATAAGAAATGCTTTCCGAATTCAGGTTTACTTTTCCCTCTTTATTCAAATAAGATACGCTTTCCGAATTCAGGTTTACTTTTCCCTCTTTATTCAAATAAGAAATGCTTTCCGAATTCAGGTTTACATTTCCCCTTTTACTAAAGCGAGAAACGTCTATTGATTATGTTTGAATGTATATATGCTTTTGAATATGATTGATGTTTACCAGAAATTCATAAAATACAATAATAGCATTTACTAAAAATGAGCGGAGGTAGGAATTCAACGCATCTTCGCCGGTACATCCCCACATAGTAATCTTTACGGATATTCTTATGGAATACTTCAAGTTATATCTTGTACTTCAAATCCTACGAAGTCTTCAAATAGTTTCATTTCAAATAAAATATATCCTCCGAAGAATTCATACTTGACCGGATAAGTCTCCCGGATCAATGTCCATCTCTTTTATCCTCAGTCAAGATATTCAGGAATGTAATCCTTCAATAAGAAGTACGATGAACGAAAATGGGAGGTTCTGAGTATGATATTCCAAAACAAGACGGGAACGAAGTCTTCATATTCCTCAACAATGAATCGGGATTTATTTTCCCCAGCCAGCAGTTTTTCTACGAAGCTACTCATGCGCTTCAACTACATAATTCATACATACATATATCATCATATCATATCATACGCATACAACATTCTCGTAAGGATATCATCTTGCAAAGTGTTATGTACATCATGATATTTACATAGAACTAACCTTGTTTTTCAGGTTAATTCCCCAGCAGACGAATGTCATCAACAACTTATTCTTGGGTTACTATATCCCCTTAAGGGTTGCTTCAAACAATATATTGGACTACTCTATCCTCCAGTGTAATACCCATATATAAAATACATACATAAAGCATATTCTTCATATATAAATATTTAAAATTTGGTAATGAAATACAAATAAGTTCTTAGCAACACATTGTATAAGTATAGCCACTACAACATAAGGTACTAAAATAAGGCTATAGAATAATACAAAATGTTCAAACTACAAAATTCTAAGAACTAGATCCAAAGATCTCAAAATCCACAGCCGAAGACAAAGCCATCAACTGGTAAGGATATTCAAGACGCCTTATCATTACCCTTAACGGAACCTGAAGTACCTGAAATGACAACATCAACATGGGGTGAGACAAAACATCTCAGTGAGTTCCCTATCTTAGAGTTCTCTCGGCTCTAAGGTTCGAACATAATAATTCCACGAATATGAAAGAATCCTCTCAAAGGTAACCAAGCCAAAATGGAACATACAAACAACACTTCGCACAACACTTCCCGTGGGACTCAGTGAAACACCCACCTCAAGTATGAACCACTAGACTTCTCATGGAACTCAATGAAACACCCATCTCAAGCCACTCGAATACTTCCCGTGGGATCTCTTTATTCCTCAAAAGTCAAATCCGTTTCTATCTCTATAGAATCCGGTAGAATAGGCTGAAAAGGATCAGGAATGAACCTACGGAGTTGAGATACATGAAAAACATCATGCATTTCAGATAGAGAGGGAGGTAAGGCTAAATGGTAAGCAACTTCACCAATCCTTTCTATGATCTGATACGGTCCCACGTATCTCGGACTTAACTTACGCGACTTAAATGGTCCTTTCAACCTCAATCTCGGAGTGACTTTCAAGTATACATGATCACCTTCATCAAATTCCAAAGGTCTCCTTCGATTGTCAGCATAGCTCTTCTGACGATCTTGGGCTTGTTTAATCTTTTCTCGGATCATACGAGTCTTTTTCGTAGTCTCTTGAATAACTTCTGGTCCTAAAATCCTATCTTCACCCACTTCCGACCAACACAACAGTGTTCTACACTTTCTTCCGTACAAAGCCTCATACGGAGCCATTTCGTTGCTCGCATGGTAACTATTATTGTACGAAAATTCGATCAACGGAAAAGTTCCTTCCAATTTCCTTTACTTTCCAAGACACGGGCTCTCAACATATCTTCCATCGTTTGAATCGTACGTTCCGTCTGACCATCCGTTTGAGGATGATTAGAAGTACTCAAACGCAAATTTGTATCCATGGCTTGTTGGAACACCTTCCAAAACCTCGAAGTGAACTTCGGATCTCTATCTGACACAATACTAGACGGGACACCATGCAATCTCACAATTTCAGCAATAAACAACCTCGCAAGATGACTTGCCTTATACGTAGTTTTCACGGCTAAGAAATGCGCAGATTTCGTTAGTCGGTCTACAATCACCTAAACATAGTCATAGCCACTTTGAGTACTCGGTAAACCTACTGCAAAGTCCATAGAGATACTATCCCATTTCCAAATTGGGATGTCCAAAGGTTGTAACAATCCGCCTAGTCGTTGGTGTTCAATCTTCACTTGCTGACACACCGCACATTCGGACACAAATACCGCAATGTCCTTTTTCATTCCGGACCACCAATACTCTCTCTTCAAGTCTTGATACATCTTTGAAGAACCCGGATGTATCGTAAAAGAACCTTTATGTGCTTCTTCCAGAATCTTTCTCTTTAACATATCATCATCCGGAATGCAAATTCTTTGGTTGAATAAGATAATCCCATCTAACGCTCTTATGAAACTCGGTTGGAGTAAAAATCCTTGCAATTTCTCATCTAAAACTTGCGCTTGTTTAATATCATTCCTCAAAGTAGAATTGATATTCAAGTTTCCCATGATTACACCATTCGGAGTCCAAACAAACTGAAGATTAAGATCTTGAAACGTTTCCAACAATGCATACTCCAACACCATCAATCCGGCACTGTGAATCACTTTTCTACTTAAAGCATCTACCACTTTATTCGATTTTCCTGGATGATACTTCAACTCAAGGTAATAATCTTTCAAATAATCCATCCACCTCCTCTGCCTCATATTCAGTTCCTTTTGATCAAAGAGGTACTTCAAACTCTTATGATCACTAAACATCTCAAAACGCACACCATACAAATAGTGCCGCCACACTTTCAAGGTAAACACCATGGCCGCTAATTCCAAATCATGAGTAGGATAATTCTTCTCATGAACTCTCAGATGTCTATAAGCATAGGCTACCACCTGACTTTCTTGCATGAGAACACCTCCTAATCCCATCTTCGAAGCATCGCAAAACACTTCATAAGATTTGTTAGGATCGTGAATAATCAAAACTGGAGCAGTTGTCAATTTCTCCTTCAACCACATGAAACTTTGCTCACAACTAGAATCCCATTCATAAGCGAAGTCCTTCCTAGTGAGTTTAGTTAACGGTAACGCCATCTGATAAAAACCTTTAATAAATATTATGTAGTAACCTACCAAACCTAGGAAGCTTCTCACTTCTGAAACATTCTCCGGTCTCTCCCAATTAATTACAGCTTCTATCTTCGACGGATCCACTTCTACACCTCCCTGTGATATAACATGTCCAAGGAACTTGACTTCCGACATCCAGAACTCACACTTACTAAACTTAGCAAAAAGTTGCTTCTCTTGCAATATCGATAGGACAATCCTTAGATGCTCTTCGTGCTCTTGTGGAGTACGAGAATAGATAAGAATGTCAACGATAAAGATCACTACAAATTGATCCAAATAATTCTGAAATATCTTATTCATGTAGTCCATAAAAGTAGCTGGAGCATTCGTCACACCAAAAGGCATCACTAAGAATTCGTAATGACCGTAACGGGTTCTGAACGCAGTCTTCGGAACATCATAACTCTTCACATGAATCTGGTGATAGACCGATCTCAGATCAATCTTTGAGAACATGTAGGCTCCTTTCAATTGATCTAGAAGATTGTCTATCCTCGACAAGGGATATTTATTCTTGATAGTAACCTTGTTCAACTTACGATAATCGATGCACAACCGCATACCACCATCTTTCTTCTTTACCAGCAAAACAGGAGCTCCCCACGGTGAAACACTAGGCCTTACAAAATTATTTGCATCAAATCCTCCAATTGATCTTTCAACTCTTTCAACTCGAGCGGAGCCATCCGATAAGGGGAAACGGATATAGGAGCCGTTCCCGGTATCAGGTCGACTGAGAACTCTACTTCCCTCACCGGAGGTAAGGAAGTGACATCCTCAGGAAAAACATCAGGAAATTCACAAACTATCGGAATGTTCAAAACTTGCTGGTCATTACTCTCCTCTTTAGTACGAACAAGCAAAACAGACCTCTCTTGTTCAAACATAAAATTTACCATTCCAATCGTACCTTCTAAAATCATTGTCAAAACATCCTTCGGAGGCACTTCAATGGAGGGAATAAGAATCAACTTTTCTTCACAACCAATAAACACCAAATTAGCAGACAACCAGTCAATTCCCAGGATAACATCAATTTTATTAAGAGGCAAACAAATAAGGTCAATCTGAAAGATCCTACCATCCACAGACAATGTACAATTCTCGCACTTAAGGGGTATCTCGACAATTTCATCCATGGCGGTAGTAACCACCATCGGAGGAGACAAAGGAAATACCCACAACCCAAGTTGTTTCGCACAACTAGTAGATATAAAAGAATGTGTGGCTCCACAATCAAATAAAACAAGACAAGGATGATTGTTAACAAGACAATAACCCGCAATCAAGGAATTGTCGCCCTTCGTCTTCCTAGAGTCCATAGTATAAACTCTTGTTTGCACTTGGTCCTTCTTCTGGGGGCAATCTCTAGCAAAATGTCCTTCTCTCTGACAAAGGAAACAAATCACGGCACCCGGATTGTATCTTCCAAAATGATTCTTATGGCATCGGGATCTAGGCCTCGGCCTAAAAGATCTCGGAGTAGGTAGTTAACTCCCTTTGAGAGACACTGTGCGGAGGAGGAGCACTGGATCTAGGCCTCGGCCTAAAAGATTGACTAGATCTCCCCCTATCTCCTTGAGCCGTCCTTCTGGCACTTGCTTCTATTTTCACTTTCATCAAACTGTGTTCTGCAACATAGCACTATCTCAACATCTCGGAGTAGGTAGTGAACTCCCTTTGAGAGACACTATGCGAGATTTCGGCCCTTAATCCAAACAAGAACTGGTCAATTTTCCACGTTTCATCAGGGGCCTACATAGCTTTCCTAGAATAGGCTGTCATGTTCTCAAACTTCTCAGCATAACTAGCCACAATCATGCTCCCTTGCCTCAACTGTTGAAATTCGAACTCCTTTTGTGTCCTCAAGGAACTCGGGAAATACTTATCCATAAAAATTGTCTTAAATTGTTGCCACACTCTCGGAACCCCTTGTACCATCATCAAATTGGAAGCGCTCTCCCACCACCTAGAAGCAGGACCCTTTAGTAAATGTGACGCGGAGGTCACCTTGTCTTCTTCACTACAAATCACAATCTGGAATATCCTCTCCATTCCAGTCACCCATTCATGATCCTTAACCGGGTCCAATCCGCCATGAAACTCCTGAGGGTTCATGCAGAAGAAGTCTCTAAATGTCCCACCCACAGCTTCAGGAGCAACCACGTGAGGGTGAAGGCCCTCACTCATCTGATGCATCATTTCTTGCATGAATTGGTGTTGTTGTTGCTGCATCTGCTGCATAAATTGGAACATAGGAGCATTCCCATCACCACCTGCTTGATCGCTACCGGGAGGAGTGACACTGGGTCGAGCACGAGTTCCACGTCTACCAACCATATTCCTAAATTTCATCAAAACAGGATTAAGTTGATCGGGCTCAATACCATAAACATAACATTTAGTCCTACCGCAAGTCAACGTGTATGAACGGAAGAAAACACTTATAATATTTCAAGGCTAGGTCGAGGATACGACCTACTCTGATACCAACTGTAATACCCATATACAAAAGACATACATAAAGCATATTCTTCATATATAAATATTTAAAATTTGGTACTGAAATACAAATAAGTTAGTAGCAACACATTGTATAAGTATAGCCACTACAACATAAGGTACTAAAATAAGGCTATAGAATAATACAAAATGTTCAAACTACAAAAGTCTAAGAACTAGATCTAAAGATCTCAAAATCCACAGCGGAAGAAAAAGCCATCAACTAGTAAGGATATTCAAGTCGCCTTATCCTTACCCTTAACGAAACCTGAAGTACCTGAAATGACAACATCAACATGGGGTGAGATAAAAGATCTCAGTGAGTTCCCTATCTTAGAGTTCTCTCGGCTCTAAGGATCAAACCTAATAATTCCACGAATACGAAAGACTCCTCTCAAAGATAACCAAGCCGAAATGGAACATACAAACAACACTTCGCACAACACTTCCCGTGGGACTCAGTGAAACACCCACCTCAAGTATGAACCACTAGACTTCTCATGGGACTCAATAAAACACCCATCTCAAGCCACTCGAATACTTCCCGTGGGACTCAATGTAACACCCACTCAAGCTAACACTCTTTTCCCGTGGGACTCAATGTAATACCCCTCTCAAGCTAACACTCGCTTCCCGTGGGACTCAATGTAATACCCACCTCAAGCTAACACTTTCTTCCCGTGGGACTCAATGTAATACCCACCTCAAGCTAACACTCGCTTCCCGTGGGACTCAATGTAATACCCACCTCAAGCTAACAGGGAATACGATCAAATGCGATTCTCATTTCTTACTAGTCTACGGAAATCCTAGGTCCCTTACAAGTCCTACCATTTCATTTCTGTAAGCTCATACTTTTCATAATTTTGAATTCTTACGGTTAGGTCGGAAAATCGGGAAAAAGTCGGGTAAAAATAATATTATTCGACATCATAAGAAAATACATGATTTTAGCTTCACAACGGTATGTGGAACGTTACAAACGGATACCTGGATCAAAAGTTATGAATTAAATACCAAAACTGAAACCTACAGGTCTCGCTGAGCGAAAAAACTTCTGGAATTCTCGCTGAGCGAGCTATACCAGTTCAGGAAATTCCAGGTTTACGGGAAACAACTCTTCCAAGCCAAACTCAACTCCAAACATCAACCAATACAGAAAAACATAGTCAAACATGTTCATAGACATAATGTGAGTATTATAGTTAAGTTTTAATCGAGTTTTAACCGTTAAACTTTCAATTTCTTAGATTTTCCAATAAAACCCTAAACCACAAAATCTCTAAAACTCAACCAAAATCAAAGATAAAAGCTTCTAACTAAGAACCCACCTCGGGAGATGAAGATTGGCGGAAAGATTGAGTCGATTCGACAGACGGATGGTGAAGTAAGATGAATTTGAAGTCTTGGGGTTTTTCCTCCTTCTCTTCTCTTCTCTCTCTTTTCTTCCTTCTTCTTTTTATTCTTTTCCTTACTAACTTCCTCTTCTTCTTCTTATTTCCTCTCTATTAATAATTATAAAAACATATATTTTACCATTGTGTCCAAAATTAGAGAGTATCCAAAAATGTCTCTTAATCCGATATTTTATAAAACCTCTGAGTCAGCTAACATCAATTAATAAAATAATATCCTGTTGATTACTCTATTTAGTTCTGTTTAAAATTTCTTAGAGTAATCCGGAATAATATTATTACCAATTAATATTATTCAGAGCTGTAAATAAAATACGGGGTATTACATCCAAGATCACACCAAACAATACCTTGGGTTGCTTTATCCCCCCAAAAGCTATATCGCAATACCTTGGGCTGTTTTATCTTCCCAAAAGCTATATCACAATACCTTGGGTTGTTTTATCTTCCCAAAAGCTATATCATAATACCTTGGGTTGCTTTATCCTCCTAAAAGCTATATCACAATACCTTGGGCTGCTTTATCCTCCCAAAGCCTATATCACAATACCTTGGGCTTCTTTATCCCCCCCAAAAGCTATATCACAATATCTTGGGCTTCTATAAACCCCCAGGATAATCTTGGGCTGCTACATCCCCCCAAGATTACATCAATCTACTCTTTGGACAACTTTATCCTCCAAGAAGTATATTTGAAGAACTTTTTCTCCGAATGACATCTTTAAGCTCATTCAAGCAATACAACCAACCAACAGTGTTACTCTATGCACCGGCGAGTGCAAATTTTTGGGCTTTAGTGCTCAATCCCCTTCAACCTTCAAGTCACGAATGGCGTGCATGCCAATCTAACTCCTCAGGTTTCAGAAAATTGAACAGGGGAAGTTGTTGTACCCCAAAATTTTCTCTCCCCAAATCAAGGCAATGTGTCTCAATATTTCTCAATGGTCACAAGGTTCTCAAGGTCCCCAATTGGTCAAAAGGATTGAGGGTTTCATCAGACAAAGCCTCATCCTGAACAATGGATCCACAACTAGGGTTTTGAATGTCTCCAAGCTATATGGACTTCCAAGGCCTCAAGTAAGCTCCATTATCCCACATGTCTTCAAGAATCCCCATGTCAAGTTTCAAAGCTTTCCCAACAAGTTTGACCAGTCAGATGATTAGATATGCAAAAATTAGTCAAAGTGGTTAAAAAGTCAAACTGAGGTCAACTGTGGTCAAATTAAAGTCAAACTTCAAGATTTTTTGTCAACATCAATATTATGAGGTAAAATTTATCATTTGATCAAGGGTTGATCATGATTCATCAAGAAAATCTCAGATCATCAAGAATCAAGAAGTTTCTAAATTAGGGTTTCACAGTAAAAGTCAATTGAACTTTGACCAGCCATAACTTTCACATACTTCATCAAAAATTTCGCATAAAGCTCATTTTTAAGGAAATTTAATTCTTTACAACTTTGTGTCTCACAAGCCAAGCCTAAAAATGCTTCATTTGGAAGGTCTGAGCTAAAACATTATAGGTCCTTTTGAAAGTCAACAAAAAGTCAACTTATTCCAAAGTTCATAATTTGAAAATGGTAAAATAAATGGACATGGGACCAAAAAGTTTGGTTAGAGAACTCACTAAGCTTTCTAAAAAGTCCAAGAACACCTTCATAGCCTTAAAATTGAAGGAGTTGTGCCTTGTCAAAGTTGGGAAATTTTCAAGGGGTGTATGAAGCAAAAAAGGCCTAAACATCAAATTTTTCCAAATGGGCCCATAAAATTGCAACCCAGTCTCAAAGATAAAGTCATGCACGACCCAATGACCATTTATTCTAATTTTTATAATTTGTTTTATATTATTTTGGATTTTATTTGTTAAAATTCAATTTTAATAAAAATAAAATATAAAAAGTTAATATTTGGATCAAATCTTTGTTCTAGAAGCATATAAATAACATTTAAGGTGATTGAACACTCTCCAAATTCGTGCTAGACCAATTTAGTAAGTATATATGTGATTTTTGAATCATTATGTATGATTGATTTCTTCATGATCAAGCAACTAAAATCCATGAACAAGAGGCCCAAATTCTGACCTAAATTCCACCACTTATATAAACACTAGAAGTCTAGAGCATGGGACACGATTTTTGCTGCAGGTCAAACCCTTCATCCAACTTCAAAAATTCCTCCTAAAAGTCAAATTCGGTTTTGAACCTAGAAGCACTTTTAAAGCAAATTGAAGGTTGCAATTGATTCTTTGATGATTATTGAACATGTCCCAATCATCTACAACATCCACATCATGCTAAAACGCATAATTCGATGCCCTCTTGTTCATACTTTTAAATTTTTCGATTCATTAATTTTATGCATCATAAACTAATTTTGATTGTTGTTTTGTGTTTAGATTGAAGCAAGTAAGCTTTCTGGATAGTTTTTACGAAGTTCCATGGCCTAGAGCACGATCAGCCATTGCTAGGGTTTATCCCTCCAAATTAGGGCTTTCTAATTTAACAAATATAAATGAATTTTAAGAACATAAATGAATTGTATGAGTTATAAAGATCATGTTGGCATGATCAATTGGATAAAATTGTTTGTGTTTTAGGTAGTATGTGTTTGCAGGTTTTTGACGCGGGAAGATTCGCAAGAATGAGCGTGGAAAAATTCGCAGGAAAACCTGCGAATTCAGAGGTAGGAGTCGACCTCGCGCGGGGTTTTAAAATTTGAAAAATTGGAAAGGCTTTTGTGATTTTCGCTTCCCATTGATGCTACAACGCGCGCGTTAGCTCATGGTTTGATGCTTGGTCTTGTGAGGTAATGGACCTGGGTTCGATTCCCAGGTCCTTTCTTTTTGAGCAATTTTCCTATTTTTTTCATGTTTCCTTATTTTATTGTTTTAACTATTATTTTTTATAATAATAAAACTATTAACTAATTATAATCTATTATGAAAAATCTTTTCTTAATAAAAATGTCATCAATTATTTTTTACAAAAAATTTAGTTTTCTTAAATGTTAATATTTTTCTAATTTGAAAAAAAATAATAATTTAGTTAATATTGTCTAATTTTTTTTAATAACTTTATTCTAATTAAAATTTCTAATTATTTCTTTAACAATAATGATGTATATAATTTTTTTTAATATTCTTATAAATCTATAATAATGGATAATTAGCTTAATTTTGTTTAAAAAATCTAAATTGTCTTTAAAACTTAATTTTCTTAATTAACCCTAATTTTTCTTAAAAGACCTAATTTCTTTTCTAACCCTAATTTTAAATTTCAAAAAAAAAACTTTAATTAGTTTTTTTTTTTGCTTTATTTAATTATTTAAGATAGTGTTCTTTAGTTATTTTTTGTCTTATTTTAATTATTAGAAAAATATATAGGTTTATTATTATTGTAATTTATTTTTCTCGCCTGATTATTATGTATCTGCCCCAAAGTGATGTAATAGTGTAGGATTTACTGTTTTTCGCATTTTATTTATTTTATTTTATTTGCATGGCTAGTAAATAGGGAGTGCAAAAACATAATTTGAATTAAAAAGATTTAGACAATTAATTAAAAAAATTAAATATCTGAATAAAATCACTCACACACGTAAGTCGATCTACGATCGTCGTCTGCACCTCCTAGGGTTACCCTTCTTAAAGTTGCCTTTATATGGTCAAGTCCCTCGAAAGTGGGGGTGTCTTAAGCAAAACCCATACAAGTATAAATCATCTAGTCCCTCCCCGGTTTAAAAGATCAAGTCCCTACGATGTTTCCTACGATAATGATTTTGTCCCTTCGGTTTAAAAGATGATAGTCCCTCCCAATTGCTAAAGACACCCATAAGTTGCCTTCATTGACCATACGATGACCCTACGCATGTCCCTTAAACAAATCCAAGGTAATGACTACCTATTCCTTAATAATAGGGATAGTCTTTCCATTGAAAGAACATAAAAGAACATGAAAGACTTAGTCTAGGGTAGGAACTCTAAGTTACTGGCTCACACCCTTTAAAAATACTTTTTACACCTCACTATTTTCAAACATTTTCAAAACAAAGGCTTTGTATACATCCAAACAAGGATCATTACAAAGTACTTAGAAAATTTTCTAATCACACACTTCACACTTTCAAAACAATTAAGTGAACTAAGTAACTAAGAGCCCATGGATAACCATGGATATAAAGGGTGCTAACACATTCCCTTTATATAACATACCCCCCGAACTCAAGTCTTTTAAAAATAGGTCTTTCATGTTCTTTTATTCCCTTTCCATATGGATAAAATAAAAGTCGGTGGCGACTCTTGCTATCCGCAACATTTATAGAAAGTCAGTTCTCTCACCGTGTTACAGTCTTGCTTATATGCATGGATACACACGAAGCAGGCCTATTGATGCAAGAAGTTCACGAAGTCTCCTTCGGTACCCATGATGGAGGGCATGCTATGGTAAAGAAATTTCTAAAGTCGGAGTATTATTGGATCACCATGGAATCTGATTGCTGCAAATACTCCCGTAAGTGCCACAAGTTCCAGATTTACGCTAAGAAGGTCCATGTACCTCCAAATCCACTGAGTATCATTTCTTCACCTTGACCCTTCGTCATGTGGGCATTGATATGATTGGCAAGATCGATCCAACTGCTTCTAACAGTCACCGCTTCATCTTGGTTGCTATAGACTTTCACAAAGTGGGTTGAAGCGGTGTCTTATGCCAATGTCACGAGACAAGTGGTAGCCTGATTCATCAAAAGGGATATCATCTGCCGGTATGGAATTCCCGAGAGAATCATTACTAACAATGTTTCTAATCTTAACAACAAAATGATGGCAGACTTGTGTCGGGATTTCAAAATCGAACATCACAACTCTTCGTTGTATCGCCCGAAGATGAATGGCGTCGTCGAGGCGGCCAACAAGAACATCAAGAAAATTATTCAGAAGATGGTTGTGACATACAAGGATTGACATGAGATGCTACCGTTTGCACTGCACCGGTACCGGACATCGGTGCACACTTCAACAGGGAAAACCCCGTTCTCACTTGTGTACGGTATGAAGGCAGTCCTACCAGTTGAAGTTGAGATCCTCTTGCTGAGAATAATGATGGATGTCAAGCTTGATGAAGCTGAGTGGCTCCGATATAGATACAATCAACTGAGCCTCATTGAAGAGAAATGCCTTGCAGCTGTATGCCATGGACAATTGTATCAACGACGGATGAAACAGGCTTTCGACTGGAAAGTACGCCCTCAATGGTACATACCAGGCGACCTGGTGCTGAAAAGGATTCTTCCTCCTAATAATGATCATAAGGGCAAGTGGACACCCAACTACGAAGGTCCATTTGTGGTCAAAAAGGTCTTCTCGGGCGGAGCCTTGATGTTAACGACCTTGGATGGTGAGGACTTCCACTCCCCTGTCAACGCAGACGCAGTGAGAAAATACTTCATGTAAAAGACCCGCTGGACAAAAACAGAATGAGAGTCTAGGAAAAAATGGGCATCCTAACGAGCCAAAAATAGAATAAAAGGCTCGGGAAAAAATTAGGGAAATATCTAAAAAGATGTACACCCATTGAGCTGAAAAGCCACACTGGACAGCTCAAGCAAAAAAGGGTATCCCGGTGGATTTAAAACCCGAAAGGGAGATCCACGCAAAAGAGGGACTAAAACGAACCACTGTGATCTGCGAGGTCTGTGATGCGTCATTTGCAATCAAAGGTAATTCAAAGGTTGAAGATCAATTCAATCGTCTTCCTCAGAAGCGAAGCATGCGGAGAGTCTTGAGGACATACAAGTCATAGTTGGATCGGAGCTTGATGAGACTTCTCTTTTCACATTGACATTAGGATAGTTTGATTTCATTTTGTTCAATTTCCTCTTTCCTGGGATTGCTTCCTGATATAATGCCTATTCATGGCCATTCTTCAATCAATAAAAGCGCAAATTCAGTCAAATTTGTTTCCGTGAGTTTTTGTTTTTCATCTTTGATCGGAAAATAGCAAGTGTACTATTTTTACCGATGTAGTAATAGAAGGGAATAACCCCAAATATCGATCTTAAGGACTGCTTAATAAAATAAGTTCTTAATGATTAATTTCAATTGGACAAAAGTTATGGTTTAAAGGTTTGAATTTAGATTAAATAAACTAAAGTTATTAAAACGTAGACTAAAACAAAGAGTTTTTACTAATATGAAAGTAATGCCAGGGACGGTGTATGATCCGTAGTGCAATGACTCAATGGTATCTTAATTTTACAGAGATATGCTTTAAAAAGTGTCTTTCCTAAGTCGATAATGTTTTTCCAAAATTCCTTTAAAGAAAAACCATTGGTATTCTTCCTCTTCCTTGATTCCTCAACGGTCAAAGAAGAATATCAAGCAATAATTCTAACATAAAAAGGTTTTCACAAAAATATTCCAATTCCTTAGTAATATTTATCGCGATAAAATTTATGCAACAAGGTTAGGATGGTTGGTCAGACCAAATCCTAACCACGATCAATTATCCCATTTCCCAACAAAGACAAAGCGTTAAGGACGTTGCATAAAATAAAGAAACGGATTTAAAAGCATAATCTCAAAATGAAGAATTCAAATTGTCATTACATAAAGCAAATCAGGGACACCCCCTGGCATTGGGGGGTTTAGCCACTCATGTTCATAACGGAAATAAAAACAGAGCAAGAAAATTGAGACATTACAATTAACGTAGGATTCGTTGGATCGTCAATCGCTTCCGCTCTTGATCAATCCTTCTTCTCCCGTATTCGTTCCAATCCCCAAAATCCCCAAATCAAAAGTGGTTTATTACAGTAATAATCGTCAAATATAAATCAGTCTTCCAAAACACCGCGAAAAGTCCAGAATACCCTTGCAGCAACAAAAGACAAGATTTTCTTCTGGTCTCCACAACACGGGTCGTGTTGTGTAACACGGGCACCCGTGTTGTGCCTCTGGTTCATCACAATGTGGCCTCTTCATCAGATGCTATGACACGGGCCGTGTTGTACAACACGGGCCGTGTTGTACAACACGGGCACCCGTGTCACAGCACTGATTTTCTCATTTTCTCTACAAATCTCCTTTTTCTTCTGGTATTCACAACACGGGCCATGTTGTACAACACTGGCACCCGTGTTGTGCCTCTGACATCCCATTTTGCTGTCATCTTTCATGCTTGGATCATCTCTTCGGACGCGTCGAACAACCGATTACATATTGACCTGAAAACACATCAAAAAACAACCACATAACCCATACCAAAGATAAAAACAGAATAAAACGATTAAAACTAACTTGCATGCTACATTAAGAAAACTACGACGAAACATGAACGAAATACTTCAAATGAACAAAATTAGACTCAACGGACACTGAAAACCGGCTTGAAAACTACAACTAAATATCACTGATCAAACTCCCCCAAACTTGAATTCTTGCTTGACCTCAAGCAAAAATCCTGTATTTATACATTAAAACACTAGCAAGATGAATTATGATACTCATACGTGGATCCTTTGTTCCAAGTCACCTAATAAGTTCTTTTTGGTACTTCTCTCTCAGTAGAGGTATCACACAAACACTACACCGTGGAAAACCCCGGATCTGAATCTCCTTTTCGGTAACCTCTCCGACTATGCTTCGGGCTTAGGTCTTATTTTTCGATTTTCAACCCTTTTCATTCGGACAATCACTTTTAAGGCTTTTTATGATTTTCACCATGTGTACAAAATTGATCCCCTTTTTAATTGTTGTCACCAATATTTCTTTGTCCCTTAGGGAAACATTTATGTTCAACCGCCGTTAGGTTGAATAACCTGGTGAGGGTTACCCAACTTAGAAGGATCGATCGTTCTAATGTTTTTATTCATTTTTTTTCGGTGCCTTCAAGCCTTTTTCTCTTTTGGATCAACTTTGCACACACAATTATTATAGATAAAGCCAGATATGTCAATAGAAACTACTTTGGGTTTACTTCTCAGATCAAAGTACCATGGCACGAATCTACATGTCGAACTCGTTCCTAATTCCGGAGACTCAGTGTGTTCATGTAGTACCTACACATCAAAATTTTTCCATATTTTGCTCATCGGGTTTCTTTTCACTCAAATCCTATATACTTTCTCATTATTCACTCGCAACACACAACAGGTCAACTTAGGGGTGTTTTTCAAATAACACATAGCTATAATTTTCAAGCCGACACTACGACACTACTAACAATAAACACATATTAAAACAAAACAAACGAAAAAATGAAAACTAAACCCCCCCACACTTGAACTCAACAGTGTCCACACTGTTGAAGAACCAATGTCGGAGGGAACTCACAACTATCACTGCTCAGGTGGAAATCCATGAAGCCTCATCTGCTGCATCCATGAATGCAACTCATCGATGAGGTCGCCTTGCCGGGTCTGCTCTTTGATCATTTCGTCCCACTGCTCCTTGGTCACACTCCACTGACCGGTTGCTTGGTTTGATGATCCACCAGCAGTTTGAACCGGGACCTCTTCAGCTTGGTTCCCCTCATCCTCCTCACCTGAAAAATACTCATCAAACTGATCGTTTCCACCCTGCATAGTGTCCTCATACAACCAGTTAGCTCTATTGTCTATAGTAATCAAATTAGGAGCAGGTAAAGAAATCAAATGCCGGTTCCGAGTCATCACAGAGTAATAATTATGACAGCTCTTTATCATACCTTGGTTGATTAAGGTTTCAAGATCAATTTTGGTATTACCTGCCACTGCAGGTACTTCAAGCAACCTATCAGCATACCCAAGATTTTCAGCAATTTGCGTAATCATCCCTCCAACAGAGATCTCACCAGAGGCAGCATTGGCTACCCGCTTCAGGTGGTCTGCTGCGAAGGCCGCAACGTTGATCAGCTCATCATTTGCCATACCATACAGGAAGTACAACTCTCTCAGTGTAGCCACTCATGTGCTATCGCCTCGGCAGAAAAGGGTATAAGTTAACCCTTTATGAGCATACCTAAAGCATGGGTTATGAATACTCGAAGCTTTTGCCGCCGATGCGACATATTCGGTACTGCCGGTGATATTTTTCCAGAATTCTCCTGCCACAAATGTACTCGGCGGTGCACCAGGCCCGTAAATTGGAAGATCTAATATCTTTCCCAAATCAGCAACTGACATCACATGATCAGTGTCAAAAAGGCAAAACTTCAAAGTACCGAAGTACTCCGTGTCTGATCCGGTCCACGTATGCTTGAGCTGAAACTGTAAAGAACTCAAAAATTCCAAAGTTATGCGCTCAAAAGTTGGCGCTTCATACAGCATAAAATTTAGCATGCCAATACTGTGAAACATTCTATGAACTTCAAATTTAAGCCCTAGATTCTCAAGAGTTTCATTACAAATATATCGGGCCGATATCAATTTACGCCTTACCAACTTTGAATATTTGGCTTGATGCTCCGGGTCCTCAAACAAAATGCCATGAGCATTAGGCATTCGCTGTGCTCTCTTACGAGGGCGAGAAGATTCGGCAACACTCTTACCGATATCCTTTCGAGGAGGCATTGTTCTCACCTGCACAAATTAAGCACACAAATTGATCAAAATATTAGTGAAATCCGTCACCGTAGAAGTGACGATGGAGGGATAGGGAACACTTTTTGTGAATGGGGTAGTGTGTTTTGGTGAGTGGGTTATGGAGAAAATGAAGCTTTTATGAAGAATGAAAATGGGGTTAGGGTTCTTGTAAGAGAATGGAGGTTGAAGAAGATGAAAGTTTATGATAAATGAGTGGTTAATGAGCCACTAATGAGAAGTTATGATAATAACCACGTGGGACCCACTGAATTAAAGTTGGGAAGTTTAAAAAATTTCAAAATCTGGCTTCCCGCATGCGCAACACGGGCACCCGTGTTACATCCCTGGTTCTACTCAAAGTCTCATCACAAAAACCCTCTTCTTCAGACATTGCAACACGGGCCGTGTTGCACAACACGGGCACCCGTGTTGCATCCCTGGTTCTACTCAAAGTCTCATCAAAAAAACCTCTTCTTCAGACATTGCAACACGGGCCGTGTTGCACAACACGGGCACCCGTGTTGCATCCCTGGATCTTCTTCAGATTCTAATAAAAACCAGACTTCTTCTGCCCTTTGCAACACGGACCGTGTTGCACAACACGGGCACCCGTGTTGCACCCCTGATTTTTCACTTTTCCTTGATTTTCTGGTCTTCCTTGCCCGACATCCAACCTCTTTCTTTCCTTCTCAGAACCAGTGATACACACAACCTACAAAACTGAAACAAACAAAAGTAAGAATGATAAAATCGTGGGTTGCCTCCCACTTAGCGCTGCGTTTAACGTCGCATGGCTCGACGGTCTGTCATCCTACTGAGTAAGACGAGTGACATTCACATCACCAGTAGTCTGGCCTTTGAAGTAAGGCTTTAATCTCTGCCCGTTCACCTTGAAAATATCTCCATTGGTCTGATTTTTAATTTCGACAGCTCCGTGAGGAAATACCTTGTGAACTACAAAAGTTCCCGACCATTTAGACCTTAGTTTTCCTGGGAATAGCTTCAACCTTGAATTGTACAGAAGGACCATTTGTCCTTCCCAAAACTCTTTTCTTTGAATCCTTTTATCATGCCATTTTTTCGTTTGCTCTTTGTAAACTTTAGCATACTCATACGCCCGATTCCTGAATTCTTCTAACTTGTGAAGTTGAAGAATCCTCGAACTTCCAGCTTTTGACAAATCCATATTAAGATACTTAGACGCCCAAAAAGCTTTGTGTTCAAGTTCCAATGGTAGGTGACATGCCTTTCCGTAGACCAGTTGATATGGTGACATACCAATAGGCGTTTTGAAAGCCGTTCGGTACGCCCATAAAGCGTCATCCAACTTAATAGACCAATCCTTTCTAGACGAATTCACTGTTTTTTCCAGGATTTGTTTCAGTTGTCTATTTGACACCTCAACTTGGCCGCTTGTTTGGGGGTGGTATGGAGTAGCTATCCGGTGTTTAACATTGTACTTTTGCAGCATCTTCTCCATGAGGTGATTCAGGAAATGTGTTCCTTCGTCGCTTATTAATTCTCTCGGGACACCGAACCTTGCAAAGATGTTCTCTTTCAGGAATCTCACCACAACCTTAGCATCATTGGTGGGCAATGCAACAGCCTCCACCCATTTGGACACATAATCCACTGCCACCAAAATATAGTTTTTTTCGAACGACGGTGGAAACGGCCCCATGAAGTATATCCCCCATACATCGAATAACTCAACCTCGAGCATAGAGTTTTGGGGCATCTGGTTTCTTTTTGATATATTCCCAGTCCTCTGACATTTGTCACACGCTTTCACTAATTCTTGAGCATCCTTAAATAAAGATGGCCAGTAAAGTCCGGATTGAAGGACTTTAGCTGCTGTCCGATCACCACTGAAATATCCACCATACTCAGAGTCGTGACATGCTTTCAGCACATCTTTTTGTTCTTCGTCTGGTACACATCTTCTTACAAGGCCATCCACCCCTCTTTTGTAGAGAAACGGATCGTCCCATAAGTAAAACCTGCAGTCATGAACAAACTTTTTCCTTTTGTTAGAATCAAAATCGTCAGGTATAATACCGCCAACGAGGTAGTTTGCATAATCTGCAAACCAAGGCACCTCAATAACAGCTAGGATGTGTTCGTCAGCGAACTCATCCTTTATTGGGCGCTGCTCTTCAGTCTCCTCAATTGGTGACATCCGAGAAAGATGATCTGCAACAGTGTTTTCACACCCTTTCTTGTCACGGATCTCCACATCAAATTCCTGGAGGAGTAAAATCCACCTCAACAGCCTGGGCTTTGAATCCTGCTTAGCAAAAAGATATTTCAAAGCAGCATGGTCAGTGTAAACAATCACTTTTGAACCCAACAGATATTGCCTGAATTTATCGAAGGCATACACAATCGCTAGCAACTCCTTCTCGGTAGTTGCATAGTTTATCTGTGCAGGGTTCAAAACATGACTAGCGTAATAAATCACATGAAGCAATTTCCCTCTTTGCTGTCAAAGAACAGCCCCTACCGCAATGTCACTAGCATCGCACATAATTTCAAAGGGTAGGGACCAATCAGGAGCAATAACAATAGGTGCAAACACTAATTCCTTTTTAAGTGTTTCAAAAGCATCGATGCACTCCTTATTGAAAACGAAAGCCTTATCTTTAACCAACACGGTAGTTAAGGGTTTGGCTATCTTCGAGAAGTCTCTTATGAACCTGCGGTAAAAACCTGCATGTCCCAAGAAGCTTCTTATACCTTTCTCATTAATCGGCGGTGGCAACTTCGAGATCACTTCCACTTTGGCTTGATCAACTTCGATCCCTTTTTGTGAGATCTTGTGAGCAAGAACAATGCCTTCTCGCACCATGAAATGACATTTTTCCCAGTTCAATATTAAATTGCTTTCTTGACATCGCTGCAAAACAAGTGAAAGGTTAGGCAAACAGTGATCAAATGAGGATCCGAACACGGAGAAATCGTCCATGAACACTTCCATGTGTTTTTCTAGCATATCCGCAAAAATGGATGTCATGCATCTTTGGAATGTAGAGGGGGCATTACATAGCCCAAATGGCATCCTTCTATATGCAAAAATGCCATAGGGACATGTAAACGCCGTTTTCTCTTGGTCCTCCGGTGCAACAGCAATTTGATTGTATCCGGAGTAACCATCAAGAAAACAATAGTAATCATATCCCGCTAGTCTTTCCAACATTTGGTCAATGAATGGCAACGGAAAATGGTCCTTTCTTGTAGCCAAATTCAATCTTCTATAATCAATGCACACTTTCCATCCAGTAACAGTTCTAGTAGGAATCAACTCATTCTTTTCATTTGTTATAACAGTTGTTCCCCCCTTTTTGGGCACCACATGTACCGGACTCACCTAAGCACTATCGGATATAGGATAGATTAATCCTGCATCCAATAGCTTAACAACTTATTTTCGCACTACCTCCTTCATCACCGGATTCAATCTCCTTTGGGGTTACACGACCGGTTTGTGATCCTCTTCCATAAGTATTTTATGCATACACACCGTAGGACTTATACCTTTAAGGTCTTCAATCTTCCACCCAATCGCTCCCTTGAATTTCTTAAGGACTTCAATTAACTTGTCTTCTTGCATACCTTTCAAATTAGCGCTAATAATAGCGGGACATTTTTCTTCTGTGTCAAGAAAGACATATTTGAGATTCTCGGGAAGTTGCTTCAATTCTGATATTTTTGGCTTGTCTTTGCTTTCATCAACCGTTATAGGTTGTCGCAACTCTTCCCACCAGTGCATTCTAACTCTTTTAAGGATAGGTTGAGTTTCAAGCATAGCTACCACTTCCATATCATTATCTCCAACTTCCTTATCATCTTCAAAAATGGATATACTCAGCACCCTCTCTAGAGGTAATTTGGACACACTTTCTAAATGCTCACTAGCTTCCATTTGTTCTAACACTTGTATGTTACTACTAATGCCCACATCATCTTTATACTTCAAAGTGTTCCTAACATCAATTTTCAACTCTTCATCATACACCTTCAACGTTAGTGTTCCACCTTCCATATCTATCATGACTCTCCCGGTTTCTAAGAAAGGTCTTCCCAAAATCAAGGGGATTTCTTCATCTTCAGGCATTTCAAGGATCACAAAGTCAACCGGAAACACAAATTTGTCCACTCTAACCAGGACATCATGGACAACTCCATACGGCCGCTTCACCGAATGGTCCGCGAATTGGAGAGTCATCCTAGTGTCTTGAACAGCACCAATACCCAACTTTGTGTAGATGGATAAAGGCATCAAACTGATGCTCTCTCCCAAGTCAATGAGAGCTCTCTTGAACGATCAGTCACCGATAGTGCATGGGATGGTGACAGCTCCTCTATCTTTTTTCTTCACCAGAATCTTTAGTCCTTGCAAAATAGCACTACAAGTTTCGGTTAGAATAATAGGTTCAGCTCCCATAGTCCTCTTTTTAGCAATGATATCTTTCATGAACTTGGCATAAGTGGGCATTTGTTCAAGTGCTTCAAGCAATGGAATATTCAACTCCATCTTTTTGAACAAGTCAAGGAATTTCACAAAATTCTTTTCTTGCTGCCCTTTCTTCTTGTTTCTTGTAGGATATGGAAGTTTGACCACCGGTTTCAGTTCAACCGCTTTTTCTTTGATGTCTGGCGCTGGGGTAACTTCTTTTTCTTTACCAACCTCTTCATTTTCTTTGATTTCCAGTTCCACCTCAATCATTTGACTTTCACCTTCAGAATTTTCTTGAACCTCCTCACTAACTTTACCTCTTCGCGTTGTGACTGCATTTACTTTGTGATTATCTCTAGGATTTGTTACAGTAGCACTAGGAAGAGTCCCTGGAGTTTGTGGAATGGCGAGGTGTTGGGAAATTTGGCTCATTTGCACTTCAAGATTCTTTATAGAGGCTCCAGTATTCTTGAAGTTACTCCTTGTTTCTTCTTGAAATTGACAATTGTGAGTTGCCATCTTTTCAATGGCAATTTCCCAATCAGCTTTTCTTGACACTGGAGGCTGATATGGTTGTTGATGGGGCTGATATTGTTGTTGGCCTTGAACTGGTTTTTGGATGTTCCCTTGATGATCTTTCCAAGAGAAATTTGGGTGATTTTTCCACCCCGGATTATACGTGTTGGCATACGGATTGTTCTGCCTCAACATATTAATCTGTTTAACCTGTTCTTGAGTTGCCAAACAGTGCATGGCAAAGTGAGGTCCACAACATATCTCGCAAATCACCGCTTGAACGGGTTCAACCTGAGCAACTGTTTGAGTTCCCAGATTCATCTTCTTTAACCTTCTTTCAACTTCTGCGGCAATTTGATCTTCCATTTTTACAACCTGCTCTGTCAGCTTAAGATCAATTTTTCCATCTGGTTGACTCACTGTGCGATCATATAACTCAAGGTGTTCATTGGCAGCAATGGCTTCTATGATTCTTTTAATACCTGTGGCTGTTGAAAAGTTTGTTGAGCCACCTGCAGCAGTATCAATAAGCTGCTTTGTCTTGTGTCGCAACCCATTCACAAAGTTTTGCATCTGCTCGGTCGCGTCCATATTATGAGTAGGACACGAAGTCAAACACCTTTTGAATCTTTTATAAGCATCTCCAAGTGATTCACCCTCTTTTTGTTTAAAATTGACTATATCATATATTTTCCGGATGAACACTGAAGCAGGAAAGTATTCATTAAGGAAAGCTGTTTCCATCTCTTGCCATGTTGTGATACTCGCTGCGGGAAGAGAGTAGAACCACTCTTCTGCATCGTCGGTAAGTGTGAATGGAAACATCACAAGTCGTTTTGCCTCCTCTGAATGACCTTCGATTTTCAAAGAAGTGGTGGTAGTAAGAAATCTCTGAAGATGCTTATTTGCATCCTCATTGATTCTCCCGGAGAAAGGCTTGCTCTCTAACTGGCGGATAGTAGATGGATGCAACTGAAAGTGTGCTACATTCACCGGTTGATTAACAATCGTCATCCTGTTAGGTTGAGCATTTGCCCCTCCGTAATCCCCTAAGAGTCTCTCTGCAACAGGTTGATTCCCTGCTATGTTGTTGAATTCTGGGTCAGTTTCTCTGTCTGAATCAGAGTCACTGTGCTCAGAGTGAACGGATATATAGTCCTCAGTTTCCTGATTCGGGACACTTGAACTAGTCTTAGCCAGACTATCAATTTTTGCCTTGCGGCGTCTCTCGTGCAAAGCTCTTTCTGGTTCTGTGTCAAAAGAAAATTTAGTTGAGGCCTGACCTCGCATAAACAGTTAGACACGAGTTAGAAAACAAAATTTCAATAACACTAAAATGATATACAGAGAGAAAAGTAAAATTTTAGTCGCAGAGCAACAAAATTCCAATTGATATAACACAAACAACTTAATTCTTTGGCAGTCCCCGGCAACGGCGCCAAAAACTTGATCGAAAAATAGCAAGTGTATTATTTTTACCGATGTAGTAATAGAGGGGAATAACCCCAAATATCGATCTCAAGGACTGCTTAATAAAATAAGTTCTTAATGATTGATTTCAATTGGACAAAAGTTATGGTTTAAAGGTTTGAATTTAGATTAAATAAACTAAAGTTATTAAAACATAGACTAAAACAAAGAGTTTTTACTAATATGAAAGTAATGCCAGGGACGGTGTATGATCCGTAGTGCAATGACTCAATGGTATCTTAATTTTACAGAGATATGCTTTAAAAAGTGTCTTTCCTAAGTCGATAATGTTTTTCCAAAATTCCTTTAAAGAAAAACCATTGGTATTCTTCCTCTTCCTTGATTCCTCAACGGTCAAAGACGAATATCAAGCAATAATTCTGATATAAAAAGGTTTTCACAAAAATATTCCAATTCCTTAGTAATATTTATCGCGATAAAATTTATGCAACAAGGTTAGGATGGTTGGTCAGACCAAATCCTAACCACGATCAATTATCCCATTTTCCAACAAAGACAAAGCGTTAAGGACGTTGCATAAAATAAAGAAACGGATTTAAAAGCATAATCTCAAAATGAAGAATTCAAATTGTCATTACATAAAGCAAATCAGGGACACCCCCCTGGCATTGGGGGGTTTAGCCACTCATGTTCATAACGGAAATAAAAACAGAGCAAGAAAATTGAGACATTACAATTAACGTAGGATTCGTTGGATCGTCAATCGCTTCCGCTCTTGATCAATCCTTCTTCTCCCGTATTCGTTCTAATCCCCAAAATCCCCAAATCAAAAGTGGTTTATTACAGTAATAATCGTCAAATATAAATCAGTCTTCCAAAACACCGCGAAAAGTCCGGAATACCCTTGCAGCAACAAAAGACAAGATTTTCTTCTGGTCTCCACAACACGGGCCGTGTTGTGTAACACGGGCACCCGTGTTGTGCCTCTGGTTCATCACAATGTGGCCTCTTCATCAGATGCTATGACACGGGCCGTGTTGTACAACACGGGCACCCGTGTCACAGCACTGATTTTCTCATTTTCTCTACAAATCTCCTTTTTCTTCTGGTATTCACAACACGGGCCGTGTTGTACAACACTGGCACCCGTGTTGTGCCTCTGACATCTCATTTTGCTGTCATCTTTCATGCTTGGATCATCTCTTTGGACGCGTCGAACAACCGATTACATATTGACCTGAAAACACATCAAAAAACAACCACATAACCCATACCAAAGATAAAAACAGAATAAAACGATTAAAACTAACTTGCATGCTACATTAAGAAAACTACGACGAAACATGAACGAAATACTTCAAACGAACAAAATTAGACTCAACGGACACTGAAAACCGGCTTGAAAACTACAACTAAATATCACTGATCAATCTTCTAATGATTGATTGCAAAAACGTCCAGGAAATTATGATAAATATTGCTTTGCGAATGCATGAATTCCTTATAACACATGCAGGAGAGTAGAAACATTTGACAGGTATCTGATGTGTTGAGTGATTGGGATGGATGCAGACCATGACCCCGGGGCATGCAGGCCAAACTAACTCTCATTTCGCAGGTACTATCAGTTGTGTTCATTAACATGCAGGTACAGGCGTTTCCAACAAAGCCATCGCCACCACAGAGCTTCGAGAAGCCTCTTCCTCAACAGATCCTAAAGTGTGACTCCTTAGTAAGTCTCATCAGATCATCGCCTCTCCAACAGAGCAACAACAAAGAAGATATTACTTCCCGAGTAGAAGGGTGTCATTATATCTCATCCCCAACGGAGGACGCCTTCAACTTATCATCTCCAGCATGAGACACGACCTACCTCTCACTCCCGGCAAGAGGTGATCGAACTCTTATTTCCAGCAGGAAATATCCCCAGCGGAGTTCTCCATCCTCCCCAACAGGTTTTGAAATGGAAATCGTTCTCAGCCTAACAATGGAAAGTTGTGGAGGTTCTCCCAAGCAGAGATCGCTCCTTTAGCAAATAAATATTCCCCACCAAAAACTTCTTATCCTTAACAACACGGGAGAATTCATCATTCCCCAGCAGAGGTGAAGATATAGAAGAGCCTGGTAGTCCTCTTCTTTGCCCAACAGTGTTCGCCATCTTCCCCAGCGGGTTCGCCAAATGGAGTCCAATCCTCATTGGCATTTCTTCCTCAAGAAGAAGGGTGCACCTAAGGGATTCCCCCAGGAGGTCTCTACCTCAGCAGAGTACCAACACATCTGACCCCTAACCGGGTCAGAGGAGTCACTTCCCCAATAGAGTTCGGTGGGTAGCGTACCTTCCAAGTCAAGTTCAATCTCAACAGGTTCTTGGCTCTCCAATCTCAAAGTCCAATTTATTTTTGGAAATGACAGCACTTCAAATTAGGTGTATCAAACACCATCCCGGTAGAGTTTCTCTTCCTCACAGGGATTCGTCAAATCAATGTGACAATTGATTCTTCCCCAGCGAAGTCATTGAAGATACCTGTTGTCTCCTCATTAGGAGATCTCTTTGCATTTGCATTTAGTAATCATCATTACATTTGCATCCTCAAAAGCGTAGCATTTCCATCTTTATGGAGCATTACGCCATGGAAAAAGTCAAACATATGCATACGAAGCATAAGCCAGTCTTGGTACCTTGCACAGAAACCCAAAACAGAATTTCCGCAATCAGACCGAAGTATCCCCACAAAATGCCGAGTTCATTTCCCAGTGTGGTTATTTCTACCAAGTCTTGTTTGACATCCCCAGTTGAGTCTCGTTTAAGTACAACGGTCTCTCTCCTTTCTTTACGTCTCTGTTTCGGTACAACGGTCGCGTCGCGGGTTATCATTTAAGTACAATGATCTCGTTTCTTTGAATTCATCTAAGTACGATGATTTCAATTCTTTCGAGTCTCCATTTAAGTACAATGGTCTCGTCCTTGAGTCTCGTTCCAATACAACAGTCTCATTCTTTTTGCGTCTCCGCTTCAGTATAACGGTCGCGTCGCGAATTATCATTTAAGTACAATGATCCCGTTTCTTTGACCTCATCTAAGTACGATGATTTCATTTCTTCGATTCCATTTAAGTACAATGGTCTCGTCTTGAGTTTCTATTTAAGTACAACAGTCTCTCTTCTTTTCGCGTCTCCGTTTAAGTACAACGGTCGCGTCTTGGGTTTTTGTTTAAGTACAACGATCTCGTTTCTTTCGAGTCTTGTTTAAGTACAACATGCTCACTTTCGTCATTGAGTATCGTTTGAGTACAACAGTCTCTCTCCTCGTTCCTTCATTTCCGTTTCAATACAACGGTTACGTATCGTGTTATCAATTAAGTACAATTATCTCGCTCTCTTCGTGGTTCCATTTCAGTACAATGGTCTCACATCCTTCTGATTCCGTCTAAGTACAATGGTTTCTTTCCCTTCGAGCATCATTTAAGTACAATGAGCTCGTTCCCTTTTATCCTGTCCTAGGTCAGCGACATGTTTCAAGATGTCATCCGAGAGTGGCACTCGTTCACACCTCATTTCATTTCCCACAGTGTGCAATTTTTCTGGTTTATTCGGGTATTCAATCACTCTATACCCTGAAGGTCTGAAAGTCGTTGCTATCACCCATTCAGATCTACAGATGATTAAATAGGGGCAACTGTAATACCCTAAAATTTGCCCTCTTATTTTATTGCCAACCTCAAGTGGTTTATGCTTCTTCATTTTGCATGATCATCCAAGCATCGCTACGCATTCAATAATAAAAAAATAATAATACATAAATTATCACCATTTTGCATACACATGAGGCATGTGATCGAGCAAGGCTTGTCAAGCATTCGAGATCAAGAGGAAAAATAATGCAACAAAAATAATCCAAGTCATTTCCATGAGGTGCCACCAAAGAAAAGAAGGATTCAAACTTTTATGCCGTTAACCAGTTAACGCATATGGTTAACCTGTTAACGGGCGCGAAAATGGGCAAAAAAGTTCAAAAATTGGTTGCTTTCCCCATTTCCCTCCACTTTTTCTTTTCCCTTTTTCCACTTCATTTCACATTTCATTTCACCTTGGATCCTTCCACCAACTTCTAGACTCTTCCATGGAATATTCCAAGGAATATTCTAGAGCCCTAACCAACTTTAACTAACTTCATACCTAAGTCCAAACCTAACCTAATGCCTAAGCAAGCTCCAAACCCAAGCCTCATGCCTTACCTACCCTCTATATAAGTTCAAATCACTCCAAAGCAAGGGGTTACAACTTCATTTTCATCATTTCACTTTCCAAATATCTCATTTCTCTCTAAATTCTCCTCCATTTCCAAATTCTCCAAAGCTTCTCCATAGAAGTTCTTCAAGTTTTTCCATTGAAACTTGAAGAACTTGAAGTTAGACCTTCATTAATCATCAAATCCATAGCTTATTGAAGAAGTGCTTCTGTTTTTGGATTGATTTTGGCTTATTGGAAGTGATTGTGCAAGTGTTCATCAATAAGCATCATCAACCGCATTTATGTTGTGAGTTCGCAGATCTTCGGGTTTCTTCTTCACTTGCGTTTCGATCGACATAGAAACTCACCAAAGCAATCATCCGCTTTGTAGGTTGGTAATTCAAAACCGCTTCGCGTTTAAATTATTCTCTTCATCTCACCACATGGCATTCTTCGATTATTCATCATTTGATTGTGTTTTGTTCGTTTTTCTGATTCAATTGTGATTTGTGTATTTCGATTGTTAGAAGCTAGATTTGTAGCTTAATCTAGATTCTCATAGGTGTTAGAGAACCATATTTGAGTAAAACATTCGTGCTAACATGTTCATATATATGTTAGGGGTTGTTAAAAGTAGGTTTGAGACCAAAAGTGCTTCTGCATAGCTGATTTTTTTGCATTTTGTTCAGTGTTAACCGGTTAACGCATATGGTTAACCGGTTAACACGTTGAATTAGCTACTGGTTTTGAAAACTTAAGGGCGTTAACCGGTTAACCAATACCGTTGTTGTACCCAAAAAATTTCCCTCCCACAATCAAGACAACCTCTCTCAAGTCTTCTAAATGATCATAAGATCCTCAAGACTCCCAATTAGTCAAGAAGTGTGGAAGTTTCCTCAGACAATGCCTCCTCCTAAGTAAAGTGTCCAAAACTAGGGTTTTGTGTTTCTTCAGGTTAAAATGATTTTCAAGGCCTCAAGTGAGCTTCATAACATCCCACATGTATTCAAGAATCCCCATGTCAAGTTTCAAGGCTTTCCCAATAAGTTTGCCCAGTCAGATGATCAGATATGCAAAAATCAGTCAAAGTAGTTAAAAAATCAAACTAAGGTCAATTGTGGTCAAACTAAAGTCAAACTTCAATGTTTTTTGCCAGCATCAATTTTATGAATTAAAATTCATCATTTGATCAAGTTTTGATCATGATTCATCAAGGAAGTTTCAGATCATCAAGAATCAGGAGTTTCTAAATTAGGGTTTTCTTAAGGAAAGTCAACTGAACTTTGACCAGCCATAACTTTCACATGCTTCATCAAAAAATTCCCATCCAAAGCTCATTTTGAAGGAAATTGAATTCTCTACAACTTTGTGTCTCATAAGCCAAGCCTAAAAATGCTTCATTTAGAAGATATGAGCAAAAACATTATAGGTCATTTCAAAAGTCAACAAAACGTCAACATCTTCCAAAGGGCATAATTTGAAAATGGTAATGGATATGGACATGAGCCCAAAGAGGTTGGTTAGATAACTCTTTAAGCTTTCCAAAATGTCCAAGAACACCTTCATAGCCTTAAAATTTAGGGATTTATGCGTTGGCAAAGTTGGGAAATTTTTAAGGGGTATATTGAGCAAATGAGGTCTTAAAACCAAGTTTTTCCAAATGGGCTTGCAATTTTGTAATCCAATCCTTACAATGACATCATGCACGACCCAATGCTTATTTATTCAGATTTTTATAATTTATTTTATATTTATTTGGATTTTATTCATTAAAATTCATTTTAAATCAAAATAAAATATAAAAATACAATTATTTGATTGGATCCTTCTTCTAGAAACTCTTAAAGGTCATTTAAAGTTGATTGAGAAGTTCCAATTTCGTGCTAAGGCTTATGGCATGAATATATTTGATTTTTTGACCAATTTGGCAAGGATATTTCTTCACACTCAAGGCATCCAAAAATCCCACAAATCTACCAATTTTTTCTGACCTAATTCATTCATTATAAATACATGAAGTCAACCAAAGCATGGGGGACGAATTTTGTAGGTCAAAAACAAGGATTCAAGTTCAAAAAAAAACCAAGAAAATTCAAGATTTGGTTTTGGCTTTTCACTCCTTTTCAAAGCACAACAAAGGTAGCATTAGCCTCCTCAAGGTTCACTGATCACAAATCAATCATTATCCAAATCCATAGAGCCATAAAACACATGATTCGCATCATACTTTTCTTCCCTTTTGACTTTTTTCGATTTCATATTTTTATGCGTTAATAATTGAATTTGATGATCAATTTGTGTTTGTTTTGAAGCATAGAAGCCTCCTGGATGGTTTGTTTTAAGTTTCATGATCGGGTTTGATAATCACCATTGTTAGGGTTTAAGGTCCCGATTTGGGGACTTTCAATTTAGGGCATATAAATCCCTCTTAATAATGTATTCTGATTGTGTGAACTTTGGGTGATCATCTGACATTATTATTATGGATTAATTTGGCACGGCTTGATGTATGTGAAAAACGCATGTTACCTATGAAAAAATTCGCAGCAAACAATGTGGAAAAAAACGCAGGAAATTTCGCAGGAAAACCTGTGAAATCTCAAGGTTGAAGATGACCTTGGCGCCATTCTGATTTTTTTGAATTTTAATTCTAATATTTATTTATTTGTTTCAATATTATATCAACTAATGACTGCTAGCCCAGTGGTAAAGGCACGCACGCAAGGAGCAGCAGGGCAAGGAATCGAACCTGAGTGAGACCATTCTTTTTCTCTTTTTTCATATATTTAGCATATTTAATATATAATGATATGTTGCTATCTTATGTACAGACGCGCCCCATGTGGCTTAATGGTAAAGGCTATGCTTGGAAGAAAGAAGGATACGAGTTCGAACCTAGTTGAGGCCATCTTTTTGTTATTTTCATTGATTTTCAACAGGTTTAATATTTATTTTATGCACTTCGTATGACTATCAGCATGCACACGCAGCTCAGTTGGTCATGTTCATCCTTGGTAATGGGGAGGTCCTGGGCTCAAATCCAGGCCTCCCCCATTTTTTTTAATGTTGTTTTTTTATTTTATTTTATTTTATTTTTAATTTAATTATTATATGATGATTAATTAACTAATTAAATATAATTAACTATTAACTTTTAACTTAATCTCTTCTAAAAAAAACAACATTATTTTCCAAATAGTATTTAATATTTTTCTCATAGTTTATTTTTATATATTATTAATTAGGTTTTAATTTTTGTAAATAAAACTAATTAATTAAGTTTAACTAATTCTAACTAACCCTAATTTTCTCTAACCCTAAATAAATATTAACTTTTTTTTATAATAACTTTTTTTTTTATTTTATAATTGGTACATTAATAAATTTTTAATATACTATTCTTTTATTATTACTATTACTAAATTATTTCAAACTTATACTATATTAATTAACTTCTAAAAATTATAATTAACCTAAATTAATTTCTTTTTAAATTCTAATCCTTGTTATTATCATTGTTTTATTATATTTATTATTATCATTGCTTTATTATTATTGTTTTATTATTTTTGCTTATTTATTTTATTATATCTATTATTCTCGCTTTATAATTCTTTTTATCCGATCATTTTGTAATTGTCCAAGCCTTGTAATAGTTTAGATTTATTTTTCCGTTTTTTTAATTATTATTATTTAACTGTGTGGTTAGTACGTAAATAGGGAGTGCGAAACTACTTGTAATTAAAATTAAATTAGATAATTAACTTTAAAAAGATAAATATCTGAAAATAAACACTCACACACGTAAGTCGATCTTTGATCGCCATCTTGCACTTCCTAGGGTATTCCTCTTGGTTGCCTTTAAATGGTCAAGTCCCTCGAATGTGGGGTGTCTTAAGCAAATCCCCTTCAAGTATAAATCATCATAGTCCCTACAGTTTAAAAGATCAAGTCCCTTCGAGGTTGCCTACGATAATGATCCTGTCCCTTCGAATAAATGATGATAGTCCCTACGAATTGCTAAAGACATCCCTTAAGTTGCCTTCTATGACCATACGATGACCCTACGCTTGTCCCTTAACAAATCCAAGGTAAATGACTACCTATTCCTTAATAATAGGGATAGTCTTACCATTGAAAGAACATACAAGAACACAAAAGACTTAATCTAGGGTAGGTACCTCTTAGTTGCTTGCTCACATTTCAAAATACTTTTTACACCTCACTTTCCTAAACATTTTTCAAAACAAGGCTTTGTATACATCCATACGAGGATCATTACAAAGTACTTAGAAAAATTTCTAATCACACACTACACGTTTCAAAAACATTTAAGTGAGCTAAGTAACTAAGAGCCCATGGATAACCATGGATATAAAGGGTGCTAACACCTTCCCTTTATATAACCTACCCCCCGAACCCAAGTCTTTCCAAAACGGTCTTTCCTGCTCTTTTATGTCCCTTCCTTATGGATAAAATAAAAGTCGGTGGCGACTCTTGCTATCCGCAACATGACTAAAAGTCAGTTCTCCCACCGTGTTACAACCGTTAACCGGTTAACGTTGTTCCAAATTTGAAAAATTCTTTGTTTTCATTGCATGTCTGCATGAACTTGTTCATTTAATCCGCTTAGCTTGATAGAACATGATTTTAGGGAATTATTAGGATCATCTTAGGTGCATGATTTTGTATTTTTGATAGCTTTCGACACACGTTCGTTAGTTTTCGTTTTTGGGCATAAAAGTTGAATATATGTTCATAGCATTTTAGTGATCATTGTTTGCATTGCTTTGCATCATTCCTAGCATCACAATAAATGACACATCTCTGTATTTTGCATTGTATTATGAAGCATTTGCATTTTGTTAAATCATGTGCATGTTTGAAATTTTGCATAATGTAAGAAACCACAAAAATCACTTAGTTTGCATCATTCAATTGCATAGTGATTTTGGCATTCCCTTGATGATAATTCATTGCATTTTATTGCATAAATCTTGCTTGAATTTTTGCATTTCCATTTTGTGCATCAAATCTCATTTTGTGCATAAATAATTGAAAACATCCAAATCTGTCTCATTTTTCATAGCTGTATTTTGATGCAATAGCTGTAAAATGTATGTTGATTGTTGTATTTTCATACTTTTTACACTTGTTTTTGCAAGCTGATTGTTAGCTGTAAAAAGTTGTGTGCATTGTATTTCATTACTGTTTGTGCATTTAGGAGCTGTAATAGGCTGCTGGATTTTTGCTTTGCATATTTTTTAGGCCCCTTAAACTTAGGATTGAGTCCAGTTTAGGTCCTAGATCCCTTAGGAATTGTTTAGTATTTGTTTACCTCATTTATTATTAATGTTTAATATGCTAACCTTTGTTTTGTAGGGAGGTAAAGGTAAGTTCACACAACTTAATCCTTTTAATTCCTTTATGCTTTCAAAGTGTATGTGATATAGCATTTTTGTACTTAGTTTACATAACTACATGCTAATTCCCCTTTAGGATCAACTTAACTTCATTGAGAAGTAAGTTATATTCTACTTCCCTTTTCTTTTCCTTTTCGCATTAGGATTAGAAAGCCACACTAACCTAGGGTCATCCATGCATGACAACACTAGGATAATTAGTCTCCCCTTTAGACTCTTGCCTTTGATTCACTTTGCTTTCTTTCTCATCTCAAAAGAAAAGTAAAAAACAACTAATAAAGTTTGGTCTTCTCGCACGACACGAGACTTTTTTGTGGGTTACTTATACACGTCCTATTTAGGGCGAGGTGTAAGGCATCTACCACGATGAACAAATCTTAGTATGAGAAGGTTCACAAACGAAAAGCAGAACACTTCTCTATAAGACAAAACAACAAAGAAGAATCGTCTTTTCCTGTGGGAATTCTTTTCTCACCTCACTCACTCTAAACGCGAACTTGCGACAACTTGTCTCATTTGCAAGACGCTAATGCACTCGTACCAGACGAGCCTGCAACACCTGAGCATAGACATATGCAGTTCAGCTCTAAAAAACACAAAAAATAGTTTCTGCCTTAGTTAGGCGAACTACGTCGACTCTGATCCTCATTTTCCCGATGAGGTACATAGGCAGCATGGTAGGGCCCGTTCGAGCACATTCTTTATTTTCCCTACATTTTTCCCTTTTCGTTCTCTTTTTCCAGTTCCTTTCCTCATTCCACTTCCATTCGAGTATGCGGTTTTGTTCAACAGCATTCTTATTTCTCACCCTTTGAAACAAACAAACAAGCATGGATCCCGTCGGGTACGGCGGACGGTCTAGGGTGCTAATACCTTCCCAGGTCGTAACCGACTCCCGAACCCATATATTTTGTTCGCATGACCTTGTCCTTTCATTTTCACTTCGGTTTGTGCAGCATTACCTTTCCCATTCATTCGGGATAAAAATGTCTGGCTGGCGACTCTACCTTTTCCACGCCACTTTCGCATTTGTACTAGTACGAAAATCCCGGGAGCAACATAATGTCGCACTTGCTGCTGATATGCAAGTTGTGGCACAAGCTGTTGAGAACATTGGTCCAGATGTTTGGAATGCTGAGTTTCGTAATCTGGACCAGTTCAGAAGTAACAAGCCGCCTACATATGAAGGAGGTATTTTGGATCCAGACGCTACACATAAATGGTTGAAGGCAATTGAGAAGATCTTCAGGACCATGGGGTGAAATGATGATCAGAAGGTGAGGTTTGGAACTCACATGCTTGAGGGCGAAGCTGAAGTTTGATGGGATAACAGTCGCCATAGGTTGGAGACTGTAGGTACTGCTATTACTTGGGTTGTGTTAAGAGGTGAATTTTTGGAGAAGTACTTTCCAGAAGACATTCTTAGTGCTAGAGAGGTGTAATTTTTGGAGTTGAAACAGGGTAATATGACCGTGGTCGAGTATGTCGCGAAGTTTGAAGAGTTGGTGCAGTATTGTGCACACTACAATACTGAAGATGTTATAACCTCAAAGTGTTTGAAATTAGAGAATGGGTTGCGTCCTGAGATCAAACATGGCATTGCTTGCCAGAAGATCAGGAACTACCCAGAGTTGGTGTGTAGGAGCAGAATTTATGTTAATGACAACAGGGCTCGAATTACTCACTACAAAGTTGTGAATGATAAGAAAGGTAAGCAGAGGTTTTAGGGTACTCCTTATAGTGCTCCAACTGATAAAGGTAAACATAAGTCTACTACTGACAAGAAGCCAAGTGGGGGAGGGACGAATCCCAATCCTGTGAAGTGTTTTAGACGTGGAGGCACAGGTCATCGTGCTAACACTTGCTAGAATGAAGTCAAGAAGTGCTTCAAGTGTGGGAGGACAGGTCATGTGGTAGCTGACTGTAGGGATACTATGCCTACATGCTTTAATTATGGTGAACAGGGTCATATAAGTACGACTTGTCAGAAACTGAAGAAGACTCAAGGAGCCAGTGGTAAAGTGTTTGCTTTAGTGGGAGCCCAGGCCACTAATGAGGAGCGTTCCGTCAAAGGTACTTGCTTTATTAATAGTACTCCTTTGATTGCTATTATTGATATGGGTGCAACACACTCGTTTATTCTGTTGATTGTGTGAAGAGGTTACGAATTGTTCCATCTACTCTAGAGCGGAGAATAACAATTGAAACAACGTTGATTGGTTCTGTGATTACGTCATTAGTATGTTTGATGTGTCCGCTCAGTATTTTTGATAGGGATTTCTATGTGGATTTGATTTGATTACCGCTTAGGAATATGGATGTTATTCTGGGGATGAACTGGTTGGAATTCAACCGAGTCTATATTGATTTTTATAGGAAGAAGTTGTTATTTCTTACTCCCAAGAGGAAACGTTGGTTAATTCGTTATCTACGAAAGAGTTGATAACCTTGTTGGAAGACGAAGCAAAGATATTTGCATTGCTTGCGTTATTATCTGTTGAAAGTAAAGTATCGGTTATGGAGTTACCAGTGGTGAATGAATTCCCGGAAGTATTTCCCAGTGATATTACGGAATTACCTCCGACGAGAGAAGTTGAGTTTACCATTGATCTTATTCCTGGTACAAGGCCCATTTCTATGGCACCGTACAAGATGTCTACAACAGAGTTGGCTGGGTTGAAAACTCAAATTGGTGAATTGCTTAATAAGAAGTTTATTAGACCAAGTGTGTAGCAGTGGGGAGCTCTAGTGTTGTTAGTTAATAAGAAGGATGGTAGTATGTGTTTGTGTATCGATTATCGTCAATTGAACAAGGTGACCATTAAGAATAAGTATTTGCTTCCAAGGATTGATAACTTAATGGATCAGCTAGTTGGTGCACGTCTTTTTAGTAAGATTGATCTGAGGTTAGGTTACCATCAGATTCAGGTGAAAGAAGGTGATATTCAGAATACTGCATTTAGAACTCGATATGGACATTATGAATATGTTGTGATGCCTTTCGGAGTGTCTAATGCACCTGGTGTATTTATGGAGTATATGAACCGCATTTTTCATTCTTATTTAGATCAGTTTGTTGTGGTGTTTATTGATGATATACTGATTTATTCTAAGAGTGAATATGATCATAAGGAACATTTGAGAGTTGCTTTGCAGGTGTTGAAAGATAACAATTTGTTTTCTAAGTTATCAAAATGTGAATTTTGGCCGATAGTGTGAGTTTAGTAGGATGTTTTTCTCTCCTTGAAAGACATATCCCTTCTTGTCGAATTCACCAAGAGAAATAAAATTTCTCTTCAAGTCAGGTACATACCTAACGTCAGTCAATAGTCTTATTGACTCATAATGGAGCTTGAATCTCACAGATCCAATACCTGCAATTTTGCAAGCTTTGTTGTTTCCCAGCAGCACTGATCCACCATCTTGATCATATAATTCCTCGAACAAGTCTTTATTTAGAGTCATGTGTCAAGTGAAACCTGAATCCATAATCCACTTTTTTCTTGAGTCGTCGCTCGAAACCACAAGAACATCAAATGAGTCGAAATCATCTTGAACAATGGCAGCATTTCCATTATCATTACCTTCATGATATTTCAGGCGTTCATGGCACACCTTTCGAATGTGATCCTCCTTCTTACAATGATAGCTATAAACACCCCAAGTTTTCCCTCTCTTTTTTTCTCACACCTTTGCTTGTGATCCTTCATATTACATTGCATAAGCATACCATCTCACACTGCATAGTTATTTCACTGCATAAGTTGCATAACTAGGGTTTGTGATCAGGTGAATCTTAGAAGTGGTTTGAGCTATCTCAGAGGCCATGAAGCATTCCAAGAGGGTCCATGAGTGTTCTAAGATCATATTATACCCCCAAGGGTTCTTGAAAGTCAAAAGATCACAAGGGATTGCAGAGCCACCCAGGCAGGCTCAGGGCTCTTGCACAGATGACCAGAAATTAGGGTTTTGGGTTTGAGGCCCTTACACTCAAAATATTTGGCCATTCTTGATTCTATTGGTCTATATATGTTATAAGGAGCATGTGTATCAAATTTGAAGCAAAAATTCCTTGTGGAAGTCATATGATCAAATGGTAACTTGTTGTGCAAGAAAAGTCAGAATCAGGGCATCTGAGGCCACCAACAAGGGTTCTATAGGGTCATCATCATCAATTTGAGGTCCTATGATCTTTATTTGATCTTAGGAATGCTTGGAAGTTCATAATATTGAAGAATTTTGAGCCATTGAAAAAGTTGTCATTTTTGGACATGACTTGTAATGAAAACTTTCCATTTTGGGAAAGATTTTCAGCCTCCTCTTTCTTGATCAAAAAGGTTTCAAATGAATTTTCTTCAAACATTAAAGTTGTAGATTGGATCTTCCCATTTTCAAAAAGTACAAGAACTCCTCTTGATTCATCCTAGAACTCAAGTTATGATGGATCAAAGTTATGATGGATCTTCCCATAAGTGTTCTAAGATCATATTATACCCCCAAGGGTTTTTGAAAGTCAAAAGATCACAAGGGATTGCAGAGCCACCCAGGCAGGCTCAGGGCTCTTGCACATATGACCAGAAATTAGGGTTTTGGGTTTGAGGCCCTTACGCCCAAAATATTTGTCCATTCTTGATTCTATTGGTGTATATATGTTATAAGGAGCATGTGTATCAAATTTGAAGCAAAAATTTCTTGTGGAAGTCATATGATCAAATGGTAACTTGTTATGCAAGAAAAGTCAGAATCAGGGCATCTGAGGCCACCAACAAGGGTTCTAAAGGGTCATCATCATCAATTTGAGATCCTATGATCTTTATTTGATCTTCGGAATTCTTGGAAGTTCACAATATTGAAGAATTTTGAGCCATTGCAAAAGTTGTCATTTTTGGACATGACTTGTAATGAAAACTTTCCATTTTGGGAAAGATTTTCAACCTCCTCTTTCTTGATCAAAAAGGTTTCAAATGAATTTTCTTCAAACATGAAAGTTGTAGATTGGATCTTCCTATTTTCAAAAAGTACAAGAACTTCTCTTGATTCATCCTAGAACTCAAGTTATGATGGATCAAAGTTGGCAAAAATCACATAATTTTCAAGTTCATGCCAAAGAGGGAAATGTGCAATTTTGATTTCCAAGCTTTATCATGACCTCTAATGCACTTCTACATATCATAGAAACATAATTCAACTTGTTTAGACCAGAATTGTGCCAAGGACCAAGGACGTTCATGACTTGCATCTCAAGAATTCTCAAAGTTGTGAAATTGCAAAAACCATACAAACTCTTGATCCAAGCCATACAATTCACAACATATGATCTAAATGACATCCTTGAAGCCAGCTGAACACAATCCAGCCAGAAAATCAGCCCGGCCATGGCCCATGCCTCTAGTACACAAATCTTGACTTTTTGGCCAATTAAGTCATGTCATTCCCACAATGCACAACCACTCCTTTGACTCATTCCAATTGTTTATGCAAACCTTAAGCATCATAAAACATATCACAGCAAGCCTTGAACACACACAAGCTCAGATTTCAAAAATCCTCTCAAAACTTCATTTCTTCGAAACGCATTGCACAACCATCAAACTTCAAAATATTCTTCACCAATCAACCACACATCACCTATAGAACAAATCCCACCCCTCATAATGGCATGAAACACAACACACAAGAACCTCATTTTCTGCCATATCAGAACTGAACCTCTCAAACTAGCCATTATAAACTTCATCCAAGCATCTCAATAGCTTCAGGAGGTCCAAAAGAGTTGGTTTGCACAAAGGGAAGGCCTTGAAAGCTCTAGTTTGAAGAATTCCAGCTCAAGTATCCCTTAAGAACAATTTTTCCAAAACCTTAAATTCTTGTTAAAATGTGAATCTATATGTTATCCTGATCATCATGATATGTTTTGAATTGAAAATGAGTGAAAATGAGTATGTTATGATGTTCTGAAATTTTGCCCGTGTTAGATGTTTGCTTCGATTCTCATGATTCATGCAATATAAATTATTTTTGTTGATTGATTTGTGTTGTATGATGTTAGAGGATCATTTCTGGGCAGGTTTTATGAGTGTTAGTGAGCTATAGGAGAAGTTAGGGTTTGGGGTTGGCCGGAGAAGATGACCGGAGCACTGTTCCAGTCATCTGAAGGTGATTAGGGTTAGGGTGCCCAGATTGAATGTCAGCCATTGGATTGTGATTAGGTTCAGTGTTGGACGGTTTAGATTAGGTAATTAACCCTAATTATAATTAATTAAAATAAATCCTAATTAATTAACTCAGATCAATTGCCAGCCCTTGGATAACGCGCGCAATGAGAGTTTGAACCTGGACCCTTGATTCCTCATACCTCAAGTCAAGCTGACTTAAGATCTCAGCCCTTTATCCAGTTCCCACGCAATCCTCGCCCTTCCTTTCAATTACTTTGCATTTTTATTTTATTTATTTCATTTTTTTTCCTTTATTTATTTAAAATAGCAAATCATTTTATAAAAATATGATCTTTTGCATTTTGTCTTCAAATAATTTTCAGAAACCAAAAACATTTTTATTTTTAATTTTTGCATTAAAAAATTATTTTTAAATCATTTAATTGTATTATTTAATTCATTCATTCATTTTAATTAATTAAAAATACTTTTAGGTATTTAAAAATAACCAAAAAAATCATGAAGCATTCTTACATATTTAGAACAATTTACAAACTCATCTTATAAATTTCTTTTAGGGTTTGATCATGTTTTGACAATTAACCATGATTTAGGGTTTCCAAATTTCCTATATTTCTAACCCTAACTTCAAAAATCCATTTCTGATCAACCAAGATGAGCTTATACATGGTTCTTTTTGCATTATTTCATACTTTTCATGGAGTATCTAGGGTATTTAACTCATATTTTTGCATTGTATTTTCCATTTGTTTGTCATTTTTCATGAAGAAGTACCCAAAACCCTAGCCTAACTTAGAAAAACCATAACTTGACCTTGGTATAGCTTCTGACTTCCATCTTTGGGGAGTGATCTTATGTATGTTTAGGGTTCATTTGGTTGCATTTTCAAATTTTTATCATGTGTTATCCTTCTGTTGTGGACATATGCATCTCATACTTTCTTAAAACCCTAATTTGCCATGTTCATTTGTATTCATCTTTGCATACCTTCATCATGTGAACTTATCATTAATCTCATGAATTTGTATGTCATATTAGATACCTTAGGACATGTGTGAACATTGGTTGATCATTGTTGCATCCATTTGGTTTGTTTTGCATTCATTGCTTCTTATGTGTATCCATGTGATTTCAAGCTTCTAACATGCTTTCCTTTGCACCTCATCTCTTGTATGATCATGCATAAACATTGTACATGTCTTTGCATCATTTCATAACACATTTGCATTGTGTTTGCACTTCTGGTCTTGATCATTGCATCTTCATTTGCCTTATTTCCTTTTGTTTCATACCTTATGCATTCATACTAACTATTTCAAGGGCTTCAGGTAAGTTGTTTAGGATGTGGATTTGCCTCCACATCCAACCTCTTCTTATCTGTTCATTTGCATATTTATTTGTCTTTGAAGTGAGTTTGACTCACTTATGCTCTCTCCTGCTCCTTTTCTTTCTCTTAGTTTACTTAACTTCTTCAAGAAGTAAGTAACCTATTCTCCTTTCTCTTCTCTTTTCATCTGCTTCTTCTTCCTTGGTGGCCATCTGAAGATCTTTATCTAAAGCCTCACAAACCATAGGAATATACAAGCATGACAAACTTTAGGGTTGTACATAGTCTCCCCTAGTTTTTACCTTTGAGTCTCCTTGAGTCTCTGCTTCTCATCTCATAATCAAGGCTAAACGGTTAAAGTTTTAAGACTCTGAATTAGGGTTATGCTTGTATCCTTATCTTAGGATGGAGTGTATACCTTTAATACTTAGTGTTAAACCTTTAAGTTGTTTACACCTCCTAATCAAAACACCTAATAATCATTAGGACTTAAGCTTGTAACTTGGGCCTTATATTAGGGTTACATCTCTGCCTGTTGGTTCAGAGGGACTAACCCTAGTGTTCAATGGACAAGTCCCCCTCAGGTTTAGTCTTGCAAACATAAAATCCATTTCTTAATCCCATCTTTAATTAAAATCCACTTTAATAAAGGCTTGTTATATAATGATTTTAATCCCTAACCATGGATTAAGTTGAGGAGTCTTCCTCATCTTAAGTGTTCTCATCTATTATCCTTCTCTTATGACGGTGTAATGAGTTCACTAATCCCTGATTAGAGATTAAACTCATTACTTAACACTAAACAAAAATCCAAAAACACTTAATAATCACAAGTAGGTTAATGATCTTAATCTTGCATCATTAGGGTAATTAAGTTGAGATTTTCATCTCATACTTAAGTAGATTCATTATCTCTAATCAGGGGTGATATAATGAGTTTGTAAACCCTTGATTAAGGCTTAAGCTCATTATCTTATGCAAAACTTCAAAAACAATAAAAAACTGAAAACTCAAAAACAAACAATAAACGTCTCCTCCGAGATTCTTTTCTCATCACACTCACTCTGAAAACGAGAAATCGCTTCTTCCGTCTAATGCAAGACAGTTAGCACTCGAGCCAGACGAGTCATACACTTGAGCATAGACAAATAAGCAGTTCACACCAAAAACACTAAGTCTCTTTGAGTCGAACTATAGTGTTCTAACTTCCTCGTTGCACAAGAGGATACGTAGGCATAACTTAACAGTTATCGAACAAAAGTCTCTTTGTCTCCCCTTCTCTCTTTCCTCAGCATCAGTTTCGAGCACTCACCTTCTTCTTGCACTGACACTTTATACATCCATTCCTCCCTAGCTTTTTATACACTGTTTAGCACATACATTATCCCTTTTAAACACAATCAGGTATGCGTGGATCCCGTCGAGTACGACGGACGATCTGGGTGCTACAATAGCATCGAGCACCATATGCTTCACCACTATAAGATTTTTGTTGACTTTTTCCCTTCTTCTTGTCGAACTTACCATCCTTTCGCAAGAGTTTCGCCTTAACGGTAAAACCTTCACCAACCATTGAAGGTTTATGCTCTTTTCGTTTGTTCATGTCCTTATAGTACAAGGCAGATTGAACATCTTCAAAGGTCAGGGACTCTCTTCCATACATGATGATTTCTTTGAAGTGAGCATGTGTTCTTGGCAAAGCATATAACAGAAACAACGTTTGATCTTCATCAACGATCTTCACATCAATATTTTCAAGATTAAGAATCAGCTTGTTGAACATATCCAACTGCTGAGCCAACATTTTGTCTTCACTCATCTTGAATGAATACAAGGCTTGCTTCAGGTAGATTCGATTCACCAACAATTTGGTTATGTATAAACCTTCAAGTTTCAACCATAACCCTGACGTCGTCGTCTCCTTTGATACATGTCGAAGAACCTTATCACTAAGGCTCAACAATATTGTGATGTGTACTTTCTCAATCATGGCCTTCTTTTCAGCTTCCGTCAATGGAACATTCATGGTCGTCTCTCCCTTCAACGCTTCCAAACAACCTTGTTGAACAAGTAAGGCTTTCATCTTCAAGCGCCACAGACCAAAATCGTTCACTCCGGTGAACTTTTCAATCTCATACTTTGTTGAAGGCATCTTCTCCACGCTCACCGCACTAATTGTTTGTGAATTGGATACCTTAGAAACAAAGTATAATAGGTTTCTTTATGATCAAGAAACCCACAAGGGTTAGGGTTTAGGGTTACCAAAGATAACAACAAGGATTGGTTATAAACTGCTATTCTTTCCTTTCTCTTTCGACAAGATTACAAGTATACAAGAATCACAAATAACCTCTCTCACTATTGAATTGAGGTTTTATCTTCCTATTTTCCCTCTTTTTTTTCAAAATATGAGAGACTAATATGCTATTTATAATAAAACTAACACACTAACCTAATGGGCTTTTTAACAATTACCCAATACAAGCTAACTTAAACAATTGGATCTATAACACAAGGCCCAATTAAATAATAACATGTGAGCGGACTTCGACGACATGCTATTCGTATTAGGGTTTGTTCCAATATTTCACAAAAACTATAAAGAAAAATGCAGAAAATGTTCTTCAGTTTATTATGGTTAATATTTTTCGAGTTATTGTGACAATTTTATTTGGTAACTATCCTCAAGTAAAGAAAATTGCAGAAAATGTTGATGATGCATTGAGAGAACTCGCAGATGCTAACCAAGTAAAAAATATTTGCTTATTATTTTTTATCCTCTCAACAGCTTTCGAATTCAATTGCTTAGTTAACCTTTTGGTTACAATCAGAAATCGGAAGATATATGGATGAATCATTCAAAAGTGGTTCATCCTAAACCTCATGGGAAGGAATATATTGCTTGGAGAGCTATTCAGAAGGTATTATTGTTGTATCAAAGACGCTCGAAAATCATTACATCGATCAAAGATCATTCGTTGTATGCATGACTATCAAATTTTGGAATTTTTTTTCCAGTTACTCTGTAGCCAAATGAAATGGCGACAGAGTGCAAAAGAAAAATAAAAAAAATAAATCTAATTCGCCAATTGAAATGACGACTGAGTGTAATTGGAAAAAAAATATTAAAAAAACACCCATGAGCCAATTGGATTGGCGCATGTGTGTGTTTTAAGAAATAAACCAACTTTCTATTTATTCGCCAATTGGATTGACGTATTTTATTTAAAACTACGCCACTTTCGTAATTTCTCTCAAAACTACGTTATTTCAGAAATTATTTTAATAAACTAGATTATTCTTTTAAAAAAATTTCACAAGGTTTCACATTTTTCGGTTTTTCAACGTACTAAAAAAACAATCAATTCAATTTTCAAGTAGAATTTATAAATTAGTAAATAAAATTTAGGGTTAATAGTCATTTATCCCCCTGCAATATAGACGTGTTTTGATTTACCCCCCCCCCCCCCTTTAAAAAAACAATTTTGGATTACCCCCTATAATTTTAAAATTCTAAGTCTTTTGCCCCCAGATGGAAAAATTACCTCCTTGTAAAATATATATTTTTTATTTATCCCCTTGGTTTTTACACGTTTAGGGAGGTACCCACAAAATTCAGGGAGTAATTCAAAATTATTTTTTTAAAGGGGGGTAAATCATAACTCGTCTATATTGTAGGGGGTAAATGATCATTAACCCTAAAATTTATTATTAACTCATATTTAAAAATATTTCATATATCTTTTAATTGTTTCAAAATCATAATGATTTTGTATAATATGATTTCTTAAAATTTTAGTTTTTAAGCATGTATTATTATTTTTAATTTAATTTAATATGTCACTTTAGTCATTTATGTTAGATTTTATGAAAAAATGTTAACTTGGACTGACATGACACTACATCTAGTAAAAATTTGGTTGATGTTAAGTTGAAAAACAACTTATACGACTTATCAGAGGGAACTTTATCCATAGATGAATACATACGAAATTTCAAAAAAAAATATGTATCAAACTTGCAGCAATTGACAAACCACTATCTATGTAGATAAAGTTTTTCAAGTCTCAAAAGGACTTGTGAGAAAATACAAGGATTTTCGAATTGTGGTTTTATCAAAACCCCCATATCCTTCTTTTAATAAATTTATTATGTCTTTGCAGAATTTAGAACAAGTTTATCTTAAGAAAGAAAAGTCATCTCTTGATCACAATCAAGCTTTTATTAGCTTTCGAGGATGCGGAAGAAATATGCGCAGTGGTAGAAGAAATTTTGAGGATGTTACACAAAGTATTTGAACAACCATCCTCGCAGCAGCCACAACCACATCCCTTTAACTTAAAAGTTCCATGAAAATCCCAACAACTAGAAATGACCATCAAAACAGAAAACTAAGGAAGCATGCCAAATATGTGGAAGAATAAGGTTAACATATTGAAGCAAAAATGTTTGACCATTGTGTAATCAATGTGACAGATAAAGAAGACAACAACCAATTGAATAGAATAGAAATATTTCTCCATTTTCCAAAAGTGAAAAAACAAGGAATTATATAGGTGGATAAAGATAACGGTAACAATGACTTAGTCAAATAAACAAAGGTTAATCTAATTTAACACCCCCTTCAAACTGAAATGTATGTTGAGCATTCCAAGTTTATGAACAAGATTGGAAAATGGTCCTAGGTGAAGAGGTTTAGTAAAGATATCAGTCACTTGTTGGTTGGAGGAGATAGGCATGAGATGAATTATGTTGTCTTGAACTTTGTCGCGAGTTATGTGGCAATCCATTTCGATGTATTTAGTGCGTTCATGAAAAACAGGGTTGTTTGCAATGTGTAAAGTTGAATTGTTATCATAGAATATTGTAACAGGTTGTGTGTAAGAGATGTGCAGGTCATGGAGAAGGAAAAGAAGCCATTGAGCTTCACATGTAGCATTGGTGAGAGCGTGGTATTCCGCTTCAGAGGATGGTCGGGATACAACGATTTTCTTTTTTCACTTCCAACTGATGAGAGAGCTTCCAAGATAGAAGCAGAATCATGTAGTGGATTTGCGGGTATCCGCACATGACCCCCAGTATGAGTTAGAGAAGCCTGAAAGTTGATAAGAATAATCATATTTGAAGAATAGTCCTTGGCCTGGAGTATTTTTTATGTAACGTAGGATACGCAAAACAGCTTGATGGTGAATCTTTGAGGGCTTGGACACAAGTTGACTCAACCTGCAAACAGAAAAAGTAATGTCAGGGCGTGTGTGGGTCAGATATAAAAGTTTACCAATCAGTCCGCGGAATGTTGTAGGATCTGTGAGGGCATCTGTATCAGTTGTGGTGAGCTTGTTAGTAGGGTCCATAGGAGTACTAGTGGGCTTAGCTCCTAGGAGACCTGCAGTGTTGAGAATATCCAAGCTATATTTTCGTTGACAGATGAAAAAAGCAGATTTTGATCTGGCAATTTCAAAGCCATGGAAAAACCTATTTCCTAAGTCATTGATGCTAAAAACAAAATCCAAGACTTATTTGAGGCGATTTATTTCAGAGATGTTATTTCCTGCAACTAAAAGGTCATCAATATAAAACCAAAATCACAGTGAAACTATTAGCAAACGATTGAGTAAATAAAGAGTAATCTGCCTTAGATTGAATGTAACCTAGTGAGGTAAGAGTGGATGTTAATTTATGGTTCCATTGGCGGCTAGCTTGTTTAAGACCATAAATGGATTTTTTCAATTTGCAAACCATATTTTTCTCACTAATGAGAAGGCCATAAGGAACTTTCATATAAACGTCTTCAGATAAATCACCATGAAGAAAAGTTGTGTTAATATCAAGTTGATGAACAAACCAGTTATTAACAGCAACTAGAGATAAAATTAGCCTAATTGTTGTCATTTTTACAATACTAAAAGTATCAAGGTAGTCCATCCCTTCTATTTGATTGAACCCTTTTTCTACTAAACGGGCTTTGTATCTTTCTACAGAACCATTAGCATGAAATTTAATCTTAAATATCCACTTACAGCCTATAGGTTTTTTATTAGGAGGGAGGTGAACTAATGACCAAGTATTGGTTTGAGTAAGGGATGATAGTTCATGTTGGATAGCTTTAACCCAATTAGGATCATTTATTGCTTCATTATAGGTAGAGGGTTCTTCAAGAGAAGATAACTTAAGATTAAACATTTTGCGAGGAATATGTATAGGTAGAGGGTTCTTCTATATGAACAACGTGGTTATTCAATCTCAACCCAACATACCCACTCATATTGAAACATAGAGGCAACAATATAACACCAATGAACTTGTTAAACAACAACAACAACTATACCTCATTTTTTCATGAATAATGTAAGAAAACTTAGAACATGTCAAAAATCCCCAAAAATTTTATATGACAGTTTTCCAATTTCGATTCCAAATCAAACTAATCGGAAATACATGCATTGGTAAGTGATACCACACATATAAAACTCATAGTATCAAGATTATAACACATTTCAAATGTTTGATTTACCGATTTATCCAAAAAGAAACCATTTTCACATAATCTCTCTAAACCCTAAAACTCAACAAAAACGTACATCTAAGTTTCTAACTAAACTTACTCAACCTACATATATCATTCAACCCTTATGAGATGAAAGAACCTCACCCTTACCTTAATGACAAACTCTTTCTTCTCTAAAGGAATCTCCTTTTCTTTCTCTAGCAATTTACCATAATTGACATAGAGCTGGCCACTAAGAATGCTGCAGTAACCAGGAAATTTAAGGGAATGGCTGAGAAAATACGATCCATTGAATCTCAAAATACCCTAGGCTTTGATGTTTCTGACTTGGGCTTGGTCCCTGGGGTGAGAATTCCATAAAAGTTCAAGCCACTGTTCTTCGACAACTATAATGGCACTACCTGTCCTAAGACTCACCTGCAATCTTATGTGGGAAGGATTACCGCTCACACTAAAGATGAGAAACTATGGATGCATTACTTTCAAGACAACCTAATTGGAGCATCTCAAGATTGGTATACCAAGTTGAGTCGGGCTTCTGTCAGGAATTGGAAAGAGTTAGTTGAGGCTTTTGGCAAAACGGGTCGTGGCCCGCCGGGCCGGCCCGCGCACCCGCCAAAAAGTGGCGGGTTGGGTTGGGATTTTAGGCCCGCCGCCCACCAAAATCCGCCCCGCTAAATCCCGCCACCCGCCAAAACCCGCCCCACCAAAATCCGCCGCCCGCCAAAGCCCGCCACACCTATATAATAGCTCTATTTAAGTATTTGGAAGAGTCTATGAAAATAGTTTGTGATATGTACATAAGTCGTTATTAGATTATTATGATTAATCTATTTTCTCTTTCTTTATTGTTGGACAAATATTTTGAATTTTTCTAATGAATAATGACAAAAGTGTGATCGAAATTTGAATTTAGATCATTTAAAATACTAAATGTGATGTTATATATGATAAGAATATTATTTCACTAAAAGTTGATGTTTTAGGCTAATAAAAATTATGCTTTTTAAATGTTGGTTTGATGTATTTTTATTGAAATGTAGAAAAAAGAACTATTTAATTTATTTAAAAAAAATATTAAAAAAATTAAAAAAGAAGGCGGGCTAGACTTTTATGCCCATTTCAACTTGGCGGGCATGCCCGCCCCGCTATTTTTTGGCGGGCTTTAGGCGGGGCGGGCGGTCCGTTTTGCCACCCCTACATGGCTCCTAATCGTACTCAGCTGTAGAGTATGTCTCAGAATGCAAAGGAGATTTTTATGGAATATGCTCAGAGATGGCGCCAGCTTGCTTCCATGCTTCAACCCTCATTGCTAGACCGTTAGATGGCAGATATGTTTAAGGGAACTCTTCAAGGAGCATAAAAAATGATAATGGCTGAGAGATGAGATATTTATAGGCTCTTGGGAAGTCTGATGGGTTTCAAATCATCATTAAGTTTATGCAGTTAGTGGGACGCATGTCAACTCAGGGGTACTATGGGTGGTAGCAGTTATGGCCTATGGCCCACGATCTCCTAGACTCTAGGAAAATTAATGATAGCTAGTGATGGAGTGCACCTTGAGAAGACGTTTCATACATAGCCATTATGACATGACGTCATAGGCGTGGTTGAATAGAAACTTGATAGTTTCTTAAGTTATGGGATAGGCAGTTATGACCATACCCATACTAATTCGAAAGATGGCTTCGAAATGATACTATCAAAAAATGACCTTTTCTCGAGTTGTGTCGTAAGGACATTTTTGGGGGGAAATTTGTTAATTCTTAATTTCGACGCTCATATTATTCTTGGAGAGAGATATTTTATGGACTTAGAAATATTTCTAAGTGATTGCAAATGTTGTTAGACAGGTGCTTTTGAAAGCATTCGACGTGAAAGGATTTGAATTCAAATTTGGGAGGAAATGTTGGTTTCTTATCCATTCCAAAGGAGACAAGTGGCGCACATCTAAGAGTCAAAGACATGCAAGGCGACACTTGTCGTGGTTTTAGTGATTAGGTCGTTATTGGCAGCTAGTTAGATTATTATAAATAAGGGTCTTAGCAATAGGATTCGGGGTGTGAAAATCAATTTGTACAAGTTACTCAAATCTACTTAAGTTACTCAAATGTTATATTTCTTTTTCTTTCCAATGTTGTGAGGTTCAGAAGTTTCAGAAGGGGATTTGTTTGCCTTCTCATCTTCCATTTTGATAGTCACGTTGGTTTTATATTTGGGATGGATAGGATGATTCAAAACCAAACTTCCACTCTCAGTAGTGAATTCCTTTCATTTTCTTCCTTCCTGAGTTATTCATAATTTTCAGTATGATAAAAAACATTAGAGAGAAATGAAAGACAAAAATAAATTAAGTTAAATGTATGTCCCTGCATTGTCGAGATCTATAATTTCTTTATTTTTATTAGATTTCTACGAAGGTTGGGTAGTGGTGGGGGTGTTTCCTCTCTTTCGACCCTGAAATATAAAAGCAGAAAAGAATAAGTTTTGTAAAAAGGTTTATACTCTTAATAGAATAAAGGTATAGAATTTTACATGTGTTGTTTCCCTCGATGGGTCACCATTTTTGGTTCCCTCTTTTCCCTTAGACTCTTTTAGATTAAGGGGAATAGCTAAAAAAAGTCAACATGAGTAAGTAAAACAGAACATCAAAGGAAAATTATGAATATCCGAAGAGTCTTGTATTTCACCTTTTGAAATGGATTCTAAGACTTGAACATGTTTGACATCAACATGAAGATGGCCTTCATAAATATCCATATGATACTTAGTTGACACTACTCTATGACGGATTTTTTTCAGTTCATTGTTTAAACTTTATAAAGACCTACATCGTAACCATTCTAGAATTGGTGGTCGAAAAGCCAATCTGAATTCGCAGTTTGGCAACGGGGAAAGTTTAGAAAAACAAATTTTTAAAGAAAAGATATACTTCTACATAGGGAGGAATTTTCAAATTTATAAGTTTTTTGACAATTCTATTCTTTAAAGTAACAATTGCGTCATAAATAGTTCAGCTAATATCACATGAATTATATATAGTTTAAGGTATCTTTGGAAGGCTTGAACTTATTTGATGTGTGTACCTTTGTTTTTCTTCTTCTAGTTCTATAGAAATGAAAATGCATTTGTTAGGAACTGAACCACGACTAAAGGATTTGTCATACATCGATAGTAGGTGGAGTAACAAAGACTGAATTTTCCTTCGAATAAGGGATATTGGAAAGAATATGCTGAAGCCAAACTTCCTAGCTATCAAGTTTGGCTAATAAACAGCCACCCTAACTCCTGATCGAGAAGGGCAGAGTTTGGTTGATAATTCGAACGGTTGGAAAAATTCAATCGAAATGGTGTTAATTTCTCTTTGCTCTTCAGACGAAGTGGTTCTTAATGGCTTTCTGAACTAGGTTGGTTCACGGTTTCGACTAAAGAAGGGTGTCTTAGTTGAATGGGACATTTTGTCGTTGTAGAACATGAATAAGTAGGTTTCGAAGGCTTTCTTCAATGCAAAATTTCCATCATCTGGTGTGATCTTGGTAAGCATTAGGCCTTTGTTTCTCTCATTTTGGTCAGGTGAAGCGTTAGCCTTGAGGGATGGTTCAAAGGTTCCATTTAGCCACAATTGGAATAGACGCATGGGGCATGAGATCAAGAAATTCCCCCCATAATCTACTCGTGCCACGAGGTCACGAGAAGAAATTTCAAAAGAATCATACAGGCTGCACAAGATTAGCATACTGAGGTAAATATTTCTCCTCTCATGAAGCTAAGTAACCAGAAGGATACTTTTTTTGGATACTTGGAGGGAGTTGGAGCAAAAAACGAAGTAAAACAACAAGTAGATAAGGAAATGTATGTGTGTCCGGGCGCTCACGTCAGTCGAAGCATGATGATATTTGTTAAAAGTGTTATAACTTGGGTGAGCAAAGGTGAAACTGGGTTTGGTTTTGTTTAACAGGGATGGGTATAAGGTTTCCTCATATGTTCAAAGATCAAAAACTGCTTTCATATCAAATAACATGGGAGTAATCTCCACATGGTAAGTGAAATGTGTTGGTCAAAGATTCCCAAAAGAAGATAGAAACAACCATCATATGTGAATTGTACCTGGGCCAACACTTGAGAGTTGTATCAAGTTGAAGATGATCTGATATTTCCATAACTTTTCCTTATTTTCATATACCTTATCCAGCCACTTGATGTAGGGAACATTGTTGATCGAATGAGATTACCGAAACACACGGTTCCTCGTGAAGCTGATCAAAAGGATCATCCTTAAACACTAAGGGTTCACATGATGAGAAACTAAGGAAGAAATTTTCCAAGTTCTTGGGTCTCTTTAATAGCCTATGTAGAGGACCCATTGCAACACCCTTTCTACCCCATCATATATTAAGCAATTTAAATCACATATATCAGAGTACAACTCACTAAAAGGGCATCACATTACTTCTTAAATAAAAAATCATAACATCACATTGAGTTATGTCCCGTAACACGGGTTCATAAAAACATAATAACTCATTGTACTTCTTTTGAAACCTTACGCAACGGAAAATCAATAAGTCTTATATTCCTCTTTTATAAAACCAAAACTCATAATTCATCTCAATTATGATCTTAACAGAATACTTAAACAAAACTTAGCATCTTAATCTAGTTAAATATAAACATTCAAGCGAAACCCATTCTGATGTTACTGGACACAGAGCAGGACTCCACTTCTAACTAACTCGACGACTCACTATCTCCGAGTTAAGCACGCACCAAGCTAACCTTGATTATCTGCAGAATGGCATAATAGACCATCACCAGAAGGCAGGCAGGGTGAGTAAATTCACATTCCATAAAATAATATAGAAATAAGAATTAAAACAGTCAATAACAACAACAATTCATTTATAACTCATTTATACCTATCTTCATCATCATCACATCATAAGAACATTCACCATTACTCATTTAATACACATCATCAATTACATATCATAATTACACAAAATCAATGCACTCATGTTATGTCATTTAGAATGAAATGCAACCTCTTACTAATGCATGTGGTACCAAACATCCTCATCTGATGGACATTGGGCCATCAACCCTCCCCTAAGGGAGCACATCATAAACATCATATCACTTCAATCCACATAATGGAATTGAAGCTACCAATGGACCGAAGTCCCCTCATAAATTCAATGCCATGAATGCAAGACGCAATATACATACATCATCCTCAAAACATCATAACATTACATTCACATTCATTATTAAACAATCATTCCTCATACTCATTCATAACATCATATACATACTCATGGGACATCATATAAAACACGCATCCTACATCATATCTCTACATCATGAAATCATACATCGTAACTCGAAGAAAGTCAAACAATTCATCATTCATCACTTAATTACTAACTATACTCAATTAGCCTCTAAAACACATCATGTGCCAACACTACAACGTCATAGCAACCTAGAGAATATTACCTTAAAAACATTTTTCAAAATTAAAACATTTTTCAAAGTTTTTCAGGGCTCGCTAAGCGAGACATCACGCTCGCTAAGCGCCTAACTCACTGACTCTTCTCGCTAAGCAAGTTGTAGCTCGCTAAGTGAGCTTTGTGATTTGTGGTTTCAGCCTTCTCCTTTTGCGATTAAACCCCTCCAAAACCCACAATTCAATAGCATCACATTAGAAAACCTCATTAACATCAACATTCATCATAATAACATCATCTACATCATGTACATCATTGTATTCATCAAAATCATCATGAATTCATCATTAACAACACAAAATCATCAATCAAAATCCTATTCCCTAAACTAGACCACAAAACCTCCAATTCCATTCCCAAATTATAATATCGAAAGGAAAATACTCCCAATACCTTAATTTCCGTAAGCTTTCGATAAACTCTTCGTAATTCATTCCAACCTTCAAGCCTTAGCTTCTCCTCTTCTCCATAGCTCTTTTCCCAAAAGTGTGATCGTTCCAAATGATCGTACTTTCCAACTTTCTCCTCTTTTGTCACTCTTGCCCCTAGAACCTCTTTTAGTATTTTCCAATAAAACCCTCACTTATCCTCAACCAAAAGACCACAATGCCCTTATCCTCTAATTCCTTTTATTTTATTTTATTAATCTCAAATAATAAACTAAACCCCGTATACTTAATTATTCTAATTATTATTAAAATATTAAGTTACCCTCAAACTTCACAAAACATCAAATAACCTCATAAACATCAAAATTCACAAGAAAACACATCAATATAATTACAATCGACTTTGGGATGTTACAACTCTCCCCCACTTAAGAATTTTCGTCCTCGAAAATCTACCTGAAGCATACAACATCGGATACGACTCTTTCATCTATTCCTCTCACTCCCAAGTCCAACTATCACCAGCTGGTCCACCCTACAATACCTTCACTAAGGCAATCTCTTTACCTCTTAACCGCTTCATTTCTCTGCCATCTATTTGCACTGGTGAAACCTCTACAGTCAAATTATCCCTTACTCGGACATCATCCATCTGAATCACATGCGATAGATCTGCAATATACTTCCTCAACTGGGACACATGAAACACATCATGCAAATTCGCAAGTGACAGTGGTAATGCAATCTGATATGCCACCTCTCCGACCCTCTACAAAATCTGATACGGTCCAATGAAATGCGGAGTGAGCTTTCTGGACTTCGGAGCTCGCCCGACACCAGTCACTGGAGTAACCCTTAAGAACACATGATCTCCTTCTTGAAATTCAAGTTCTTTCCTCCTCTTATCATGATAACTCTTTTAACGACTTTGAGAAATCTTCATCCTCTCTCGAATCATCTTAATCGTTTTCGATGTCTCTTGCACAATCTCAGGTCCGAGCATAACACTCTCGCCGGATTTATACCAACACAATGGAGTCTTACACCTCCTTCCATACAATGCTTCATATGGAGCCATACCAATGCTCGCATGAAAACTATTGTTATAAGTAAACTCAATCAACGGAAAATGATTATCCCATGCACCTCCATGATCCAACACACAAGCTCTCAATAAATCTTCTAAAGATTGGATAGTTCGTTTTGTCTGGACATCCACATGTGGATGATAATCGGAAATCATCCTCAACTTGGTTCCCAAAGCATCTTGCAAACTCTTCCAAAATCTCGATGTAAATTGTGGATCTCTATCTGACATGATACTCGACGGTATCCCATGCAACTTCACAATTTCATCAATATACATCTCTACTAGCTTCGACATGGAATAATTAATCTTCATCAGCAAGAAATGAACTTACTTAGTTAATCGGTCAACGATCACCCAAATGGAATCATTCCCTTTCATCCTCTTCGGCAAATCTGTCACAAAATCCATAGAAAGGCTATCCTATTTCCATTCTGGAATACTTAACGGTTGCATTATACCTAAAGGCTTTTGATGTTCAACCTTTGATTTCTGACAAATCAAACACACATACACAAACTCCGCAATATCTTCATACCCGGCTGTAACACGGTGGGAGAACTGACTTTAGTTATGTTGCGGATAGCAAGAGTCGCCACCGACTTTTATTTTATCCAAAGGAAAGGCATAAAAGAACAGGAAAGACCTTATAAAAGATTTTTGGGTCCGGGGGGTAGGTTATGTAAAGGGAAGGTGTTAGCACCCTTTACATCCATGGTTATCCATGGGCTCTTAGTTACTTAGCTCACTTTAAAATGTTTTTGAAAATGTGAAGTGTGTGAATAGAAATTTTCATAAGAGTTTGATAATGATCCATGTACGGATGCGTAAAAAACTTGTGTTTGAAAATTGTTTGAGATTGTGAAATGTTTGAAAAGTTTCTGAATAGTGAGCAAGTAACTATGAGGAACCTACCCTAAGTTTTAAGTCTTTCTGTTCTTAAATCCTTTAAATGGTAAGACTATCCCTATTATTAAAGAATAGGTAGTCACTACCTTGGATGTATGGGACAAGTAAAGGGACATCTGTTTAATGTAGGCAACTGTAAGGTGTATTAAGCAATTTTGGAGGGACTGTCATCATTATTCGAAAGGGACAAGATCATTATGAAGGCAACCATTAAGGGACTTGATCTTTTATTGTTTAAGGGTCTAGATGACTTTACTTTGAGGGACTTTGCTTTATACACCCTACTTGACCTGTTTGATTAAGCAACAATGAGAGGTAACCCTAGAAAGTGAGATGGCGATCAAAGATCGACTTACGTATGTGAGTGTATCAATTTAAATATTTATCTTGATATTAAGTGACCTAATTTCAATTTTTAAATACAAACATGTTTTTACACTCCCTATTTTACTAACCACGACATAAAAATAAATAATATAAATATTACAAAAAATTACATCCAGGAACAATTACAAAAATAATAAAAGCAATTTAAAATAATAGTAAAATAAATAAATAAGCAATAAACAAAATAATTAATTGGGTTAGTAGAAAATAATAATAATAATCACAATTTAAAAATAAATGGGGTTAGTTACAAAATAATTATAAGAAATAAAAGGTTAGTACAAAAATATGTAGAATTAAAATAACATTTTTAAATTAAATAAACAATTTCTAAGAATTCTTAAGAAATAAATAATAAAAGAATTATGATAATGAACAATATAATAAGTATTTACAAAACATGATTAATTAAGTATTAGAACAAAAATTGATTAAATTTAATGTTAAAGTTAATAAAAATTAGGGTAAATAAAAAATTAGGGTTTAATTTATATACAAAAATATTAGGGTTTAATTTACAATAATAATTTATTAACTAAATAAACATACATATACATATTAAATAACAATAAAAAAAAATATAAAGAAATAAATATATTAATTTTGGTTTTGAGAAAATAATATAAGTTTTTTTTTAAAAAAATGATTTATATACATTGTTTAGAAATTTATTGAGATTTATTTAGGAAAATAATATAAGAAATAATAAAAGAAACAAAATTAAAAGAAAACAAAACCAAAAAAAACAGGACCTGGGATTTGAACCCAGGTCCTTTACCTGGATAACTAGAGGCATAACCACTGGGCTGCGCTGCACTTGGTGCAAGAAGAGTGAGTCCAATTTGGTTTTGTTCTTTAAACCTGAAAAATCAAAAAAATAGAAAGAACACAAAAGGCCTGGGGGATTCGAACCCAGGACCTTCATAGTATCACACAAACACATTACCATCCCAGCTAGGTGAGCGCATCTGTCAACATAATCACCACAATTCATAATATATTAAAATTGTTAATTATGTGAAAAAAACAAGAAAAAGACGGTGAAGCCAGGACTCGAACGCAGGTCCTCAAACAATACATGCGCACATCCTTCCACTGGGACAAGCATCAGGCTTGTGAAATAAACAGAAATTAATTCATAAAATATTAAAACAAGAATTTAAATTCTGGAAAACGCGCGCAGCTGGTCATCTTCTTCCTTGGATTACCTGCGAATTTTGATACAGTTTTTCCTGCGAATTTTCCTGGGTGTTCTTCCATGTTTATGCCCTGCGAAAATCAAACACCAACTAAACAGCAAAATTTCATGAAATTGAAGACATCATTGAGTTCCTTATGGTTCACACAATCAATCCACGTTGTTAGAATTTATTTATATTGCCTAAATCGTAAAACCCTAATTCGGCCATTCAAACCCTAACAATGGTGAAATACGATTGGGGGTACCAAGCTTCAAAGTTATTGTCCAGAAACGTTCCTATCATCATCACAAACATCAAACAATCATCAAATTTCATTTAAATCAAGTACATATATGGAATCGAAAAAGTCATATTCAAGAACAAAGTTTGATTCGGTTTATGCAATTCATGAGGCTTTTGATGCAAATAATGATTGGTAATGATTCAGTGATGTCCAATGATCATGTTTGTGTCCTCAAAATACCTTCAAATGCTTTGGAAGGTTGAAACCGAATTTGAGTTTTGGAGAGGTTTTTGTGAGATGCAAACTTACACTTTTTGAGCTGGAAAATCGTGGCTTGTGTTAGGGTTGCATTATGTACTTATAGAACAATGTATTAGGTCAGAAAAATTGGACATTTGTGTGGAAGATTTGATCTAAAAAGATTCACAATGATAAGCCTTTAAAAGTCAAATATTTTTGTATAAACACTTGCTATTTTAAGACAATCATCATAACTTCCATATCAATTTGATCCAAGACATAATTATGATTTTCTAGAAGCTTAATCATATTTAAATCTTTGATTTTTATATTTTATTTTAATTTAAAATGATTTTAAATGAATTAAATCAAAATAAATAAAAATAAAATAATAAAAAAATCTGATTTTTGATGACTTGGGTCGTGCATGAAGTTATAGTATGGATTGGGTCATCATTTGGCAAGCCCACTTGGAAAAAATTGGTTTTAGACCTCCATTTTCTTCATAAACCAACCAAAAATTTCCCAACTTTGCAAGGGCACATATCTTTCAATTTTAATGCTATGAGGGTGTTCTTGGACATTTTGGAAAGCTTGAAGAGTCCTCTAACCAACCCCACTGGTTTCATGTCCATATCATTTACCATTCTCAAGTTATGCCCTTTTGAAGTTGTTGACTTTTTGTTGACTTTCAAAAGGACCTATAATGTCTTAGCTCATACCTTCCAAATGAAGCATTTTTGGGATTGGCTTGTGAGACACAAAGTTGTAGAGAATTCAATTTCCTTCAAAATGAGCTTTGGATGGAGACTTGGTGATGAAGCATGTGAAAGTTATGGCTGGTCAAAGTTCAGTTGACTTTTACTAAGGAAACCCTAATTTAGAAACTCCTGATTCTTGATGATCTGAAATCTCCTTGATGAATCATGATCAACCCTTGATCAAATGATGAATTTTACTTCATATACTTGATGTTGGCAAAAAATCATGAAGTTTGACTTTGGTTTGACCACAGTTGACCTCAGTTTGACTTTTTAACTGCTTTGACTGATTTTGACTTATCTGATCATCTGACTGAGCAAACTTTTGAGAAAAGTCTTGAAACTTGTCATGGGGATTCTTAGACACATATAAGATGTTATGAAGCTACCAATGGACCGAATACTTAAACAAAACTTAGCATCTTAATCCAATTAAATATAAACATTCAAGCGAAACCCATCCCGATGTTACTGGACATAGAGCAGGACTCCACTTCTAACTAACTCGACGACTAACTCTCTCCGAGTTAAGCACGCACTAAGCTAACCTTGATTATCTGCAGGATGGCATAATAGACCATCACCAGAAGGCAGGCAGGGTGAGTAAATTCACATTCCATAAAATAATATAGAAATAAGAATTAAAACAATCAACAACAACAACAACAACAATTCATTTATAACTCATTTATACCTATCTTCGTCATCATCCCATCATAAGAACATTCACCATTACTCATTTAATACACATTATCAAATACATCTCATCATTACACAAAATAAATGCACTCATGATATGTCATTTAGAATGAAATGCAACCTTTTACTAATGCATGTGGTACCGAAACATCCTCATGTGATGGACATTGGTCCTTCAATCCTCCCCTAAGGGATCACATCATAAACATCATATCACTTCAATCCACAGAATGGGATTGAAGCTACCAATGGACCGAAGTCACCTCATAAATTCAATGCCATGAATTCAAGACGCAATATACATACATCATCCTCAAAACATCATAACATTGCATCCGCATTCATTATTAAACAATCATTCCTCATACTCATTCATAACATCATGTACATACTCATGGGACATCATATAATTTACTAATCCTACATCATATCTCTACATCATGAAATCATACATCGTAACTCGAATAAAGTCAAATAATTCATCGTTCATCACTTAATTATTAACTCTACTCAATTAGCCTCTAAAACACATCATGTGCCAACACTACAACGTCATAGAAACCTAGAGCATACTACCTTAAAAACATTTTTCAAAATTAAAACATTTTTCAAAGTTTTTCAGGGCTCACTAAGCGAGACATCATGCTCGCTAAGCGCCCTACTCACTGACTCTTCTCGCTAAGTGAGCTTCGCAGTTCTGTAGAATTTTTCTGCGATTTCAGCCTTCTCCTTCTTCGATTAAACCCCTCCAAAACCCACAATTCAACATAATCACATCATAAAACCTCATTAACATCAACATTCATCATAATAACATTATCTACATCATTTACATCGTTGTATTCATCAAAATCATCATGAATTCATCATTAACAACACATAATCATCAATTAAAACCTTATTCCCTAGACTACACCATAAAACCCCCAATTCCATTCCCACGTTATAATATCGAAAGGAAAATACTCCCCATACCTTAATTTCTGTAAGCTTTCGATAAACTTTTCGTAATTCTTTCCAACCTTCAAGCCCTAGCTTCTCCTCTTATCTAGAGTTATTTTCCCAAAAGTGTGATCGTTCCAAATAATCGTACTCTCCAACTTTCTCCTCTTTTGTCACTCTTGCCCCTAGGACCTCTTTTATTTTTTCCCCGTAAAATCCTAACTTATCCTCAACCAAAAGACCACACTGCCCTTATCCTCTAATTCCTTTTATTTTATTTAATTAATCTCAAATAATAAACTAAACCCCATATACTTAATTATTCTAATTATTATTAAAATATTAAGCTACCCTCAAACTTCACAAAACATAAAATAACCTCATAGACATCAAAATTCACAAGAAAACACATCAATATAATTAAAATCGACTTTGGGATGTTACACCCATGGAAGCATGAGTGGTACATGCAAGGGATTAAGGGATTAATATCTGAGAATACCATATTGGAGTCTTTTCCTCTTGCATGGGAGGCTCTGGACATATGTGCGGTCATCCTTGAGAATAGGGCCTAATATTTTAAAAGCATGAAGACTCATGGTACACACTTAGGAAGATAGCCGAAATTCATTGTTGATTCTTGAGAGGTTTTTGAGGAAAAGGGAGTTTGGCTTGAGAAAAATGAAAGTCGAAATTTCATAGAGATCAAATAAATTTTTTAGGTTTAGAGGAAGAAGAGTGTGAAAAGGAAAATAAATACTATATATATATATATATATATATATATATATATATATATATATATATATATATATATATATATATATATATATATATATATATATATATATATATATATATATACACAAAGAGGAAAACACTTTTCGGTTTTCCTCTGAAAATTTGGACAAGTGGCGTTTCGAAATGGACATGTGGCATTTAATATTTAGAAAATATTATATTAAATGATTTCTTTTAATATAATTTAATTTTGTGGCATATAATTGTCCTAGTAAATCGGGGTGATGATGACAATTTGCACACATGTTGGTGACGTGACAATTTGGTGAAAAGTAGTCATGATGAATATGATGTGTGTAGGCTATCTTGAACAATGTCGAGTAGTTACTAAAAACTCCACCTTTCTTCCATCTGATACATATGATGGAAAGTTCCGTTTTTAGGGAGCATCTGTTAGCCTGCAAATTCTAGCTGGACAAATTCAACAAAGAATGGTAATAACAACGTTTGAAAATGATAAGTGTCAAAAGCCTCAAGCATAGCTTTGACATGTCAATCATGTCGAATAAATTTGGTTAGACCACTTTGTATATGATTTATGGCAGAGCCTACGTGTCATGGTTTTGAAGAGTCTCAATATTATGATACTTCTCTTCAAAAGATGTCCAGAATCTCAAAAAGGGTTACATAAAGAAACTCTTCAACAAGTGTCGAGTGCAATACTTCTAGCTGATGTTGGAGATTTAGGATATTCTTAAGTCCACAGACTAGGTGTTGTGAAGATGTCTCAACAACATTATAGGATTCGACCAAAGACTCTCAACAGAGACAGTTAAGAGGTTCAAGAGCAGTTTTCATTGCATTTATTAGCATATTGTGTGGTTTTCAGTGGTTTTAATATGGAAGAACGTGTGGAAGAAAATTAGTGCAATGAGGCACACGTAATTGGTTATGTGTCAAATCATGTGGAAATAGTCATTTTCGACGGTTACTATTAAATTAGTATCTATAGTAGACCTCATTGTTAAGATCAAGGTCGCAAATTTCATATATTCTTAAAAGAACTAAAGTATTCAAGTCAGATAGAAAAAATATGTGAGATAGTGTATGATTCAACGCCCAATCTTTAAATTCTTCAATCATTTTTAACTAAGCATTGTTAATTTAATGACTTTTGTCACGCTTTTTGTTTATTATCTTTATCTAATGCTTATTTTTGTTAAAATTTACATTCAATTATCAACATTCAATTATTTAAAATTCAATCACACATGCATTTCTTTTCAATTTCATGCACAAATTGTCTTTGAGAAGTTATCCTACAATCAGTCAGGAAGTATGATACGCACCTAAAGCCTTCCAAGTGTTCTTTCGGGCTCCAAGCATGGAAAATTTGGGCTTCATGCTGACACGAAAATGAATTGAATCTAAATCAAATAAGCTCCAAGATATCATCAAAATGAGGAGCCCCGCTAGTGTAAAGGAAGTACAAGAACTCACAAGTCGCCTCGCCGCCCTTTATCGTTTCCTTTCTTGCGCTGGCGACAAAGTCTTTCACCAAGGTTAAGAATTTCCTCACATCGTCCCCTGTCCTTACTCACCTGAGGGAGGGGTCACCATTACTCCTATACTTTCTTTCATAGATCAGTCGATGAGCTCAGTTCTTGTCTAGGAAATCAACAGGGCAGAGAAACTTGTGTATCTTGCAAATAAGGTATTCAGAGGCACCAAAGCACACTATCTAAAGATTGAGAAACATGTACTAGCCATTGTAGTTGTGGTAAGGAAATTGAGACCATACTTTTAGGGTCATAAGATCCTGGTAAAAACAAACTATCATGTTCGATAAATCTTGAAGAAGCCTGATTTAGAAGGGATGATGGTATAATGGGCGGTGAAAATCTCAGAATACGACATCCAATATATTCTTAGGGGGATTATCAAGTCACAAGCTTTTGTATATTTTTTGGTAGAATTCAGCTCGCCCATAGAGAAGAGGAGACCCTCAAAGCGGGCGTTATCCACATATGGCACCTCCAACATAAAAGGTAGATGCACCAGGATAGTCCTATAAGGAATCGACGACATACTCATCAAGTAAGTCATAAAGTTTTAGTTCACCGCCAATAACAACCAAGTGGAGTACGATGCTCTCACCATCTGAATGATCCTTGCCTTAGAGATGGGATCCTCCAGATTGAAGGCCAAAGTTGACTCCCGATTGGTCTCTCACCAAGTCTCTGGGAAGTACCAAGCCTAGGAACATCGACTGATAAGATATATGCATATGGTACGTAACTTAAACTTTAGCTTTTCCTTCTTTGAAATGGATCATGTCCATCGCAAATAAAACTTCAAAGCAGACCTTTTGTCCAAGACAGCCACATCGAAGCCGGATGGGTTTAACATAATAGTTATCCATGAGACCCTCGCCTTCCCCAGCACTAAGGTAGATGAGGTTTCCTCTCTAGAAGTTATCTTAGAATCTAGTTGGATGTCATCCATACTAATTTATCTACATTATGGCGAACTTCCACTAGACGAGGTAAAAGCAAGAAGGATCCAAAAACAAACAACTAAGTACACCCTGCTCTCTGGGAAACTATACAAAATGGGGAGGGATTCTCCCATGCTACAATGTTTTCCTTGGTCCTTGCAAAGGTACAAAAGGGCGTATGCAGTAGTCAGATTGGCGGGAAAACCCTCACACACAAACTGCTAAGAGCGACGTACTATTGGCCTACTATTTACCTTCTTTTTTTGTAAATCAAATCACAAGTTTTCGATCACTTGCAGGATTAGTTTTTGGTAAATCATATCACAAGTTTTCGATCACTTGCAGGATTAAACTTGAAAAATCCTATGACACATTGTGCAAATAAATATAACAAAAAAATGTTTATGCTTGGACCTTTGATGTTTTAATTGTGAAAATATGGACATAAACTCTAACTTGAATGATGCATAATGGCTTTAGAAATCAGGAATAAACAAAGAACATAGTAAAAATCATTTAAGTAAATGCTTCAAATTTAAAGGATTGAAATAAAAGACCTGGATTCATACATCTTCTCTCAATCTCTTTTCTCTCTGTGACTTGGATACTTAAGTTCTATAGAGAATACTTAATGAATTTTGCGACCCTTGTTTACATGACTGAACTCGTCTTATATACTATTATAATTTTAACCATTAACGGTTATCTTCGTAGAAATCGACACGTACTCCCTTACACGAGCTTCAACCTTCTAGTTTGCTTCCACATGTCTTCGACATTTGAACTATTTTGAACACCTTATTTAAATATCTAACTACTTATGTCAAAAGTTCCTTCTGTCAAACCTTGGAGCATAGCTTAGAAATGATTTAGCTACTTGTACTTCACCTGAGAATTTATCTAACTTTCACTTCTATCAAATATACCAAATCACCATAACCCCATTCGAGATTCTAAACATTTTTTAAGGAGATAGTGGTCTTAATCTTGTGGATATATTCATGAGATTCTTCCAAACCATACTTGTTAGGTTTCTTGATTATCTAAACCTTGAACTCTAAAATAGACCAAGTCTGAAAACATCTTCTAAGCGAGCCAATTCACCCTTTTAGTCGAAGTGATCAAATGTCGAAACCATAGCTAGGTTATTTTATAGTTAGCAATCTCATACATTTGTATCACACATTTATGTCGAAATACTAAGCCAAAATTATTAGGCTAACACATACCATTAAAAGATAACATCACATTTTTCAAAAGATGTGATCAATATCAAAGACATGTTGACCTTTATCATGCCCTAGTAGGACTTCTCTAGTCGATGACTTCGCCCTGGCCTTTTTGTGGAGATTGACACGTCCTCGTGGCAATGATCTTGATTCAATGAAGAGGCAAACAAGATAGGATTGAAGTGTGTGTCCAAGAGTTTGCTTCCAAACACGGGGCCGTTATAATAAATGACTTCAGAGACAAGTCGAGGAAAATACAAGAAGGAGACCTGGTCTTAAAAGAAATGGTTTTATCCTTATAGCTGGGAAAACTACAACCTAATTGAAAGGGGCCATTCTGCATATTTCAGAAACTTCATCACGGAGCATTCAAGTTACAGAAACTATAAGGACTGTTATTACCTAGAACCTGGAATGTCATCCATATTAGATATTATTATAATTAAACTATTTGTAATGATATAATAAACATCATGTTTATGTATCTATGAACAATTCTTGAGAGATGTATTTCATACATGCATGTTTTCTTTAGATTGTTTGTGTGTTTTTGAACTTCATGACGAGGATTTTTGTCGTCCATTGAGACAATACTTTATATGCTTGATTTCATAAAAAAAATATCCTTGTCGTCATTGAGGCAATACTTCAGGGTGAAGGTCTTTGTCGCCACTCGAAGCAACATTTCATATGTTGGACTTCATGGTGAAGATTCTTATCGTTCCTTGAGAGAACATTTCTTGTGCTGGATTTCATGACGAACGTCTTTTAAACTCCGGTTGAATTCCGATTTAACCTTTAAACTTTGAATCCCTAAGGGTATGTTTGGATGGAGCATTTTAATGAGTGGAAGTATTTTTTTGAGGGAATTTGAAATGATTTGATCAAAATTCATTATTTAGATAAAAATATGGAGAATTGTTAAAATGATGTAAATTTATGGAGTATTTTATTCATGTTAAATTTAAGAAATTTAAAATGACACCAAAAAGTAAAGAATTTCAAATTAATTCATCACTCTATATAATATGAATCTTAAATATTTATCGTTAAATTTTGCAAAATAATCCTCATATTTAATAAAAAAATCAAATTCAACCCCAAAAATATTCGAAAAATTACATATACCCCCCCCCCCCCCCCCCAAGTTTTTTTTCACATAACCACAACTACCTCATTTTGAAGATATTAATTGGTCTCTACTTCGTTCTTTATTTTCACCCATAGTAAAAAAAATATTTATTACAAAACATAGAGAATACATTTTGTTCTATTTTCTATTACTCGTTATCATTGGAGTTGGGTTCAAAAACTATAAGGTAGGGGTTTGTTTCTAATTATGATAATAAAGTATTAATTTTTGGGGTTTTAGTGTGTTTGCTATTATAGTTATGTTGCATGTTTATGTCGAAGAGTATGTCATTTATATTAAGACTTGTTAAAATTTTATTATGCATTGTTAAAATTTGTCGACCTCTTTGGTAATGATTAACAATTTTGTAAATTATGTAGTAAATCAAATGTAAAAAAAAAAAAAAAAAAAAAAAAATTGTATGCCTCGTTAGTAAGAAAATTGAACCTTTTACCCCTACACTTGTCCCCCTACCCTTACATAATTTCCAATATTTTAATTTTGTTCGTTCAATATTTATTTAATTATTTTTAATTTTTACTGCGAAGTCAGATTAAAAAAATATTATTTTTTTACATTGGACGAGAAGAACCGGAAGTACCATGGGTAGGTTTTCCGGTGTAGAAATTTTCAAACCGGAAGTAGACAGGATAGGTTATTCGGTTCACAAAAATCCTTCATCGAAAGTAACACGCTTGTGTTATCCGGTTTAGGATTTTCTTAACCGGAAGTAGCTATCTTGGGTTTTCTGATTCGTTTTTTTTATTTTAATTTTGACAATTTTTGACAATACGTGCATGCTGAATCACCTGCCTAACGCTCTAGTGGTGTAACTGACCCAATCAATGACTACGTCCAGTGAATCAATGTCAAAGAATGTGATGGTACGTACTGCTGGTATCCAAATTGTCGTAAGCATCTGTCAGGTAAATAAAGGACAGATGTATCGTACCACTGCAGACCACCCTTGTACAAAGTGTGTTATTAAAGGGTTTGTGCTGCCTATGATCCTCGAATGGGTGTCATATCACATCACTGGGTGTTAATCCATCTAACTGAGATCTGATCTCGTCAACTTTCGTCGTCGAATGCTTGTAGCACCACTTCATCACCCTCGGAAGTCGACTACTAACACCAGAAATCTTCGAGAATCTTCTCTTCCCAATAGTTGGCCAAAAATTGTCAAAATTAAAAACAAAATACGAACCAAAAAACCCAAGATAGCTACTTCCGGTTAAGAAAATCTTAAATCGGATAACACAAGTGTGTTACTTCCGGTGAAGAATTTTTGTGAACCGGATAACCTATACTCATTGTACTTCTAGTTCTTCTCATGCAACGTAAAAATATATATATATTTTTTTTAATCTGACTTTGCGGTAAAAGTTAAAAATAATTAAATAAATATTGAAAGGACAAAATTGGAGTATTGGAAATTATGTAGGGGTAGGGGCACAAGTGTAGGGGTACAAGGTTCAATTTTCCGTTAGTAAAAGGGACGGACTTACTTTTGAGCTTGGACGCCTAAATTGATCCGCTCCACTTTTGGACAGGCTTAAACCCTGTTTACGGATTTTTTAAAATTCAGGGGCAACATCGAAAATTTCAGCATACTATTGAATATTTCAATTTTACAAGTTATACCGGATATTACGAAATTACCGGTATATATTACCGGAAATTACATAATTACTGGTATTTATTATCGAAAATTCCAAAATTTTCGATGAAATGCACTGGTAATTCCCTAATATTCGGTATTATTAAGAGAAAAAAAATTGTACCGGGTTTTTGAAATTACCGGTAGTTGAAAAAAACTTATTTTGTACTGATAATTTGAAAAACCCAGTCGTTATAAATTTTTGTATACTACCGATAAATTTTTGTATGCTACCAAACATTTTTTTTCAAATATGTTTAACCACAAAACCTAACCCCTATTTATACAAACGTGCATCAATATTAGACCACACAAATTATCGGTGCAATCACACCCATACAAAACTGTCGATAAAATTCTAAACATATAACTACCAAATATTTCAAGGGATTTGAAATTCCCAATATAAACTTGAACATTTCAAATATCAGTTTTTGATTTTAAATATCGAAAATTTAAAATTACCGATATTCCGATAATTTCAAATACACTATCGAGAATTTCATAAAATACCGGAAATTATTTTATGCTTACCGGAAATTGTCTAGAAACTTAATGTAATAATTGTAAGAAATTTAATTTAATAATTGTAAGGGTCATTTCTACTATTTTAAAAAAGGTGTCTCCTAATTTCAACACAAAAATTGATATAAAGCACAACTTAGCTTAGCATTTGCAAACTCGTATGACCGTGAATAAACAGAGGAAACTCGCGAATAGTAACATTACAAATCATCTAGAGCTGTATAGCTTTATCTAAAAACAAATCTCAATACACAATCTGGTGATGGATTTCAAACCTACTCATTGAAAGTAGCACTTAAAAGCACGGGGTCTATATAAGGATGTCGATTTACAAAATAAAAAATATATATATTTTATTCTATTTTATCAAAATATGATCAAATGTCTATACATAATCTTGTCAACCTTTAGCATATTATTATCTAATAAATTAAGAAGCCAAAATTGAACTGACAAGAAGCTACAAGAATATACAACCTGGATGTGACTTGAGCGAGCAAAGAGACGACCACAAGCTCTTTGATCATTGATACTGACCTTGTTAAGGTATAAAACATTAGATGTGTGGTTTATGTGGAATGGGAAATGTCAACTGAAAGGCTCTTTATCACCAATGACTAGAGTCTTACTAGGGTCGCGACGAATATATACATTTTATAGCAACAGACATCAGTCATGTATTTCTGTTTCCATTCCAGGTGCCCCTCAGCTCAAGATGTACATATTGCAGTTTTCAACAGCGGCTCTTAATGGAGAGAAATCATCTCACACATTGGTGTGTCCTTTAGAGCATGTAAGAACTAGATCAAATGTGTATCATGATCGAGAAGTATGAAATCCTTTGATAACTATGAACATTTCTTTCTATTCGTGAAAATCTTCATATGGTGAGGATCCACTTGAAGAATCACTGTCAAATGTGGTTGTCTCTCTTGGAGATGATGGTAACGATTCTCTTTGTTGGGAAGACGAACCTGCAAGAAATTGAAACTTCATCCTCAAGTAATCAAGAGAACATGACAGAATTTGACCAGAATGAATAAATCAGACAAGGAAGTCAAATATCAAAACAAATTGTTGGCTAACTTTGCAAGAAATGTCACTGAACTCTATAATTTGATTGGCCAACTTTGCAATCCCGGGGCACATACAATCATTGAAAAAGCTAATGTGAGTTTGTAATACCCATAAAGGTTAGATTTATAAAAGTCAGTAATAATGTTAGGGTATTCAAATAACTAAGTAAAAACAAAATACAACAGAGGAAAAAAATAAAATAAAGGTAGAAGTCCAACATGAATACAGCATCACAAACATAATATCAAGTAATGCAGAAACCAGTGAACAACGAACTCATGGTTTTACTTTGGATAACCAGAAATTTCATGTATGTGTTCTTTGTAATTTAATCAACAACAATCCAACTAGTGGAAAAAAACTGGGTTGTTGTATTTCTTTTCTCAAAAGTCCGTAGTAGAGTCGCTTGCTGTCCTAATCATCAGACCGTGACAAATACTCTTTGGATGTTTGAAACTCAATCCAATGTTGCGCCTTCCTTACAAGGATTAATACAATTGACATGTAATAGATGAGTGCTAAAAACACTCTCTAACCCTCGCCTTTTTATTGAGTAAAACACATGTGGGTCCTACCACTCTATGTGGAACCCATTTTGAAAGTGAGACTCATGTGTTTCACAGTGAGTGATTGAGAGTGTTCCTAGCACTTGTGTTGTAGACCAAAGACGCCTCTTTCCTTACATGAGTGTAATAGTTTGGAAACACTAGCCCGCTTGCGTGCATAATGGGTAAAGTAACTAATTTTAATGGATAATATCTATCAGATCTTATCGGTGAACACTATTCTTTCACCTTGATATAGATTGGATTTAGTTTTGCTGATTTTTGGAGATGGGCCTTGTATTCTGATTGGTGCCAGGCTTCTTAAAACAAAGATCAGTTTAATAAGGTTTAGAGAAAAAGTAAAGAATATCTGAATTTATGGGCTGTCCTAAGTCCTAACAATTGTCTAGTGCAAACTCCATGGGTTTGGTCTGGTTGTAAAAAGACAGACCTTGGGTTGGGTGGTTTCAAGTTTGGTTCCAAGTTCGAGCATTGCTAGTATCATTGGAGGGAGGTAGAAGTAAATCCCTTTGTAGGTGCTCTTTGAACCCTAAGGGTTTCCCTACCTTGGACACAGGTATATCCCCTCACTCTTAATTTTTTACATAAAAAATCATTTGGTGCATTTACTTGAAGAAGATATGTTACTGGTTTATTTACAGAGTTAGAAGACAATTCAGCTTCACTCTAATTGCCATGTGTGTTAAAATTAACTTCTGGCCATACATGTACTCTCCTTTCTTTCCAGTAATATATTGTTCTTTTAGCTAAAATTAACAAAACAAAGTTCCACAAATTGAATGAATAATAAGCAGTCATATATGCAAAAGCAATATCAGAAAAGTAACAATTTAGCAAACCTTTTTGTCCTCTGGAGCGGAACTTCTTAGTGTGCCTCCTAATAAGTTTTTTAGCTTTTGTAATGGTCAGCTGCCTAGCAAAAGGAGAGAATTCCATATCGCTTTCACTCCAATCACCTGGAAAATCATTCTCTGCTTCACCCCTCATAGTTCGGAGCACAAATGCCTTTGCCTTGCGACGCTGAGTACTGAATAGTCCTCTAATAGATGTCACAAATCCATCACCTGCACCATCACCTGGACGCTTGGGCCAAGATGGCGGATATTGATCAGACTTTCCTCCTTGGCCTTCATTGTCACTAAAATTGAGGTCAATTTCAGGAACACCAGCTCCGGTAGGCTGACTCTGACCTTTATCTTTAAATTTCCGACCCTGCGTGATCCAAAGAATAGGTAAAATATGTAAGGGACTTCAGTAGAGAAACAGTTAAAAGTTGCCACCAAATAGATCTAGATATTGAATACGTGATCCAAAGAATAGGTAAAATACGTAAGGGACTTCAGTAGAGAAACAGTTAAAACTTAAAAGTTGCCACCAAATAGACCTAGATATTGAATACATGATCCAAAGGAAAACACTCATAAATTTGCAGCGGTAGGTATAAATAGGGTGTCTGAATTCAAAGGAAAACACCAGTTATATATAACTATAACCAACAAAATGAAAATAGAAGGAAACTGAAGTCACTCATCACCTGCATTCCAGTCACAGACTTCAGGACCCCCCAGATGATGTGCTTCTTAACTCTGGAAAAGAGTTTTCGCCAAGTCCCAGTAAACTCCGGCCGGTGAAATTGATCCATAAGTAACTTGAGATCATTTACAACAATCCTCTGTCCTTCATATGTAACCAATAATTCCACCTGCAAGAAATAATGCACTGTGTTTAGCAGAAATTTAAAATGTAGCATCATAAGTGAAGATAGACAACAGCTTTACCAAAAGCCCGAAACCACCTACCTGGCTAATTTTGATGTTGTGAAACTCCATCATTTTCCGTGGCCTTGATCTCTTCTCTTCATGTGATTTAGCCACCTTTTTTTCTTCATGAGATGAGCGGCCACCTTTAACACCTTTGGAATCTTTTGATTTATTCTTGGCTTCATCTTGTTGCTCGGTAGAACTACATGGGACATCTTTTGAGGAAGAGAAACTTTGCAAAACAAGTTCATTAGCCACAGATTCGGCAACAGTCTCTTCCCAACTTCGGTCAAAAGATGATGTCCTTCTCAACTCAGGGGTTATACTAGTACTAGGGTTTTCTTTGGCACTTTGCACTTTGGTTATCTGCAGGCATGTTACAAAAACTCCTTATGGAAATCTAGCTAACATCTAAAATTAATATAAATTGGGAGAACATAAGAACAAAACTGTATTCTTCTCTACCTCTCCCACCAATGCCGCCTTTCATATTATCTCTATATTATTAGTAATTTAATAACAGAGCCATGTAGTTGACAAATAATCAAATGCTTACTTGAGCTGATACAGCATGGACAGGAAGCTGACTTGTTGCAGGAAATAGCATTGCAGATATGCCAGATTTAGATGAGGCCTCAGTCTCTTTTATTGAGTGACTGCTCGAAGCAGAACCTTCAAGGAGCGATGTTTTCTTTACACGTCTTGCACCAGCAGTGGTAGAAACCTTCCAAACTTCCTGTAAAAATAACCCCAGTATAACTTCTGACCAAATGTATCTGCAATTTTAACCTTGGTTTTAACAGACGAGGTAATAAGGATTTCTAATCCTAAACTAACCTGCCTCCGTTGGGAATCTTGTTCTTCTTCTGGAAAGAAATACTCCCACATCATTCTGTACATCGTCTCCGTTAAATGGATCTTAAGGGGATAAATCTCTACCTATAGTTGAAAGTATTTACACATTAGTCAGAGGCCAAAGTCAAAATGTAGGCCATGTTCTGAATCATGAAAAAACAAGCTTAAAATATAGCATCCGGGAGATATAAGAAAATAACAGATTTTTAGAAAATAACATGGCATAATTGTTAATATGTGAATTATATGATAATACAGATTTTTAGTAGTTATTAATTGTGCAATGGGGAACTTATACAGCTGTACAATTAATGTAGGGAAGATTTATGAGTTTTTCTGGTGTGCATTTAGTTTTTCTTTTTGGTGTAAGGCTAAGAATTGCATCCATGAATTGGATAAGTGAAATTTGAGGAGTGCCAATGTGAATATCAAGCATGTGAGTGGCGGAGAGACTTTGTAGGAGTAAACTTTGAAAAGAGGTGCATGGTTAGGTAGAACTAATCAGGGTGGAAAAGAAAATTTTACACATCAGCATATAGCATCCAGATATTAATGAATGGACTAAAACAGGGCACTCTAAATGGATTTGACTAAGACTCAAATGGAAGAAAAGAAAATTTACAAGGATCAAAGTTTGTTTTCCCATTCAAACTTAGGTGGGTTGTTGCAGGTACCCACGAGGTCGGTCCCCATTGCCATGCCTACCGAGAAGACATGTCTCTTTTATATCTTCTAAACTTCTTAGAATAAGAGGGCATAATTATATATTTTGCAGAAAAATTCACATAATCGAGATATAACATTTCCATTTTTCTAGCTCCTTGATATTCACATTTTATATTTTCATTGCAATTAAATGTATGCTACAAATGTGAAATTCACAAAATAATATTTTTTTTTCCAAGAAAGGTGTAATTTAGGCATATTTATGATATATTGCTGTTGAAAACATTTAAACGGGCCACTCGATGTTAACAGACATCAATTCCACACCTATAGGAATGTAATCTTAAAATTTCAAATCCTTAATTTCGGAAGAGAATCAGTGCAAAACCTTCTTGAAACTAACTAGACAATACTACTTATTTTTGGAGTACGTATACATGAGATATCTTTAACTAAATACCACCCTAAGAATCAAGAAAGGAAAAAACACAAATTAGAAAAGGAACCCAAAATAAATTACCTGGAAAAGTTCAAGAGAAGAATTTCCATCTCTTGGAGCTCCCTGTTGCGCATCAACCCGAAGCATCACTTTTCTGGAAAAATAATCATTAAAAAGAAAGCAGTTAAGCATATGAACTTGCATTAAGGAACACAAATACAGCAGGGCCAAACATGCAGCTGCTCACCCCTTACAAAATGCATAGAAATTTTTCAAAATAAAAATGTGGATATGAATGAAGAGGAGTCTTGGTGCAATAGGGTGCAATACTAGGTTGTTGATTGTGGATAGCGATGCATAACGCCAAACCCCCAAAACGTTGTAGCGGCATAGAGGATAGGGTAATGACCGCTATGGTGAGGACTTAAAAAAAATGTACATAGTAAACTAGAGGAAGAGGGAAAGCCTAGAAGGACTATAAGAGAAGTTCTTAAAGAAAGATCCCGAGATTACCGATTGGGATAGAAGCATGGTACTGGATAGAACATTATGGCGAAATGAGTTTCCATCAAAATCAAATTAAAAAAGTAGTCAGAATGCCTTCATGGCCAGAATGGCTGGGGGTTCTGGCGGCAGTAAACTTCTGGATTTTGGCAAGTTTTTTCAAGTGACTACAATGGTGTGGACTGTGAGATCAATTTTAATTGACGGAGATAGGTGTGGCAGTATGAACAGTGCATCCAGGTTTGTTAAACGGGACTGCAACGAAGACAGTAACCACAATTAAGGTGGCTAGAGTTTTTGACCAAAGAACTGCAATTAAGGCGATTAGGGTTTTGAATGCAGAAGCGAGACCCTCTTGAAAGATAGCTCGTAATACCATGTTAAATCAGAATACTATATAGTGATAATAAATATACGAGCAATAATCTCTTTATATAAAGTATTTTACCATAATGAGCCTTACTAAACGTCCAAACATGAATAACTTACCAATAGTAAAATTAACTATGTACAACATTTACTATTATATGCAACATACACCCCTATAACACTTTCTTTATGTCCTTCAGTGATGAAAACAGGAGCGGCGCTAGTGATTCATAGGCCTTGTAGACATGTTCTACGATATCAAGAGCACAAATACAACAAGTGGGTAGGAGAGAGAATAGGCCATTTATAGTAACTTAAAGGGAGGAAGGATGGAGTCGACTAGAATTTCAAACATAATCACAAAGTAACCTAACTCCTCTCTAATCATTAAAACAACACTTGGAACAGAAAATCAAAAAATATCAAAGCATTGACCTGTAAGCACCAATAAACTAAAAAAAAGTCCAGGAAGAGTTACATACTTTCCCCATTCGGACGGAGGATTCCATGCTGACAAAAGCATATCAGACTTGGCATTAGGTAGGCAGTTTCTGACAACAAAATATTTTGTCGTAAACTGAGCAACACCAACATCCTTGTAATCCCGGTCGAAGTCATATATCTAAGTGTTGGCAAAAACTAAACTGAATTAGCATACTCGCAAATTGAGACCAAGAGAAAAAGAATTGGAAAGTTGCAAAACTAAGCTAGCAAGGAACCACCATTCTCATACATTTGAATCTGGTCAAGAAAGAAAAACTAAATGAGACTGATGTGATTTTTCCCTTGGTCCCAATAATACATTGAATGTCTTGCTAACGTAAAAGAAAAACATCAATTTGGATAGATGTAGACCATGTACAAAATTTAACCACTAATACGAGAAACTTTTAGGACATATATTTCAAGAGTAGACTTTGACAGAGACAACAGTTTATACTTTCCGTGAAGCAGTTTTGCAATGGACCCTGCCAGTTTTGGAAGTAAACATCGAGAAAAGTGAGAGACAACAAGATTGCTACATAAATCTTACCATGTCATTGATCTCAGCTTCAGCAAAGGATTTACCATCAACAAGCATGCTCCAAACAACTTTGTTAATTTGCAGAGATATCCGCATAGCATATGAAGGACTTTTGTTCTTCTCCTTCTCTGTCAACCTTAGCTGCGCAGCTTTTTGAAGAGCTAGCCTTAGTGCTACAGATGCTGCCTTTCTAGATTTTTGTGCACTTAATAGTTCTCTCTTCAATCCTTGGACCTGCCGGTATTTAATTAGGCATGAACATTTGTCATGTATTGAAATATGCATACAAAAAAAATACATCTCAAAATTACTCCCTCCGTCTCATTAAGTGGCATGTAAGGTTATGCACACTTCTTAAGAAAATCATTGAGTACACTAGCTTTCATGATAAAATGAGCTTTGTGACTAAACTATCCTTATTAATATACTCCTTTCGTTCCTTATTACTTGTCGTTTTATCACTAAATTATTTCTATTTATTTGCCATTTTCAAAGATAAATGCTATTTATTTGCCATTTTCAAAGATAAATGCAACATTAATTATTGTTGTCTATAATTATATAGCCGTAGTGTTTATGGCAGAGAGAAATATGTAGAATGAGATAATAGTATATAGTTAAGGGTGTTATAGAATAATGACATAATTATATAAAAAGTAATACAAAAATTGTGAAAGCTAAGCTAATGAGTAATGCAATATCTTGTGTATCAACAAAAAAAAGATTATGCAATATCTTTCCCATCCTCCTCTCTATTTATAGGCAGCAACGCATGCCTTATTTGACCTAACTACCTTTCAACAAAGCTACTAACTACCCGTTAACTAATTAACTAACAACAATAGACCTATCAAATAACCGAGTTCTTATACCAATTGATAGAACCAACTGGTATATTATTACTGAAAATGGGGAAGAACCCCCTTCGATTATAAGCAATGGCATCACTCCGAAGGTCTACCTACTTCCCAATGCCAAAAGGTCCCATTCCTTTCAAATGATAAGGCAATCCCCTCTCTAATTCTCCTTTCTATTTATAGGCAACATGCCTTATTTTCCCTAACTACCTCTTAACAGAGCTACTAACTACCCATTAACTAATTAACTAACTAAACAACTATTTAACTAACAAGTAACAACTTCTTAGCTAACAATAACAGACCTATCATAGATATGGCCAGAACTTAGGTTCATAAATGGGAACAATCATCACCTTACAAACCAGTTTTGTAAGGTTGAGAAGGTCAAATCCAAAATTCTAAAAGTTCTATTAAAACACCAAATATATTAGCATTATATATTAACTCTGTATATGGGTGTAATTTTATAGCAGTTACTACAGCCCAACTTCTGAACCACTACCTTTTCTAGTTCATTGACCAGCTCAGTCTTCAAAAAAATTAAAAGACATGGGACTGCAAAAAACCATAACATAGATCAAGTTCAGCTCAGTAATATCAATCCCAAGCATAGGATATACCTAAAAACTAACCCATTCATGAAACAGGGGAACCATGTACTGAATGTGAATTGAAAGCAAGCTTTGATAAGAAAAGCAGGGGCCAACTTATGGCATTGTGTTGGGATAAAGAACAAAAGGGAGTAAGTAGTAGGAATTACATAGACTAGATAGTTAGCTAGCTAGAAGGAACTTGGAGGGGACTGGTTAGATAAAGAGAGGAAACAAGATAGAGAGATCTCATCTCAGTCTATACATTTCATGGTTGCTCTAAAAGAAAATCCTTTATAGAGGGAATGTTGAATGAATATTGTGTTGATGATGGAATTGTATTATCTAATGTGCATTTATAGTCTTTCTTAGTATTATTAGTATATGCTAGGTAGACTCTTACCACTGAGTTCACTAGTAGAGTTTACGAGTCAAATCTCCGAAACATCTACAGGTGTGCATAGATTCTCATGTTTAATAAGCTTGGACATACCATTAACATCAGGACCATTCAAACACAAATCATGGAATCTTTAATGTTTGTGTGCAAAATAAGGTTACTTTTTCTTGCTTACATAGTGCAAACCTCTCCTATGTTAAAATATGGAGAGAGAGAAAAAAAGAAAGAAAAAAAAAACACAATCATTTATCATGAGTTTACCATTCATAGCTAATAAGTCTATCAGCGTGGTACTAATATTTCAAGTACTACAAGCACAAAATTATCACTAAGCACAGTACATAAATGATTTCATTTTTTTGTATAGAAGAGCTGGAAGATTTAACATTAACCAGCTATAATTTGACTAAGACTTTCAAGTCAGTTAGAAGATTGTTGATCAGGTTCATTTCTTACCAGCATAGATCTTCCACCAGTTATCATCCACGAGTCACTTTCCTTTTCAGCATGTACATCTCCAGAAGAGTCACACCAAAGAGACAATTTTCGAATATCATCAAGAAGCAACTTTTGTTCCCTTTGTCTTTTTTCAAGATTAATTTTTGCAAGCTCCACCTCTTCAACACCGTCAGGAACCACCTCATCTGCTTCTTCTTCAACATCATCATCATCTTCGGCCGGAAAGGACAGGCTACTTTTTCGAGGCCTAAGTTGAATACAATACACATTTACTCAGAAGAACTCATCATATATCATAGAATATAATGGGTTTCATTTAAGTTACTTGAAAGCAAAAAAAGAAATATCATATAAAACACATTGAAATAATTATTTCCACACACTTAATGGAAAGAGTAAACCTAAAAAGAAAACTACTCGAGCATTGATAAAATCTAACCACAATTTCAAGTCAGTATCTGCAATAAAGAAGTTAAGAGTCAATAATAAACAGAGGTATATACCAATGCAAGGCTTCCGTATCACTATACCATATAACTATACCTACAATGCAGCATATTGTTCTATCCTAATAAAGTAACGGAAATATCAGTCACAAATGAAATCTCTGCGAGTTAAACTTCTTAAAAGAAGCCAGTTGATATGTGTGGGAGGGAGGGAGGGAGACACAGAGAGATCGAATCAGGTGACATTGTCACAAGCTTTGTCAATTCTATTGATCAATTGGCAGATGTTTTTACAAAGTCCCTATGAGGTCTAAAATTAATTATATGAGTGGCAAACTTGGTGCATTTGATTTATATGCTCCATTTTTTTAAGGGAAGTGCTTATTTGTGTAATACATTCTTATAAATTATAATAGAATATTTTGTAGCATATTCCTTTTGTAATTAATACTCTTAACTGTGTAATTCCTAATATAATAAACTTCTGTGGTGCTGTTCAAACACACAGTTTCACCAATTGCCTTTCCTTTTCTCTTATTTCAATAAAGCCAGTAGTGATCCTAGCTTATGTAATCAACTGGTCATTTATGCCAAATTACACTTTTTAAGGACCATTGTGCCCATATTAATCCATCAATTTGAAAGAGTAATCAATGTTGTAAACATAAAAAATGAATTTGTTCGTTACATTACCAGATAATTAGCATTATGATTAGGAGTGAATCACAGCATACGTGTGTTTGAAAGAGGTAGGATTTGAAAAGAAAAAAGTAATTTAGAATGAATGCTAGGAGATAGTAGGCTGTCCTTACTTTGGATAAAGCCAATAGTGATCCTAGCTTATGTAGTCAACTAGTCATTTATGCCATTGCCACAATACACTTTTTTTAATAACCATCATGCCCATATTAATCCATCAATTTTGAAAGAGTAATCAATGTTGTAAACATAAAAAATGAATTGGTTTGTTACATTACCAGATAATTAGCATTATGATTAGGAGTGAATCACAGCATATGTGTGCTTGAAAGAGGTGGGATTTGAAAAGAAAAAAGTAATTTAGAATGAATGCTAGGAGATAGTAGGCTGGTCCTTACTTTGGAAGGCGTGCAAAGAGAAGATTGATCAACACATCCAGCATGACCTGAAACTGGCGAGATGTCATTGTTGCCGTTATATTACGAGAATTGAATGTGAGCTCCTTCAAAGGTTTCACCTGCAGTGAACTCATGTTTAAACTAAAATGAAACATTTGAAATAGAGTATTGATAGCCATGAGAAATGACATTAACTAACAAGATGATAAAGAGTTCCACCTTGGATGAAATATGGTCTGAATATATGTTAGAAATGGGGGGCAATCATCATCTTATCAGCTAGTTTTATGGGGTTGTGTTAGGCCTAATCGCATTTCTAAGATGGTAATAGAGTCTCATGCACGATCCATTGGTCTACTCGCTATCAAGTTTTTGTTATCGGGTCATCCACTATTTATATTCACGCACCAAGCCTGATAGTGTTGGGCGAGATGGGATGTGATAAAGAGTTCCACGTTAGATGAAATATGACTTGAACATATGTTTATAAGTGGGGTCAATTCTCACCTCACAAGTGGGTTTTGTGGGCATGTTTAGGTCCAACCACATTTCTAGTCCAACCACATTTCTAAGACTAGAGAAACAACTTGTTCTAAGATTTGCATATCTTGGAATATATGGAATTACTAAGGGGAAAAAAGATTCATTTATATGTTTACAACATAAGTATAAAATAGCTCACTTTCAGTTCTGGAGTGCCCCCTTTGTGCCTTGTGTACCTAAAATACATATCACAGGGCATAAAAACTCTCTCGAGAAGAGCACCCGTACGCATTACTTTTGGAGAACTTCTAAGAATTTTAGGAAGCCACTGTAATCCAGCTCCAGGATCAACATCTGTTGGTGCAACATGAGCTTGTACGTGCTCCAACATAACAGAGAACTCCATTCTTTTCCATGTCATTTCAGGTTGGTATTCACCAATATGTACGTCCGTAGCACCAAAAGCTTTCTCAATCATCTCATAACCAACATGAAGGACGGAATGAAACGACCGAGCCAAAACACGGCCACTGACAGCAGCCAGCAGAAACCTACCCTGTTTGTCAAAAAAAAAGTGAGGTTGTTTTAAAAGCATGAGCGATGTCCAGAATATCAATAAATGAATAAAAATATCAAACAAAGAAACGAAGCACCAAGGAGGTAAAAGAAGTAACAAATTACCAGTTATTGTTACTAACAATCACGGACAGTAAAATCTAACAAATAGAAGGGGTGCCACCACTAGGAGTAAAGCATATTTATAAGTTCAAAACAAAACAAGGTGCTAAGTAAATTGATTGACAATCCCGGAAAATAAAATGAAAAGGTATGATAAGGAATTTAATCAAAAACAAAATTGAAGGCAAACAAAAACCCAAAAGCTGCCTGTTACTTTAAGTGTCCACATTTAGTAAACTTACATTTGCATCCTCCGAGTGAAGATTAAATTGTGGCTCAATGACATTCACCATGAAGTGTCGAGTCCCATCTGAATCATCTATGTTCTCCATCTTAGCTGTCAATGCACCAAAAAGAGGAAACAAAGTGGGAAAAAAACTCGGTGGAAATATTTGTGCTTAATTAAAAAATCCAATGATCTTGCAAGCAATAATACTATTTGTAGCAACAGAAGGTATATTTAACTATCTATTTATGGTGTGTTACTGGTCTCCAATCTAATTTGCATATCCTAATTCATAGCAGTTAACAAAAGTTAATGAGAATATAAGGCATACCAGATAGCAAATTGTCCTCCTTAACTGAATTTGATGGAGATGAAATTGACCCAGACGTACCTGCTTGCTGAGAAGAGGGGGACTTAGAAATTTTACCAGTTGCAGGACACTTTGAAACATCATCTTGACCTAAATCGGCTCCATCATGCTTTTTGTTTTCCTCAAGTAATTTCCTCTGTGCATATTGCCGAGATGGAGAAGGCTTAGGAGGCTCAAAGGCTTTGGATAGGCCACCAACCCAAGCCCAAACAGCATCTCTGTTTTCTATAGTCCACAAAAGCTTAAGACCATAGACAAACACCCTCTGACAACCGTCAGCTATTACCACATTGTAACCATCATCATCACTTGGGTCAGACCGCACATGTTCGTCAGTTTCACTCCCATTTTCAAACTCAGACCGTACATATGTCATCTCAACATTTCTTCTCCCTGCTTCTTGCCACGCTAGTAACCTGGCAGGATCGGCCTTTGAGGATTGTCTTCTGATAGTGAAGTAATCGGAGGACAATAGAAACCCATCATCACGATTTTTCTCTGTCATGTAACCTTTGTCGGAGGTGACTTTGTCTGTTGATATAGATTGTGAACTTTTCAGTATCATGTTAACTACTTTAGCAACACTAGCACAGGCTTCCTTATTTATGAAAGCTTTGAGCATATGAAAGTCAAGACCCTGGTAAACAAGATCAAGAATATCACGCTTGCTTTCATAAGTATATTTTTGCTTGCCCCTACTATAACACAGTTCATATTTAAGTTTTGTCATTGTGAAAGTCAGTCCTTTGGCTGGATCATCATCATCTAAAGGCATGTTCTTAATAGAAGCTGGGGTGGCATCTAGACGAAGCATGAATTCAGTCATCACTTTATCTAGAGAAAGATTGCCTGACCTGGCAACTCTCGAAACTCCAAAACGCGGCCAACGAGAGAAGCTCCGCAGCTTATGTGGAGGATTGTAGTTCAAATTCCAGAACCTTAATATCCATGCAAGATCATGAGCTCCAAAGTTAAACGTAGGGGACATGCGTGAAACATTTTGAGATACATGAGGAGGATCAAATACAGTAGAACCACCTTCAGTGTTATCTCTAGAAAAGGAAGCTGGGAAATGTTTTTCTAACGAAAGAGGAACGGGTCTAAGAGAAAAGTTCCATCGGAGAGAAAAAGAAGTCGATCTGAAGGGATCAAATACTTTGTCGCGAGGTTTGCCTTCAGCGGGTAGTGCAAATAAATAATGATTCATGGGATCTCCAGATCCACATTCCCAGTCCATTGTAACTTCAAGAGTAAAGATAGGGGCTTCCAAAAATGCACCAGAGACTCCTGTTGGAATTTTGAAACCACATCGATTTGCCAAACTTTCCAAACTACTTAATAGAAACTTAAAATCTTTGGCAGAAACAAAAACACGACCATCAGACTGATGAATTTCCATACAGCTGCTTACGATTTGAAGTTTGTCAACCTTTTCATATGGATCTGTAGTTGCTGAAATATTCCATCTTGATTCAGAAAACAGAAGGGAAACTTTTCCATGTATGTAATTTCTCATGTCATCCCACCATGGTAAACTCCGCTCCTTTTTTGGTGGCGAAATAAGTGGACCGGGATTCCTAACACTTAGATTAGCCCTCCGAAGTGCTACAGTGAAAGCATAGCTAACATCAGCAAAAGCTGGCTCATAACCCACCCCAAATGATACCTCGCCTTTCTGGAAATGTATTGGCAAATCGGAATATGTCTTTATAGGTGGAGTAGTACCACTGGCCGATCGTAGCATGCGAACCTTTCTCCATCTCCCAACATAGACATCTTGATATATTTGTGGCTGAAAGCTAGTTGCCTAGTTAAAATAAATAAATAAGACAAAGGAACGGAAATACTATTGCATAAAATGTAGCCAAGTCCCGAAAACGGGCAAAGAAATATATCAGTATGAGTAGCAGGAAATATACAATCATGTCAACGAGTATATAAACTATAAAGTAGTAGTTAGATATAAGACACGTCTTAAACAACAGAACTATCCAAAATCATTTACCGTGATTTTCACTGGTAACTGTTGCCTCTCCCCCTATTTAATTAAGTGATTGTCTTGTCTTCTTTGATAGTACAAAGGATATCAACAATTATACTCTTATACTTATAGTATTAGTAAGTAACTCACCTAAAATTGTTCTACTACTAAACAACATAAGAGCCTATACATTTGTAGAATTGCGTCCTTTCCCTACTTTGACCATATCTATAGAACAAAACAAATCACAATTCTATTTTAAGAGTCATAGGAAAAATCACAACCAAAATATGGAATAGGACATAAAAGTATTCAATTACATCTAAAACTGTATGGCTCTTTTGATGGTCAGAATAGGACAAAGACGACTAGGATAAGTGAGTTGGATAACGATAGGATAAGGTCTAATCATATCCTGCTTTTGATGTGATCCTACTAACAAAGATATCCGTATAAAAGTCGTGCTTATTTTAACTGAGCCAAATAATAAAATCAAATATTTAGATTTTAAAGATAAAGTGAATATAATGAGATATCCATTGAAAGCTCGTGTCAATAAGAAACTTCTGAATTTTTCCAGAGCGGATCAATTACTTGTATGCCAGTATGCCAATTTACAGAGAAATGCTGGAATTTTCAAGAATGATTCTTTTGTCAGCTCGTGTATAAGATAAAAGGATCAAGCTTGGCTTCTTTTTGTTGCCCAGGAATATGCAAAATGATAGGAAAAACTCTGTTCCGTGCTGTGAGTTTCCTAATTTTAATATGTGCATTTTTTAGGAGGTTATCTTATTCTTTGCTCATGAAGTTCCCAGTGTCTTTTTCTATTGGAACTATCTCAAAGGGGGGGCAACTATGACAATCAGAAATTTCTCAAAGGGAGGTATCTTGATTTTTTAATTTACTTTACTCTCCTGTAACAGTTAATATTTACTGCACCACTTGAAGCCAATTATTCCATATAATAACAGGAATAATGCAATCAATAGTAAGTTTTTAAAAAACGCCAATAGAAGGAAAGGAAAAAATGAGGTTATCTTAATATTACCTGCTGAGCCAACACAAGACGACCTTCACATTTACCGGAACTTCCAGAGAAAAGAGGAAATGTGTAATCCCGAAGCTGTACGACAAGAGAGCCCGTATTTAGGAGGATATTTGTCCCATACAGTCGAGAGAATGGTATATCATTTTCGAGACAAACAGGATCAAGCTTCTTCAGAACCTGAATCATCCCAGCGTCTCCACCATCAATTTTTTTCAAGCTTAGATCTAAATCTAATGCAGTTATAGAAAGAAGAGAAGTCCTCGAAATACTGGGTTTGAAACCAGCCTGGAAATCTTCTCTATAAGCACCTGACCCTTCCGATAACACTAGATTTTGGCATGCCTGGTAATATGATCGGAATGATCTTTTATAAATTTCTTCTCTTATGGATTCAACAGTAGTAGCATCTTTTACATCAACCTCAATATTGTTAAAAGAAAATTTTCCTTCTTGAGAAGAACTAATGGTGTCAGTAGATTTAGGACCGTGTTTCACCTTCGATATCAATTCATCTAGAAAGTTCATCCGGATAGCTAACTCACCAGCCTCCTTCTTCAGCAACTGATAGTGTTCATCAAGCCATCCCTGGATTGGTTCCTCTTCAATATCAGCAGTTAACTTGCGTATACAAAATTTAAGGCATCCAAATTGAACAGAACTGGGTTTCTTAACTTTAGAGCTATCTTTCTTCATTGGAAAAATCAAATTTGTCTTGGAAGCAATTATGAGCTTCAAACCTCGTAACATATCCTCAATGACATCATCAATGGCGCGCAATTGCAATCTGTATGGCATGCAAATGTGAACATCAAGACCTTGAATTACCCAATCCCATGTAGTGACCACATGTCCTTTTGCATCAGATGCGCTAGCAGACACACTGGGAATTCGCGAGATTTGCATTCGACTACTCTTGAAGATCCTAGCCCCATTGAAACTAAGCATAAGTCCTTCAAGGAGCACTCCAATACGAGCATTTTCAGAGAATATTGACTGCACCTGAACCATACCATCAACTCCATCTCCTAGCCCAGCCGAAATACTTAACATTTCTACATCAACAGCAAAAATTGATTCTTTATGCTTCTGCTTTTCAAGATGTCCTGATTCAGTGGTAGCATCTTGTTTCCAATTAGCATCTCGTCCACGAGATGCATCTCCCATGTATTCAAGCTTGCTGTTATGTACCAGTAACTTCAGTTGCAATACAAGTTCAATTAGTGATAGATGTACATCAGGCTCCCACCTAAGAGTGATGTCAGTAGCACTGAAAAGAGAACAGACAGCTATCTGTTTTAGGCCACCAGATCGCCGTACAAATTTAGCATTCTGCATATCAAACAATGACACCTTTGTTACTGGCCGATTTTCCTCCATATATTCCTGATAGACAGATCTGGCTCTTTCAAGTTCAATCTGCGTGGACTGTTTCTCTTTGTTTGTGCACAAATTGAATTGAAAGATTTCAAGAGAGACAGAGTACTTAAGCTTCTGGCATTCATTGGAAATAGTGGGCATTATGTGGGCATTGCGTGGGGTACCATCTTCTGAGACATCAATTATAACTCTACCACCTTGTGAACCATAATTAACACGCTTCGGGTCTGGAACAGTTGCATTATCCAACCCTGTCTCACCCCAAATATATACAGAACACCTCTCAAGATTGAATTTCAAAATCTGAGTTCCCTTCCCTGAAGGTCTTGATAAACGCCCTTGGCTGTGAGACAATTTTTTCTTTGAAGCCGATAGGGTTTTTAATAAAGCTTGAAATGATATGGCTGTAGATATGAGTGACGCTATTCGTTTGAAAGTTAGATAAACTCCCATTCCAGTCACATCAATTGATAAACATAGCCTAGGACCATTATCTTCAGGCGATTCCATGTCCTTTTTCCCCCAATCCAAACTAACCTTTGCAATGTGCATGATGGAGCCACAATTTGATTCCACACCAAAAACACTTTCTTTCAAGAACTCTTGATATTCGTCAGCCATGTGAAGATTTAACTCTCCAAGTTCAACATGTACTGTCGTCCCCGTATTCGAAATGTTGTTTGCAAACAGATGTGATGATTGTGAGCATCCCTAGAATTGAAAAGCAATAAAACTGAAGTAAATTTCTTTGCACAACTAATTTAAAGGAAAGCAATAAATGTAAAACAAGGATAACTACCTCTAAACAATAGAAGAAGTGTTTATCGATACTCAATGTATAAAAAATTAAATGAAAGGAATTTCAATTTTGAACATACAAAACAAACCCCAATAAATTGTGTGAGAATATACTATTTAATTAGTAAAGTTGTCAGCACAATTAGAATGCTGTTTAGTATAGTTGCACTTAGTTTTACTAAATCTTGTACAACTGCCAATGACAGCCACGTTAGACTCTTCCTATCTATTTCAAGTGATGCAAAGCCAAGTTCAATTCGTTTCAATTATATTCATTTGCAGTTTTTTTATGTTTTCTCTGAACTTCAACATGTATCAGAGCCTCTCTTTATGTTTTCTCTGAACTTCAACATGTATCAGAGCCTCTTGACCTTTATTCATGTCTTCTTCTGAAACCTATCCGCCTCCACCACCATTTGCAGTGGATCCTCTTTCTATGGTTAGAGTGTCACCACACTAGAGCCTCTTGACCTTTATTCATGTTTTCTTCTGAAACCTATCCGCCTCCACCACCATTTGCAGTGGATCCTCTTTCTATGGTTAGAGTGTCACCACACTACACTCTTGAGTCGCCAAAAACACTATTTCCAGCAAATTCACAGCTACAGTTTTGTTTTCCCACACCATGACAGAATGCCTCGATGGTAAAAACTCCCTCCGTCTGTCATCGCCAGGCTGAACCTGTTATCAAAGTTCATTGACTTCATCATTATCCGGTTTCCCATAAATTCTTCCATATTTCCTCTCCGAGCCAGATCACATTCAAAATCGTGAAAAAGAAGTCTATCTAGTGTGGGAAGCACAGGATCAACTGCTCTGTTCATGGTTCAATCTTTGCTAACCATCGTCATTCAATATTTGGGTTCTCGGTTGCATTCACACATATTTTGTCTGGGAAAATGTCAACTAAAAACAGAACTTCACAAAACTCACCTCAAAAATCAAACAATTGCATGCTTAATAAAGGCAAAGGAAATATTAGTCCATTAGACTCATGTAAATATTCCATCCTAAAGACTGAAAACGTAAGAGCAGAAACATAAAAGTACTGTTACTCAAAGAATTAAATAATGTTAAACTAATTTTTTTATAAGATATTTTACTAAAGATAAAAGATGGGGGAAATGAGAGGAGTCATTCATGAGATGCAATAGCATCAAAAAAAATTCCGCTTAAGATCAAAATTTCAATTTTTTTGTTTCATACTTCCATTATTATTTTGGGAGGATTGTATTCTTCAATAAGCTTCACTACAATATGTGATGTCAGTTTAAAGATTTTTAAGTAACTTTCACAATACTCTATCTTCTAACATCAAGAAGAAAAAAAAGAAAGAAAAAAAAATATATATATATATAATATTGAGATACTTTGATCATTAACCTAATGGTTCTTGATGTTAGTGCATCATGTGTAAAGAAAATATCTTCCTAAAACGGAAAAGACATTAAGAGACTCAACTAATACATTTGGAACCTAGTTTATAGTTAAAACTTCAATATGACATACTTCAGGATAAGTTAATGGTCCTCATTTTATCAATAAGCTTGCTAAGATTTGAACTTGAAAGTCTCACATTGGACAATATATGACCTAAACATGCGGTTATAAGTGGGGACAATCCTCACCCTACAAGCCGGTTTTGTAGGGATGAGTTAGGCCCAACCACATATATTAACATGGCATTAAGAGTCTGGTTTAAGATCAGGTGGACCACCTGGTATCAGGTTCCGCTATCTGGCCACCGTCATTTATTTCCACGTTTCAGATGACCAGTCGTGGGCGTGAGAGAGTGTGTTAAGAATCCCACATCGGACAGTACATGACCTAAACAAGTGGTTATAAGTGGTTATAAGTGGAGGCAATCCTCACCCTACACCCGATTTTGTAGGGATGAATTAGGCCCAACCACATTTCTTAACAAGTTCAATAAGAAGATTCTTCAAATCACAATATTATTACCTTTTTATAGACCGATTAATTGAACTGTTGGAATATGGGCTTCAAATAGTACAATTCTCATTCAAAAGAAGGAAGAAGAAAATTATCGAGGCAATATCGCATATCTTTTGAGCTCTTTACCCTTTGTGGGCCGTTTCATCATATCTGGAAATGCAGTAATTTAAATAGAACCATTTTTCAACTTCATTTGAATAACATCCGTACTTTAGAATGTCACGGCAGAAATGGAATTTAGTTGAACACTTAATTAAAAGAGAGCTAAGATGCATGAAGATCCCAAACAAAGCAAAAAATCACATTAGACATTAAACTAGTCATACATTAGTGTTATAGCACCTACCGGAAACATTTTCCAAAGATAGGATTCAACTTTTTAACACTTTATTAGTAACTTGTTACAATAATTAAGACACAAATAAGCTCAATACTTACATGATAAACTGGTGAACCAACCATGTCGAAAAGCACTATTGTCATCTCAGGAGCTGAGACATTGCATGTCCACATGATGATCTCACCATCAGTTGATTGTGGCTTTGCGACAACAGAAGTTTCTTCTCTAAGATCCATTTTTTTCTTCTTAGAAAAATGAAGGAGAAGCCATGGCTTTAGCTGGTTCATTATGATGTTGCACTGAGTACCTCCTAGCTTGATTTCAGTTTCAGCTCTAACAGGTAAAATTGGCTGATACAGAGGAAGAATCCCAATAACAATAATAATAAGTTACCACATCAGATACAAAAAGAAATTTCAAGCTCCCTATAAAAATAGAGTACAAATATAACCCCAAAAAAAATGTTGAAAACAATTGAGCAGTGTGTAAAAAGACAGACATGAGAATTTAAAATTCCTGTTTTGTGTACCCAAAAGAAATAAGTTCCAACTTTCCTAAAACTTTTGTTTTATTTGGCACCTTCATTCCTTTAATTAAACCCCCTATTTATTTTTTCCAATCTTTCTGTTAAATTGTGGGTCTAGTACAACAGAAGCATTACATTATGGTATCATGTCATCCTACAACTATATAACTAATTATATTCATATCTTCTTTTTTAAATGTAAAAGCAGCTGTTTTTTTATGAAATGCATGATAAAACTTCCTTAGTCCAACTATACATATATACTTAATTATAATTAGAGAAAATTATTTTTGAACAATACCGCCAAAGGCATAGCAATTTTAGACTCTTACTATCTGAGCATTTTCAATTTGTAATTTATAGATAAATGTTAGAATTCGGGTTTGGGCCTAACTCAACATCAAAAACTAGCTTATGGGGTGAGGGTTGCACCTTTTAGAGATACTGTCAGTTAAGGCAAGACAGCTGGCGCCTGTGCCAGCTGACATGCTGTTAGTTTATGTTGTAACAGTACACAGTTAGTTTCTGTAGTAACAGCTCCTTGAATTCAGGAACCGTACCCTTGATTTAAGAGTTAGTTTAGCATAACAACTCTATAAATAGAGTTGAATCTATTGTATTTTGTAACAATGAAATCATAATAATACATTCTGAAATTTCGACAGCCCCCGTTGAAATTATAACCACTATTCATGCATCTCACTATCCACTGTGGCATTCTCATCAATAACTCTCAACTAAACTATATTCGCAAAATTATGTGCTTAGCATGATAACTTCAAGCATAAAACCAACTATTGTGTAGCCACCAAAAATTGTCAAGGTGATAACTATAGATGATTAACCACTCCACCAAGTTAGCTTTACAATAAATTTTGAGAATTTCTTACTCCATTCCTTGGAGATCTTACGCACCATGTGTGCTTCCAAAAATACCCTCCTAATTCTGGAGATGTATCTCCGGACGCATCTTTTTTTCTCAACGTTGGGTTGTTCCGGAGTTGTATCTACGGAATATTTTCGTTTATATATCTCTGGAACATATTGAAATACAATTCGCGCCAGACCCTTTCACCTCCCTCATTCTTCATTTTTCATCTTCTTCACTCTCAAATTCTCTCAACTCTCTCAATCCTCAAAAAAAAAAATTTCACCAAACTTAATTTTTTCCAACCGATTTCGACAAGGATCATTCACCTCACCGATCAAGACACTTCAAATCATTCAAAGATCAATATAATTGGTAAGTTTTCGAGTATCTGAATTATTTTCGAGTATTTTCCGTAAACGAGTTAGAATATACTTTTAGGGGTAGAAATCATTAGTTAGTAGTAGAAATCATTAGTTAGTAGTAGAAACATAGTTTAGAGACAATGTAGATATTAGTTGTTGGCTGAAACAGATGATTAGGACTAAAATAATCGAATTTCATGGGTAATGGACGTCATTGTCGTGACTGTTGGAGTTGCAGAACGTTCCGTAGATGCATCTACGAAACAAGTTAACGTTGTGACATTCCGAAGATGCAGCTCCGAAACAACCCAGACGTTGTGAATTCTGTTTACTTCTGTGTGTATACATCGGAAGCGGAAAAAAAAAGTTATTATTTTCTTTTTGTTTTTTAATTTATTTGTATTTAATTCTAATTTATTGGTTATACCTTGCAGAATTTACGGCTAACAGAGACGATCGACTGATACATTGACAGGTTGCACAGCCTACTGCACAGCTGTCTTCATCACATGCCCAGGACACTCCCTCGGCCTCGTATCCCACCACATCATCCCGGAGGCGTTGGGATGCTACTAAGGGTTCATCACAGACCCCGCTCTCCCGCAGGTTTCGTCAAGATAGTCTTGTTGCACTTCCAGAGCTTGATGTTGATCTGGTGCCACCTCCAGAGGGTGATGACCCAACACAGGAGGATGCTGGTGACGATGATGATGCAGTCTCAGTTGGACCACACTCAGGATGTGTTGCCTCGCTGTCGTGAGATAGTTAAGATTGGGCGGGCAGGCATTGAGGTCGGTTTCTTCTCTGAGGGGTCTGGTGGCAGGCGTATAGTGGATGACATGATTCGGTGGCAGAGGGGGAACTTATGTAACTCGGACATCGCGCCAGGACAGGTGGAATCGACGGCCGAGGACACAGACCGGGCGGTAGAGGCAGAGGAGGCGGCAGAGGCATAGGCATAGGCATAAGCAGAGGAGAGGAAAGGATGTTGATATTGTCTGGTACACACAATAGTGATTGTGGTGTTTATTTTGATGTACTATATTTTGATGACATTGATGTAGTATCTTTTGATGATGTTTATAACATATGACTTCTTTTGTGTGTGTGTATATATATATATATATATATATATATATATATATATATATATATATATATATATATATATATATATTAATTATTTACAAGTGTATGTTATTTTATATTCATCTGTCTTTACATCTACGACTAACAAAACTGGATTTTTTTTTTTAAAACTTGTTCTGATAAGGTTTAGGAGATGCATCTACGGAACTTTTTCCGCAGATGCATCTCCGGAAGCATTTAACTTAAAGAAAAAAAAATGGTGCGTCCAGATATTTATCTCCAAAAGCAGGGAGCATAAATAGAAATGCGCAAGGTGGCTAAGAGTATCATGGAGTGGATTAAAAAATTCACTAAATTTTCTTTCTATACAGTAAAAAAAATTGTTTGGATTTTAACCCCTAATTTAGGTACATTTAGCCGGGCAGAGTAAAGACAAAGGAGTGACAGTTTACAGTGATGTAATGTTAGTGTCTATGATAAGGCCACAAAGTTTGCAGCACTGTATCACATCTTATTGTTAAAAGCAGTTACTGGCAGTTGTCAGCCACTGACTCTGTTGTACTGGTTTCTGTTGAACACATATCATCTCTCATTATGTTATAAGCAGTTTCTGACATCTGTCAGTAACGGCTTTGTTGTATTAGTTTCTCTTGAACAGTCATATAAACTCTTTGTATAAATAGGTGTACCCTGACACTTCTTTGAATAATGAAAAGTCTTGTTCTAAATTCATTCTGCATTTTGTCTTTAACATGCAAAAGCTGCTTTATATGATTGTAAATAACCTACCTGTACAGGGATATATACAAAAGAAACCAAATCCAACTTTAATATCTCCAGGATGGAAGAACCGGCTCCTCTAAGAAGCTGTAATATCCAATAAGGCAAATGAAAACTTGTCAGGAAGAAACAAAACAAAATGCAAGAAGAGCTTCACCATAATTAACAGTCAAACTCGTACATGAATTTCACTAAACTCCAGTTGAAAATCAAGGCGTGTACTCTCCCCAACATCCTCAGTAGATCGAGATTTGGTGCTTTTCAATTGGATACCCGTGATGTTGTTTTCAATAGAAAGACCATGTTCACGATGCACAAAATTCACATCCAACTTTGGTAGATTGAAGTTGACCTGTCAATAACAAAATGCTTCACAGTTGAAATTAAAACAATTATAAAAGCACATTTTGAACGCTACTTTTAATTAAATAAAACCAACAAATATAACCAGAACTGTTGTCAAATTAAGCAACATATAGTGGATAAAGGCTTTGAATTTCATTAGACCCAAGATTTCCAAATTAAATTTACTCAAAGGAAACCAAAAGTCACCCAAGGACACGAACACGTACTCAGAGAGACTTACAAGTGAAGGAACCACATTTGCCCAAAAGCCAAATTCTAGTGTCCAGCGGATCATAAACAGTAACAGAATCAAGACTTTGAAGCAACAAGATCATACATAACTTATGCAGTTTCTCTACCCTTCAAATTTCTGAAAAAGAAAATGAAAGTGGCTTGAAAAACTAGACCTATCCACAACAGGGAAACCCATAACCGAAGCACCACATAAAGAGCATAAAGTTGGGGAAAAGCTGCACAAAGACACACCATTACACCACACAACCCAGCAGAAAGATAAACTGATTCAAAAATGCATTCTTTTTATTAGAGGAGAACTCGGTGTGCTCAGCGGTTTGCTGCACAAGATGGCCAACAAAAGCTTGTGCCTTCTCAATGCTTTGTGTGACTAGAAAATTCAGTCGCTGCAATACCTGATAGAAGATGAAAGGATTCTAATCTAAAAACATACAGAAACACCCTTTTGGAGATGTCAAGGGTTTCTGGGAACATGTAGAAAAGTAAAGGATGTAGATAGTTGAGAGAGAGGGGTGCCTATGGTAATGGTTTTCAGGGAGAGGGTTGATAGATGGCATTGGGGCAAGAGTTTTGGGTTTGCGGCTGTGGTGTGTTTACAGAGATAGAAAAATGGGGGGATGCAGCATGTTAAAATCCCTGGTGGAGAATATTATTTGTTTCTGATGGTGGTGGTATGACGGTCTAGACTCGAGAGAAGCGATAGGTGGAAGAGGAGCGTGAAAAGATTCTATAACACTATCCTACAAGAAGCTAAAGGGTCTATCGGTAATTTTTTTTTAAAAGTAATTTGAATCATTCTGAAAATAATAATATTTCTAATGGCCAAATATATGGTCCACTATGAACCATTCATAATGTTGCTCTGCTGTAGCCTCCACCTATAAACTAAACCTTCATATTTGAGAAAGACTGACTGTTAAACCTTATTCTGCCTTGTTCTCAAATAAAAAGGAAGGGTTCTCTTATAATATTTTCCATATCAGTACATTGAAAAAATGTCTAGGGAGCATCAAGTGAGTATCCCATTTCAAAGAAACATTAAGACCAGCCAAAAGACTAAACTTCAACCAAACAATTTAAGCTAATCAAACCAAAAGGAAGGTAAAAAGAAACACAAATAATAAATTCTATTGAGAAACAAAACTAAGAACACTGGAGAGAAAGATACAGTGTTTGATATTCTGTTGATCTACTAAAAACAGAGTGTACAAGTTGTACTTATAGTCTGATATGGTAGCCGTAGGTCTTTATAAATATCAGAGTTAGTCATTTGCATAACTTGGCACTTGCATAGCTTACCTAACAGCAAATAACATAATGTGGTAAGATGATAACTACAGGCAGTGATGCTGACAACTGTCAGCTTAAGACTATATAGGCTATTGAAATTACAGTACTACTGTACACATTTATAAATTCAAGCAAAATACTCCCTCCGTACCAATTTATAAGAAAATAAACTCATTTTTTTGTCCCAAATTATAAGCAAAAAATATCAACTTCTCTCTAATTTAATGATGTTCTTCCAGAAATCTATCATTTTCAAGAATTGACTTTACTTATTTCAGTGAAATTCAAAGCAAATTGCATTTAATTTTCTCTCCTTTCCATTTTCTCCATAACCAATAACCAATAAAAAGTGTTTTTACATCTTGTCATAAACCTTATTCCAATGAAAAAACAAAAAGTCATGCTCCAAATTATTATGTTTTGGTTGTCTTAGTAAGTGTGAATTGATTTCTTTTTTCTTATAATTTGGGATGGAGGGAGTATAAGCAATGCTTGTGGTGGCGATAATAATATATTTGATAGCACTAATCTTTTCAAATACGGTCAAAATGAATTGTCACTTCAAAATAAAAAACAAATTGTAACGGAAAAAATAGTTTCAGCTAGTTTCATATTCAATAGATGACATTATTGAAGTAAAATAAACTTCAATTATTGGGTTGATGTACTTGCTATGTTTAGTGTGTATTTAACGGTTTTTATTGTTTGAGAAAATCTCCTTTCCTTCCCTTCCCCTTGTTTGCCCGTTCTCTCTTAATAGTTAAATGTGTGTGTGTGTGTGTGTGTGTGTGTGTGTGTTTGTGATGATTAAGAATAGGGTGTATGTGTTAATTTACAACCTTTTCAGGAAACATAGAACTGTACTTGGAGAAGGCTGCAAGTCTTTGCTGCTTCTTTGATGGTTTTTTATTGCTTACAGAATCAGCTTGTGACCCTATAACACTGTTGGAGTTAGAAGAAGACTTTGATGAACTCTTGCTTTTCAAAAGCAACTCCTCATTTAAATTCAATATAACCTCGCCACTGGAAATGTCCACATTCTTGATAACTATACCAGCTTCCCTATGTCCAAAAAAGAAGAAAGACGGAATTAACTTAGCAGCAATACAAAATAGTGAGACTGAGACTATCCAAGCTGAAGTCAGGCAATCAAGCCAAAAACAACAGTACAAAATACAAAAACAGCAAATCAATATATGACCAATAATGTAGATGAAAAAGGAAGTTCCATTAGATAAATTAAATAGTTGAAAAATTCTTCAGTACATATGGTACACCACCAGAATTATGAGCCAAACAAATAGAAACTGGTAGCTGATTAGGCATTCTGAATTCTTCATCTCATCGTGCAATATTTGTCGAACTAAGCATCTGTCTATAAATTTGGTGCATAAATAAGTGTTGCATTATATGCTAAGAGTAAACTAGTAATGTCCAATGCATGAACATTGGTCATGCGGCGGTGATTGCCATGTTAAGGTAAGCAATAGAGAATTAAAACATTTAAAATCTCATTTATGGTTTTAGTTTCTCTGAAAATACCAGATTTTTCCAACTATAATAGCTAAACACCAAATAGCCTAGAGTGTTTCGATGTCATTTTGAATTTACTAAAACGTGTGTTTGAACCCCTTCCAAACTGAAATCCAAACATACTCTGGATCATCTTACAGACAATCTCTTTATCTATTCCTCCAACCAGTATTCTGACAAGTGCATGTTAATATTAAAATAATAAATGGAAAGAAGAAATATATCTATTTAAAATCTCATTTATGGTTTTAGTTTCTCCTTGAAAAATCGGTTTTTCCCAACCATAATAGTTAAACACCAAATAGCCTAGTGTGTTTGGATGTCATTTTGAATTTACTAAAATGTATCTTTGAACCCTCCTCCCAAACTGAAATTCAAACATACTCTGGATCATCTTATAGACAATCTCTTTATCTACTCCAGCCAGCATTCTAACAAGTGCATGTTAATATTAAAATAATAAATGGAAAGAAGAAATATACCTATCATGGCCAAATTCACAAGAGACTGAAAACTTTTCACAGATAAAAGGGGCGGAAGACCTTTCTAAAGCAGCAAAGGATGCCTGGCACGAAGAACTGCATCCTCCGCCATTTAAATTAGATAACTGGTCACAACTAACCCGCGGCTCACCAATGTGAACAAGAATAGGTAATATTTGTAGTCTAACTAACAAACTTGATTTAGATCCACCATCTTTAGATATATCCACATTCAATTCTTTGATATCAACAGTAAATTTTGGTGTCTGCACATTCAGGAGAAATTATCAATGAGCAAAAGTATCATGATAAGATCTAAAAAGAAACAACAAAAGAATATAATATATCTTGTATTTGACCATACAAGCAGAACAATGCAATTTTATGGAGATGTGCACCTTCAGAACCAGATCAGTCACACAAACTGACAGATATCTTGCAATATTGCCTACAATCATCCACTTCCCTCTTCCTGAAGCACGGGATTTCCGAGTTTTCTTCTTCCCCGGGCTTTTATTTGAAGGCCTCATCACAACTTCTAAGTCACATATTAACACTTGCAGCTTTGGATCCCGAGACATAAAACCCACGCCAAGTTTGACCAGCGACTGGCGTAAGCTGAGCTTAATTTCACCAACACATACAGTTTCAACAGCACCCTGTAAAAGTTGTGAATCAACAAAGAAATTGTAATGAGCTGGAGCCCCTAAAAAAACTAGTCTGAAATCTGGTAACAGAGAAAAACATGAAACTTCAGTAGAATAAAATTAATGGAATTTAACTAGGATAAATGGGCTGTTTGTTTTGAATTTTTTTTAAAATCATTTTTATAGTGTAACATAATTTTGTGTAAAAAAAATTTACAAAGAAACTTTCCTAAAAGCTTCAAAAGAAAATTTGATTTGAATAGTTATTCTTGAAATGCTATTTTAGATATTTCATCATTTTATTAAAACTTTTTTTGGATATCAAAATTTCAAAAAATCACTTAATTTTGAAGCTATTTCAAATAAATTTTCATAAAAATCATTTTTGAAATATAACTTTTCGAAAAAATTGCGATTTCAACTATCTTTTGATCTTCAATAATGTATGTTTATGTTATAGGATGTTAAAATTAGTCTTTCAATTTAAAAAAAATAAAATAAAATAAAATAAAAAACGAATATATAAAAAACTTGTAATATTTTAAAAAACTGTTTTATAAAATCTATTTTTAAAAATACAAAGAAGTTGTCGACATATTTCAGAGGCTGGGAGAAAACTTCATATGAAAATATTATTTAAGGGGAAACTAGCACAAATTGTGAGAGATGAAGCAATTTTTCATTCAATTTTTAAGCATTTATCACAACAAAAAACCCACACATTCAGTGCATTTTACACTCTCAAACTATAGCCTGACAAAATGAATATTGTAAAACTCTCCAATGCCCTCAAAACTCCACAATGAAATGAGTTTAGTGACTAAAAGTAGAGAAAAACCTTTTTAAACTTCACTACCACATCCCTTAAACATTTCCACCCACCAACACGAAATTTAACAGATGCTCCCAAAATCCAACTCAAAATCCAAGCCATTAATCTGGAAGCAGATCTGTAAAAAGGAAGAAGAATCAAATTCAAGAAACAGGATGCTCCAAAGCCTATAAACAAGTTGTTTCTACGGGAAAAAACAAAGAAATGGTGGCATAATACCATAAATTTAAATCATAAAAGCATTGCATGCTATTATCAATTGCGCCTAAGAAAAAAGAAAAAATAATGGGAACTCAATAGAATATTATCAATGTGCTATAGCTTGCGAATAAAACTTTGGGGGTTTTATCCCAAACATCCTACAGAACTCACCTATATTGAGTTTTATACTCTTCCTCATTTTGTCAATTTTGATTTCTTAGATTCTCATATACAAAACGGAGTTTCTTTTGCCGCTTGACACTTCTACTCAATTAACTTATAAACAATTTCTTTAAACTATTAGCCAAATTAACAACGAATGATACTTTAAATAAAAACTAATTGAACAAGAGTAGCTAGATACTCCCTGTAAGAATAAGAAAAACGCATAATTTTATCCTCTAATTATTTTTTATATTTATATAAAGCTTAGGAATGAGAAGTGTTTTAAAATAAACTGCTAAATTGAAATGGGGCTGTAACAAGAAAATAGGCATTAGCACTTTTTTCTTCTATTTACTTATATGCATGCTAAGATGATTTATTAAAAATTAGGAAGAAGAGAATACATAAATGAAAAGAGGAAAGATAACAGGACACGTCTACTTGACAAGCAATGAAAAAGAAAATGCACACTCAGTCATAGAAAAAGAAAACACAAATCCCTTTGCATGGCTGTTAAGGAGACACCTTTAAAGTTAACCATGAACTAAGCACCATAGAGTGGCCACAAAAACAATAAAGACCGAGAACAATTAGTGTAAATCTGAGCATTTTGCTACACAAAAATAATTGTGTTTAACACAAGGCTCTCCAAAAGAGAATGAGCCTTGCCTTGATATGTTTGCCTTGATAGTTGTTTCCAAGAAGCCTAGTAGTCGGTATACCTACTAGTTGCACAAACAACATTTCTATTTGCTTGATATAATGTTAGGGTTGTTTCCTAGAAGCCTAGTAGTCGGTATACCTACTAGTTGCACAAACAACATTTCTATGTGTGGAGGCTGTGAAGCACGGATACTCCATTTTAGGCAAAGTACCGGTACCGGGTACATACGGGGTACCGGTACACATAGGGTACTTGTATGGTACATACTGACACCATACCTATTTGTTTATATTTTTTTTTTTAAATTGGTACTCCAACAGGTACAAATTAGGTATGTGAACTCAATTTTTTTTCTTCTATTTGTATAGTTTTAAGTTTTTAATGGATTTTTTAAGTGTTGATGTAGAGTTTGGCCAATTTGATTCGTTGCAAGATCTGTGGATCTTAAAACCAAAGGAACGGTGGATAACTTATGGATCTTCAATACCTAAACTTCACTCCATTGCATTGAAACTCCTTGCACAATCATGTTCTTCATCTTCTATTGAGAGAAATTGGAGCACATATAGATTTATACTCGCGTACATATACCTTGGTATTTCTAAAAATGATATATTTTGTACCGGTACTCGTACCGGGTACGTACCTGTACCTTTGCAACACATGCGGGGGGTTAATTATGTGTATTATAAACTCATAACAAAGATTGTTAACTCACAAATTAACTCTTAAACTCTAACAAGTTTACGATTTTAGGTCATCAAAACGAGTCAACTCACATGTAAACTCTATTTTCAAGAAGCTCATACAAATTCATAAAAACAAATAAAATTGGAAAACTCTTGATTTTCTGGTGGTTTATGAATTTACGATTCAACATTTGTTTACTCATAAAATTATAAAATTAAAGTACTTCCTCCATCCCAAATTATAAGACGTTTTGAACATTTCACACAAATTAAAAAAATTAATTATTACTTCATGGAAAATATAAATTATGTATAACTTTACAGTAATACCCCTCATAATTACACAGGAGAGAGAAATTAAAAGAGTTGAAAGAATAAATAACAATAAATAGTAAAGGGTATATTAGAAAAAATGTCATTAATATTGCATTGGAAATGTAAATGACTTATAATTTGGGACAATTTTTTTTTGACAAAGTGACTTATAATTTGGGACAGGGAGAATAATATTAGCCAACATTTGATATAATTATTTATGTGTGCCAGTATCTATTATCTTAAAAAATATATTACATTTGGCTTAAATATATTTTTGATACCCTGTTTTTAAATTTAATTTTGATCTCTCCATTTTTAAAATCAACTTTTCATGTTCTTTAGTCCCCCGCACCATTTTAGGGTAGATTTTACAGTCACATGTGACTGTGATTTGATGGAAAATTTTAATATCTATGATATAGAATTTGTAAATTTTGAGTGTCTTTGGTTAGATCACATTACTTCTAATCTAGAGGTGAAAATTGGAGATTGCATCATCCCTCAAGTCACACTTTTTAAATAACTTGGGACTGTAATACAAAATGATAGAGAAATATAAGGGGATGTAAACCATCGAATTCAAGTTGGATGGCTGAAATGAAGGAAGTCTTCGGGGATTTTATCGGACTGCGGTAAGACCTGCGATGTTGTATGGGACAGAATGTTGTACACGTAAGAATCCAACACGGAAATAAAGTAAGTGAAGCAGAAATGAGGATGTTGTGTTGGATGTGTGAAAAGACTAGAAATGATAAGATTAGAAATGAATATATTAGAGAGTGTTGGGGTAGCACCTATAGTAGAGAAGATGGTGGAAAATAGACTTAGGTGTTTTGTGCATGTAGAGAGAAGGCCCGTAGATAATGTGGTAAGGAGAGTATATCAAATGGAGAGAAGTCAAACAACTAAAGAGAATGGAAGACCTAGAAAGACTATAAGTGAAGTCGTTAAGAATGATCTTGAGATTAACAATTTGGATAGAAGCATGGTTATGGATAGAACATTATCGAGAAAGTTGATCCATGTAGCTGATCCCACTAAGTGGGATAAGGTTTGGTTGTTTTGTTGTTTTGTTGTTGTTAGACTTGTCGACAACCCACTGTAGTTTTTTCATCGGGTACGGGAACCAAATTCCAAGCATCATTGGAGTGTAAAGCAGTCGTCTCATTGATCATAGCCAGTCACCATCCAAGGTCAGACATAGCTTCACTTGTAGTTTTGGAAATAGACACAGAATCCAAGGAAACTACAAAAACAGAGTAGGGTGTAGAAAATCGATGATAAGCTAAATGAAAAGCATAAATAGATTTAGGACTTCGAGATGATCTGTTATCTTTACGTAGAGCAATGGGTAGTTTTTGTGTAGGATGCGAAGGCTGAGAATACGTAAGAGTGGTACATAAGTCTTGAGGAGCAGGTGATGGATGTGGCCTCCGTTGATAAGTGTGAATGGCAAGTGTGGGGTTAGAGATAGGTCCGGGGATAGAGCAAGTTGTAAGGTTCGCATCTTCCCTAAACGAGGAAGTACCTTATCATGAAGAGCATGGTACGAGCCGTTTCAACTAAGTGTCGATTCTTTCTTTCAGCAAAATCATTTTGTTAAGGAGTATAAACACATGAGATCAGATAGAGGATGCCATGTGAAATCAAAAGAGATTGAAAAGACGTAATATTCACGAGTATTGTCACCTTACAATATTTGTAAGTACCAAATTGTGTGTTTATTTCTGAGCAAAAAATTTGAAAGATTTTGAAAAGCTCAGAGCGATTTTTCATTAAAAATATTCAAATGTATCTAGAAAAGTCATCAATAAAAAGGCCAAAATACTGATAACCCAAACATGAAACAACATGACTATGACTCCAATATCAAAATGAACTAAAGCAAAAGGAAACGTGACACTTTTAATGACTGTCAAGAAAGAAACTTATATTATGTTTTCCGAACTGACACGACTCACTCTAAGGTAGACACTTTTGATAGAGTTGGAAATATATGATGCAACTTTTGAAGACTTGGATGATCTAAATGCTGATGAACAACATGTCGAAACTCAACGGCTGAACAAGCAATAGGCGCTATTGATATTGAAAGGTAATATGAACCTTGACACACGTATATGAACCTTGACACACATGCCCTACTCCAATCGTCTTCTCAATCCGAACTTGTATTATGTTTTCCGAACTGACACGACTCACTCTAAGGTAGACACTTTTGATAAAGTTGGAAACATATGATGCAACTTTTGAAGACTTGGATGATCTAAATGTTGATGAACAACATGTCGAAACTCAACGGCTGAACAAGTAATAGGCGTTATTGATATTGAAAGGTAATATGAACCTTGACACACGTATATGAACCTTGACACACATGCCCTACTCCAATCGTCTTCTCAATCCTCCGATCTTACACAAGAACGGGGTCATTAAAAAATGTAACAGGGAAAGGTAGGGTAAGAATGAGTTTAATGATGGATATTAAATTAAATTAAATGGACAATCAAGGACATAAAGCACAGACTTCAAAGAAAGTGTGGGTATGGGACTGGTTTGGCCAATGCCTAGACATATTTTTGTGATCCATTAGCCAAAGTAATACTCGGGAGTATGCATATAAGTCAAAGATGAAAAAAAAGCAATTTGGTACCAGACATATGATCAAAGGCTCCTGAGTCAAGGATCCAAGGTTCAAGTGAAGAAAAACTTACCAATTTTTTACTAGGAATCAGAGAGACGGTAGTGAAACTGAAAGTGAAAGAAGAGGTAGCAGCAGATCCAGCACAGACATGACAATCTACGTCCGATGTGAGAAGAAAAGTAGCTGACAAGTCACCAAAATGATGAAAGTTGGTATCTGGAGAGGCAGTCACATGGCGGGTGGAGAGGAATACAACAACGAGATAATGATCGTCCTGCTTGTCGGGGAATGTGCAACAGTATGTTGTGATGCACGGTGGTCACCAGATAAGGGGTATAGCATAGTGGAAAGTGTAAAAGAGAGTGGTTGGACAGATTACACATTCAAGAACAAAATCGTATAACAGCCCTAGAAACCACTACTGATACCATATAGAATTTATAAATTCTAAGTTTTTAGTTAGATCACAATACTTGTATTTACAGGTCTAACAATAACTACATTGAAGATTAATAAATAAGCATTAATCTAGGAAGTTATATAGTCTAGGAATACTAACAATTAAAGTTAGAATATCTGTACTCTTAATTATTTCTAACATATGTCATATTTTGGAGACAATTTTGTTAAATTTTCATAATAAATTAATAAATTAGTCCACCTAAATATTTTCTTGTCGGTAAAATTGACCCCAAATGGGATGGGGAACCAAACCACATGAAATACTAAAACTTATTTTTAAAATAAAGAGATCAAAACTTTTTTTTTTAAATAAAGGGACCAACACTCCAAAAGTGCATTTAAACCTTTACATTTTTAGTGTTGATGTGATGGACAACTACTATGCCTTCATATGTTTTTTATTTTTCTACCATTTCACCATTTCATTTTGGTTTATTATAAACATTGATCTATTAAAACTATTTGTTTTACTATTAAGATGAAATGTTGAATTATTATTTTAATGGTATTATATTATCTATATCTATTTGTTATTTTAATATTGAGTAAACTCTAATGAATTTTTGAGTTGAATCCATAAGTAAGATTCACATAGGGAACACGAGTTTGCCTAGACTCTCGAATTTGATAACCTTGCTCATAATTGCTAGCAGAATGACTGTACCCAAAAACCAAGAAATGTCTTTTCAATGTGCTTTGCCCTTACTCACGCATGTCCCACAAGTTTTTCAAACCAAACACGCTTAACTAAGAAGTTCTTATATTCTTAACTCCCAAAAAGAATATGCATCAGATTGAAATGGGAGGTGGTAGTGCTAATCAAGTCCTTTAAGTCAACTGCAACAATGTTTGCCTTTGATAGAAGTCTTCTAAGAGTCGCTCTTTGATTGTAGCTCATGGAGATGCACTAGTGTTTATCCGTGCTCTCATCAGACTCGGATGTCAAAAACATATAGGCCTCTTCAAACCCTACAATGGTGGAAACCCTTCGCACGAGCAGCCTTATTTTAATCAAGTTCTCCAAACTTGCTAAAAACTATTCTTAGATTGAAAACAGTGTTTCATAGAAAGGTCACAAACACTTTCTCCCAGTGTTTTTGTTATGTGTTTTTCTAAAAAACAGTGAGTTGGGTTGTTTATAATACCCATTCTATGATTGGGCCAGCTCTCGTAATACTAGGTAATTCATTTTCCTTTTTTTCTTAATTTTGCTATTTTATTTTCCTGAATTTAGTTTATATCCCTCAGATTTCTATTTTTTCCCTTCTTTGAAAATGAATTTATTGCTTATCTAAAAAAAGAGTCTTTACTTGCTAGTTAGTTACTTTCTATTTGACATGTTGAGCATTCATGGTGGATGTATGATATGTCTAGTAAATCTAGGGATGTTTATGCTAAATAATTTCAAACTTAGTGTTAATTCTCTTCAAAGCTACAGTCTAAACACAACTTTGATCTTGGAAGGACTTTGGTCGTCCTAAAAAAAGGTTAGACCCAAAAACTAAGATGGTATTAGAGCACATCCACATCCATTAATGGGGTACTCGTATTATCCACGCATCAGGCCTAATAGCCCTAAATGTGAGAGGTGTGTTAAGAAAAATCCAAGCATCACTCTGCCTAGAGGTAAGACCTAGATAGAGCTTATAAAGCCTAGACAATCTTCACCTAATAAATCATTTTATTGGATTGGGTTAGGCCTAAAATCTAAGAGTCACTCTTACAATAAGGTTATTATGAAACATAATTTGCATTACTTCCCCGAACATCGTAGTTTTCAAAAATAATTTACTCATACAATAAAGCCACCCATTAAGCTAAAGAAACATTTGAAAATAAGATATAGATAAAAAATGCAAGATCGTGTTCCATTATAAGGTGTCCTTTGACGCCCATATCGCTATTTATTCACACCAAACTACAAGAAACTGCACTAGATCAAATGAGTCCTAATCCTGAGCTAGTTGGTGAAAGGAATAGAGTGATTAAGCTTGATCCACTTGTAGTTGAAAGCTTTTATTGGAAGGAAAAAAAAAAAAAAAAAAAAGGGTTAACAGATGAGTGTTCAATTATTGAGATAGCATGCTGATCATTTATCCGAGAGGACTACTTGTCTGTTACATGTACCCTACAATGATGTATCTATCTATTCTAGTCTTAATTTCTGTGGCAGTTCAATGAGCAAGATACTGACTAATGTAATATTGTTCCCCATGTTGTGATTGGAGGGAGGGTACACTATTCAATCAATAAATCATTTATCTTAATGAAGCTCAATGTCCTCTACATTTCTCCGAAGTTTCGGGTCAACCTCACCCCCTGATTATGTAACTAACCGATTGCTTCGCCCCTTACTCAACCAACTGTGTTCAGCAGTATACATTTCAAACTAAACATGCAACACTTTTCCACTGACATCAGTGGCATTATACAAGAGTCACACAGGCTAGTCATCTATTCCAATTGACTTCAACCTAAACATAAACTACAAGCATTTGAAGTTTAATTTTAAGAAGAAAAAAAATAATACTACCATGCTAAAATTCAGTAAGAAAAAAATAGATAGTTGATGGAGGACTTACATGAAAAGTAGCCATAATGTAACTGAAAGTAACAAAAATCCAAAGAGGAAATTAACCGGAGAAGCTGCCATTTTCACAGAGGGAAAAGAAGAAGAAAAAAGCAGTTGTAGTTATCAGTTCTGAGCGGCGAACAGTGGAAATTCAATCGTACTCTCGGAATTGAGCGAGAAGAAAGACGACGAAGACGATTCTGCCGCGAAACTCCATGTAAAGTAGCGGGAAATTAGGGAGAAGAAAAGAGGGAAAAGAAGAACCCTAGCGAGTGAAAGCGTCGTGATCGGAAGAGTTCGATTTTGATTTTAATTTTGATTCTGAGATCAGATCAGATCCGATCCGTGAGATGCTCGGTGATCGAAGGCAGTGAGTTGTGTTGTGGTGAGTTGCTAGCACGATAGTGTAAATGATCACCTGTCACGCGGGTACAGCTTTGGCTTTGGGAAACGTGATATGCTATAACACTTTCATTCAGTGTTTGTTTGTTGGGTAATGCTAGTGCTCATTAGTCGTAAAGACTCGGCGCAGTGGAAAATTATTAAGGGAACATAATCACGGAAATTAGGGAGAATAATCATTTTTTAAATTCTAGTGATAAAGCTGATTAAGGTATAGATTTTAATATTTAATAAATTATTATATTTATTAAATTATCTCGATTTTATTTTATTTATAATTTTTTTTGTGTTTTCTATTCTCTTATATTTATTTGATTATAATTATTCTTTACCTACAAATTATTATTTTTTTATTTTTTATTTAATATAAATTATAATCACTACAATTTTTTTTTCTTTTATAATTTTTATTTTTAAGTTTATTTATAATTTTATGTTTTTAGAAGTTTAATTTGTGACGGAAAAGTATAATATGAATTAAATGTATTCAATTTTTTAACGTTATGTGATAAGTTATGATTTTTTTTAATCACTAAATATTATAAATTTTAGGGTTAAATATGTGTTTGGTCCATGTAAATATCTCAATTTTCATTTTTAGTCCCTATTAAAAAAATCAAAAAAAAAATTAGTCCTTATAAATTTTATATGCATGCAATTTTAGTCCATGTTGTTTTCTAAAATTTTGAAAACTGTTTAATTACCCCTAAACTTTAAAAATTTTGAATAATATTTTGCATCCATGTTTAGAATACTATAAAATATTTTTTTACTAAATTTTAGAATTTTTTAAAATGAGAATAATTAAATATAAATATAATGATAAAAGTAATGAAAACCTCGACTTAGAAATCAAATTTTGAGTTTTTTTTTCGAGAAACTTTTTATAATATTTTAAAGATGTTGATAAAATAATCATTTAAAAATACATATCGGTTTAACAGAAGAGACTAAAACTACGTGGATAATAATTTTGTAGGGATTAAAATATCTAATTTTTTTAATAGGGACTAAAATTGAAAATTGAGATATTTATAGGGACTAAAATAATATTTAACCCTAAATTTTATTGTCAAAAAATTATTTATGAATTTTTTATCTCTAAGTATTATATTAGTTATATATCCCGAGGATAAAAATATAAATTATTAATAAAAAATTTCTCCTTCCTCTCGTGAATCAAACATATTTTTAATTAAAATCCCTCACTCCCCTTCACCTCTCTTTCCCTTCTCTCCATTAAAATCTCTCTCCCCCCACCCCCTCCCCCTAATTTGAACCAAACACACTCTTAGTATAAATTGTGGTAAAACTTTAATTTATTTTAAAATAAAATAAAATAATAAACTGACATGACATTGAATAATAAGTTTTGATTGGTTGAAGGTACTGGTACCCAACTAAATTCAAGGGTACCGGAGTGTTCGCCTTAAAAAATTAGAATTAATTTTGTGTTTTGAGAAAATTACTTAGAGTATGTTTGGATTGGTGGAATGTGATGGAATGGAATGGAATGGAGTGGTAACTAATGTGATTCCATTGTTTGGATTTGCAAATAATTGATGGAATGGAATGGAACATGATGGAATCCATTCCATCCCATTCCATCAAAATCCTCATTTTTTGTTCCATCCAATTTGGGGTGTATGTGATGGAATGTGATATTTTTAATAAGATATCCAAACAATGGAGTGGGATCTATATTCCATTCCGCTCTGCTCCATTCCGCTTCGCTATGTTCCACTCCGCTCCGCTCTGTTACGTTCCATCAATTCAAACATAGCCTTAATTATAATTTTGATTTTTTTTTAAGTTTCAATTTCTCCATTTTGAAATTTAATTTATTGATCCTTTCTTTTAAATTTTTTTAAAAAGTTTGAATAGTTTTTTGATCTATGTAAGTTAGCAAGTTTTTGATTTTGTCCTTTCAATTTTTTTTCTTGATCTCAGTTACTATATCTTTTTTTTTCATTTTAGTCTCTCAAACGAAGGCAAAAAATGAGATACAGGGACTTAAATAAAAAAAATACAAACATGGATAAGCACATCTTCAGTATAATGAATGATTATTTGGAAGAATGAAAAGATTATTGGTGGGAGGAATAAAACTATGAGTCGGGTATATTGGAAGCCACCGAAGAAGGATTAGGTGAGCCTTAACACCGATGGTGCGTGTATTGATGGTAGAGAATCAGGGTGAGGAGGTATTATTAGAACCACGTATGGCAAGTACATGGGTGGATTTATCAAATATTTGGGCAATTGTAGCGTGGTGAGGGCGGAGCTTTTGGGAGTTTATGAAGGACTTAAGCAGGTTTTGGAGTTGGGTGTTTCAAAAGCTTTCATTCTTGTGGATTCCAGTCTCGTTGTTGATTTGTTAAAGTCTAATAATAATTTGGGAATGGATAGTTATGCCTTGTTAAATCGTATTAGGTGGATGGTAGAGAGAATTTGAGAGGTCAAATTTTCTCATTTTTACATAGAGGCAAATCGATATGCAGATGTGTTGGCTAGATATGAAGTTACTAGTGGCGGATATATGACTTTTCATGAATATATTATGGAATTCATTAGACACTTATTTCATTTTGATGTTATGGGATCCTCTATCCCGAGATTAATTTTGTTGTAGTTTTTCTCTTGTTTTAGGCCTCGACCCTCTATTTCACGAAAAAAATTATATTATTAAAACTAGTAAAATACTCGTGCGTTCGCACGGGTTCATTAATTTAAATTGGTGTATAATTTATTTAAATGCATTTATAAATATGAAATAATAATTTTAATTATATAATACACAATAAATGAATTAATAAGAGAAAAAATAATATTTTGTATCTTATCTAATGTGATGGAGGTTGATATTGGTAAGACTAACTATTGGGTTTTCAAGATCATTCTAGGCCTTAAATAGCACATCCAAAAAGGTTGGTCTGCTTGGGAGGACATGATCATTAAGAAGAAATTCAAGATGTTTGTTATCTATGATAACCTTGTTGAGGACAATACCAGTGTGAGATGGAGATATATTTTCAAAAAGGGAACTATGTCAGACCTAGGGCCAAACATTCTACCTGGTTGGCATGTCATGGCAGATTGGGCACCAGAGATAGATTGGTGAATTTTGGTATGATAACTGAAAGCAATTGTTCCTTGTGTGGCATTGCAGATGAGTCCCTTAACCATCTATTTTTTTATTGTGCTTGCTCGAAGAGAATTTGGCAATATGTATTGATTTTGATCAATATCCATCATGCACCCCTTCCTTAGAACCTTGAGCTGAATTGGATTATGGATCAAACTAAGAGGAAAGGCTGGAAATCAAACCTAATCAAGTTGGCTTTCACCGAAACAGTTTACGGGATTTGGCAATATAGGAATAGCAAAAATTTTAGAGTGGACACACTTTTATATTTTAAAATTAGAGTTAGAAATAGTATTATAGAAAATATTGTATATAGGGGTGGGGATCAAAGAGGCTTAGGAAACATGTAGCCCTCCTCATGACATAGGTTTTGGGTTTTTTTATGGTTGGATCTGACTGATCAACTTGTACTTATTGGTTTTTTTATTCAATATATTCTTATTTGCTTCAAAAAAAAATGTTTTTATCAAATTAATATACAGTGATCACATCAAATGAATCATTTAATTGCATACGTATATTTAGGTGCTCGCGGAATAGAGAGAAAAAAGTTTTAACATTAGAAAATAAGAATTCCATCTATCAAATTAATACAATCGTTGATAAAAAAAAATTGTATTGCATTGATAGTGACCCGTAAAATGAAGTTATAAATATTTAATATGATAAAAAAAAATTATTAATTTGATATTATAAATTATTATGAATATTAGTTGCAATTCACATATTATTGTGGCACTAATATTTCATTATTGTGCACCCTTGGTAGTTGGAGAGTACTATTATTAACTCAGATAATAATAGTCCAAACCATAAAATATATACCCTATAAGTGTACCCTTAAATCATATTTTGTCTTTTTTTTTCTTATCCACAAGTTGATTCATTTCCTCAATAAAATAAGGTATAAATGCAAGTCAGCTTTAATGATATGTCATGTTTTTGTAATCACGAAGTTCTTTTGATTCATGTGTTGGATTAAAAATGTATAACTATTACTAATGCAAGATTTGGTAGGTAAAGTTATAAGTGAATGATTAAATAATTTATAAAGAACATTAGCAATAACACAATATTGAATAAAAGTATATATTATTACACTCAAAATGCATCAAATTACAACATTGACTTATAAAAGACATTAACATAAGATATACTTACTATTTTTGACAATCTCTATAATGAGACTAATTATGATTAACATAATTTCACTGACAATTTATTCCCACAATTCCATAAAACAAAGCCACAAAACATTTTCACTGACAACTAATTATGATTAACATGTTACTAAACTTATGCATCAAACAAACACATTGTCTTCAAAGCTTGGATTTAAGAAGCATTGGCCTTTGGTGCTTTATATCCTTCATGTTTGGCACGATCAAGAGAGTAAAAATCTAACCCAATATTCTCCTGCATTGACTTTTCTACGTGATCATTTTCACCAAAACAATGGCTTTAGTTGTATGTGCAATCTTAGTTATAGTTTCAACAATAGCATCCAGAACACCACAAAATACATCTTGTCCCGTTTGAGTAATGGTAGTGTTACAATGTTCTTTAACTTTAATATTACAAGCATTATATATTAGTTTAATCATGCTACTTTCAATGTCACTCACATTTTCAGTAACAACACCTAATATATCACCTCACTTTCCTTATAACTTCTCTTGAAAATTGGTTCCTTGTGCTTGAGTTCTTTCTCAACTTGGTATATTTTTTTGTACTCGCATTTTCACTGATACCTTCTGAAAATGGCAAGATTTATTCACTTTCCTATAATCAAACCTCAGACTTCAGTGTAATGTAAACAATTGAAAACGAGAAAGAGTGTAATAAAAGTAATGAATATAAAGAACAAAAACTGAACTTGAGAAGCCCTTTTAGCTTCATATTCACGCCATTATTCTTCTTTCTTCCTAGCAGTAAAGTCCTTAGTAGTCTAACCAGCAGAGGCAACCAAACCTTTAACAGTTTCCACTGACTTCGTCGTAATCTCAATCATTTTAGGTGCAACATATCTAACTGCTCCTCCCACACCCATTTTCACCATCTTTTTCTCTTATTATCTCAATACTACATTGACCATTTGCCCTACACTCTCAACAATGTTTACGTAGTCATGTTATGTTATTCAATTGCTGGTATATTGGTATGTCTTTATGGTATGACTTTAATATCCAATTTCGTTTCTTTGTTGGTTAATAACCATAACATGTGTGCTTTTTTATTTTGAGAGGATTTCATCTCCGACCTTATGTATATGTTTACAAACTAGTTAGTTTAAAACTCATGCTTTCAGTTTGTGATTGTGATAATGACCAAGGTTTTAAATATTACAATTTTAATTAATACATGTGTTACGACATCGATTATGATCATTGAGGTGTGAGTTAATCACAATTTATTCTTAATTTGATATTGTTTTACTATAGTCATTTTTTCGGTAACGACTCATTTTTTAAAACCTTGATCATGACATGATTTAAATATTGTAAAGCAATTATATTAAATCTAAAAGTGAAAGAATATCACGTCATGCATATTATGTTTTACATAATCGTTTGAGGATATCTCACAATTAAGATGGTGTCTCAGCTTGGTCCATCAAAACAAATTTAGTTGTCTGGTCATTGAAACAGATGAAAAATGTGTGGCTAACATGTTGTCTAAGAAGGCCATTTTATAACAAGAATTAGAAATGCATAAGCTCATGGATATGTTGGTATTTAGAAACATTGGATTTATAAGTTATAACTTAAGTGGGTAATAACTTTGGGTTCATTAAATATATCATGTATGATCAATATTTTTTCTTCTAAGTGAACAAAATGTTAATAATACCAGTACCATAAGATGGGGGTCTAGAAATTAGAAACATAATTTATCCCAAAATTTACGCATGGTTTCCCTATTTACTCTGATAATTTGATCTTCATTTTGATATATATTACAATTTAAATATTTATATATATATATATATATATATATATATATATATATATATATATATATATATATGTGTGTGTGTGTGTGTGTGTGTGTGTGTGTGTGTGTGTGTGTGTGTGTGTGTGTGTGCGTGCGTGTGTGCGTGTGTATATATGTATGTATGTATGTATATGTTATGATTTGAATATTTGATTTATAACTTATAGTTTATTTTGGAGGCAACCCTAAACATTTTAGTATGGCTTCACCACTGCTCTCGTTACATGATCTTTCTTTTGTAGATTTCTGCAAAATACAACGAGCCTTTAAGAATAAAACTATTGCAACTTACAACTTTGCTCTTTTACTATTTTTGGAGTGATCTTGTTCATCATAGGAAGAAATTGATAAAGTTTAAGCAAAACCATCTTTATTGACCATAGAGACGGTAGGTCTCATTCGCTTTCCACTATCGTGAACAACGGATCCTCAACTTATCAAAGGGATATACTTCAGTGCCTATTTCCCCATTGAACGAAAGATGATTGAGATTCAAATTGCTTACTATTCATGAGCTATCGTACTCTAATTACCATGTATCGAGAAAACAACGACAAGGTAGATAAGTACATATGTAAGCTTCATGGTATGGATGGAACCTTCTGACTTGATCCATTATTTATTGTTTTATATGTTTTAACGTTATATTAACGCCATAAATAAAGGGACATGTCTTGCTTGACAAAAGGAGATAATGTTTGGCTCACATGCAAGTCAGACAACGATTATTGGACATGCCTCCACCCCTTCCCTATGGATTTATCGATGGTTGAAGAGAACTGGTAGGACGATACATCTCATGATGGATAGGTTCACCCTCCAAAGAATCAAAGGCGGAAGAGAGATCATTAGGTGCCTCAGAATGGATAGCCAACGAAGGATGAAATACAGATGGATGACTTGTTCCTACGACGGGAACTTATTGACCCTCATTATGGAACGACCTTTTTTTAATGCAATAGAGTTCTTTAGGAGTTGCCTTTCTCTCCCCGGTAATTTTCCTGAAGACTATCAATCACTTCACAATGATTCACCTACCTTTTTAACAAACGTGATGGAATTTCAAATGTTGGTATGCTTACAGATTGATAGAATCCAACAAGAAAAACATCTTTGAACGATCAGTGAGTTGTAGTCCATGATGGACTTAATCATATAAAGAGTTTAAGATCATTAGGAGACAATAATAGTTATGTCGGATGATTGAGATAGTTTGAGGGCACTCGTCCAATAAGTGGTTTCAAAAGCTCAAGCATGCGTTGAAGAAGGGAAGTGATTAGATAGACCGCTTTGGGAAACCTTCGGTTCCTTAAAAGATCTAGAGGGAGAGACGTAATCACTTAAGGACGAAGTTGTGGTCACCTTTAACCAGTACTTTGAGATAACAGATGAACAATTGGCTTTCTTATATCTGAACCTGGATTTGAATCAAATGGACCTATTCACAATTGTTATGGATGGTCAGCTGGTGGACAATGAGTATATCCCATGCACCTTGCTCCCTTTTTTGTGATATATCCCTTTTAGTGGATTATGTAATAATTTAGTTTGTTTACTACTTTTAGATGTTATTCTTCTATGTACAATTCCTTCTTTGATTACAATCTATTATTAACTTTTATTAGGGCATAAATGATCTCTTATGCTTGAGTCCCAAGCCTTTTATCTCCCATAAATGATCTCTTATCACCATTTCAAAAGCAAAAAAATAATCTTTACACCTCACACTTTCAAAAAAAATTCCAAGAAAATCCCTTTGTATACATTCATACGAGAATCATTACAATGGTGGATTTTTTTTTCTAAATACACCACCACTATTTTTTTCCAAACAAAAGTAAAATGAGCTAAGCAGTTAAGAGCCCATGGATAACCATGGATACAAAGGGTGTTAACACATTCCCTTTGTATAACCTACCCCCCCCCGAACTCAAAATCTAAAATCAAGGTATTTCTTGTTCATTTCCACCTTTCCTACTTGGATAAAAGAAAAGTCGGTGGCGACTCTTGCTATCCACAACATAGTTTTTGTGAAAACAAAAACGACAAAGTCAGTTCTCCCACCGTGTTACAGAACTGGCGTCTATGCTAGGGAAACCTATTTAAAATAGGGGTTACCTTAGAGTTATATCACTTACTTGTTTAAATTATATACTTTATTTTTAAGGGTACTTGTTTCGGGGCTACTGTGAGAAAGATCCTAACCCGGATATAGTGTACCTTAGGTAAGTGCCAATAGACTAAGGAAAATTGTATGACGTATATCGATATGGTTGATCTGGTGGCTACAGTTAGTGTGACATATTGATTGGTTCTGATGGTCTTTAAGTTAGTTGAGGATAACATTGGGCTGCCATATGGTGTCATTTACACTAACTTCCCCTTAGAACCCTAATTGACCCATCTTGGCCAGTAGAAAGTAGTGAGATAATCGGTTTTGGTGAAGTCTAAAGTTGGTTGATACTCGATGATACGCTCATTGAGATTCTAATCTTGGGATGTTTTTGAGAGAAAGTCAATTGCCACACTGAACTACGACCTTTGAGAAGAATCAGTGATATTGAGATCCCTTTGAACCCGGTTACTATTGCTAAGATAGGTTAAACCAACTAAACTTCAGTGGGGAGAGTACTTACCTACGACCTTCATGCAAGCCTTTAAACTTAAGGCATTTGTGTGACTTGTTTGTGTTTTCCATTTGTTTGCATTGAACATAACATCATAACATCATGACATTATAACATAGCATTTTCACTAACCATTTCAAGGACCAAAAGATTTATCCTTGTTCTTTGTTGCAGGTTATGGCTTACGCTCGTAAAAACACTATCTGAATCAACTTTGTAAGGATTCCTTCCAAGCTTAAGGAATTAGTCTCAAAAGTTCTTGAGAGCTCTCAATTCATCAAAAAACATGGTTATATACTTGATTTGGTTACTTCGGGGTTCAACGAAGACATGATGAGTGTTTTGTTCCAGTTCTTTGACCCTAAACATCACTGTTTCACATTTCCCGATTATCAGTTGGTGCCCACGATGGAAGAATTCTCCAAACTACTTGGTGTGCCTATTCTTGGTCAAAAACCTTTCACTGGCCTAGAGAAGGAACCTAAACCAGAAATTATTGCAGCATCTTTGCATATGAAGAAGTCAGACATTGTATTAGAAACAAGAAGTGAAGTTAAAGGTATTCTTGCTAAAGTATTGATAGAGAGAGCTCAGGTGTTCTTGGATGTTATGAGTTATTATGCTTTTGAGGAGATCTTGGAGTTGTTGATTTATGGTTTTATGTTGTTCCATATTCCATACCAATTCATAGATGTGCATGCCATTAACATATTTATGACTCATAATCTTGTGCCTACTTTGCTTGGAGATATTTTGCACTCTCTTCACAATCGTACTACGAAGACGCGAGGAACTCTGATGTGTTGCATACCTCTATTATCTAGGTGGTTTATTTCACACCTTCCTCGATATGTGATGAAAAATGAACAAGGTTTGAGGTGGTCTAGAAGAATAATGTCACTCTCTCATTCATATATCATTGATGTTCTCGATTTATAGAAAACATCACTATCATTGACACTTGTGGAGAATTCCCTAATGTGCCACTTCTTGGCATCAGATGAGGCATTACTTATAATCCTTCTTTAGCACTACGTCAATTTGATTATGTCCTGAGTGATGGTCCTCGTGATATGATTATTCAAGGTATTGTGTTCAATTATGACAAGGATCTTCAAGGTTACCGTCAAAGGTTTATACGAGCTTGAAGCATGGTGAATAAGTTTAACAACAATACTCTGGAACCAAAATACTTAATCCATATGGAGCCTTACCTCAGATGGGTGTGGTCTCGTGCTTATACTCTTATGATGCCATATCTTATTGTTCTATCGGTGATCCCTGAGCCCATTGTTGAAAGAGATGTTTCGTATACCATTCTTCATCCTGGCATGCCTATTAATCTAGAAGAGCTACAAAAATCTTGGATCGAGCTGAAGGAGCGAAGGGATGCCTTTGAGGCTCAGTTTAATGCTAGCAAAGAGAAAGTGTTGGAGCTAAAAAGGCAACCTCATGAATAGCAGAACATCGATACATATCTCAACACAAAAAGGAAGCGTCCATGGGAGACTTGAGTCTCAAATGTTTATTTTCTTTGTAACTTTTCTTGTTTTCCTTCATTGTAAGCCCAAAGGGCAATTATATCTTGAACCTACTAATAAAAGTTTTGTTTTTCTTTAACAAATTTAAATCCTACGATGTCCTTGAAAACATTGCATATGTATTTACATGCCATACCATTGCATAACAAGTTTCTTATCTTCTCACTGTTTATTTCAGTTGAAATGACTCTCGAACAGACTGTCAAAGATCTCCAAACCCAGAACGCCCAATTTCAAGAGATGATCTTGAACTTGTCCAAGGGACAAGAAGAGTTGAAGGCACTCCTGACCAAGAAGAAGAAGAAAACCAGAAAATAAGTTGGCTTCATCAAAATGGATAGGAGATTCAAAGGTCAAATTAAGACAGACAATGAGGTCGAAATTCATGGAGACGATGATTCTATGAAAGAAGAAGATAGTCAACATGGTACTGTTGGGAATTCTGATCACGAAGAGAATTATTACTATGATTCAGCCGGTGATGAGAAATACAAGTTACTAGAAGACCGTTTGAATGCCATGGAGTTGTACAAAACATCTGGTTTAGATTTCGAAGATTTAAGTCTGATTTATGGAGTTGTCATTCCTCTTGGGTTCAAAGTTCCTACTTTTGTAGTATATGATGGTGTTTCGTGTCCAAAGCTACATTTGAGGTCTTATGTCCGAAGGATCCAGCCACATACTGCTGATAAAAAATTGTGGATTCATTTCTTTCAAGAAAGTTTATCTGGAGCTCAATTAGAATGGTACTACCAACTTGAGAGTACCAACATTCGCATCTGGAATGATCTTGCTGAGGCCTTCTACAAGCAATATCAATATAACTTTGATTTAGTGCCGATTTGCATGCAACTCCAAAGCATGTCCATGGGCTCTAAAGAAGGTTTCAAAGAGTACGCCCATAAGTGGAGAGATCTTGCAAGCAGGGTTAAACCTCCTTTAACTGGCAGAGACTTGGTTGACATGTTCATTAGCACGCTGACTGGTCTTTTCTATAATAATCTAATTGGAAGTTCGTCGTCTGGTTTCACTGAGTTGATAATGACTGAAGAACGTGTGGAAGGTGGAATACAAAGTGGTAAGATACAAATGGATGTCTCTTGAAGTACCACTAAGAAGCCCTCTAATGGGAATAAAAAATTCAATGTTGTGTACGACCAACATGGTCGTAATAAGAACAACCGTAACCAACATGTGGGAGCAATTCTGATCTCTAATCCTGCACCTGCGTAACAAAATCAACAACAAAATAATCAGACTAAGCAAGGTGCACCTAAGAGACAATTTACAAAGATCAATATGTCGTTGGCTCAGGCACTACAACACATGTTGAAAGGAGAGTTGATTACCTTGAGGGACCCTCCTCAGAATCCCAATACTTCCTCTCCTCGCTATAATCCCAATGCAAGGTGTGCATATCACTCCAACTGTCCAAGACATGATACTAATAATTGTTGGGCATTGAAGAATAAAATTCAGGATATGATTGATGCTGGAGAAATTGAGTTTGATCCTCCTGAGACTCCTAATGTGATTACCGCTCCTATGCCCAATCATGAAAAAACTATTAATGTTGTTGATAATGGTTCTTATGTTTCTACTATGGTTGATTTGACTACTCCTCTGTCAATTGTTAAAAATAAGTTGTTGCAAGCCAGTTTATTTTCGGGCTGCAATGAAGGTTGTTGTTACTTTGCCTCGCAATCCAATGGTTGTTGGAAGCTGAAAGAAGGTATTAAGCGTTTTATGGACGATCGTACTATACTGTTTGAGAAGAGCCATACTATAGGGAATTTATGTGAAGGTTTGTCTCAAGGGTCGGAGCTTGAAGATGTGTCTTGATGCGTGTTTTTCGCAAGTGTACGAACACGTCAGAGTAATATAAAAGATTATCGAATCCACATAGACCAAGTGTCAATCTTTCGTATCTGTTGTTATGGTGTGTATCTAAGGCAATTGAAAATAATGGTTTTAAAGGGTGCGCAATGATAAATAAAATTGTAAATTAAAATTAATCGATAAAGACAGGTTCAAATGCAATTCACATAATCGATTGATAATCACGTACTTGTTAATAGAACTACTTATGGGCAATGTTTTCTACTTTGAAAGAACTAATTTAACAGGAACTGTCGCTTTCGTGTATTCAGAACCGCGTTGTACTCCCTAATCAAACCCTCCTATTGTCACGGATAAAAAGGTGTGTACTGCGTTAGAGTAGTAAACTTATTTTTATGAAATATAGTATCTTAACTAAGTTGAAAAGTATTTTGACATGGACATTCTAGCAAAAAGAGGTTCTCACGAACCAGACTCTAAACTTATTAACGCGTCCGAAAATAGTTTTAAAATCTCTTTTCTTTTTAATCTAAAAACTCCTAATGAACTAGACAAAACGCTTTTGGTTGTTTTTGAAATAGTTAAAACAATTAAGTTAAACAGGCGTTGAACGACTTTCGATCTTACCCAACGGGACTTTAAAGAACATGAAACTTATATTAAAAGTTAAAATAGCCCTTAAGCGTTTCTACGAACAGTAGTACGGATTACCGGTTCAATTATGATCCTTACATTCTAACCTTTGTAAAATTAGTTAGACATGGTAAAGTAAAGGTTCATTTTATTATTTTTCATAAAAGTATTTAGTGTGAGTGCGAGAAAATAAATTAAAGTAGTGTGAGTGCGGGAAAGTAAACAAAAGTAGTGCGAGTGCGGGAAAGTAAATAAAAGTAGTGCGAGTGCGAGAAACAAATAAAGTAAAGCAATGCAGAAAGTAAATAAAATAAGGCGAGTGTGGAAAAATAAAATATGAACTGGAATTAAAATGGCGGCAGGATTAACTTCCTCCCAGAGTGCTCCAAGACTCGATCACACAGACGTATACAGACTCGATCACTCGATTGTAGTAACACCCCGATGTGAAGTGATTACTACTTTAAAACTGATATATGCCTAAGAGATTCTAAGTTTGGATGATAAAAACTAAATTCTAAAGTCCTATTTATAGGCAAACATTAAATGGGAAAATACTAGGATGCCCCATCCACTAAAAAAGTGGAGGGAAAAGATTTGGCCTTGTGGCGCCCGCCACAGGCTCATGGCGCCCGCCATGGGTGTTAATGAGTGGAGAAAGTGGGGATCGTGGGCATAAGGCAGTTGTGGAGGGTCTTGAGACGTGGCCACGTCATGGATGACCCCATGGCGCCAGCCACAATGGGTGTCGTAAGTGCAAAATGTTGAATTTCTTGATTTTTATTCTTTTCAGCTCCTTTTTCGCTCCTTTTCTCGATTTAACTCTCGATTAGATTAAAAACCTGAAAATAAAGAAAAACAAAGTAATAACATAACAAAATAGAAATAAAAACTTAGAATCCATGCAAAATTGGAGTCAGAAATACAGTGAAATTTAGTGATATCAAATCCTCCCACATTTAGACCTTTGCTTGTCCTCGAGCAAACATTTAAAGCTCAACGAAGAAAACTGGTGTCAACACGTGATTTAGGCTAAAAGGGCTTCTAAGTTCAGGCCAGGATGCAGTGACAAGTACTAACTAAGTGATCCAAGGGTATCATAATGACACGAACATAAACTATAATCTTATATTAACCAACCCATATCATCCCACAATACTTAGGCCTATATTTTCATCTCTTTTTGGGTCCCTTTCATTTAGGCGCAATCACATTAAGTCCGTTATTCGTACATGCATCATAGTAGAGTGACCGGTTAGTGATTCTGATCCAAAACATAGGGTTTCTGGCAGATAAGCATGTGTAAACCCTTTTTATTTGACCAAAATGTAGTTGTGGGGGATCAGATCGTAATCCGTCCTACCAAGTTCAGTGTCAGATACCTTTGAACCAACTAACAGTAGGTGACTGCAATTTTTTTCTTTTTGTGGCAAGAATTTTTTTTTCTCTTCTTGGTTTAAATGACTTTGTGAGGGTCACCTATCCCAGAGTTTGCCTTTTTCTCTTTTTTATTAGCACTTGATCATTCACTTATGTTCATCGGCCCCCTACATAGAGCATGCTTAGGCCGGAGCTGACTGCTAGAATAAACTACTTAGGACAATTTTTGAATGATAATAAAGACCATGGTATGCGGGGTTTAGGAGTGATTCCTATATTCATGAAGTCTATGGTGCTAAAACGATACTGATGTTTCAAAAAGTTCACCTAAGTCACCACATCCTAATCCAAACCTGTCTTAAAGCCCAAAAAACATGTGAAACAACATTGTTTTCTTTTGATTTTTTTTTTGGTAAGGCTAAGGAAATGGGGAAAATTAGGGTGTACTAAAGATACACTATACTGGTGACTCGTCAGACTCATGCATTATCTAAAAAAAACTTAAACTAAATAACTAACTGAAAAGGAAAATAACAGAAAGCAAATAAATAACTAAGAAAAGGGAAATAACAGAAAGCAATAAAATCCCCTCCCACACTTAAATCGAACATTGTCCCCAATGTTTCGAAATAAGATAAGGAGAGTAACTTGGAAAACTACTGTGGAGGACCACTAATGCCCTCGCCGTCCGGCTGTGATGGTTTAGAACGACGGGATCTACTACGCTGCTGGTCCCTCCGGTCTAGTTGTGCCGATAAGGCAGCCTGGGCACTCCGAACCTCTCAAAGGTTACCTATGATGAAACCCTGAGTGACCTCCATAAGCTGGTGGTGCCGTAGGTTGACTTCTCGTTGGCGGGCCTACTCTGCTATGATATCGGTCAAGGTACGGCAAACGTTCCCATAGGCACGATCCGAAACCAATCGCGATTGTTCCATATAGCTCATGTTGTCCGCCAGTTGTTGTGAAATGGTAGAGAGTAGGCCGTCTCGCCTTTCCTTTCTAGCCGTCATATCATGCTACATCTCCTCAGTGATATAGAATCCAGGAGTAGCACCTGCAACAGGGTTAGAGGAAGATAGTGTGATGTGTGACTGTGAAGGATAATAGGGGGACACATGAGGTACGGGAGAATGCTCTCTCCGATCATATTCTTCATCAGTGTCATGTCCCTCCCCATCAGGAATATTAGGAAGAAATGGACCCAAAACAGGTGGAGCATTCAAATCATAGGTCCAGTTCCTTTCATGACGTACATCAGTACGTCTACTGCAAGGCAAAGGAACAGATGGGATAGCTACACTATGAACCATCAACTCATAACCACCTGCTCTCCTTGTTCAACACAATTTCATGTCTTTTAGAAATTTTATGTTAATTGTGCGAGGAGGTAGGGGTTCAGGTGTAGCTATTTAATTGTTCATGTTAAGGGCCCGAGCAATAGACGTAACAAGTCCTCCAATAACAATCGGTCCTGTTTTATTAACAGTTAAAGCCATGTGTGCAAGCATAAACGGGACCAGATTGATATGACTATTTGTGAGGCTTCCTTGCAAAAATAGAGGCTTTTTAGCGTTTACCTTATTTGGACTCTCCCGGCCAAAAATAGTACATGCCAAAAGATATTTGAAAACTCTGATGGTCGGGTTATGGATGGTCGACGCGAGTATTCCTTCAAAAGAATTTATTGAAGTACTTGACAACCTCTGCCAGAAGAAAAATACTTTGAACGACCATTCTAAATCCAAAGGGGCCTCACATATAGCACCCTCCCAATGAGGGATTCCTAACAAGATTGTTAGTTCACCGGTACTGTATTCGTATTCAATTCCAAACAGTCTAAAATTAACAGCACTGACTGTGCTATTAGTGTTAGGACTGAGAGTATATATTAACAAACTCAAAAATTCAATTGTCAGCCTCTCAAAGGTGGGTTCTTGATTCACACAAATATTATGCAAGCCTAGAAAATCTAATAAATGAAAAACACTATGATACAGACCCAAAGAGTACAGAAAGTTATCATCTACGTACCTAGTTGAGAGAATTTCTCGACTCTGAAGCCTTTGAATGATCTTTCTCTGCCTATCTCCCGGTTTTCCACCGCGAAGAATATATCCGTTGAACTCCATTGTTGTTGCTCCTTGAGAAGTTTAATATGGTGAAGAGTGGTTTATGTATGAAATGGTAAAGATTGGATTTTTATGTTTGTAGTGAATGGAAATAAAAATGGATTTTGAGTGGGTTTTATAGATGGTGAATGTATGAGAATGGTGGGAGCTTTAATGGGATTCAATGGGGTTTTTGGAAGATGGGAAAATGGGTTTTGGAAGTTTGAAAGTGTAAAAATGGTGGGGGAGATGAATCTGCCCCAAAATAAGGTGGAACGGCGTGGCAGACGCCATAGGCTTATGGCGGGCGCCATAAGGCCATTTTCCTTATGGGCCAATTTTTTTTTAATCCCCCAAGTGGTCTTCGCGTACCTTTTGTCTTCGGGGGGTTCCGGATAACGTTTTCTTCTTTCTTCTAAGGCACAAAGCTTGCATACCTTGAAATATTAAACATAAAGTGAAATATATATATTTTTTTGGATTATTATTTTTTTGTTTATTAGACACACATACATATAAAATAAATACTCATGCATATAATAAGGCATATATATATATATATATATATATATATATATATATATATATATATATATATATATATATATATATAAATGATTTGTCAACAAAAATACATGGAAAATGTAGCATATGCGATAAAATAAAATATGTCTGGAGATGCGAGAAATAAAATAAGGCATCAAATATTAAATACTAGAGCAATAATGTTATCGTAAAACGATCATGTAGTAGGATTCTCTGCCTGGTCCGTTCCACGAATCTCAGCAATCTCCCTTCAAAGCTCTCCAATCTCCTTATATAGAGCGTTTGCCTCTGTGGCATGGGTGAGGTAAGTCCGCTACTTCCTGTTTGAGTCGGGCAGTTTCCCTGCGGAGCTCATAAATATGGGTCTGTAGATCAGGCGGCTGCAAAGACATATTGTTAGACATAACAGTGATTCGGGGAGAAGGAGGTGTTGGGGTGTACTTAACGGCGGTAGGTGATTTTGGCTCTTTGACAGTCTCTTCATAACCCTCCAAATCATAACTCCAGTTAGCAAGGTCGTGGACACTGGTCATCAGTGGGTCAGGTAATGTGAAGTAGTGTATTAATTCGCCGTCAATCAGTAATCTAAACATGTTATGCTCAAAAGAGGCCCTCCTCATCAATCCTCTGTCAAGGCAAAAGTCAACATCCATGGTGGTGTAGCTGCAGAAGGTCCTGAGATGTAATAATTTGCGAGACAAACCCAATGCAGTAGCAATTTGTGTAACAATCCCACCGACATATATAATGCCTACAGATGACCTGGCGACACTAGCAAGGCTCTTCAACAGAAAGTTTCCACAAGCAACTGGGCGTGACTGAGTCGCACAAAACAGCAAGAAAATCTCCTTCTCCCTCAGCAAAGTCTATGTATCTGGAAAACCGAGGAAAAAGTGTGCTAGAATCATCTGGAAGTACCTTAACGCATGGTTGTGGATGACCTGAGAAAACTGAGTGGAAGGATCTTGGCTCCCTCCTGTAACACGGTGGGAGAACTGACTTTAGTTATGTTGCGGATAACAAAAGTCGCCACCGACTTTTATTTTATCCAAAGGAAAGGCATAAAAGAACAGAAAAGACCTTTTAAAAGATTTTTGGGTCCGGGGGGTAGGTTATGTAAAGGGAAGGTGTTAGCACCCTTTACATCCATGGTTATCCATGAGCTCTTAGTTACTTAGCTCACTTTAAACTGTTTTTGAAATGTGAAGTGTGTGAATAGAAATTTTCTTAAGAGTTTGATAATGATCCATGTACGGATGCGTAAAAAACCTTTGTTTTGAAAATTTGTTTGAAATTGTGAAGTGTTTGAAATTGTTTTGAAAAAGTGAGCAAGTATCTAAAAGGAACCTACCCTAAGCTTAAGTCTTTTCTGTTCTTGAATCCTTTAAATGGTAAGACTATCCCTATTATTAAGGAATAGGTAGTCATTACCTTGGATGTGAGGGACAAATGAAGGGACATCTGTTTATGTAGGCAACTGTGGGGTGTATAAGCAATTTTGAAGGGACTATCATCTTTATTCGAAAGGGACAAGATCATTACGAAGGCAACATTCGAAAGGGACTTGATCTTTTATTTGTTAAGGGACTAGATGACTTTATTTTGAGGGACTTTTGCTTTATACACCCTACTTGACCTTTTTGTAATAGGCAACATGAGAGGTATCCCTAAGGAAGTGAGATGGCGATCAAAGATCGACTTACGTGTGTGAGTGTACAATTTTAATATTTATCTTTTAAATTAAGTGATCTAAATTTATTTTACATTACAAGTATGTTTACACTCCCTATTTACTAACCATAGCATAAAATAAATATTAAATATTACTACTAAATATTACATCAAAGAAACAATTACATGATAATAATAATTAAAGCAAATTAAATAACTAAGCAAAATAATAAATAATAACAATAATTGGGTTAGTGAAATAATAATAATAATAATAAGTCACAATGGGGTTAGTAATAATGAAATAAATATAAAAATAAACATAGTTAATAATATAAGCAAAAAATATTAAAAGATCAATGAACAATTATTTTTTAAGATTAAGAATAAAATATAAACAATTATATACTAATTATTATGAAATTTTAAATTATGCATAAGTTATAGGAATTAGGTTAATTATAAATAAGTTATATTTACAAATTTTAATTATTTTTAAACATATACTAAAAAAAAATTATTTACATACAAAATTAAATTATAAACAATTTATAGAATATTTACATATTATGAAAATAGGATTAATTATAATTATATTTACAAAAATTAAGTTAAGAATTTTATTGTTTTAAACATGATTTAAAATTATTTACATTATTTAAATAAGATTACATATAATGATAATATAAATAAATAATATTAATAAAAATAGGGAAACATAATTAACATTTATATGAAAATAATTAGGATTTTAGAAAAAAATATTATTAGGGTTAATCTTGGTTTATGAAAATATTAGGGTTTATTAGAAATTATTTAGGGAAATACACATTGATTTAATTAATTATTATAAATGAATTGAGAATATTAAATTATTAAAATATTAAATTTCTTATAAATTATACACACAAAGTTTAGAAAAAAAAACAAACCAATAACCTATTTAATTTTATTTACAAATGTACAAACTATAAATAAATGATTATATATAAAAGTTAAGGAATTAACAAAAAATTAATATATTTTTTACCATGATTTATTTGTAAAAAGAAAAAATTGGTGAATTATCTAATCTATATAATAAATAATCATATAGTAATAATTGATTTTAAAAAAAATAAACAAAACAATAATAATTAATTTAAGAGTAAACAAGCAAAACAACAAAAAAAAATGGGGTGGAGGGATCAGCCAAGGATCGAACCCACCCCAGTTACCTCAACATCCAACGCACATGACCACTGGGACAAGCTGTACGCTTGTGAACACAATCCAACATCATCTCCTTTTGTTGCATGTCTTTCTCTATCTTCGGCTTCGTCCAATCGCACCCTGCCACGCAGTCGTCTTCAACCTCTATCCATGCGCAATTTCCTGCGAATTCAAATACGATATTTCCTGCGAATTTTTTCGCATCTAAACCTGCGAATTGCATAGGATGTATAAAACGCACAATCAATCAACAATAAGTGTATAATGTCAATGCCCAGATTCAGTAGGATTCAAAAATGTCCATTAAAGTTCTTGAAAGTCCCTAAATCAAGAGTTCCCAATTTTGAACCTCAAACCCTAACAATGGTGTCACGGGATTTTGGCCATAAAACTCCATGCAAATCGTCCAGAAAGTTTACATGCTTCAAGATAGACACAAATCAATAGTTAAATTTAAACATAAACGCATAAAACAACAAAATCGAAAAAATTCAAAGCCAAGGTTAGAGCAATTCGGTTTATGCATATGAGGTCGATTTTGGCAATGTAAAGGGTCTGGACATGTTCAATGATCATCATAGAAGAGATTGGTGTGCTTAGAATGTATTGAAACTACCTCTAATCCAAAATCCGATTATGAGTTTTTTTTCAAATTTTTGAAGCTTGCTCTTGGTTTATGGAGGCTGAAACTCGTGAATAGTGTATTGCTTCATGTTGTTTATATAGGACACAATGAAATTAGGTCAAAAGTTTAAACAAACTTGTGTATTTTTGGACCTTTTGAGATTGAAAAAGATTGATCATTAAAACTTGATTTTCCTTGATCTAGCATTGCCATATTGGTGTGATCCCCATTATTTTTGTATCAATCAAGCTTAAATGTTTTTTAAGACCTTCTAGAAACCAAATCCTTTTCAAATATATGTTTTTTTATATTTTATTTCAATTTAATTTGTATTTTAATGAATAAAATTCAAATAAATATAAAATAAAAAATAAAAAATCAGAAAATGAGTGGGTTGGGTCGTGCTTGATGAGTTTGTAAAGTTTGGATGGCAATTTGGTGGGCTCATTTAGCAAAAATTTGATTTTAGGCCTTATTTGCTTCATAAACTTCCCTAAAATTTCCCAACTTTGCAAGGACACAAATCCTTCAATTTTAATGCTATGAGGGTGTTCTTGGATATTTTGGAAAGCTTGAAGAGTCCTCTAACCAACCCCACTGGTTTCATGTCCATATCATTTACCATTCTCATGTTATGCCCTTTTGAAGTTGTTGACTTTTTGTTGACTTTCAAAAGGACCTATAATGTCTTAGCTCATACCTTCCAAATGAAGCATTTTTGGGCTTGGCTTGTGAGACACAAAGTTGTAGAGAATTCAATTTCCTTCAAAATGAGCTTTGGATGGAAAATTGGTGATGAAGCATGTGAAATTTATGTCTGGTCAAAGTTCAGTTGACTTTTCATGAGGAAACCCTAATTTAGAAACTCCTGATTCTTGATGATCTGAAACCTCCTTGATGAATCATGATCAACCCTTGATCAAATGATGAATTTTACTTCATATACTTGATGTTGGCAAAAAATCATGAAGTTTGACTTTGGTTTGACCACAGTTGACCTTAGTTTGACTTTTTAACTGCTTTGACTGATTTTGACTTATCTGATCATCTGGCTGAGCAAACTTCTGAGAAAAGTCTTGAAACTTGTCATGGGAGTTCTTACACACATATAAGATGTTATGAAACTCACTTGAAGTCTTGTAAGTCCATTTAGCCTGATTAAAGTCAAAACCCTAGTTTTGGATGCACTGCTTAGGAGAATGCCTTGTCTGAGGGAATTGTCAAACTTCTGACTATTTGTGAACTTTGTGAACCTTATGAACCATCATAAAATGTCTTGTGAACCTTGTGAACCTCATGGAAGGTCTTGTTAACCTTGTGAACCTCATAAAGTGTCTTGTAAACTTCATGAACCTCATGAAAGGTCTTGTGAGCCTTGTGAACCTTGTGAACCTTGTGAACCTCATAAAGTGTCTTGTAAACTTCATGAACCTCATGAAAGGTCTTGTGAACCTTGTGAACCTTATTATCACACAAAGTCTTGTATTGTGAGGGCAAAGTTTGGGGTGCAACACCTCCACCTGAGACGTTACTCCAAAACTTCTCCACTTCTTTACTTATAAAGTACTCAATCGGTGTCTTTGGAATAGTATCAGGAGTAGTCTGAAATCCTAGTAAATCACCAAACTCTTTGTGAGAGAAAGAGTATTCAATCCCGAACAACATGAAAATAGCATGTCCATCGGGTCCATCCCAGGGGTCATGATTAAATGAGCTGAGAAACTCTAGAGTCAAGTTCCTGTAAGTGTTGTTCATGTCGTCGAACTGGTCCCACTGGAGTTGGTGGCATAAGAATCTGACGCTTGGCTCTATCCCCAAGGTATCCATGCAATCTTGGTATGGGTATTGTGTAGGTGCCATAAGACGTCTCATGTGGACATAGTAACGCTCTCTCTGGGCGTCATATCTGAAGGCCACGTGCATGTCGTCGGGATTCTGCATTCTGCACAAGTTTAGCAAAAACGGTCCTGAAATCACATAAAACATTTAATCATTAGTCCTGACAGAATAATAAAGGAAACAAATTAAAATAAAGTAAAAATAAATAAAAGTAAGTAAGATAATAAAACCATGGGTTGCCTCCCATGCAACGCTTGTTTAACGTTGTTAGCTCGACGACCGAATTTTATACATCATTCGAAGGATATGGTGGATCACTTAGAGTATGGTTGGAGTATGTTGTTGGAATGTCACCTCCTTCATAGGGCTTCAGTCTCTGTCCATTAACAATGAACGATTTACATGTCTGGTTCTTGATTTCAATAGCTCCAGATCTTAGAATCTTAGATACTTCGAAAGTGCCAGTCCATTTTGAACGAAGCTTTCCTGGAAAAAGTCGTAACCTAAAATCGAACAGAAGAACAGGATCGCCTATTTTGAAGTCTTTTCTTATGATTCTTTTGTCATTCCAAGCTTTTTCTCTTTCTTTGTATATAATGGCATTCTCATAGGCTGATTGTCTGAGTTCTTCCAATTTGTGGATATCAAGGATATGTTTTTCACCAGCAGTTAGGTAATCCAAATTCAAAGTTTTAATGGCCCAATAGGCTTTATGCTCTAACTCAAAAGTTAAATGACATGACTTTCCATAGACTAGTTGATAGAGGGTTGTTCCTATAAGGGTTTTGAAAGCAGTTATGTAGGCCCATTTATCAAACTATCTCACATATCCCTCACATTTTCTTTTCTTCCTTCTATAGGTTAGCTCATTCTTTTGAACTTGTGGTGGTGGTTCTGGATCTATGCTGAGTATTAGCTTTTCAAATTCGAGCTTAGTCATTTCATTCATCATCTCAAAGGTTAGCCTTACCCTCTTAGCACTAATGATTTCCCTAGTTTCATGGTCCTCAATTTTTCTCTTTTTATGTTGGAGCTTGAATAAGGGTACATTGGTGCAGGTATATATTAATATCTCCACGTATGTTTTGGATTGGGATTTTATCTTACCTTCCACAAAACTTTGTGGGAAAGGAAATGGTGGGATATATGGAGGGGTAACAACAATAGTTGCTTAATTCTTTACCTTTTTGACAACCTTCCTTTCGGATAGTTTCGGTGGATTTTTCTCTACTATTTCCTCACCACAACTCTCGTCATGCTCATTATCCCTCTCCTTAGGAATTTCGATCTGTTTTTCACTACTAGTTGTTATAACATACACATTCTCCTCAGGGGATGGTCCTATAGGTGTTTGTGCAAGTAGGAAGATTTAAGTCTCCATTGCCTTAGTGTGATTCACGAGGGACTCGACCATAATGTTTATTTGCCTAAAGGTTTCATAAGTATCGAGATGGTATCTTCTAAACTCTTCATTCTTAAGGGTTTATGTCTCCACAAAGCGCTTCATCATAGATTCTAGCCTAGAATTAATTGTTGTTTCAATGAAATCCTTCAATAATCTTTCGAGATTTGGATTAACAGATTCTAGCGGTTCCTCAAAAGTTTGAGAATGGTGATTTGGGTGAGAATGAGTTAGTGATGCATTGAAATTCTCCATTTGTATTTCGAGGTTGGACATATGTGATTCTTGTGATTCCCCGAAATACTGGGAGTGATGATTGTAGAAAAAAATTGGGTGAAACATAGTAAAAAAAAAATATTTGTTATAAAAGAGTGCCTTAGTCTATACGGTATAACAACAGGGTACGAAATTTGACGAAATTGGTCCTCGACAACAGCGCCAAAAACTTGATGCGTGTTTTTCGCAAGTGTACGAACACGTCAGAGTAATATAAAAGATTGTCGAATCCACAGACACCAAGTGTCAATCTATCGTATTTGTTGTTATGGTGTGTATCTAAGGCAATTGAAAATAATGGTTTTTAAGGGTGCGCAATGATAAATAAAATTGTAAATTAAATTTAATTGATAAAGACAGGTTCGAATGCAATTCATATAATCGATTGATAATCATGTACTTGTTAATAGAACTACTTATGGGCAATGTTTTCTACCTTGAAAAGAACTAATTTAACATGAACTGTCGCTTTCGCGTATTCAGAACCGAGATTTACTCCCTAATCAAACTCTCCTATTGCCACGGATAAAAAGGTGGGTACTGCGTTAGAGTAGTAAACTTACTTTTAAGAAATATAGTATCTTAACTAAGTTGAAAAGTATTTTGACCTGGACTTTCTAGCAAAAAGAGGTTCTCACGAACCAGACTCTAAACTTCTTAACGCGTCCGAAAATAGTTTTAAAATCTCTTTTCTTTTTAATCTGAGAACTCCTAATGAACTAGACAAAGCGCTTTTGGCTGTTTTTGAAATAGTTAAAAACAATTAAGTTAAACAGGCGTTGGACGACTTTCGATCTTACCCAACGGGACTTTAAAGAACATGAAACTTATATTGAAAGTTAAAATAGCCCTTAAGCGTTTCTACGAACAGTTGTACGAATTACCGGTTCAATTATGATCCTTACATTCTAACCTTTGTAAAATTAGTTAGACATGGTAAGGTAAAAGCTCATTTTATTATTTTTCATAAAAGTAATTAGTGCGAGTGCGAGAAAATAAATTAAAGTAGTGCGAGTGCGGGAAAGTAAACAAAAGTAGTGCGAGTGTGAGAAAGTAAATAAAAGTAGTGCGAGTACGAGAAAAAAATAAAGTAAAGCAATGCGGAAAGTAAATAAAATAAAGCGAGTGCGGAAAAATAAATATGAACTGAAATTAAAATGGCGGCAGGATTAACTACCTCCTAGAGTGCTCCAAGACTCGATCACACAGACGTATACAGACTCGATCACTCGATTATAGTAACACCCTGATGTGAAGTGATTACTACTTTAAAATTGATATATGCCTAAGAGATTCTAAGTTTGGATGATAAAAATGAAATTCTAAAGTCCTATTTATAGGCAAACATTAAATGGGAAAAGTCTAAGATGCCCCCTCCACTAAAAAATGGAGGGAAAAGATTTGGCCTTGTGGCGCCCGCCACAGGCTCATGGCGCCCGCCATGGGTGTTAATGAGTGGAGAAAGTGGGGATCGTGGGCATAAGGCAGTTGTGGATGGTCTTGAGACGTGACCATGTCATGGCTGACCCCATGGCGCCAGCCACAGTGGGTGTCGTTAGTGCAAAATGCTGAATTTCTTAATTTTTATTCTTTTCAGCTCCTTTTTCGCTCCTTTTCTCGATTGAGCCCCCGATTAGATTAAAAACCTGAAAATAAAGAAAAACAAAGTAATAACATAACAAAATAGCAATAATAACTTAGAATGCATGTGAAATCGGAGTAAAAAATACGGTGAAATTTAATGTTATCTTGTCTGTGGTTACTAAAATTCCTGTGAGGATCACTTCTAAGGGTCCTGTGTAGATTACTGTTGAGCCAATAATGGATCCCCTAATGATTACTACTCCTGGTCCGATCCTATATTCTTCTCATAATGCTATCCATTGGAATTATGACGCTGATGTTTATATCCATGGTGTCAACAAAGAGCCTTTAACTGATATACTTGTTGAAGATATTAATCCCGATGTCGACAATATTGTTGGGACTAGTAAAGTTACTCGATGTGGAAGGATTTTCTCTCCATAAGACACTTCAAAGACTGTTGCTGCTCCAGTTCGTATCTCTACCTCCGGGCCAAGTACTGAAGCTCGAGGCAAAGGAACAGTGATTGAGCATGTTCAGGTTGAGACACCGGTTACCAAAGATCTCTCTAAGTAGATAGAAGAAGTACTAAAGATCATCTGCAAGAGTGATTACAATATTGTTAAGCAGTTGGGACACACTACCTCCAAAATCTCTATGATATATCTGTTGTTATGCTCTGAGTCCCATGCTAAGGCTTTGGTGAAATTCCTGAAATCTGCGCACGTACCACACGAAATCTTTTGGAGCAATTTGAATATTATGTTGCTAATTTGACGACTGATAATGGCTTAGGCTTTTCTGATGCTTATTTAACTCTCGCTGGAAGAAACCACAACAAAGCTTTGCACATCTCTATTGAGTGTAGGGGCATTACTCTATATCATGTGTTGGTGGATAATGGTTCCTCGTTAAATGTGTTACCGAAGAATGGTGTACGGAGAATGGTTCAAAAAGAATGGTGTACGGAGAAATTGATCTTCCAATCAAAGTAGGTTCTCGAGTCCTTGACTCTACTTTCTATGTGATGGAAATTTGTCCTGCCTATTAATGTGGTAGTGAGGGCCTTTTATGGTTCAAAAATAATGGTGTACGAAGAAATTGATCTTCCAATCAAAGTAGGTTCTCGAGTCCTTGACTTTACTTTTTATGTGATGGACATTTGTCCTACCTATTCCTGCTTGCTTGGACGCCCTTGGATACACGGGGCAGGTGTTATAACCTCTAACTTACACCAGAAGCTGAAATATCCGGCAAAGAGAAAGATTGTCACTGTCTATGGTGAAGAAGAATACACAGTCAGTCATGTGAGTACTTTCAAGTATGTTGAAATGGATGGTGAATTTGTTAAGACTCCTTGTCAGACATTTGGAATGGTTCCTCAGACTCTTCTTGCTGTTAAGCCAGTTCCTATTGTTTTTAGAGCATCTCCTCCAATGGCCTCTATGAAAGATGTTAAAGTTGTGGTTGAAGAAGGTGGTTGTACTATTTGGGGCCAGCTTCCTGACATTCCTTACAAGTCTAACAAATTCGGTCTGGATTTCACTGCAGAGGCTCAAAAGGTTGTTCGCCGTGCTCGCGCTATCCGTATCACCAACAAAGGAGTCCAGAAAGATCAAGTCAATGTTATGGAAGACTCTAATGAAGACTACAACATAAACAATTGGATCTTTCCTACCATTGGCAATGGGCTCAACAATTGGGAAGCTGAAGACATTATTCCTATCTCCTTTAGTCAGGAGTAAATGCTATTTTTTATTTTTCTTATGTTGGTTTTTGTAATTTGAACAATTAAAACTTTTAAGCCTCGTGCCTTGCCCGAGGCACAATGGTATGCTTGCTAGGGATGTCATTTCATTTGCATATTTTTCATTCAATAAAATCAATGGACGTTTTTGCTTTCGTAAATATTGCGCTCTTTATCTTTCTTTTATTTTTCTTTCTTTATCAAAAAATCTATGTGTTCTTACACACACACACATCACTAAACTGCAGTTCCTCATCCACCATGGATCCTATTGATAACAGTTCTGCTATTGCCAATTATGAGTTGGAAAATCCAATCTACCAAGCCGAGGATGGAAATTAGGAAGATTGTGAAGTGCCTGTAGAAATTGCTAGGTTGCTACAATAAGAAGAGAAAGTTATACAGCTGCATCAATAACTGATCGAAGTTGTGAATCTGGGTATTGAGAAAGATAAGAAAGAGATCAAGATATGAGCTGAATTACAAGACAGTGTTAAGAAAAGGTTAATTCAGATGCTACATGATTACATGGAAATATTTGCTTGGTCTTATGAAGATATGTCAGGGCTTAATATTGATATTATGGTTCACCGTCTACCAATGAAGGATGGTTGTCGTCCGATAAAGCAGAAAGTTCGTCGTATGGGTCCTAAAATGTCAGAAAAGATCAAAGCTGAAGTGATGAAACAATTTGAGGTAGGGTTTCTAGTTGTCACTTTTTATCCTCAATGGGTTGCAAATGTGGTATCGGTGCCTAAGAAAGATGGAAAAGTACGCATGTGCGTGGATTACAGGGATTTGAACAAAGCCAAACCCAAAATTATTTCCCGCTTCTGCATATTGATGTTCTAGTAGACAACACTACTCAACTTAAGATATTCTCTTTCATGGATGGTTTCTCTGGTTATAATCAGATTAAGATGACACCTGAAGATATGGAGAAGACTACGTTTGTTACACAGTGAGACACCTTTTGTTACAAAGTAATGCCATTTGGTCTAAAGAACGTTGGGGCAACATACCAACGTGCTATGGTAGCTTTCTTCCATGATATGATTCATCACGAGATAGAGGTGTATGTTGATGACATGATAGCCAGATCCCAGACTGAAGAAGAACATCTTGACCATCTACACAATCTGTTCGAGAGGTTGAAGAAATACAAGTTGAGTTTGAATCCAAACAAATGTAACTTTGGAGTTAGATCTGGTAAACTTTTGGGTTTCGTTGTCAGTGGTAAAGGTATTGAAATTGATCCTGCAAAGGTAAAAGTTATACAAGATATGCCCGCTCTCCGTACTGAGAAGGAAGTCAGAGGTATTTTGGGACGTGTGAACTACATTGCAAGATTTATTTTCCAATTAACCGCTACTTGTGAACCAATCTTCAAATTGCCGCAGAAATATCAAGTAATGGAATGGAACAACGAATGATAGATAACTTTTGATGAGATTAAGAAATATCTCCAAGAACCTCCGATATTGATGCCACTAGTTGCGGTAAGACCATTGATTATATACTTAACAGTGCTAGACAATTAAATAGAGTGTGTGTTGGGGCAACATGACGAGTCTGGTCGAAAAGAGCAAGTAATATACTACCTTAGCAAATCAAACAAGCACTAGGAGGAACCCACAAAAAGAACCAGAAGCCTTGGTTGCAATATAAGGGTCCCCAGCAGAGTCGCCAAGTTGTCGCTCCCACCAAATGACACTAAGTCAAATAAGGTACAGACGTGAACGGTCGGCGAGAAGGAGAGAACACACAAGGGTGAATTGAAAAGACAAGAGTCGCCAACTAGGCATTTTTATCCCGAAGGAAAGGTAATGCTGCATAAACCTAAGAAAAGATGGACAAGACGGTTGCGAACTAGAGAAACCGAGAAAGGGGGTTGGTTACAACCTGGGAAGGTATTAGCACCCAGATTGTCCGTCGTACTCGACGGGATCCACGCTTAAAATATTTGTGTTTAAAGGGGTAGTGTCAGTGCTATTTTGTGTGCAAAAGCTGGAAAAGAATGCAAGTGTCAGTGCAAAAGAAATGTGAAGTGGAATAAAAGAGTGTTAGTGTAAGAACAGGAGTGCAAAGCTCAAGACTATGAGGCTTAAAGAATAATGCTGGAAAAAGGGGAAATATACAGATACTTTTGTTCGATAACTGTTAAGTTATGCCTACGTATCCTCTCGTGCAATGAGGAAGTCAAAACACCGTAGTTCGACTCAAAGAGACTGAAGGATAAATTAACTTGTGAACTGCGTGCTTGTATATGCTCAAGTGTATGACCTGTCTGGCTCAGGTGCAAACTGTCTTGCATTAGACGGAAGAAGCGAGTTCTCATTTATGAGTGAATGAGGTGAGAAAAGAATCCCGGAGGAGACGATTATTATTTGTTTTTTGTGTTTTCAATCTTTTATTGCTTTTTTGGATTTGTCATAAGAAAATGAGCTTAAGCCTAAACCAAGGGTTAGTAAACTCATCACATCCTCCCTCTGATTAGGGGTAATGAGAATACCTTAAGTATGAAGTAAGCACCTCACACTTAATCACCATGATGTAGGATTAAGATCATTAACCTACTTGCAATTATTTAGATGTTTTTGGAGTTTTTGTTTAGTGTTAAGTAATGAGTTTAAGCCATAATCAAGGATTTAATGGAATCATTACACCATCCTAATAGATGGATAATAGATGAGAACATTTAAGCTGAGGAAGACTCCTCAACTTAATCCATGGTTAGGGATTAACCTCATGACAAAACAAAGCCTTTATTAAGTGGATTTTAGTTAATGATAAGATTAAGAAGTGAATTTTATGGTTTGTAAGACAACTTGAGGGGGACTTGTCCATTAACACTAGGGTTAGTCCTTCTTAATCAATTAAGGAAGAATTAGAACCCTAATGCAAGGCCCAAGTTACAAGCTTGGTATATTAGTGATTATTAGATGGATTGATTAAAGGATTTAAACACATTAAGGGTTTAACACTTAGGATTAAAGTTATACACTTCATCCTAATAGAAGGATGCAGGCATAACCCTAATCACAAAGCCTTAAAGCCTTAAGGGTTTAGTCCTTGATTAAGAGATGAGAAGAGAAGACACAAAGATGACACAAAGGAAAAACTAATGGGGGACTAATCAAACCCTAATTGTGATCATGCTTGGATGTTCCTAGGGTTTATGAGGCTTGCAAAAGATCTTCAAGAGAAAAGCCACCAAGGAAGAAGCAGATGAAAGGAGGAAAAGCAGAAGAAGCAAGACAACTTACTTCACTTAAGAAGATAAGTTGCTTGGAGAAAGAAAGTGAGGAGGAGACATGAATTAGCAAGCTCACTCTAAGACAAAATCAAAATGCAACAATGAATGCATAAGAGAGATGAGAAGAGAAAGTGAGAAGTGAAGGCAAATTCACTTCTCAAAGTACTTACCACTTGAAAAGTTAGCATGAAGAAAAGAAATGAAATGAAAATGAGATGAGATGTAAGGGTGAAAACCAAAGTCAGAAGCATAACATGAGGCAAATGATGCTATGGGATGGTATGAAAGCATGTCATATGGTGTGGATGATCATACAAGCAATGAGGATGCAAATGAAGCATGAAAAGAACATGAAAGTTCATGAATGCATATGAAATGAAATGTACACATAACATGGAAAATGGATGAAGAAATGATCAAACATGATTCTAATGTGTCCTAAGATTGTCTTACATGTCATGTGGATGCACAAAATGTCATGGTAAGTTCATGTATGCAAGCTTATGCAAGATGGGTGCAAATGAAGGCAAAAATTAGGGTTTACATACAATATGCAATGCAAAATTCAAAATCAGAAGCAAATGACATGATAAAAAATTGAAAATGGGATCAAAGGTACCCTAAACCTATACAAGTTCACTGCCCAAAGGAGGAGACCTAAATCTTAACCTAATGAAAGTTATGATTTTCTCAAGTTTGTTAGGGTTTTAGGATGCCTCACCATGAAAAATGCAAAACAAATTGAAAATGAAAAATAAATTCAAACCAATTTTATCCTAGAAACTACATGACAAGAGGAATGCAATGCAAAAAGAACCATCATCAAACTCTTCATGGTTAGGCAGAAAGAATTTTTCTAAGTTAGGGTAAAAATATTGATTTTTTAGAACCCTAAATCAAAAGAATAATGACAAAATAGGTCAAGAACCAAAAAGAAATTTGTGTGAAGGGTTTGATAATGTTTCTAAATGTTTTAAAAAGCTCTCTGAATTTTTTTGAATTTTTTAAATACAGAAATGTATTTTTAATTAATTAATTGTCATTAACTAATTAAAAATAATCATTTAAATGATTTAAAAATAATTTTTAATGCAAAAAATAAAAATAAAAATATTTTCAGAATGAGAAAAATATTTGAAAGGGAAATGCAGAAGATAAAAATTTTTGAAATTTTTTTGCTATTTTTAATAAAATGTACAAAGAAATGCAATTAAAATGAAATTAAATTGTGAATTAATGGAAGTATGTTGATCCAATGGTCCAGATTTGAATGAGAAAGGGAGGTGTCGCTCCCACCAAATGACACCTCAGGTCATAAGGGGTACAGACGCGAACGATCGGCGAAAGAGGAAATGAGAACACACAGGAGTGAACTCAAGAGAAGGAAAGAGTCGCCAGCTAGGCATTTTTATCCCGGAGGAAAGGTAATGCTGCATAAACCTAGAAAGATATGGACAAGACGGTTCCGAACCAGAGAGACTGAGAAAGGGGGTTGGTTACAACCTGGGAAGGTATTAGCACCCAGATTGTCCGCCGTACTCGACGGGATCCACGCTCGAAAGATTTGTGTTTTAAAGGGGTAGTGTCAGTGCAATTTGTGTATCAAAGCCTGGAAAGAATGCAAGTGTCAGTGTAAAGAGAAAGTGAAGTGTATAAGTGAAGTGTCAGTGTAAGAACAAGAATGAAGTGCTCAAGACTATGAGGCTTAAAGAATAATGCTAGAAAGAGGGGGGATATACAGAGACTTTTGTTCGATAACTGCTAAGTTATGCCTACGTATCCTCTCGTGCAATGAGGAAGTCAGAACACCGTAGTTCGACTCAAAGAGACTGAAAGATGAATTGACTGATGAACTGCTTGCTTGTTTATGCTCAAGTGTATGACCTGTCTGGCTCAGGTGCAAACTGTCTTGCATTAGACGGAAGAAGCAAGTTCTCGTTTGTGAGTGAATGAGATGAGAAAAGAATCCCGAAGGAGACGATTATTGTTTGTTTTTGTATATTCAGTCTTTTATTACTTTTTGAAGTTTGTCATAAGTTAATGAGCTTCAGCCTAAACCAAGGGTTAGTAAACTCATCACATCCTCCCTCTGATTAGGGGTAATGAGAATACCTTAAGTGTGAAGTCATCATCTCACACTTAATCACCCTGATGTAGGATTAAGGTCATTAACCTACTTGTGATTATTGAGATGTTTTTGTTGTTTTAGTTTAGTGTTAGGTAATGAGACTAAGCCATAATCAGGGATTAAACAGACTCATTACACCATCCTAATAGAAGGATAATAGATGAGAATGTTTAAGCTGAGGAAAGCTCCTCAACTTAATCCATGATTAGGGATTAACCTCATGACAAAACAAAGCCTTTATTAAATGGATTTTAGTTAATGGTAAGATCAAGAAGTGGATTTTATGATTTTGTAAGACAACTTGAGGGGGACTTGTCCATTAACACTAGGGTTAGTCCTTCTTAACCAATTAAGGAAGAATTAGAACCCTAATGCAAGGCCCAAGTTACAAGCTTGATGTCTTGATGATTATTAAGTGAATTGATTAAAGGATTTAAACACATTAAGGGTTTAACACTTAGGATTAAAGTTATACACTCCATCCTAATAGAAGGATGCAGGCATAAGCTTAATCACAAAGCCTTAAAGCCTTTAGGATTTAGTCCCTGATTATGAGGTGCGAAGAGAAGACTTCAAAGAGACACAAAGGCAAAAGCTAAGTGGGGGACTAATCAAAACCCTAATTATTGTCATGCTTGGTTGTTCCTAGGGTTTGTGAGGCTTAAGAATGAAAGATCTTCAAGGAACCACCAAGGAGAGAAGCAAATGAAAGGAGCAGAGAAGCAAAACAACTTGCTTCACTTAAGAAGACAAGTTGCTTGAAGAAAGAAAGGAAGATGAACAAGAATGAGAAAGCTCAATCCAATACACATACAAAAAGCAACAATGGAAGTATGAAATAGATGAAAAGAGAATGTGAGAAGTGAAGGCAAATTCACTTCTCAGACAAACTTACCACCTGAAAAGTTAGCAAAAGAAATGAAATGTAATGCAAATGAGATGAAATGTGATGATGCAAACCAAAGTCAGAAGCAAATACATGATGTTAATGATGCTAAGAGATGATGAAAACATGAGGCAAGGCAAGAGAATGATCAAGCAAGCATAAAGATGCAAAAGAAGCATGTTTAGAACCATGAACACACATGAGAAGTTATGGAATGCAAATGACATACAACATGGCAAATGAAAGATGCAATGATCAAACATGATTCTAATATGTCCTAAGATGTGTTATGAATCAAATTAATACACAAAATGTCATGGCAAGTCATGGTATGCAAGCAAATGGAAGATGGATGCAAAAGGAGACATAAATTAGGGTTATATGCAACACATAAAGCAAAAATCCAAAACCAGAAGCAAATGACATGATAAAAATTTGAAAATGCAATCAAAGGAACCCTAAACCTATACAAACTCACTGCCCAAAGGAGGGGATCCAACTCTTAACCTAATGAGGGTTATGAATTTCCTAAGATTGCTAGGGTTTTAAGGTACCTTGTCAAGAAAAATGTCAAACAAATTGAAAATGCAAGATCAATTCATGCCAATTTTATCCTATGAACTACATGCTATAAAAGATGCAATGCAAAAAGAATCATGATCCAACTCTCAAAGGTTAGACATAAATGAATTTTTGAAGTTTGTCACAAAATAATGCCTTGAAATTAAATTAAATCCAAAGAAAATTATCAAAAGGCATCAAGAACAAAAACGAAATTTGGTTTGAGAGTTGGACAATGTTTCTAAATGTTTTTAAAGGTTACATGAATTTTTTTGTGATTTTTAAATACCTAAAAGTATTTTTAATTAATTAATTTTCATTAACTAATTAAAAATAATCTTTTAAATGATTTAAAAATAATTTTTAATTCAAAAAATAAAAATAAAAATATTTTTGTGTTCTGAAAATTAATTGAACCTTTGACAAAAAATTTCAGAATTTTTAAAGATGTTTTGCTATTTTAAATAATTCGTGGAAATTAAATATGAAACAAATAAAATTAAAATGAATTTAATAAGAAAATGAGAAAGTATGCAAATCCAAGGGCTGTGGTTCAAACTGGGACGCGCGGGAATTGACTTAGCGCGCAAATGAACGGCCAGAATTCAAACTTGCCTAATTATGTCATTAGCCCTAATCCTAACCCTAATCACTTTCAGATGACCGAAACAGTGTTCCGGTCATCTTCTCCGGCAGGCTCCTCATTCAATCTCTCTTAATACGCCATGAAACTTCACAAATCTCTCCAGAATCACTCATTAAACATTACTAAACCTAAACCCCACCCCAAAATCCATTCATTTTCACTGAATCATAAGAATCAAAGCAAAAATCAATTCACGGGCAAAGTTTCAGATCAAGCATACAACCTCAAAACTCAATCATTTTCAAAAATAAAAGGTTCAGTGCACTCAGGGAAGCATGTAGATCATTTTAGAAACAAGAAATAAGAGTTCTGGAAAAATGAATTTCCATGGCTACCTGAATCGAAGCTTTCAACCCAAGAGCTTTTTGCTTGCCTTTTTGCCTCAAAATGATCCCAATGGTCCTCCTGATGATGGAATGGAGCTTAGAATGCTTTGAGAGTGGCTGGTTTGGGAGATTGGCAGAGTTCTGTTCAGTGAAGTGAGGAAATCGTATTTGGTTTGTGTGAGGTTTTGGGTTGTTTCAATGGTTGGTTTGTGATCAGTGAGTCATGCTGAGATGTTTTGTGAAGTTTGTTTGAATGTTTGATGCTTGTGGAGTGTGTTTCGAAGCAAAATGCAAGAGAGGCATAAACTTGGAACTATGGCTATGAGAGAGCTTCATCATGAATTGTTATGTGTTATGGCTTGCCTTTGGTCCACTTATCACTCATGGATAGGTCTGTGGAGTTGGTGTGCCCTATTGTGATTGGTATGGGTCTTTTGCCAAAAAGTCAAGCTTTGTGTAAGAGAGGTATGGGCTCATGGCTAGCCAAGGACAAGAGGGGTGTCCTGCGCAGCAAGAAGTGAGGAGAACCATGGAATTCACTTTGATGCAATTCAGCATGTGGGAAATAAGTTATGGGGTGTTTTGCAAATTTGACAAAGTTTGGCCCTTTTGAGGTTTCTTGATCCATAAGTCATGAAAATGAGCAAACTCTTGATGCAATCTGACTTTTAGACATTGGTTCGTGTTTGTGTGAAGATTAGAAGTCCATTTGATAGCACAATTTTCCTTGGCAAGGGATTTTGCAACTTTGCCTCTTTGGTAGAAAACTTGAAATTATGTGATTTTTCCCAACTTTGACAAGCCATAACTTTTTATCCAAAATGAATTAGAATGAGTTCTTGTACTTTTTGAAAAGGGAATGATCCATTATACAACTTTCATGACCAAAGTTTTCCCATTTGAAGCATTTTTGAATCAAAAAGCAAGGGTTGAAAAAGTTTCCCAAAATGGCAATTTTCAATTACAAGTCATTTTCCCAAAAAGTCAACTTTGCAAATGGCTTGAAATTCTTCAAATTTGTGAACTTCTAACATCTTCTATGATCAAATAAAGATCATACACAATCAAAATGATGAAGAACACCCTTTGGTTGGGTCATTGGGGGCCTCAGATGCCCTGATTTTGCACTGACTTGCTCAAAAAGTCAACTTTTGATCATATGCCTTCCCCATGGAATTTCTTCATGAAAATTGATATGCATGATCCCTATAGAATATAGAGACCAATAGAAATAAGAATTACCAAAAAAAATTGGAGTTATGGCCTTTGAAACCAAAACCCTAATTCTAGGTCATCTGTGCAGTCAAACCTGGCTCTGCTTCCATGCCAATCTCAGTTCTTGTGATTCTTTGACTTCCTTGACTTTGTGGGGGATGTAATATGATGCTTGAACACACATGGACCCCTTTGAAGTGATTGATGACCTTTAGAGTGGCTCAAAAAGCTCCTGGATTGCTCAGATCACAAACCCTAGATGCAGATGACTTAGAAACAATGCAGTGAAGCAAAAATGTGGTATGAGATGTTATGGTTATGAAGATATCACAAGCCATGGTGTGAATGGGTGAGGGAAAATTTGGGGTGTTTACAGCTGCCCCTATTCAAACATGAGTTAGCTGTGCAGGATGTAAGCAACGGCTTAACAGGCAAACAAGGTAACTTGTGGTTAAATACCAAAGACAGTCCAAAATTTGCACTCACAGAATGAAGAAGAAAAGGGATATAGATTGTAAAGGAAAATAAAGTATATTTATAAAGTGCGGGCGACGGAGGACGGCCGTCGAGCAGAGGACGACTGCTGGGGAGAAGCAATGACGGGGACGACCGACATGCTGGGGAAATGCGGGAAATGAAACAATGACGGGGACGGCCGACAAGCTGGGGATATAGGATTATGATGGGGACAACCATCAAGTAAAGCTATGAGATTCTCTGGGGATTATAGGTAAAATAAATGATGAGGTACGGTCATCAAAGGTGAAGGACGATCACCTAGCAGGGGACGGCTGCTCTGTTGGGGATAAGATGAGGGACGGTCATCTAAGGTGAAGAACTATCACCTGGCAGGATACGGCTGCCGAACGGTATCACGACATAGGACGAATGTCGGATAAAAGGTCGACGATGGGGACGGCCATCGGATAAGCATGATGAAGGACGATCATCAAGAGGTGAAGGACGATCACCTAGCAGGGTACGGCTGCTCTCGGGGTTTATCATGACATAGGACGAATGTCAGATAATAAGGTCAACGATGGGGACGGCCATCGGATAAAATGATGAAGGACGATCATCAAGAGGTGAAGGACGATCACCTAGCAGGGGACGGCTGCTAAATATCACGACATAGGACGAATGCCGGATAGGAAGGGGTTCTAGTGAATAGAAACTCCGCTGGGGAAAAGTAAACACGGACGAGTGTTTATATCCAAGAAAATGAAAGGTATAAGTGTTTTGGCACTGTGTATAGATTAAAGACGCGGACGAGCATCCTTGAGACTATGATACGGACGAGTATCAGGTAGAAACAAAAACTGACACATGTTCAGAGATGATGATACTGACGAGTATCAACTGGTTAACAAAGAACACGGACGAGTATTGATTCTGCGGGGAATCTTCTGGGGAATAGTAGACACAGACGAGTGTTTAAATTCAAGAAGACATAAGTGTTTGACACGTGTATGGATTAAAGATGCGGACGAGCATCCTTAAGATTGTGATACAGACGAGTATCAGGTAGAAACAAACGCTTGACGCATGTTCTGAGATGATGATACGGACGAGTACCAACTGGTTAACAAAGAACACGGACGAGTGTCGAATCTGAGGAGGTATAAGTGGTGTATACAAGATACGGACGAGTATCTGTATGAGTGGAACAGGAGTAATAAATATGAGCGGTGTATAGATGAGTGTTTAACTTGCTGGGGAGAGTGACACGGACGAGTGTCAAAAGGAGAAAAGTATAGTATAAACAAGTATATGGTTTACAAAGTGTTTAAGTAATTATGCTGGGGAATACGACACGGACAGGTGTCAGGGAAGTTATATAGATATGTATTTGTGAGTGCAAAGGGGACGCTTTGGCTTTCTACTGGGGATATGACACGGACGGGTGTCAGGGAGCATCTGTAATATAAGTGGTCTGTTTGTAAAAAATGCTCGGGCGACTTTACTGGGGAATGATGGAACAGACGAGTGCCAAAAGAAGTATGCATCTGTATTTGTGAGTGTAAGGCCAGTGCTTTGGCTCTCTGGTGGGGAAATGACACAGACGGGTGTCAGGAAGTATCCGTATTTGTAAGAGAAATGTCTGGGCTCTCTGCCGGGGAATTTTGGGGAGTTTTCTGTATACCGCTGATGGATTGTCAATATTTACAAGTTTTTGATTCAGAACATGGCTTATGATTACGCAATATGTTTGATTTTTGCCGTAATGCTCCGTATTAGACGGAATGCTACGCTTTGTGGGGAGAATATGATGCGAATGCTATGATTATGCAAAGGTACCGATCCGGGATTCGGATCCCGTTACTGCGAAGATCTCTGGTTGATCTGCTTGAAGTGGGCATCCCAGCTGGGGATGAGATCATCGGTAGATCTGATAAGATGTATCTGCTTGGGGAATAGGTCACTGATAGACATATCCTATTAATGAGGGACCCTGCTGGGGTTTGTAGAAGCTTTCTTCACTCTGTTGTGATTTCTTCATGCGTTGCTCTTCCGGGTAGAGGCTGATACTCTGTAGGGAGATGGTTCCCTGTCTTTGCACTTGTCTGAGGAGGAATAATAAATGGCAACTCAGCTGGGGAGAAAGCACCTCCGGTGCTAATTGAGTAAGTGATGATTTTCCAGCTTGCTGGGGTGAAACTTTCATGCCCCATGTTGTGCTTGAATACCTGCAAACCTGAAAAGACAGAGAAACGCACAAGTAATCCCGAGGTATCCCTCATTGGATCCCATCATAAGAGTTCAGACACTCCCGGGAGTAGGTATATTTCCTGCAAGCACGTATTTTCAGAAAGACGCATCTGTATTTATGCACTCAATATATTAACGACATCGGACATTTTGCAAATAAAAAAGTACGAGACCGTGTGTGACTGGAAATCTGATTTTATTAATTCATGTGCCCTGAATTGGCAAGGTACAGTCAAAGAAACAAATCCCCTGAAATGAGGAGATTGTTTACAAATTGAGAAACAAGATGTTGGCAATGTTGATGACGCTTCAAGGAGTTTCCCTTTTGCTATGACTCGTATGACATTTGACGTTCTTCTCGTCTTGCTTTCTGAAGAAGGCTGATTCTGAAAGAAGCTTGATCCTTTCGAAACTTACCAAGTTGTAAGTGATACAGCCGAATTCAGAATGCAGTTGTTCGCTTATTCCCTTATTTTGCATGGATCGCCCTTTCGGGTTTTCAATCCATCGGGATACCCATTTTTGCCTGAGTTGTCCAACGTGGCTTTTCAACTCAGCGGGTGTACATTTTTTATTTATTTTCCCTTATTTTTGCCCGAGTCTTTTATTCTGTTTTTGACTCGCCGGGATGCCCTATTTTTGCCTGGACTTTCATTCTGTTTTTTATGTCCAGCGGGTCATTTTATGCGAAGTATTTTTTAACTGCATCTGAATTCACAGGGGACGGGAAGTCTTCACCATCCATAGTGCTGAGCATCAGTGCTCCACCAGAGAAAACTTTCTTTACTACAAATGGTCCTTCATAGTTCGGAGTCCACTTGCCCATGTGGTCTGTATGAGGAGGGAGGAGTCTTTTCAGCACAAGATCTCCTACTTGGTACTCTCGGAGCCTAACTTTCTGATCGAAGGCTTTCTTCATTCTTTTCTGATACAGCTGCCCATGACAGATTGCAGCCAATCTCTTCTCTTCAATCAGGCTCAGTTGTTCGTATCGGGATCGGACCCATTCTGCTTCGTTCAACTTAACATCCATCAGTACCCGCAGGGAGGGTAATTCAACTTCAACAGGTAGGACGTTCTGATTGACGTGCGGTACCCATGCAAGGCAAATGGTAGAATTTCATGCCAATCTTTGTAGGTGACTACCATCTTCTGCACGATCTTCTTGATATTTTTATTAGCTGCCTCCACAGCGCCATTCATCTTTGGCCTGTAAGGAGAAGAATTGTGGTGTTGGATCTTGAAGTCCCGACATAATTCTGCCATCATTTTGTTGTTCAAGTTGGAACCATTATCAGTAATGATTCGCTCGGGAACTCCATACCGACAGATGATGTCTCTCTTCAGAAATCGGGCTACCACCTGCCTCGTAACATTTGCATAGGAAGCTGCTTCAACCCACTTGGTAAAATAGTCAATATCTACCAGGATGAATCTGTGGCCATTTGAAGCAGTCGGTTCAATCTTGCCAATCATATCAATGCCCCACATAGCAAAGGGCCAAGGTGAAGACATCACGTTCAGAGGATTGGGAGGCACATGCACCTTATCCGCTTAGATCTGGCATTTATGGCATTTTCTGGCATAGGCACAACAGTCAGCATCCATTGTGATCTAGTAATATCCTGATCTTAGTAGCTTTTTGGCCATGGCATGTCCTCCAGCATGGGTACCAAAGGATCCTTCGTGCACTTCGTGCATCAACAAGTCTGCTTCTGTTCTATCAACGCATCTGAGGAGTACCATATCAAAATTTCTTTTGTACAGGGAACCATCAGTATTCAGGAAGAAACTACCAGCAAGCCTTCTCAAAGTCTTCTTATCATTGGAAGATGCCCCAGGTGGGTATGTTTGATCCTCCAAGAAACATTTAATGTCATGGAACCAAGGCTTATCATCTTTGGTAACATTTGCTGCAAATACATATGCTGGTCTGTCAAGTCTGGATACTGAGATTCGAGGTACAAAGTTGGCAGCTTGAACTTTGATCATTGATGAAATGGTAGCCAGAGCATCTGCAAACTGATTCTCGTCTCGAGGGATATACTCAAGCTTGACCGTTGTGAAGAAAATCAATAACCTCCTTGTATAATCCATGTAAGGTATCAGATGATCCTGGTGTGTGTACCATTTGTCGTTGGTTTGATTAACTACCAAAGTTGAATCTCCGAATACAGTCAAAGTCTTGATCCTGAGGTCAATGGCTTCCTCAAGACCCATAATACAAGCTTCGTATTCAGCTTCGTTGTTAGTGCAATTGAAGGTGAGCTTTGCCGAGAAAGGCATGTGAACTCCCTTGGGTGTAATGAGTACTGCACCAACACCATGACCATTCATATTAACAGCCCCATCAAACATCATAGTCCATTCTTCTTCCGGGTCAGGCCCTTCAGTGTGAACAGGCTCTTCATGATCTCTTGCTTTTATGAACATGATGTCTTCATCAGGGAAGTCAAATCTCATAGGCTGGTAATCATCAATGGGTTGCTCGGCAAGATAATCAGACAGTACACTGCCCTTGATGGCTTTCTGAGATGTGTACTGGATGTCGTATTCTGTGAGGATCATTTGCCATCTTGCAACCCATCCGGTAAGTGCTGGCTTCTCAAAAATGTACTTAACTGGATCCATTTTTGATATCAATAAAGTAGTGTGGGTCAACATATACTGTCTCAGTCGGCGAGCAGCCACGCTAAAGCACAACAAGTTTTCTCGAGCAGTGAATAACGTTGTTCACAGTCGGTAAACTTTTTGCTCAGGTAGTATATTGCATACTCTTTTCGACCAGACTCGTCATGCTGGCCCAGCACACACCCCATTGACTCTTCTAATACTGTCAAGTACATTATCAGAGGTCTTCCTTCAACTGGAGGCATAAGGATGGGAGGTTCTTGCAAGTATTCCTTGATCTTGTCAAAAGCCCTTTGGCAGTCTTCGTTCCACCTGACCGTTTGTTCTTTTCTTAACAGTTTGAATAAAGGCTCGCAGGTGGCTGTAAGGTGAGATACGAACCTTGAAATGTAGTTCAATCTACCTAGGAACCCTCGAACTTCTTTCTCAGTTTTCGGTGCAGGCATTTCTTGAATGGGTTTTACTTTATCAGGGTCAACTTCAATCCCTTTCTCGCTTACAATGAAGCCCAGCAGCTTACCAGATCGCACCCCGAATGTGCATTTGTTGGGGTTCAACTTCAGTTGGTACTTCCTCAGACGCTTGAATAGCTTCAATAGATTTACCAGGTGGTCTTCTTCTGTGAGGGACTTGGCAATCATGTCATCCACATAACATTCGATTTCTTTATGGATCATGTCGTGGAATAGTGTTACCATAGCCCGTTGATAGGTTGCACCAGTATTCTTCAGTCCGAATGGCATCACCTTATAACAGAACATGCCCCAGGGTGTGATGAAAGTTGTCTTCTCCATGTGTTTAGGTGACATCTTGATCTGATTATATCCTAAAAATCCATCCATGAAGGAGAATACCGAGAACTGAGCCGTATTATCAACCAATACATCAATGTGAGGTAAAGGGAAGTCATCTTTCGGGCTGGCTCTATTCAGATCCCGGTAGTCAACACACATTCTCACTTTGCCGTCTTTCTTAGGCACAGGTACAATATTAGCGACCCACGGCGGATAGCTAGTTACATCAAGGAAACCGACGTCCCACTGCTTTTGTACCTCTTCTTTTATCTTCATTGCCATATCTGGGCGAGTACGACGCAACTTCTGTTTAACCGGCGGGCAGTCCTCTTTCAAAGGCAGCTTGTGCATGACAATATCGGTGTCCAACCCTGGCATATCCTGGTAAGACCAAGCAAACACATCCACATACTCCCGAAGCATATCAATCAGTTGCTCTTTTACCGAGCCTTGTAGGCAGGCCCCGATCTTAACTTCTTTCACATCTTCTTCCGTACCAAGATTAACCGTTTCAACCTCCTCCTGATGAGGAGTGATAACCTTCTCCTCTTGCCTTAACAACCTAGCTAGCTCTTCAGGAAGCTCATAATCTTCTTCAACCCCTTCATCAGCGTGATTGATTGGATTGTCAAAGTCATAAGAAGCCATAACAGTGTTGTTTTCGGTGCAGTCTGGAAGGCACTCTCTGCAAGGGTTTAGATTGTTCATTTTAGTGATTGATTTTAATCTTGTTTAGAAAAAAGTGAAATGAAGTTTATCATTTTGGAAAACATTGCCATTTTATTTTTGTACAAAAAGAAAAATGAAAAACAGTGAGCGGAAAAGAAAAAGACTTATTTGCAAAAGATGTCCGATATTCATTGATTGATCTGTTTGCACAACATTACAAGATGGCCCGATTACAAAATGAGTCTTGTCATCTTGGGCAAGATGCAAGACTTGATGCATGCTTAAAAATACAAAAAATAATAATTATTCTGCAGGAGTAACCCTTATAATTTCCTGGGAAGACCAGTTAAGGACTTGGCTCCCCGAGATCCTTGGACGTATCCATCTCTCCAGGTTGCGGTCGCTTTCATCCTTGTCTTCCAAGTTGTTCACTGCATCTGGGGTGAGCATCCCCCCACTGATAAAACTGGGCTTCTTGGCAGCCTCTGATTGATCTTGTTGAGTTGGTTTGTAACCCAACCCAAATCTGTCCTTCTTCTTCTCCACGGGCAGCAGCTTGCCCCAGCCTAGGGCAGTCCCCTCTTCAACAACCTTCCTGGCTTACTGATAAGATGTCATGGAGGTTCCAAGTACAACAGATGCCTCATTAATGTTCAGGGCCTCAAATCCCTGGCTCATAGTTTCATGTATCTCTCCATCCATATCAATATATTTGTACGTAGCCAGATGGCTAACAAAGATGTCTTCCTCACCACAGATGGTGATGATCTGGCCTTCCCACTCGAATTTCAGCTTCTGGTGAAGGGTAGACGTAACAGCGCCAACGGCATGGATCCAAGGTCTTCCCAACAAACAGCTGTAGGCCGACTGAATGTCCATCACATAGAAGGTAATTTTAAAAGTATGCGGGCCAATCATCACAGGCAGATCAATCTCCCCAAGCACTGATCTTTTATAGCCATCAAATGCTCTCACCACCAAATTACTTGGACGCAATGCCAAGCCATCGTACTCCAGCTTCACCAAAGCTTTCTTTGGTAGAACATTGAGTGAAGACCCAGTGTCCACCAGTACATGGGATAGAACAGCACCCTTGCATTCTAGAGTGATGTGTAAAGCTTTGTTGTGGTTACGTCCCTCGGTTGTTAAGTCAGCATTGATAAAGCCCAGTCCATGACTGGTGTTGACATTTACCACCACAGTTTCTAGCTGATTAACAGTGATCTCTTATGGCACGTATGCTGCGTGCAGGACTTTCAATAATGCATTCCTGTGAGCTTCGGAACACATCAGCAAGGATAATATGGAGATCTTTGAGGGAGTCTGGTGAAGCTGATCCACCACTTTGTAATCACTTCTCTTTATAATCCTCATTAACTCATCTACATCTTGCTCAAAAGATGTCTTCTGAGTTTCTTTGACCGTTGTCTCTTCAACTACCACACTCTTTCCTTTTGCTTTGGCAGCAGCTTCTGCTTCGGCGTTAGGTCTTTGCAATTGTGAGGCAAAAAGGCGTCCGCTTCTGGTGAAGCCTCTGCCTCCCCCAACATTATCAATCTGTGGAGAAGAGGTTGAAGAATCCAAAGTGATTTTCTCCCCGTTGCAGTAGAGGTCAGAGCCATAATGCCAAGGTATGGCATTACTGCTTTCATATGGAACTGGTCCAGGTACAGTGATAGTAACTGGACTGACTGCTGCAGAGGAGGGTACAAAGATAGTGTGCGGATCGTAGTAGATGGTGACTGGTGGCCTGGCAGGAGGTGCCACTGTTTGTTGTTGAAGGTTGTTGTTTGGAGGAACACTTGACGGATCATAGTAAACAGTGACTGCTGAGATATCTTCATTAATTGTTGTTGGTGTTGTAGAAGGTCCTGCTGGTGAAAAGGATGCTGATGTTGTAGAAGAGATGGTTGTTGACATCTGGTTTGTTGAAGTGATAGATGAAGCCATTGTTGATGATATTGATGCATTGGTCGGAATGATTGTTGTTGCAGTTGTAGAAGAGTCAGGCATTGTTGTCAAAGGGATTGCTGGATTTGTAGGCGCTGATGTTGTGATCTGAAGTATACCACTTTTGATAAGACCATCTATGCCGCTTCTCAAGTTATCACACCCATTGACCGAAATGTTGCAATAACCACAACCGAGCTCACACCCGGGGAACATCTGGCATTCTAGGAGCTGAGCTTTAATTTCTACCAGAGGTGTCCGAATCTGCCCAACACTGGTGATTAAGAAAGATGGCTTGTTTTCCTCAATGGAATTAATTCTCGGTCCTCCATGATTGGGCATGGGATTCTTGTTGACATTTGGCGGGGGTGCAAAGTTGAGGGCCTTAGAATCCACCAGGTCTTGTACCTTTATTTGTAAAGCCCTGCATTTCTCCGTATTGTGGCCAGGTGCATTGGAATGGAAAGCACATCTGGCGTTGACATCATAATTTCTTGGCAGATTGGCAGGATCTGGTGGTGCCAATGTCCTTAGCTCAACCAAGTTGAGTTTCAGGAGTTGTGGCAGTAAAGCGGCATAAGGCATAGGGATTGGATCAATCACCCTATTGTCCTATGATGGTCTTTGCTGAAAAGGTCTTTGTTGTTGATTGTTGTTACTGTTGTTGTAGGTTCTTTGTGGCGGATACTGAACTTGCTGCTGATAGTGTGGTTGTTGTTGTGGTTGATATGCTGGTTGTTGAGGAATCAGAGCTGGAATAGTGACAACTGCTACTGATCTGTGGACATACTGAGGTCTGCCCCTGCTGGCATGAATGGCATTTGTCTCACCAGTTCTTCTAGGTCCCACAAAAGGCTTCCTGGGGTTACTTGACGAACTTGCACCATTATCAGAAATCTTACCCATCTTCAGGAGGCTCTCAATTCTTTCTCCAGCTATAACTACATCAGCGAAGCTGGTGGAAGAAAAGGCAGCTAGCCTATCAATATATGTTCCTTGCAGAGTATTCATAAACATGTCGGCCATTTCCCTTTCCGACATGGGTGGCTGGACAGCAGCAGCAAGCTGTCTCCACCTCTGGGCATATTCCTTGAAGCTTTCTCTGGCGGACTGAGACATTCCCATCAAAAGGGTCCTGTTAGGAGCCATATCCAAGTTGTATTGGTACTGCCTGATGAAAGCCTCAGCTAGGTCCTTCCAGCATCTGATTGTAGCTCTGGTCAAGTGAGAGTACCATTCCCTTGAAGCCCCGGTCAAACTGTCTTCAAAGTAAAACATCCACAGTTTTTCATCAATGGTGTATGCTTTGAGTCTTCCCAGAAAGGATTGCAAGTGAGTTCGTGGGCAGGAAGTCCCATTGTACTTCTCGAAGCACGGGGGTTTAAACTTGTGGGGAATCCTTACCCCATCCACTAACCCCATATCCATGACGTCAAAGCCCAGGGAATTTTGAGACTCCAGAGATCTCAACTTCTCAGCAATTTCATCAAACCTTCTATCATAGGCTTCATCCCCAGCTCCCATCACAGTGAATTGCTCCTCTTGGGGGTCTTCTTGTAAAATTCTCCCCCCAGTAGTATTTCCTTGCACATTAGTCGGGATGTTGACTTCCGGATGTAGATGAGGCCCATATACTGGTGGGTTAACATGGGGCTGACCCCTTTCATTGTTACTTGTTCCTCCAGTCCCTAGATGGGGTTCTTCCGGGATCTGTCTTTCTACCAATGCCCTCAATCTTTCTTGACTTTGGGCCAAGCCATTCATTACTTCCATGAACTGGGTCATTTGGTTTCTCATCTCCAGCCTTTCATTGGCCATCTGAGTCCTGACTTCTGTCAGATCTTGCTGTACTTGGTCCATCTGGATACCAGGAAGATTATTGCGAGTAGGATACCTGTGCGGACGGTTGAGAGGGAACACCCGACGGCGAGCAATAATTCCTGAACCACAACAGAGTTAGTAACAAACAAAACAAAACCCTACAAAACAAAACAAAAGTTAGTATGCAATGCAGCATGCTTATTTATTTTCCAAGGCATCCGGCTTGGCTCTTGGTTTTGACCTTTCCAGACCCCTGAGGAAGATGCTTTGATGTTGCTTGAGAAAAGAAACTCAAATGAAACAAACTGACAAATACATTACAAATGGTGGATCATACATAGTTTGTTTTTACAACACATGCCCCTTAGGGGTCAAAATACAGCATAAAAAGAAAAGTACATGGAATGGAAACAACAACAAGCAAAGAAGTCAAACATCTAATCCAAACTCATCCTCCTTAATCTCCTTCAGGAGTGCTTTAGTTACAGGACCAGCCGGATGCTCTGTAATGTTTCTGATAAGAAGGTTCCCGGTGGCAATAGCAGTGGTCAGCTTCTTGTGCCTGTCTTGGTCCTTTGACCTCTTCACACCAGCCCTAAGTTTCAACTCTGAAATCTCCTTCTGGGCTGCTAGCAGAGCCTCCTGTTGTTTCTTTTCAATGGCCTCCAATTGCTCAATCCTGGTTTGAGTTCTCTTATCTTCTTGAGTGCGAGCTTCAGTGATCCTGACCCACCTAGCTTGACTTTCTTTCAGATAGAGATCAGTCCTAGCCTTCTGAAACTGGGCCTCTTTACAGGCATTCTTCAAAATTTGCTCTCCAGCTCTTGATTTCTTGATGTAGTCCTCTGCTTTCTCAATCCTGGCTAGATGCTCCACCTCAAGCTTTTCCAACCTCTCAATGTCTAGACGACCATCACTCCTCTCCCAGAGGGTCCTTTTTAGAGCTTGAGACAGATTCTCATTCCTCTCCTTCAGTTTCTCAAATTCTTCCAGGCTGACAGTGGCTGGAGGTGGTGCTGTGGATGGTCCAGATGTATCCTCAATGGTGAAAGGCATCCCGGAAATCTGAGCCCTAGCATGAGACCATTCATAATACTGAGCTGAAGCCACATTATTGCATCTCCCAAGAATGGCCATCCCTTTGGTCTGGATGTTGTCCCAAGCCCAGGATGCTTGCCTGACAACACCTAGGTTAGGTTTTATCTCACAATACAGGGTTTCGGCCAAGTCTTGCACTCTAGGAGAGTGAACCAAAGCATAGCCCAATTGTCTCTTAAACAGCAAAGGATTGTAGTTGATGCAACCCTTCACTCCTACTAGAGGTACATTGGGGTACTGCCCACAGCTAGTTATTATATCCCTGCCTTTGGTGCTCTGAGTACACCATCTGATGTCATCTGAAGTCAAAGCAATAAGTCTTTTAGCCCAATTCTTCTGTTGGTGGGGATTCAGGAAGGCATCAGTCTTGGGTAAGTGTTTGAGCAGCCAGGTATGAAACAGGGGAGCACAACATCTTACTAACCTCCCTCTCTGCTTCTCATTCCTTTGGTGAACAGAGTAATAGAAATCTCCCAGCAATGTGGGCACTGGGTTCCTCAGAATGAAAAGATGAATGGAATTCTTGCTGATAAACTTGGGCTCATCTGCAAAAAGTATAACCCCATATATACTGAGGGCCAACAATGTACAAACTGCCCTCCATTCTCCCAGAGAGGCCTTCAGGATGGCCTGAGAAGTCAGAAAGTCTAAGTGCAGGCCAGGGATCCCAGCCTTTGTTGTCATGTTCTGCTCAATCAAAATAGGCTCCAGGTACAGTGCTTTTGCCACTTCTCCATTGTTGGGAAAAGCCATCTCAGGGTTGAAGGGGATACCACCCCTGACAGGTACTCCAATCAATGATGAGAACTCCTCCAGTAAAGGTCCTAGCTGAAAGTTCTGGAAAGTGAAGCATCTCAAAGGAGGGTCATAAAACTGCAGGCAAGTGTGAATCAAACTCCTCTGAGAAGGGTCCAAGTCCATAACCATATCAAGGATGCCTCCATAATGCTCTCTGAATAGTGGGATGTGGTCTGGAGTGATAAGTGCCTGGACCTGTCTGATGCCAGCCATCACAGGCTCAAAGAAGTGGTATGAGATGTTGCTCTTCTTGGGTGCCATGACTGCTGATGAAGAGCTGAAACAAATGCTGATGATGAAGACTTATACTGGAGATAAGCCACTGATAGGCTGAGGCTGGTGATGAAGGTAACTGAATCAGGTAGCTGATGAAGATAGCTGAAGCAGCTCACTGATGAACAGGGGTCTATGCAGATGAAGGGGTCAAAACCAAGCCAGATACAATATGGATACCCTGAAAAACAAATAAACAAATGTTAAAATGATGCAAATGATGAGTATGCAAATGATATGCAAGGGTTTGTGATCAAGCTGGATCTGATTACTGCCTTGATATAAGGTCCATGCATGTTCAAGAAGTCTAGATGGAGGTTCAGAAGTCCAGTAACCAAGGTGGGGGACTCAAATAAAGAGTCACATGTCCAGGGTTCAAATCACAAGAACTGTCCAAAGTGGAGTACTCTTAATCAAAACAAAGTATCAAGGTATGCTGTGGCCAATGGTACCTGCAAACCTATAAACAGCCCAACCCCCTCACAGGTGGTGTTCTAAAACAAGGATCCTCAGACTTGGATCAGTTATGAGAAGTGTAAACACTTCTAACCCGAAGGTACAGTGTTTACAATAACCATAAAAGATCTTCCTCTAATTCACCTCAGTTTCTGAAGGTCATAGTAAAGGTCATCCAGACTTTGCAGGCTTCCCAGATAGCCCTAGCACTACAGGAGATCTGTAGCACAGAGTTCTCAAGAAGAAACCCATATCTGAATCGTGTTTCATATTCCCGCACCAGACCGAAATGGAATGGGAAAGAACATGAACCACTCTAGCCTAGGTGTCACTCAGGTCCCAGGTATAGGACCTTAAACTCTCAATAGAACCCCACCCACCAAAGCAACAAAACCAGATCCAGCCAGATAACAGTATGACAATATGATGTATATAAAGTTGTAAAGAAAGCAATAAATAATTGTACATAAAGCAGTAAAATAAATACATAAACACATATAGCACATAACACCCCAGTAAACACAGATCAAACAAACGCTAGGAGGAACCCAAAAAAAGAACCAGAAGCCCTAGTTACAGTATAAGGATCCCCAGCAGAGTCGCCAAGCTGTCGCTCCCACCAAATGACACCTCAGGTCATAAGGGGTACAGACGCGAACGGTCGGCGAAAGAGGAAATGAGAACACACAGGAGTGAACTCAAGAGAAGGAAAGAGTCGCCAGCTAGGCATTTTTATCCCGGAGGAAAGGTAATGCTGCATAAACCTAGAAAGATATGGACAAGACGGTTGCGAACCAGAGAGACTGAGAAAGGGGGTTGGTTACAACCTGGGAAGGTATTAGCACCCAGATTGTCCGCCGTACTCGACGGGATCCACGCTCGAAAGATTTGTGTTTTAAAGGGGTAGTGTCAGTGCAATTTGTGTATCAAAGGCTGGAAAGAATGCAAGTGTCAGTGTAAAGAGAAAGTGAAGTGTATAAGTGAAGTGTCAGTGTAAGAACAAGAATGAAGTGCTCAAGACTATGAGGCTTAAAGAATAATGCTAGAAAGAGGGGGGATATACAGAGACTTTTGTTCGATAACTGCTAAGTTATGCCTACGTATCCTCTCGTGCAATGAGGAAGTCAGAACACCGTAGTTCGACTCAAAGAGACTGAAAGATGAATTGACTGATGAACTGCTTGCTTGTCTATGCTCAAGTGTATGACCTGTCTGGCTCAGGTGCAAACTGTCTTGCATTAGACGGAAGAAGCAAGTTCTCGTTTGTGAGTGAATGAGATGAGAAAAGAATCCCGAAGGAGACGATTATTGTTTGTTTTTGTATTTTCAGTCTTTTATTGCTTTTTGAAGTTTGTCATAAGTTAATGAGCTTAAGCCTAAACCAAAGGTTAGTAAACTCATCACATCCTCCCTCTGATTAGGGGTAATGAGAATACCTTAAGTGTGAAGTCAGCATCTCACACTTAATCACCCTGATGTAGGATTAAGGTCATTAACCTACTTGTGATTATTTAGATGTTTTTGTTGTTTTTGTTTAGTGTTAGGTAATGAGACTAAGCCATAATCAGGGATTAAACAGACTCATTACACCATCCTAATAGAAGGATAATAGATGAGAATGTTTAAGCTGAGGAAAGCTCCTCAACTTAATCCATGATTAGGGATTAACCTCATGACAAAACAAAGCCTTTATTAAATGGATTTTAGTTAATGGTAAGATCAAGAAGTGGATTTTATGATTTTGTAAGACAACTTGAGGGGGACTTGTCCATTAACACTAGGGTTAGTCCTTCTTAACCAATTAAGGAAGAATTAGAACCCTAATGCAAGGCCCAAGTTACAAGCTTGATGTCTTGATGATTATTAAGTGAATTGATTAAAGGATTTAAACACATTAAGGGTTTAACACTTAGGATTAAAGTTATACACTCCATCCTAATAGAAGGATGCATGCATAAGCTTAATCACAAAGCCTTAAAGCCTTTAGGGTTTAGTCCCTGATTATGAGGTGAGAAGAGAAGACTTCAAAGAGACACAAAGGCAAAAGCTAAGTGGGGGACTAATCAAAACCCTAATTATTGTCACGCTTGGTTGTTCCTAGGGTTTGTGAGGCTTAAGAATGAAATATCTTCAAGGAACCACCAAGGAGAGAAGCAGATGAAAGGAGCAGAGAAGCAAAACAACTTGCTTCACTTAAGAAGACAAGTTGCTTGAAGAAAGAAAGGAAGATGAACAAGAATGAGCAAGCTCAATCCAATACACATACAAAATGCAACAATGGAAGTATGAAAGATATGAAAAGAGAATGTGAGAAGTGAAGGCAAATTCACTTCTCAAACAAACTTACCACCTGAAAAGTTAGCAAAAGAAATGAAATGTAATGCAAATGAGATGAAATGTGATGATGAAAACCAAAGTCAGAAGCAAATACATGATGTTAATGATGCTAAGAGATGATGCAAACACGAGGCAAGGCAAGAGAATGATCAAGCAAGCATAAAGATGCAAAAGAAGCATGTTTAGAACCATGAACACACATGAGAAGTTATGGAATGCAAATGACATACAACATGGCAAATGAAAGATGCAATGATCAAACATGATTCTAATATGTCCTAAGATGTGTTATGAATCAAATGAATACACAAAATGTCATGGCAAGTCATGGTATGCAAGCAAATGAAAGATGGATGCAAAAGGAGACATAAATTAGGGTTATATGCAACACATAAAGCAAAAATCCAAAACCAGAAGCAAATGACATGATAAAAATTTGAAAATTCAATCAAAGGAACCCTAAACCTATACAAACTCACTACCCAAAGGAGGGGATCCAACTCTTAACCTAATGAGGGTTATGAATTTCCTAAGATTGCTAGGGTTTTAAGGTACCTTGTCAAGAAAAATGTCAAACAAATTGAAAATGCAAGATCAATTCATGCCAATTTTATCCTATGAACTACATGCTATACAAGATGCAATGCAAAAAGAATCATGATCCAACTCTCAAAGGTTAGACAGAAATGAATTTTTGAAGTTTGTCACAAAATAATGCCTTGAAATGAAATTAAATCCAAAGAAAATTATCAAAAGGCATCAAGAACAAAAAAGAAATTTGGTTTGAGAGTTGGACAATGTTTCTAAATGTTTTTAAAGGTTACATGAATTTTTTTGTGATTTTTAAATACCTAAAAGTATTTTTAATTAATTAATTTTCATTAACTAATTAAAAATAATCTTTTAAATGATTTAAAAATAATTTTTAATGCAAAAAATAAAAATAAAAATATTTTTGTGTTCTGAAAATTAATTGAACCTTTGACAAAAAATTTCAGAATTTTTAAAGATGTTTTGCTATTTTAAATAATTCGTGGAAATTAAATATGAAACAAATAAAATTAAAATGAATTTAATAAGAAAATGAGAAAGTATGCAAATCCAAGGGTTGTGGTTCAAACTGGGACGCGCGGGAATTGACTTAGCGCGCAAATGAACGGCCAGAATTCAAACTTTCCTAATTATGTCATTAGCCCTAATCCTAACCCTAATCACTTTCAGATGACCGAAACAGTGTTCCGGTCATCTTCTCCGGCAGGCTCCTCATTCAATCTCTCTTAATACGCCATGAAACTTCACAAATATCTCCAGAATCACTCATTAAACATCACTAAACCTAAACCCCACCCCAAAATCCATTCATTTTCACTGAATCATAAGAATCAAAGCAAAAATCAATTCACGGGCAAAGTTTCAGATCAAGCATACAACCTCAAAACTCAATCATTTTCAAAAATAAAAGGTTCAGTGCACTCAGGGAAGCATGTAGATCATTTTAGAAACAAGAAATAAGAGTTCTGGAAAAATGAATTTCCATGGCTACCTGAATCGAAGCTTTCAACCCAAGAGCTTTCTGCTTGCTTCTTTGCCTCAAAATGATCCCAATGGTCCTCCTGATGATGGAATGGAGCTTAGAATGCTTTGAGAGTGGCTGGTTTGGGAGATTGGCAGAGTTCTGTTCAGTGAAGTGAGGAAATCGTATTTGGTTTGTGTGAGGTTTTGGGCTATTTCAATGGTTGGTTTGTGATCAGTGAGTCATGCTGAGATGTTTTGTGAAGTTTGTTTGAATGTTTGATGCTTGTGGAGTGTGTTTCGAAGCAAAATGCAAGAGAGGCATAAACTTGGAACTATGGCTATGAGAGAGCTTCAACATGAATTGTTATGTGTTATGGCTTGCCTTTGGTCCACTTATCACTCATGGATAGGTCTGTGGAGTTGGTGTACCCTATTGTGATTGGTATGGGTCTTTTGCCAAAAAGTCAAGCTTTGTGTAAGAGAGGTATGGGTTCATGGCTAGCCAAGGACAAGAGGGGTGTCCTGCGCAGCAAGAAGTGAGGAGAACCATGGAATTCACTTTGATGCAATTCAGCATGTGGGAAATAAGTTATGGGGTGTTTTGCAAATTTGACAAAGTTTGGCCCTTTTGAAGTTTCTTGATCCACAGGTCATGAAAATGAGCAAACTCTTGATGCAATCTGACTTTTAGACATTGGTTCATGTTTGTGTGAAGATTAGAAGTCCATTTGATAGCACAATTTGCCTTGGCAAGGGATTTTGCAACTTTGCCTCTTTGGTAGAAAACTTGAAATTATGTGATTTTCCCAACTTTGACAAGCCATAACTTTTGATCCAAAATGAATTAGAATGAGTTCTTGTACTTTTTGAAAAGGGAATGATCCATTCTACAACTTTCATGACCAAAGTTTTCCCATTTGAAGCATTTTTGAATCAAAAAGCAAGGGTTGAAAAAGTTTCCCAAAATGGCAATTTTCAATTACAAGTCATTTTCCCAAAAAGTCAACTTTGCAAATGGCTTGAAATTCTTCAAATTTGTGAACTTCTAACATCTTCTATGATCAAATAAAGATCATACACAATCAAAATGATGAAGAACACCCTTTGGTTGGGTAATTGGGGGCCTCGGATGCCCTGATTTTGCACTGACTTGCTCAAAAAGTCAACTTTTGATTATATGCCTTCCCCATGGAATTTCTTCATGAAAATTGATATGCATGATCCCTATAGCATATAGAGACCAATAGAAACAAGAATGACCAAAAAAATTTGGAGTTATGGCCTTTGAAACCAAAACCCTAATTCTAGGTCATCTGTGCAGTCAAACCTGGCTCTGCTTCCATGCCAATCTCAGTTCTTGTGATTCTTTGACTTTCTTGACTTTGTGGGGATGTAATATGATGCTTGAACACACATGGACCCCTTTGAAGTGATTGATGACCTTTGGAGTGGCTCAAAAAGCTCCTGGATTGCTCAGATCACAAACCCTAGATGCAGATGACTTAGAAACAATGCAGTGAAGCAAAAATGTGGTATGAGATGCTATGGTTGAGCTTATGCATATGAAGATATCACAAGCCATGGTGTGAATGGGTGAGGGCAAATTTGGGGTGTTTACAGGAGGGAATTGACTTCGCGCGCTATCCAAGGGCCAGAATTCAAACTACGCTAATTACACAATTAAACCCTAATCTGAACCCTAATCACTTTCAGGTGACCGGAACAGTGTTCCGGTCATCTTCTCCGGCTAGCCTCTCATCCAATCTCTCTCAATACGCAACCCCAAGCCCTTAAACTCTCCAGAAATGATCCTCACACCAACCCCAACAAGAATCACACAACAAAATTCATTTATTCATCATCAAGAACATGAATCGAAGCAAAACGGAAAACATATCAGAAATTTCAGAAGCTTATGAAATGCTTATTTCTCAATCATTTTCAAAAGTAAAGACATCATGATCATCAGGAGAGCACATAGAATCAATTAAGAACTTAAAATGAAGGTTCTGGAAAAAAAAGTTCTTGAGCTCACCTGAACTGAAGCTTTCGAAAATGACACTGGCTGGCTGCTTCTTTGCCTCAAATCAGCTCCAATGATCCTCCTGAAGAGTTTGTGATGCTTGGTTGGAGTTTATATGGTCTCTAAGCGATGTTGGCTGAAACCCAGTTCAAGAAATGTGAAAATCGTGTTTTTGATTCAGGGTGTTTCAAGGCATAATGAGGGGTGGGAAATGGTCAGTGATGATTGTGGAGTTGTTCTATGGAATTTGTTTTTGAGGTTTGAAGCTTGAGCTATGAGTTTCGAAGACTTTTGCAATTTTGAGGGATTTTGTGTATGCTGAGCAATCTCAAGTGTTAGGCTGCAATGTTGTGTTTTTTGGCTTGGTTTTGATTCACATAATAAGCTGTGATAGGTCAGAGGGTGGGTGGTGGCCTATGTTGATTGGTATGGGCAAGTTGCAAAAATGTCAACATGACTTGTACTTGAGGTATGGGCAAGAACACAGCTGGTCCTTGGGCATGTCCATGCGCAACTGACTTCATGGATGTCCACAAATCCATTCTTGAGGCAATTCAGCAAGAGAGAAGAAAGTTATGGGGTGTTTTGCAATTATGTGATGTTTTGGCCCCTTTAAGAAATCTTGATGTTCAAGGCATGAAACTTGGGATTTCTTTGTGCAATTCTGAATTATAGTTCATGTATGATGTTTGTGCAATGCTTAGAAGTCAATTAGAAGTCACATTTGGCTTTGGCAAGTGTTTTTGCAAACTTCCCTCTTTGGTGCATAAGTGAAATTTTGTGATTTTTCCCAACTTTGCAAGGCCATAACTTGAGTTCTATGATGAATTAGATCAAGTTCTTGTACTTTTTGAAAAGGGAATGATCCAATCTACAACTTTCATGACCAAAATTATTTCATTTGAAGCATTTTTGAATCAAAAAGAGGAGGTTGAAAAACTTTCCCAAAATGACAATTTTGCATTACAAGTCACTTTCCCAAAATGGAAACTTTGCAAATGGCTTGAAATTCTTCAATTTTGTGAAATTATGACCTCTTCTAATATAAATAAAGATCATATACACCCAAAATGATGGAGAAGACCCTTTGGTTGGAGGATTGGGGGCCTCAGATGCCCTGATTTTTCACTGACTTGCTCAAGAAGTCATTTATTGATCAGATGCCTTCACCATTGAATTTCTTCATGAAAATTGGTATGTATGACCCTTATAGAATATAATGACCAATAGAAACAAGAATGAGCAAAAAATTTGGAGTTATGGTCTCTGAAACCAAAACCCTAATTTTAGGTCATCTGTGCAGTTAAGCTTGGCTCTGCTTCCATACCTTCCTCAGTTCTTGTGATTTTCTGACTTTCTTGATCTTGGGAGGATATAATATGATGCTTGAACATACATGGACCCTCTTGAGATGATTGAAGACCTTTGGAGTGGCTCAGATAGCTCAGGGATTGCTCAAATCACAAACCCTAGATGCAGATGACTTAGAAACCATGTAGTGAAGCAAAAATGTAATATGAGATGATATGATTGAACTTATGCTAATGAAAAGATCACAAGCCATGGTAAAATGAGTGAGGGCAAATTTGGGGTGTTTACAGCTGCCCCTATTCAAGCATGAGTTAGCTGTGCAGGATGTAAGCGGCGGCTTAACAGGCAAACAAGGTAACTTGTGGTTGAATACCAAAGACAGTCCAAAATTTGCACTCACTCAATGAAGAAGAAGAGGGATATAGATTGTAAAATAAAATAAAGTATGATTATAAAGTGCGGGCGACGGAGGACGACCGTCGAGCAGAGGACGACTGCTGGGGATAAGCAATGAAGGGGACGACCGACATGCTGGGGAAATAGAGGATCATGATGGGGACGCCCATTAGGTAAAGTAACACAATTCTCTGGGGATTTAAAGATAGAGGCGATGACGGGGGACTACCATTAGGTTGAAGAAGTAAATGATGAGGGACGGTCATCAGAGGTGAACGACGATCACCCAGCAGGGGACGGCTGCTCTGTTGGGGAGAAAGATGAGGGACGATCATCTAAGGTGAAGGACGATCACCTGGCAAGGTACGGTTGCCGAAAATATCACGACATAGGACGGATGCCGGATAAATAGAGTCGACAATGGGGACGGCCATCGGATAAGCATGATGAAGGACGATCATCCAGAGGTGAAGGATGATCACCTAGCAGGGTACGGCTGCTCTCGGGGTTTACCATGACATAGGACGAATGTCAGATGACATAATCAACGATGGGGACGACCATCAGATAAGAGTGATGAAGGACGATCATCAAAAGGGTGAAGGACGATCACCTAGCAGGGGACAGCTGCTAAAAGCATCACGACATATGACGAATGTCGGATAAAAAGAAATAATTGGGATTTGTTGGGGACTCTTTCGGAAAATGGTAGACACAGACGAGTGTCTACAATCAATGAAAGAAAGGTATAAGTGTTATGACTCTGTGTATAGATTAAAGATGCGGACGAGCATCCTTAGGACCATGATACGGATGAGTATCGGTAGAAACAAACGTTGACGCATGTTCAGAGATGATGATACGGACGAGTATCAACTGGGTAACAAAGGATACAGACAAGTGTCGACTCTGAGGGGAAATAGACGGTATATACAAGATACGAACGAGTATCTGTATGAGTAAGAAAGTATGAGTGAGACACATACGAGTGCTCAACTTGCTGGGGAGAGTATGATACAGACGAGTATCATAAGAGGAAGTGTATAGGTTACGAATTTATAAAAATAAAAGGTGTTTGACGACCTATGGGGATAGGATGACACGGACGAGTGTCAGGAAAGTATAATAAGCAAGGGTTTAGGCAATTGTGCTGGGGATAGGTGACACGGACGGGTGTCAGGAGAGTGTATTAATATGTTTTTGTGAGTGCAAAGGGGACGCTTTGGCTTTCTGCTGGGGATATGACACAGACGAGTGTCGAGGATTATCTGTAATGTATAAGTATCTGTTTGTGGAAAGTGTTCCAGCGACTTTCTGGGGAAAGATGACACGGACGTGTGTCAAAAGGGGCATGTATCTGTATCTGGGAAATGCAAAGAAAATGCTTTGGCATTCTGCCGGGGATTTTGAGAGGTGTCTTGTATGTTGTTGATGGTATGTCAGTATTCACGGGTGACTGATTCAAAACATGGCTTGTGATTATGCAATATGTTTGATTTTTGCCGTAATGCTCCGTATTAGACAGAATGCTACGCTCTGGGGGAAGGTAAGATGCGAATGCTATGATTATGCAAAAGATATCGATCTGGGATTCGGATCCCGCTGCCGTAGAGATTTCTGACTGATCTTGTTTTGAAAGAACATCCCAGTTGGGGATGAGATCACTGGTAGAACTGATATATAATTTTTCTCGGGGAAGTAAGTCACTGCCAGACCTATCTTGGTAATGAGAAGCCCAGCTGGGGTCTGCGGAAGCTTTCGTCACTTCGTTGTGAGATCTTCAACATTGCTCTTCTGGATAGAGGTTGAGACTCTGCGGGGAGATGGCTCCCTGCTTAACACTCGGCTGGGGAGAAATGATCATTGAACGATCTTCCTAGAGATGTTTATGAGGATCCTTCTGAGGATGAGGAGACCTGACAATTCAGCTGGGGAGAAAGCATCTCTGGTGCTGTTTGGAAGATGTGATGAGTAAGTAATGATTGGGGAGAAGCATTCATGCCCTGTGTTGTGCCTTGTATACCTGCAATCCTGTTATGACAAAGAAAACATACAAGTACCTCGAGGTGTCTCTTACCGGATTCCATCATAGGAATTTAGACACTCCCGGGAGCAAACACATTTCCCGCTAGCATGTAATTTAGAAAAGACGCATCTGTATTTATGCGATCATTATATTAAAGACATCGGACATTTTTGCAAATAGAGATAAAATATACGCGACAACATGTGACTGAAAATCTGATTTTATTAATTTGCGTGCCCTGAATTGGCAAATACAGTCAAAGAAACAAATCCCTGAAATGAGAAGATTGTTACAAATTGAGAAACAAAAAGGTGCTGGCAATGTTGATGATGCTTCAGTGTGCTTCCTTTTTGCTATGACTCGTATGACATTGACGTTCTTCTCATCTTGCTTTTGAAGAGGCTGATTCTGACCGATTGCCTGAATCCTTCGAAACGTGCCGAGTCGTAAGTGATACCGACGAAATCAAAATGCAGTTGTTCACTTATTCCCTTATTTTGCGTGGATCGCCCTTTCAGGTTTTCAATCCACCGGGATACCCATTTTTGCCTGAGCTGTCCAATGCGGCTTTTCAACTCAGCGGGTGTACATTTTTTATTTATTTTCCCTTATTTTTGCCCGAGTCTTTTATTCTGTTTTTGACTCGTCGGGATGCCCTATTTTTGCTTGGACTTACATTCTGTTTTTATGTCCAGCGGGTCACTTTATGCGAAGTATTTTTTAACTGCATCTGAATTCACAGGGGATAAGAAATCTTCACCATCCATAGTACTGAGCATCAATGCTCCACCAGAGAAAACTTTCTTTACTACGAACGGACCGTCGTAGTTCGGAGTCCATTTGCCCATGTGGTCTGTATGAGGAGGAAGGAGTCTTTTCAGCACAAGATCTCCTACTTGGTACTCTCGAAGCCTGACTTTTTGATCGAAGGCTTTCTTCATTCTTTTCTGATACAGCTGCCCATGACAGATTGCAGCTAATCTCTTCTCTTCAATCAGGCTCAGTTGTTCGTATCGGGATCGGACCCATTCTGCTTCGTTCAGCTTAACATCCATCAATACCCGTAAGGAGGGTAATTCAACTTCAACAGGTAAAACTGCTTCCATACCACACACAAGCTGATACGGTGTTGCCCCAATGGATGTTCTGATTGACGTACGGTACCCATGCAAGGCAAATGGTAGCATTTCATGCCAGTCTTTGTATGTGACCACCATCTTCTGCACAATCTTCTTGATATTCTTGTTAGCTGCCTCAACAGCGCCATTCATGTTTGGCCTGTAAGGAGAAGAATTGTGGTGTTGGATTTTGAAGTCCCGGCATAGCTCTGCACTCATTTTGTTGTTTAAGTTGGAACCATTATCAGTAATGATTCGCTCGGGCACTCCATAACGACATATGATGTCTCTCTTCAGGAATCGGGCTACCACTTGCCGGGTGACATTGGCATAGGAAGCTGCTTCAACCCACTTGGTAAAATAGTCAATGGCTACCAGGATGAATCTGTGGCCATTTGAAGCAGTCGGTTCAATCTTGCCAATCATATCAATTCCCCACATGGCAAAGGGCCAAGGTGAAGACATCACATTCAAAGGATTCGGAGGCACATGCACTTTATCCGCATAAATCTGGCATTTATGACATTTCCTGGCATAAGCACAACAGTCTGCATCCATTGTGATCCAGTAATAGCCTGATCTTAACAACTTTTTAGCCATTGCATGCCCTCCAGCATGGGTACCAAAAGATCCTTCGTGCACCTCGTGCATCAACAAGTCTGCTTCTATATTATCAACACATCTGAGAAGTACCATATCAAAGTTTCTCTTGTACAACGAACCGTCAGCATTCAGGAAGAAACTACCAGCCATCCTTCTTAATGTCTTCCTGTCATTGGATGATGCCTCAGGTGGGTATGTTTGATCCTCCAAGAAGCATTTGATGTCATAGAACCAAGGCTTATCATCTTTAGCAAGGCCTGCTGAGAATACATATGCTGGTCTGTCGAGTCTGGATACTGAAATCCGAGGCACAAAGTTGGCAGCTTGAACTTTGATCATGGATGAAATGGTAGCCAGAGCATCTGCAAATTGATTTTCATCCCGAGGGATATACTCAAGCTTAACTGTGGTGAAGAATGTAAGTAACCTCCTTGTATAATCCCGGTAAGGTATCAGATGCTCCTGGTGAGTATACCATTTGCCGTTGGTTTGATTGATTACCAAAGCTGAATCTCCGAATACAGTTAAAGTCTTGATCTTGAGGTCAATGGCTTCCTCAAGACCCATAACGCAAGCTTCGTATTCAGCTCCGTTGTTAGTGCAGTTAAAGGTGAGTTTCGTCGAGAAAGGCATGTGAACTCCCTTAAGTGTAATGAGTACTGCACCAACCCCACGACCATTCATATTAACAGCCCCGTCAAACATCATAGTCTATTCTTCTTCTGGGTCAGGCCCTTCGGTGTGAATAGGCTCTTCATGATCTTTTGCTTTTATGAACATGATGTCTTCATCAGGGAAGTCAAATCTCATAGGCTGGTAATCATCAATAGGTTGCTCAGCAAGATAATCAGACAATACACTGCCCTTGATGGCTTTCTGAGACGTGTACTGAATGTCATATTCTGTGAGAATCATTTGCCATCTTGCAACCCGTCCGGTAAGCGCTGGCTTCTCAAATATGTACTTAACTGGGTCCATTTTTGAGATCAATAAGGTAGTGTGGGTCAACATATACTGCCTTAGTCGGCGAGCAACCCACACTAAAGCACAACAAGTTTTCTCGAGCAGTGAATAACGTTGTTCACAGTCGGTAAACGTTTTGCTTAGGTAGTATATTGCATACTCTTTTCGACCAGACTCGTCATACTGGCCCAACACACACCCCATTGACTCTTCTAATACCGTCAAGTACATTATTAGAGGTCTTCCTTCAACTGGAGGCATAAGGATTGGAGTCTCCTGTAAGTATTCCTTGATTTTGTCAAAAGCCCTCTGGCAGTTGTTGCACCCCAAAATTTGCCCTCACAATACAAGACTTTGTGTGCTAAGAAGGTTCACAAGGTTCACAAGATTCACAACACTTACAAGACCTTTCATGAGGTTCATGAAGTTTACAAGATACTTTATGAGGTTCACAAGGTTCACAAGATCCACAATACTTACAAGACCTTTCATGAGGTTCATGAAGTCTACAAGACCTTTCATGAGGTTCATGAAGTCCACAAGACACTTTATGAAGTTCACAAGGTTCACAAGATCTCCCATGAGGTTCACAAGGTTCACAAGACATTTTATGATGGTTCACAAGGTTCACAAAGTTCACAAATAGTCATAAGAATTGACAATTCCCTCAGACAATGCACCTCCTAAGCAGTGCATCCAAAACTAGGGTTTTGACTTTAATCAGGCTAAATGAACTTCCAAGACTTAAAGTGAGATTTATAACATCTTATATGTGTCTAAGAATCCCCATGACAAGTTTCAAGACTTTTCTCAAAAGTTTGCTCAGTCAGATGATCAGATAAGTCAAAATCAATCAAAGCAATTAAAAAGTCAAACTGAGGTCAACTATGGTCAAACCAAAGTCAAACTTCATGATTTTTTTCCAACATCAAGTATATGAAGTAAAATTCATCATTTGATCAAGGGTTGATCATGATTCATCAAGGAGATTTCAGATCATCAATAATCAGGAGTTTCTAAATTAGGGTTTCCTCAGTAAAAGTCAACTGAACTTTGACCAGCCATAACTTTCACATGCTTCATCACCAAGTCTCCATACAAAACTCATTTTTAAGGAAATTGAATTCTCTACAACTTTGTGTCTCACAAGCCAAGCCCAAAAATGCTTCATTTGGAAGGTATGAGCTAAGACATTATAGGTCCTTTTGAAAGTCAACAAAAAGTCAACAACTTCAAAAGAGCATAACTTGAGAATGGTAAATGATATGGACATGAAACTAGTGGGGTTGGTTAGAGGACTCTTCAAGCTTTCCAAAATGTCCAATAACACCCTCATAGCATTAAAATTGAAGGATGTGTGCCCTTGCAAAGTTGGGAAATTTTTGGTTGGTTTATGAAGAAAATGGAGGTCTAAAACCAATTTTTTCTAAATGGGCTTGCCATATGATGACCCAATCCATACGATGACCTCATGCACGACCCAAATCAACAAAAATCAGATTTTTTATCATTTTATTTTTATTTATTTTGATTTAATTCATTAAAAATCATTTTAAATTAAAATAAAATATAAAAGTCTAAGATTTAAAAAAGATTAAGCTTCTAGAAATTCATAAATATGATTGGAATCAAAGAGGTAAGAGGATCATGATGATTGGCCTAAAATAGCAAGTGTTTATGCAAAAATATTTGATTTTCAAAGCTTATCTTTTTGAATCTTTTTTGATCAAATTTTTCACACAAGCATTGATCTTTTCTGACCTAATTGATCATACTATAAGTACATTACATAACCCTAACACAAAGACACGAATTCCTGCCTCAAAAGTGTAAGTTTGCATTTCAAAAAAACCTCTCCAAACTCAAATTCGGATTTTAACATACAAGGCATTAGAAGGTAATTTGAGAACATAGCAATGATCACTGGACATCATTGAGTCGAAACCAATACATATATGCATCCAAAACCATTCATATAGCATATCCCGAAGCATTCTTGATCATGAATTATTTTTTTTCGATTTCACTAATTCAATGCATTTTGATGAGTTTTGTTTGGCTAATCATGTTTGTGATGTTGTATAGAATGTTTCTAGGCAAAGAAGTTGAAGAAACTGTGAATAACCCGTGAGATGCCATAGTTAGGGTTTCACCTTTGAATTTGGGGTTTCATGATTCATTGAATTTAAATGAATTTAAAGGACATGGTGTGATTGTATAGACTGTGAGGATCATGTTTCACAAATCAATTTGTAAAAATTGTACTGTTTTGCTGGTATTTGAAATTCGCAGGTTCCATATGCTATGAAATTCGCAGGTATATTCGTAAGTGAAAACGCAGGAAAATTCGTAGGTTCAGAGGAAGAAGATGAAGGCCATGGCGCGAAATCTGGTTTTTGAAATTGGGCTTGTTTTATTATGTTATATTGTTATATATATTTCAAAGAGAATGCTTAGCTCAGTTGGTGGAGACGCGCGTGTGTGAAGCTGAGGTCAAGGGCTCGAATCCAGCCAGGAACAAGTTTTGCTTCAATTTCTTTTTGTTTCGCAGGTTTAAAATAAAAACAATTGTACGCCATTGACTATCACCAGCGCGCAGCTGGCCCAGTGGTTGGCTTGTTAGTCTTGGAGCTTGCAAAGCCTAGGGCCTGGGTTCGAATCCCAGCCCCAGGTATGTTATTTTTTCATATTTTTTCTTATTTTGTTTTGTTTATAATATATTTAATTAATTTCTTTAATTATAAATATTAAAAAATCAAATTGTTATTTTATTTTCTTGTATGTAATTTCAAACTTATATTTTCAAAAATTAAATTTTTATTGTAAAAAAATTATTTAATGCTTATTTTATAGTATTAATATTATATATTTTGTACAAATAAATTAATTATTAAATAACAAAACCCTAATTTTTTCTTCTTCTATTTTTTTGTGTAATGTTATTATTTATATATATATTATATTTAATCCAATTTCTATTAAATGTATAAATTGCTTATAATTTAAATTTTTGTATATAAATATAATTAAAAATTAAAATGCTTACTTTATTGTTTATAATTTAATTTTGCATGAAAATAATTTCTATTATATGTTTAAAAATTGCTAATTTAATTTTTGTAATTTATTTTTCACAATATGTTCATAATTGATTTAATTTTATCATTTACATATAATTTCAAATTTTATAATAATTAATATGATTGTTTATATTTTCTTATTAAATTTTAAATTTTGTTTATTATAATATCCTTGTTTATTTCATTATTAATTATGTTTATATGATTATTACTAACCCCATTTGTCTTTAAATTATTATTATTATTATTTTCACTAACCCAATTATTATTATTATTTAATATTTTGCTTTATTTATTTAAATTGCTTTTATTATCATTATTGTAATTGCTTCTGGATGTAATATTTTATAATGTTTATTATTTATTTTATGCTATGGTTAGTAAATAGGGAGTGTAACATGTATGTTTATTTAAAATTAATTTAGATCACTTAATTCAAAAGATAAATATTAAAAATTGTACACTCACACACGTAAGTCGATCTTTGATCGCCATCTCACTTTCTAGGGTTCCCTCTCATGTTGCCTAATCAAAAGGTCAAGTAGGGTGTATAAAGCAAAAAGTCCCTCAAAATAAAATCATTTAGTTCCTTAACAGATAAAAGATCAAGTCCCTCTTCGAATGTTGCCTTCATAATGATCTTGTCCCTTCGAATAAAGATGACAGTCCCTCCAGAATTGCTTAATACACCCCACAGTTGCCTACATTAACAGATGACCCTTACTTGTCCCTCACATCCAAGGTAATGACTACCTATTCCTTAATAATAGGGATAGTCTTACCATTTAAAGGATTCAAGAACAGAAAGACTTAAACTTTAGGGTAGGTTTCTCATAGTTACTTGCTCACTATTCAAAAACTTTTCAAACATTTCACAATTTCAAACAATTTTCAAACACAAGTTTTTTACGCATCCGTACATGGATCATTATCAAACTCTTATGAAAATTTCTATTCACACACTTCACATTTTCAAAAACATTTTAAAGTGAGCTAAGTAACTAAGAGCCCATGGATAACCATGGATGTAAAGGGTGCTAACACCTTCCCTTTACATAACCTACCCCCCGAACCCAAAAATCTTTTAAGGTCTTTCCTGTTCTTTTATGCCCTTTCCTTTGGATAAAATAAAAGTCGGTGGCGACTCTTGCTATCCGCAACATTTAACTCAAGTCAGTTCTCCCACATGTTGTGACTTGCTTGTGTGTGCCACATGTTTGTGATTGAGCATAACATCATGACATCATCATGCATCATAAGCATAGCATTTTCACTAACCATTTCAAGGACCAAAGGATTTATCTTTGTTCTTTGTTGCAGGTCATGGCTTCTGCTCGTAGAAACACTATCAGGATCAACTTTGTGGGCATACCTGCTAAGCTTAAAGAGTTGGTTTCTCAAATGTCTGATCACTCCCAGTTCATCAAGAGACATGGTCACTTACTGGATCTAGTCACTTCAGGGTTCAATGAAGACATGATGAGTGTTCTGTTTCAGTTCTTTGATCCTAAGCACCATTGCTTCACATTCCCCGACTACCAGCTGGTTCCTACAATGGAAGAGTTCTCTAAGCTTCTGGGTATACCTGTACTTGATCAGAAACCATTCACAGGCTTGGAAAAAGAGCCTAAACCTGAGGTTATTGCAGCAGCTCTACATCTGAAGAAGTCTGACATTGTTCTAGAAACGAGAAGCGGAGTTAAGGGTATTCTTGCTAAGGTGTTGATAGAAAAGGCTCAAGTGTTCTTGAAGGCTATGAGCTATGATGCTTTTGAGGATATCTTAGCCTTGCTGATTTATGGCTTAGTGTTGTTCCCCAATCCAGATCAGTTCATAGATGTTCATGCCATCAACATATTCCTGAGTCGTAATCCAGTGCCTACATTGCTTGGGGATATCCTGCATTCTCTTCACACCCGTACTACAAGGGCAAGAGGAACTTTGATGTGTTGCATACCTTTGCTATCTAGGTGGTTTATTTCTCACCTTCCTCGCTCAGTAACGAAGAATGAGCAAGGGTTCAGGTGGTCCAAAAGGATCATGTCACTCTCGCATTCAGATATTCATTGGTGCTCCAGATCTATGGAGAATGTCACTATCATTGACCGTTGTGGGGAGTTTCCTAATGTGCCACTTCTAGGCATAAGAGGAGGCATTACCTACAACCCTTCACTAGCTTTACGACAGTTTGGTTACGCTCGGAGTAATGGTCCACATGACATGTTGATTCAGGGCATTGTGTTTGACTATGACAACGATCTGCAAGGTTACCGTCAAAGGTTCATACGAGCATGGGGAAAAGTGAACAAGGTTGACAGTAATACTCTGGAGCCTAAGTACACTATTCCTATGGAGGCTTATCTCAGATGGGTGCGATCTCGTGCTCAGACTCTCATGATGCCATATCCTGCTATCCTGCCAGTTACCATGGAACCTGTTGCTGAAGGAGATACTGCTTATACCATCCTTCACCCAGACATGCCTACTGACATGGAAGACTTGCAGAGATCTTGGATCCAGTTGAAAGAGCAAAGGGATACTTTTGAGGCTCATTACAAAGCAAGCCAAGAAAGAATCCTGGAACTAACAAAGCAACTTCACGAGGAGCGGAATCTCAACTCATATCTCAACACAAAGAGGAAACGTCCATGGGAGACTTAAAACCCCATCTCTTGTATTTATTGCATTTCATCTTCTGTAAGCCCAAGAGGCAAAACAAGTTTATTACTAATAAAAGTTTACATTCTTGTTTGTTTAAGCAAATTTAAATCCTGCGGTCCTTGAAAACATTGCATACGCATTAATACATCATATCATTGCATCACAGGTTTATTTGTACACAGGTTTCTCATCTTCTCGCTGTTTATTTCAGTAATGGCTCTTGAACAAACAGTTAAGGATCTCCAGGCACAGAATGCATAGTTCCAAGAGCTGATCTTGAACTTGTCCAAGGGGCAAGATGAATTGAAGACACTGCTGGCCAAGAAGACTAGAAGGTCAGGTGGCCTGATCAACATGGGAAGAAGGTTTAAAGGTCTTGCCAAGACCAAAGAACCAGTTGAAGATTATGAATCTGAAGAGTCTGAAAAAGAGGGAGGCAGTCTCCACAACACTATGGGGGACTCTGATTCTGAGGCTAATTACTACCATGAGCCTAACGAAGACAAATTCAAGATGCTGGTGGATAGAATGGATGCTATGGAGTTGCAGAAGTCTTCCGGGCTGAATTTTGAAGATTTGAGTCTAATATCTGGGGTAGTCATACCCATTGGTTTCAAGGTTCCTACCTTTGTTGTTTATGATGGGGTCTCTTGTCCCAAGCTGCATCTAAGGTCTTATGTCAGAAGAATCCAACCTCACACTACTGACAAGAAATTGTGGATCCACTTTTTCCAAGAGAGCTTATCTGGAGCTCAGTTGGAGTGGTATTATCAGTTGGAGAGTGTCAACATCAGGGATTGGAATGATCTCGCTGAAGCTTTCTATAAGCAGTATCAATACAATGCTGACTTAGCTCCCACTCGCATGCAGCTGCAAAGCATGTCTATGGGTGCCAAAGAAAGTTTCAAGGAGTATGCTCAGAAGTGGAGAGATTTAGCTGGAAGAGTTCAACCCCCTTTAACTGACAGGGAATTGGTTGATATGTTCATGTGTACGCTGAATGGTCCTTTTTACAGTCATCTCATTGGAAGCTCATCATCTGGCTTCATTGAGTTGATAATGACAGGAGAGCGCGTGGAAAATGGTATAAAGAGTGGCAAGATTCAAGTGGGTACTTCTTCATCAGGTGCTGCAAAGAAGCCTCCCACTGGGAAGAAAGAGTCAAATGCTGTTTATGGTCAACCTGCTCGTAATAGAAGGCATCAGTCTGTGAGTGCAGTTCATATTTCAAATCCAACTCCTACAACACCAGAGCAGCCACAGGGCAACCAACAGAGGGCTAGAAGGCAGTTCACTAAGATCAACATGTCAATGCCTCAGGCATTGCAACACTTGTTGAAGGCTGAACTTATTACTCTGAAAGAGGCTCCTCAGAATCCCAATGTTTCCTCTCCCAGGTATAATCCCAATGCACGATGTGCATATCATTCAAACTGTCAGGGACATGATACTAATAGCTGCTGGGTCTTGAAGAACAAAATTCAAGATATGATTGAGGCTGGAGAGATTGAGTTTGACCCTCCGGGTACTCCAAATGTGATTACTGCTCCCATGCCAAATCACGAGAAGACTGTCAATGCCATTGATGAAGATTTGCATATCTATTCAGTTGCAGAGTTGACCACACCATTGTCTGTTATCAAGAGGAAGTTAGTACAAGCTGGGTTCTTTCCAGGATGTCGTGAAGATTGTTTGTATTGTACCTATAAGCCAGATAGTTGTTGGAGATTGAGAGATGGTATTCAACGTCTCATGGATAAGTATACCATAGTGTTTAAGAGGACTCCATCATCTGTAGAGAGTATGGTGGATCATATTACTCAAGGTAGGAAGATTGAAGAGGTTGACATGGTTGATAGAGTACCAGTAAGGATCACTTCAAAGGGACCTATTAAAATCACTCATAAGGGTCCAATTAAGATTACTGCTGAAGGCCCTGTGAAGGTTGTTGCTGAAGCCAGAGTGGTTCCTATGGTCATTACCACTCCTGGTCCTATTCCGTATACGTCTGATAAAGCTGTGCCTTGGCATTATGGGTCTGATGTTTATATCCATGGTGTTAAGCAGGAACCCTTAGCTGATGTGCCTGTTGATGTTGATAATATTGCTGGATCTAGTAAGATCACACGAAGTGGAAGAGTCTTCTCTCCTCCAGTGACTTCCAAGAATGCAGTTACTCCTGCTGCTACCTCCACCACTGATGCTCGGGGCAAAGGTCCTGTTATTGAGCCTATGCCTACTGATGTGCCAGCTGCTGATGATCTCTCTAAGCAGATGGAAGAAGTATTGAAAATCATTCGCAAGAGTGATTATGACATTGTTGATCAGTTGGGGCATACTCCCTCCAAGATTTCTATGATGTCTTTGTTGTTATGTTCTGAGGCTCATGCCAAAGCTTTGATCAAGTTTTTGAAGACTGCTCATGTACCCAATGCCATTTCTGTTGACCAGTTTGAGAATTGTGTTGCCCACCTGACCTATGATAATGGGTTAGGGTTTTCTGATGCTGATTTGACCCCTGCCAAGAGGGATCATAACAGGGCTCTGCATATCTCAATTGAATGCAGAGGTACTACCCTGTCACATGTATTGATAGACAATGGTTCCTCTCTGAATGTGTTGCCCAAGGAAGTCCTGAACAAGCTGAGTCCTGAAGATGCTGTGCTGAAGCCCAGTAATATAGTGGTGAAGGCTTTTGATGGTTCTAGAAGAGTGGTGCATGGAGAAATTGACTTGCCCATCAAAGTTGGTTCTCAGATTTTTAATGCTGCATTTTATGTGATGGATATTCGTCCTTCGTACTCTTGTCTGCTTGGTCGTCCCTGGATCCATGGGGCAGGTGCTGTAACCTCTACATTACATCAGAAGCTAAGATATCCGGTGGAAGGAAAAGTTGTTACTGTCTATGGAGAGGAAGAGTATTTTGTTAGTCATGTGAACACCTTCAAGTATCTGGAAGTGGAGGGTGAATACGTTGAAACTCCGTGTCATACATTTGAAGTGGTCCCTTGGATTGTTAATGATTATGTAGCTCCTCCGGTTGTCAAGAAAGTTCCTGTGGTTACCAGAATACCTCCAACAATGGGCTCCCTTAAAGATGCTAGAGCTGTGGTGGATGAAGGTGGTTGTACTATTTGGGGTCAGCTTCCTGATATCCCATACAAGTCTGACAAGTTTGGTTTGGGTTTCACTACAGAGTCCCAGAAGGCTGTTCGTCGTGCTCGTGCTGTTCGTATCACCAATCAAGGGGTTATGAAAGATCAGATCAATGCTGTGGGTGACTATGATGAAGACTACAACCTGGATGCTTGGATTTTTCCTACTGTGGGTGCTGGACTCAATAATTGGAAAGCTGAAGATGTTATCCCTATCTCCTTTAGTCAGGAGTAAATACTATTACTGTGTTGTTGTTTTTTAATTAAGTTTGTAATTCTTTGAACAATTAAAACTCTTTAAGCCTTGTGCCTTACCCGGGGCATAATGGTGTGCTTGTTACGGGATGTCATTTCATTTGCATACTTCATTCAATAAAAATCAGTGGACGTTTCGTTTTAGTAAATACTGTGTTCCTTGTCTTTCTTTTCTTTTATTTTTGTTTTATCAGCTATGTGTTCTTACACACACCCACATCACTAAAATGCAGATCCTCATCCACTCTGGATCCTGTTGATAACAGTTCTACTATTGCCAATTATAATTTCGAGAATCCGATCTATCAAACTGAAGAAGGAAATGAGGACGATTGTGAAGTACCTATAGAGCTTGCTAGGTTGTTACAACAAGAAGAGAAAGTCATACAGCCACATGAAGAGCCAGTCGAAGTTGTGAATCTGGGAACTGAAGAAAACAGGAAAGAAGTCAAGATAGGGGCTGAATTAGAGGATAGTGTCAAGAGCAGATTGATTCAGATGTTACGTGACTATGTGGAGATCTTTGCTTGGTCTTATGAAGATATGCCCGGGTTGGATACAGACATTGTGGTTCACCGTTTACCAGTAAAAGAAGATTGTCGTCCAAAGAAGCAGAAGGTTCGTCGTATGCGTCCTGAAATGTCAGAGAAGATCAGAGTAGAAGTAATGAAACAGTTCAATGCAGGGTTCTTAGCAGTGACTTCTTATCCTCAGTGGGTTGCAAATGTGGTGCCGGTACCTAAGAAAGATGGTAAGGTACGTATGTGTGTAGACTACAGGGATTTAAACAAGGCCAGCCCTAAAGATGACTTTCCACTTCCTCATATTGATGTTCTGGTAGACAACACTGCTCAGCATAAGGTATTCTCTTTTATGGATGGTTTCTCTGGTTACAATCAAATCAAGATGGCACCTGAAGATATGGAGAAGACAACCTTTGTTACACAGTGGGGCACTTTTTGTTATAAGTGTCGCTCCCAGGATTTTCATCCTAGTACAAACGCGAAAGTGGCGCGGAAAGGTTAGAGTCGTCAGCCAGACATTTTTATCCCGAATGAATGGGAAAGGTAATGTTGCACAAACCTGAGGAAGAAGGAAAGGACAAGGCCTTGCGAACCAAAGATCTGAGTTCGGGAGTCGGTTACGAATTGAGAAGGTATTAGCACCCCAGATCGTCCGTCGTACCCGACGGGATCCACGCTTGCTTGTTTGTTTCAAAGGGTGAGAAATAATATGCTGCTGAATAAAAACCGCTAACTGGAATGGGGATGAGAAATGAGAAAAGGAACTGAAATAAGAGAATGAGAATAAAAAGGGGGAAATGTAGGGAAAATAAAGAATGTGCTCGAACGGGCCCTACCCCGCTGCCTACGTACCTCATCGGGATAATGAGGATCAGAGTCGACGTAGTTCGCCTAACCTAGGCAGGAACTATTTGTTTGTGTTTTTTACAGCTGGAACTGCGTATGTCTATGCTCAGGTGTTGCAGGCTCGTCTGGTACGAGTGCGTTTACCGTCTTGCATGTGTGACAAGTCGTCGCGAGTTCGCGTTGTGAGTGAGTGAGATGAGAAGAGAAGTTCCCGCAGGATAGTCGCTTATTGTGTTTTTTGTCTTATATGAGAAATGTTTTGAATTTGTTTGTGAACGGTCTTGTACTAAGACCTATCCATCGCGGGAAGTATTTACACCTCGCCCCGAAACAGGACGCGCGTAAACACTCCGCAACAAAGTCTCGTGTCGTACAAGATTGTTCGGTTTTTATTAAGTATTTTATTGCTTTTCTTTTGAGAAGAGAAAGAATGACTCAAGTTGGAAAAAGGACAAAATCTAAGGGGACTAAGACTCAATCCTAATTTTTATTTATTTACAAAAGTGGTCCTATGGTTTGTGAAGTTTTCTATTCCTAATGAGAAACTTGAAACTACTAGAATTCAACTTACTTCTTAATGAAGTTAAGTTGATTCTAAGAACAATGGGGGAAGCCTATACAAGTTGTAAAATCAAAATAAAGCAAATCAATGAATTGAATTAAGAAATAAATTCTAAACAAAAACCACTAAAGGCATGAACTAAAAAAATAGTCTATTTATTTATTTTACTTCTACATGGAAATGAAGTTTCAAGCCTAAGTACTAAATCTAAATCAAACCTAATGCTCATCTAAAAAATCGAATTAAACTAAACCTAAGTCTAATATTAAATTTAAATGCTAAATCTAATCTAGACTATTATTATTTTTTGTATTGAACTTTATTATTTTTTTTTAATGGCCTAATCTAATGGGAATTATGCACAACTAGGCCTAAAACTAATATTCTAAAAAAAATATTAAAACTCCTAGAAAAATTATGAAACTTAAACTATAGGGTCCTAACACTATCTCTACTATTGTATAAAAAGGGATTCTTAAAAATCACATTTTTTCTATGCCTAAAAGTTAATTGTTTCCAGCTAAGAATTTATCACTAATTCCTAAGGATTACTTCATTAAAACCTAAAATAAAAGGTCCTAAAAAATTCACTAAAAATATCCTAAACACTATTATGAGTCCTCTAATTACAGAAAAAAGAATGGCTCAAAAATCCTACTGGAAGTTACCAAAATAAAATGAACAAAATTCAATACAATTAAAAGAAACTCAATAAAAGCTAATTGCTAGAGAATTCAGAATTAAATTGAAAATAAGCAAAAATCAGAAAATAAAAATATCATAAATTTCTAAATGGAATTAAAAAGCTAATTAATTTTTTGTGGAATTTTCTAAGGCTTTTTACTATTTTTCATAGATTTATTTTAAAACTATAGCTAACTAAAATTAATTCTAAAAGAAATAAAGGAAGGGGGGTTCATTAAGTGCTTTTTCTAGTGTTCTTCTAATGGGCTGTAAAAGGAGGGTGTGAAAAACAATGATAAGAAGGCCCATGCGCGCTGAAACCCAGGGGGGTTGCTGAAATCACTTTTTCATGTTGTTTTTCTAAAAGGCTTATGAGAGGGGTGTGATTAGCCAAAACCAAAAGCCCAAATTCGTATGGCTTAGGGAGGTGCAATAAGCAGGATTTCATATGTTATTTTTGCACAATGGGCCTAACAGGGGGGTTCGAACAGCAACAATCTCAAGCCCAATCTTATCTCACTAAATCCATGGAGTTAATATTAATAACAAAAATCAGAAAATAATTAATGGTGTTATTTGAATTTTAATGCTGATTAAATGATTCTTAACATTTTTTAATTCATAATGTTCATTAACTTAATTCATTAACTTAATTTAATTTTTTTTATGATTAAAATATAAAACAAAAGAGGGCTGAAGAAAATTCTAAAAACCCTAAATCATCTCCTTCTCTCATGCGCCGCCACAGCTCCTTCCTCTTCCTTTTCCGACCCATCACCGCCACAGCTCCTTCCTCTTCCTTTTCTTCCTATCACCGCCGCAATGACTCTCCTCTCTTCGTATTCTTCTTCTTCTGTTACCCCTTTCCCTAACCTAAACCGTTCTAATCAAATCCCCACATAATTTCCACTCTCTTCGCGAATTCACAACCAAAACCTCAAGAAGCTCACTCAAATTAGGAAAATCGGAGAAAGATCAAATTCGCACACAAACATCAAAGTTATGGACGCTTGAAATTAAGAGAAGACCTTGATTCGTACCTGGAAATAAACCTCTACGAAAATGAGGACGATCGGAGTAGCTAGAGCTCGCTCAGCGTTCAACTTTGGGAATCGATAAACTCGCGATCTTGTTACACTCTTGATGGCAATGCTGACGATCCCGTGCCGTGTTATGTGAGTCCTGCTGCAAAATTCTGGTTGTCGCGAGATTGATGATGAACAATGTTACCGGTCTGAGGCTAAGCATTTAGTTATGATCTTTGGTGATGAACTCTCGGATTCCTCACTCGTGTAACTACCCTGTTTCGAGACTGTTTCCATTAGTCTTGAATTTGAATTATATTGCACTGATTAACTCACAATGTTGCAGCAACTTTGCAGGTGGTTGGATGGTTGATCTTTGAGGGTTGTTGTTGATGTTACAAAGACAACCGTGAACATGAACCAAGCACCATGACGACGACGATGGTGACTCCTCTTGTACGGTAGGCCCCTTTTCGGTACTCTGTGCGATTCGCTATTTGCAGCTTTGGTTGTTGATGTTGATATGATAAATTTTCTTTCTCTTCCTGTTTGTTAACTCAGTTATTGTGAAGGCGATGGAGGATCGTAGTTACAGATTAGTGGCTACGGATTAATGAAGAACATTCACAGTTCTTGTAGCCATGGTGAAGGGTTGAAAGATAATAAAACAAGAAGAATGATTGAAGGTGATTATGGGAGGAGAAACCAGGAACGGGAAAAGATTGAAGAAGATGTGAGAATTGCAGAAGAGAAAATGGAGAAGAAGTTGAGAAGATGTTGAAGAATGTTCAGCCCCTGAAAGTTGGTGATACCTTTTATTTATAGCTGCTGGAAGATGGTTCTGGAATTCTCAGGTGCACCTTCTGGAAAAAATTCGGTTGTGATTTCAGTTGGAATTAGTGAATCTTCTAGAAGGAAATTCGGTTGTGACTAAGGTATGAGCTTCTGGATTCAATTAATTTGTTAGCACATTCTTTATCAGTTGAAACAAATATGTATCCTCATCTGTAATATGCTGCTTGAATCCCTTTGCCACAGGTTCTAGCCCTTTGAGCATTTCATGGTAAAGTCTGTGCATCCTAGAGATCATCTGCTTTATCGTTTTTAAGCAAGGCACGGCAGCCTGAGTTTTCAGCCCCTGTCCTTTTGCTTGAATAGGTACAGAAACAGAAGCTGACTGAGAAGGCAAAGGAATGGCAGCTTGAAGATTAGAGATGGAGTCATGGAGAATAAAATAGAGTAATCCAGGACTGATGAAGGTTGAGGAGTTCATGAGGTGGTTGAAGATTGGTGAGGAATTTGATGAAACTCTGCTCCCCTTTTTTCGACGGACTCTCCAGTTTTCTTATATTATTAATTATGTCGTTTGTGAATGGAATAATAATAGTACCTTGGCTCCAACTTTCGAGCTTGAATTTCTTCCTCTGTGTTAGTCTTCTGCATTTGTTAGGTTGTATCTGATTATGTTAATATCTGAAAAATAATATAGAAGTAGATTTTATGGAATAGAAAGTATCTCTGTCACTTTTCTATATTCTGTGTTAGCTTTTCTTTTTCTCTCTGATACTTTTTATCTATCCCATTTTTGTTATAATTGGATTTCCTGAGTGTATTGATTTCTTGCCATTTGAATATTTTCGGGATTCGGTAAGCTGAAACAGATGCTTGTGGCCATGCTATTGCCAACCTGCAAATGAAATAGCCAACAAAAATGCACATATGGATAATTCCATGGCATAACCTATGTACACTGTAACTCTCCAAATTCCACACACAAAACTAACAAATTATTCCTACTGCAATACTACTCAAGAAACAGAATGTATTAGTGATATCCAAATCTATCAGTTCTTGTAACCCAGCTTGGCTTGTGAACATCCTCCAAGTATCGGAAGAAGCTTGCACACACCCTTTGCAATATGCTCCAACATGCACGAAACCCCATATATTCTCCCAACTCATAAGATGCGCGGCAAATTCCATTGCACGTGAACAATTACCTTTACATATATATAAATTTAATAATTGTGCAAAATATTGGATGAGTTTGATGACTGGGAGGATAATGGAGGCTAGAGAAACAATTCCAATTAAGTGTTTAATTGTGTCATGAAATGCAACTCTAATGTTCACGATGACATGATCGGTAAAATGTTTATATTGGATCCATGAAATTGTGACTTGCATTGCATTCTTCATAACCTGCATTGTCTAACCAAAGCTCAGAATGATCAGTAAGATGAACATGTCAGCCTGTATGGTTCTGTTTCCGTTCGCATTTTTTCAATTCCATACACTAGAAAATAACAGTAAACCAAAATGATGCCCCAGAGTGCCTATTTCGGCTAACATGCAATGATACAATGCCATGTGAAATCAAGAATTCCTGCACATAGGGTTGATGCTAGAAGTGAAGGGTACCACTTGCCAAGGTGGAAATGGTGGGTGATTGAATCGTAAAATGGATATGTAAATGGCGATGGTTTATATATGAAGCAGATATCGAGAACTAGAATTTGAATTTGAAGGATATCTTCCAAATAAACCAATAACTGTGCGTTCTCTTTTGACCTAAATCGAATCTTTCCACATAATCCATTCTTAAGAACTTTGATGCCATATTAAACTCCGCACAAATCTCGGATTATTGTTCTATAAACAAATGGATTGAATCCACCCCTCGATACACTGGATATCAATTGGTGAAGCGCCCTTCAAATCAAAATCATGAACAAGAACTCCAAGTCCCTTGAAATATTAAATGAGACAGAACGCAACTTGAGACGTTGAAAAGAGCCAACATTCTCATTCAGAAACAAACCTGTGTGACCATCCCCAAAAGTGGGTCAGATATACCAGTGAATAACCCCCATCAGTTCAATCCCTGATAGATACAGATAAGGTATAAAATCCTATTCCCGTATGGCCTAAACCACATGCCTTATGAAACAATGAAATGCACTAATATGCTGTTAATGACTTAGTGAGAAATGCAGATGAATGCAAAACGATATGCCAGTAAAGGGAATAAATATGAGGGCAAATTTTGAGGTATTACAATAAGGTGATGCCATTTGGTTTGAAGAATGCAGGGGCAACATATCAGCGTGCTATGGTGGCTTTATTTCATGATATGATTCATCATGAGACAGAGGTATATGTGGATGATATGATAGCCAGGTCCCAGAATGAAGAGCAACATCTTGATCATTTGCATAAATTGTTTGAGAGGTTGAAGAAATACAAGTTGAGATTGAACCCAAACAAGTGTACTTTTGGAGTTAGGACTGGTAAACTTCTGGGTTTCATTGTCAGTGGAAAAGGTATTGAAGTGGATCCTGCAAAAGTAAAAGCTATACGAGAGATGCCAGCTCCCCGTACTGAGAAGGAAGTTAGAGGTTTTTTGGGACGATTGAATTACATTGCAAGATTTATTTCCCAATTAACTGCCATCTGTGAGCCAATCTTCAAGTTGTTGAAGAAAGATCAAGTGATGGAGTGGAATGATGAGTGCCAGACTGCCTTTGATGAAATCAAGAGATATCTGCTAGAACCACCAATTTTGATGCCACCAGTTGATGGAAGACCCTTGATTATGTACTTAACAGTGTTAGACAATTCAATGGGGTGTGTCTTGGGCCAACATGACGAGTCTGGTCGAAAAGAGCAGGCAATATACTACCTTAGCAAAAAGTTTACCGACTGTGAAACAAGATACTCACTGCTCGAGAAAACTTGCTGCGCTTTGGCATGGGCTGCTCGCCGACTAAGACAGTATATGTTGACTCATACTACCTTGTTGATTTCAAAGATGGATCCAATCAAGTATATATTCGAGAAACCTGCTCTCTCCGGAAGAATTGCAAGATGGCAAATGATCTTGACAGAATATGACATACATTATACTACTCAGAAGGCTATTAAAGGAAGTGTTGTGGCTGACCATTTGGCTCACCAAGCAGTAGATGATTACCAGTCAATGAGTTTTGAGTTCCCCGATGAAGACATTATGATTATTACCAAAGAACCTGGACAATATGACGGACCTGAATGAGGATCCCGATGGACTATGGTTTTTTACGGTGCCTCTAATGCACTTGGTAATGGTGTTGGTGTTGTGATTAGTTCCCCTGAAGGTTGTCATACCCCGATTACTGCCAGACTTTGTTTCTATTGTACCAATAACATGGCTGAGTATGAGGCATGTATCCTGGGTATTAAAGTTGCTATTGATATGAAGATTCAGTTCCTTGATGTGTATGGAGATTCAGCCCTGGTAGTATGTCAGATCAAAGGAGATTGGGATACCAAGCATGATAACCTTATTCCTTACAGAGAGCATGTGTTGTCTCTGATCCCACATTTTAAAGAGATTACCTTTGGACATATTCCACGGAGAGAGAATCAGCTGGCAGATGCATTAGCTACCATGGCGTCTATGTTTGAGATCAGCTGGGATGATGAAGCTCCCAAGATTACTATTGACAGATTTGAAAAGCCTGCATACTGCAATGAGATTGGCACTGAAGAAGCAGAAGAGAAGCCTTGGTTCTATGAAGTGAAAAGATATCTTGAAGCTCAGGAATTCCCTGAAGGGGCATCTGTCAAAGATAGGAAGTTTCTGAGAAGGTTTTCTGCTAAGTTCTTTTTGAGTAATGGGATTTTATACAAGCGCAATCATGATTCAACTTTGCTTCGTTGTGTGGATAAGAAGAAAGCAACAGAGATTATGGAAGATATGCATGATGGGATCTTTGGCACTCATTCTAGTGGTCATACTATGGCAAAAAAGATATTGAGAGCAGGTTACTATTGGTCTACCATGGAAGCTGATTGCTATCAACACTCCAGAACATGTCACAAGTGTCAAATTTATGCTGATAAAGTACATATACCTCCATCACCCTTGAATGTGTTGACTGCTCCTTGGCCTTTTGCCATGTGGGGCATTGATATGATTGGTGAGATCAAACCTACTGCTTCTAATGGGCATCGTTTCATCCTGGTTGCTATTGATTATTTCACGAAGTGGGTAGAGGCAGCTTCATTTGCGTCTGTTACTAAGAATGTGGTGGCTCGATTCATTAAGAATAATCTCATATGTAGGTATGGCATCCCTGAAAGGATTATCACTGACAATGGCTCTAATCTGAACAACACTATGGTTACTGATCTCTGCATGCAGTTCAAGATTAAGCACCACAACTCTTCTCCGTATCGTCCAAAGATGAATGGGGCAGTTGAAGCTGCTAATAAGAACATTAAGAAAATTGTACAGAAGATGACTGTTACTTATAAGGATTGGCATGAGATGTTACCATTTGCTCTTCATGGTTATCGTACCACAATACGTACTTCAACAGGGGCAACCCCATTCTCCTTGGTCTACGGTATGGAAGCAGTTCTGCCCATTGAAGTTCAGATTCCCTCCTTAAGAATTATGAAGGATGCAGGCTTGGATGAAGATGAGTGGATTCAGACTCGACTTGACCAGATAAATTTGATTGATGAGAAGAGGTTAGCAGCAGTTTGTCATGGCCAGATGTACCAAAAACGAATGATCAAAGCTTTTAACAAGAAGGTTAAGCCAAAGGTATATCAGGCTGGTGACTTGGTAATCAAGCGTATCATATTACCACAGGGTGATCCTAGGGGCAGGTGGACTCCTACATATGAAGGACCATTTGTAGTCAAGACAGTATTCTCAGGAGGTGCCATGATACTTACCACTATGGATGGTGAAGACTTCCCGCAGCCTGTAAACGCAGACATAGTTAAAAAATACTACGCATAAAAAGAGACCCGCTAGGTTGACAGGCCTAGGCAAAAATAAGGGCATCCCGGCAAACCAAAAGGGTTTGGGCAAAAGTTAGGGATATATATAAAAAGATGTACACCCGGCAAGTCGAAAACCTGAAAAGGCGGCTTGGGCAAAAAAGGGTATCCCGGTGGATTGAAAACCTGAAAAGGCAATCCAGGCAAAAGTTAGGGATTAAAGCGTATGACTATGTCTCGTTTGGATCATCCATGAAACTGCAACCAGTTGTGTTACTCACTCAATGATCGAACAGATAAAGCTCAATCCAATCGTTTCCGTCTCAACAGTAGAAGATGAGATACTTGAAGATAATGGCAATAGTAGAATTGGAACTCAATAGGATTATTTCCCACATAGCTGATAAAACTTTATGATAAAATCCTCTTACTAGGGTTTATGTCCCCTTGTACAAACTTACCCATGTATGGGTCACGCTTTGATATAAATAAAATTCCATTTTTTTTATCCAGATTTACTTTTACCTTATTTACATAAGCGAAACGTCCATTGGTTGTGTTTGAATGTATTATGCTTTTGAATATGATTGATGTTTACCAGAAATGCATGTATGCTTAATATGATTGATGTTTACCAGAAATGCATGTATGCTTAATATGATTGATGTTTACCAGAAATGCATGAAAATGCAGTAATAGTATTTACTAAGGACGAACGAGGGAAGGATTTCAACGAAGCTTCGCCGGGTCATCTTTACAAGACAGTTACAAACCTTCAGTAGGACAAATCCATCTTCATAAAGTCACATCTCCCCTAGAATTTATATCCATCTCTTTTATCCTCATACGGATATTCGGGAATTTACTTTCCAATAAGAGTACGACGAACGCAGACAGGAGGTTATGTATACCTTCTTATCAAACAAGACGGGAACGAGTTCCTCATATTCTTCAGCAACAAACTGGGATTTATTTTCCCTGGCCAGCAGTTATTATACGAAGATATCCAGACGCTTCAGGCAGCATCATATCATATATACATCATTTACATCATACTATAATATACATATCCATAGACACATAATACATTACTTAAGTGCATCATATTATGCATGCATACATAATGCATAAACTAATATTACCATACAGAATGCTACCTTGTTTTCAGGTTAATTCCCCAACAAGCAAATTTCATCAACAAATTGTGACCATTATGCGATCATTATATTAAAGACATCGGACATTTTTGCAAATAGAGATAAAATATACGCGACAACATGTGACTGAAAATCTGATTTTATTAATTTGCGTGCCCTGAATTGGCAAATACAGTCAAAGAAACAAATCCCTGAAATGAGAAGATTGTTACAAATTGAGAAACAAAAAGGTGCTGGCAATGTTGATGACGCTTCAGTGTGCTTCCTTTTTGCTATGACTCGTATGACATTGACGTTCTTCTCATCTTGCTTTTGAAGAGGCTGATTCTGACCGATTGCCTGAATCCTTCGAAACGTGTCGAGTCGTAAGTGATACCGACGAAATCAGAATGCAGTTGTTCGCTTATTCCCTTATTTTGCGTGGATCGCCCTTTCAGGTTTTCAATCCACCGGGATACCCATTTTTGCCTGAGCTGTCCAATGCGGCTTTTCAACTCAACGGGTGTACATTTTTTATTTATTTTCCCTTATTTTTGCCCGAGTCTTTTATTCTGTTTTTGACTCGTCGGGATGCCCTATTTTTGCCTGGACTTACATTCTATTTTTATGTCCAGCGGGTCACTTTATGCGAAGTATTTTTTAACTGCATCTGAATTCACAGGGGATAAGAAATCTTCACCATCCATAGCATTGAGCATCAGCGCTCCACCAGAGAAAACTTTCTTTACTACGAACGAACCGTCGTAGTTCGGAGTCCATTTGCCCATGTGGTCTGTATGAGGAGGAAGAAGTTTTTTCAGCACAAGATCTCCTACTTGGTACTCTCGAAGCCTGACTTTTTGATCGAAGGCTTTCTTCATTCTTTTCTGATACAGCTGCCCATGACAGATTTCAGCTAATCTCTTCTCTTCAATCAGGCTCAGTTGTTCGTATCGGGATCGGACCCATTCTGCTTCGTTCAGCTTAACATCCATCAATACCCGTAAGGAGGGTAATTCAACTTCAACAGGTAAAACTGCTTCCATACCATACACAAGCTGATACGGTGTTGCCCCAGTGGATGTTCTGATTGACGTACGGTACCCATGCAAGGCAAATGGTAGCATTTCATGCCAGTCTTTGTATATGACCACCATATTCTGCACAATCTTCTTGATATTCTTGTTAGCTGCCTCAACAGCGCCATTCATGTTTGGCCTGTAAGGAGAAGAATTGTGGTGTTGGATTTTGAAGTCCCGGCATAGCTCTGCACTCATTTTGTTGTTTAAGTTGGAACCATTATCAGTAATGATTCGCTCGGGCACTCCATAACGACATATGATGTCTCTCTTCAGGAATCGGGCTACCACTTGTCGGGTGACATTGGCATAGGAAGCTGCTTCAACGCACTTGGTAAAATAATCAATGGCTACCAGGATGAATCTGTGGCCATTTGAAGCAGTCGGTTCAATCTTGCCAATCATATCAATGCCCCACATGGCAAAGGGCCAAGGTGAAGACATCACATTCAAAGGATTCGGAGGCACATGCACTTTATCCGCATAAATCTGGCATTTATGACATTTCCTGGCATAAGCACAACAGTCTGCATCCATTGTGATCCAGTAATAGCCTGATCTTAACAACTTTTTAGCCATTGCATGCCCTCCAGCATGGGTACCAAAAGATCCTTCGTGCACCTCGTGCATCAACAAGTCTGCTTCTATATTATCAACACATCTGAGAAGTACCATATCAAAGTTTCTCTTGTACAACGAACCGTCAGCATTCAGGAAGAAACTACCAGCCAGCCTTCTTAATGTCTTCCTGTCATTGGATGATGCCTCAGGTGGGTATGTTTGATCCTCCAAGAAGCATTTGATGTCATAGAACCAAGGCTTATCATCTTTAGCAAGGCCTGCTGAGAATACATATGCTGGTCTGTCGAGTCTGGATACTGAAATCCGAGGCACAAAGTTGGCAGCTTGAACTTTGATCATGGATGAAATGGTAGCCAGAGCATCTGCAAATTGATTTTCATCCCGAGGGATATACTCAAGCTTAACTGTGGTGAAGAATGTAAGTAACCTCCTTGTATAATCCCGGTAAGGTATCAGATGCTCCTGGTGAGTATACCATTTGCCGTTGGTTTGATTGATTACCAAAGCTGAATCTCCGAATACAGTTAAAGTCTTGATCTTGAGGTCAATGGCTTCCTCAAGACCCATAACGCAAGCTTCGTATACAGCTTCGTTGTTAGTGCAATTAAAGGCGAGTTTCGTCGAGAAAGGCATGTGAACTCCCTTAAGTGTAATGAGTACTGCACCAACCCCACGACCATTCATATTAACAGCCCCGTCAAACATCATAGTCTATTCTTCTTCTGGGTCAGGCCCTTCGGTGTGAATAGGCTATTCATGATCTTTTGCTTTTATGAACATGATGTCTTCATCAGGGAAGTCAAATCTCATAGGCTGGTAATCATCAATAGGTTGCTCAGCAAGATAATCAGACAATACACTGCCCTTGATGGCTTTCTGAGACGTGTACTGAATGTCATATTCTGTGAGAATCATTTGCCATCTTGCAACCCGTCCGGTAAGCGCTGGCTTCTCAAATATGTACTTAACTGGGTCCATTTTTGAGATCAATAAGGTAGTGTGGGTCAACATATACTGCCTTAGTCGGCGAGCAGCCCACGCTAAAGCACATCAAGTTTTCTCGAGCAGTGAATAACGTTGTTCACAGTCGGTAAACGTTTTGCTTAGGTAGTATATTGCATACTCTTTTCGACCAGACTCGTCATACTGGCCCAGCACACACCCCATTGACTCTTCTAATACCGTCAAGTACATTATTAGAGGTCTTCCTTCAACTGGAGGCATAAGGATTGAAGTCTCCTGTAAGTATTCCTTGATTTTGTCAAAAGCCCTCTGGCAGTTGTTGCACCCCAAAATTTGCCCTCACAATACAAGACTTTGTGTGCTAAGAAGGTTCACAAGGTTCACAAGATTCACAACACTTACAAGACCTTTCATGAGGTTCATGAAGTTTACAAGATACTTTATGAGGTTCACAAGGTTCACAAGATCCACAATACTTACAAGACCTTTCACGAGGTTCATGAAGTCTACAAGACCTTTCATGAGGTTCATGAAGTCCACAAGACACTTTATGAAGTTCACAAGGTTCACAAGATCTCCCATGAGGTTCACAAGGTTCACAAGACATTTTATGATGGTTCACAAGGTTCAAAGGGTTCACAAATAGTCAGAAGAATTGACAATTCCCTCAGACAATGCACCTCCTAAGCAGTGCATCCAAAACTAGGGTTTTGAATTTAATCAGGCTAAATGAACTTCCAAGACTTCAAGTGAGATTTATAACATCTTATATGTGTCTAAGAATCCCCATGACAAGTTTCAAGACTTTTCTCAAAAGTTTGCTCAGTCAGATGATCAGATAAGTCAAAATCAATCAAAGCAGTTAAAAAGTCAAACTGAGGTCAACTATGGTCAAACCAAAGTCAAACTTCATGATTTTTTGCCAACATCAAGTATATGAAGTAAAATTCATCATTTGATCAAGGGTTGATCATGATTCATCAAGGAGATTTCAGATCATCAATAATCAGGAGTTTCTAAATTAGGGTTTCCTCAATAAAAGTCAACTGAACTTTGACCAGCCATAACTTTCACATGCTTCATCACCAAGTCTCCATCCAAAACTAATTTTGAAGGAAATTGAATTCTCTACAACTTTGTGTCTCACAAGCCAAGCCCAAAAATGCTTCATTTGGAAGGTATGAGCTAAGACATTATAGGTCCTTTTGAAAGTCAACAAAAAGTCAACAACTTCAAAAGAGCATAACTTGAGAATGGTAAATGATATGGCATGAAACCAGCGGGGTTGGTTAGAGGACTCTTCAAGCTTTCCAAAATGTCCAAGAAAACCCTCATAGCATTAAAATTGAAGGATGTGTGCCCTTGCAAAGTTGGGAAATTTTTGGTTGGTTTATGAAGAAAATGGAGGTCTAAAACCATTTTTTTCTAAATGGGCTTGCCATATGATGACCCAATCCATACTATGACCTCATGCACGACCCAAGTCAACAAAAATCAGATTTTTTATCATTTTATTTTTATTTATTTTGATTTAATTCATTAAAAATCATTTTAAATTAAAATAAAATATAAAAGTCTAAGATTTAAAAAAGATTAAGCTTCTAGAAATTCATAAATATGATTGGAATCAAAGAGGTAAGAGGATCATGATGATTGGCCTAAAATAGCAAGTGTTTATGCAAAAATATTTGATTTTCAAAGCTTATCTTTTTGAATCTTTTTTGATCAAATTTTTCACACAAGCATTGATCTTTTCTGACCTAATTGATCATACTATAAGTACATTACATAACCCTAACACAAAGACACGAATTCCTGCCTCAAAAGTGTAAGTTTGCATTTCAAAAAAACCTCTCCAAACTCAAATTCGGATTTTAACATACTAGGCATTAGAAGGTAATTTGAGAACATAGCAATGATCACTGGACATCATTGAGTCGAAACCAATACATATTTGCATCCAAAACCATTCATATAGCATATCCCGAAGCATTCTTGATCATGAATTATTTTTTTTCGATTTCACTAATTCAATGCATTTTGATGAGTTTTGTTTGGCTAATCATGTTTGTGATGTTGTATAGAATGTTTCTGGGCAAAGAAGTTGAAGAAACTGTGAATAACCCGTGAGATGCCATAGTTAGGGTTTCACCTTTGAATTTGGGGTTTCATGATTCATTGAATTTAAATGAATTTAAAGGACATGGTGTGATTGTATAGACTGTGAGGATCATGTTTCACAAATCAATTTGTAAAAATTGTACTGTTTTGCTGGTATTTGAAATTCGCAGGTTCCATATGCTATGAAATTCGCAGGTATATTCGTAAGTGAAAACGCAGGAAAATTCGTAGGTTCAGAGGAAGAAGATGAAGGCCATGGCGCGAAATCTGGTTTTTGAAATTGGGCTTGTTTTATTATGTTATATTGTTATATATATTTCAAAGAGAATGCTTAGCTCAGTTGGTGGAGACGCACGTGTGTGAAGCTGAGGTCAAGGGCTCGAATCCAGCCAGGAACAAGTTTTGCTTCAATTTCTTTTTGTTTCGCAGGTTTAAAATAAAAACAATTGTACGCCATTGACTATCACCAGCGCACAGCTGGCCCAGTGGTTGGCTTGTTAGTCTTGGAGCTTGCAAAGCCTAGGGCCTGGGTTCGAATCCCAGCCCCAGGTATGTTATTTTTTCATATTTTTTCTTATTTTGTTTTGTTTATAATATATTTAATTAATTTCTTTAATTATAAATATTAAAAAATCAAATTGTTATTTTATTTTCTTGTATGTAATTTCAAACTTATATTTTCAAAAATTAAATTTTTATTGTAAAAAAATTATTTAATGTTTATTTTATAGTATTAATATTATATATTTTGTACAAATAAATTAATTATTAAATAACAAAACCCTAATTTTTTCTTCTTCTATTTTTTTGTGTAATGTTATTATTTATATATATATATTATATTTAATCCAATTTCTATTAAATGTATAAATTGCTTATAATTTAAATTTTTGTATATAAATATAATTAAAAATTAAAATGCTTACTTTATTGTTTATAATTTAATTTTGCATGAAAATAATTTCTATTATATGTTTAAAAATTGCTAATTTAATTTTTGTAATTTATTTTTCACAATATGTTCATAATTGATTTAATTTTATCATTTACATATAATTTCAAATTTTATAATAATTAATATGATTGTTTATATTTTCTTATTAACTTTTAAATTTTGTTTATTATAATATCCTTGTTTATTTCATTATTAATTATGTTTATATGATTATTACTAACCCCATTTGTCTTTAAATTATTATTATTATTATTTTCACTAACCCAATTATTATTATTATTTAATATTTTGCTTTATTTATTTAAATTGCTTTTATTATCATTATTGTAATTGCTTCTGGATGTAATATTTTATAATGTTTATTATTTATTTTATGCTATGGTTAGTAAATAGGGAGTGTAACATGTATGTTTATTTAAAATTAATTTAGATCACTTAATTCAAAAGATAAATATTAAAAATTGTACACTCACACACGTAAGTCGATCTTTGATCGCCATCTCACTTTCTAGGGTTCCCTCTCATGTTGCCTAATCAAAAGGTCAAGTAGGGTGTATAAAGCAAAAAGTCCCTCAAAATAAAATCATCTAGTTCCTTAACAGATAAAAGATCAAGTCCCTCTTCGAATGTTTCCTTCATAATGATCTTGTCCCTTCGAATAAAGATGACAGTCCCTCCAGAATTGCTTAATACACCCCACAGTTGCCTACATTAACAGATGACCCTTACTTGTCCCTCACATCCAAGGTAATGACTACCTATTCCTTAATAATAGGGATAGTCTTACCATTTAAAGGATTCAAGAACAGAAAGACTTAAACTTTAGGGTAGGTTTCTCATAGTTACTTGCTCACTATTCAAAAACTTTTCAAACATTTCACAATTTCAAACAATTTTCAAACACAAGTTTTTTACGCATCCGTACATGGATCATTATCAAACTCTTATGAAAATTTCTATTCACACACTTCACATTTTCAAAAACATTTTAAAGTGAGCTAAGTAACTAAGAGCCCATGGATAACCATGGATGTAAAGGGTGCTAACACCTTCCCTTTACATAACCTACCCCCCGAACCCAAAAATCTTTTAAGGTCTTTCCTGTTCTTTTATGCCCTTTCCTTTGGATAAAATAAAAGTCGGTGGCTGTTGCACCCCAAAATTTGCCCTCACAATACAAGACTTTGTGTTCTAAGAAGGTTCACAAGGTTCACAAGTCCTCCAACACTTGCATAACCTTTCATGAAGTTCATGAAGTCTACAAGTTACTTCTTGAAGGTTCACAAGGTTCACAAGTTCCATAATGCTTTCAATGCCTTTCTTGAAGTTCATGAGGTCTACAAAGCCCCTTCATGAGGTTCACAAGGTTCACAAGTTTCTCTACATTTACAAGACCTTTCATGAGGTTCATGAAGTCTACAAGTCACTTCTTGAAGGTTCACAAGGTTCACAAGATTCACAATGATTACAAAGCTTTCCTGAGGTTTATGAGGTCTACAAAGTCACTTCATGAGGTTCACAAGGTTCACAAGCTTCACAATACTTCCCATGAGTATCACAAGACATCTTATGAACATTCACAAGGTTCACAAAGTCCACAATTGGTCAAAGAAGTTGACAATTCCCTCAGATAATGCACCTCCTAAGCAGTGCATCCAAAACTAGGGTTTTGACTTTAATCAGGCTAAATGAACTTCCAATACCTCAAGTGAGTCTCATAACATCTTATATGTATGTAAGAACCCCCATGTCAAGTTTCAAGACTTTTCTCAAAAGTTTGCTCAGTCAGATGATCAGATAAGTCAAAATCAGTCAGTGCAGTTAAAAAGTCAAACTGAGGTCAACTGTGGTCAAACCAAAGTCAAAATTCATGATTTTTTGCCAACATCAAGTATATGAAGTAAAATTCATCATTTGATTAAGGGTTGATCATGATTCATCAAGGAGATTCCAGATCATCAATAATCAGGAGTTTCTAAATTAGGGTTTCCTTAGTAAAAGTCAACTGAACTTTGACCAGCCATAACTTTCACATACTTCATCACCAAGTCTCCATCCAAAGCTCATTTTGAAGGAAATTAAATTCTCTACAACTTTGATGTTGAAGGTTAAGCCCAAAAATGCTTCATTTGAAAGATATGATCTAAGACATTATGGGTCATTTCAAAAGTCAACAAAAAGTCAACAACTTCAAAAGGGCATAACTTGAGATTGGTAAATGATATGGACCTGAAACCAATGGGGTTGTTTAGAGGACTCTTCAAGCTTTCCAAAAAGTCCAAGAACACCCTCATACCCTTAAAATTGAGGGAGATGTGCCTTTGCAAAGTTGGGAAATTTTGTGATGGTTTATGTTGAAAATGGAGGTTTAAAATCACTTCTTTCCAAATGGGCTGCCCAAGTTGTGATCCAATCCATACACTAACACTATGCACGACCCAAACCATTTAAAATCTGATTTTTATTATTTTTATTTCTATTTATTTTGATTTAAATCATTAAAAATCATTTTAAATAAGAATAAAATATAAAAATAATAGATTTTATTTGGATAATGCTTCTAGAAAATCATAATTGGTGATTAGAATCAAAGAGGAATGGAATCATGTGATTGATACAAAAATAGCAAGTCTTCATGAGCCAATATTTGAAATTCAAAGCACCATCTTTTTCAATCTTTTTAAATCAATTCTTCCACATGATCCATCAATTTTTTAACCTAGAATGATTCACCTATAAGTATTGATCATAAGCATAACCCTAGCTCACGAAATCCAGCAGCCAAAGGTAAGCTTCATTGTTCAAAATTTCAAGCAAAAAGTGAGATTCGGATTTGGAGATTCAAGGCATTACAAGGTTCCAAGGAATGTTTCTGGACAATTGGATTGAAGAATGAGTGTATAAAACGCAAACGGCCATGTTAGGGTTCATAACCTCATAATTAGGGTTTAACGTTTGAATGCATATAAATAAATTCTAAAAACGTAGGGTTATTGTGTGAACTCTGAGGATTATGAATCACTAACCAATTTCATGAATTGATGCTGTTTCATGAGAGTTTGGATTTTCGCAGGTTTGAACAGGTAGCAAAATTCGCAGGAAAGCTCCCAGCTATTTTCATAGCTAAATTCGCAGTGCTGGAGGTAGGAGATGACCTCCTCCCGCGCGTTTGAAAAATTCAAATATAAATTAAATATTTTATCTTTAATGGTTAGTTTGTTTATCACACGCGCGTGTGTGTCTCAGTGGTAAGGCTTGCAGGCTTGTTGGGTGATGGCATGGGTTCGAATCAGGCTTGTACCATTCTTTTTGTTCTATTTTTTCAGGATAAAAGAAGGTAGAATATATTATGCATTGTGGCTATTCAGTTATCAGATTGGCTCTTCCGGCCGGGTGGTGATGTGCGCGTTTGTGAATGTAAAGGTCCTGGGAACGAATCCCACCCCAGGCCTTTTGTTTTGATTATTTTCTGGATTTATCAAGTAAGACACAAAAGAAATTCTTCCTCCTTTATTGTCACCTGCGCATGGATGGCTTGGTGGTTGTGGTTGTTGCTTGCAAGCTTGAGGTCTTGGGATCAAATCCCAGCAGGTTCTTTTTCCTATTTTCTTATTTTTTCTTATTATTGTTTTCTCATTATTGTTTGATTAATATATTGTTTTAAAGAAAAATCCAAAGAAAATTTCAAAGTAATATATTGATATTAGGTTAAACTTATTTTTATTTTCTTAAAAAAATACTAATTTGCTAATATTATTAAATTGTATATGTCATTATTTTAATATTCTAAAAATTGTATATATGTCCTATTTAATTAAATAAATTGTTAATCAAACCCTAAAAAATATTTTTCTAACAAACCCTAATTTATTTTTAAAACCTAATTCTATTTTTTTTTTCTTTTTTTTCTTATTTTCTAATTCCTAATATAATTATTATGTATATATATATTTATTATAATTCTTATAAATTTTGTAAATATATTTACAATCCAAATTATTTTTCTTTTAAATATTTAGAAACAATCTGATTTATAATAATTATATTTTTGTATACGGTTAAAAACAATTTGTAAGTATAATAATTAATAGGATTGAATTTTATAAACATGATTAATATTGTAAATATGATATTTAAAACCTATTTTCTTCTTATAATATGTATATATTCTTTAATAAATAAATGTTAATATATGTTTATAATAATTAAAAAAATAATTTAATAATTAGTACATGAATTAAAATAATTATTTAGTTGTGTATGTTAACTTTTTGTTTATTACTTTGTTCTTATAATATTTTTGTTAACTCAATTTATTTTGGTTTCTATTATTACTATTAACTATATTGTTACTAATATTTGCTTATTACAATTTTATTAACCTTTGATTTAATTTTTTATTATTAACCATATTATTATTTATTATTATATTTTTATGTTTCTAACCTTGTTTATTATTTCTAATTATTATTATTATTTTATTATCACTAACCCCTTATTATTTATTTTTTATTATTGCTTATTTATTTATATGTTATTTATTTTGCTATTTAATTATTTTGCTTATTATTTTGCTTATTATTATAATTTTGTAATTGCTTCCGAGATGTAAAATTTATAATTATTATTGTTGCTATGGTTAGTAATTAGGGAGTGCAAAAACATGTATGTTATATTAAAATAAATTTAGATAATTTTAATCAAAGATAATTAAAATAAACACTCACACACACGTAAGTCGATTTTTAATCGCCGTCTCACGTTTCTAAGGTTATCCCTCAAGTTGCCTACGAATAAGGTCAAGTGGGGTGTATAAAGCAAGTCCCTTAAAAGATAAATCATCAAGTCCCTCATGGTTGCCTTTACGAATCGAGTCCCTTCGAATAAATGATGATAGTCCCTCATATATGCTTATTACACCCCACAGTTGCCTTCATAACCAGATTGTCCCTCTCATGTCCCTTACATCCAAGGTAAAGACTACCTACTCCTTAATAGTAGGGATAGTCTTACCAAGGAAAGAATAAAAGACAAGAAAGACCTAGAACTTTAGGGTAGGTACCTCTTAATTGCTTGCTCACTCCAATTTTCAAACTTTTCCACAATTTCAAACAAATTTTCAAACAAGTTTTTACATATCCGTACATGGATTATTATCAACTATTCTGAAAATTTTTCTATTCACACACTACACTTTCAAAAAACAATTTAAAGTGAGCTAAGTAACTAAGAGCCCATGGATAACCATGGATGTAAAGGGTGCTAACACCTTCCCTTTACATAACCTACCCCCCGGACCCAAAATATTCTCTTAAGGTCTTTCCTGTTCTTTTATAACCTTTCCTTATGGATAAAATAAAAGTCGGTGGCGACTCTTGCTATCCGCAACATTACTTAAAGTCAGTTCTCCCACCGTGTTACAGAACTGGCGACTCTGCTGGGGATTTAATAAAAGAGGGGTACCCTTAGGAATTAGATCACTTTAAAATTGTTTGCCTTGTTTGCTTTATATTATCTTGTTAGGGTGCTCTTATGTGTGAAAGATCCTAACCCGGATCTAGTGTACCTTAGGTAAATGGCAATAGACCAAGGAAACTGTACGACGTATATCGATACGGTTGATCTGGTGGCCATAGTTAGTGCGACTTCTTGGTTGGTGCTTATGTTCCTTAAGTCAAGTTGAGGATAATATGAGGCTGCCATATGATGTCAATGCACTAACTAACTTTTAGAACCCTAGTTAACTCATCTTGGCCTTTAGAAAAGTAGTGAGGTAACCGGCTTTGGTGCAGACTGAAGTTGGTTGACACTCGATGCTACACTCATTGAGATCTTAAACTTGGAGGGTTTTGGTTGGCAAGTAAGTTGCCTTCTGAACAACCACCCTTGTGAAGGATCAATGATATTGAGATCCCTTAGAACCCGGTTACTTTGTAGGACAGGATGAACCATCTAACTTCAGGAGAGGGTACTTACCTTAAACCTCATGCAAGCCTTTAAACCTAGGGCAATTGTGTGACTTGTTTGTGTGTGCCACATGTTTGTGATTGAGCATAACATCATGACATCATCATGCATCATAAGCATATCATTTTCCCTAACCATTTCAAGGACCAAAGGATTTATCTTTGTTCTTTGTTGCAGGTCATGGCTTCTGCTCGTAGAAACACCATCAGGATCAACTTTGTGGGGATACCTCCCAAGCTTAAAGAGTTGGTTTCTCAAGTGTCTGATCACTCCCGGTTCAACAAGAGACATGGTCACCTATTGGATCTAGTCACTTCAGGGTTCAGTGAAGACATGATGAGTGTCCTATTCCAGTTCTTTGATCCTAAGCACCATTGCTTCACATTCCCTGACTACCAGCTAGTTCCAACCATGGAGGAGTTCTCTAAACTTCTGGGCATACCTGTTCTTGATCAAAGACCCTTCACAGGCTTGGAGAAAGAACTTAAACCAGAGGTTATTGCTGCAGCCCTACATCTGAAGAAGTATGACATTGTTCTAGAAACGAGAAGTGGAGTCAAGGGTATTCTTGCTAAGGTATTAATGGATAAAGCTCAGATGTTCTTGAAGGCCATGAGCTATGATGCTTTTGAGGAGGTCTTAGCCTTGCTGATATATGGCTTAGTATTGTTCCCCAATCCAGATCAGTTCATAGACGTTCATGCCATCAACATTTTCCTGAGTCACAATCCAGTGCCTACATTGCTTGGAGACATCCTGCATTCTCTTCACACCCGTACTACAAGGGCAAGGGGAACTTTGATGTGCTGCATACCTTTACTATCCAGGTGGTTTATTTCTCACCTTCCTCGCTCAGTAATGAAGAATGAGCAAGGGTTCAGATGGTCCAAGAGGATCATGTCACTTTCTCACTCAGATATCCATTGGTGCTCCAGATCTATGGAGAATGTCACCATCATTGACCGTTGTGGGGAGTTCCCTAATGTGCCACTTCTAGGCATAAGAGGAGGCATCACCTACAACCCTTCTCTAGCTTTACGACAGTTTGATTACGCTCGGAGCGATGGCCCACATGACATGTTGATTCAGGGCATTGTGTTTGATTACGACAACGATCTTCAGGGTTACCGTCAGAGATTCATACGAGCTTGGGGAAAGGTAAACAGGATTGACAGCAAGTCACTGGAGCCTAAGTACACTATTCCTACGGAGGCTTATCTCAGATGGGTACGATCTCGTGCTCAGACACTCATGATGCCATATCCTGCCGTCCTACCAGTTACCATGGAACCTGTTGCTGAAGGAGACACAGCTTATACCATCCTTCACCCAGACATGCCTACTGATATGGAAAACTTGCAGAGATCATGGATCCAACTGAAGGAGCAAATGGATACTTTCGAGGCTCATTACAAAGCAAGCCAAGAAAAGGTTCTGGAACTAACAAAGCTACTTCATGAGGAACGGAACCTCAACTCTTACCTCAACACAAAGAGGAAACGTCCATGGGAGACTTAAAACCCCATCTTTTGTACTTATTTCATTTTTGTAAGCCTAAAAGGCAAAACAAAGTTATTACTAATAAAAGTTTACTTTCGTTTTTGTCTAAGCAAATTTAAATCCTGCGGTCCTTGAAAACATTGCATATGCATTCCCATATCATTTCATTGCATCACAGGTTTATAATTGTGCACAGGTTTCTCATCTTCTCGCTGTTTATTTCAGCAATGGCTCTTGAACAATCAGTTAAGGATCTCCAGGCACAAAATGCACAGTTCCAAGAGCTGATCTTGAACCTGTCCAAGGGGCAGGATGAATTGAAGACACTGCTGGCTAAGAAGAAGAATCCTGAGGACAAAAAGGATGATCAACTAAAACAACTACAAGCTGAGATGACAGGAATGAGGATCCAGATGAATGGCCAAATGGCTCTTATCCAAAGTATAGCTCAGGGGCAAGAAGAGCTAAGGACCCTTATCCACAAACTTCAAAGTAATAGAGTCAGGGATCTAATTGTCAGTGAACCTCCATTAAAACAAGCTGATTTGGTTGAAAGGAGGATGAGGATAAAAGAGGATAAGAGACAGGTCGCCATTGATTGTTCTTCTGTTGAAAGACCTGATAAGGTTAATCCACCTCAACACAAGAAATATAGAAGGCAGTTTATCAAGTTCAGCACTCCAATGTCACAAGTTCTGCAATGTTTGTTGGAGATGAAGCTAATTTCCTTGGAAAATCCTCCTCAAAATCCTAAAACTCCCTCTCCTCGCTATAATCCCAGGGCAAGGTGTGAGTACCACTCCAACAGTCCTGGGCATGATACTAATAACTGTTGGGCATTGAAGAATAAGATCCAAGACCTAATTGACGAAGGAATACTCGAGGTTACGCCAGAAGGCCAGGTTGAGTTCTTCTATCGTCCATCAAGCATCAAAGCTTCCAGATAACTGGAGTGACAAGTTTAGAGGAAGAGACTTTGAGAACATTTGAATTTTCATTTGTAATTTCTTTTATTTGTTTGAACACTTATTATTATGTTAAACTTTTGTTTTCATTAATGCATTGCATATGTTTGTCTTGAATTAATCCATTCGTTCCACTATATTTTGAATTATGCTTCTTATTTCTATCTTGTGATATTTAACTCCTGATAAAGCTATAAGCCTGTAGAGGGAGGATGACGAAAACAATACCATAATATTAGGCAGTATGCTTTTGAACAGACTATGCTGACGATGTACAGGCATTGTTTCAATTCCTAAACAGTGGAGATATAAGGAAGTTAATCCCTAGTCAACCCTTTTGAGCCTATGAAGTAGGAGCTTTTATTCTCGCACAAATCAAAACCTTTATTCATAACCCGGGGCAGGGTAGTTACTCGGTTAACTCAAATATGCCAATTATTTGTGTTGTACACAACTAATGATGGTTCATTGTAATCATTAAACCTAATAGTCAATATCTAGCAAAAGAAAGGCTCACTAAGTCAAAACCTATGAAGGAGACTTAGTAAAACATCAAGACATCCCGCTGACTGTAACCTTGAAATAAGCAGTTCAGGCAAAAAGAAGGGGATAACAAAAAAAAAAAAAAAAAAAGAGGTCACTATGAATCCTCAACAAAGAAAGATGACTGAAGGTTCAAATAAACTTTTGGTTGCCAAACCATCACAAAATATCAATGTTACAATACCACACTTCTGTGGAATCTCAATGCATAAGTTAACTGAGTATAGGACTGGAGAACATCATGGAGAGTGGGTTGGGTACAAATAAATTTGAGCCTTTATCTTTTGTTTCTTAAACCATGAACCAGGCCACGTTATAACCCTTTAAAAGTCCTAACTGAAGCATGGTTAGTTCGAAAGCGTACTGTTACAAAAAGGTATCCTGACTCCTTTAGGGTTTGTTATAAAACTTGAGTTAATATCACAGTTTTCAAGAACAAAAAAATAAAAAAATAATAAACAGTTTTTCTAAAATAACTTGTTTCAAAACTTCAAGACAGACATAAGCATTGCATTTTTGAATATATTTGTTTGCATATACCTGAGTGTTTGACAAATGGAGAAGTTTACAGGATGAATGTTCAGTGAATCAAAGTCCTCCCGATAAACAAAGTTGCTTCCTGGATCAAAGTCCATGTATACAAAGGGGCATAGTCATTATCTCCCAATCAAGAGGGCAGGCCATGATACTTCCTAACTCGTTTGGGGCAATTAGGTCCAGACTCAACTATGCTTAATAGCCAGGGGCATTTTCCCTCATACAGCTGAATTACCAAAGGTGACATTACAGAGTTCATAATGCCAGGGGCATGGTCATTGTTTCCTAATCGAGGGGGCATACCAAGTTACTGTTCAAATCATTCAGGGCAACCAGTTCCAGATCCAACAGTGCTCAATAGCCAGAGGCAACTTTTCTCATTACCAAGGGTAACACTGCAAAGTTCACAATGCCAGGGGCATATGCTTATGGGGCATTCTACTTGTGTCTCTTGAGGTGGCTCATTACAGATACTTCCATTATGGGATAATTCATCCTCAATCAAGGGGCAATGCTTTCTCTTCAAATCTAATATCTGGAGCATATATGGTCCATCACAATTTAAAGACACATTCCTCTCATTGTATTACCTTGATATTGGATTCTCAGCTAAAACCATGATGGAAATTAATTATGCCAGTAGTATCAGATGGTGTCAGTATCATGTCTTCGGAAGGTATTCAGGAAAGTTATGGATTTCAGGAGCTCTAAAACCAATTGGTTATACACTCTCGAAGTTGAAACGATTCTGTTTTCAAGTTCAGCTTTACTTTTCCCTCTGAATCCAGATTTACTTTTACCCTAAGCAAAACGTCCATTGGTTATGTTTGAATGTATCATGCTTTTGAATATGATTGATGTTTACCAGAAATGCATGTATGCTTTTAATATGATTGATGTTTACCAGAAATGCATGAAAATGCAGTAATGGTATTTACTAAAGACGAACGAAGGAAAGATCTCAACGAAGCTTCGCCGGTTCATCTTTACAATACAGTTACAAAGCCCTCAGTAAGGCAAGTTCATCTTCATAAAGTCTCATCTCCCCTGGAATTTATATCCATCTCTTTTATCCTCATACGGATATTCGGGAAATTACTTTCCAATAAGAGTACGACGAACGAAGACGGGATGTTATACTTATCCTACTATCAAACGAAGACGAAGGTTATATATACCCTACTATCCCCAGCAGACGGGAGGTTATATATACCTTGCCATCCCCAACAACGGGAGGTCATATCTATACCTTGCCATCCCCAACAATGGGAGGTCATATCTATACCTTACTATCCCCAGCAGACAGAAGGTTATATATTCTTCAACAACAAATCGGGATTTATTTTCCCTGGCCAGCAGTTGTTATACGAAGATATCCAGACGCTTCCGGCAGTATCATATCATACATACATCATTTACATCATACCATAGCATATATATCCATAGACATATAGTACATTACCTAAGTACATCATATCATACATGCATACATAAAGCATAAACTAATGTTATTATACAGAATGCTACCTTGTTTTCAGGTTAACTATCCAACAAACAAACTTATGATCTTCGGGACTGCTTTATTGTCACCTCAGGGTTACTTTATCCTCCTGATGAGCTTCTTATTACTTTGGGACTGCTTTATTGTAACCTCAGGGTTACTTTATCCTCCTGATAAGCTTCTTATTACTTTGGGACTGCTTTATCGTCACCTCAGGGTTACTTTATCCTCCTGATGAGCTTCTTATTACTTTGGGACTGCTTTATCGTCACCTCAGGGTTACTTTATCCTCCTGATAAGCTTCTTATTACTTTGGGACTGCTTTATTGTTACCTCAGGGTTACTTTATCCTCCTGATAACTCCTCATGACTTCAAGACTGCTTTAGAGTTATCATTATTGATTGCTCTATCCTCCTGAAATCATTATTTCAAGACTGCTTTAGAGTTATCATTATTGATGGCTCTATCCTCCTGAAATCATTACTTCAAGACTGCTTTAGAGCTATTGATTGCTCTATCCTCCTGAAGCCATCTTATTATTTCAAGACTGCTTTAGAGCTATTGATTGCTCTATCCTCCTGAAATCATATTACTATTTCAAGACTGCTTTAGAGCTATTGATTGCTCTATCCTCCTGAAATCATATTATTACTTCAAGACTGCTTTAGAGTTATCATTATTGATTGCTCTATCCTCCTGAAGCCATATTATTACTTCAAGACTGCTTTAGAGTTATCATTATTGATTGCTCTATCCTCCTGAAATCATATTATTACTTCAAGACTGCTTTAGAGCTATTGATTGCTCTATCCTCCTGAAATCATATTATTACTTCAAGACTGCTTTAGAGTTATCATTATTGATTGCTCTATCCTCCTGAAGCCATATTATTACTTCAAGACTGCTTTAGAGTTATCATTATTGATTGCTCTATCCTCCTGAAATCATATTATTACTTCAAGACTGCTTTAGAGTTATCATTATTGATTGCTCTATCCTCCTGAAACCATATTATTACTTCAAGACTGCTTTAGAGTTATCATTATTGATTGCTCTATCCTCCTGAAATCATATTATTACTTCAAGACTGCTTTAGAGTTATCATTATTGATTGCTCTATCCTCCTGAAGCCATATTATTACTTCAAGACTGCTTTAGAGTTATCATTATTGATTGCTCTATCCTCCTGAAATCATATTATTACTTCAAGACTGCTTTAGAGTTATCATTATTGATTGCTCTATCCTCCTGAAACCATATTATTACTTCAAGACTGCTTTAGAGTTATCATTATTGATTGCTCTATCCTCCTGAAATCATATTATTACTTCAAGACTGCTTTAGAGTTATCATTATTGATGGCTCTATCCTCCTGAAATCATTACTTCAAGACTGCTTTAGAGTTATCATTATTGATTGCTCTATCCTCCTGAAATCATTACTACTTCAAGACTGCTTTAGGGTTATCATTATTGATTGCTCTATCCTCATGAAGACATGCTGTTACATCAGGATTACTCCAGTATCCTGAAAACATATCATCAATACCTTAGGACTGCTCCAGACTCCTGACAGTTTTCATTATACCAAGAAATATATCTGAAGAACTTTCCCCTAGTGGCATCTTTAAGCCCACTCAATCATATTCAACTAGCCATCTGTATCACTCTATGCACTGGTGAGTGCAAATTTTTGGGCTTTTGTGTTCAATCCCCTTCAACCTTCCAGGTCACGACTGGCAAATATACCAATCTAACCCCTCAGGTTTCAGAAAATTGAACAGGGGCAGCTGTTGCACCCCAAAATTTGCCCTCACAATACAAGACTTTGTGTTCTAAGAAGGTTCACAAGGTTCACAAGTCCTCCAACACTTGCATAACCTTTCATGAAGTTCATGAAGTCTACAAGTTACTTCTTGAAGGTTCACAAGGTTCACAAGTTCCATAATGCTTTCAATGCCTTTCTTGAAGTTCATGAGGTCTACAAAGCCCCTTCATGAGGTTCACAAGGTTCACAAGTTTCTCTACATTTACAAGACCTTTCATGAGGTTCATGAAGTCTACAAGTCACTTCTTGAAGGTTCACAAGGTTCACAAGATTCACAATGATTACAAAGCTTTCCTGAGGTTTATGAGGTCTACAAAGTCACTTCATGAGGTTCACAAGGTTCACAAGCTTCACAATACTTCCCATGAGTATCACAAGACATCTTATGAACATTCACAAGGTTCACAAAGTCCACAATTGGTCAAAGAAGTTGACAATTCCCTCAGATAATGCACCTCCTAAGCAGTGCATCCAAAACTAGGGTTTTGACTTTAATCAGGCTAAATGAACTTCCAATACCTCAAGTGAGTCTCATAACATCTTATATTTATGTAAGAACCCCCATGTCAAGTTTCAAGACTTTTCTCAAAAGTTTGCTCAGTCAGATGATCAGATAAGTCAAAATCAGTCAGTGCAGTTAAAAAGTCAAACTGAGGTCAACTGTGGTCAAACCAAAGTCAAACTTCATGATTTTTTGCCAACATCAAGTATATGAAGTAAAATTCATCATTTGATTAAGGGTTGATCATGATTCATCAAGGAGATTCCAGATCATCAATAATCAGGAGTTTCTAAATTAGGGTTTCCTCAGTAAAAGTCAACTGAACTTTGACCAGCCATAACTTTCACATACTTCATCACCAAGTCTCCATCCAAAGCTCATTTTGAATGAAATTGAATTCTCTACAACTTTGATGTTGAAGGTTAAGCCCAAAAATGCTTCATTTGAAAGATATGATCTAAGACATTATGGGTCATTTCAAAAGTCAACAAAAAGTCAACAACTTCAAAAGGGCATAACTTGAGATTGGTAAATGATATGGACCTGAAACCAATGGGGTTGTTTAGAGGACTCTTCAAGCTTTCCAAAAAGTCCAAGAACACCCTCATACCCTTAAAATTGAGGGAGATGTGCCTTTGCAAAGTTGGGAAATTTTGTGATGGTTTATGTTGAAAATGGAGGTTTAAAATCACTTCTTTCCAAATGGGCTGCCCAAGTTGTGATCCAATCCATACACTAACACTATGCACGACCCAAACCATTTAAAATCTGATTTTTATTATTTTTATTTATATTTATTTTGATTTAAATCATTAAAAATCATTTTAAATAAGAATAAAATATAAAAATAATAGATTTTATTTGGATAATGCTTCTAGAAAATCATAATTGGTGATTAGAATCAAAGAGGAATGGAATCATGTGATTGATACAAAAATAGCAAGTCTTCATGAGCCAATATTTGAAATTCAAAGCACCATCTTTTTCAATCTTTTTAAATCAATTCTTCCACATGATCCATCAATTTTTTAACCTAGAATGATTCACCTATAAGTATTGATCATAAGCATAACCCTAGCTCACGAAATCCAGCAGCCAAAGGTAAGCTTCATTGTTCAAAATTTCAAGCAAAAAGTGAGATTCGGATTTGGAGATTCAAGGCATTACAAGGTTCCAAGGAATGTTTCTGGACAATTGGATTGAAGAATGAGTGTATAAAACGCAAACGGCCATGTTAGGGTTCATAACCTCATAATTAGGGTTTAACGTTTGAATGCATATAAATAAATTCTAAAAACGTAGGGTTATTGTGTGAACTCTGAGGATTATGAATCACTAACCAATTTCATGAATTGATGCTGTTTCATGAGAGTTTGGATTTTCGCAGGTTTGAACAGGTAGCAAAATTCGCAGGAAAGCTCCCAGCTATTTTCATAGCTAAATTCGCAGTGCTGGAGGTAGGAGATGACCTCCTCCCGCGCGTTTGAAAAATTCAAATATAAATTAAATATTTTATCTTTAATGGTTAGTTTGTTTATCACACGCGCGTGTGTGTCTCAGTGGTAAGGCTTGCAGGCTTGTTGGGTGATGGCATGGGTTCGAATCAGGCTTGTACCATTCTTTTTGTTCTATTTTTTCAGGATAAAAGAAGGTAGAATATATTATGCATTGTGGCTATTCAGTTATCAGATTGGCTCTTCCGGCCGGGTGGTGATGTGCGCGTTTGTGAATGTAAAGGTCCTGGGAACGAATCCCACCCCAGGCCTTTTGTTTTGATTATTTTCTGGATTTATCAAGTAAGACACAAAAGAAATTCTTCCTCCTTTATTGTCACCTGCGCATGGATGGCTTGGTGGTTGTGGTTGTTGCTTGCAAGCTTGAGGTCTTGGGATCAAATCCCAGCAGGTTCTTTTTCCTATTTTCTTATTTTTTCTTATTATTGTTTTCTCATTATTGTTTGATTAATATATTGTTTTAAAGAAAAATCCAAAGAAAATTTCAAAGTAATATATTGATATTAGGTTAAACTTATTTTTATTTTCTTAAAAAAATACTAATTTGCTAATATTATTAAATTGTATATGTCATTATTTTAATATTCTAAAAATTGTATATATGTCCTATTTAATTAAATAAATTGTTAATCAAACCCTAAAAAATATTTTTCTAACAAACCCTAATTTATTTTTAAAACCTAATTCTATTTTTTTTTTCTTTTTTTTCTTATTTTCTAATTCCTAATATAATTATTATGTATATATATATTTATTATAATTCTTATAAATTTTGTAAATATATTTACAATCCAAATTATTTTTCTTTTAAATATTTAGAAACAATCTTATTTATAATAATTATATTTTTGTATACGGTTAAAAACAATTTGTAAGTATAATAATTAATAGGATTGAATTTTATAAACATGATTAATATTGTAAATATGATATTTAAAACCTATTTTCTTCTTATAATATGTATATATTGTTTAATAAATAAATGTTAATATATGTTTATAATAATTAAAAAAATAATTTAATAATTAGTACATGAATTAAAATAATTATTTAGTTGTGTATGTTAACTTTTTGTTTATTACTTTGTTCTTATAATATTTTTGTTAACTCAATTTATTTTGGTTTCTATTATTACTATTAACTATATTGTTACTAATATTTGCTTATTACAATTTTATTAACCTTTGATTTAATTTTTTATTATTAACCATATTATTATTTATTATTATATTTTTATGTTTCTAACCTTGTTTATTATTTCTAATTATTATTATTATTTTATTATCACTAACCCCTTATTATTTATTTTTTATTATTGCTTATTTATTTATATGTTATTTATTTTGCTATTTAATTATTTTGCTTATTATTTTGCTTATTATTATAATTTTGTAATTGCTTCCGAGATGTAAAATTTATAATTATTATTGTTGCTATGGTTAGTAATTAGGGAGTGCAAAAACATGTATGTTATATTAAAATAAATTTAGATAATTTTAATCAAAGATAATTAAAATAAACACTCACACACACGTAAGTCGATTTTTAATCGCCGTCTCACGTTTCTAAGGTTATCCCTCAAGTTGCCTACGAATAAGGTCAAGTGGGGTGTATAAAGCAAGTCCCTTAAAAGATAAATCATCAAGTCCCTCATGGTTGCCTTTACGAATCGAGTCCCTTCGAATAAATGATGATAGTCCCTCATATATGCTTATTACACCCCACAGTTGCCTTCATAACCAGATTGTCCCTCTCATGTCCCTTACATCCAAGGTAAAGACTACCTACTCCTTAATAGTAGGGATAGTCTTACCAAGGAAAGAATAAAAGACAAGAAAGACCTAGAACTTTAGGGTAGGTACCTCTTAATTGCTTGCTCACTCCAATTTTCAAACTTTTCCACAATTTCAAACAAATTTTCAAACAAGTTTTTACATATCCGTACATGGATTATTATCAACTATTCTGAAAATTTTTCTATTCACACACTACACTTTCAAAAAACAATTTAAAGTGAGCTAAGTAACTAAGAGCCCATGGATAACCATGGATGTAAAGGGTGCTAACACCTTCCCTTTACATAACCTACCCCCCGGACCCAAAATATTCTCTTAAGGTATTTCCTGTTCTTTTATAACCTTTCCTTATGGATAAAATAAAAGTCGGTGGCGACTCTTGCTATCCGCAACATTACTTAAAGTCAGTTCTCCCACCGTGTTACAGTGGCGACTCTAGCTATCCGCAACATTTAACTCAAGTCAGTTCTCCCACCGTGTTACAACAGTCTTCATTCCACCTGACTGTTTTTTCTTTTCTTAACAACTTGAACAAGGGCTCACAGGTTGCTGTAAGGTGAGATATGAACCTTGAAATATAGTTCAATCTACCTAGTGTAAACACCCCAAATTTGCCATCACCCATTCACACCATGGCTTGTGATCATTTCATATGCATAAACACAATCATAGCATCTCATACCACATTTTGATTCACTGTATATATTCAAAGTCATCTGCACCTAGGGTTTGTGATCTGAGCAATCCAAGAGCTTCTTGAGCCACTCCAAAGGCCATCAATCACTTCAAAGGGGTCCATGTGTGTTCAAACATCATGTTATATCCTCTCAAAGTCAAGAATGTCAAAAAATCACAAGAACTGAGGAAGGTATGGAAGCAGAGCCAGGCTTGACTGCACAGATGACCTAGAATTAGGGTTTTGGTTTCAGAGGCCATAACTCCAAATTTTTTGGTCATTCTTGTTTCTATTGGTCTCTATATGGTATAGGGAGTATGCATATCAATTTTCATGAAGAAATTCCATGGGGAAGTCATCTGATCAAGAGTTGACTTTTCAAGCAAGTCAATGCAAAATCAGGGCATCTGAGGCCCCCAATGACCCAACCAAAGGGTGTTCTTCATCATTTTGATTGTGTATGATCTGTATTTGATCATAGAAGATGTTGGAAGTTCACAAAATTGAAGAATTTCAAGTCTTTTGCAAAGTTGACTTTTTGGGAAAGTTTGACTTTTAATGAAATTGCCATTTTAGGAAACTTTTTCAACCCGTGCTTTTTGATTCAAAAATGCTTCAAATGAAAAAACTTTGGTCATGAAAGTTGTAGAATGGATCATTCCCTTTTCAAAAAGTACAAGAACATGACCTAATTCATTTTGAATCAAAAGTTATGGTTTGTCAAAGTTGGCTAAAATCACAAAATTTCAAAGTTTCTACCAAAGAGGCAAAGTTGCAAATTCACTTCTCAAGGCAAATTAAGTTATCAAATGGACTTCTAAACTTCACAACATGATCATACAAGACCTAAAAATCAGAATGGGCCAAGAAATCTCTCATTTTTGTGGCTTATGGAGCAAGATATCTCATGAGAAGCAAAAGCAAGGCAAGTTGCAAAACTCATCATAAGTTACAATCCACTTGCTTGCTGACTTGCCAAGCCATCCTAGGGTTCTCCCCACATCATGCTGCGCAGGACACACCTTTTGTCCTTGGCTAGAAAGTAGCGCATGCTTCTCTTACACAACTTTGACATTTTGGCAACTTGAGCCATACCTATCACAAAAGCACACATCACTTCTTCTGACCAATCCCAATTGTTTATACAAGCAAAAAGCAAGCCAAAGCAGCTACAACAGAAGCCTGAAGCACTCTCTAACTCAGCACACTCATTTTCACACCAACTTGCAAGAGCCTTCGAAACTCTCAGCACAAGCCTCAAACACACAAACCAACTTCACAAACAATCTCATCATGCTTCACTGAACACAAACCAACCCTTAAAACAGCCTAAAAGCCACTGAATCAAAAACACGATCACCACTCTCCCCTGAGCAGAACCTCTGTCATCTTCCAAACCAGCCACCACAAACTTCTCCTAAGCATCAGGACTTCATCAGGGGCCTAAGAGGAGTGGTTTGCGCAAAGAGAGAGGGTCAGAAAGTTGCAAATTGAGAAAGCTCAAAGCTCAGGTATACCAAGAACTTTTTTTCCAGAAATGAGTTTTTAAGTTTCTAATTGTTCCTCATGCTTTGCTGATCACTCTGATGTTCTTAGTTTTGAAAATGGTTGAGAAATAAGCATTTAATCTTGTTCTGAAACTTTTCTGACCTAAAAATGTTTGGCTTCGATTCGCATGATTGATGAATGAAAAATGAGTTTTGGTTAGGGGTTTTGATTCAGTGATGTGTGGGGATGATTTCTGGGCCTTTAGTTTTCATTTTTGTGAAGTTTTGAGGATTTTAGAGATTTTCAGGTGGGAGTCCCACCGGAGAAGACGACCGGAAGTCTTCTCCGGCCACCAGAAAATAATTAGGGCTAATCCCTGTAATTAATGCAAGTTTGAATCTGGTGCGTTGGATGAGCTGACTTGGTCAATTCCCGCGTGCGTTCAATGGCCTGGATCCACTCACTTAACCCTAATCCACGTCATTAGTCATTTAATTAGGTTTTTATGATTAATCTGGCCAGTTTGAATCTCCACCCTTGGATTTGGCGCCAGTCAACACGCGCGCATTTCATTTGAATACCAGCCATTGATCTGTTTGACTTTCCATTTTATTCCATTTTATTTCCTTTTAATTTGATTTGTTTTCTCCATTTTATTAAAAATAGCAAAACAATTTTAAAAATTCTGAAAATTTTTGTACAAACTTTTATGAATTTTCAGAAACCAAAAACATTTTTATTTTTTACTTTTGCATTAAAAAATATTTTTAAATCATTTAAAAGTTTATTTTTAATTAATTAATGAGAATTAATTAATTAAAAATACTTTTAGGTATTTAAAAATCACCAAAAAAATTCATGAAACCTTTAAAATCATTTAGAAACATTGTCCAACCCTCAAACCAAATTTCTTTTTTGATCTTAATGCATTTTGATAATTTTTCATGGAATTAATTCTATTTCAAAGCATTATTTTGATCCAAACTTCAAAAAATCATTTCTGCCTATCCCTTGAGAGTTGGACCTTGATTCTTTTTACATTGTGTCTTGCATATCATGTAGTTTGTAGGATTAATTTGGCATGAATTAATCTTGCATTTTCAATTTGTTTGGCATTTTTCTTGTCAAGGTACCTTAAAACCCTAGAAATCTTAGGAAATTCATAACTCTCATTAGGTTAAGAGTTAGAGCCCCTCCTTTGGGCAGTGAGTTTGTGTAGGGTTAGGGTTCCTTTGAGTGCATTTCCAATTTTTTATCTTGATGTTTGCTTCTGGTTTTGGTTTTTGTTTTGTGCATTGATCATAAACCCTAATTTGGGCCTCCTTTTGCATTCATCTTGCATTTGCTTGCATACCATGACTTTCCATGACATTTTGTGCATCCATTTGATTCATTAGACATCTTAAGACATATTGGAATCATGTTTGATCATTGCATCTTGCATTTGCCATGTTGTATGCCATTTGCACTTCATAACCTTTCATGTATGATCATGGTTCTTAACTTGCTTCATTTGCATCCATAAGTTTGTATGATCATCCCCATGCTTTGTTTCATGTTTGCATCATCTCATAGCATCATTAACATCATGTATGTGCTTCTGGTTTTGACTTGCATCATGTCATTTCATTTCATTTTGCATTGCATTGCATTTCTTTCACTAACTTTTCAGGTGGTAAGTAACCTTGAGAAGTGAATTTGCCTTCACTTCTCACAACTTCTTTTCATCTCTCTTATGCATCATTGCTGCATTTTATCTTGTGTTTGAGATTGAGCTTGCTCATTCTTCTTCTTTTCACTTTCCTTCTTCAAGTGACTTGACTTCTTGAATGAAGCAAGTTACTTTGCTTCTCTTGGCTCCTTTCATCTGCTTCCTGGTGGTTTCTTTGAAGATTTCTCTTGTTAAACCTCACAAACCTTAGGAATAACCAAGCATGACAATGATTCGGGTTTTGATTAGTCCCCCATTTAGTTTCACCTTTGTGTCTCTTTGAGTCTTCTCTTCTCACCTCATAATCAGAGACTAAACCCTAAAGGCTTTAAGGCTTTGTGATTAAGCTTATGCCTGCAACCTTCTATTAGGATGGAGTGTATAACTTTAATCCTAAGTGTTAAACCCTTAATGTGTTTAAATCCTCTAATCAATTCACATAATAATCACCAAGACATCAAGCTTGTAACTTGGGCCTTGCATTAGGGTTCTAATTCTTCCTTAATTGGTTAAGAAGGACTAACCCTAGTGTTAATGGACAAGTCCTCCTCAAGTTGTCTTACAAACCCTAAAAATCACTTCATCATCATATCATTAAATAAAATCTACTTAACCAAAGGCTTGTTTTGTCATGAGTTTAATCCCTAATCATGGATTAAGTTTAGGAGCCTTCCTCAGCTTAAACACTCTCATCTATTATCCTTCTATTAGGATGGTGTAATGAGTCTATTTAATCCCTGATTATGGCTTAATCTCATTACTTAACACTAAACAAAAACAACAAAAACATCTAAATAATCACAAGTAGGTTAATGATCTTAATCCTGCATCAAAGAGGATTAAGTGTGAGAAGCTGACTTCACACTTAAGGTATCCTCATTACCCCTAATCAGAGGGAAGATGTGATGAGTTTACTAAATCCACTGGTTTAGGCTTAAGCTCGTTAACTTATGACAAATTCTCAAAAGCAATAAAAGACTGAAAACTCAAAAACAAACAATAATCGTCTCCTCCGGGATTCTTTTCTCATCTCATTCATTCATAAACGAGAACTTGCTTCTTCTGTCTAATGCGAGACAGTTTGCATCTGTGCCAGACAGATCATACACTTGAGCATTGACAAGCAAGCAGTTCACAAGTCAATTCACCTTTCAGTCTCTTTGGGTCGAACTACGGTGTTCTGACTTCCTCATTGCACGAGAGGATACGTAGGCATAACTTAACAGTTATCGAACAAAAGTCTCTGTATATTCCCCCTCCTCCAGCATCATTCTTTTAGCCTCATTATCATGAGCATTTCATTCTTGTTCTCACACTGACACATCATTTATACACTTCACACCTTTTTTACACTGACACCTGTACATCCTTTTCCAGCTCTTTTGCACACAAATTGCACTGACACTACCCCTTTAAAACACAAATCTTTTAAGCGTGGATCCCGTCGAGTACAACGGACAATCTGGGTGCTAATACCTTCCCAGGTTGTAACCAACCCCCTTTCTCAGTCTCTCTGGTTCGCAACCGTCTTATCCATATCTTTCTTAGGTTTATGCAGCATTACCTTTCCTTCGGGATAAAAATGCCTAGTTGGCGACTCTATTCATTCCCTGTGAGTTCACTCCTGTGTGTTCTCACATTCATCCTTTCGCCGACCGTTCACGTCTGTACCTTTATTTGGGCCATTTCCCATTTATCGGGAGCGACAGCTTGGCGACTCTGCTGGGGACCCTTATACTGTAACCAGGGCTTCTGGTTCTTTTTGTGGGTTCCTCCTAGCGCTTGATTGATTTGTGTTTACTGGGGTGTTATGTGCTATTTGTGTTAGTATTTTTGTTTTATTTATTGCTTTATGTACAGTTTGTTTACTGCTTTCTTTACAGCTTTACATATATCATACTGTCATACTGTGCTGGCTGGATCTGGTTTTGTTGCTTTGGTGGGTGGGTGCTCTATTGAGAGTTGAGGTCCTATACCTGGGACCTGAGTGACACCTAGGCTAGAGTGGTTCATGTTCTTTCCCATTCCATTTCGGTCTGGTGCGGGAATATGAAACACGGTTCAGATATGGGTTTCTTCTTGAGAACTCTGTGCTACAGATTTCCTGTAGTGCTAGGGCTATCTGGGAAGCCTTCTAAGTCTGGATGACCTTTAGTATTGACCTTCAGAAACTGAGGTGAATTAGAGGAGGATCTTTTATGGTTATTGTAAACACTGTACCTCCGGGTTAGAAGTGTTTACACTTCTCATAACTGATCCAAGTCTGAGGATCCTTGTTTTAGAACATCACCTGTGAGGGGGTTGGGCTGTTTACAGGTTTGCAGGTACCCTTGACCTCAACATACCCTGTTACTTTGTTTTGATTAAGAGTACTCCATTTTGGAACAGTTCTTGTGATTTTAACCCTGGACATGTGACTCTTTATTTGAGTCCCCCACCTTGGTTACTGGACTTATGAACCTCCATCTGGATTTCTTGAACATATATGGACTCATAACAAGGCAGTTAATCAGATCCAGCTTGATCACAAACCCTTGCATATCATCTGCATACATCATCATTGCATCATTTGACATTTGCTTATTTGTTTTTCAGGGTATCCATACTATATTTTGGCTTGGTTTTGACCCCTTCATCTGCATAGACCTATCTTCACCAGCATCTGCTCCAGCTATTCCTCATCAGCTACCTGCTTCAGTCACCTGCATCACCAGTCTCAGCCTGTCAGTGGCCCATCTTCTAGTATCAGTCACCATCACCAGCATCTGTTCTTCAGCAACATGGCACCTAAGAAGAGCAACATCTCCTATCATTTCTTTGAGCCTGAGTTAGCTAGCATCAGGAAGGTCCAGACCCTGATTACTCCAGACCATATACCACTATTCAGAGAACATTATGGAGGAATCCTTGATGTGGTTATGGATTTGGACCCTTCACAGAGGAGCTTGATTCATACTTGCTTGCAGTTCTATGATCCCCCTCTGAGGTGCTTCACCTTCCAGAATTTTCAGTTGGGACCCTTATTGGAAGAGTACTCATCACTGATTGGTGTACCTATCAGGGGTGGAGTCCCCTTCAACCCTGAGATGGCCTTCCCTAGTAATGAAGAGGTGGCAAAGGCATTGTATCTAGAACCAGTTCTGATTGGGCAGAACATGACAGCAAAGGCTGGAGTCTCTGGTCTTCACTTGGATTTCTTGACCTCCCAGGCTATTCTGAAGGCCTCCATGGGGGAGTGGAAGGCAGTCTGTGCATTATTAGCCCTTAGCATATATGGGATTATATTATTTGCATACGAGCCTAAGTTTATTAGCAAAAATGCAATCCATCTTTTCATTCTGAGGAACCCAGTGCCCACCTTACTGGGAGATCTCTACTACTCTGTTCACCAAAGGAATGAAAAGCAAAGGGGAAGACTGGTGAGATGCTGTGCTCCTTTGTTCCATACCTGGTTACTCAAACACCTGCCCAAGACTGATGTATTCTTGAACCCTCATCAACAAAAGAATTGGGCAAGAAGGCTTGTTGCTCTTACCTCAGATGACATCAGGTGGTGCACCCAGAGCACCAAGGGCAGAGACATCATTACTAGTTGTGGGCAGTTCCCCAATGTACCTCTGATAGGAGTGAAGGGTTGCATCAACTACAACCCTCTGTTATTCAAAAGACAACTGGGCTATGCATTGGTCCACCCTCCTAGAGTACAAGATCTAGCTGAGACCCTTTATTGTGAGATTAAGCCTAATCTGGCTATTGTCAGGCAAGCATCCTGGGCTTGGGACAATGTCCAGACTAAAGGGGTAACCATTCTTGGGAGATGCAACAATGTGGCCTCAGCTCAGTACTATGAGTGGTCTCATGCCAGGGCTCAAGTTTCTGGGATGCCCTTCACCCTTGAAGATGTGCCTGGACCCTCCACAGCACCTCCTCCAGCCACTGTCAGCCTGGAAGAGTTTGAGAAGCTCAAAGAGAGAAATGAGAATTTGTCTGAAGCCCTGAAGAGAACCCTCTGGGAGAGGAGTGATGGTCGGCTGGACATTGAAAGGTTAGAAAAGCTAAAGGTGGAGCATCTAGCCAGGATTGAAAAGTCAGAAGACTATATCAAGAAGTCAAGGGCTGGAGAACATATTTTGAAGAATGCCTGCAAAGAGGCCCAGTTCCAGAGAGCTAGGACTGATCTTTATCTGAAGGAGAGCCAAGCTAGGTGTCAGAATCACTGAAACTCGCACTCAGGAGGATAAGAGAACTCAGGACAAGATTGAGCAGTTGGAGGCTAATGCAAAGGAGCAACAGGAAGCCCTGGTAGCAGCCCAGAGGGAGATCTCAGAATTGAAACTCAGAGCTGGTGTGAAGAGGTCAAAAGACCAGGGCAGACACAAGAAGCTAACTGCAGCTATTGCCACCAGGAATCTTCTCATCAGGAATCTCACAGAGCATCCAGCTGACCCTGTGACTGAAGCACTTCTGAAGGAAGTCCAGGAGGATGAGTTTGGTCTTGGGGTCTGACTTTTTGCTTGTTGTTGTTTTCATTTCTTTGTACTTTTTCTTTTTGTATTTTTGACCCCTCAGAGGGCATGTATTGTAAAAAACAAACTATGTATGTTTTCCTTTTGTAATATATTTACTAGTTTGTTTTTATCTGAGTTCTTTCAAAGCAACATCAAAAGCATCTTCCTCAGGGGTCTGGAAAGGTCAAAACCAAGTGCCAAGCCGGATACCTTGGAAACAAATAAGCATACTGCATTGCATACTAACCTTTTGTTTTGTTTTGTAGGTTTTTGTTTTGTTTTGTTGCTAAATCTGTTGTGATTCAGGAACTATTGCTCGACGTCGGGTGTTCCCACTCAACCGTCCACACAGATATCCCACCCGCAACAACCTTCCGGGCATAAAAATGGACCAAGTACAGCAGGACCTTACAGAGGTCAGGACTCAAATGGCCAATGAGAGACTGGAAATGAGGAATCAGATGACCCAGTTTATGGAGGTGATGAATGGATTGGCACAGAGCCAAGAAAGATTAAGAGCACTGGTAGAAAGGCAGACCCAGGAGGAACCCCATCTAGGGACTGGGGGGACAAGCAATAATGAGAGGGTTCAGCCTCATGTTAATCCTCCGGTCTATGGACCCCACCTTCATCCAGAGATCAACATCCCTGTTAATGTGCAAGGGACTGCCACTGCAGGCAGAGTATTACAAGAAGACCCCCAGGAAGATCAATTTACAGTGATGGGAGCTGGGGATGAAGCCTATGACAGAAGGCCAGATGAAATTGCTGAAAAATTAAGATCCTTGGAGTCTCAAAACTCTTTGGGTTTTGATGTTATGGACATGGGTCTAGTGGACGGGGTCAGGATTCCCCACAAGTTTAAACCTCCGTGCTTTGAGAAGTACAACGGAACTTCCTGTCCCCGAACCCATTTACAATCCTTTCTGGGGAGGCTGAAGGCATATACCATGGACGAAAAGCTATGGATGTTTTATTTTGAGGATAGCTTGACAGGAGCTTCAAGGGAATGGTACTCTCACTTGACTAGAGCAACCATTAGATGCTGGAAGGACTTGGCTGAGGCCTTTATCAGACAATACCAGTACAACTTGGATATGGCTCCCAACAGGACCCTCCTGATGGGGATGTCTCAATCATCCAGGGAAAGCTTCCGGGAGTACGCTCAAATGTGGAGACAGCTTGTTGCTGCTGTCCAGCCACCCATGTCAGAGAGGGAGATGGCTGATATGTTTATGAACACTCTCTAAGGGACATACATTGACAGGCCAGCTGCCTTTTCTTCCACTAGCTTTGCTGACGTGGTCATAGCCGGGGAAAGAATTGAGAGCCTGTTAAAAATGGGCAAAATTTCTGACAACGGTGCTAGCTCATCCAGCAACACAAGAAAGCCTTTTGTGGGCCCAAGAAGAGCTGGTGAGACCAATGCTATCCATACCAACAGGGGCAGACCCCAATATGTTCACAGGTCTGTGGCAGCAGTCACCATTCCCGCTCCAATTCATCCACAACCAGCTTATCAACCGCAGCAGCAATCCCATTACCAGCAACAAACTCAGTATCCTCCTCAGAGAAATTACAACAACAACAACAGCAATAATCAGCAAAGACCATTTCAACAGAGACCTTCTCAGGCCAATAGGGTGATTGATCCGATCCCTATGCTCTATGCCACATTATTGCCACAACTCCTAAAACTCAACCTGGTTGAGCTAAGGACATTGGCACCTCCAGATCCTACCAGTCTGCCCAAAAATTATGACGCCAGCGCCAGATGTGCTTTTCACTCAAATGCACCTGGCCACAGTACAAAGAAGTGCAGAGCTTTGCACATGAAAGTACAGGACCTAGTGGATTCCAAGGCCCTAAACTTTGCACCCCCACCAAATGTTAACAAGAACCCTATGCCCAACCACGGTGGACCAAGAATCAATGCTATTGAAGAAGATAAGTCGTCTTGCTTGATAACTAGTGTTGGGCAGATTAGGACACCCCTGGTAGAGATTAAAGCTCAACTCCTTGAATGTCAAATGTTCCCGGGATGTGAGCTAGGGTGTGCTTATTGCAACATTTCAGTGAATGGGTGTGATAACTTGAGAGAAGGCATAGATGGTCTCATCCAGAGTGGCCTGCTTCAAATCACAACATCAATACCTACCAATCCAGCAATCTCCTTAACAACAATTCCCGAGTCTTCTACAACTACAACAACCATTGTTCCAAACAACTCTTCAATCTCATCAACAAATGCTTCATCTGTCACTTCAATGGACCAAACATCAACAAACATCCCTTCTACAACTTCAGCACCCCTTCATTCAGAATCTCCTACAACAACAGCATCCATCCAGTCAACAGTGTCTCCTACAATACCAACAGCAAACAATGAAAGTGTCTCAACGGTTACAATTTATTATGATCCTGCGAATGACTCTGCCTACAACTCACAGAATGCCGCTCCTGTCAGAGCACCAGTTACTATCTACTATGATCCACATACTATTGCAACACCCTCCTCTGCTGCAGTCAGCCCGGTTACCATCACGGTACCTGGGCCCGTTCCTTATGAAAGTAGTAATGCCATCCCTTGGCATTACGGCTCCGATCTATACTGCGAAGGACAGAAAATCACTCTTGAATCATCAACTTCTTCACCACAAATAGACAATGTGGGGGGAGGCGGAGGCTTCACTCGAAGCGGACGTCTTTTCGCCCCACAAATCCCAAGACCCATTGCTGAAGCAGAAGCTGCTGCCAAGGCAAAAGGGAAAAGCATGGTGCAAGAAGAACAAGTTGTTAAAGAAGCTTTGAAAACCCCTTTTGATCAAGAGGTTGATGAATTCATGAGAATTATCAAGAAAAGTGATTACAAGATAGTGGACCAGCTTCACCAGACACCTTCCAAGATCTCCATTTTATCATTGCTTATGTGCTCCGAGGCTCATCGGAACGCACTATTAAAAGTCTTGCACGCAGCTTATGTGCCAGAGGAGATTACCGTCAATCAGTTGGAAGCTGTGGTTGGAAATGTTAATGCTAGTAATGGACTAGGATTTACCAACACTGATTTGACTACGGAAGGTCGCAATCATAACAAGGCTTTGCACATTACCATGGAGTGTAAGGGTGCAGTTCTTTCCCATGTGCTGGTAGACACAGGGTCATCCCTCAATGTCTTGCCTAAAAAAGCCCTTGTGAAGCTGGAGTATGAAGGATTGGCATTACGCCCCAGTAACTTGGTAGTAAGAGCCTTTGACGGTTCTAAGAGATCAGTTTTGGGAGAAATTGAGTTGCCTATAACGATTGGCCCACAGACTTTCAAAACGACCTTCTTCGTGATGGATATACAGCCTGCCTACAGCTGTCTATTGGGTAGGCCATGGATACACGCCGCTGGCGCCGTGACCTCAACCCTTCACCAGAAGTTAAAATTCGAGTGGGAGGGCCAAGTCGTTACTATTTGTGGAGAGGAAGATATCTTTGTTAGCCATCTGGCTACATACAAGTATATTGAGATGGATGGGGAGATCCATGAAACCATGAGTCAGGATTTTGAAGCCCTAAACATCAACGAAGCATCTGCTGTACTTGGGACTTCCATGAAATCCTACCAGCAAGCCAGGAAGGTTGTTGAGGAGGGGAATGCTCAAGGCTGGGGCAAGCTGTTGCCTGTGGAGAAGAAAGAGGATAGATTTGGGTTGGGTTACAAACCAACTCAACAAGATCAAGCAGAGGCTGCTGAGAAGCCCAGTTTTGTTAGTGGGGGGGTGCTTACCCCTGATGCTGTAAACAACTTGGAAGATGAGTCGGAAGATGAGCGCAACCTGGAGAGCTGGATACGTCCAAGGATCCCGGGGAGCCGTATCTCAAACTGGTCTTCCCAGGAAATTATAAGGGTTACTCCTGAAGAGTAATTATTATTTCCCGTATATTTTAAGCATGCATCAAGTCTTGCATCTTTCCCAAGATGACAAGACTCATTTTGTAATCGGGCCATCTGTAATTTTGTGCAAAACAGATCAATTAATGATAATCAGACATCTTTTGCAAATGAGTCTTTTTCTTTTCCGCTCACTGTTTTTTCCATTTTTCTTTTTGTACAAAAATAAAATGGCAATGTTTTCAAAATGATAACTTCATTTCACTTTTTCTAAAACAAGATTAAAATCAATCACTAAAATGAACAATCTAAACCCTTGCAGAGAGTGCCTTCCAGACTGCACCGACAACAGCACAACTATGGCTTCGTATGACTTTGACAATCCAATCAATCAAGCCGATGAAGGGGTTGAAGAAGATTTTGAGCTTCCTGAAGAGCTAGCCAGGTTGTTAAGGCAAGAGGAGAAGGTTATCACTCCTCATCAGGAGGAGGTCGAAACGATTAATCTTGGTACAGCTGAAGACGTGAAAGAGGTTAAGATCGGGGCCTGTTTACAAGACTCAGTGAAGAAACAACTGATTGACCTGCTTCAGGAATATGTGGATGTGTTTGCTTGGTCTTATCAAGATATGCCAGGGTTGGACACCGATATCGTCATGCACAAGCTGCCTTTAAAAGAAGACTGCTCACCAGTTAAACAGAAACTGCGCCGCACTCGCCCAGACATGGCAATGAAGATCAAAGAAGAGGTACAAAAGCAGTGGGACGCCGGGTTCCTTGCTGTAACTAGCTATCCACCGTGGGTTGCTAATATAGTACCTGTGCCTAAGAAAGACGACAAAGTGAGGATGTGTGTTGACTACCGGGACCTGAACAGAGCCAGCCCAAAAGATGACTTCCCATTACCTCACATTGATGTATTGGTTGATAATACGACTCAGTTCTCAGTATTCTCCTTCATGGACGGATTTTTAGGATACAATCAGATCAAAATGTCACCTGAAGACATGGAGAAGACAACTTTCATCACACCCTGGGGCACGTTCTGTTGCAAGGTGATGCCATTTGGATTGAAGAATGCTGGTGCAACATATCAACGGGCTATGGTGACATTATTCCACGATATGATCCATAAAGAAATCGAGTGTTATGTGGATGACATGATTGCCAAGTCCCTCACAGAAGAAGACCACTTGATAAATCTACTGAAACTATTCAAGCGTCTGAGGAAGTACCAACTGAAGTTGAACCCCAACAAGTGCACATTCGGGGTGCGATCTGGTAAGCTGCTGGGTTTTATTGTAAGCGAGAAAGGGATTGAGGTTGACCCCGATAAAGTCAAAGCCATTCAAGAAATGCCTGCACCGAAGTCAGAAAAAGAAGTTCGAGGGTTTCTAGGTAGATTGAACTACATTTCCAGGTTCATATCTCACCTTACAGCAACCTGTGAACCCTTGTTCAAGCTGTTAAGAAAAGAACAGACGGTCAGGTGGAATGAAGACTGCCAGAGGGCTTTTGACAAGATCAAAGAATACCTGCAAGAACCACCAATGCTTATGCCTCCAGTTGAAGGAAGACCTTTGATAATGTACTTGACAGTATTAGAAGAGTCAATGGGATGTGTGCTGGGCCAGCATGACGAGTCTGGTCGAAAAGAGTATGCAATATACTACCTGAGCAAAAAGTTTACCGACTGTGAACAACGTTATTCACTGCTCGAGAAAACTTGCTATGCTTTAGCGTGGGCTGCTCGCCGACTGAGACAGTATATGCTGACCCACACTACTCTATTGATCTCCAAGATGGACCCAGTCAAGTACATTTTCGAGAAGCCAGCTCTTACCGGACGGGTTGCAAGATGGCAAATGATTCTCACAGAATATGACATCCAGTACACATCTCAGAAAGCCATCAAAGGCAGTGTATTGTCTGATTATCTTGCTGAGCAACCTATTGATGATTACCAGCCTATGAGATTTGATTTCCCTGATGAAGACATCATGTTCATAAAAGCGAAAGATCATGAAGAGCCTATTCACACTAAAGGGCCTGACCCGGAAGAAGAATGGACTATGATGTTTGATGGGGCTGTTAATATGAATGGTCGGGGTGTTGGTGCAGTGCTCATTACGCCTAAGGGAGTTCACATGCCTTTCTCGGCAAAACTCACCTTCAACTACACTAACAACGAAGCTGAATACGAAGCTTGCATTTTGGGTCTTGAGGAAGCTATTGACCTCAGGATCAAGACATTGACTGTATTTGGAGATTCAGCTCTGGTAGTTAATCAAACCAATGGCAAATGGTACACCCACCAGGATCATCTGATACCTTACAGGGATTATACAAGGAGGTTATTGACTTTCTTCACAACGGTCAAGCTTGAGTATATCCCTCGAGATGAGAATCAGTTTGCAGATGCTCTGGCTACCATTTCGTCAATGATCAAAGTTCAAGCTGCCAACTTTGTGCCTCGGATTTCAGTATCCAGACTTGACAGACCAGCATATGTGTTCACAGCAGATGTTGTCAAAGATGATAAGCCTTGGTTCCATGACATTAAGTGCTTCTTGGAGGATCAAACATACCCACCTGGGGCATCTTCCAATGACAAGAAGACTTTGAGAAGGCTTGCTGGTAGTTTCTTTCTGAACACTGATGGTTCCCTATACAAGAGAAACTTTGATATGGTACTCCTCAGATGCGTTGATAGAACGAAAGCAGACTTGTTGATACACGAGGTGCACGAAGGATCCTTTGGTACCCATGCAGGAGGGCATGCCATGGCTAAGAAATTGCTAAGATCAGGTTATTAATGGATCACAATGGATGCAGACTGTTGTGCCTACGCCAGAAAATGCCATAAATGCCAGATTTATGCGGATAAGGTACATGTGCCTCCCAATCCTCTGAACGTAATGTCTTCACCCTGGCCCTTTGCTATGTGGGGCATTGATATGATTGGCAAGATTGAGCCGACTGCTTCGAATGGACACAGATTCATCCTGGTTGCCATTGACTATTTTACCAAGTGGGTTGAAGCAGCTTCATATGCAAATGTTACCAGGCAAGTGGTAGCCCGATTTCTGAAGAGAGACATCATCTGTCGGTATGGAGTTCCCAAGCGAATCATTACTGACAATGGTTCCAACTTGAACAACAAAATGATGGCAGAGCTGTGCCGGGACTTCAAGATCCAACACCACAATTCTTCTCCTTACAGGCCAAAGATGAACGGCGCTGTTGAGGCGGCTAATAAAAATATCAAGAAGATTGTGCAGAAGATGGTAGTCACCTACAAAGACTGGCATGAAATGCTACCATTTGCCTTGCATGGGTACCGCACGTCAATCAGGACATCCACTGGGGCAACACCGTATCAGCTTGTGTATGGTATGGAGGCAGTCCTACCAGTTGAAGTTGAATTACCCTCCCTACGGGTACTGATGGATGTTAAGCTGAACGAAGCAGAATGGGTCCGATCCCGATACGAGCAACTGAGTCTGATTGAAGAGAAAAGATTGGCTGCAATCTGTCATGGGCAGTTGTATCAGAAAAGAATGAAGAAAGCCTTTGATCAGAAAGTCAGGCACCGAGAGTACCAAGTAGGAGATCTTGTGCTGAAAAGAATCCTCCCTCCTCATACAGACCACAGGGGCAAATGGACTCCAAACTATGAAGGACCATTTGTAGTCAAGAAAGTTTTCTCTGGTGGAGCACTGATGCTCAGCACCATGGATGGTGAAGACTTCCCGTCCCCTGTGAATTCAGATGCAGTCAAAAAATACTTCGCATAAAAATGACCCGCTGGACATAAAAACAGAATGTAAGTCCAGGCAAAAATAGGGCATCCCGGCGAGTCAAAAACAGAATAAAAGACTCGGGCAAAAATAAGGGAAATAAATAAAAATGTACACCCGCTGAGTTGAAAAGCCGCATTGGACAACTCAGGCAAAAATGGGCATCCCGATGGATTGAAAACCCAAAAGGGAGATCCATGCAAAATAAGGGAATAAGCGAACAACTGCACTCTGAATTCGTCTGTATCACTTACAATCATTTAAGCTTCAAAAGGATCAAGCTTCTGTCAGAATCAGCCTTCTTCAGAAAGCAAGACGAGAAGAACGTCAAAAGTCATACGAGTCATAGCAAGAGGGAAGCTCCTTGAAACGTCGTCAACGTTGCCAGCATTTTGTTTCTCAATTTGTAACAATCTCCTCATTTCAGGAGATATGTTTCCTTGACTGTATCCTGCCAATTCAGGGCATATGAATTAATAAAATCAGATCAAATTTCGCCTCGTACACTTCATTTTTATTTGCAAAGAATGTCTGATGTCTTAAAAAAACTGATTACATGAATACAGATGCTTATCTTCAAAAAAAAAAAAAACTACGTGCTCGCAGGAAATATACTTATTCCCGGGAGTGTCTCACTCCCATGACGGAATCCGGTAAGGGATACCTCGGGATTACTTGTGCGTTTCTCTGTCTTTGCAGGATTGCAGGTATTCAAAAGCGCAACATGGGGCATGAAAGCTTCATCCCCGCAAGCTGGCAAATCAGTACTCACTCAGCCTTAGCACCCAAAGTGCTTGCTCCCCAGCTGAGTTGCCACTTGTTATTTTCTCCCCAGCCGAGGTGCCGATAATTCTTCCTCAGCTAAGCACAAAAGCCAGGGAACCACTTCCCCACAGAGTCTCAGCCTCTATCCGGAAGGGCAGCACCCAAAGGAATCACAACAGAGTGACGGAAACCTCTACAAACCCCAGCTGGGTCCTTCATTTACAAGAATAGGTCTATCAGTGACCTATTTCCCTAAGCGGAATCATCTCATTAGATCTACCAATGATCTCATCCCCAGCTGGGATGTTCACTTCAAACAGATCAACCAGAGATCTTCACGGCATCGGGATCCGAATCCCGGATCGTTATCTTTTGCATAATCATAGCATTCGCATCATATTCACCCCACAAAGCGTAGCATTCTGTCTAATACGGAGCATTACGGCAAAAATCAAACATGTTGCATAATCATAAGCCATTTTCTGAATCAAACACTTGTGAATATCAACAATCCATCAATAATATACAGAATGCTTCCCCAGATTCCCCAGCGGAGAGCTAAAGCTAAAGCGGTTGCCTTACACCCACAAACACCAGTACACACTCCTTGTGGCACCCGTCCGTGTCATCATTCCCCAGTAAAGTCGCCCGAGCACTCTTTACAAACAGACCATCCGTATTGCAGATGTTTCTTGACACCTGTCCGTGTCATACCCCCAGTAGAAAGCCAAAGTATCCCCTTTGCACTCACAGATACTTATATATATATAACTTTCTTGACACTCGTCCGTGTCACCTTCCCCCAGTATATTTACTCAAACACTTTGTAAAACATATACTTGCACATATACCTCTTGACACTCGTCCGTGTCACTCTCTCCAGCAGGTTGAACACTCATCTATACACCACTCATACTTATTTTACTTATACAGATACTCGTCCGTATCTTATATACACCATTTATATCCCCGCAGATTCGACACTCGTCCGTGTTCTTTGTTAACCCGTTGGTACTCGTCCGTACCATCATCTCAGAATATGCGTCAAGCGTTTGTTTCTACTTGATACTCGTCCGTATCATAGTCTTAGGGATGCTCGTCCGCATCTTTAATCCATACACGTGTCAAACACTCATTCCTTCTCGAATTTAGACACACGTCTGTGTCTATTATTCCCCAGAAGAGTCCCTTCAGATTCAACACTCGTCCGTGTTCTCTATTAACCAGTTGATACTCGTCCGTATCATCATCTCTGAACACGTGTCAGTATTTGTTTCTACCCAATACTCGTCCATATCGTAGTCTTAAGGATGCTCGTCCGCATCTTTAATCTATACACAAACATCTAAACACTTATACCTTTTGTTTCTTGGATACAAACACTCGTCCGTGTTTACCATTCCCCAGTAGATCGCCAGTAAAGCAAATTTTTCTTTTCTATCTGACATTTCGTCCTATGTCATGATAAACCTTGAGAGCAGCCGTCCCCTGCTAGGTGATCGTCCTTCACCTCTTGATGATCGTCCTTCATCATGCTCATCCGATGGCCGTCCCCATCGTTGACCTTTTATCCGGCATTCGTCCTATGTCGCGATATTTTTGGCAGCCGTACCCTGCCAGGTGATCGTCCTTCACCTTAGATGACCGTCCCTCATCTTATCCCCAACAGAGCAGCCGTCCCCTGCTAGGTGATCGTCCTTCGCCTTTGATGACCGTACCTCATCATCTGTTTATTTCATTTATTCTTTAACCCGATGGCCGTCCCCGTCGTGGTCCCTTTTCTTTTTAGCCCGATGGCCGTCCCCATCGTTGGTTGCTTTGCTTTACGAACTTGATGGCCGTCCCCATCATTTTTCATTAATCCCCAGAGAATTTTATAGCTTTACTTGATGGTCGTCCCCATCATAATCCTTTTTTTATCCCCAGCGTGTCGGCCGTCCCCGTCATTGCTTTATTTTCCGCACCTTTCCCAGCATGTCGGCCGTCCCCGTCATTGCTTGATTCCCCAGCAGTCGTCCTCTGCTCGACGGTCGTCCTCCGTCGCCCATACTTTACAATATACTTTACTTTCCTTTACAATCTATATCCCTTTTCTTCTTCATTCTGTGAGTGCAAATTTTGGACTGTCTTTGGTATTCAACCACAAGTTATCTTGTTTGCTTGATAAGCCGTCGCTTACATCCTGCACAGCTAACTCATGTTTGAATAGGGGCAGCTGTAAACACCCCAAATTTTCCCTCACCCATTCACACCATGGCTTGTGATCATTTCATATGCATAAACACAATCATAGCATCTCATACCACATTTTGATTCACTGCATAGATTCAAAGTCATCTGCACCTAGGGTTTGTGATCTGAGCAATCCAAGAGCTTCTTGAGCCACTCCAAAGGCCATCAATCACTTCAAAGGGGTCCATGTGTGTTCAAACATCATGTTATATCCTCTCAAAGTCAAGAATGTCAAAAAATCACAAGAACTGAGGAAGGTATGGAAGCAGAGCCAGGCTTGACTGCACAGATGACCTAGAATTAGGGTTTTGGTTTCAGAGGCCATAACTCCAAATTTTTTGGTCATTCTTGTTTCTATTGGTCTCTATATGGTATAGGGAGTATGCATATCAATTTTCATGAAGAAATTCCATGGGGAAGTCATCTGATCAAGAGTTGACTTTTCAAGCAAGTCAATGCAAAATCAGGGCATCTGAGGCCCCCAATGACCCAACCAAAGGGTGTTCTTCATCATTTTGATTGTGTATGATCTGTATTTGATCATAGAAGATGTTGGAAGTTCACAAAATTGAAGAATTTCAAGTCTTTTGCAAAGTTGACTTTTTGGGAAAGTTTGACTTTTAATGAAATTGCCATTTTAGGAAACTTTTTCAACCCTTGCTTTTTGATTCAAAAATGCTTCAAATGAAAAAACTTTGGTCATGAAATTTGTAGAATGGATCATTCCCTTTTCAAAAAGTACAAGAACATGACCTAATTCATTTTGAATCAAAAGTTATGGTTTGTCAAAGTTGGCTAAAATCACAAAATTTCAAAGTTTCTACCAAAGAGGCAAAGTTGCAAATTCACTTCTCAAGGCAAATTAAGTTATCAAATGGACTTCTAAACTTCACAACATGATCATACAAGACCTAAAAATCAGAATGGGCCAAGAAATCTCTCATTTTTGTGGCTTATGGAGCAAGATATCTCATGAGAAGCAAAAGCAAGGCAAGTTGCAAAACTCATCATAAGTTACAATCCACTTGCTTGCTGACTTGCCAAGCCATCCTAGGGTTCTCCCCACATCATGCTGCGCAGGACACACCTTTTGTCCTTGGCTAGAAAGTAGCCCATGCTTCTCTTACACAACTTTGACATTTTGGCAACTTGAGCCATACCTATCACAAAAGCACACATCACTTCTTCTGACCAATCCCAATTGTTTATACAAGCAAAAAGCAAGCCAAAGCAGCTACAACAGAAGCCTGAAGCACTCTCTAACTCAGCACACTCATTTTCACACCAACTTGCAAGAGCCTTCGAAACTCTCAGCACAAGCCTCAAACACACAAACCAACTTCACAAACAATCTCATCATGCTTCACTGAACACAAACCAACCCTTAAAACAGCCTAAAAGCCACTGAATCAAAAACACGATCACCACCCTCCCCTGAGCAGAACCTCTGTCATCTTCCAAACCAGCCACCACAAACTTCTCCTAAGCATCAGGACTTCATCAGGGGCCTAAGAGGAGTGGTTTGCGCAAAGAGAGAGGGTCAGAAAGTTGCAAATTGAGAAAGCTCAAAGCTCAGGTATACCAAGAACTTTTTTTCCAGAAATGAGTTTTGAAGTTTCTAATTGTTCCTCATGCTTTGCTGATCACTCTGATGTTCTTAGTTTTGAAAATGGTTGAGAAATAAGCATTTAATCTTGTTCTGAAACTTTTCTGACCTAAAAATGTTTGGCTTCGATTCGCATGATTGATGAATGAAAAATGAGTTTTGGTTAGGGGTTTTGATTCAGTGATGTGTGGGGATGATTTCTGGGCCTTTAGTTTTCATTTTTGTGAAGTTTTGAGGATTTTAGAGATTTTCAGGTGGGAGTCCCACCGGAGAAGACGACCGGAAGACTTCTCCGGCCACCAGAAAATAATTAGGGCTAATCCCTGTAATTAATGCAAGTTTGAATCTGGTGCGTTGGATGAGCTGACTTGGTCAATTCCCGCGTGCGTTCAATGGCCTGGATCCACTCACTTAACCCTAATCCACGTCATTAGTCATTTAATTAGGTTTTTATGATTAATCTGGCCAGTTTGAATCTCCACCCTTGGATCTGGCGCAAGTCAACACGCGCGCATTTCATTTGAATACCAGACATTGATCTGTTTGACTTTCCATTTTATTCCATTTTATTTCCTTTTAATTTGATTTGTTTTCTCCATTTTATTAAAAATAGCAAAACAATTTTAAAAATTCTGAAAAGTTTTGTACAAACTTTTATGAATTTTCAGAAACCAAAAACATTTTTATTTTTTACTTTTGCATTAAAAAATATTTTTAAATCATTTAAAAGTTTATTTTTAATTAATTAATGAGAATTAATTAATTAAAAATACTTTTAGGTATTTAAAAATCACCAAAAAAATTCATGAAACCTTTAAAATCATTTAGAAACATTGTCCAACCCTCAAACCAAATTTCTTTTTTGATCTTAATGCATTTTGATAATTTTTCATGGAATTAATTCTATTTCAAAGCATTATTTTGATCCAAACTTCAAAAAATCATTTCTGCCTATCCCTTGAGAGTTGGACCTTGATTCTTTTTACATTGTGTCTTGCATATCATGTAGTTTGTAGGATTAATTTGGCATGAATTAATCTTGCATTTTCAATTTGTTTGGCATTTTTCTTGTCAAGGTACCTTAAAACCCTAGAAATCTTAGGAAATTCATAACTCTCATTAGGTTAAGAGTTAGAGCCCCTCCTTTGGGCAGTGAGTTTGTGTAGGGTTAGGGTTCCTTTGAGTGCATTTCCAATTTTTTATCTTGATGTTTGCTTCTGGTTTTGGTTTTTGTTTTGTGCATTGATCATAAACCCTAATTTGGGCCTCCTTTTGCATTCATCTTGCATTTGCTTGCATACCATGACTTGCCATGACATTTTGTGCATCCATTTGATTCATTAGACATCTTAAGACATATTGGAATCATGTTTGATCATTGCATCTTGCATTTGCCATGTTGTATGCCATTTGCACTTCATAACCTTTCATGTATGATCATGGTTCTTAACTTGCTTCATTTGCATCCATAAGTTTGTATGATCATCCCCATGCTTTGTTTCATGTTTGCATCATCTCATAGCATCATTAACATCATGTATGTGCTTCTGGTTTTGACTTGCATCATGTCATTTCATTTCATTTTGCATTGCATTGCATTTCTTTCACTAACTTTTCAGGTGGTAAGTAACCTTGAGAAGTGAATTTGCCTTCACTTCTCACAACTTCTTTTCATCTCTCTTATGCATCATTGCTGCATTTTATCTTGTGTTTGAGATTGAGCTTGCTCATTCTTCTTCTTTTCACTTTCCTTCTTCAAGTTACTTGACTTCTTGAATGAAGCAAGTTACTTTGCTTCTCTTGGCTCCTTTCATCTGCTTCCTGGTGGTTTCTTTGAAGATTTCTCTTGTTAAACCTCACAAACCTTAGGAATAACCAAGCATGACAATGATTCAGGTTTTGATTAGTCCCCCATTTAGTTTCACCTTTGTGTCTCTTTGAGTCTTCTCTTCTCACCTCATAATCAGAGACTAAACCCTTAATGTGTTTAAATCCTCTAATCAATTCACATAATAATCACCAAGACATCAAGCTTGTAACTTGGGCCTTGCATTAGGGTTCTAATTCTTCCTTAATTGGTTAAGAAGGACTAACCCTAGTGTTAATGGACAAGTCCTCCTCAAGTTGTCTTACAAACCCTAAAAATCACTTCATCATCATATCATTAAATAAAATCTACTTAACCAAAGGCTTGTTTTGTCATGAGTTTAATCCCTAATCATGGATTAAGTTGAGGAGCCTTCCTCAGCTTAAACACTCTCATCTATTATCCTTCTATTAGGATGGTGTAATGAGTCTGTTTAATCCCTGATTATGGCTTAATCTCATTAATTAACACTAAACAAAAACAACAAAAACATCTAAATAATCACAAGTAGGTTAATGATCTTAATCCTGCATCAAAGAGGATTAAGTGTGAGAAGCTGACTTCACACTTAAGGTATCCTCATTACCCCTAATCAGAGGGAAGATGTGATGAGTTTACTAAATCCACTGGTTTAGGCTTAAGCTCATTAACTTATGACAAATTCTCAAAAGCAATAAAAGACTGAAAACTCAAAAACAAACAATAATCGTCTCCTCCGGGATTCTTTTCTCATCTCATTCATTCATAAACGAGAACTTGCTTCTTCCGTCTAATGCGAGACAGTTTGCATCTGTGCCAGACAGATCATACACTTGAGCATTGACAAGTAAGCAGTTCACAAGTCAATTCACCTTTCAGTCTCTTTGGGTCGAACTACGGTGTTCTGACTTCCTCATTGCACGAGAGGATACGTAGGCATAACTTAACAGTTATCGAACAAAAGTCTCTGTATATTCCCCCTCCTCCGGCATCATTCTTTTAGCCTCATTATCATGAGCATTTCATTCTTGTTCTCACACTGACACATCATTTATACACTTCACACCTTTTTTACACTGACACCTGTACATCCTTTTCCAGCTCTTTTGCACACAAATTGCACTGACACTACCCCTTTCAAACACAAATCTTTTAAGCGTGGATCCCGTCGAGTACGACGGACAATCTGGGTGCTAATACCTTCCCAGGTTGTAACCAACCCCCTTTCTCAGTCTCTCTGGTTCGCAACCGTCTTATCCATATCTTTCTTAGGTTTATGCAACATTACCTTTCCTTCGGGATAAAAATGCCTAGCTGGCGACTCTATTCATTCCCTGTGAGTTCACTCCTGTGTGTTCTCACATTCATCCTTTCGCCGACCGTTCGCGTCTGTACCTTTATTTGGGCCATTTCCCATTTATCGGGAGCGACAGCTTGGCGACTCTGCTGGGGACCCTTATACTGTAACCAGGGCTTCTGGTTCTTTTTGTGGGTTCCTCCTAGCGCTTGATTGATTTGTGTTTACTGGGGGTGTTATGTGCTATTTGTGTTTGTATTTTTGTTTTATTTATTGCTTTATGTACAGTTTGTTTACTGCTTTCTTTACAGCTTTACATATATCATACTGTCATACTGTGCTGGCTGGATCTGGTTTTGTTGCTTTGGTGGGTGGGTGCTCTATTGAGAGTTGAGGTCCTATACCTGGGACCTGAGTGACACCTAGGCTAGAGTGGTTCATGTTCTTTCCCATTCCATTTCGGTCTGGTGCGGGAATATGAAACACGGTTCAGATATGGGTTTCTTCTTGAGAACTCTGTGCTACAGATTTCCTGTAGTGCTAGGGCTATCTGGGAAGCCTGCTAAGTCTGGATGACCTTTAGTATTGACCTTCAGAAACTGAGGTGAATTAGAGGAGGATCTTTTATGGTTATTGTAAACACTATACCTCCGGGTTAGAAGTGTTTACACTTCTCATAACTGATCCAAGTCTGAGGATCCTTGTTTTAGAACATCACCTGTGAGGGGGTTGGGCTGTTTACAGGTTTGTAGGTACCCTTGACCTCAACATACCCTGTTACTTTGTTTTGATTAAGAGTACTCCATTTTGGAACAGTTCTTGTGATTTTAACCCTGGACATGTGACTCTTTATTTGAGTCCCCCACCTTGGTTACTGGACTTATGAACCTCCATCTGGATTTCTTGAACATATATGGACTCATAACAAGGCAGTTAATCAGATCCAGCTTGATCACAAACCCTTGCATATCATCTGCATACATCATCATTGCATCATTTGACATTTGCTTATTTGTTTTTCAGGGTATCCATACTATATTTTGGCTTGGTTTTGACCCCTTCATCTGCATAGACCTATCTTCACCAGCATCTGCTCCAGCTATTCCTCATCAGCTACCTGCTTCAGTCACCTGCATCACCAGTCTCAGCCTGTCAGTGACCCATCTTCTAGTATCCAGCTTTCCATGTTGCGCTCGTCTTCTGACTCATCTTCCAAACTATTCACAGCATCCGGGGTGAGCATTCCCCCACTGATAAACTTGGGCTCTTTCCCCCGAATAGGTCTTCTTTCTTTTCAACTGGCAGCAGCTTGCCCCAACCTTGAGCAGTACCCTCTTCAACAACCTTTCGGGCTTGTTGATATGAGGTGATGGAAGTCCCCAGCACATCAGATGTTTCATTGATATTCAGGGCCTCAAACCCCTGTCTCATTGTTTCATGGATCTCCCCATCCATTTTAATGTATTTGAAAGTAGCCAGCTGGCTAACGAAGATATCCTCCTCCCCACAGATGGTAATGACTTGGCCCTCCCACTCGAATTTTAACTTCTGGTGAAGGGTTGACGTCACGGCGTCAGCAGCGTGTATCCATGGTCTACCCAATAGACAGCTGTAGGCAGGCTGTATATCCATCACAAAGAAGGTCGTTTTGAAAACCTGTGGGCCAATTATTATAGGCAACTCTATCTCTCCCAGAACTGATCTCTTAGAACCGTCAAAGGCTCTTACTACCAAGTTGCTTGGGCGTAGTGCCAATCCGTCATACTCTAGCTTCACAAGGGCTTTCTTGGGCAGGACATTGAGGGATGACCCTGTGTCTACCAGTACGTGAGAAAGAACTGCACCCTTACACTCCAAGGTAATGTGCAAAGCCTTGTTGTGATTGCGACCCTCCATTGTCAAATCGGCGTTGGTTAATCCTAGTCCATGACTAACATTGACATTTCCAACCACAACCTCTAACTGATTGACAATAATCTCCTCCGGCACATAAGCTGCATGCAGGACCTTTAATAGTGTGTTCCGAAGAGCCTCGGAGCACATTAGCAATGATAGTATGAAGATCTTGGAAGGCGTTTGGTGAAGCTGGTCTACCACCTTGTAATCACTCTTCTTAATGATCCTCATGAATTCATCAACCTCTTGATCAAAGGGAGTCTTCAAAGCTTCTTTAATAACTGATTCTTCTTGCACCATGCTCTTCCCTTTTGCCTTAGCGGCAACTTCTGCTTCAGCAACGGGCCTTGGTATTTGCGAGGCAAAGAGACGTCCGCTTCTAGTGAAGCCTCTGCCTCCCCCCACATTGTCTATTTGAGGTGAAGAAGTTGATGACTCTAAAGTTATTTTCTGCCCCTCGCAGTATAGATCTGAGCCATAATGCCAAGGGATGGCATTATTGCTTTCGTAAGGAACTGGCCTAGGCACTGTGATAGTGACCATACTGATAGTAGCTGCAGAGGGGACCACAATGGTGTGTGGATCATAATATACGGTAACTGGAGCTCTGACAGGAGTAGTATTTTGTTGTGAGTTGTTGGAAGGAACATTTGTGGGATCATAGTATATCGTAACCGTTAAGACGCTTTCATTAACTGTTGCTGATGTTGTAGAAGGTGTTGAAGTTGTAGCAGGAACTGATGGAATAATGGGTGTTGTCATTGTAGAAGGAATGATGACTGAACTTGTATTCGTTGAAGTGATTGATTAAGCAGTTGTTGGAGTTGTAGTAGAATCTGTTGGAACAATGGTACTGACGTCGTAGGAGTATCTGTGATTGTTGATGAAGGAATTGTTGGAGTTGTAGTTGCTGTTGTCGTAATCTGAAGGATACCATCCTTAATAAGACCATATATGCTGTTTCTCAGTCTTTCACATCTATTAACGACAATGTTGCAATATCCACAGCCGAGCTCACACCCGGGGAACACTTGGCATTCTAACAGTTGAGCTTTGATTTCAACCAGAGGTGTTCGGATTTGTGCAACACTGTTGATCAATATGGATGGTTTGCCCTCTTCAATAGCATTAAGCATGGGCCCATTGTGACTAGGCATTGGATTTCTTGTGACGTTCGGAGGAGGCGCAAAATTCAGAGCTTTTGAGTCCATCAAATCCTGGACTTTCATCTATAAGGCCCTGCATTTTTCAGTATTATGCCCCAATGCGTTTGAGTGGAACGCACACCTGGCATTTTTATCATAGTTCTTTGGCATATTGAGGGGATCTGGAGGTGCCAATGTCCTTAACTCAACTAGGTTGAGCTTTAGGAGTTGTGGCAAGAGTGCAGCATACGACATTGGGATTGGGTCAATCACCCTGTTTGCTTGTGATGGCCTTTGTTGGAAAGGACGCTGCTGCTGGTTGTTATTACTGTTGTTGTAGGTTCTCTGTTGCGGAAAATGGGATTGTTGCTGATAGTGAGAATGTTGTTGATATTGTGGCTGTTGTTGTTGACGATATGATGGTTGTTGTGGAATTGGAGCTGGAATGGTAACAGTTGCTACTGACCGGTGAGCATATTGAGGCATGCCCCTGCTTGTATGAATGGAATTAGTTTCACCTGCCCTTCGGGGTCCTGCAAATGGTTTTCTTGGATTGCTGGAAGAACTAGCACCATTGTCGGAGATCTTGCCCATCTTCAAGAGACTTTCAATTCTCTCACCAGCTATGACTATGTCAGCAAAACTGGTAGAGGAGAAAGCAGCCAGCCTATCAATATAAGTCCCTTGCAATGTATTCATAAACATGTCAGCCATCTCCCTCTCTGACATGGGTGGTTGAACAGCAGCAGCAAGTTGTCTCCATCTTTGAGCATACTCCCGGAAGCTCTCTCTAGAAGATTGAGACATTCCCATTAGGAGGGTCCTATTGGGAGCCATGTCCAGGTTGTATTGATACTGACGGATGAAAGCCTCGGCCAAATCCTTCCAACATCTTATGGTGGCCCTAGACAAATGCGAATACCACTCTCTTGAAGCCCCCGTCAGACTGTCTTCAAAGTAGAACATCCACAACTTTTCATCCATAGTATAAGCTTTGAGCCTTCCCAGGAAAGACTGCAGGTGAGTGCGAGGACAGGAGGTACCATTGTACTTTTCAAAGCATGGGGGTTTGAATTTGGGGGAATTCTCACCCCATCTACTAGTCCCATATCCATCACATCGAAGCCCAAAGAATTTTGAGACTCCAAAGATCTTAACTTTTCAGCAATCTCGTCCAATCTTCTGTCATATACCTCATCCCCAGCTCCTATAACAGTAAATTGTTCTCCTTGAGGGTCCTTCTGCAAGATTTGGCCCCCAGCAGTGTTACCTTGAGCATTCCTCGGGATGTTAACCTCTGGATCTAGATGAGGTCCATATACTGGTGGGTCAATACGAGGCTGGCCCCGTTCATTGTTGCTAGTTCCTCCTGTTCCCAGATGAGGCTCTTCAGGAGTTTGTCTTTCCACCAGCTCTCTTAACCTTTCTTGACTATGGGCTAAGCCAGTCATCACTGCCATGAACTGAGACATCTGATTCTCATCTCCACTCTCTCATTGGTCATTTGGTTTCTGACCATAGATAGGTCCTGCTGTACTTGTTCCATTTGAATGTCGGGAAGGTTGTTACGAGTTGGGTACCGGTGCGCGCGGTTGTAACACTGTGGGAGAACTGACTTTAATTATGTTGCGGATAGCAAGAGTCGCCACCGACTTTTATTTTATCCAAAGGAAAGGCATAAAAGAACAGGAAAGACCTTTTAAAAGATTTTTGGGTCCGGGGGGTAGGTTATGTAAAGGGAAGGTGTTAACACCCTTTACATCCATGGTTATCCATGGGCTCTTAGTTACTTAGCTCACTTAAAACTGTTTTTGAAATGTGAAGTGTGTGAATAGAAATTTTCTTAAGAGTTTTATAATGATCCATGTACGGATGCGTAAAAAAACCTTTGTTTTGAAAATTGTTTAAAATGTGTGAAGTGTTTGAAATGTTTTTGAAAAGTAGGCAACTGTGGGGTGTATAAGCAATTCGAATGGACTATCATCTTTATTCGAAAGGGACAAGATCATTACGAAGGCAAAATTCGAAAGGGACTTGATCTTTTATTTGTTAAGGGCCTAGATGATGTGAAATTGAGGGACTTTGCTTTATACACCCTACTTGACCTTTTGATTAGGCAACATGAGAGGTATCCCTAAGGAAGTGAGATGGCGATCAAAGATCGACTTACGTGTGTGAGTGTACAATTTTAATATTTATCTTTAAATTAAATGACCAAATTCCAATTTTTAAATACAAACATGTTTTTGCACTCCCTATTTACTAACCATAGCATAAAATAAATAATTAAACATTACTACTAAATATTACATCCAAGGAACAATTACATAATAATAATTAAAGCAAATTAAGTATAATCAGCAAAAATAAATAATAATAATAATAATTGGGTTAGTGAAATAATAATAGTAATAATAAATCACAATGGGGTTAGTAATAATGAAATAAATATAAAAATAAATATAGTTAATAATATAAGCAAAAATATTAAAAGATTAATGAACAATTATTTTTTTAAGGTTAAGAATAAAATATAAACAATTATACTAATTATTATGAAATTTTAAGTTATGCAAATTATGAAAATTAAGTTAATTATAAACATATTATAAAAATTATAATTACAAAATTAAATTAACAATTTTAACTATTTTTAAACATATAATAAAAATTATTTATATACAAAATTAAAAAATATAAACAATTTAAAGAATATTTACATATTATGAAAATAAGGTTAATTATAATTAAATAGTCATATTATTATATTTACAAAAGTTAAATTAAGAATTCTAATTATTTTAAGCATATTAAAAATTATTAGCATACAAGAATTATATTAAAGGATAATTATAAACAAATTACATAATTAAAGTTTTATAAATAAATAAATTAGAAATTATAACTAACAAATAAATTAATATTTACCATTAGGGTTTTAAAAAAAATAATTAGGTTTTATAGAAATATTTAGGGTTTTAGAAAATTAGGATTAACTTTGGTTTATTAAATTAGGATTATAGTTTTAATTTAAATTAATAATAATAATAAACAAATAAGAATAATGAAATAAAAGAAAAGGGGAGGCCTGGTTTTGAACCCAGGACCTCCCAATACCTGAAGAAGCCTCCATCCACTGGGCTAGCCTGCGCATGCGTTGCTAATCCACCACCATTTGGTTTTGTCCTCTAACCTGAAAAATCATGAAAAAAGAAAAAAACAAACAAAAGGCCTGGGGGGATCGAACCCAGGACCTTTACATTGCACACAAACACACTTACCATTCCAGCCGGGAGGGCGCACCTGTTAATATAACAACTATAATACATAATATATTGAGTCTAATAGTTAAACTGAAAAATAAGAAAAAAATTGTGGAAGCCAGGATTCGAACCCAGGCCTGCAAGCATCATACACGCACACTTCACCACTGGGACACACGCTTGTGTGTGATAAATAAACAGAAACAAAAACATAATATTTTAAATCAAATTTTTGAATTATTTTTCGCGCGCAGCCAACTTCATCTTCTTCCTTGAATTCGTAGGTTTTCCTGCGAAATTTCCTGGGAGATTTCCTACGATTTCTCCTGCGTGTATAAACCTGCGAAACACAAACTATGCCAAACATGTACAATTTCATCCAATTGAGTACACCATTGTGATCTAAGCAGTTCATTCAATCAATCTACGGTCTTAGAATGCATTTATATGCGTTGGATTAAGAAACCCCAATTCAAAGGGATAAACCCTAACTATGGTGATAGACGGATTACACCATGAAACTTCCATGTTTTTGTCCAAAATCAATCCCTAGAACCTCACAAACAATAAAATACAACCAAAACTCATTAGCAATGCATGAAAAGTCATAATCGAAAAATTAAATTTTCAAGAACAAGAGCAATTCGGTTTGAGCTTTTCAACATGGTTTTGATGCAAATGATGATTGGGATGCGATTAATGATGTCCAAGGATCATGTTTGAACCTTCAAATCACCTGAAAAACCACAACTTTGAAGAATCCGAATTTGAGTTTTGATGAATTTTTGAAAACTTGAACTTACTCTTGGAGGCTGGAATTCGTCCCTTTGCATTAGGTTTGTGTTGTGTACTTATAGTGTAATGAATTTAGGTCAGAAAAGTGGATCATTGTGTGGAAGATTGGATTGAAAAAGATTGAAAAAGATTCAAGCTTCAATTTCAAATATTCTTGCATAAACCCTTTCTATTTCAAGCCAATCACCATTATTTTTGTATCAATCTGATCCAAGTTGCATTCATGACCTTCTAGAAACAAAATCTCATTTAAATATTTAATTTTTCTATTTTATTTTAATTTAAAATGATTTTAAATGAAATAAATCAAAAATAAATAAAATAAAATGATGAAAAATCTGAATTTTAGAGATTTGGGTCGTGCATGAAGTATTGGTATGGATTGGATCATCATATGGCAAGCCCATTTAGAAAAAATTGGTTTTAAACCTCCATTTTCTTCATAAACCAACCAAAAAATTCCCAACTTTGCAAGGGCACACATCCTTCAATTTTAATGCTATGAAGGTGTTCTTAGACATTTTGGAAATCTTGAAGAGTCCTCTAACCAACCCCACTGGTTTCATGTCCATATCATTTACCATTCTCAAGTTATGCTCTTTTGAAGTTGTTGACTTTTTGTTGACTTTCAAAAGGACCTATAATGTCTTAGCTCATACCTTTCAAATGAAGCATTTTTGGGCTTGGCTTGTGAGACAAAAAGTTGTAGAGAATTCAATTTCCTTCAAAATGAGCCTTGGATGGAAAATTGGTGATGAAGCATGTGAAAGTTATGGCTGGTCAAAGTTCAGTTGACTTTTCCTGAGGAAACCCTAATTTAGAAACTCCTGATTCTTGATGATCTGAAACCTCCTTGATGAATCATGATCAACCCTTGATCAAATGATGAATTTTACTTCATATACTTGATGTTGGCAAAAAATCATGAAGTTTGACTTTGGTTTGACCACAGTTGACCTCAGTTTGACTTTTTAACTGCTTTGACTGATTTTGACTTATCTGATCATCTGACTGAGCAAACCTTTGAGAAAAGTCTTGAAACTTGTCATGGGGATTCTTAGACACATATAAGATGTTATGAAGCTCACTTGAAGTCTTGGAAGTCCATTTAGCCTGATTAAAGTCAAAACCCTAGTTTTGGATGCACTGCTTAGGAGGTGCATTGTCTGAGGGAATTGTCAACTCTTCTGACTATTTGTGAACTTTGTGAACCTTGTGAACCATCATAAAATGTCTTGTGAACCTTGTGAACCTCATGGAAGGTCTTGTGAACCTTGTGAACTTCATAAAGTATCTTGTAGACTTCATAAACCTCATGAAAGGTCTTGTAAGTATTGTGAACCTTGTGGACCTCATAAAGTGTCTTGTAAACTTCATGAACCTCATGAAAGGTCTTGTGAACCTCATAAAGTATCTTGTAGACTTTATGAACCTCATGAAAGGTCTTGTAAGTATTGTGAACCTTGTGAACCTCATAAAGTGTCTTGTAAACTTCATGAACCTCATGAAGGTCTTGTGAACCTTGTGAACCTCTTAGTACACAAAGCCTTGTATTGTGAGGGCAAATTTTGGGGTGCAACAGCTGCCCCTGTTCAATTTTCTGAAACCTGAGGGGTTAGATTGGTATATTTGCCAGTCGTGACCTGGAAGGTTGAAGGGGATTAAACACAAAAGCCCAAAAATTTGCACTCACCGGTGCGTAGAGTAGTATTGATGACTGGTTATATATGCTTGAGTGGGATTAAAGATGCCACTTGGAGAAAAGTTCTTCAAATACATTTCTTGGAGGATAAAGCAGTCCAAAATGTGAAGATATAATGATAGCTTTCAGGAGGATAAACAACGTCCTGAGGTAGTGGTGTAACCTTTGGGAAGATAAACAACGGCCCAAAGTAATAATATGCTTTCAGGAGGATAAACAATGTCCTGAGGAAATGGGGTAACCTTTGGGAAGATAAACAACGGCCCAAGGCAATAATATGCTTTCAGGAGGATAAACAACGTCCCGAGGTAATAGTATGCTTTCAGGAAGATAAACAACATCCTGAGGTAGTGATGTAACCTTTGGGAAGATAAACAACGACCCAAGGTAATAATATGCTTTCAGGAGGATAAACAATGTCCTGAGGATGTGATGATAGCTTTCAGGAAGATAAACAACGTCCCGAGGAGATAATATGCTTTCAGGAGGATAAACAACATCCTGAGGTGATGATATGCTTTCAGAAGGATGAACAACGTTCTGAGGTATAAGAAGCTTTCAGGAGGATAAACAACGTCCTGAGGAAATGATAACTTTTGGGAAGATAAACAACGGCCCAATAGTCACAAGTTGTTAATGAAGTCTGTCTGCTGGAGAATTAATCTGAAAAACAAGATTATAATATTCTGTATGATAATATTAGCTTATGCATTATGTATGCATGTATAATATGATTCACTTAGGTAATGTATTATGTATTTATGTATATGTATGTTATGATGTATGTATGCATCATGTAGCTTGAAGCGCCTGGATATCTTCGTATAATAACTGCTGGTCAGGGAAAATAAATCCCGATTCGTTACTGGAGAATATGAGGAACTCGTTCCCGTCTTGTTTGATAATATAGTATATATAACCTCCCATCTTCGTTTGATAGTAGGGCATACATCACCTCCCGTCTTTGTTTGATAGTAGGGTATATATAACCTCCCGTCTTCGTTCGTCGTACTCCTATTGGAAGAGTAAATTCCCGACTATCCGTATGAGGATAAAAGAGATGGATATAAATTCCAGGGAAGATGTGACTTGAAGTATTTATGAAGATGGATTTGCCCTACTGGGGGTTTTGTAGCTGTCTTGTGGAGATGAATCGGCGAAGCTTCGTTGAAATCCTTCCCTCGTTCGTCCTTAGTAAATACTATTACTGCATTTTCATGCATTTCTGGTAAACATCAATCATATTAAGCATACATGCATTTCTGGTAAACATCAATCATATTCAAAAGCATACATACATTCAAACACAACCAATGGACGTTTCGCTTATGTAAATAGGGTAAAAGTAAATCTGGATTCAAAGATGGAATTTTATTTATATCAAAAAGTGACCTATACATAGGTAGGTTTGTACAAGGAGACAGAAATCCTAGTAAGAGGAATTTGTCATAAAGTTTTACAAAACAAAGAAAATCAGCTATGTGGGAAATAATCCTATTGAGTTCCAATTCTACTATTGCCATTATCTTCAAGTATCTCATCTTCTGCTGTTGAGACGAAAACGATTGGATTGAGCTTTATCTGTTCGAGCTTGAGTAAGTAACACAACTGGTTGCAGTTTCATGGGTGATCCAAACGAGACATAGTCATACGCTTTAATCCCTAACTTTTGCCTGGATTGCCCTTTCAGGTTTTCAATCCACCGGGATACCCTTTTTTGCCCAAGCCGCCTTTTCAGGTTTTCGACTTGCCGGGTGTACATTCTTTTTATATATATATCCCTAATTTTTGCCCAAACCCTTTTGGTTTGCCGGGATGCCCTTATTTTTGCCTAGGCCAGTCAACCTAGCGGGTCTCTCTTTATGCGTAGTATTTTTTAACTATGTCTGCGTTTACAGGCTGTGGGAAGTCTTCACCATCCATAGTAGTAAGTATCATGGCACCTCCTGAAAATACTGTCTTGACTACAAATGGTCCTTCATATGTTGGAGTCCACTTGCCCCTAGGATCACCCTGTGGTAATATGATACGCTTGATTACCAAGTCACCAGCCTGATATACCTTTGGCTTAACCTTCTTGTTAAAAGCTTTGATCATTCGTTTCTGGTACATCTGGCCATGACAAACTGCTGCTAGCCTCTTCTCAACAATCAAATTTATCTGGTCAAGTCGAGTCTGAATCCACTCATCTTCATCCAAGCCTGCATCCTTCATAATTCTTAAGGAGGGGATCTGAACTTCAATGGGCAGAACTGCTTCCATACCATAGACCAAGGAGAATGAAGTTGCCCCTGTTGAAGTACGTATTGTAGTACGATAACCATGAAGAGCAAATGGTAACATCCCATGCCAATCCTTGTAAGTAACATTCATCTTTTGTACAATCTTCTTAATGTTCTTATTAGCAGCTTCAACTGCCCCATTCATCTTCGGGCGATACGGAGAAGAGTTGTGATGCTTAATCTTGAACTGCGTGCAGAGATCAGTAATCATAGTGTTGTTCAGATTAGAGCCATTGTCAGTAATAATCCTTTCAGGGATGTCATACCTACATATGAGATTATTCTTAATGAATCGAGCCACAACATTCTTGGTAACAGATGCAAATGAAGCTGCCTCCACCCACTTCGTGAAGTAATCAATAGCAACCAGGATGAAACGATGCCCATTAGAAGCAGTAGGTTTGATCTCACCAATCATATCAATGCCCCACATGGCAAAAGGCCAAGGAGCAGTCAACACATTCAATGGTGATGGAGGTATGTGGACTTTATCAGCATAGATTTGACACTTGTGACACGTTCTGGAGTGTTGATAGCAATCGGCTTCCATGGTAGACCAATAGTAACCTGCTCTCAATATCTTCTTTGCCATAGTATGTCCACTAGAATGAGTGCCAAAGATCCCATCATGCATATCTTCCATAATCTCAGTTGCTTTCTTCTTATCCACACAACGAAGCATAGTTGAATCATGATTGCGCTTGTACAAAATGCCATTACTCAAAAAGAACTTGGCAGAAAACCTTCTCAAGAACTTCCTATCTTTGACAGATGCCCCTTCAGGGATTTCCTGGGCTTCAAGATACCTTTTCACTTCATAAAACCAAGGCTTCTCCTCTGCTTCTTCAGTACCAATCTCATTGCAATATGCAGGCTTTTCAAATCTATAAATAGTAATCTTGGGAGCTTCATCATCCCAGCTGATCTCAAACATGGATGCCATGGTGGCCAAAGCATCTGCCAACTGATTCTCTCTTCGTGGAATATGTCCAAAGGTAATCTCTTTAAAATGTGGGATCAAAGACAACACATGTTCTCTGTAAGGAATGAGATTATCATGCTTGGTATCCCAATCTCCTTTAATCTGACTTACTACTAAGGCTGAATCTCCGTACACGTCTAGGAACTGAATCTTCATATCAATGGTAGCTTTAATACCCAGGATACATGCCTCATACTCAGCCATGTTATTAGTACAATAGAAACAAAGTCTGGCAGTAATCAGGATATGACAACCTTCAGGGGAACTAATCACAACACCAACACCATTACCAAGAGCATTGGAAGCACCATCAAAAACCATAGTCCATCGGGATCCTTGTTCAGGTCCGTTATATTGTCCAGGTTCTTTGGTAATAATCATAATATCTTCATCAGGGAACTCAAAACTCATTGATTGGTAATCATCCACTGCTTGATGAGCCAAATGATAAGCAACAACACTTCCTTTGATGGCCTTCTGAGTAGTATACTGTATATCATATTCTGTCAAGATCATTTGCCATCTTGCTATTCTTCCGGAGAGGGCAGGTTTCTCGAATATGTACTTGATTGGATCCATCTTCGAGATCAATAAGGTAGTATGAGTCAACATATACTGTCTTAGTCGGCGAGCAGCCCATGCCAAAGTGCAGCAAGTTTTCTCGAGCAGTGAGTATCTTGTTTCACAGTCGGTAAACTTTTTGCTAAGGTAGTATATTGCCTGCTCTTTTCGACCAGACTCGTCATGTTTCCCCAACACACACCCCATTGAGTTATCTAACACTGTTAAGTACATAATCAAAGGTCTTCCATCAACTAGTGGCATCAAAATTGGAGGTTCTAGCAGATATTTCTTGATTTCATCAAAGGCAGTCTGGCACTCATCATTCCATTCCATCACCTGATCTTTCTTCAACAATTTGAAGATTGGCTCACAGATGGCAGTTAATTGGGAAATAAATCTTGCAATGTAATTCAATCGTCCCAAGAAACCTCTAACTTCCTTCTCAGTTCGAGGAGCTGGCATCTCTCGTATAGCTTTCACTTTTGCAGGATCCACTTCAATACCTTTTCCACTGACTATGAAACCCAGGAGCTTACCAGATCTAACTCCAAAAGTACACTTGTTTGGATTTAATCTCAACTTGTATTTCTTCAACCTCTCAAACAACTTATGCAGATGATCAAGATGTTGTTCTTCATTCTGAGACCTGGCTATCATATCATCCACATACACCTCTATCTCATGATGAATCATATCATGAAACAAAGCCACCATAGCACGCTGATATGTTGCCCCTGCATTCTTCAAACCAAATGGCATCACCTTATAGCAAAAAGTGCCCCACTGTGTAACAAATGTTGTCTTCTCCATATCTTCAGGTGCCATTTTGATTTGATTGTAACCAGAGAAACCATCCATGAAAGAGAATACCTTATGCTGAGCAGTGTTGTCTACCAGGACATCAATATGAGGAAGTGGAAAATCATCTTTGGGGTTGGCCTTGTTCAAATCCCTGTAGTCCACACACATATGTACCTTACCATCCTTCTTAGGTACTGGCACCACATTGGCAACCCAATGAGGGTAAGAAGTCACAGCTAAGAACGCTGCATTGAACTGTTTCATTACCTCTGCTTTGATCTTCTCTGACATTTCAGGACGCATACGACGAACCTTTTGCTTCTTTGGACGACAATCTTCTTTCACTGGTAAACGGAGAACCACAATGTCTGTATCCAACCCTGGCATATCTTTGTAAGACCAAGCAAAGATCTCCACATAGTCACGTAACATCTGAATTAGTCTGTTCTTGACACTATCCTCTAATTCAGCCCCTATCTTGACTTCTTTCCTGTTTTCTTCAGTTCCCAGATTCACAACTTCGACTGGCTCTTCATGTGGCTGTATAGCTTTCTCTTCTTGTTGTAACAACCTAGCAAGCTCTACAGGTACTTCACAATCGTCCTCATTTCCGTCTTTAGTTTGATAGATCGGATTCTCGAAATTATAATTGGCAATAGTAGAACTGTTATCAACAGGATCCAGAGTGGATGAGGATCTGCATTTTAGTGATGTGGGTGTGTGTAAGAACACATAGCTGATAAAACAAAAATAAAAGAAAAGAAAGACAAGGAACACAATATTTACGAAAACGAAACGTCCACTGATTTTTATTGAATGAAGTATGCAAATGAAATGACAGCCCGTAACAAGCACCCCATTGTGCCCCGGGTAAGGCAGAAGGCTTGAGAGTTTTAATTGTTCAAGAAATTACAAACTTAAAAGCATCAACACAGTAATAGTATTTACTCCTGACTAAAGGAGATAGGAATAACATCTTCAGCTTTCCAGTTGTTGAGTCCAGCACCCACAGTAGGAAAAACCCAAGCATCCAGGTTGTAGTCTTCATCATAGTCACCCACAACATTGATTTGATTCTTCATAATCCCCTGATTGGTGATACGAACAGCACGAGCACGACGAACAGCCTTCTGGGACTCTGCAGTGAAACCCAAACCAAATTTGTCAGACTTGTAAGGGATATCAGGAAGCTGACCCCAAATAGTACAACCACCTTCATCCACCACAGCCCTAGCATCTTTGAGGGAGGCCATTGTTGGAGGTATTCTGGTGATCACAGGAACTTTCTTGACAACAGGAGGAACTTCATAATCATTAACAACCCAAGGAACCACTTCAAATGTCTGACACGGAGTTTCAACATATTCACCCTCTACTTCCAGATTCTTGAAGGTGTTCACATGGCTAACAAAATATTCTTCCTCTCCATAGACAGTAACAACATTTCCTTCTACAGGATATCTCAGCTTCTGATGTAATGTAGAGGTTACAGCACCTGCCCCTTGGATCCAGGGACGTCCCAGCAAACAAGAATATGAAGGACGAATATCCATAACATAAAAGGTAGCATTGAAAACCTGAGAACCAACTTTGATTGGGAGATCAATTTCCCCATGCACCACTCTTCTCGAACCATCAAAAGCCTTCACCACTATGTTACTGGGTTTCAACACAACATCTTCTGGGCTAAGCTTATTCAGGACTTCTTTGGGCAACACATTCAGAGAGGAACCATTGTCTATCAATACATGTGACAGGGTAGTGCCCCTGCATTCAATTGAGATATGCAGAGCCCTGTTATGACCCCTCTTGGCAGGAGTCAAATCAGCATCAGAGAAACCTAACCCATTATCATAGGTCAAGTGTGCAACACAATTTTCAAACTGGTCAACAGAAATTTCATTGGGTACATGAGCAGTCTTCAGAAACTTAATCAAGGCCTTGGCATGAGCCTCAGAACACAACAACAAGGACAACATAGAAATCTTGGAGGGAGTATGCCCCAACTGATCAACAATGTCATAATCACTGAAATTTTGTGATCAGGTATGAGATGTCCTAAGAGATGTCCCAACACTTAATAGGACATTTGACAGATTTAACAGCAAGAAAAGTAAACAACACAGAAGTTTGTTAACCCAGTTCAGTGTATAACTACACCTACATCTGGAGGCTACCAAGCCAGGAGGAAATCCACTATTAGTAATATTAATTCTAGACTTAAACCACCCTGTTTAATCTATCACTTAATACTTACCCAATGCAATTTCTACCTAAGACTCACTTAGATAAGAGTACCCTACTCACTCCCCCTCAATCACCCAGTGATCAAGTTTACAAGTTTACTGAAATTGAAGACATCCTTCAAACAAAACAGCTTGATCTTACTTAACAGTTTCAATCAAGTCACAAATGCACTTTTGCTTAAAAGCTCATAAAGTGGTACATAAAAACAACCTGCTATTAAAATACTAGACACCCTATTTGGTCTTTTTAAATTCGTACTCAATTCTATGAGTTTCTGTTGTTTAAATAGGTATCTGAATTTTGGGCTTTCTGTAGAATGATCCAGCCCTAATGTGCAGCAACTGTCACCTTGAATTTAGGGTTTGTTACCTCCTATATTTTAGGTGCATTAGGTCTTCTGTTTTAATCTGAATCTTCAATTTAAAACTCCCTACAGATGCGCCTAGTTCTGTTTTTATCCAGCATTAATTAATCCCAGATAGTTCTCCTTAAATATCTCTGATCTGTTAATCAATAATTAATTCTGGTAGCAGGTCTGAGATGTCTCAACATCTGTTGGGACATCCTGACAAAACTGAACTTAGTCATTTACACAATGTCCCAACATCTGATGAGACATCCTGAAATAAGTTCACATACTCTGTTTGCTAATGTCCCAACATCTGATAGGACATTCTGAACTGAATTTAACATTTCTTGTTTGGTCAAAAATTCTGCCAATTCTTAAACATCTACAAACTCCCCCTTTGGCTAATTTTTGGCTAACATCTTTCCTGGTTTTCAGAGTGCAGCAGAAGATCTTTTTATCAGAGTATATCATTACTTTTCTGTTGATTCTTATTTGAGATTACTCCCCCTCAAACAAATATGAGTCCAGTCTTTATCCAGTCTTGTTCCAACAGAAAAACTCACTGATTCAGTTCAGACAGAAACAAACAGATTTCATTCAAAAATTAAACAGCAGTACAAATTTGTTGTTGTTCTCCCCCTTGGTAGACACAAAATTAAGGGCCAAAGAACTATTATCCAGAATTACAAATTATTGCTGTCATTACAGATGCCTCACATACACAGATCACTCAGATTCATCACTCTCAGTAGCTTCCTCCACTTCAGTGTCTTCATCTTTATCAGCTTCACTTTCAGCTTCACTGTCTTCATCAGATGCAGCTGTCTGATCTTCTTCACTTTCCAACCTCTTAATTATTTCCTCCAGCTTCTTCTTTCTAGCTTCAAGCTCTTTGCAGGTGCACTTTAGCTCAGCAATTAATTCTTTCTTGGAGATTGGATTCTTAGCAGAGGAGGGACCAGCAGATGTCCCAGCAGGTGTTTCAACATCTGCAGCATGGTGACTGAGAAATAATTTGTAGTGAAAAGCCAGGGGGCTCTCTCTTTTGCATGCTGTATCCTTGTCAGTGAGAATACCAGGGTATTGATTGAGCACTATTCCACACAGCAATGATGGAAAGGCTATTGGAAGCTTTGTTGCTGAGGAGCTGGCATGCTTCATGGTTTGATCAAAGATAAAAGCTCCAAAGTCCAGATTGGTTTGAGTTCCCACAGCATAGATGAATCTGGCTAGACCAGTTGAGATTGAGGAAGTGTGGTTGGTAGGCACCCAGTTAGCAGTTCCAATTCTGTTCAGCATGGCATACTTTCTGGTAAGCATGCTCACAGAGAGCTTTCCCTTCACAGGCCATGCCTTGACCTGGTTTGCAGTGATCACTTTACAGACTTGATTATCTGTCTTACCTAATTCATTAGGTCCATCTGTTTCTCTTCCTAGATACTCATTGATGATTTGAGGAGAAAACTGTACACATTTACCTCTAACAAAAACTTTTCTAAACTCAGAAGACTTACCATTTGAGCAATCCTCCTGAAGATTCACAATGAACTCTTTGACAAGTAGTTCATAGCAGAGAGAGAGATCTGAGACTGTTTTGAATAGTCCTGCAGCAGAGATGAGGTCTATCAGTTCTGTGCACTCAAGTGCATTGCTGCTTAGTTCTCTTTCCAAGGCAACCCTTCTTTGATACACATATTTCCATCTGTTGACACTGGAGACATGATGGAAGGATATGTTGTCCAAGGGAGCTTCTGGGACAGCAGTTGAAACTCTAGCTTGTGCTGGTTTCTTCTTGGGAGGAGATGTTGGGACATCTGATCCAACATCTGAATCTGATGGTGTTGCAGCTTTTCTCTTCTGGGTTTGAACTTTGCTCCATGGTTTTGTTGGACCAAAGATAGCTTTAGCTTTGCCTTTCTTTGAACTAGCCTTATTTTTCTCAGGGATGACAGGTTCAGCTTGCATCTTTCCTTTCCTGGACCTTAGTCTTTTAGCAATGCTGGGTTTCACAGATGCTATGATCTCTGCATCAGAGTCCTGCTCCAGATTGGCCACTGGAGGAGATTGAGCAGCCTCCTCTTCAGCTGGTTGATCAGCAGGGATTTGATCTTCATTTGAGCCTTGAGCCTGTTCTTCAGAGACCTCTTCATCATTTTCATTTGAGACTTTGTCCTTAGATTGTTCCAGATCAACATCAGATAAGTTCTTTTTCTTATCTTCAGATGTTCCAACATCTGTTGGGACATCTTGTTCTGCAGCAGTGTCCTTTGTAGCTTGAGTTGGTTCTTCTTGAGGTGCAGGAATGGTGTTCAAAGGAACAGAGATCCCTTTCACCACTCTTTGTTCAGAAAAGACTTGGTTAACAATGTCCTTGATGGAATCATCAACATATTTGGAGTATCTTGTAGACATGTTAGCAGGAGAGGGAATGCCTTTAGCTTTGCTTCTGATTTGATCTTTACATCTCTTTGGTGTTCTTGCCTTTTTAGTGTGAGAGGCGCTTCCCCTGAGCTCGTCCAATGGTGTTGAAGGCATTGGCACAACAGAGATTGGAGTGGCATGAACCACGTCTTCCTTGTTGAGAATTTCCTCAGCTGTTTTAGGGTTTTGAGACATTGTAGAGGAAGAAGGATGAACAGCTTTAGGGTTTATGATTTCTGAAGATTTGAGAGTTAATGTGATTCGCTTGTGATGATATGATGAGAATCTTGATAGCTTCTTATAAGTAGTTACTAAATAAGTAGCCGTTACAGTCCAAATGATTAAGAATGGAATTCCCAAGGATCTTGTCCAGACTAGCTTTGCCATCTGGAACTTATGCCATGCAATGTCATATGACATGTTGGCACATCTCATTAACTGCTAAATATCACATAAACATATTCCAAGTTTGCCCCTTAAGTTCTCAAATTGTGTAGCATCCAATGCTTTGGTAAAGATATCAGCTAATTGCAGATCTGTAGCAACATGCTCCAATGAAATCACCTTCTCTTCTACAAGATCTTTGATGAAATGATGTCTGATATCAATATGCTTTGTCCTGCTATGTTGAATAGGATTTTTAGATATGTTGATTGCACTTAAGTTGTCACAGTACAATGTCATGACATCCTGTGGGACATTGTACTCAGTGAGCATCTGCTTCATCCAAACCAACTGAGAACAACTGCTACCTGCTGCTATGTATTCAGCTTCAGCTGTAGATAAAGATACACAATTCTGTTTCTTACTGAACCAAGAAATCAGATTGTTTCCTAGAAAGAAGCATCCTCTTGAAGTGATTTTTCTGTCATCAGCACTTCCTGCCCAATCAGCATCACAGAAGCCAGTGAGAATAGGTTTGCAACCATGAAAGTACATCATGCCATAGTCACAAGTACCATTAACATATTTAAGGATTCTCTTGACTTGATTGAGATGACTGACTTTTGGATCAGCTTGATATCTTGCACAAACTCCTACTGCAAATGCAATATCTGGTCTGCTAGCAGTCAAGTATAACAAGCTTCCAATCATGCTTCTATATAAACTATGATCTACATTCTCACCCTTCTCATCTTTAGTCAGCTTTAAATGTGTAGGAGCAGGAGTTCTTTTATGAGAAGCATTTTCCATTCCAAATTTCTTCACTATGTTCTTGGAGTACTTGCTTTGTGAGATGAACATTGAGTCTTCCATTTGCTTAACTTGCAGACCAAGAAAATAGGTTAATTCACCTACTAGACTCATTTTAAATCCAGCTTCCATCTGCTTGACAAAATGTTTGACCATCTTATCAGACATCCCACCAAACACAATGTCATCAACATATATTTGTGCAATCATGACATTTCCTTCTTCATCTTTAACAAACAGGGTTTTATCAATCCCACCTTTTCTGTATCCTTGCTTGATAAGAAATGTGGTAAGTCTTTCATACCATGCCCTTGGAGCTTGCTTCAGACCATAAAGTGCTTTCTTGAGTTTGTATACATGATTTGGACAGCTTGGATCAACAAATCCTTTAGGCTGTTCTACATATACCTCTTCATTAAGATAACCATTAAGAAAGGCACTTTTCACATCCATTTGAAATAGCTTGAACTTTAAGATACAAGCAATTCCCAACAGTAGTCTTATTGATTCAAGCCTTGCTACTGGTGCAAAGGTTTCATCAAAGTCTACCCCTTCAATTTGAGTGTATCCTTGAGCCACAAGTCTAGCTTTGTTCTTTGTAACAATTCCTTGTTCATTTGACTTGTTCTTATACACCCATTTTGTACCAATCACATTTATGTCATCAGGTCTAGGTACAAGATTCCACACTTCATTCCTTGTGAATTGACCTAATTCCTCTTGCATAGCACAAATCCAGTATTCATCAGTGAGAGCTTCCTTGACATTTTTAGGTTCTATTTTGGAAACAAAACAAGAACCTGAAATCACTTCTCTTGATCTAGTGCTCACTCCTCTGTTGAGATCACCAATTATCAAATCTTTGGGATGATCCTTCTGTATTCTGATGGAGGGAGGTTTGCTTGAATCTTCTGACCTTGTATCATTTTGAGTGAAGTTATATTGATCATTCTTTTCTTCAGCTTCAATCTTGACATCAGCAGATGTTCCAACATCTTCTGGGACATCTGTAGAAACATCATCAATTACCACATTTATGGACTCCATGATAACCTTTGTTCTGTAATTAAATACTCTATATGCTCTGCTGTTTATAGAGTATCCAAGGAAAATCCCTTCATCACTTTTAGGATCCATTTTTCTCCTTTGCTCCCTATCTGCCAGAATATAGCATTTACTTCCAAACACATGAAAGTACTTCACAGTGGGTTTTCTGCCCTTCCAGACTTCATATATTGTGGACAGGGTTCCTTTTCTCAAGGTAACTCTGTTATGGATGTAGCATGCAGTGTTCATAGCTTCAGCCCAGAAATACAGAGGTAACTTTTTAGCATGGATCATAGCTCTTGCTGATTCTTGAATAGTTCTATTCTTCCTTTCAACAATCCCATTCTGTTGAGGAGTGATAGGAGAGGAATACTCATGGTTGATTCCTTCTGAAGAACAGAAATCTAAGAACTTTTGATTCTCAAATTCTTTTCCATGATCACTTCTTATTCTGATCACACAGCTGGATTTTTCCCTTTGCAATCTTTGACATAATTCTTTGAATACATCAAATACATCTGACTTTTCTTTGATGAAGTTTATCCATGTATATCTTGAAAAATCATCAACTACAACATAGGCATACCTTTTACCACCAAGACTTTCAACTTGCATAGGTCCCATAAGATCCATATGAAGAAGTTCCAAAACTTTGGAAGTTGTCAGATGTTGGAGCTTTGGATGGGACATCTTGGTTTGTTTGCCTATTTGACATTCACCACATATCTTGCCATCATCAATCTTCAGTTTAGGAATACCTCTTACAGCATCCATAGATATGATCTTCTTTATGCCTCTGAAATGAAGATGACCTAGTCTTTGATGCCACAGTTTCACTTCTTCTTCCTTAGCTAGAGAGCAGGTTGAAGTGAGACTGAGATTTTGGGATTCCCACATGTAACAGTTGTCTTTAGATCTGGCTCCTTTCATGACAACCTCTTGTTCTTTATTAGTCACTATGCATTCAGATTTGGTAAAGTTTACACTGTATCCTTGATCACATAGTTGACTTATGCTGATCAGATTAGCAGTTAAACCTTTAACAAGCAGCACATCATCTAATCTTGGAACATCTTGACAATCCAAGGTTCCAACTCCCTTGATCTCTCCTTTAGCTCCATCTCCAAAGGTAACATACCTGGATGAATGTGGCTTTAAGTTTACTAGCAAATTCTTCAATCCAGTCATGTGTCTTGAGCATCCACTGTCAAAGTACCAGTCTTCTTTAGCTGATACTTTCAATGATGTATGTGCTATGAATGCAGTACTTTTCTTTGACCAGATGAGTTGAGATTTCTTTTGATGCCTCTGCTCTGAGTGTTGTTCAGCTGATCTCCAAGCTTGATTGTTGATCTTGTTCTTGTGTATGTGGCTTTGATCAGTCTGAATGTCAGCTTTTGGTCTCCAAACTTTCTTGATTACTTCTGTCTTTTGCTTAGGATATTGCTGACTTTTATGCAGCACTTTCTTGGTACCTACTACTTTCTGCTTGGAAGGTTGCTGACACATCTGATTCGGATATCCATGTAGCTTATAACAGTGAGGTTTGATATGCCCAAATCTTCCACAGTGATGACATCTCCATCTTTGATATTTTTTCTTCATTTTGTTCTTTCCAGAATGTTGAGACATCTGTTGGAACATTATGTTTGTCTTTGTGTTCTGATGTTGGAGCATCTGTTGGGACATCTTGTTTGACTGTGTAGTTTTTGAAGTAGTTCTGCTAGAGCTTGCTTCATCTCTGTCATATCCCAGTCCACTTTTGTCCCCTGAATGTTTATTATTGCTGAGAATAACATCCAGTGTGTTTGAGCTGCTGTTCAACATTCTAACAGATTTGGACATATGTTCCAATTTAGAGTTGAGAAGGCTTACTTCACTTTTTAAGGTTTCAATGATCTCCTGATCATTTGCTTTGTCATCTTCTAAAGTCTCATTCTGCTTCTTTAGCTTTATAACATCACTGCATATTTCAGAGCTTCTTTTGTATAGATCTTTGAATGCTTGCTCAAGTTCTTCATAAGTAAGTTCTCCACAACTGGAATCACTATCATATTCACACAGTCCAGCTAGAGCAGTAATATGCTTAGCTGATTCTTCTTCTGACTCTCCTGAGTCTTCATCAGACCAGGTCACAGAGAGTCCTTTCTTTTGCCTCTTTAAGTAGGTAGGACATTCAAACTTGATGTGTCCATATCCTTCACATTCATGGCATTTGACTCCTTTATCTTGACTGGTCTTTTCAGCAAACTTTGACTTTCTGTTAGCATCATATGGTCTCCTGTTCTCAGAGTTTGTGTTTCTTCCACTGGATTTGGATTGGCCTTCCATTCCTCTGAGGATCTGTTTGAATTGTCTTCCAAGCAAGGCAAGGTTTTCTGATAAGCTTTTGTCATTTGCTGATTCATCATCTTCTTCTTCATCTGTATTTGACACCAAGGCTATGCTTTTGTTCTTTTTAGCATGTGTGTCATTCATTCCCATTTCAAAAGTTTGAAGGGAACCAATGAGTTCTTCTACTTTCATGGAGCATATGTCTTGAGCTTCTTCTATTGCAGTGACTTTCATGTCAAATCTTTTTGGCAAAGATCTGAGAATCTTTCTTACAAGCTTTTCATCAGTCATCTTTTCTCCCAAAGCTCCAGAAGTATTGGCTATATCCAAGATGTTCATGTAGAACTCATGAATTGATTCATCTTCTTTCATTCTCAAGTTTTCAAACTTGGTGGTGAGAAGTTGAAGTCTTGACATTTTTACTTTTGATGTTCCTTCATGAGTTGTCTTGAGGGTATCCCACACATCTTTGGCCAGCTCACAATGATGCACCAGTCTGAAAATATTTCTATCAATGCCATTGAATAAAGCATTTAGGGCTTTTGAGTTGCCTAGTTCTGAATCTTCTTCCTCTTTACTCCATTCTTCTTCAGGTTTCAGAACTTTTGATCCATCTTTGGTGTCTTGGACAGGATGTTTCCATCCAACATTTACTGCTCTCCATGCCCTGTTGTCAAGTGACTTTAAGAATGCAATCATTCTTGGCTTCCAGTAGTCATAATTGGAACCATCCAGTATAGGTGGTCTATTTACTGACCCTATATCTCTGTCCATGTTACAGAATTTGTTTTCCCTAGATCTCACCCAGTATAAACAGGCAGGGTGCCTGCTCTGATGCCAATTGAAATTCTGTGATCAGGTATGAGATGTCCTAAGAGATGTCCCAACACTTAATAGGACATTTGACAGATTTAACAGCAAGAAAAGTAAACAACACAGAAGTTTGTTAACCCAGTTCAGTGTATAACCACACCTACATCTGGAGGCTACCAAGCCAGGAGGAAATCCACTATTAGTAATATTAATTCTAGACTTAAACCACCCTGTTTAATCTATCACTTAATACTTACCCAATGCAATTTCTACCTAAGACTCACTTAGATAAGAGTACCCTACTCACTCCCCCTCAATCACCCAGTGATCAAGTTTACAAGTTTACTGAAATTGAAGACATCCTTCAAACAAAACAGTTTGATCTTACTTAACAGTTTCAATCAAGTCACAAATGCACTTTTGCTTAAAAGCTCATAAAGTGGTACATAAAAACAACCTGCTATTAAAATACTAGACACCCTATTTGGTCTTTTTAAATTCGTACTCAATTCTATGAGTTTCTGTTGTTTAAATAGGTATCTGAATTTTGGGCTTTCTGTAGAATGATCCAGCCCTAATGTGCAGCAACTGTCACCTTGAATTTAGGGTTTGTTACCTCCTATATTTTAGGTGCATTAGGTCTTCTGTTTTAATCTGAATCTTCAATTTAAAACTCCCTACAGATGCGCCTAGTTTTGTTTTTATCCAGCATTAATTAATCCCAGATAGTTCTCCTTAAATATCTCTGATCTGTTAATCAATAATTAATTCTGGTAGCAGGTCTGAGATGTCTCAACATTTGTTGGGACATCCTGACAAAACTGAACTTAGTCATTTACACAATGTCCCAACATCTGATGAGACATCCTGAAATAAGTTCACATACTCTGTTTGCTAATGTCCCAACATCTGATAGGACATTCTGAACTGAATTTAACATTTCTTGTTTGGTCAAAAATTCTGCCAATTCTTAAACATCTACAATCACTCTTACGAATGATCTTCAATACTTCTTCCATCTGCTTGGCAAGATCATCAGCAACTGGTACATCATTTGGTATAGGTTCAATAACAGGACCTTTGCCCCGAGCATCAGTGGTGGAGGTAGCAGCTGGAGTAACTGCATTCTTGGAGGTAACTGGAGGAGAGAAAACTCTTCCGCTTCGTGTGATCTTACTAGATCCAACAATATTATCAACATCAACAAGCATATCAGCTAAGGGTTCCTGTTTAACACCATGGATATAAACATCAGACCCATAATGCCAAGGCACAGCTTTGTCAGACGTATACGGAATAGGACCAGGAGTGGTAATGACCAGAGGAGCCACTCTAGCTTCAGCAACAATCTTCACAGGGCCTTCAGCAGTAATCTTAATTGGACCCTTATGAGTGATTTTAACAGGTCCCTTGGAAGTGATCCTTACCAGTACTTTATCAACCATATCAACCTCTTCAGTCTTCCTACCTTTAGTAATATGATCCACCATACTCTCTACAGAAGATGGAGTCCTCTCAAACACTATGGTATATTTATCCATGAGACGTTGAATTCCATCTCTCAACTTCCAGCAACTATCCGGTTTATAAGTACAATACAAACAATCTTCACGACATCCTGGAAAGAACCCAACTTGTACTAACTTCTTCTTGATAACAGACAATGGTGTGGTCAACTCTGCAACTGAATAAACATGTAAATCTTCATCTATTGCATTGACAGTCTTCTCATGATTTGGCATGGGAGCAGTAATCACATTTGGAGTACCCGGAGGGTCAAACTCAATTTCTCCAGCCTCAATCATATCTTGAATCTTGTTCTTCAACACCCAGCAACTATTGGTATCATGTCCCTGACAGTTTGAATGATATGCACATCGTGCATTGGGATTGTACCTGGGAGAGGTAACATTAGGATTCTGAGGAGCATCTTTCAGAGTGATAAGTTCAGCCTTCAACAAGTGTTGCAATGCCTGAGCCATTGACATGTTGATCTTAGTGAACTGCCTTATAGCCCTCTGTTGGTTGCCCTGTGGCTGCTCTGGTGTTGTAGGAGTTGGATTGGAGATATGGACTGCACTCACAGACTGATGCCTTTTGTTACGATCAGGTTGACCATAGACAGCATTTGACTCTTTCTTTCCACTGGGAGGCTTCTTTGCAACACCTGATGAAGAAGTACCCACTTGAATCTTGCCACTCCTGATGCCACTTTCTACACGTTCTCCTGTCATTATCAACTCGGTGAAGCCAGATGATGAGCTTCCAATGAGATGACTGTAAAAAGGTCCATTCAACGTACACATGAACATATCAACTAACTCCCTGTCAGTTAGAGGGGGTTGCACTCTTCCAGCCAAGTCTCTCCACTTCTGAGCATACTCCTTGAAACTTTCTTTAGCACCCATAGACATGCTCTGAAGCTGCATGCGAGTAGGAGCTAAATCAGCATTGTATTGATACTGCTTATAGAAGGCTTCAGCAAGATCATTCCAGTCCCGGATGTTGACACTCTCCAACTGATAGTACCATTCCAATTGAGCCCCAGACAAGCTCTCTTGGAAGAAATGGATCCACAACTTTTTGTCAGCAGTATGAGGTTGGATTCTCCTGACATAAGACCTCAAATGCAGCTTGGGACAAGAGACACCATCATAAACAACAAAAGTAGGAACCTTGAAACCAATGGGTATAACCACCCCAGATATCAAACTCAGGTCTTCAAAATCCAGCCCAGAAGATTTCTGTAATTCCATAGCATCCATTCTATCCACCAACATCTTGAACTTATCTTCATTAGGCTCATGGTAGTAGTTAGCCTCAGAATCAGAGTCCCCCATAGTATTGTGGAGACTGCCTCCCTCTTTTTCAGACTCTTCAGATTCATAGTCTTCAACCTGTTCTTTGGTCTTGACAGGACCTCTGAACCTTCTTCCCATGTTGATCAGGCCACCTGACCTCCTAGTCTTCTTAGTCTTCTTGGCCAGCAGTGTCTTCAATTCATCCTGCCCCTTGGACAAGTTCAGGATCAGCTCTTGGAACTGTGCATTCTGTGCCTAGAGATCCTTAACTGTTTGTTCAAGAGCCATTGTCTGAAATAAACAGCGAGAAGATGAGAAACCCGTGCACAATAAACCTGTGATGCAATGAGATGGAATGTAAATGCGTATGCAATGTTTTCAAGGACCGCATCATTTAAATTTGCTTAAACAAACAAGAAGGTAAACTTTTATTCGTAATAAATTTGTTTGCCTCTTGGGCTTACAGAAAATGAAATGCAATAAATACAAGAGATGGGGTTTTAAGTCTCCCATGGACGTTTCCTCTTTGTGTTGAGGTATGAGTTGAGATTCCGTTCCTCGTGAAGTTGCTTTGTTAGTTCCAGGATTCTTTCTTGGCTTACTTTGTAATGCGCCTCGAAAGTATCCCTTTGCTCCTTCAACTGGATCCAGGACCTCTGTAAATCTTCCATGTCAGTAGGCATGTCTGGGTGAAGGATGGTGTAAGAAGTATCTCCTTCAGCAACAGGTTCCATGGTAACTGGAAGGATATGGCATCATGAGTATCTGAGCACGAGATCTCACCCATCTGAGATAAGCCTCCATAGGAATAGTGTACTTAGGCTCCAGAGTCTTGCTATCAACCTTGTTCACTTTTCCCCATGCTCGTATGAATCTCTGACGATAACCTTGAAGATCGTTGTCGTAGTCAAATACAATGCCCTGAATCAACATGTCATGTGGGCCATCACTCCGAGCGTAACCAAACTGTCATAAAGCTAGTGAAGGGTTGTAGGTGATGCCTCCTCTTATGCCTAGAAGTGGCACATTAGGAAACTCCCCACAACGGTCAATGATAGTGACATTCTCCATAGATCTGGAGCACCAATGAATATCTGAATGCGAGAGTGACATGATCCTCTTGGACCATCTGAACCCTTGCTCATTCTTCATTACTGAGCGAGGAAGGTGAGAAATAAACCACCTAGATAGCAAGGGTATGCAGCACATCAAAGTTCCTCTTGCCCTTGTAGTACGAGTATGAAGAGAGTGCAGAATGTCTCCAAGCAATGTAGGCACTGGATTGTGACTCAGGAATATATTGATGGCATGAACATCTATGAACTGATCTGGATTGGGGAACAACACTAAGCCATAAATTAACAAGGCTAAGATCTCCTCAAAAGCATCATAGCTCATAGCCTTCAAGAACACTTGAGCCTTTTCTATTAACACCTTAGCAAGAATACCCTTAACTCCACTCCTCGTTTCCAGAACAATGTCTGACATCTTCAGATGTAGAGCTGCAGCAATAACCTCAGGTTTAGGCTCTTTTTCCAATCCTGTGAAGGGTCTTTGATCAAGAACAGGTATACCCAGAAGTTTAGAGAATTCCTCCATGGTGGGAACCAGCTGGTAGTCGGGGAATGTGAAGCAATGGTGCTTAGGATCAAAGAACTGAAACAGGACACTCATCATGTCTTCATTAAACCCTGAAGTGACTAGATCCAGTAGGTGACCATGTCTCTTGATGAACTGGGAATGATCAGACACTTGAGAAACCAACTCTTTAAGCTTAGCAGGTATGCCTACAAAGTTGATCCTGATAGTGTTTCTACAAGCAGAAGCCATGACCTGCAACAAAGAACAAAGATAAATCCTTTGGTCCTTGAAATGGTTAGTGAAAATGCTATGCTTATGATGCATGATGATGTCATGATGTTATGCTCAATCACAAACATGTGGCACACACAAACAAGTCACATCATAGCCCTAGGTTTAAAGGCTTGCATGAGGTTCAAAGGTAAATACCCTCCCCTGAAGTTAGTTGGTTCATCCTGTCCTACAAAAGTAACCATGTTCTAAGGGATCTCAATATCATTGATCCTTCACAAGGGTGGTTGTTCAGTAGGCAACTTACTTGCCAACCAAAACCCTCCAAGTTTAGAATCTCAATGAGCGTAGTATCGAGTATCAACCAACTTCAATCTGCACCAAAGCCGGTTATCTCACTACTTTCTAAAGGCCAAGATGGGATGACTAGGGTTTTAAAAGTTATTTAGTGCATTGACAACATATGGCAGCCTCATATTATCCTCAACTTGACTTAATGAACATAAGCACCAACCAAGAAGTCACACTAACTATGGCCACCAGATCAACCATATCGGTATACGCCGTACAGTTTCCTTGGTCTATTGCCATCTACCTAAGGTACACTAGATCCGGGTTAGGATCTTTCACACATAAGAGCCCAACAAGTAAGTATAAAGCAAACAAGGCAAACAATTTTAAAGTGATCTAATTCCTAAGGGTACCCCTCTTTTATTAAATCCCTAGCAGAGTCGCCAGTTCTGTAACACGGTGGGAGAACTGACTTTAATTATGTTGCGGATAGCAAGAGTCGCCACCGACTTTTATTTTATCCAAAGGAAAGGCATAAAAGAACAGGAAATACCTTTTAAAAGATTTTTGGGTCCGGGGGGTAGGTTATGTAAAGGGAAGGTGTTAGCACCCTTTACATCCATGGTTATCCATGGGCTCTTAGTTACTTAGCTCACTTAAAACTGTTTTTGAAATGTGAAGTGTGTGAATAGAAATTTTCTTAAGAGTTTTATAATGATCCATGTACGGATGCGTAAAAAAACCTCTGTTTTGAAAATTGTTTAAAATGTGTGAAGTGTTTGAAATGTTTTTGAAAAGTGAGCAAGTATCTAAGAGAAACCTACCCTAAGTTTAAGTCTTTTCTGTTCTTGAATCCTTTAAATGGTAAGACTATCCCTATTATTAAGGAATAGGTAGTCATTACCTTGGATGTATGGGACAAGTGAAGGGACATATGTTATTTAGGCAACTGTGGGGTGTATAAGCAATTCGAAGGGACTATCATCTTTATTCGAAAGGGACAAGATCATTACGAAGGCAAAATTCGAAAGGGACTTGATCTTTTATTTGTTAAGGGCCTAGATGATGTGAAATTGAGGGACTTTGCTTTATACACCCTACTTGACCTTTTGATTAGGCAACATGAGAGGTATCCCTAAGGAAGTGAGATGGCGATCAAAGATCGACTTACGTGTGTGAGTGTACAATTTTAATATTTATCTTTAAATTAAATGACCTAATTCCAATTTTTAAATACAAACATGTTTTTGCACTCCCTATTTACTAACCATAGCATAAAATAAATAATTAAACATTACTACTAAATATTACATCCAAGGAACAATTACATAATAATAATTAAAGCAAATTAAGTATAATCAGCAAAAATAAATAATAATAATAATTGGGTTAGTGAAATAATAATAGTAATAATAAATCACAATGGGGTTAGTAATAATGAAATAAATATAAAAATAAATATAGTTAATAATATAAGCAAAAATATTAAAAGATTAATGAACAATTATTTTTTTAAGGTTAAGAATAAAATATAAACAATTATACTAATTATTATGAAATTTTAAGTTATATGCAAATTATGAAAATTAAGTTAATTATAAACATATTATAAAAATTATAATTACAAAATTAAATTAATAATTTTAACTATTTTTAAACATATAATAAAAATTATTTATATACAAAATTAAAAAATATAAACAATTTAAAGAATATTTACATATTATGAAAATAAGATTAATTATAATTAAATAGTCATATTATTATATTTACAAAAGTTAAATTAAGAATTCTAATTATTTTAAGCATATTAAAAATTATTAGCATACAAGAATTATATTAAAGGATAATTATAAACAAATTACATAATTAAAGTTTTATAAATAAATAAATTAGAAATTATAACTAACAAATAATTAATATTTACCATTAGGGTTTTAAAAATAATAATTAGGTTTTATAGAAAATTAGGATTAACTTTGGTTTATTAAATTAGGATTATAGTTTTAATTTAAATTAATAATAATAATAAACAAATAAGAATAATGAAATAAAAGAAAAGGGGAGGCCTGGTTTTGAACCCAGGACCTCCCAATACCTGAAGAAGCCTCCATCCACTGGGCTAGCCTGCGCATGCGTTGCTAATCCACCACCATTTGGTTTTGTCCTCTAACCTGAAAAATCATGAAAAAAGAAAAAAACAAACAAAAGGCCTGGGGGGATCGAACCCAGGACCTTTACATTGCACACAAACACACTTACCATTCCAGCCGGGAGGGCACACCTGTTAATATAACAACTATAATACATAATATATTGAGTCTAATAGTTAAACTGAAAAATAAGAAAAAAATTGTGGAAGCCAGGATTCGAACCCAGGCCTGCAAGCATCATACACGCACACTTCACCACTGGGACACACGCTTGTGTGTGATAAATAAACAGAAACAAAAACACAATATTTTAAATCAAATTTTTGAATTATTTTTCGCGCGCAGCCAACTTCATCTTCTTCCTTGAATTCGTAGGTTTTCCTGCGAAATTTCCTGGGAGATTTCATACGATTTCTCCTGCGTGTATAAACCTGCGAAACACAAACTATGCCAAACATGTACAATTTCATCCAATTGAGCACACCATTGTGATCTAAGCAGTTCATTCAATCAATCTACGGTCTTAGAATGCATTTATATGCGTTGGATTAAGAAACCCCAATTCAAAGGGATAAACCCTAACTATGGTGATAGACGGATTACACCATGAAACTTCCATGTTTTTGTCCAGAATCAATCCCTAGAACCTCACAAACAATAAAATACAACCAAAACTCATTAGCAATGCATGAAAAGTCATAATCGAAAAATTAAATTTTCAAGAACAAGAGCAATTCGGTTTGAGCTTTTCAACATGGTTTTGATGCAAATGATGATTGGGATGCGATTAATGATGTCCAAGGATCATGTTTGAACCTTCAAATCACCTGAAAAACCACAACTTTGAAGAATCCGAATTTGAGTTTTATGATGAATTTTTGAAAACTTGAACTTACTCTTGGAGGCTGGAATTCGTCCCTTTGCATTAGGTTTGTGTTGTGTACTTATAGTGTAATGAATTTAGGTCAGAAAAGTGGATCATTGTGTGGAAGATTGGATTGAAAAAGATTGAAAAAGATTCAAGCTTCAATTTCAAATATTCTTGCATAAACCCTTTCTATTTCAAGCCAATCACCATTATTTTTGTATCAATCTGATCCAAGTTGCATTCATGACCTTCTAGAAACAAAATCTCATTTAAATATTTAATTTTTCTATTTTATTTTAATTTAAAATGATTTTAAATGAAATAAATCAAAAATAAATAAAATAAAATGATGAAAAATCTGAATTTTAGAGATTTGGGTCGTGCATGAAGTATTGGTATGGATTGGATCATCATATGGCAAGCCCATTTAGAAAAAATTGGTTTTAAACCTCCATTTTCTTCATAAACCAACCAAAAATTTCCCAACTTTGCAAGGGCACACATCCTTCAATTTTAATGCTATGAGGGTGTTCTTGGACATTTTGGAAAGCTTGAAGAGTCCTCTAACCAAACCCACTAGTTTCATGTCCATATCATTTACCATTCTCAAGTTATGCTCTTTTGAAGTTGTTGACTTTTTGTTGACTTTCAAAAGGACCTATAATGTCTTAGCTCATACCTTTCAAATGAAGCATTTTTGGGCTTGGCTTGTGAGACACAAAGTTGTAGAGAATTCAATTTCCTTCAAAATGAGCTTTGGATGGAAAATTGGTGATGAATAATGTGAAAGTTATGGCTGGTCAAAGTTCAGTTGACTTTTCCTGAGGAAACCCTAATTTAGAAACTCCTGATTCTTGATGATCTGAAACCTCCTTGATGAATCATGATCAACCCTTGATCAAATGATGAATTTTACTTCATATAATTGATGTTGGCAAAAAATCATGAAGTTTGACTTTGGTTTGACCACAGTTGACCTCAGTTTGACTTTTTAACTGCTTTGACTGATTTTGACTTATCTGATCATCTGACTGAGCAAACCTTTGAGAAAAGTCTTGAAACTTCTCATGGGGATTCTTAGACACATATAAGATGTTATGAAGCTCACTTGAAGTCTTGGAAGTCCATTTAGCCTGATTAAAGTCAAAACCCTAATTTTGGATGCACTGCTTAGGAGGTGCATTGTCTGAGGGAATTGTCAACTCTTCTGACTATTTGTGAACTTTGTGAACCTTGTGAACCATCATAAAATGTCTTGTGAACCTTGTGAACCTCATGGAAGGTCTTGTGAACCTTTTGAACCTCATAAAGTATCTTGTAGACTTCATAAACCTCATGAAAGGTCTTGTAAGTATTGTGAACCTTGTGAACCTCATAAAGTGTCTTGTAAACTTCATGAACCTCATGAAAGGTCTTGTGAACCTTGTGAACCTCATAAAGTATCTTGTAGACTTTATGAACCTCATGAAAGGTCTTGTAAGTATTGTGAACCTTGTGAACCTCATAAAGTGTCTTGTAAACTTCATGAACCTCATGAAGGTCTTGTGAACCTTGTGAACCTCTTAGTACACAAAGCCTTGTATTGTGAGGGCAAATTTTGGGGTGCAACAGCGGTTGACAGGGAACACTCGGCGACGAGCAATATTTCCTGAGATCGCAACAAAGTTAGAACCAATAATAATAACGAAACCTACAAAACAAAAACAAAGTTAGTATGCAATGCAGTATGCTTATTTGTTTTCCAAGGTATCCAGTTTGGTTCTTGGTTTCGACCTTTCCAGACCTCGAGGAAGATGCTTGATGTTGTTGAGAGAAACCCAAATGAAAAACAAACTTAAAATATATTACAAATGATGAACAATACATAGTTTGTTTTACAATACATGCCCATGAAGGGTCAAAACATAACAAAAGAAAAGTACATCAAATGGAAACAAACAACAAGCAAAGGATCAGACATCCAGCCCAAACTCATCCTCTCTGACCTCCTTTAGGAGGGCCTCAGTCACCGGACCAGCTGGGTGCTCTGTAATGGTCCTAATGAGGAAGTTCCTGGTGGCAATAGCAGTAGTCAGCTTCTTATGCCTGTCTTGGTCCTTTGATCTCTTCAATCCTGCTCTAAGCTTCAACTCTGAAATCTCCTTCTGGGCTGCCAACAAAGCTTCCTGCTGCTTCTTCTCATTGGCCTCTAGCTGTTCAATCTTGGCTTGAGTCTTCTGGTCTTCTTGTGTACGGGTTTCAGTGATCCTGACCCACCTAGCCTGACTCTCTTGCAGATAGTGCTCAGCCCTAGCTTTCTGAATCTTGGCCTCCTTGCAGACATTCTTCAATATCTGTTCTCCAGCCCTTGTTTTCCTTATGTAGTCTTCTGTCCTTTCAATTTTGGTCAGATGCTCAACCTTGAGTCTCTCCAATCTCTCAATGTCCAGACGACCATCACTCCTCTCCCAAAGAGTTTTCTTTAAAGCCTCAGATAACTTCTCATTCCTTTCATTCAGCTTCTCAAATTCTTCTAGGCCGACAGTTGCTGCTGGCTGTACAGTAGATGGTCCAGGCATGTCTTCCAAGGTGAAAGGCATCCTGGTAATCTGAGCTCTAGCACGGGACCAGTCATAATACTGAGCTGAAGCAACATTATTACATCTTCCAAGAATAGCAACCCCCTCTTGTCTAGATGTTGTCCCAAGCCCAGGATGTTTGTCTGACAACATTTGAATTAGGTTGCACTTCACAATATAGGGTCTCAGCTAAATCCTATCCTCTGGGAGGGTGAACTAAGGCATATCCCAATTGTCTCTTAAGCAGTAAAGGGTTGTAGTTGATACAATCTTTTACTCCTATTAGAGGCACATTAGGGTACTGCCCACAACTTGTAATAATATCCTTGCCTTTGGTGCTCTGGGTGCACCATCTGATATCATCTGATGTTAAGGCAATGAACCTTTTGGCCCAATTCTTCTACTGGTGTGGGTTCAAGAAGGCATTTGATTTAAGCAAGTGTCTGAGTAGCCAAGAGTAGAACAAGGGAGCACAGCATCTTACCAACTTCCCCCTTTGCTTTTCATTTCTCTGATGGATGGAGTAGTAAAAATCCCCTAGCAATGTAGGCACTGGGTTCCTAAGCAGAAACAAGTGGATGGCATTCTTACTCACAAATTTGGGCTCATCTGCAAACAATATAGCCTCATATATGTTGAGGGCTAAAAGTGCACAGACTGCCCTCCATTCTCCCAATGTAGTCTTCGGGATGGCTTGAGAAATTAAGAAGTCCAGATGTAAACCAGGAATCCCAGCTTTTGTTGTCATATTTTGTTCAATAAGGGCAGGCTCCAAGTACAATGCCCTTGCTATCTCTTCTCTTCTGGGAGCAGTCATCTCTGGGTTAAAGGGGATCCCTCCTCTGATAGGTACTCCAATCAACAAAGAAAACTCTTCCAACAGGGGGCCCATCCGAAAGTCAGGAAAGGTGAAGCACCTGAGTGAAGGGTCATAGAACTGCAAGCATGTGTGGATCATGCTTCTCTGAGAAGAATCAAGATCCATGACCATGTCTAAAATACCCCCATAGTGCTCTCTGAACAGTGGGATGTGGTCAGGTGTGATAAGAGACTGGACCTGCCTGATACCAGTCAATATGGGCTCAAAAAAGTGATACGATATGTTGCTCTTCCTTGGAATATCCATGAGTGTTGCTGAAGCTGAAGTCCAATGCTGGTGAAGATCACAGACTGAGAAGCTGGAGGTAAGTCCCTGACAGACTGATGCAGGTGATGAAGGATATAGCTGAAGCAGATGCTGGAGAATATAGCTGAAGCAGAGGTCTAAGCAATAGAAGGGGTCAAAACCAAAACCAAGAAATAATGAGGTGGATACCCTGAAAAGCAAATAAACAAATGTTAAATGATGCAATGATGAATATGAAAATGATATGCAAGGGTTTGTGATCAAGCTGGATCTGATTATCTGTCTTGATACAAGGTCCATATATGTTCAAAGGTCTAGATGAAGGCTTGAGAATCCAGTAACCAGGGTGAGGGACTCAAATAAATAGTCACATGTCCAGGGTTAATCACAAGAACTGTCCAAAGTGAAGTATTCTTAAACAAAATAGTAACAGGGTATGATGTGGCCAAGGGTTCCTGCAAACCTGTAAACAACCCATCCCCCTCACAGGTAATGTTCTAGAACAAAGATCCTCAGACTTGGAACAGTTATGAGAAGTGTAAACACTTCTAACCCGGAGGTACAGTGTTTACAATAACCATAAAAGATCCTCCTCTAATTCACCTCAGATTCTGAAGGTCATAATAAAGGTCATTCAGACTTAGCAGGCTTCCCAGATAGCCCTAGCACTACAGGAAATCTATAGCACAAAGTTCTCAAGAAGAAACCCACATCTGAACCGCGTTTCATATTCCCGCACCAGACCGAAATGGAATGGGAAAGAACATGAACCACTATAGCCTAGGTGTCACTCAGATCCCAGGTATAGGACCTTGAACTCTCAATGGAACCCCACCCATCAAAACAGAAAACCAGATCCAGCAAATGACAGTATGAAATATGCAAAACTGTAAAGAAAGCAATAAATAAAGCTATACATGAAGCAGTAAATAAATCAAAATAAATAAACACACATAGCACATAACACCCCAATAAATACAAATCAAACAAGCACTAGGAGGAACCACAAAAAGAACCAGAAGCCTTGGTTGCAATATAAGGGTCCCCAGCAGAGTCGCCAAGTTGTCGCTCCCACCAAATGACACTAACTCAAATAGGGTACAGACGCGAACGGTCGGCGAGAAGGAGAGAACACACAAGGGTGAACTGAAAAGACAAGAGTCGCCAGCTAGACATTTTTATCCCGAAGGAAAGGTAATGCTGCATAAACCTAAGAAAAGATGGATAAGACGGTTGCGAACCAGAGAAACTGAGAAAGGGGGTTGGTTACAACCTGGGAAGGTATTAGCACCCAGATTGTCCGTCGTACTCGACGGGATCCACGCTTAAAAGATTTGTGTTTAAAGGGGTAGTGTCAGTGCTATTTTGTGTGCAAAAGCCGGAAAATAATGCAAGTGTCAGTGCAAAAGAAATGTGAAGTGGAATAAAAGAGTGTTAGTGTAAGAACAGGAGTGCAAAGCTCAAGACAATGAGGCTTAAAGAATAATGCTGGAAGAGGGGGAAATATACAAAGACTTTTGTTCGATAACTGTTAAGTTATGCCTACGTATCCTCTCGTGCAATGAGGAAGTCAGAACACCGTAGTTCGACTCAAAGAGACTGAAGGATAAATTAACTTGTGAACTACGTGCTTGTCTATGCTCAAGTGTATGACCTGTCTGGCTCAGGTGCAAACTGTCTTGCATTAGACGGAAGAAGCGAGTTCTCGTTTATGAGTGAATGAGGTGAGAAAAGAATCCCGGAGGAGACGATTATTATTTGTTTTTTGTGTTTTCAATATTTTATTGCTTTTTTGGATTTGTCATAAGAAAATGAGCTTAAGCCTAAACCAAGGGTTAGTAAACTCATCACATCCTCCCTCTGATTAGGGGTAATGAGAATACCTTAAGTATGAAGTAATCACCTCACACTTAATCACCATGATGTAGGATTAAGATCATTAACCTACTTGCAATTATTTAGATGTTTTTGGAGTTTTTGTTTAGTGTTAAATAATGAGTTTAAGCCATAATCAAGGATTTAATGGACTCATTACACCATCCTAATAGAAGGATAATAAATGAGAACATTTAAGCCGAGGAAGACTCCTCAACTTAATCCATGGTTAGGGATTAACCTCATGACAAAACAAAGCCTTTATTAAGTGGATTTTAGTTAATGATAAGATTAAGAAGTGAATTTTATGGTTTGTAAGACAACTTGAGGGGGACTTGTCCATTAACACTAGGGTTAGTCCTTCTTAATCAATTAAGGAAGAATTAGAACCCTAATGCAAGGCCCAAGTTACAAGCTTGGTATCTTAGTGATTATTAGATGGATTGATTAAAGGATTTAAACACATCAAGGGTTTAACACTTAGGATTAAAGTTATACACTCCATCCTAATAGAAGGATGCAGGCATAACCCTAATCACAAAGCCTTAAAGCCTTAAGGGTTTAGTCCTTGATTAAGAGATGAGAAGAAAAGACACAAAGATGACACAAAGGAAAAACTAATGGGGGACTAATCAAACCCTAATTGTGATCATGCTTGGATGTTATTAGGGTTTATGAGGCTTGCGAAAAATCTTCAAGAGAAAAGCCACCAAGGAAGAAGCAGATGAAAGGAGGAAAAGCAGAAGAAGCAAGACAACTTACTTCACTTAAGAAGATAAGTTGCTTGGAGAAAGAAATTGAGGAGGAGACATGAATGAGCAAGCTCACTCTAAGACAAAAGCAAAATGCAGCAATGAATGCATAAGAGAGATGAGAAGAGAAAGTGAGAAGTGAAGGCAAATTCACTTCTCAAAGTACTTACCACCTGAAAAGTTAGCATGAAGAAAAGAAATGAAATGAAAATGAGATGAGATGTAAGGGTGCAAACCAAAGTCAGAAGCATAACATGAGGCAAATGATTCTATGGGATGGTATGAAAGCATGTCATGTGGTGTGGATGATCATACAAGCAATGAGGATGCAAATGAAGCATGAAAAGAACATGAAAGTTCATGAATGCATATGAAATGAAATGTACACATAACATGGAAAATGGATGAAGAAATGATCAAACATGATTCTAATATGTCCTAATATTGTCTTACATGTCATGTGGATGCACAAAATGTCATGGTAAGTGCATGTATGCAAGCTTATGCAAGATGGGTGCAAATGAAGGCAAAAATTAGGGTTTACATACAATATGCAATGCAAAATTCAAAATCTGAAGCAAATGACATGATAAAAAATTGAAAATGGGATCAAAGATACCCTAAACCTATACAAGTTCACTGCCCAAAGGAGGAGACCTAAATCTTAACCTAATGGAAGTTATGATTTTCTCAAGTTTGCTAGGGTTTTAGGATGCCTCACCATGAAAAATGCAAAACAAATTGAAAATGAAAAATAAATTCAAACCAATTTTATCCTAGAAACTAAATGACAATAGGAATGCAATGCAAAAAGAACCATCATCAAACTCTTCATGGTTAGGCAGAAAGAATTTTTCTAAGTTAGGGTAAAAATATTGATTTTTTAGAACCCTAAATCAAAAGAATAATATCAAAATAGGTCAAGAACCAAAAAGAAATTTGTTTGAAGAGTTTGATAATGTTTCTAAATGTTTTAAAAAGCTCTCTGAATTTTTTTGAATTTTTTAAATACCTAAATGTATTTTTAATTAATTAATTGTCATTAACTAATTAAAAATAATCATTTATATGATTTAAAAATAATTTTTAATGCAAAAAATAAAAATAAAAATATTTTCAGAATGAGAAATATATTTGAAAGGGAAATGCAGAAGATAAAAATTTTTGAAAATGTTTTGCTATTTTTAATAAAATGTACAAAGAAATGCAATTAAAATGAAATTAAATTGTGAATTAATGGAAGTATGCTGATCCAATGGTCCAGATTTGAATGAGAAAGGGAGGGAATTGACTTCGCGCGCTATCCAAGGGCTAGAATTCAAACTACGCTATGATCATCAGGAGAGCACATAGAATCAATTAAGAACTTAAAATGAAGGTTTTGGAAAAAAAAGTTCTTGAGCTCACCTGAACTGAAGCTTTCGAAAATGGCACTGGCTGGCTGCTTCTTTGCCTCAAATCAGCTCCAATGATCCTCCTGAAGAGTTTGTGATGCTTGTTTGGAGTTTATATGGTCTCTAAGTGATGTTGGCTGAAACCCAGTTCAAGAAATGTGAAAATCGTGTTTTTGATTCAGGGTGTTTCAAGGCATAATGAGGGGTGGGAAATGGTCAGTGATGATTGTGGAGTTGTTCTATGGAATTTGTTTTTGAGGTTTGAAGCTTGAGCTATGAGTTTCGAAGGCTTTTGCAAATTTGAGGGATTTTGTGTATGCTAAGCAATCTCAAGTGTTAGGCTGCGATGTCGTGTGTTTTGGCTTGGTTTTGATTCACATAATAAGCTGTGATAGGTCAGAGGGTGGGTGGTGGCCTATGTTGATTGGTATGGGCAAGTTGCAAAAATGTCAACATGACTTGTACTTGAGGTATGGGCAAGAAAACAGCTGGTCCTTGGGTATGTCCATGCGCAACTGACTTCATGGATGTCCATAAATCCATTCTTGAGGCAATTCAGCAAGAGAGAAGAAAGTTATGGGGTGTTTTGCAATTATGTGATGTTTTGGCCCCTTTAAGAAATCTTGATGTTCAAGGCATGAAACTTCGGATTTCTTTGTGCAATTCTGAATTATAGGTCATGTATGATGTTTGTGCAATGCTTAGAAGTCAATTATAAGTCACATTTGGCTTTGGCAAGTGTTTTTGCAAACTTCCCTCTTTGGTGCATAAGTGAAATTTTGTGATTTTTCCCAACTTTGCAAGGCCATAACTTGAGTTCTATGATGAATTAGATCAAGTTCTTGTACTTTTTGAAAAGGGAATGATCCAATCTATAACTTTTATGACCAATAATTTTTCATTTGAAGCATTTTTGAATCAAAAAGAGGAGGTTGAAAAACTTTCCCAAAATGACAATTTTGCATTACAAGTCACTTTCCCAAAATGGAAACTTTGCAAATGGCTTGAAATTCTTCAATTTTGTGAACTTCTAACCTCTTCTAAGATAAAATAAAGATCATATACATCCAAAATGATGGAGAAGACCCTTTGGTTGGAGGATTGGGGGCCTCAGATGCCCTGATTTTGCACTGACTTGCTCAAGAAGTCATCTATTGATCAGATGCCTTCACCATTGAATTTCTTCATGAAAATTGGTATGTATGATCCTTATAGCATATAATGACAAATAGAAACAAGAATGAGCAAAAAAATTGGAGTTATGGCCTCTGAAACCAAAACCCTAATTTTAGGTCATCTGTGCAGTTAAGCTTGGCTCTGCTTCCATACCTTCCTCAGTTCTTGTGATTTTCTGACTTTATTGATCTTGGGAGGATATAATATGATGCTTGAACATACATGGACCCTCTTGAGATGATTGAAGACCTTTGGAGTGGCTCAGATAGCTCAGGGATTGCTCAAATCACAAACCCTAGATGCAGATGACTTTGAAACCATGTAGTCAAGCAAAAATGTAATATGAGATGATATGATTGAACTTATGCTAATGAAAAGATCACAAGTTATGGTGAAATGAGTGAGGGCAAATTTGGGGTGTTTACACATATATGTTCAAAATCAGTTGGGACAATGAAGCTCCTATAATTACTATTAATAGATTAAAAGGGTAGTCAAAAGGGTATCCTCTGGAGGCGCTGTGATGCTTACCACCATGGATGGTGAAAACTTCCAACAACCCGTGAATGCAAACATAGTCAAAATATACTACGCATAAAAAGAGACCCGCTAGGTTGATTGACCTAGGCAAAAATAAGGGCATACCGGCGAACCAAATGGGTTCGGGCAAAAATTAGGGATATATATATATATATATATATATATATATATATATATATATATATATATATATATAAATAATTTGTACACCCGACAAGTCGAAAACCTGAAAAGGCGACTTGGGAAAAAAAGGGTATCCCGGTGGACTGAAAACCTGAAAGAGCGGTCTAGACAAAAATTAGGGATTAAAGCGTATGACTATGTCTCGTTGGATCACCCGTGTAAATTCAACTAGTTGTGCTACCAATATCAAGTTCAAACGGCGCAGATCAGTCCATTCGTTTCTCTTCATACCACAAAAGATGAGATACTTAAAGATAATGGCAATAGCCGAGTTGAAACTTTATGGATCATTTACACATAGTTGTTTTTCCTTGTTTATTTTTCTGTACTTTTTAAATGTTCTATGACGAATTCCTCTTACTAGGATTTCTTTCTCTTTGTTCAAACTTGTCTGTTTATAGGCCATTTTCAAGATCAATGCCATTTTATTTCAAACTCAGCTTTACTTTTCCCGTTTTTACTTATGCGTAAACGTCCAATGATTATTTTGAATGAATGTATGTTTTTGAATATGATTGATGTTTACCAAAAACTATATATATATATATAATATAAAATTACGATAATAACATTTACTAAGGATTCTTGGAGGTAAGAATCCCCAACAAATTTCATATCTAACAGATCTTCGCAGACTCATCCCCACATATTAATCTTTACGGATTTATTTTAGCGAAGTATTCCAAGTAGCCTCTTGTACTTCCAGTTCTACAAAGTCCCAGACAGATTTCTCTCAAAGCCTGATATCCCGAGAAGAATTGACACTTGGTCAGATAAGTCTCTCAGAGAAATATCCGTCTCTTTTATCCCTAGTCAGCGGTATTTAGGAATTTAATCTTTCAATAAAAAGTACGACGAACGGAAATCGAAAGATCATAAGTACAATATTTCGAAACAAGACAAGAACGATGTCTTCATACTCCTCAGCAGCGAGTCGGGATTTATTTTCCCCAACTAGAATTTTGTAACACAAAGCTACTAATGTGCTTCGACTACATAATTCATCCATACATCATTTACAACATATCATGGCATACACATTCATAATTCATACGACATTCTCATTTACATTAAGAACATCATGCCATGCATTACATACATCAAATAACTTTGCATAAAACTAACTTCTCCTTTTTAGATTAGTTCGCAGTCAGATAAACATTATCAACTCCTAGAGACAGTTCAGAGATGATCAGAATGAATATCTAGTTCTGATACTTAGTTCGAGATATTTTCCCAGAGACTGTTCAGAGACGATCGAAACGAATATCTAGTTCTGATACTTAGTTCAAGGTATCTTTCCCCTAGACACAATTCAGAGACGATCAAAGCGAAGATCTAGTTTTGATACTTAGTTCAGGGTATTCTCCAAAGATAGTTCTGAGACGATCAAGACAAAGATCTAGTGTTGATACTTATCTCATAGTAACATTTAGATAAAGTCATACATAGACACCTTCTGATACTCCTATCAAAAGACACTTTGGATGACATATATATGTCCATCTCCAATCACTCAGAATGGAATCCTTTAAGCCCATTCAAGTAGTAAAATCAACCAACAATGTTACTTTGTACACCGGCGAGTGCAAATTTTTGGGCTTTAAGTGTTTGATCATCCGCCTCCTTCAGGTCACGAATAACGTACATGCCAATCTAACTCCTCAGGTTTCAGAAAATTGAACAGGGGAAGTTGTTGTACCCCAAAATTTGACCTCACATCTTCAAGACAATATGTCTCAAGAGGTCTCCTAATGGTCACAAGATTCTCAATTGCTCAAAGGAATTCAAGGTTTCATCAGACAAAGCCTCCTCGTAAGCAATGGATCTCAAAATTAGGGTTTTGAGTTTATCAAAGTAAATATGAATTCCAGAGCCTCAAGTAGACTTCATGGCATCCAACATACTTCAAAGAATCCTCATGTCAAGTTTCAAGGTTTCCCCTACAAGTTTTGTCAGTCAGATGCTCAGATAATCACAACTTAATTAACTTGGTCAAAAAGTCAACATACAATCAAACTTCAAGATTTTTGGTCAACATCAAGATTATGAAGTAAGATTCATCACTTGATCAAGGTTTGATCATTATTCATCAAGGAAACCTCAAAGTCATCAATAATCAGAAGTTACTAAATTAGGGTTTTTTCAAGAAAAGTCAACTGTATTTTGACCAATCATAACTTTCACATGCTTCGTCAGAAATTTCTCATCCTGAGCTCAATTTGTAGAAAATTCAATTCTTTACAATTTTGTGTCTCACAAGCCAAAGCCATAAATGATTCATTTGAGAGATATTAGCCAAGACATTACAAGTCATTTAAAAATTCAACAAAAAGTCAACTTTTTCAAAAGCTCATAACTTGAAAATGGAAGATCAAATGGACATGGGATTTTGGAGAACTCTGATTAGAGGCGGTTTTGAGCCAAATTAATGGTGTCAATAGACTCACGGGATGATATGCAGTTGATATATACCTTTAAATCATATTAATAGTGCTTATTTTGATATTTTGAAATATGCAGGTGATATAGTGACAGACAAAACCGTCACTATATGTTTTAGCAACGAAAATTAATTGTAGGTAAAAGTCTGAAATAGAAACGAAGAAGATGAAGGCCCTGACGCACGTTTTGTGTTTAAATATTTTAAAATTTTGTTTTATTATATAATCTTTCTTTTTCATTTATTGACAACAAAAGCAATATAGCCCGGTGGTGGAGGGCGCACACTGGAAGGGAAATGTTTCGGGTTCGATCCCAGGGTTACAACCCTTTTTTTAACCTATTTTCTTACTTCATTCTTTTCCTTGTTTTTATTTATTTATTTTCTTTTTAATTAATTAACCAAATAAAAACATCTTTATTCTTTAAAATATATAAAAATCATAAAAAAAAATTAGATTAGATTTTTAATTAATTAACTTAATTATCTTTTTTTGATTAATTAATTTATTTTTACAAAAGATTAGTTTTAGTTGTTTTATTAATTAATTTCATAATTAATTTTTTTATTAACCTAGTAATTAGGATTTAACTAATTTTAGATTTTTGTTTTCTAACCTTAATTTACTTAATCTTTTGACATGATTTTAATTTCAAGTAATTAACGCTTTTGACACAAAACTATTTTCTTAATCAAATTTTAATTAATTTCTTCTAATTAAGTAAGTTCTTTCCTATTAAAACTAATCATCATAAAAATCATTAATTTAGCTTTTAGGACTTTAAAAGACATTTTTCTAATCTTCTCCTTATTTTATTTTATTTCCTTAGAAAATTGTATAGGGTGTACAAATTATGTAATAGTGTAGATTTATTTTCTTACATTTTTTCTCAATTATGTATTTGCTAATGGATTGTAATATTTTAATTAGGGTTTAAATTTCCTCACTTTTACTTTCCGCACCTGATTATTTAATTGTCCCAAAGCCCTGTAATAGTCTTAGGATTTATTTTCCGCGTTTTACTTTTTGCACCCTATAACTGCTAGATGCGTGAATAATATGATTGCATGGCAAGATAAAATCAACTGTTAGATCACTAACTAAAAGATTAACATAACTGCAATTAAAACACTCCTTCACACATACACCTTTATGGTATCCCCTCTTGTTGCCTTACGAAATATTGGTCAAGTCCCTCGAACGTAGAGGTGTCTGTCGCTCCCGGGATTTTCATCCTAGTACAATCGCGAAAGTGGCGCGGAAAAGTTAGAGGCGCCAGCCAGACATTTTTATCCCGAAGGAATGGGAAAGGTAATGTTGCATAAACCTGATAAGGATAGGACAAAGCCTTGCGAACCAAAGATCTGAGTTCGGGAGTCGGTTACGACCTGGGAAGGTATTAGCACCCCAGACCGTCCGCCGTACCCGACGGGATCCACGCTTGCTTGTTTGTTTCAAAGGGTGAGAAATAAGAATGTTGCTGAACAAATGAACTGCTACTGGAATGAGAATAGAAATGAGAAAGGAATAAGAAGAGAGAATGGGTAAAAGGTAGGGAAAATAAAGATTGCGCTCGAACGGGCCCTACCCCGCTGCCTACGTACCTCATCGGGATAATGAGGATCAGAGTCGACGTAGTTCGCCTAACTAAGGCGGGAACTATTTGTTTGTGTTTTTTACAGTTGGAACTGCGTATGTCTATGCTCAGGTGTTGCAGGCTCGTCTGGTACGAGTGCGTTTACCGTCTTGCATGCGAGACAAATCGTCGCGAGTTCGCGTTCAGAATGAATGAGATGAGAAAAGAAGTTCCCGCAGGATAGTCGCTTATTATTTGTTTTTGGTCTTTTAAGAGAAGTATTTTGAATTTATTTGTTTTATGAAACAATTCCTTGATGAGACTTGTACATCATGATAGACGAGCTTACACCACTTCAAGATGGAATGAATGCAAGTGCTTCATGGAATAAGGTTATACATAAAGGATCCTTTCATTTATTTGTTAAGTGTTTTTTTGGATTTTGTTTGAAGATGAGAAAGAATGACTCAAATTGCAAAAAGGACAAACTAAGGGGACTAAGACACAACCCTAATTTTATTTGTTTATTTACAAGAGAGGTCCTATGGTTAATGAGGTTTTCTAATCCTAATGAGAAAAAAGAAAAGAAGAAAAGAGAACTAGAAACTAACTTACTTCCTAAGGAAGTTAAGTTGTCTCTAAAGGAAGGGAAAACCTAAAAGCAAAGCACAAGGTGCTAAGGCAAACACAATTAAAATGCATAAGAGATAGGAATGAAGTAATGCTTACCTCAATATTCCCCCCTACAAAACAAAGGTTAGCATGACAACACATATTGAAATTAAAATCAAAGCATGAAAGCGATTAAGTACCATAACCGTCATAGAATGGAACTAGGGTTCAAAATAAGACCTAAGTCTAAAGGTGAATGTACCTAAAGGTCACATGACTTCTAAAGTCAGTAGATACATGATATAGGTCTCTAGGTATGTTAATATACCTCACAAGATCAAACTATGTCAAACCATGTACAAAAAGTTCACATAAATTCACCTAAATGCAAGTTAGGGTTCAAGGATGAAATATGAGTGCATATGGCTTACAAGCATGAATTAATACATGAAATGAGTATAAAAGTCAGTAATGAATGATTATGAAGATGGATGAATGAATATACAATCATGGATGCAATAGATTAGGCATATGGAGCAATGAGAAGAAGATATGAGAAGAAACGAACAAAAATCGCATAAGATCGCACATGATGAAAGTTAAGGAAGAATGGCATGTGAATATGCATGAAATGATTATGGGTCATTAGCATACAAGGTATGAGATTCAATTAGAATGCATGAATAGGCATTAATGATTTCCACATAATTGAAGTTATTATTTAGAGGAGAAGAGAATCTATTTTAGGTTAAAGTTAATTCACATAAGTATGCACTTTAAAGCACCAAAACAAACCAAATGAGTATGGTTCAAAAAATGACCTATGACTGGAATTAAAGACACACAAATGAACTATAATCAGCTCCTAAAATATACCAAAAATCCCCTCAAAAAAATGGCATGAATACCTTCTTAACATTTAGGTTATGCGACACATAAACACATGAATCAACCTAGGATCTAGGTGACATGGAAAAATAGAAAAAAGCCTTTAAAAATTATGAAATTAAATCCCTGGAAAGATATACTGATTATATTACATGGTCTAAAAGGATTCCCTAGTATTATGCACCAAAGTGCCAAAACAAATCCTTGACTAGAAAGGTAACAAATCATGATCATCGAAAAACAACTCCACAAAGTGGATCAAAAAGGGCATCTAAAATTATGAAAAAAATGCCTAAGGAGCATCAAAATGTCACAAATTCCAGTGATTAATCACATACAAAAAATAGGTTTCACACCTATGGGGAAAAATTGTTTTTGGTCCCTTATGTCAAAACACTCCTTTTTGGGACAGCTTGTGATCTAAAATCCAAATAAAATATTGAAACCACCCAAATCTGGAAAGAAAAAATATGACAAATTAATTAAGAGGATGAGGATCACTCATGAATTTTTCCAGAATTTTATCTCACCTAAAACTATTTTTAATACTTGCGACAAAACGGGCAAAAAAGTGGATTTTGAGGGAAAGTGAAAGGAATCGATCCTAATGGTTCGCAACCTAATCCCTAAGCTCCGAAATCGACACAAATCAACATATATCACAAATAAATCCAATGCCTCAGGTGGGAGAGCTCAATATGCACCTTAAGCTATATGGTCCTAAGCCGCATACAACTATAATGATGCTTAAAAGTGAAGAATCGAGATTACTTACTTGATCGAAGTGTCGATTCTTCACATAAAAGAAATCCGAAAAAAACCTCAAGAAAGGTCTTGTAGTCTCCTATGAGCAAAATAAATGCCCATCTTCCATACTAGCTTTGTGAAGTTTTACCAAAATCAAAATCGATACAATATCGATCAAAAACATCATGAACACTTTAATTCCAAATTAGCACTAAACCATAATTAAAATTATCAACAAAAAATTCTAATTAAAAATTACAAGAAAAATGAACTAATTATTAATCCACAAAAATTATCTAGAAACAAAATTAATCATGATTTTTTTTAATAAGGAAATTAATTAGAAATTTCTAAAAATAAATAACATGGGGTGATTCAGAAATCCAATGACAGCATATAGAAAATAAATGGCCCAAGGCCCATCTTTACCCTAGCCAGGCGCAGGAGGGGGTGCCGGAGTGAAATATGTAGGTGTCAATAGCATTCTATGGGGCTTTGGCCCATCACCAAGAGGGTACCCGCATGAAGGAGTTTAAAGTGAAATTTGAAGGTGTTAATAGCATTCTATGGGGTTAGGCCCATTTCACATAAGAAGTACAGAGAGGAGTGCGATAAGTGAATATGATGTGAACGAATAGCAATCAGTGGTTGCTTCATGCCAAGCCCAATCCTGAATCCCCTTTGACCTAGAAACACCATCAGAAAATGAAAAAAAATTAGAAGGCTATCCTCTTCAACTTACAACACTCTACGACTTCCTTCTCTCTTTTCTATTCATCACCGCCGCCGATAACACCATCCTTCACGTCGGCGATGATCCATCCATATTCTTCTCCGAATGCATGCGTTTTTGACCGATGTCGTCTTATCCTCGCCTCAAATCCTCAGTTGGCACTATTGCGCGCCGTTGTGTCGGATTTGACCACCGGCGGCGCCGAAGTCGTAAATTCGCTCGATCCAAACCCCCTTGCCATATCCAAACCTAATCTCTTCTATTTCTCAATCCACAGTGCGTGAATTTACATGATTCGGTGGAAGATTCAACTGATTTGTGATGGTGACGGTGAATCCTTTGGTGAAGATCAAGTTCAGCGCTCAGGTATGGTTGATTCAGATTCATTTCTCTTTAGTTCCGATCCGCAATTATTTCCTCTTCTTCGTCTTTCTTTGATATTTTCGCTTGTTGTTGATTCAGTTTGATGATGTGATGTAGAAGAAGAGTGTTGAGTCGTTATTGACTGATGAAACGAATCTGAAATCCTGCTGAATTGTTGCAGAGTTCTTGTTGATTTGTGAATCCGCAGATGGTTGTAGGCGGTGTTCTGTGTACGAGTCACCTTGTTGCATGTATCGACGATTTACGATCCGCAAATATGTCCTTGCAGCAGTGGTTGCAGTTGTTAATGGTTCACAGGGGGAATAAGATAAATCGCAAATCTTGAGGTCATTGATGAATTCGCACGGCTGAGGGTGATTCTTGTTTGCAGGGCTCGAAAATTTGATAGATTATGGTGATGAAAATGAAGGAAAGCACTGGTTTGAAAATGAAGAACGGCACTGGTGCTGCTAAATTAGAGAAGAAGGATTATTGATGAAGGAGATTTGTATAGAGTTTGTAGAAGATTCATAACTGCGATGTGGCTGGATCTGCAGAATCTGTGGTTGATGAAGGTTTCTTTTTCTCTCTGAATTTCTTTTTCTTGTGTTGTTCTTGGTGTATTGATACTATCTTTGCTTTGATTTTTGCAGAAAAGATTGAAGAAGTGTTGAGTGATGGAAGAATGGTTGATCTGTTGTTTTAGAAGTGATTAGGGATTGGAGATAAATGAGGTTTAGAGAGGTGGAGGTTGTATGATGGTTGGATAGTTGTATAGAGATGAAGATTGATTCTTTTTTTTTGGGAGAAGAAGCTTGGAAGGAGATTTGATGGAGAGAGTGAAGAAGGTTCTGAGATATTCTCAAGTTGTTGAGGGATTCTGAAGCTGGAAGTTATAACTCATTTCCATTCTGAGTTTAGCCCCCCTTCCCCCTTAATTTTCTGTTATCTGTTTCTGTTATGTATCAGTTATATTTGTAACTGATTTTCCCCCTTTTGCTTGTAACTGAAAACTGCATTTGGTTGGAATTTTTCTCTTCTTTTCTGTAATTTTGTGATTTTTGTAACAAAATTTATTGAGTTTTTCTTTCCATTTTTTTCATGAAAAAGGAATATGTTATTCATATGTATTTTTCCCTTTTCATTTTTTTTGCTGCAATTCTTAATGCATTGGGCTTTGCACTAGAAAGATAACATGGGCTAAATGATAATACTAATTACTAACAAATAAAAATGGTGATGGATAGTAAATGATGACATAAATGTAAATGGACTCGGAATTCGTTCTCATGACTTTTGCGGTAGCAACCTATCATTGAAATGAATTTGTAATGGGCTTATGTGGAACAGACTTTGGTGTAGAATTTAAAAATTGATATGGATAAGAAAAGTGAATTTAGAAACAACGGACCAAAAAAGGATAAACATGATTTAATGGATAATTTGGGGGGATGGTTTCACATAAAAATTTGGACAAAAATGGGTGATTGAAATGATTTAATTGGGCTTAAAGAAAAGATTAAGTGGAAATAGAATTAGAAATGATGATAGAAATGCAATTAATCGGCTTGGAAACAAGGACGTGAATATGGGCTAAGAATGACCTATGAATGTCAACGGTACAATTCTTGGATGTTAACTTTGATTTTGAAATGGACATGATATAATTGTTTTGACCGGATGCGTTTTCAAAAAGCTTGTATCTTCGAATTCCCCTTAACACCTCTGACCCAACTTAGCGTATTAAAATCAACTCAAAGGTTCAATCTTATCAAACTTGTATTTTCAATAAATCCACAAGCTTCAATCAACTTCACTCTAAAACCCCCACGAACTTGTACCATAATGACCTGAACATCACGATACCCTTGATATGAAACCTTGAACACCATTTCCGATTGATTGACACCATCAACAAAGCCATACCAGACATGGGAACCCTCGAACCGCTTAAATTGAATGCAATGGCCGGATAAACCACTTATGAATAGAAAAATCAAATCATAAAGAAATGCGTCGATCACATGCCATAGGAATCAATGAAATGCATGATTATGAATGTTAATGGCCTAATGGAAGATGCAAATGAAATGCGAAGCTACAAACCAGTTAAGGAAACAAATATGAGGGCAAATTTTGAGGTATTACAGTGTCTTAGTAAAGTTGTCTAAATAAAAATCATCAAGTCCCTTCGATATAAAGATCATAGTCCCTCGATGACCCTTCGAGTTGCCTACGAATAAATGATCTAGTCCCTCAATGACCCTACGGAAAATGATGATAGTCCATTTGAATTGCTAAGATACCTTTACAAGGTTGCCTTCTATGATCATACGATGACCCTACGTTCGTCCCTTACATCCAAGGATAAAACTACTTACTAACTAATATTAAGGAAAATTTTATCCCTAAGGAAAGAAAAATAAAATGAACGACCTTGAGTAGGTAGGAAACCCTTAATTGCTTGCTCACCATTTCAAAAGAAAAAAATACTCTTTACACCTCACACTTTCAAAAAAAAATCCAAGAAAACCCCTTTGTATACATTCATACGAGAATCATTACAAAGGTGGATTTTTTTTCTTCTAAATACACCACCACTATTTTTTTCCAAACAAAAGTAAAGTCAAATAAGTAGTTAAGAACCCATGGATAACCATGGCTACAAAAGGTGTTAACACCTTCCCTTTGTATAACCTACCCCCGAACTCAAAATCTAAAATTAAGGTCTTTCCTGTTCTTTTCCACCTTTCCTACTTAGATAAAAGAAAAGTCAGTGGCGACTCTTGCTATCCGCAACATAGTTTTTGTGAAAACAAAAACGACAAAGTCAATTCTCTCACTGTGTTACAGTGATGAATTGACAGTGTAAAATATTTTACACTGTCAGTGCATATCAATTAATCCCAAATATTTTTAATCGTTGTAAAACATTTTAATTTTATTTTAAATAGTAACTAAATGGCCTAGACTTGCAAGACAAATATGTATGTGTTTTTCTTCATAACTACAACGCCAAATGAATTCAAATTCATGTCTCTAATTTCATAATAAACCCCACATAATCAATTATTTCTTCTCTCCTAGTGTTTCCTCAAATTTCACATTTTTGTAACCCTAGATTCTTCTTTCAATAAATTTCCATTGAAAACAAGGTTTCCAAGGATTTCTCTTCTTCTCGCAACAAAGGTTCTATTGATGAACACATATTTAGAATAGAACAAGAGGAAACACTAATTTTCTAAATTGATGGCGAAAAATTGGAAAAACTTGTTTGTAGCCTCTTCTATATACTAGAATTTATGGTTCTTACAATATGCAACGAAGGTTTTTCTTTAATGGACATAACATATTCTCAGTGAGATTTGGTGAAGGAAATTGAGAAAGCAAATATGAATTAGGTTTATTTGCTTGTCTCTTCTGGGTTTACATTATATTCATTTTATATTATTTAAATTAAAATAAAATATTTTACATCAATTAAAACTATGATTTTTTTTAGTATAACATAGTTTAATAAATAAATTTCCAAAATAACCTGGTGCTCAGATAATTTATCATTCTAACGTGGTTTAAGTACTTATTCGCCCAATGAATTGGCGAATGGGAACAAAGTGACAATTTTTTTCCACGCATTCGCCAATTGAGATGACTAATGTGTGTTAGTTACATTTTATTTATTTATTTTACACTCAGTCGTCAATTCAGATGACAAATGAGTTTTAATTTATTTTTTATTTATTTTTCACTCAGTCGCCAATTGAGTTGGCTAATTGGTTTATTTTTTTTATTTCTCTATAAATACATATGTACACTTCATTTCATTTCTCATTAATTCCTTTCAATCCCTCCCTCTCATTTATTATTTCTTTCTTTTCCTCGTCACAACATGTCTGCTTCTGTAAACCACCGTCCATCGTCATTGTAACACCCATTTTCCCATTTCAAAAATATCAAAGGTTTTCAATTAAATCAGAGTTTAATTCCACAAAGTGAGTGGTTACATTTCAAACCAAACAAAAATTTCATTTTTATTCATAAGCAACGGAAAATAAATAGTTCTTCACATATATGTCCAAAACATAATTATTCAATAACATAAGTGATCCTTTTAGTTCCTTAGGCGGATACATAACCAACAAAGTTTGCAAATATGGAATAAAGATAAAATAATAAAATCCTCATTCCCGTTACGTATCAAAGCGCCTAAGACTCGAACAAGCACACTCAGAAACTCTCAGGTACCTAAGTTATCTGTACTTCTTAAGAAGCACAGTTGCCACAAAACAAACAAAGGGGTGAGAAACAGTTTCATAATATAACAGTGCAAATAACACCTCAAAGGATAATCTCATAAACAATGCACATCATGCAACAACAATTTTCCATTCAACAAATGCAATGTGACTCAATGACACAATGCAACATGCGATACCAACTTTCAACAATGTTCATCTATTTGAACCCGGATGTATCGCTTACGCTCCACCGAGACACGATCATCCCTGCACCAATGATTCACAATGAATCCGAATAATCACTTATGCTCCACCGAGACATGATTATTCCACCAAATATGTATGCATATGCAGACTCGATTACACATACAATATCACAACCCACATGAATACAATCATGCCATCACGATCCTCAAGATCCACATCATTTACCAATCAATTCATCATACAATAACAACAAATGCACTAACGAGTACATACAATTCAAAATAGTCACCTAATCTTATGTACTAACTATTGATTGTCAGGTCATATGGTTACTGCTAGACATGATCCCTACCGCCTTAAACTAATGGTACAACCCTCAATTTGAAGAACATGACGATTCCAGATCAAAACGTCCCAAAAATTCCATTTACAGAGGCCTGACACGGCCTCCCGTGTCCCTTGACACGGCCCGTGTCAGGTGGCCTGGGGACACGCCCCCAAAATCCCACTTTCCAACACAACCAAGGGGCTGACACGGCCGCCCGTGTCGTGTGACACGGCCCGTGTCACACCTCCTGAAGCCCCTTCTCCCAAAATCCTCCTGAAACCCATCTCCCGTAGCCTAACACGGCCACCCATGTCCTGGGACACGGCCCGTGTCAGGAGGTCTGTACCAGAAATCCAATTTTTCATAAAAACTCCATTTTTCTTCCCTCTTTTCACCAGCACAAACCTAATTCTCTCTATTTCGATTTTAACATCCAAATTAGTCAAATTTATATACTTGTTAACAATTTAAGCCTATAACATCAACTAATTATCTCACATAACTTTTTCAGATCAAAATAGAGAAGAGTTATAAGGTTCGACTCCCTTCTTCACCTACCCTATCCTCCATAACTTTCATATGCCAATTCTCCCAACACCAACATACATCACCAATACAATATCAGAATACAACATATATTCATAATCATCAAACAATTCATAAACATTTCAACAACTCATCAAGCAAATCATAATTTATTAATCCCTATGGAGTAAGGAACTCCCAATTACCCTTCTATGTTAGATCATCAATTATAAACCCTTTCTCCCCCATTACCTTGAAATTGGGATGATTCTTCACCAAACCTTGATCTTGATGATCTACGATCTTTGATCTTCCTCTTCTTCTCCCTTTTCTCCAGAGTTCTCTGTTATTCGTCAAAATGCACGACAATGAGAAATCTATCGTGTTCTTCCTTTTCATAAAACAACCAATTTACACCTTTGCCCCTTAGACCTCCAACATATCCTTTTATTTTATTTTATTAAATAATAACAATATTATAAAAGTACACACCATTATATTATTATTATTTACATAAAATATTTTCTCCAATCATAATCCAATCACCCCATCATATTATTAATATTCATTTTATAAAAATTGATTTATAAAATCGGGGTGTTACAGTCATCATCAACATTAGAAGAACCGCTTCTAAAATTTGATATTATGAAGAAAAATGCTTTGGTGTATTTCTCAACAACAAAGCCTCTGCTGAAGATGTTACTCTAGAACATGCAGACGTTGGAACATTTGAATAGGGAATTAAACCGCTGGTTAGAAGGGTTAGAAGGAGAAACTGGGCATAAATAAAAGATCAGGAAAATTGAGAAGCGGGTTGTGGAGTCAGGCGTGATGAAGTGGAGAAAAGTGGTTAATGATGCGGGTGTCCTTACGATGATGTTAGGTCTAGATGATGTTGTCTTGATGGTTGTAATAGCCTAGATAAGTTGGAAGTTTTTTTTGTTTTATTTATGTATGTTCTTGTTATTTTCTGTATGTTATGTATGTTCTTGTTTTATTTGTGTATGTTCTTGTAATATCCCAGATGATGTTGTCATCTTGTTGGGTTTTTTAAGTTTAACGCAATTGTAAGAATTTAATGATATGAATGAAATGAACGATGCTTCTGTTATAGAGAGATACAATTACATTGATTTAAATTATGTCGTTGTTCTTGGTCCAACATTGGGACATTTCTTACGACTGTGCCCGGGTGGATGACATGAACTACATAGTCTCACCATTTTGTTCGCCGTATCCATTTCTGTTCGAATACGCGTGCTGTTAGGACGCCCCTTTTTCTTTATTCGTATATTTTCATTGTGCCAGACTATTTCCCCGTTGTATGTAGGTCAATAGTCCTCATTTGCAACCACCAGAAATCTTTTGTTGTTGACATTCCAAAGATTTTTCACTTGGTAAACAACGAACATTAAGTTTGATGGGTCTAGCCCAACCTTTGAACATGCCGCTATGAAATGGGAGCAAGGCATACAAAAGGGTTGAAATTTTCCGCAGTCGCACCAATTGTTATCTAGTTCTACCCGATAGGATCCCCTCGGTCACCCTTCATGGTAATCCATTATCTCATCAACATTGAAATGCCCTTTATTGCGGTTAAACATTGTGACCACATGTGTGTTAGATTTGGCAGCCTCCTCTTTAATGAACTTCATTGAACTATCATCAAGTCCCTTCAGTTTATAAGATCAAGTCCCTTCGAGGTTGCCTCCGATAAATGATCTTGTCCCTTCGAGTAAAAGATGATAAGTCCCTACGAATTGCTAAAGACACCTTGCAGTTGCCTATATTCAGATGTCCCTACACGTGTCCCTTATAACATCCAAGGTAATGACTACCTATTCCTTAATAATAGGGATAGTCTTACCATTGAAAGAACATAAGAACAGTAAAGACTTAACATAAGGTAGGTTCCTCTTAATTACTTGCTCACACATTTCAAAATACATTTTACACTTCACATTTCAAACAAATTTTCAAAACAAGTCTTTGTATACATCCATACGAGGATCATTACAAAGTACTTAGAAAGTTTCTAATCACACACTACACCTTTTTCAAAACAATTCAAAGTGAGCTAAGTAACTAAGAGCCCATGGATAACCATGGATATAAAGGGTGCTAACACCTTCCCTTTGTATAACCTACCCCCCGAACTCAAAATATTTTAAGTTCTTTCCCGTTCTTTTATGTCATTTCCTTTTGGATAAAATAAAAGTCGGTGGCGACTCTTGTTATCCGCAACATTTATAGAAAGTAAGTTCTCCCACCGTTTTACACTCACCAAAGCGGTTATCAGTAGGTTACAAATGCCTCTGAAAACTAAGTACATTGATTCCACGAGATTTGTGGTCATGTGACCTCATCATTGTCCTTTGTCGTATACCCTGGTCCACTTATCCAATGGCATTTGGTTGATCCATCTGAATGCATTTGCATTTGTTAGTCTGATTTCTTCACGATAGTGTTTGAATGATGGTTCGGTTAATGAATACCTTGCATTCACGACCTTCTTCCTCAATGCCCTGTCTTTGATCTCTCTCATGAAATTTTGAGCGATGTGTCTAATGCAATAAACATGTGTCGAAGGATGATCCCGCCATCCGTTACCAACATTTTTCCATGCACTCTCAATTGATGCATGTCTGAAATCAAACATAAGTTAGATTGGGGAGCAACGTGAAGTCGGAGATTTTTTAGAAAAAAAACTCCATCCCTCAACAGTCTCCCCCTCGACTAGAGCGAATGCAATTGGGAAGATGTTGTTATTTCCGTCCTGGGCCACTGCCATCAATAGAGTTCCTTTGTATTTACCGTAGAACCATGTTCTATCAATTTGGATTATAGGCTTGCAGAAGGTAAAACCTTTTATACATAGGTCAAACGCCCAAAAGAGTCGGTGGAATATGTCATTCCCACAATAACACAATGATTTTCTGGAGTATATGCCGATAAGGTCTCAAGAATGACAACAGTCCCTGGAGCATAGTGCTTAAGTTCCAACAAAAACTTTGGGAGTTATTTGTATGAATCCTCCCAATTTCCAAATACGGCGACAACAACTTTCGTTCTAGCTATCCATGCTTTCATGTATGACGAAGTATACTTGTGTTTTAGAACTATGTGCTTAATTATCGTGCTGACCTTTACCGACGGGTCGTCTCCAATGATTGATAAAATATTATTGCATATTAGCTGAGAACTCTGTTGTTGATGATCCTTCATTGTGTTTGTGATTATACAAGTATGCTCTAGACCCATAGACACAACCTTCCAATCCTCACTTCCCTTTCTGTACGATGTTGTCAATCAAAACGGGCACGTCACATTACGACAACATATCTTATATAGAGTAGGGTTCATTCAGTCGACCTTATAATCAGCTGATAAATCCATGCGATAATGTTTTATCGCTCGGGCACATTCTTCTTTTGTTTGAAAATGGCCGCCCTCCTTTAATGCACCTTGTTTTTGAAGATACAAATTGTAAAATATATCTGAAGATGGGTCATCACCTCCCAAGTTTAGCCTTGTCATATGTTGAGGAGGATAATATACATGACTGACCGGGACCTCATCTTCATTGATCATTTCATCAACAATTGCCTCCTCTTCTTCTTCGTCGTCATCAACAACATCAACTTCAGCTAAATTATTGTCTGATTCGCAAAACACCTGTGAAGGATCAACAATTTGAGACATCTGTTAAAGGATCACATTATATTTTCTTTTCCAACCTCTATTTCAGATGAGAAAAATTTGATCGTCAGGTAATTGAGAATCGAGTAACCTCGGTATTACGAAAGTGAACCCAAATAGGTTACAATCGAATATTTCGCCATTTATATGTGCATTGAACATATATTGTGGTGATCGAGCCATACCTCAAATACGACAAATCAATGTGATATGTTTAATATTGAAAGTTTTTTATAAGTGATATTTGAAACATTGAAACATACCTATAAATAAAATTCATATGCAAGATTGTTCTATTACTGTTGTACTATTTTCTTTACTGATATTATTACACAATACTCTTATTTTATTCATATGCAAGATGTGTACACCTATTCAATTATTTTTTCTTACAAAGTATAAGAACACGGAATCACGTAACCTATAAAATATAAGACACGTGCAATGTAACCTACAAAATATAAGACACGTTGTTGCACCCCAAAATTTGCCCTCACAAGACAAGACTTTGTGTACTAAGAGATTCACAAGGTTCACAAGACAAGACTTTGTGTACTAAGAGGTTCACAAGGTTCATGAGGTTCACAAGGTTCACAAGACCTCTCATAAGGTTCATGAGGTTCACAATGTTCACAATTAGTCAGAAGATTTGACATTTCCCTCAGACAATGCATCCTCTTAAGCAGGACATCCAAAACTAGGGTTTTGACTTTAATCAGGCTAAATGAACTTCCAAGGCTTCAAGTGAGCTTCATAACACCTTATATATGTTTAAGAATCCCCATGACAAGTTTCAAGACTTTTCTCAAAGGTTTGCTCAGTCAGATGATCAGATAGGTCAAAATAGGTCAAAGCAGTTAAAAAGTCAAACTGAGGTCAACTGTGGTCAAACCAAAGTCAAACTTCATGATTTTTTGTCAACATCAAGTATATGAAGTAAAATTCATCATTTGATCAAGGATTGATCATGTTTCATCAAGGATATTTCAGATCATCAAGAATCAGAGGTTTCTAAATTAGGGTTTTAGCAGGAAAAGTCAACTGAACTTTGACTAGCCATAACTTTCACATGCTTCATCAAATTTCACATGCTTCATCAAATTTTTCCCATCCAAAGCTCATTTTGAAGGAAATTGAATTCTTTACAACTTTGTGTCTCACAAGCCAAGCCCAAAAATGCTTCATTTGGAAGGTATGAGCTAGGACATTATAGGTCCTTTTAAAAGTCAACAAAAAGTCAACAACTTCAAAAGGGCATAACTTGAGAATGGTAAATGATATGGACATGAAACCAATGGGGTTTATTAGAGGACACTTTAATATTTCCAAAATGTCCAAGAACACCCTCATAGCATTAAAATTGAAGGATTTGTTCCCTTGCAAAGTTGGGAAATTTTTGGGTGGTTTATGAAGAAAATAGGGTCTTAAAACCAAATTCTTCCAAATGGGCTGAACTTTTTGTGACCCAAGGTGTTCCATGACATCATGCACGAAATTTATTTAATATTTTCATAATTTTATTTTATTTATTTTATTTATTATGATTTTTTATATTAAAAATCATTTTAAATTCAAATAAAATATAAAATATGAAGATTTAAAATATATTTTGATTCTAGAAAGTCATAAACCTTGATTGAATTAGATTGATATGAAAATTATGGTGATTGTCTTAAAATAGCAATGTTATATCAAAAAATATTTGAATTTTAAGACATTATCTTTTTCAATCTTCAAAAATAAAAAAAGTCCAAACAATGATCCAATTTTTTGACCTAGCTTCACTCAACTATAAGTATACAAACCTAACACAATGCCAAGGGACGAATCTTCTGCCTCAAGAGTAAGTTTTCACTTTCAAAAATTGACCAAAAAATTTGAATTCGGATTCCATTCTCTAGGCCCTTTCAAGACAATTTGAAGGTTGCAATGGCTTTCTTGACTATCACTGATCATGATTCCATACTCATATGCATCAAAATCATGTTATAATGGTGAAACCGAATGCTTGTTCATGGCATCTTGTTGATTTTTCAATTATGATCATTCACTATGTTTTGCTTGATTTTGTTTAAATAATATTGTTTGTATGATGACATAGAAGCTTTCTGGACAATTATTTTTGAGTTTCACTGCAGGAATCGTGAAGTGCCATAGCTAGGGTTTCATCTTCGAATTTGGGGTTTTATGATTCACCAAATTTAAATGAATTTAAAGGACATAGTATGATTGTATAAACTGTGAGGATCATGTTTCACTAATCAATTAGTAAATATTGTACTGTTTTGTTGGTAATCAAAATTCGCAAGTTCTATGTGTTACGAAAATCGCAGGAAAGTTCATAGGGAAATTCGTAGCAAAAAGCGCAAGGCCAGAGGAGGAAGACGAAGTTCTTGGCGCGCAGTGGAGATTTGAATTTTGTTTTAATATTTTATGAAATCGTTTGCGTTTTATTTCACAGATGGCTTGGTAGCTCAGTTGGTTGAGGCGCATGTGTGATGGATGAGGAGTCTTGGGTTCGAATCGTCCCCAGCCCCTTTTGTTTTCTTTTAATTTTTAACATATTTGCAAGATTAGATACAAAATGAATGCGACCTGTATCCCCTACACAAGCGCAGGCTTGTCCCAGTGGTTGGCTTGAGGTTGTGAAAGCTCAGGGGCTGGGTTCGAATCCAGCCCAGGTAAGTTTTTTCCACTTTTTTCTTGTTTTTGCTTAATTTGTTTATATTATTATTAAATAGATTTAAATAATAAAAATAAAATGTTTATATTATTATTTTCTTTTATATAATTTAAAATTCATCTTTTCAAAATTAAACCTTATTAGTGAAATTATTTAATATTTATTTTTTCATATTGTATAATTTTGTATAATTAATTAATCCTAATTTATTTTTCTAAACATATAAACCCTAATATTTTCTAAAACCCTAAAATATTTTTATAACACCTAATTATTTTTATAAACCCTAATTGTAAATATTAATTTATTTGTTAATTATAACTTTTAATTTATTTATTTATAAACCTTAATTATGTACATATTTTTATAATTTGTTTATAATTATTATTTAATATAATTCTTGCATGTAAATAATTTTAGATTATGCTTAAAACAATTAAAAACTCCTAATTTAATCTTGTAAATATAATTTATTTTTATAATATGTTTATTTAATTATAATTAACCATTATTTTCATAACATGTACATAAATTTAAATTTTTTATAATAATTATTATATAGCATGAATTGTTTATTTTTCTTCTTAAAAAATCTTAAAAATAATCATTGAACTTTTAAATTTATTATTTATTATTATGCTAATTTCTTTATTTTATTCTTATTAATTTTGTTATTACTAACCCCATTTATTTATTTATTATATGGTTTTCATTATTATTATTGTTACTAACCCAATTATTTATTATTGTTTATTTTGCTTATTTATTTAATTTATTTTAATTATTATTATTATGTAATTGTATCTTTTATGTAATATTTGTAGTAGTAATTTTTATTATTTATTTTAAATATTATGGTTAGTAAAATAGGGAGTGAAACATGTTTGTATTTAAAAATTGAATTTAGATCATTAACTTAAAGATAAATATTTGAACTTGTACACTCACACACGTAAGTCGATCTTTGATCGCCATTTCACTTATTAAGGGTTACCTCTCACGTTGCCTAAACAAAAGGTCAAGTAGGGTGTATAAAGCAAAGTCCCTCATTTTATATCATCTAGTCCCTTAAACAGATAAAAAGATCAAGTCCCTTCGAATGTTGCCTTCGTAATGATCTTGTCCCTTTCGAATAAAGATGATAAGTCCCTTCGAATTGCTTATACACCTTACAGTTGCCTAAATAACAGTTGTCCCTTCACATGTCCCTCACACATCCAAGGTAATGACTACCTATTCCTTAATAATAGGGATAGTCTTACCACTTAAAGGATATTCAAGAACAGAAAAGACTTAACTTAGGGTAGGTTCCTCTTAGATACTTGCTCACTCTTCAAAATATTTCAAACACTTCATACATTTCAAACAATTTTCAAAACAAAGGTTTTATATATATCCGTACATGGATCATTATGAAATACTTAAGAAAATTTTTATTCACACACTTCACATTTCAAAAACATTTTAAAGTGAGCTAAGTAACTAAGAGCCCATGGATAACCATGGATGTAAAGGGTGCTAACACCTTCCCTTTACATAACCTACCCCCCGGACCCAAAAATCTTTTAAAAGGTCTTTCCTGTTCTTTTATGCCCTTTCCTTTGGATAAAATAAAAGTCGGTGGCGACTCTTGCTATCCGCAACATAACTAAAGTCAGTTCTCCCACCGTGTTACAGAACTGACGACTCTGCTGAGGATTTAATAAAAGAGGGGTACCCTTAGGAATTAGATCACTTTAAACTTGTTTGCTTTGTTTGCTTTACTTTACTTGTTGGGTGTTCTTATGTGTGAAAGATCCTAACCCGGATCTAGTGTACCTTAGGTAAATGGCAATAGACCACGAAAACTGTACGACGTATACCGATATGGTTGATCTGGTGGCCATAGTTAGTGTGACTTCTTGGTTGGTGCTTATGTTCCTTAAGTCAAGTTGAGGATAATATGAGGCTGCCATATGTTGTCAATGCACTAACTAACTTTTAGAACCCTATTCATCCCATTTTGGCCTTTAGAAAAGTAGTGAGATAACCGGCTTTGGTGAAGACTGAAGTTGGTTGATACTCGATACTACGCTCATTGAGATTCTAAACTTGGAGGGTTTTGGTTGGCAAGTAAGTTGCCTACTGAACAACCACCCTTGTGAAGGATCAATGATATTGAGATCCCTTAGAACCTGGTTACTTTTGTAGGATAGGATGAACCAACTAACTTCAGGGGAGGGTACTTACCTTTGAACCTCATGCAAGCCTTTAAACCTAGGGCTATGGTGTGACTTGTTTGTGTGTGCCACATGTTTGTGATTGAACATAACATCATGACATCATCACGCATTATAAGCATAGCATTTTCACTAACCATTTCAAGGACCAAAGGATCCATATTTGTTCTTTGTTGCAGGTCATGGCTTCTGCCCGTAGAAACACTATCAGGATCAACTTTGTAGGCATACCTCCTAAGCTTAAAAAGTTGGTTTCTCAAGTGTCTAGAAACTCCCAGTTTATCAAGAGACATGGTCACCTACTGGATCTAGTCACTTCAGGGTTCAATGAAGACATGATGAGTGTTCTATTTCAGTTCTTTGATCCTAAGCACCATTGCTTCACATTCCCCGATTATTAACTGGTTCCTACAATGGAAGAGTTCTCTAAACTACTGGGTATACCTATACTTGATCAGAAACCCTTCACAGGCTTAGAAAAAGAGCCTAAACCTGAAGTCATTGCTGCAGCTCTACATCTGGAGAAATCAGACATTGTCCTAGAAACGAGAAGCGGAGTTAAGGGTATTCTTGCTAAGGTGTTGATAGAGAAGGCTCAAGTGTTCTTGAAAGCTATGAGCTATGATGCTTTTGAGGAGATCTTAGCCTTGTTGATTTATGGCTTAGTGTTGTTCCCCAATCCTGATCAGTTCATAGACGTTCATGCCATCAATATATTCCTGAGTCACAATCCAGTGCCTACATTGCTTGGAGACATCCTACATTCTCTTCATACCCGTACTACAAGGGCAAGAGGAACTTTGATGTGTTGCATACCTTTGCTATCTAGGTGGTTTATTTCTCACCTTCCTCGCTCAGTGATAAAGAATGAACAAGGGTTCAGATGGTCCAAGAGGATTATGTCACTCTCTCATTCAGATATTCATTGGTGCTTCAGATCTATGGAGAATGTCACTATCATTGACCGTTGTGGGGAGTTTCCTAATGTGCCACTTCTAGGCATAAGAGGAGGCATTACTTACAATCCTTCTTTAGCTTTACGACAGTTTGGTTACGCTCGGAGTGATGGTCCTCATGACATGTTGATTCAGGGTATTGTGTTTGACTACGACAACGATCTGCAAGGTTACCGTCAAAGGTTCATACGAGCATGGGGAAAAGTGAACAAGGTTGACAGTAAGACTCTGGAGCCCAAGTACACTATTCCTATGGAAGCTTATCTCAGATGGGTGCGATCTCGTGCTCAGACTCTCATGATGCCATATCATGCCATCCTGTCAGTTACTATGGAGCCCGTTGCTGAAGGGGACACTTCTTATACCATCCTTCACCTAGACATGCCCACTGACATGGAAGACTTGCAGAGATCCTGGATCCAGTTGAAGGAGCAAAGGGATACTTTTGAGACTCATTACAAAGCAAGTCAAGAAAGAATCCTGGAGCTAACAAAGCAACTTCACGAGGAGCGGAATCTCAACTCATATCTCAACACAAAGAGGAAACGTCCATGGGAGACTTAAAACCCCATCTTTTGTATTTATTTCATTTTGTAAGCCCAAGGGCAAACAAATTTATTACTAATAAAAGTTTACTTTTTTGGTTGTTTAAGCAAATTTAAATCCTGCGGTCCTTGAAAACATTGCATACGCATTTATATACCATATCATTGCATCACAGGTTTATTGTGCACGGGTTTCTCATCTTCTCGCTGTTTATTTCAGCAATGGCTCTTGAACAAACAGTTAAGGATCTCCAGGCACAAAATGCACAGTTCCAAGAGCTGATCCTGAACTTGTCCAAGGGGCAGGATGAATTGAAGACACTGCTGGCCAAGAAGACTAAGAAGACTAGAAGGTCAGGTGGCCTGATCAACATGGGAAGAAGGTTCAGAGGTCCTGTCAAGACCAAAGAACAGGTTGAAGATCATGAGTCTGAAGAGTCTGAGAAAGAGGGAGGCAGTCTCCATAATACAATGGGGGACTCTGATTCTGAAGCTAACTACTATCATGAGCCTAATGAAGATAAGTTCAAGATGCTGGTGGATAGAATGGATGCTATGGAGTTGCAAAAGTCTTCTGGGCTGGATTTTGAAGACCTGAGTTTGATATCTGGGGTGGTTATACCCATTGGTTTCAAGGTTCCTACTTTTGTTGTTTATGATGGTGTATCTTGTCCCAAGTTGCATCTGAGGTCCTATGTTCGGAGAATACAACCCCATACTGCTGATAAGAAGTTGTGGATCCTTTTCTTCCAAGAGAGCTTATCTGGAGCTCAATTGGAGTGGTACTATCAGTTGGAGAGTGTCAACATCCGTGATTGGAATGATCTTGCTGAAGCCTTCTATAAGCAATATCAATACAATGTTGATTTAGCCCCTACTCGCATGCAACTGCAGAGCATGTCTATGGGTGCTAAAGAAAATTTCAAGGAGTATGCCCAAAAGTGGAGAGACTTAGCTGGAAGAGTGCAACCACCTCTAACTGATAGGGAGTTAGTTGATATGTTTATGTGAACGTTGAATGGTCCTTTTTACAGTCATCTCATTGGAAGCTCATCATCTGGCTTCACTGAGTTGATAATGACAGGGGAGCGCGTAGAAAGTGGTATAAGGAGTGGCAAGATCCAAGTGGGTGCTTCTTCATCAAGTACTGCAAAGAAGCCTCCCAGTGGGAAGAAAGAGTCAAATGCTGTTTATGGTCAACCTGATCGTAATAGGAGGCATCAGTCTGTGAGCGCAGTTCATATCTCCAATCCAACTCCTGCAACAATAGAGCCACCCCAGGGAAATCAACAGAGGAATAGAAGGTAGTTCACTAAGATCAACATGTCACTGGCCCAAGCCTTGCAACACTTGTTGAAGGGTGAACTTATCACTTTGAGGGATCCTCCTCAGAATCCCAATGTTACCTCACCCAGGTATAATCCTAATGCACGATGTGCATATCATTCAAATTGTCAGGGACATGATACCAATAGTTGCTGGGTATTGAAGAATAAAATTCAGGATATGATTGATGCTGGAGAGATTGAGTTTGACCCTCCGGGTACTCCAAATGTGATTACTGCTCCCATGCCAAATCATGAGAAGACTGTCAATGCCATTGATGAAGATTCACATATTTCCTCAGTTGCAGAGTTGACTACACCATTGTCTGTTATTAAGAAGAAGCTAGTACAAGTTGGGTTCTTTCCAGGTTGTCGTGAAGATTGTTTATATTGTACCTATAAGCCGGATAGCTGCTGGAGGTTGAAGGACGAAATTCAACGCCTCATGAATAATTACACCATAGTGTTTGAAAGGACTCCATCTTCTGTGGAGAGCATGGTGGATCATATAACTAAAGGTGCGAAAGTTGAAGAGGTGGATATGGTTGATAAAGTGCCGGTGAGGATTACCTCCAAGGGTCCTGTCAAAATTACTCATAAGGGTCCAATTAAGATTACTGCCGAAGGCCCTGTGAAGATTGTTGTTGAAGCTAGAGTGGCTCCTATGATCATTACCACTCCTGGTCCTATTCCGTACACTTCTGATAAAGCTGCGCCTTGGCATTATGGGTCCAATGTTTATATTCATGGTGTTAAGCAGGAACCTTTAGCTGAGACACCTGTTGCTGATAAAAACCTTGATGTTGACAATATTGCTGGATCTAGTAAAATCACGCGAAGTGGAAGAGTTTTCTCTCCTCCAGTTACTTCCAAGAATACAGTTACTCCAGCTACTACCTCCACGACTGATGCTCGGGGCAGAGGTCCTGTCATTGAACCTATACCAACTGATGTGCCAGCTGCTGATGATCTTGCTAAGCAGATGGAAGAAGTATTGAAGATCATTCGCAAGAGTGATTATGACATTGTTGATCAATTGAGGCATACTCCCTCCAAGATTTCCATGTTGTCCTTATTATTGTGTTCTGAGGCTCATGCCAAGGCCCTGATTAAATTTCTGAAGACTGCTCATGTACCAAACAAGATTTCTGTAGACCAGTTTGAAAATTGTGTTGCACACTTGACCTATGATAATGGGTTAGGTTTCTCCGATGCTGATTTGACTCCTGCCAAGAGGGATCATAACAGGGCTCTACATATCTCTATTGAATGTAGGGGCACTACTCTGTCTCATGTGCTAATAGACAATGGTTCCTCACTGAATGTGTTGCCCAAAGAAGTGCTGAATAAGCTTAGTCCTGAAGATGCTGTGTTGAAACCCAGTAATATAGTGGTGAAGGCTTTTGATGGCTCGAGAAGAGTGGTGCATGGAGAAATTGATCTCCCAATCAAAGTAGGGTCTCAGGTTTTCAATGCTACTTTTTATGTAATGGATATCCGTCCTTCGTATTCTTGTTTGCTTGGGCGTCCCTGGATCCATGGGGCAGGTGCTGTAACCTCCCCCTTACATCAGAAGCTGAGATATCCGGTAAAAGGTAAAGTTGTCACTGTTTACGGAGAGGAAGGATATATAGTTAGTCATGTGAACACCTTTAAATATCTTGAAGTGGAAGGTGAATATGTTGAAACTCCGTGCCAGACATTTGAAGTGGTTCCTTGGATTGTTAATAATTATGAAGCTCCTCCTGTTGTCAAGAAAGTTCCTGTGGTCACCAGAGTACCTCCTACAATGGCCTCCCTCAAAGATGCTAGAGCCGTGGTGGATGAAGGTGGTTGTACTATTTGGGGTCAGCTTCCTGACATTCCTTACAAGTCTGACAAATTTGGTTTGGGTTTCACTGCAGAGTCCCAGAAAGGCTGTTCGTCGTGCTCGTGCTGTTCGTATCACCAATCAGGGGATTATGAAGAATCAGATCAATGCTGTGGTGACTATGATGAAGACTACAACTTGGATGCTTGGATTTTTCCTACTGTGGGTGTTGGGCTCAATAACTGGAAGGCTGAAGATGTTATTTCTATCTCCTTTAGTCAGGAGTAAATACTATTACTGTGTTGTTACTTTTAAAGTTTGTAATTTTTGAACAATTTAAACTCTTAAGCCTTGTGCCTTACCCGGGGCACAATGGTGTGCTTGTTACGGGATGTCATTTCATTTGCATACTTCATTCAATAAAAATCAGTGGACGTTTCGTTTTCGTAAATATTGTGTTCCTTGTTTTTCTTTTCTTTTATTTTTGTTTTATCAGCTATGTGTTCTTACACACACCCACATCACTAAAATGCAGATCCTCATCCACTCTGGATCCTGTTGATAACAGTTCTACTATTGCCAATTATAATTTCGAGAATCCGATCTATCAAGCTGAAGACGGAAATGAGGACGATTGTGAAGTACCTGTAGAGCTTGCTAGGTTGTTACAACAAGAAGAGAAAGCCATACAGCCACATGAAGAGCCAGTCGAAGTTGTGAATCTGGGAACTGAAGAAAACAGGAAAGAATTCAAGATAGGGGCTGAATTAGAGGATAATGTCAAGAGCAGGTTGATTCAGATGTTACATGATTATGTGGAGATCTTTGCTTGGTCATACGGAGATATGCCAGGGTTGGATACAGACATTGTGGTTCACCGTTTACCAGTAAAAGAAGATTGTCGTCCAAAGAAGCAGAAGGTTCGTCGCATGCGTCCTGAAATGTCAGAGAAAATCAAAGCAGAGGTAATGAAACAGTTTGATGCAGGGTTCTTAGCAGTGACTTCTTATCCTCAATGGGTTGCGAATGTGGTACCGGTACCTAAGAAAGATGGTAAGGTACGTATGTGTGTAGACTACAGGGACTTGAACAAGGCCAGCCCCAAAGATGACTTTCCACTTCCTCATATTGATGTTCTGGTAGACAACACTGCTCAGCACAAGTTATTCTCTTTTATGGATGGTTTCTCTGGTTACAATCAAATCAAGATGGCACCTGAAGATATGGAGAAGACAACATTTGTTACACAGTGGGGCACTTTTTGTTATAAGGTGATGCCATTTGGTTTGAAGAATGCAGGAGAAACATATCAGCGTGCTATGGTGGATTTGTTTCACGATATGATTCATCATGAGATAGGAGTATATGTGGATGATATGATAGCCAGGTCTCAGAATGAAGAACATCATCTTGATCATTTGCATAAATTGTTTGAGAGGTTGAAGAAATACAAGTTGAGATTGAACCCAAACAAGTGTACTTTTGGAGTTAGGTCTGGTAAGCTCCTGGGTTTCATTGTCAGTGGAAAAGGTATTGAAGTAGATCCTGCAAAAGTGAAAGCTATACGAGAGATGCCAGCTCCCCGTACTGAGAAGGAAGTTAGAGGTTTCTTGGGACGATTGAATTACATTGCAAGATTTATTTCCCAATTAACTGCCATCTGTGAGCCAATCTTCAAATTGTTGAAGAAAGATCAGGTGATGGAATGGAATGATGAGTGCCAGACTGCCTTTGATGAAATCAAGAGATATCTGCTAGAACCTCCAATTTTGATGCCACCAGTTGATGGAAGACCCTTGATTATGTACTTAACAGTGTTAGACAACTCAATAGGGTGTGTGTTGGGGCAACATGACGAGTCTTGTCGAAAAGAGCAGGCAATATACTACCTTAGAAAAAAGTTTACCGACTGTGAAACAAGATATTCACTGCTCGAGAAAACTTGCTGCGCTTTGGCATGGGCTGCTCGCCGACTAAGACAGTATATGTTGACCCATACTACCTTGTTGATTTCGAAGATGGATCCAATCAAGTACATATTCGAGAAACCTGCTCTTTCCGGAAGAATAGCAAGATGGCAAATGATCTTGACAGAATATGATATACAGTATATTACTCAGAAGGCCATTAAGGGAAGTGTTGTAGCTGATCATTTGGCTCATCAAGCAGTGGATGATTATCAGTCAATGAGTTTTGAGTTCCCTGATGAAGACATTATGATTATTACCAAAGAACCTGGACAATATGACGGACCTGAACAAGGATCCCGATGGACTATGGTTTTTGACGGAGCTTCTAATGCACTTGGTAATGGTGTTGGTGTTGTGATCAGTTCCCCTGAAGGTTTTCATACCCCGATTACAGCCAGACTTTGTTTCTATTGTACCAATAATATGGCTGAGTATGAGGCATGTATCCTGGGTATTAAAGCTGCCATTGATATGAAGATTCAGTTCCTGGACGTGTATGGAGATTCAGCCCTGGTAGTAAGTCAGATTAAAGGAGATTGGGATACCAAGCATGATAATCTCATTCCTTACATAGAGCATGCGTTGTCTTTGATCCCACATTTTAAAGAGATTACCTTTGGACATATTCCACGAAGAGAGAATCAGTTGGCAGATGCCTTAGCCACCATGGCATCCATGTTTGAAATCAGCTGGGATGATGAAGCTCCCAAGATTACTATTGATAGGTTTGAGAAGCCTGCATACTGCAATGAAATTGACACTGAAGAGGCAGAGGAGAAACCTTGGTTCTATGAAGTGAAAAGATATCTTGAAACTCAGGAATTCCCTGAAGGGGCATCTGTCAAAGATAGGAAGTTTCTGAGAAGGTTTTCTGCTAAGTTCTTTTTGAGTAATGGAATTTTGTACAAGCGCAATCATGATTCAACTTTGCTTCGATGTGTGGATAAGAAGGAAGCAACTGAGATTATGGAAGATATGCATGATGGGATCTTTGGCATTCATTCTAGTGGTCATACTATGACAAAGAAGATATTGAGAGCAGGTTACTATTGGTCTACCATGGAAGCTGACTGCTATCAACATTCCAGAACATGTCACAAGTGTCAAATTTATGCTGATAAAGTCCATATACCTCCATCACCATTGAATGTGTTGACTTCTCCTTGGCCTTTTGCCATGTGGGGCATTGATATGATTGGTGAGATCAAGCCTACAGCTTCTAATGGGCATCGTTTCATCCTGGTTGCTATTGATTACTTTACAAAGTGGGTAGAGGCAGCTTCATTTGCATCTGTTACCAAAAATGTTGTGGCTCGATTCATTAAGAATAATCTCATATGTAGGTATGGCATCCCTGAAAGGATTATTACTGACAATGGCTCTAATCTGAACAACACTATGATTACTGATCTCTGCATGCAGTTCAAGATTAAGCATCACAACTCTTCTCCGTATCGTCCGAAGATGAATGGGGCAGTTGAAGCTGCTAATAAGAACATTAAGAAGATTATACAGAAGATGACTGTCACTTATAAGGATTGGCATGAGATGTTACCATTTGCTCTTCATGGTTATCGCACTACAATACGTACTTCAACAGGGGCAACTCCATTCTCCTTAGTCTATGGTATGGAAGCAGTTCTGCCCATTGAAGTTCAGATTCCCTCCTTAAGAATTATGAAGGATGCAGGCTTGGATGAAGATGAGTGGATTCAGACTCGACTTGACCAGATAAATTTGATTGATGAGAAGAGGTTAGCAGCAATTTTTCATGGCCAGATGTACCAGAAACGGATGATCAAAGCTTTTAATAAGAAGGTTAAGCCAAAGGTATATCAGGCTGGTGATTTGGTAATCAAGCGTATCATATTACCACAGGGTGATCCGAGGGGCAAGTGGACTCCTACATATGAAGGACCATTTGTAGTCAAGATAGTATTCTCAGGAGGTGCTATGATACTTACTACTATGGATGGTGAAGACTTCCCACAGCCTGTAAACGCGAACATAGTTAAAAAATACTACGCATAAAAAGAGACCCGCTAGGTTGACTGGCCTAGGCAAAAATAAGGGCATCCCGGCGAACCAAAAGGGTTCGGGAAAAAGTTAGGGATATATATAAAGAAATATACACCCGGCAAGTCGAAAACCTGAAAAGGCGGCTTGGGCAAAAAAGGGTATCCCGGTGGATTGAAAACCTGAAAGGGCAATCCAGGCAAAAGTTAGGGATTAAAGCGTATGACTATGTCTCGTTTGGATCACCCATGTAACTACAACCAGTTGTGCTACTTAGTTCAGACTCTAACAGATAAAGCTCAATCCAATCATTTCCATCTCGACAGCAGAAGATGAGATACTTGAAGATAACGGCAATAGTAGAATTGAAACTCAATATGATTATTTCCCACATAGCTGATTTTCTTTGTTTTTGTAAATTTTTCTACGACAAATTCCTCTTACTAGGATTTCTGTCTCCTTGTATAAACTTGCCTATGTATAGGTCACTTGTTGATATAAATAAAATTCCATCTTTGAATCCTGATTTACTTTTACCCTATTTACATAAGCGAAACGTCCATTGGTTGTGTTTGAATGTATGTATGCTTTTGAATATGATTGATGTTTACCAGAAATGCATAAATGCTTAATATGATTGATGTTTACCAGAAATGCATGAAAATGCAGTAATAGTATTTACTAAGGACGAACGAGGGAAGGAATTCAACGAAGCTTCGCCGGTTCATCCCCACAAGACAGCTACAAGTCCCCCGGTAGAGCAAATCCATCTTCATAAGTACTTCGAGTCACATCTCCCCTGGAATTTATATCCATCTCTTTTATCCTCATACGGATAATCGGGAATTTATTCTTCCAATAGAAGTACGACAAACGAAGACGGGAGGTTATGTATACCTTACTACCGAACGAAGACGGGAGGTTATGTATACCTTACTATTGAACGAAGACGGGAGGTCATGAATATTATATTATCAAACATATTCTTCAGCAACGAATCGGGATTTATTTTCCCTGGCCAGCAGTTGTTATACGAAGATATCCAAACGCGTCAGGCTGCATGATCCATACATACATCATCTACATCATATCATAACATACATATCCATAATTACATAATACATTACTTAAGTGCATCATACCATACATGCATACATAATGCATAAACTAATATTATCGTGCAGAATATTATAATCCTGTTTTTCAGATTAATTCTCCAGCAGGCAAACTCCATCAACAATTTGTTACCTTGGGCCGTTGTTTATCTTCCCAAAGGTTATTTCATTACCCCAAGACGTTGTTCATCCTCCTGAAAGCTATCATGACCTTGGGCCGTTGTTTATCTTCCCAAAGGTTACCTCATTATCATGGGACGTCGTTTATCTTCCCGAAGGCTATCTTGAGACGTTTTTTATCTTCTCAAAAGCCATGTCATGACTATTGGGCCGTTGTTTATCCTCCCAAAAGTTATGTTTATACCTCAGGACGTTGTTTATCCTGAAAGCTATCATTATACCTCAGGACGTTGTTTATCCTCCTGAAAGCTATCATTCCTTTGGGCCGTTGTTTATCCTCCCAAAAGTTATGTTTATACCTCAGGACGTTGTTTATCCTCCTGAAAGCTATCATTATACCCCAGGACGTTGTTTATCCTCCTGAAAGCTATCATTTCTTTGGGCCGTTGTTTATCTTCCCAAAAGTTATACTTATACCTCAGGACGTTGTTTATCCTCCTGAAAGCTATCATGACTTTGGGCCGTTGTTTATCTTCCCAAAGGTTATCTCATTATCTTGGGACGTCGTTTATCTTCCCAAAAGCTATATCTTCATACTCTGACTACTTTATTCTCCAAGAGATATGTTTGAAGAACTTTTTCCAAGTGGCATCTTTAAGCCCACTCAAGCATATACAGCTAGTCATCAACATCACTCTACGCACTGGTGAGTGCAAATTTTTGGGCTTTTGTGTTCAATCCCATTCAACCTTCCAAGTTACGATTGGCACATATACCAATCTAACCCCTCAGGTTTCAGAAAATTGAACAGGGGCAGCTGTTGCACCCCAAAATTTGCCCTCACAAGACAATACTTTGTGTACTAAGAGATTCACAAGGTTCACAAGACAAGACTTTGTGTACTAAGAGGTTCACAAGGTTCATGAGGTTCACAAGGTTTACAAGACCTCTCATAAGGTTCATGAGGTTCACAATGTTCACAATTAGTCAGAAGATTTGACATTTCCCTCAGACAATGCATCCTCCTAAGCAGGACATCCAAAACTAGGGTTTTGACTTTAATCAGGCTAAATGAACTTCCAAGGCTTCAAGTGAGCTTCATAACACCTTATATGTGTTTAAGAATCCCCATGACAAGTTTCAAGACTTTTCTCAAAGGTTTGCTCAGTCAGATGATCAGATAGGTCAAAATCAGTCAAAGTAGTTAAAAAGTCAAACTGAGGTCAAACCAAAGTCAAACTTCATGATTTTTTGTCAACATCAAGTATATGAAGTAAAATTCATCATTTGATCAAGGATTGATCATGGTTCATCAAGGATATTTCAGATCATCAAGAATCAAAGGTTTCTAAATTAGGGTTTTAACAGGAAAAGTCAACTGAACTTTGACCAGCCATAACTTTCACATGCTTCATCAAATTTTTCCCATCCAAAGCTAATTTTGAAGGAAATTGAATTCTTTACAACTTTGTGTCTCACAAGCCAAGCCCAAAAATGCTTCATTTGGAAGGTATGAGCTAGGACATTATAGGTCCTTTTAAAAGTCAACAAAAAGTCAACAACTTCAAAAGGGCATAACTTGAGAATGGTAAATGATATGGACATGAAACCAATGGGGTTGGTTAGAGGACTCTTTAAGATTTCCAAAATGTCCAAGAACACCCTCATAGCATTAAAATTGAAGGATTTGTTCCCTTGCAAAGTTGGGAAATTTTTGGGTAGTTTATGAAGAAAATAGGGTCTTAAAACCAAATTCTTCCAAATGGGCTGAACTTTTTGTGACCCAAGGTGTTCCATGACATCATGCACGAAATTTATTTAATATTTTCATAATTTTATTTTATTTATTTTATTTATTATGATTTTTTATATTAAAAATCATTTTAAATTCAAATAAAATATAAAATATGAAGATTTAAAATATATTTTGATTCTAGAAAGTCATAAACCTTGATTGAATTAGATTGATATGAAAATTATGGTGATTGTCTTAAAATAGCAATGTTATATCAAAAAATATTTGAATTTTAAGACATTATCTTTTTCAATCTTCAAAAATCAAAAAAGTCCAAACAATGATCCAATTTTTTGACCTAGCTTCACTCAACTATAAGTATACAAACCTAACACAATGCCAAGGGACGAATCTTCTGCCTCAAGAGTAAGTTTTCACTTTCAAAAATTGACCAAAAAATTTGAATTCGGATTCCATTCTCTAGGCCCTTTCAAGACAATTTGAAGGTTGCAATGGCTTTCTTGACTATCACTGATCATGATTCCATACTCATATGCATCAAAATCATGTTATAATGGTGAAACCGAATGCTTGTTCATGGCATCTTGTTGATTTTTCAATTATGACCATTCACTATGTTTTGCTTGATTTTGTTTAAATAATATTGTTTGTATGATGACATAAAAGCTTTCTGGACAATTATTTTTGAGTTTCACTGCAGGAATCGTGAAGTGCCATAGCTAGGGTTTCATCTTCGAATTTGGGGTTTTATGATTCACCAAATTTAAATGAATTTAAAGGACATAGTATGATTGTATAAACTGTGAGGATCATGTTTCACTAATCAATTAGTAAAAATTGTACTGTTTTGTTGGTAATCGAAATTCGCAAGTTCTATGTGTTACGAAAATCGCAGGAAAGTTCATAGGGAAATTCGCAGCAAAAAGCGCAAGGCCAGAGGAGGAAGACGAAGTTCTTGGCGCGCAGTGGAGATTTGAATTTTGTTTTAATATTTTATGAAATCGTTTGCGTTTTATTTCACAGATGGTTTGGTAGCTCAGTTGGTTGAGGCGCATGTGTGATGGATGAGGAGTCTTGGGATCGAATCGTCCCCAACCCCTTTTGTTTTCTTTTAATTTTTAACATATTTGCAAGATTAGATACAAAATGAATGCGACCTGTATCCCCTACACAAGCGCAGGCTTGTCCCAGTGGTTGGCTTGAGGTTGTGAAAGCTCAGGGGCTGGGTTCGAATCCCAGCCCAGGTAAGTTTTTTCTACTTTTTTCTTGTTTTTGCTTAATTTGTTTATATTATTATTAAATAGATTTAAATAATAAAAATAAAATGTTTATATTATTATTTTCTTTTATATAATTTAAAATTCATCTTTTCAAAATTAAACCTTATTAGTGAAATTATTTAATATTTATTTTTTCATATTGTATAATTTTGTATAATTAATTAATCCTAATTTATTTTTCTAAACATATAAACCCTAATATTTTCTAAAACCCTAAAATATTTTTATAAAACCTAATTATTTTTATAAACCCTAATTGTAAATATTAATTTATTTGTTAATTATAACTTTTAATTTATTTATTTATAAACCTTAATTATGTACATATTTTTATAATTTGTTTATAATTATTATTTAATATAATTCTTGCATGTAAATGATTTTAGATTATGCTTAAAACAATTAAAAACTCCTAATTTAATCTTGTAAATATAATTTATTTTTATAATATATTTATTTAATTATAATTAACCATTATTTTCATAACATGTACATAAATTTAAATTTTTTATAATAATTATTATATAGCATGAATTGTTTATTTTTCTTCTTAAAAAATCTTAAAAATAATCATTGAACTTTTAAATTTATTATTTATTATTATGCTAATTTCTTTATTTTATTCTTATTAATTTTGTTATTACTAACCCCATTTATTTATTTATTATATGGTTTTCATTATTATTATTGTTACTAACCCAATTATTTATTATTGTTTATTTTGCTTATTTATTTAATTTATTTTAATTATTATTATTATGTAATTGTATCTTTTATGTAATATTTGTAGTAGTAATTTTTATTATTTATTTTAAATATTATGGTTAGTAAAATAGGGAGTGAAACATGTTTGTATTTAAAAATTGAATTTAGATCATTAACTTAAAGATAAATATTTGAACTTGTACACTCACACACGTAAGTCGATCTTTGATCGCCATCTCACTTATTAAGGGTTACCTCTCACGTTGCCTAAACAAAAGGTCAAGTAGGGTGTATAAAGCAAAGTCCCTCATTTTATATCATCTAGTCCCTTAAACAGATAAAAAGATCAAGTCCCTTCGAATGTTGCCTTCGTAATGATCTTGTCCCTTTCGAATAAAGATGATAAGTCCCTTCGAATTGCTTATACACCTTACAGTTGCCTAAATAACAGTTGTCCCTTCACATGTCCCTCACACATCCAAGGTAATGACTACCTATTCCTTAATAATAGGGATAGTCTTACCACTTAAAGGATATTCAAGAACAGAAAAGACTTAACTTAGGGTAGGTTCCTCTTAGATACTTGCTCACTCTTCAAAATATTTCAAACACTTCATACATTTCAAACAATTTTCAAAACAAAGGTTTTATATATATCCGTACATGGATCATTATGAAATACTTAAGAAAATTTTTATTCACACACTTCACATTTCAAAAACATTTTAAAGTGAGCTAAGTAACTAAGAGCCCATGGATAACCATGGATGTAAAAGGTGCTAACACCTTCCCTTTACATAACCTACCCCCCGGACCCAAAAATCTTTTAAAAGGTCTTTCCTGTTCTTTTATGCCCTTTCCTTTGGATAAAATAAAAGTCGGTGGCGACTCTTGCTATCCGCAACATAACTAAAGTCAGTTCTCCCACCGTGTTACACACGTGCAATTTAAATTTGACCTAGAAACTATAAGACACTTGTAAAAAAGGAACGTACAAACAGAAAACAATACACCTATTTGCCAATCAGACTGGCTTATGGTTTGAATATTAACACCCATTCACCAATCCAATTGGCGAAATAATACACCCATTCGCCAATCAATACGACGCATGAGTCAAAAGTATAAAGCCGCATTTTTCATGTCATGTACCCCGTGTTCTTCACTGGTTGCGTGATTCCTTTCCTATTACAAGATTCCCCGCATGCAAAATTCTTATCACCTTCCATATGATGATTCCCATGTGGTCAAGATTCCCATAAATGCATGTGAAAATTAATTGCATGTGAAAGAGAAAGATTGCATGTGAAAGAGAAAGCAAATGGTGATCCTGGTTATCCTTCATTCGCCAATCAGATTGTAGGTTGGTGATCCTCTAACACGTTTGAACCAATCAGATTTTAGGGTCAAAACATTTACACCCATTCGCCAATCAGATTGGCGAATACACATCATTGATTACACGGATTTGCCATATCATATGGCTTATCAGTATATCATTTTTTCTAACCTATAAATGCACATCCAATTTAAGTTCTTAACCATTCATTCACAAATTAACACTTTAGTTAACTTCATAACTTCAACAACTCAAGATTCAATGACTCTATTAAGTATGGGTGACCAACATAGAGGAACAATAGAAAATATTGCTACATTTGTAAGTTTTTTTCTTGCTACAATTATTTTTAATTTATATCATTTGTAAGTTTTTTTTACTAAAATTACTTTTACATATATATATATATATATATATATATATATATATATATATATATATATATATATATATATATATATATAATTTTTACTTATGTTAATTTATATCATTTGTGTCTACAGAATGTAAACAAATTTCGTTGTCAGGTGCATGACTACATACCATATGATCCAATCATAGAACCGTATTTACGTTCATCCAGATTTGGTGATGTAATAAATGTAAACAACAATTCGGTAGACACTGAGTTTATTCTTGCATTATTAGAAAGATGGGAGACCAGAGACACACATTTTTCACCTGCCATTTGGTGAATGCACGATTACACTTGAAGATGTTTATATGCCGCTGGGCTTACGTGTAAATGGTAACACAAGAGTGAGTGTCTGATAACCCATACTTGCTTGACCCGTGCTCGCATGTTGCAGGATACACCCAACCACCAACCTCACACCATGACCTACCCACTTAATTCTAGCCATCAACTTCAAACACCCATCGACCATTCTTCCAAACCCGTAACCCATTCTTGCCACATACTCACTCACAACAACAAGAGCCTAATCCACACCAATACACCCCGATAACTCCTTCCACTCCACCCAATCCACCATAGCCTTCCACCCTTGTATCGTTCTCAAAACAAGGCATTATCCCCATTCAGTCAATTATACCGTCCTCATCCAACCCAACCTAACCCAACCACTACGATCCAACTATGAAAACATGGACACTCAACTAAGTTACGGCAGCGCCTTTGGCAGCAACCCACCGGGTTTTGAGGACAAATGGTTGCAAACATAACAAATACTCAGGGATCCTCGGACCGACAACAATAATCTCCACCAAACACGCAAAAACCAGAGACACCTCAACAATCTCGTAATAGAGTTCGAAGGCGGGGTTATCCACGTGGATGTGGAACTGGGGGACATCTAGATCGGGCAGGAAATTAATCATTTGTAATACCCACTTTTAAATTATCAATGATAATTTTCTATTATATTTTTCATTGTTGAATTTTTTTAATTTCAATTATTCAATTATCAATAATAAGTAAACAAAAATTACCAAATATAAATATATAATGCCAAAGAGTGCAAAATATAAAAAAAATAAAAATAAAAATCTAGGTAGCCAATTGAATTGGCGAATGAAGACAAATTTTGAAGAAACAAAATTAAAAACCATCGCCATTCCAATTGGCGAATTAGTATATAGGAAAAAATTGTTGATTAGACACATTAGTCATTCCAATTGGCGAATATGTGTCTTTTTAGAATAAATTTTTTAAACTTTCGCTATTTCAATTGACGAATACACTTCAAACTACACAATTTTCGTAAATATACCTAAAAGTAGATCATTTCAGTATTTTTTTTAAAAAATAAACTATGTTATTAAAAAAAAACTTAAAACTATTTTGAAAAATAAAATAAAAATAAATATCATTAAACTATTAACATATTTTAGATGGATCTATAGTGACATTGCCACATTAATGAGCATGCAAACAGTTCAAAAGTAAAGAAGGATCATGAAAATCCTAGGAAAGTAAAATTTAAGGATTAAAAAAACTAATTTTTAAAATAAAAAGACTAAATTAAAAAAATTTCAAAATAAGGGGATCAAATACATTTAAGCCATTTATAAATTAGTCTCTTAAGATTTAAAAGAAATACAAATTAATCCCTATTTTTCAAATAAATTTAAAAATAAATAAATTTCAAATAAATTATTTAAATTATTTATTTATTTATTTAAATTCTCAATCACCACATTCAAACACATTCTAATAATTACAAATATCAAAAGTATGTGTGCCAACTAAATGTATAGGATTAAATGATTAATATTATTAATATAGGATATTTTTATTCAATTCTAATTGATTTATTCTTTTTCGATTTAACCTAGCAACTTAGACAGCCTCCACTGTAATTCAACACCGCCGCTCAATCATCCTCCGCATTCTGATTCCTCTTCCTCATCCCTCCTCCTTCCACCGTAATTCTCTACCCTTCTCTTTCCATTTTTTTCTTCAAAACTTTCTCATCACAGCGAGCATAAAACTCCGTGACGGCAGCTACTTGCGCCGTGCGGTTCTCGAAAATTGCTGGCAGTTTTGGAGGTTGTTGAACACTGACAAGAACATGGAGAAACCTGAAATTCATCTCAATAATGACTATATCAGTGATAAGTAAGCTTATGCATTTATTTTTCCTTATATATGCATCAATTATTGTACGCATGCTTTTTATTTTTATCTCAATACATACTTAGGTCAATGAATTTGAGCTTTCTAAGATTTGGTTAGTTCATTCAACATTCAAATTATTCAATTTATTTATTTATTACTGTGTTTTCAGAGAAGCATCTCAGCTTGCTGCATTGTTGAAAGAAATGAAGGAAGGACTTGATAATGTTAAGCGGAAAATTCAAACTTTAACTGCCAAGGTTGAAATGCATTTTTTCGGACTTTTGGTTCTTCGGTGAGTTTCGTTATACGATAGCAATAAGTAAGTTGGATTTTAATGTGCATGTCTCTTATATCAGGTGAAAGCTCAGAGTTCTACAGAAGATGGATTCAGTTATCTTGATGCTAAAAATTTGCTGCTTTTGAATTATTGTCAATCCCTTGTTTATTATCTATTGCGAAAGGCTAAGGGATATTCAATAGAAGAACATCCCGTTGTTCGAAGTATAATTGAGATAAGATTATTTTTAGAAAAGGTCTGTTTTATTCTCGTGTGTCAGCTTTGTATGTTTACATTAGACGATGCGTATCTGACATCCTGCTTTTGTTGCAGATTCGACCAATTGACAAAAAAATGCAATACCAAATCCAGAAAGTTATTAAAGCTAGTGAAAGTGCAGCAAGTAATGCCGATGAGAAGGTGGCGGCTGCATCCAATAAGAGTGAGGAGGACGCTACAAAGTATCGTCCAAATCCTGGAGGTCTTATTAGCAAAATACAACCAACCGACCAGGTTAGTTTATTTAATAATATCAAGTGAACATTTGAGGTGCAAAAGATATTTGTCTTCTGTCTCTCTAACTTAATTAATTTATGCTATAGGAAGGTGATGGTGACGATGTGTATCGTCCTCCTAAGTTGGTCCCTACTTCTATGGATATGGATAAATCTTCAAAGCAAGAAAGAAATGCCATCCGGAGAGATAGAGAAATTATGAAACAAGCTCAGCAAAGTGATTTCATGAGAAATATGGTGAATGATATGGAGGAAAGACCTGAAGAGGTGACATTATTAGTGTCTTTTGGGTGTGAAATCATAACAAGTTCATGAGTTTATGTAATGGTTTGTGTTTGTTGCTTACTACACAGATATGTGATTTTATGGGAAATAGCAGAGAAGTGGATAAGTTTGCTCGCAAATTTGACGAGCGGTCTAGGCATGAGGAGGAAATATTCAACCGTCTTCCTATGACAAAACAGGAGAGGAAGAAAGAGAAGTACATGAAGAAAGCAACAAATGGGTATGGGGAATGCCTGATATTTGCCTTTATAAAAGCATCAAATGCACGAAGGCAATTTTACTTATTTTCTACTTAGACTTACATCTGTGTTTATTTTTTCCAGGATGCAAGGCCTAACAGAAAGTGTATTTGATGAAATCAAAGGACTGCCCTTTGAAGATGATACTGGTGAGCAAACAATGGGCTTCAAAAAGGGTAGCAGAAGAAATGGGAAGCATGGGAAGCTGAAGAAGCGAAAGGCACGTTTATTTGATTTTCATCCTTTGGAATTGTTGCATGAAAACATTAATAATAATACACTTTTTAAATATCAAATTCAAGTTGGGGTTGAAATGGAAGAGGGTCTCGGGGTTTTATGTGACACAATAGTACCGCTCAAGCTGAAAGAAATTTTTTTTTGTAGAAAAGTGGTAAGACCTACGATGTTGTATGAGACAATGTAGGGTGGTTAAAAAATCAACACGAGAACAAAGTAAGTGCAGCAGAGATGAAGATATTGCGTTGAATGTGTGGTAAGACTAGACATCATAAGATTAGAAATGACAATATTAGCGAGTGTTGGGGTAACACCTATAGTAGAGAGAAGACCTGTAGGTTATGTTGTAAGGAGAGTAGACTAGATGAAGAGAGTCCAATTAACTAGTTGTAGAGGAAGACCTAAAAAAACTATCGATTAAGAAAGATCTCGAGATTAACAAATTAGATAGAAACATGGTATTGGATATAACATTATGGCAGAATTTGATTCATGTAGCCGACCCCACTTAGTGAGATAAGACTTGGTTGTTGTTGTTGTACACTTTTTAAACATTGGATCTGTACATTTATTTCAGTTCAACTTTGGTGGATGTGGTTTGCGCTCTGTTTTGCATCTGCATTACGGATATCAGGCTTAATCATTTGATGATCACTTTCTAGAAACTTATTTTCTGACGTCTCCTCCCTCTGTCCCTTGTGTCACTAAGAATTTATTTAATTAAACATTGCTGTCTTAGTATTGTGCAGATCGAATGTTGTGACATAAAGTTATAGAATATATTATGTGATGAACCCATGCTGTTTGACATCAAGGATGCACATTAAAATCTAATGTTATATTTAGCTAATAAATAGTTTTATTGGGATCTATATCTTCCAAATACCTGTTATTTCCTGTTACCTTTTGCCTCTGGAGTAAGCATGATAATTTGGTTATTGGTCTAGTAACAGTTGTCATGTCATACTCAAAACCAATTTCTGGTTACGAATAACTTCTACTATATTCACCAGTTATGCACAGATTATTTTGAACTATGTAGTATGTATGTGCTATATAACATAATCAGAACTGGTTCGCAGATTACTGCGGCAATAAATATAATTAAAATGCCCTTTGAAACATATTACTCACTTCTAAGTATTTGATAATTGAATTCCTTCCTATTTGTACCTTTCCTTTAAGTTTGTCTGACAGCTTTTAGTTCGTAAGTTAGGAAGCAAAAAGTGATATTTCCTAAATCTATGTGTCCTTTTCCTTTCAACTATTTTTGCCATTCTGTGTCATTGCGTTGCGTGTAATACATATTCATTTGTTGTGTGCAATTCAGTGTGTCAAGTAATATTGTTTCAGTTGAGCTATAGGGACTAACAATTTTGGATTCCTTGCAGAGGAAACATTGACGAAAGAAAATTTGGGGTTCGGCCTACTATAGGACTACTGTTATTTGGGAACACTGCTTGCTGTTGGAGGAAGTAATGCAAGGGAGTGTTAAAGCCCGAGTTGGATTGATGCATTCCTCACTCATTGGCTTTCATGGTTCTATTTGATTCCTATATGTAGGTGTGGAACTGTGGCTAAACAAGTAGGGAGTGTAGATTTAATTTTTGTATTATCACAGTCATCATCGAAATTGGCTCGTGCTTAGTTCATTCAGAACTAGGATTTTTGAGATTTTAGAAGAAATGAAATGATTGTTTATTGGCTGATGATGTATTTTAAACAAGTAGGGATTGGAGATTTTGATTGTTTCAATATTTTGCTATTATTATTATTATCAATTTATCATAATCATGGTCTTAATCTTAATTTGTTGGGTTGCTTAGTTTATTGAGAACCTGAATTTTAGCATAGCATACCAAACATTAACAACTATTAACAACTAGTAACTACTGTCACTAAAACTAGTTCATAGCTCTAGGCCAAACCAAAGCATACCAAACAATAACACACCCATAGCAACACAGTTCAAATATGATGGACAACAATTTCATTAACTATGGAGTTGAGTGATACAACTGGAATGCAAACGTTTCATTTCATGCACGATGATAAAGCCTCATTATTTTAAAACTCACTTTTCTATCATTTCATGCATGGCGACAAGTCATGAATCCACCTGAGTTTACCCCAAAATACTTTCAGAAGCAAGTCACAATCTTGTCCAATTCTATAAGTTAACTCTAGAGTTTGACAACAATGCTTTTTGGTGGATACATGACTTTATCTACTAATTGAAAGCTATGTTTTTTAGTGTTTAAATATATGAGCTCCAATATCAGCAACCATTTAACTTCAATATTCCAAGAATAATGACAATGGCAGTCAAAAAGCTGTCAAGTCCAATGTTGTTCAGTCATAAATTTGAGCATGATATGACAGTGTTGGTATTTGGACAAGACTCAAGTGTAGTAAGTTGTATTATTTATCGTTTTTAACTATTGCTCTTCACTTACTTTAAACTCTGCTTGCGCTTCAGTTTGATCCAAATGAAAGGCAATTCTAGACAACGGAAGGATATAGAGAAATGTTGATATCATGTAACATATCCTGCACAAATGGTTAGCATTCTTATTGTGCATGAAGGTGAATATCATATAACATATTCAACATATTGTTTACATGCAACACTTGAAGGTGTTTTCAACCAACCAATTCCTCTATTACAAAATCTTGTTGCCTATTATCAGTTGAGTTCTACATCATGGGTGCAGTTGGGTTAAGAATTTGAGATTTTGTAGCTGAAAGACAACAAAATGGGCAGATGCAGCTGAAACTTCTATACCCAAGTCCCACATTGATTTCACAAGAAATAATATTAGTGTTTATATAGCGAGCAACTATCCCAACTTTGTATTCTTGTCTCATATGTTTTATTTTTGTGGATTGAAAATATGTTGAAGTGACTCAAGCCTTTAAGACTCATAAATTTTAGTAATTTTAATTTAAAATTTCTGTTAATTAATTTATTATGTAAAAAAGTTAAATAATTAAGACTTAAATAGTCTTTTTAGTCCTTGTAAGTTGACATGTTTTTTATTTTCGTCCCTGTATGTTTTTTTTTCTTCTGGAAATTATTCTGGAATGCTAAAATCTTTATTGTTTTAGTCCCTAAAGTTAAAATCCGCAGGAAAATCTGAAGAAATATCTGCATGAAATCCACAAAATTTCATGTGGATTTTAACTTTAGGCATTAAAATCAAATGAAACTCAACATACAAGGATTTTATCCAAAAAAAGATACAGTGACAAAAACAAAAACACATCGACTTAGCGGGACCAAAAGAAATATTAATAATCATTCCATGTCATTAAAATAATATTTTTTATCCTAATTATTAATGTCACATATGCAACATTGAAGGGACCAACGAAATACCAAGGGATGCAAAGTTGAGGGAACATAAAGCTGGATTTTAAAATAGAGAGACTAAAAAAAATATCAAAATAGGAGGACCAAAAGGACATTTAAGCAAAAAATTTAAAACTAAATGATCTTGCCTTTATCGGTTGAAGTTACTCCACGTGGACTATCCAATTTCACTTTCTTACTTTCTCTTGTTTGCACACATTTCCACCACCACCTCTTTCTACCCTATGAGGTGCGCCTCACACCTTAGCAAACCAGAAAATATATTTTCTGTGACCGAAGACACATCTCTGCACACACCTCAAATCACACCAGCTTTCGTAATTCAGTCACAAATTTCATTTTTGTTAAAATATGATCTGAAGATAGATGTATACAAAGATGCATCTCCGAAAGATCCCCTTAAGTCATTTACAAGATATTGAGAGTGTTAATTGCACACATGAGATATTTTGAAGATACATCTTCGGATACACTCCTAAATGGTATAAGGCAACAACATTATCCCAACATTGTAATTTTTTGAGGCCAAATTATATTGCAGTAAAATCAAGTTATATCAAAGTAAAATGAAAGTAAGAAGTCACACATTAATTAAAGTAAAATCAAAATATATCGACCATACATAACTTGTTCCAAAAATACAAACAATAATATAACCAAACACAAACTACTGAGTATGCCTAACCCCTGACTTCTCCGTATGTACTATTTTTAGTCTCAACAATAATGCATTCTAAGAGGGCCAACTAGAGACTGATTTCCTCAACAAGTTTTGTCTTTATGCCCAATCTCGCCATATCCACACCACACCGACAAACACTGCTTACGTTCTGGGTGTGGTCATCCATAACCTAAAGTACCTCCTAATTAGATGATCTAGATGATTTTCCAAGAGCGTATGATATCCTGATATGACGTGACACTCTTTAGAACCATGTCATGTAGCCTTCTGCATATGTCCAATGTACAAGAGCTAGCATCATGCGATATTCCTCAGGTACCAAATGACTCTCAAAATCCTTAAGTATCACACCGGGATCTCTATGACAGACGGTGGGAGGAGCATACTCTAAGGGATGTCTTTGAATAATCTATAGATACCCAAATTGATGTACCACTCGCTCGGGCAGATAAAGATACATCAGACCTGACCCACATTCCAGCTATCTAGAGTATAACGATATGAGGTCCAATTGAGGCTCTGTACGGGGCAAAGGCGGGTAACACATGGTCAATTCCCAGTCTAGTTAGGCACATGTTTCAACCTGAAAAATGCGGGAAAAGTGGGAAACGATCCATATTAAGAGAAAATATTAGTAACAAGGGTAAAAAGTATGTTATGAAAGTATTAGTGACAATAAATTACCGTAAGGAGTGTGCAACTTCATGTCATATACTCTGTCTTTCAAAGAAAACCCTCGTCCAACTTTGAGTACAAGTAGACCAAACAAGCGATCCCCCAGTGTACTCGTGAATTTCCTTCAAGTCGATGAAGTATTTAAGGTATACCACATCGATGTAAGTTGCATTTTTGTCCATACACATGTACACGCCAACCAAAAACAAGAGATAACACCTCAATGTACACTGTCGGTGGTACTCATCCAGCATATCATCACCTTCGACATCCACATCCACCTGCAGGTTGTTTATGCAGTGAATGAAGTGAGTGAACTTGATGAAACTTGCTCAAATGGGGTTTGAAAATGGTTTGCAGCAAAAGAGCTCAAATGGAGTTTTTTTGACTGACTTTTCAAAAAATGAAGGTGGGGGAGGGAATGTCTGACGCAAGTTAATGAATAAAATGCGTTTGAAGATGCATCTTCATAAATCTCCCTAAAATTTTAATTAAGGATGTTAATGGAGATACATCTCCGGACTCACCCTTATGTAATACGAAGATACATCTCCAGAATAAATTTTAACAAAATAAAGATAACTCATCGAATTGCGCTGAAAGGTGTGTAGAAAAAGATGTGCCTGAATATATATCTTCGAACACAAAAGGCCCTTTTGAATTTTCACGTTGGTAAAGAAGCACCCCATAAGAATTTTAAATAGTAACCCTCACCATATATGTGTTCCCTTTCCACAATTCTATCTAAACTACTAACCATATAAGTCATAGAATGAAGATTTAGAAAATTAACTTCCATAAATAGATTTATGTTAATTTATATTTTTCTTTCTATTTCTGCAATTATTTCGGGTGTTTGATAATAGGGAGTATTCTGAAAGTTAACTTCTGTAAAAAATACAGAGATTCTTTCTGATTATTTTAGCTCTTTTCTTTGACCTGGATCTGAGACTTGATTGTAGTTGTATTTTGAGTGCATATGAAATTTAACTTTCAATTTTAGAGGCATTATTGATTTTTCACTAAGGTTAAAAAATAATGTTACTTGCTCGGCCTCTTAAACCACAATGGTCTCTACAACTACGACCTTCAACGTTATGAAGACAACATGGAGTGATGGAAAATGTAACTACAATAATTAGAGGATTTCTTAATACATCCCTCATATTACTTAGGCACCTTGCGTGCTTACAAAAATACCCCTGATTTTCGGATGTGCAAATTCTGACGCACCTTTTTTTTCCAGTTTTTTTCGGAAGTGCACATCCGAAAACAATTCGCATTTGGAGATCCAGAAGAAAACCAGTGCAAAATTACTTCATTCCAACATTTCTCACATTCATACCATAAAATCAGATTACATTCAATTCGTCATTAAATTAACATAAATTTACAAAGATCAATAACCCGATGGACGCTTCCACATCTCTAAAATCTGGTCGACCGTTTTGCGGACGGTCGCCTCGAACTCGAGTGGGAATCGTTCTTCGTACCGGAAATACGTTTGCCACATCACTATAACATGCTCGTGATTCTTGAGCTTAACAATGCTATGACGTTCCTTTCATTGCCAACAGAAGGTGAACAATACTCAAGTTTCGCAACCTTTCGTTTGTCTTCGTAAGGTAAGAGAAGTTTGATCTCTTCAATGATCGAACCTATGGATTGGTGCGCCATTAGTTTAGTCGTGCAACCAGGTGTTTTACCGTCGGTGTAGGAAACATTTGCGACACACTAATGGATCTTGATTTCATACAACTGAGACATTTTGTGTTTGTGTGAAAGATATGAAATGAAACCCCTAATTTATAGAAAACCTAGGGTGAAGAAAATTTTGCCTAGCTTCTTACCGGATTTACAGATCCGTAAACACCCTATAAATACACGTTCCGGATGTGCATATTCGGAACTTTTCCGGATCTGCAAATCAAAATATTTTACTGATGCAAAATTTAGAACAAAATAGGATGTCTATGTTACTATGTTATGCAATGCATTGAAATAAAAGGCACTAGTGATATCAAAATATCACATGAATAACAATCAATATTTTCACTTCAAAAATTTGCATTTTGTCGTTCGATTATACAAAAGAGTTAAAACAAAAGTCTCAGTCTAAATATATCGGAGCTTGATCTTTGGACTTTTCTGCATTTGATGCCTTTTCAATTTCGCTCAACCTATCGAATTCATTCATCCTTTCAACAAAACTATTCGGCACGACTCGACTCGGTTGCATGCATCGTCCATTGCGATGATATAGGTGGCATGGGGCATCCAGGTTTCAAGATAACTTGTACAAAATGCATTGACTTTGTAAGCCATTTGATACACATAATGCGATCATTTGGATTGGAACCCGTGGAATCGGTGTTAGAGCCGATTTGGAAATTCGAGCTCCTTTCATGGAACTTTTTAGAGATTTTGGAGTCGGTGATTATGGAAAGAGTTTGTCAATGTGCTCACAATATGAAGGAGACCGAGTTGTCGAGTTGTCATTCGGTGTAGACTTCAACTTCTTCGGAGCACTTTTTATCTTCACCGGTTGAGACGACGGTATCACGTCGGTTGTTTCAGAAAAGGCAAGCTTCGTCAATTCTTCTTTGATGTGTAGCTTCGTGTTTCATCGGCGGTGTCGTTTTTTTTTCTTCCGTAGAGGAACCTGATATTTTCCGCTTCTTTCGCACCCCAAAATTACAAAGCATTTCTTCTATCCGAACCGTTATCCGATCTTTCGATATTCACACCGAAACCAAGGCTAATAGTCGTTCTACGAATATATGAAAGCATACTTTCACGATCGTCAAACTCTTATTTGTTATTAAAGTCACCGCCGACATCAACCGACTTTACGATAATCCCATCAGCTTTAAGAGAAATCGTCGAAACTATTTCTTTTGAGATGTTATCGGGATGCACCATATCTATTAATAAACAATAATGTAACAATAAATATACATAACTAGATCCAAATAATAAATTCTGAAAATTAAAATTAAATACGGCCAGACATTCTATCGGATGTGCACATCCGAAAATGTTCATCAAAAAGAGCTATCGGATGTGCAAATCCGGGATTCACGTAACTTCATTTTCAACAAAACTTGATTGATAATTTGAGGAATGTAGTGGATGAAGTTGAATATTTACCTGAAATTCAATTTTCTCTTACTTTTTTTGATTTGTTACACCAAAAAGTTGGAGTTTTTGAGTAAGAAATTATATTTATGAAGTAGAATTGTTTTAGGTTGGTGAGGGTGAATGTGAAAGAAGAAAAATTGAGAATGGAGAAAATGGGGGAAGTGATCATGCAGTTTGAAATATATAAGCATTTCTTCCGGATCTGCATATACGGAGACCTTCCGGATATGCATATCCGGAAGAAAGTTAAAAAAAAAAAAACGCAATGGTACGTCCTGATTTGTACATCCGGAATCAGAGAGCTTAAAAACACACTGGATGGTGGTTTGAGTTCAATGAAGGTTGCAAGCATAGGTGGGGGATGACAACTAGGAAGGGGGCATATACCGTTTGTGTCAAGTTAGACGCATGGTAGAAGCCACAGAAGGTGAGTTGTAAGATTCTTAGAAATATAAGCAACTGAATGGAATTAGCTGACAGACTACAAGCGACATAAGGGTAAAATAGTTTCTCTTCACAGGGACTGATAACATTTAACTCGTTTTTTTGCATGAACTAAAAATAAATAAAATTTTGTTGGGATCAATATCAAATTTGATCAATTTTTGTTATAAAAAAAAAGCATCTGATCTATTCAAGTATTATGCGGCCAATAACGTTTGTCTGTTTCTATATATTATTAATCTGGGAGAATATGCTTCCACAATGAGTAAAATAACACATGTACAAAAAAAAAAAAAAGCAAGAAAGTAAGAAACCCCTTAGAACATGGAAACTAAATTGATTCCCCTCAAAAAAATAAAAAATAAATGCTAATAATAATAGAGTATGTTTAATTTGGAAGCAGTCAGAAAATACATTTCACCGTGTCTACAGTGCTAACTGCAAAACTGGTACTTTATCCTCAGCTTTGGTTACACAAATTGGTCTGTTTCAGTCAACTTCTGTACTATTCCTTGCAGGTCGGGTTGTGTTGTACATATAAAGCCCACATACAAGAATTGCACAGCCAAGCATAAAGAATGGGCTCAAGGTTGTTCCTCCCTCTGGAAGATATGGTAATGGAAGGGAAAGAGTATAAACAGAAACTGGCACTGCAAACACCATAAGCACATATTAGCTGAAAAGCTCAAAAAAATATACTAGTAGTAGATAGGAGCCCATCAAGTTCAAACTTCTACACTAGCACCACTAAATAATTGATTCGTTCTAAATAAGTGATTAATGTAAAAAAAAAATTGACACTTAGGGTCAATTGATCCTATCTATGCCCATGCAGACAGAGGGAGGGAGGGAGAGAGAGAGAGAACCTGACAACATTAACACGAGAGAAGCAACAACTGCAGAAGAACTCTTCAGTATGCTAAGCAGGGATATATTGAATGCCAGATTGGTAATTACGTAAAGCAGTGGAAGCAAGGGAGCACCATCACAACCTGAGACATGGAAAAGAATGTTTTCTACAAGGTTCAAAATCATTAAAGGGATGAAGAGCTATTTAATTATTGAACCTTTTCACAAAAATGAAGAGAGGCCAAATAACAAATTTCATACAATTCTAAGAATTTCAATTTAAAATTCTATTTGGGCTGTGAGCCCACTCTGGCTTCTCATCCAACGGACTAAGAAGGGTTATGATCCTAGAACTTCAGATTAGGTATAGCATTGTGATATGAACTTAGAGAGAACCATAACACATAACATAGTCACGTCCTAAGAAAACCCAAGAATCATATAAACCATCAGTCCCCCATACTTATTATGATACATTGTGATATGAACTTAGAGAGAACCATAACACATAACATAGTCATATCCTAAGAAAACCCAAGAATCATATAAACCATCAGCCCCCCATACTTCTGATACAGGACATAAGCCCCCCTATACCTTACAATAGGGTTCTAAAATTTTACAATGCTCTGTAGTCAGTGTCACCACATGCAAATACTGTTTGCAGTTGACAGACATGGTGGAAGGCTCTGATACCATTGATATAAACCTTAGGAGAATCACAGCGCTAAAGCTAGCTATTGTGGCTGGAGGTGGAGGGTCTGTGATCGTATACTTCTGTTGTGGAACTCATGTACAATAGCTTGCAAATGGATTGTAATTTGTGACACATCAATGCACTTAAGAAAATAATCATTTACTCTTAATAATTAATCTGATAGTGTTGTGATGTAAGAACAGAAGAAATTAAAGGAAGTATAGACAAGAATAGAAAACCATGTAGGAAGATATGTTATTGCATTGCTACGTAGTATCTATTAGAGCTTACCTGTTTTATCAGCTCCAATGTTTAGAAAGCAAACAGCACCACTTTTAAGATATGAAGGCAGTTGAGCAAATGGTATTCCTTTCAAGTTAGAGATTAAAGGTAGGAAGAGAAGTACGAAAAGAGCCTACAATATATATCAGAAGCTAACCATAAATATGGCTCACAATTATTATTTAATTAATATAAATAAAATATGCATAACCAAAATAAACTCGAAATGTTAAGAGGAATATTAACAAATTTTTTTTTATTATCTTTTAGGTTACATATACATGTTGTACATAATAAGATTCCTAACACTAATAGTACAAGTATTCTGACAGTTGTCATTTGTTATTTGTAACGGGAAAACAGAAGTAATGCATTTTGAGGTTATCTAAAAGGATAGAGAGCATAAACTTAATTTGAACTCACAAGATAGCACATCTACTAAGATATCAGCAAACCAGGATATAACAGAGACTACACATTTACCATTGTTTTATCAGGTCATTTAAAAATTGTGAAAAGCTCATTTGTTCTTAGTAATTTAGATATTATATTGCATCAACCATCATATTTAAACCATTTGCAATTCATGTTACTATTGCAAGCCATACCTGAAACCCAGATCCAAAAGAATTGACCACAAATATATCCAACGACTTCTGCTGCAAGAGAACATGTTACAGACTTCAAATCATGCCCATGAGTGAGATGCCAATGGAAACAATGGTACAGATTCCCCCCGCCAAAAAAGAGTTAAAGAAAGCATACCTTTAATCGAGTGGAAGAATCAAGAAAGACAAATTCCTGCCGTACACAAAAAATCAGTAATTATTTTGTTCCCTAACAAGGTTTTACTAAATTTCAACAGCTATTTCTGGACTAACTAACTTTGATTATTGAAGCCCCAGCTTGAAAGGCACAAGAAACTATCATCAATGCAGGCCAAAAGAAGTCAACTTTAGAGAGCATCTGACCTGCATTAGAGCCACTGTAATTATGGGAAACAAATCATCAGATAGGCCCACTTTATGTGATATGAAATATACCTCCGTATCTTTGATAATACAAAAGTATCTTTGTCTATCTTCTGGCATTAGTTTCTAATTTTGGAGAATTATAGGTTATCTCTAAAGATAAGTTTTCATATTTCGTAGTTACTATTTTGATTTGTTTCCTAAGTCTACTGCTTAGTTGAATAGTCTTGTATATATAAGGGTTTCTTGACCTGCACATAGTTCAGACTCTCTTGGCTCGTATTTAGCTTCTGCCTTTGATAGGTGATTAAGCATGTATGCTTTTGCTGAGTTAAGTGGTTACACCTGGAGTATTTACAACTTCTGTTTAATAGTTAAGCATTGGCGTTTTTGCTTTTGTCTTGAGATTCCAAGGCTCATCTTTTATTTCATGCTCTTGATGGTTAACCTTTGGTGCTTCTGTCTTTTATTGTGGTTAACTCGTTCAACATTTCACTTTAGTTTGAAGACGTGACACCTTCTAGTTGGGTCTTCACTCTTCAGTTGTGATTAGCGCTGCCTCAATATTGTTTCAATTTAGTTTTACGCCTATTAGGGATTCACTTGCGGTAAGTGTTGGTCCAATATTGGTTTTGGGTTGAGATGAAATTGTGATATTTCCAGTTTAGGCTTGAGCTACTGTTGGTCTAATAGTGTTTACTGTTTAGTATTTTGTAACAAATTATTATCAATCATATTCCACTATAAATTATATTTCTTCTTGTTATTCTCTTTAATTTAACAAAAACCCATTATTTCAACAACGTAAAAGCATAATTCCATATCAATTTAGAGTTAGGTACTAACTGCATGATATTTATAATCCAACCTAATAAAAAGGCACGGCCTTATACTGCTAGAATACTAGAAGTGGCTAGCAACATGGGGTGTTACAAACAGTACCATGATATTTTTCCCAAAAATGTATTGGTATTAGTATTATTAAATGTTGAACAAATATTGCAAGAATAATTACAATAAATGAATTCTTGCCATAACTATTTACAAATTTAGGATAATTAGTCACTCAAAAGAGAAACTTTGGCATAATGTGTGACAGAAGGCCACGGGTTCGAGTTGTAAATAAATACAAGGTAAGGCTGCCTAAATTGATCTAAACCCTTTCTTGGACCCTGCTAAGTTGAAAATACTTTCACCGAGAACATTCTTATGGTACTTTTCTCAAAATCGTTTACCTTCAGAAACGCAGAAGAGGGGAACAAAATTTCAATATCTTAGACCAAAATAAAAAAAGGTACAAACCTTATTAATTTGATCTTTTAATCCTAGAGTGATATCAATATAGCTCTAAATTGGAAACTCAGTCAATGTTTTTTTTATTATCTGTACACTGAAAATTTCGATGTCACTTTTTATGACTAGGGAGCTAAGACATCTCAAATCACATGTAGAGCGTTTACTCTCTATTTAATTGGAAAGGGAGGGGAGAAGTTTGATATTTTCAAGTCAATACCAGCTCATTCACTGCATATGCTTGCACAACCTTAATTTTCATGGAAAACACTTTATGCCCAAAAGAAAGCAAACAATTCAACATAAGTATTCAAATTAGTTAGGGAGCTCAGCACAGAAAATTATATATGGAAAGTAGTGACATGTATGATCCAGATAAGAAAGTTAAACTACCTTGAAATAGCAACCACAACACCAGTAGCTACTAGTAAACACCCAATAATTTGGTTGATTGAGTACCTTCTCCTCAGAATAAGAGTGGAAAACATTAGCTGCCAAACTAAATAAGTCTGCAAAAAAAAAGATTATTCAATGTTTTGAGAATTTAGGTTACACATACTGATACATTAAAATAACTAATACACTTGTTAACAAAAGAGTACCTATATGAATTTTACCCAATAATAGTGTAAAAGAGTGTGCTGCTGCAACAACTCTCAAAACATAATTATGGGCATGCATATAATAAGATTCAATTCCTTTTATAATCAGAATTCAATTAATCTAAAATTGCATACATGGAATTTCAAAAGAGTGTACTTATTGCATATGTATACTATTTAGAGATGCTTTACAGGTTCTTCTGATGACAACACGTTTAAAATATTAAATATTAAAATAAAATCCAACCTAGTGTTTATGCAACGATATTATGATGAGCATCATATCGCTAATTTTCTCCATACTAATAAAATCAGTAATAATAGAACTTCTGCAAAAACTTGAATCGTGTATAGCCATCACTTATGAACAATATCCAATTCATTTGAAATTTAAAGCGACACGATTGTGAGAATATTGAAAGTAAATGTGCCTGAAACACAGATTCTAGGATAATAATGTGTGCTCTAACTATTATACGATAACAACTCCAGTTAGTTAATGAACATTCTTGCCACAGATTTTACGGATATTCTGTCATGTTCTTCCATCCCAGTCGAAATAATAGGAGAGGCTAATAATGAACCTATATATGTTTTCAAAATAACAAACCTCCTATACTCTGAGTGATTGCTACATGCTACTAACCTATTATAAATATGGTAATGAAAATAAAGGGCAGGTGTCTATTATCGAAAATAGAGACAATTGTTTTTTCTCCTGTCACTCTCATGTTATTTGACAATAAGGTCCGACTCAAAATATTTAAGATACCTGATTCAATATGGGTATGACTGGTCCAGGAAGTATTGCTGCAGAAGGTAACCAACGTTCAGTTTTATGAATCTAGAGAGTGAGAGAAAAGTGAGAAGATATTTTCAAGAACTGAAAAAAGCAAAAATCATCTATCATTAAATTATAATATGCTGATTACAGCTGCATTTATAGCCTATGTACAAAATAGTAGAACTGTAACTATTAATGAAGGTGCTCATAACCGAACGTCAGTAATGCCACCAACTAAGCTAACTGACTAGATAGAAACTTCTCGAACCTATCTATTGTTCCCAATCCTACATACATCCAATCACCCCCCAACAAATTTATCGTAGTTTCATAAACTATTAAGGAGAAATTTAAGCTGAAAACAACTTAAAGACATGTCATAAGTGGTTTTCATAAGCTCTATGAAACAGTCTCATGCGAGTAAATAAGCTCCAATAAGTCAATTTAAACACACTCGAAATTACTTTTATTTTCACTCTCCTCAGTTAAATAAATAAACTCAATAAGAATAATACAGTTAAACAAACAAAATTGAAAAGGAAAATCTATCTGGTTCACAAGCAGAATAGAACAGTACCTGCAGAAGACATTCCAGCAACCAATCCCAAAGCTTCTAAAAATCCAATAACAAAAAACCGCCATTTCGGAATAGCAAGCATCTCATTTGTAACAATCCCTAACCGGTATCTTACATACAAGATGCTAAAATATATAACAACATACCTAATCAAAACCACAACACAACACAAAAACAATTAAACTATTATCATCATTTCTCAACAATCAAATCTCAACAATCAAATATAAAAACGACAAAACACAATCAATCAACAAAAAATTACCCAAAAGTAGTGAACTGAGCAAGAAAAAACGGATAATTATTCAACGGAACAAGCGCAAGTTTATAAAGCACGCGATTAGCAACTGCTAAACTAACAGTAACACCAGAGGTTAACAAAACAGTTCGACTGGACGCATTGGTCCAATTCGATGAAGACGAAGCGCGGGAATTGAAAACGGTTCGACGCGCGCGGTTGAATCTGGAAATGGAAGGTAAATTGAACGGTGATTTTATAGGAAGTGAAGAAGACATTGAAATTAGGTTTAGAGTGTTGTTGAGATTGCGAATTCGATTTTGGAAAGGGAAGGGAGAGAATGAAGAACGGGAAGGGATTAACAAGGTTGAATATGAAGGATGTGAATAAAGTTCCATAGCTATAGTAGCATTGCTCAGTTTTCTACTTGTTTCAACAAGAATTGATGGTGCTCGTGAAATTATGTTATATTAAATTAATTCGTATTTAGACGCGTGTAAATTAATTATTTAACTAATCAACTACCTATCAATTAATATAATATACTATCATCTAGTAACACATTTTCACTTTATACATACGAAAAGATTATTAAAGTAAATAACATATTCAATTATCTTAGACTCAAGAGAATATTTCTTTCTTCCACATATCATTCCATTATTTGACACATTTAATCTCAATAACTTATACTCAATTTTTTTTTCCAATTCATTTCCTCGAATCTTTTCTCTCTCTTCATTCTCTCTTTCCAAATCTCTTTCTCTATACCCTAATTTTGTTTCTCTCTTTTCACACTTATTCGTTTTCTTTTTTCCTATCAAACCCTAACCGGTTCATCATTATCAATGTTGCACAATCATCTCCACCACAAAAGCTATGTTTTTTTTTTTTATTTTTTTTATTTTATTGTTCTTTCTTTCATGTCTTTTTCTTATTGATTATTTTTGTGTTCATGTTGTTCTTATATCTGAATCCGATTTAAGGTTTGGAAAAAATGTTGATTTTGTGAGAGTTTTTAATTTGAAATGAACGAGATATGTAAGGACAAAGGTGTCAGAATTGAAACCCTTGCTTTTTGTGCAAATTGTTGTTGTATTATAGGTACCGCTATGTGTTGCATGGTGTAATAGGGAGCTCTAATAAATCTGTTCAAATATATTTTCTTCAAATTGTGAAAAGTTAATTTTACTATAAGCTCTTTTTGATTTTGGCGGTTATTTGTCTTTGTGTATTGTTCTAAATATCATTTCTTTTGTCTACTTTTTTTATTCAAAACAGATTCAAAAAATTTCTGACAATAGAATTTCTACGAATTGTTTTACCCTTTTTGCTAGAACAAACTTTCCCATAATAAAATTTCAGCCTTAACGCCCTATAAATGTGTGATAATTTTATGATTGATAAATTGATTTGTAATGCAAGGTTCTATTTGAAATTCAGTTTTTGTATTCTTAGTAGATTTTGACATTGAAAGGTACATAAAAAAAATTCAAACGACTTGTGTTGAAAGCGATATAGCGGCAAGCAACAAAAGTTTTTGGAAGTATTTTTTCGGGAATTTATCGTGTCCACATAGATCGGTGCTACTAAACTGTCGTTTGACAAGTCTCGCGTTAATGAGTTTGGTTTAGAATGGTTTGATAAATAGGAACAGAAAAGTAAATATTAACACAAAAAGAATTCATTCTTCAGAGAGAAGAAACTTATCTGGTATGCATACAATCAACTTGTCACAAACTTAAACTTACCAACCAAGTTATACTCAACCTACAATACTTCTCAATATCTTTCAACATCGCTCAAACAGTGTCCATCTCTGACACACTGCTGAGAGAAAAACCATATCACTCTCGTTGTTGATCTCTCACACGACTCGAAACACAAAAGCCATTAAGGTTCGACATCCATAAAGATTGTTAGTTCTAAATCTATCTCTAGCATTCATAAACTAACAAATAATCATCCCTAATCATGATTTATGAAGCATATCTCTATCATAACTCAAACCTCAAGCAAAAAGCAAAAAGCAAAAATCAAGGACAATCATCGATAAGGATTTGTAAAGCAGATTTTATACAACACTATGAGTGATAAATATACATAACATCAAAATAAATACATAAACAAAATCCAACTAAGCGAGAATACACAAAGAAAAAGAGAAATGAACCAAAAATCTCTCGATTTGTCAGCGTCGATCGATGATCAATCCACCATAGATCATCTGTGTGCAAGCTCCATAGTTGTTTTCTAGCTAATCCTATAAAAATGATGTTTACTTACTGGTGTGGAGGGAATTAGAAATTGGTTTTATGTTACTTATTCCATTATTATATTAAGTGAAGTATTTGTTCATGTATTGACTAACTTGAGTTGTGTGTCTTTTTTAGATGTCTAAAGTGACAATGTTAATTGAGTATGACAGATGCAATTCATAAAAAATTACAATCTTCTTCAATCTCTTTATATTTTTTTTTAATGTTAAAATTAAGTGTTATTTACATCTAATTTTGAACTACAATATTATTTGATTCAATTAGAAAAAATTGTTTCACTCAAATAAAAGTTAGATTTGACAATAACATGATTATCTGCATTTGGATTAGGGATAACAAAAATATCCATACCCGCGGATAAAATCTGTCACGGGTATGGGGCGGGTAACTTAACAGATATCCACAGATAAAATAAATGGATATTTAAATATCCGTTTAGTAATGGATATGGATACAGGTTTGATGATATCCATGTTCGTGGATATCTGTATCCGTTAATAAATTATAATAATTGATTAAATATTAGTTTATTATACTTTGTCTTTTCATCTTTAAAAAACTAGTCTTCTCATATTTTTTTTATGAAGTTTTCTTTGAAGAAAACCCTTTACATTGAAGTTTTTTCTTTACTTCATACCTTACTTCAACAATTCAATTTGACTGTTCAACCAACCACTTTCCCTGTCCAACCAGTGTCTTCCTTTCAACTCATCGGTCGTCCTCTCTTTAACCAGATTTCACAATCATAATATATTTTGTTTAAAATGAAGGAAATTAATGTGATAATATTTTGTTGTTAAAATAAGAGATATTTGTAGGGATGTTATCGGATAATAACTTCTTGTATATTTAAAAGAAGTTGGAGAAACAAAATTCAAAAAAAAATTGTTATTTATGAATATCTGTAAATATTCACGGATATCTTAAAACCCTTGGATTATCCGTTTGAAGGATACCCGCATGGATATGAAGCGGATATGGATATCATATTTATCCAACGAGACAGACATGAATATCTATTTACATGTCCATCATAAACTGCACACATCTTATCCAAAAATCAGTAAATAGAGACTAGATTGTATCTATAAGCGAGATAACTAGACTTTCAAACTAATTAGATCAACTATGCTTGATTTCATTATTTACATATATCAATAACTATTAAGATAGTCTTTAACTTTTTAATATAAAACATTACTCTACCTATATAGAACTAAGATTGGAAATTAAAATGTTTATGAAATAAAGTTTAGGACAAGTTCTGAGCTTCAATTTGTTTCTTTTGGAATACTACAAATATTTAGATATTAAATTTATATGGAGCTACAATCATTTTTTATTTTGATAAGAATTAAAATAAAAATAAGAAATAAATAAAAAAATTTATATTAAAATTTGGATTTTATTGTTTAAATTTACTATCTAACAAAGAGTGAAGAATAAGAAGAAAAAAAATAGAATATGCACAAGGAATAAATAAAATTTGCTATCAAAGAATAAAGATTTTTTTCATTAATTTAAAAAAAAACTTTATTTTTATTTTTCTATTTGATTTCAATTATGTCTATTTTTTTTATATTTGGCTAAAATAATGAAAGCATATGAACATGAAACATTTCTAGGAAAGTAACAAATATTATTACTATTTGAATTTTTTGTAACTTATAAATTACAATATTATTAAAAGTAACATTTCTTTCACTAATTTAAAAATAAAAAATCTAATTTTATTTTTTCTATTTCATTTTACTTCAGTCTAACTTTCTATACTTGAATAAAATCATGAAAATATATGAATATAAAATGTCTTACTCTATATTTATAGGAAAGAAACATATAAAAATTTGAGTTTAAGTTCCTTTCCGCGAGGCGTGTTTGGTGAGTCTTTGTTCCTTGATTAGCCCAAACGATAAATAAAGGAGGTAGCTAGCTTCACCCCTGACCTGTTGAATTCGGCTTGAAGCGATCTCTGCTCGTTACACGAAGATCTTTTTATTATCTTTAACACCAGTATCCGATCCACTAGATCGCCTAATCTGGTTCGGGTGTCAGTTTTGACGTCAAGTGGTTTCAGCCTCATCTCGATCGAAGTTGCGGGGGATTGAACTGTGGTTCTCCCTACCAAGTCCAACACCTATCATCTTTATAAGAGGTGCCCATATATTGGATATGTGCCTTTCGTTAACTATGAACTTGTCGTATCTTCGACGTCGTAGTAAGTATTACTTTGGCGACAAAAAATATCAACATTGTTAGATCGAAAGTTGGATTATGAACTTTCAGTGTGATTTTTAAGCGGATTGCCTTCATCCTCTTGTATCCTCGATGCGGATCCAGATCTAGGTCTAAGATCTCTTCTTTTGTTGCTTTACGACGTTCTTGAGGGGATTTAGAATCCAACGAATCGTAGTTGAAATGATGGTTGATTAAATCCTATGAATTATATTATGTGTTTTCTTATGAATGTTCTTGATTCTTAAATCTGAGGAGGTTGCAAATGATAGAATTGGAAGCGAATGTGAGTTCATGGAAATCTTAGAAATCGAAAGTTGATTCCCACATATGGTGTCATTGTTCTATTCAAGAACCATAAATGGATGCAGTTGGAGAAGTGATGATCTTGAACGACGATGTTGATCTTCGTTATGGCGGAGCAAGGTGGACCTGCATGGTTAGTACTTCAACGCCCAATTCAGTTCAAGATTCAAGATGAGTGTAGTTGAAAGTGGAGATTAGATAATGTACCTTACTATTTGCATGTGAATTGATTTTATACTTTGAATTAAGTGAAATGTGTAACACCCTTTCTACCCCATCACAAATTTAATATTTTTTTCTTCAAATATCAGAGTAAAACTCATAAAAAGGGCATCACATTACTTCTTAATTCAAAAATCATAAACATCGCGTAGAGTCTTGTCCCGCAACACGGGTTCATAAATCATGAAAAAGAGAACACTAGAATTTGTTTCTCAACAAATATGCAGCGGAAAACATCAAGTCACAAATTCTTCTTTAATAAAAAAAACTCATAATTTATCTCAAACTTCATTTTATCAAAATACTTAAACAAAACTTAAGCATCTTAATCCAAATAAAACATAAACACTCAAGCGAAACTCATCCCAATGTTACTGGACAAAGAGCAGGACTCCACTTCTAACTAACTCAACGACTCACTATCTCGAGTTAAGCACACACCGGGCTAACCTTGATTATCTGCAAGATGGCATAATAGACCATCACCAGAAGGCAGACAGTGTGAGTAAATTCACATTCAATAAAATAATATAGAAATGAGAATTTAAAACACAACAACAACATCAATCTATCATCCCTATCTCAAGTATCTAATCACCATTTTCATTACATCATAACAACGTTCATCATACTCATTTATACACAACATCAAATACATCTCATCATTACGCAACATCAATGCAACTCATGCTATGTCATTTAGAATGAAATGCAACCTCTTAGTAATGCATGTGGTACCGAAACATCCTCATGGATGGACACTAGGCCATCAACCCTCCCCTAAGGGAGCATATCATAACATCATATCACTTCAATCCACACAATGAGATTGGAGCTACCAATGGACCAAAGTCCCCTCATAATTCCATGCCATGAATGCAAGACGCAAATATACACATCATCCTCAAAACATCATAAACATTACATCCGCATTCATTTTACATCATTATTCCTCACACTCACTCGTATCATCATACCTCATACAATCATACCTCATACTCAAAGGAAATTAATTTAATTCTTCATATTTCAATTAATTACTAATTCTACTCATACTTCACAACTCATAAAAAATCAAGATAATCTTCATACATCATATAAATACTATTCCTATTCATCTTAGTCCTTAAAACACATTATACGGTAACTCAACAACATCATAGCATCCTAGAACATACCACCTCAAAACAGTTTTAAAAAGAAAGACATTTTTCAAAGTTTCCCAGGGCTCGCTAAGCGCCCAACCCCCTGACTTTTCTCGCTAAGTGATGGGCTAAAGACGTGTCTAATTATGTGTCTAGCGGTATCTTAACTGCAAGTGCACAGCCTATCGAAGTAATATTTAAGATTATCGATCCACAGGGACTCTATGGTTACTTAGTGCTAGAGGAATTTCTAGTTTAGCTAAGGTGAAGGGTTGTCACGATTTTTGGTTGTTTTTAAAGATTAAAGGCGGGAATTAAATTTAAGTTTAATAAAATAATACTAAGGCGGTCGGTATGTAATTATGCTAACTTAGGCGGGTCAATCTACCCTAGGCTTATAAAGATGGTTCACTTAATCTATTCTGTAGAGGTTACCAGCTTAAATATCTTTAACTCACACTCTCGTGGTCTTATCTCAGATCTTTACCCTAAAGCCCTATGCCTGCTCTCGCTAGCCCATAAGTGTTTAGAAATAATTTTTGGAAACTTAGTAATTCTAATTCATTTTAAAGCGCTCTCGCTGTGTTTAAATTAAATGCCTAACTTTAGCTATCTGGTTAAAATCTCACACTTTCGTGGTCTTGACCTAACCTAATACACTTTCCTTACTCTCGTAACAAAAAGGTTGATTTTATAATAAAAAGTCTCATCCAGAATTTTAAGCTCTTAATTATTTTAAGCCTAGAGTTGATTTTACCGATTTAGTTTGTTTTAATTACATACCGCCCTAAGGTGTTTAGCTACTCATTATTGTTGAACCAGACAGAGGCAGAGAGACATAAAATAAAATATGCATGGTAGAAAAATAAATACTCAACATAAATATAAATGCAATTTAATATAAACCTGGATAACAATAAAAGTAGTAGACTCCTTCTTCCACAGGCTGGAAAGCTCGGAGTTCTGACCGGACTCGGAAGTAAAAATTCTAAAGGACTCTGAAGGCTTTGAAACAAATAAATTTATAACAATTTCCTGATGTTGAAAATTGTTATAAGGTTGGTTGGGATACAAGAAAATTAAAGCAAGAAAAACTAATGCTGGAAAATTAAAGGGTGTAAATAAAATCGGCAGAGCTTCCGCAAGAAAATTAAAAACTAAAACTCTGTAAATTGTTCATTGAAACAAATCTATTTATAGAAAGCATTTTGGGCCTGGCAGTTGGATTTTATGCTTGGGCCTCGTAGGAAAATGAGAGAATCCAGGGAACGTGGGAATACTTGGTCTGCTGGAAAATAGGCACGTTGGATTTCATGTAGCGTAACGTTCATGACCAAGTCTTCAGTCAAATAACCTAGTTTTCCCTTGTCACGGTCGTGACAAGGGTGTCACGTTCGTGTTCCTTGTTTGATATGTGTCACGGTCGTGAGGTATTTGTCACGGCCGTGAGTGCTCCTTTTGGCATGTCACGGTCGTGACTCCTAGTTGACGACCGTGAGTGTAACAAAAAATGCAGGTTATGCAGAATTCTCTTTTTCTTCATCTTTTAATGGTTGTTTTTGCTCATTTCACTTGTGGCTCTTGATTTAGCTTTGTATATGATGTACCTGCAAAATGGCAAAGAAAACTCGAGGAATCGGGTGTTAAAACGAAAATTATGCGATAAAACGGTATTGAAACATAGCAATATAATCGATACTTTTTCTCGTTATCAAACTTCCCCAAACTTAAACCTTTGCTTGTCCTCAAGCAAATAGTCGGTTGAAAATTGTCGGACAAGTTTTTATCGACGCACACACATAACAAACCGTACGAGGGATCGTTTTGTCAGGTAAACCGGTACTTTGATAAAACACTAACGATACATTAATGACACAAGCAACAAGCTAAGTCGTCGACTTCCCGTTAAACGAAACATTCGGTAATTGCTTTACGATTTCACCTAGAGTCTTTCGATCTTATTTCGCCCGGTTTCATTCTAGCACAATCACATTAAGCCCTTTGCCTTAGCACGCACGTAGTGGAGTAGCCGGTTAGCGACTTTGATCCTTTATAAGCACTGGGTCTGGTACACGAATGTGGGAACCCTACATACATTATCCAATTTGGAGGTTGTGGGGGATCGAGCCGTAGCACGCCCTACCAAGTTCAGAACTAGTACCTCTGAACCAACCCGCAATGGACTCCTTCTCATATTTCTCGTTTCTTATATGCGACCGTGTACTTTGGTGCAATTTCTTTTCATTTGCATCGAGATATGAAGGATCGTTATAGATTAGGCATCAAACACTTATATTCATCGGCTCCCCACGTGGTTTGTGTTCAGACGGTGCTGACTGCTAGTATAAACTACTAGGGGTTACTTTTGAACTGAAACTTAAGGTGTAGTCGTAACAATCATCGGAACGGAATTGCTTAAGTGGGAAGTCTAAGGTGTCAAGACTGTATTGATCTTGTTGAATCGTTCTCAGCTTCCTAATTATGATTTCGTAGGTAAGTCGGGTAATGCAAAGAATTAATTAAAGATTTTTTTCGGTATGGCTAAATAAACGGGGAAAGTTCAAAATTAAAGAAAATAGCACAAATATTGCTTTGTTTCATTAACTTACGAAAAGGAAATACAACGGAATGGAAAAGTGCGGAAAGGGAAAATGCGGAAAATGAAAGGTACCTCTCCCACACTATATCAGACATTGTCCTCAATGTTGTGATATAAAAGCGGTTAAAGTACAATACAAACAACGGAAATGGAAAAACATAAACAAAAACTAAACTAAGGCTGCTGATGACCACGACCTCGGCTTCTGGTGCGGGAGCGTCTGGTCGGAGTCGCTTCAGGATCAGAACCGGTACTGGTGATAGTAGTGATATCAATACGCAAAGCCTCTAGCTCGCTAAAGATCTCTCCGAGCTTCGCATCAGTAGTCCTCTGGTTGGTGGCAACAGTGAGGAGTAATGCATCATGCTGCTCCTTCTGCCTTCTCTCCAGTGTGGCATTCATCTGGTTCTGCTGATGAATCGCACGGAGGACGTCCTCAAGTGTGAATTCTTGTGCAGGAGGCTGTCGGGTGGATGTCTCAGGAATGTCCTGGACAGGCTCAGTTGCATCCATGGTGTCTTGCATCTCGTCCGCTGGGGTATCGGCCTGCTCATCAGGAATGGGGGCGTGGCCGGCAGCATCCGGTAAAGCAAATAGCCAGTTGGCTCAGCTAGACGGATCGATGCGGTCACGACACAACAAGATGATGTGGTGATAAACAGTGCCTTGGATAACAGGGCTAAACCTGCCATCCTCTCTCTGCGCAATCAAGTGGGCGGACCTGCAATAACTCTTCGTTAGGAACTCGGCGGCTCTGCTAGGCAAATTGACGACCAAGTCACCAAGCTCCAGCTGAATGGCGAGGGTAGTGACAATGCCGCCTATGTAAAAGGGGGTTGCGCCTCTTTGCGCTATGGACTGGATATGGGACAGCATGAACGGGGCAGCATTAATGGGCTCGTCATTCAATGCGCAGTGCAAGAACAAAAGCTCCTTGGAGTTGAGCTTGTGGTTACTCTCTCGTGCAAAGATGGTGTTGCAGATGACGCGATGAAAGTATCTGATCGCCGGGTTGTGGATATGCGTAGCATTCAGGCTCTGAAAGGCTGAGGCACGGGTGTTAGTGATGTCGTGCCATAGGGTGAAAGCGGTTTCACTGAAATTGTCCGGCACGCGGAGGTGAGCTTCATTCCCGTGATCGAAGCCTAGCAGCTCGGCGATCCTTGTTTGCATAACTTCAAACTCCCGGCCAAGCAATCTGAACTTAGCAACGCCGGTGAGTTGACTCTGAGAACCGGTAGGAGTGATGTAATGAAATGAGCTTAGGAATTCCAATGTCAGAAGCTCGAATGTGGGCTGGGGCTAACTGCATAGATCCCACAGACCAACCTTCTGAAGCAGGCTCTTGACACTGTTGAGCATTCCCAACTCTCTCAAACAGACAGTGTCGACATATCGCGTGGGTTGAACACCACGGTTCTGGAATCTGATGAACCTCTCTCTCTGATTTTCTCCATGCTCACCATCTCTAAATTGAATTGCTTCCATTGCATGCAAGAACAAGAGTGGGAGATAAGAGGTTTTTGGTTTTTGTGAGAAAAGTGATAAAATGAGAGGAAATTGGTTCGGATTAATAATGCAAGGTGAGAATGTGATAGGTGTGGTGTAAATGGAGAGGTTAATGGGGTTTAATTTGGGTAATGGGAGGTTACGGAAGTTGGAAGAGATAATGGGGGTTTTTGAAAGTTATGGAAGTTGAAAGAGGAAGAGGTTGCGAAGAAGAAACAGTTCTGCTTCTCACGAATCCTATAACTAAGGTCGTCACGGTCGTGATGGGGGGATGACGGTCGTGACGCGCTAATTAGCTTGTCACGATCGTTAGAGGGTGATGACGACCGTGAGGGCTTAAAAACTTAGAATATTTCCAGAATGCATTATCTCTCTCACGCTCAATAGAATTTATATAATATTTTTGATGATCACTTCTCACTTATTTTAAACACAAACAATATATAATATATAATACCAACATAGTACTTGTAAATTTCATCACACGAGAGATTATATAAAACATTAATCAATTTAACTGCAAATTAAGCATAACAGTAAATAGATTGAAAGCATATAAATTGATTAAATTGGAAAAATTTGTAAACTAGAAATGCTTTGCTTTTGATACTTGAAGGGAAATTATATTAATAAAAATACGGTACGAAAATGTTTGCGAAATGTAAAGCTAACTAGAAACAAAAACAATAAGTAAAATAAGCTAGATCACTACAGCATTTTCAAAAGTGCTTCTTCAAATCTTCGATTGCAGAGTTCAGGTGGTAGAATTGCTCACATGTTATGTCAGTTAAACCTATAATGTCCAATCGCATGCTCTTAATCTCATCCTTAACAGTATTTATATCGGCTTGGTAAGCTTCAAGAGTGTTCATGATTTTCTTTAAGTTATCAGCATATTCTACTTGATTCACTTCAGGGGTTTCAATCACTTCGTCAGTGTGGTCAATGTCATGGTAACCAGGAGGTGTCTCAGGGTCACTTTCTACATCGGTCATTATATCATCCTTTATCTTGTAAGATTGAGGTGTTTCAGGAGTAGATGGATAGTCAGGAGGGGTTAACTCATAAAGCCAATTATCCTTATTGTGAACACTTACTCTAGCATGGTTTGGTAGTGTGAACAGGGTTACTACTTCATTCCTGATTAGGTACTCGAAAGGTGGTTGTCCTAAATTCCTTATGATATGTCGATTAAAGCAAAAGTTAAGATTCATAGGACGGATGGTACCTAAACGGTTACACCTGTGCAATTGGTATCTAAGTCCTAAGGCATCAGCAATCATGGTGACAAGACCTCCTACTAATATGGGTAAATCAGGTTCTTCTTGGATTCGGGTGAAGGTTTGCATCATGAAAGGCACACCATTGACTGGTTGTCCATTAGTGAAACATGACATAATGAATATCTCATCTTTAGATACTCTAGTAAGGTTTTCTTCTTTTCCAAAGAAGGTGTGGGCTAGGATCTTATGGAAGTAACGGATAGCAGGGTTATGTATCTCATCATTGTTCATGTTATTTGGTTCAGGATGGTAGTTTCCGGTTAAGGTTCCCCAAAAGAAATCCAGCTCAATGTCCATCAATTCTACCTGTGTGGTAGTAAAAGCAAAGGGTCCACTAGGGAATCCTAAAAAGTCAGCTAGTTCTTTATGGTTAAAATCATATTCTATTCCAAATAGGCAGAAACTGATAAATCCTTTCCTGAATCCAAAACCGCGCTCGGGTAGGTAAACTAAGGAGCTGAGGAACTCAAGGGTGAGCTCGCGGTAAGTCACAAACTTTTGTTGAATCAGTGCATTCTCCCATCCAAGTCGGTTAAACAAGTATAGGATGGTATCATGTATACCTAAGGTTTCCATAGTCAGATCATCCGGGTACAGAGTCAAATCCATTGGTCTCTGTGATAACTCTTCAAATTTCATTCTTTGGTTTCTACCTCTAAATTTGGTTTCCATAAGGTTTATTGGTTGGTTAGCCATAGTTAGTGCAAATACGGAGGAAACAAATCAGGGGGAGAAGGAAAGTGGAAAAGACTTTAGAAAATCTGTAAAAGTGATTTAAAATTAAAATAAGGAAAAAATAAGAAAATAAAATGCATAAATAAAAGCAATAATAGTAATAATGAAATAAAAATATAAAATGGCAAAACAAATAAACTAATAATAAAAGTGATAAATGACAAAATAATAAAATGATCAAAATGATTTAAATGATTAAATGGGTTGCCTCCCACTAAGCGCTGTTTTTATCGTCAAAAGCCTGACGTAATGCTTAGGTTAGATTAATCAGGGAAATTAGTGGACAACTCTAAAAGCCTTGGACTATTTGCATAATCTCTATTTTCAACTTTATGATAATGTTTTAAACGTTGTCCGTTTACTGTGAATGGTTCACTATTCCTACCCTTAATTTCTATCGCTCCGCTCGGGAACACTCTAGTTATTTCAAAGGGTCCTGGCCATCTAGATTTTAGTTTTCCAGGAAAGAGCCTAAGTCTTGAATTAAAGAGGAGTACAACGTCTCCCACACTAAATTCTTTCCTAGATAGGCGTTTATCATGCCATCACTTAGTTCTTTCTTTATATATCTTAGCATTCTCATAAGCATCTAGCCTTAATTCTTCTAATTCGTTAATATCTAGGATTCGCTTTTCTCCTGCAGCATTATAGTTTATATTGAGAGTTTTGATCGCCCAATAAGCTTTGTGTTCTAGTTCTACCGGGAGGTGACAAGATTTTCCATAAACTAATTTGAAATGTGTAGTTCCTATGGGTGTCTTGTAAGCTGTCCTATAAGCCCATAAAGCTTCATTAAGTTTAGATGACCAATCTTTCCGAGATATGGCGACAGTCTTTTCTAAGATTTGTTTAATTTCTCTGTTCAAGACTTCGACTTGTCCACTTGTTTGTGGATGATATGGTGTTGCCACACGGTGTCTTACTCCATACTTAGATAGTAATTTGTCAAAGATTTTTGAAATGAAGTGCGAGCCACCGTCACTTATGACGAGTCTAGGCACACCAAATCTAGGAAAGATTATATTTTTGAAAAGCTTTATTACTACTTGTGTGTCATTTGTAGGAGAAGCTATAACTTCAATCCACTTTGAAACATAATCAACCGCTACGAGTATGTAATTATTACCGAAAGATGATGGGAATGGTCCCATGAAATCTATTCCCCAGACGTCAAAGATTTCTACTTCCAATATTCCTTTTTGAGGCATTTCATCTCTTCTTGAAATATTACCGGTGCGTTGACACCGATCGCAATTTATAACAGCGATGTAGACATCTTTCCATAGATTAGGCCAGAATAGGCCGGCTTGCAAGATTTTTGCACAAGTCTTGGAAGTGCTTGCATGTCCACCATAAGGAGATGAATGGCAATGAGCAATGACATCTTCTATTTCTTCTTCGGGAATACATCGACGAAAGATTCCATCGGGTCCTCTTTTGAACAATAATGGTTCATCCCAATAGTAATGTTTGAGATTGTGAAAGAATTTCTTTTTCTGCTGATAGGTTAAATCAGGTGGAATAGCTCCTGCAGCTAGGTAGTTAACAATGTCAGCGTACCATGGCAGTCCTACAGTCGTTTGGATTGTTTCCACGGGTTCTGGTTCATCTACGTCTAACTGAACTGGGTCGCTTCCTATTTGTGCTATCAGCTGTTCATACGGAAAATCATCGTTAATCGGCACTTGTTTGGGTTTAATACCTTCTATTCTAGATAAATGGTCCGCTACGACGTTTTCAGTACCTTTCTTATCTTTTATTTCGAGATCAAACTCTTGTAAGAGTAAAATCCATCTCAAGAGTCTTGGTTTAGCATCTTTCTTAGTCAATAGATATCTGATAGCAGCGTGGTCTGTGTAAACGATTATTTTCGCTCCTACTAGGTAAGAACGGAATTTGTCAAGCGCAAAGACAATTGCTAACAATTCTTTTTCAGTAGTGGCGTAGTTCATCTGAGCAGAATCTAAGGTTCTACTGGCATAGTAAATCGCATGAAGTTTCTTTTCCTTCCTCTGGCCTAAAACTGCGCCTACAGCATAGTCACTCGCATCGCACATGATTTCGAAAGGTAATATCCAGTCAGGGGATTGCATGATTGGTGCGGTGATGAGGGCTGTTTTTAGAGTTTCGAATGCTTTAAGACAATCTTCATTGAATATGAACTCAGCGTCTTTCATTAATAAACCCGTAAGAGGTTTAGTGATTTTCGAGAAATCTTTGATGAATCGTCGGTAGAAACCGGCGTGTCCTAAAAAGCTTTGTATTTCTCGAATGGTTTTAGGGGGTTGAAGATCTTTTATGACTTCTATCTTAGCTTTATCAACTTCAATTCCCTTGTCGGATATAACGTGTCCTAATACGATTCCTTCTCTGACCATAAAATGACATTTCTCCCAGTTAAGCACGAGGTTTACTTTTACACATCTTTCTAACACCATTTCTAAATTTGATAGGCATCCTTCAAAACTTTTCCCGCATACAGAGAAGTCGTCCATGAACACTTCCATGATGTTGTCTATAAAATCTGCGAATATTGACATCATACATCTTTGAAAGGTTGCAGGAGCGTTGCATAATCCAAAGGGCATTCGCCTATAAGCGAACGTTCCATAAGGGCATGTGAATGTAGTCTTTTCTTGATCATCTGGGTGGATAGGGATTTGGAAAAATCCTGAGTAACCATCAAGATAACAGAAATAAGAATGCTTGGCTAATCGTTCTAACATTTGATCTATAAAAGGTAGTGGGAAATGATCTTTTCGAGTGGCTTTGTTTAGTTTACGATAATCGATGCACACTCTATGTCCCGTCACTACTCTTTGCGATATCGATTCGCCTTTAGCGTTTTTCACAACAGTGATACCTCCTTTCTTTGGTACTACATGTACTGGACTAACCCATTTACTATCAGAGATTGGATATATTATTCCGGCATTTAGTAGTTTCTTAACTTCTTCCTTTACTACAGTGCTAAGGATTGGGTTAATTCTTCTTTGAGATTCTCTGGAGGTTCTGCAATCTTCTTCTAGCAAAATACAATGCATACAGATTGAAGGGCATATTCCTTTGAGATCAGATATGTTATATCCTAACGCAGTTGGATATTTCTTTAAAACATCTAAAAGTTTCGTTGTTTCGATTGTTCCTAAACTGGAATTTATTATAACTGGTCTTTTACATTCAATGTCTAAGAATTTGTACCTTAGGTTATTAGGTAAAGTTTTTAATCCTAATGTAGGTTTATCCTTACTTGGCATGGGATCCGGTGTAAGTGCTAAACTTTCGCTTAGACTATCATCCTGATATGGTTCACGCCAATTATCATCTTCGAAAATCGAAGGGATTTGAATTTTCATAATTTCAGAATAGATAGTTTCTTTCATTTCCATTTCTCTTACACATTCGTGAATTACGTCCAATAGATAGCATGTATCCTCTATAGCTGGTGATTGTAAGAATTGTGTTAAAATGAATTCAACTTTCTCTTCACCTACTTCAAAGGTTAGCTTTCCTTTCTTTACGTCTATTATAGCTCCGGCGGTAGCTAAGAATGGTCTCCCTAGTATGATAGGTGTAGTGGAGTCTTCAGAGATGTCCATGATTATGAAATCAGTAGGGATGTAGAATTGTCCTATACGTACTGGGACGTTTTCTAGTATGCCTACAGGATATTTAACAGAGCGATCGGCTAGTTGAACAGACATTTTAGTTGGTCTTAGGTCTCCCATGTCTAGCCTTTTGCAAATCGTTAAGGGCATAACACTGATACTGGCTCCTAAATCGCATAGAGCTTTGTCAATGACGAATTTTCCTATTACACAGGGTATAGAGAAACTTCCTGGATCTTTTAGCTTAGGAGGCATATTATTCTGAATTATGGCGCTACACTCAGCAGTAAGTGTAACGGTTCCGTTATCCGCTATCTTTTTCTTATTGGATAAGATTTCTTTTAAAAACTTAGCATACGAGGGCATTTGAGTGATAGCTTCTGTAAACGGAATAGTAATATTCAACTGTTTCAGAAGTTCGACAAATTTCTTAAACTGGCCCATCGTCTTGGAATTGGTTAATCTCTGAGGGTACGGAATTGGTGGTTTATAGGGTGGTGGAGGCACATAAGGCTTTTCTTTCTCCACTGCCTCTTGATTATCATCTTCCTTTTCTTCTGGATCATTCACCATTTCAGTCGGTTTATCCGGTTTTTGGTACATGGCTGGATTGTCAAGTCTTGGATCGGTAGGTCCGTCAAGCTCCTTGCCACTTCTTAATATCACAGCATTGGCCTGTCCTTTCGGATTAGGTTGAGGTTGTCCAGGAAATACTCCAGCTGGTGCAACGGTAGGTGCTTGTTGTTGAGCTACTTGTGAAATCTGAGTTTCAAGCATTTTGTTATGTGTAGCTAATGCATCTACTTTGCTTACTAATTGCTTAATCTGCTCACTAGTGTGTATGTTTTGGTTTAAGAAGTCCTTGTTTGTTTGAGATTGGTTAGCTATAAAGTTCTCCATCATCAATTCAAGGTTCGATTTTCTAGGGACGTTAGGAGCAGTCTTTTGATATCCTGGTGGTGTAGCTGGTGCTTGACCTGGTGCGTATAAAGCATTGTTATTCTTATAGGAGAAGTTCGGATGATTCTTCCAACCTGGGTTGTATGTGTTTGAGTATGGGTTTCCTTGAGCATAATTCACTTGATCTGTGGGAATTCCTGTTAATAGTTGACAATCAGGAACTTCATGTCCTGGAACTCCACATAACTCACAGTTAGGTGTTACTGCAGCCACGGTGGCTGTTGGTGTTATGGCCAAGTTGTCGATTTTTTGGTTTAGTTGGTCAAACTTTGCATTGACTTGGTCCATACTACTCACTTCGTACATACCTCCTTTTGTTGGTTTCTCAGTTGCGACTCTCTCGCTTCCCCATTGGTAATGGTTTTGAGCCATACTTTCGATAAGTGCATAAGCATCGTTATATTCTTTGTCCATTAGTGCACCGCCTGCGGCAGCGTCAATTGTCATTCTTGTATTGTACAAGAGTCCATTATAGAAGGTATGGATGACCATCCATTCTACTAATCCGTGATGTGGACAAAGTCTCAGCATATCTTTATAGCGTTCCCAAGCTTCGAAAAGTGATTCGTCTTCCCTTTGCTTAAATCCGTTGATCTGAGCTCTCAGTATAGCTGTCTTGCTAGGTGGGAAATATCTGGTCAAGAAAACTCTCTTTAGTTCCTCCCACGTAGTTACTGAGTTCGAAGGCAGAGATTGAAGCCAGGCTCTTGCTCTGTCTCGAAGTGAAAAAGGAAACAGACGTAGTCTGATAGCTTCTTGGGTAACTCCATTGGCTTTTACGGTATCTGCGTATTGCACAAAGATCGAAAGATGAAGGTTCGGATCCTCAGTAGGATTTCCGGCAAATTGATTTTGTTGCACGGCTGATATCAGCGAAGGTTTTAGTTCGAAATCGTTTCGGTTGATAGCCGGCGCGGCAATGCTGGAATGCGGTTCAGCTTGCGAAGGACTAGCGTAATATTTGAGTGGGTGATTCTGTTCTTCAGCCATCTCTGCGTCCTTTGATGTTACGACTGGTTTAGGTGGATCTATTTGAAGATCTGGAATGTTGTAATTTTGTTCGTAATCGAATATCCGTCTTCTTACGTGTAAGAAGCGTTCCGATTCTGGGATTAGAGGTTGCAAGTCTTCGCCTTGAGAGCGAGTACTTGGCATACACTCGGGAATTTAGATTAAGAAAAGAAAATAGTTGTTAACTGCAAGTGCACAGCCTATCCAAGTAATATTTAAGATTATCGATCCACAATATTTAAGATTATAGATTAAGGTCCCCGGCAACGGCGCCAAAAACTTGATGGGCTAAAGACGTGTCTAATTATGTGTCTAGCGGTATCTTAACTGCAAGTGCACAGCCTATCGAAGTAATATTTAAGATTATCGATCCACAGGGACTCTATGGTTACTTAGTGCTAGAGGAATTTCTAGTTTAGCTAAGGTGAAGGGTTGTCACGATTTTTGGTTGTTTTTAAAGATTAAAGGCGGGAATTAAATTTAAGTTTAATAAAATAATACTAAGGCGGTCGGTATGTAATTATGCTAACTTAGGCGGGTCAATCTACCCTAGGCTTATAAAGATGGTTCACTTAATCTATTCTGTAGAGGTTACCAGCTTAAATATCTTTAACTCACACTCTCGTGGTCTTATCTCAGATCTTACCCCTAAAGCCCTATGCCTGCTCTCGCTAGCCCATAAGTGTTTAGAAATAATTTTTGGAAACTTAGTAATTCTAATTCATTTTAAAGCGCTCTCGCTGTGTTTAAATTAAATGCCTAACTTTAGCTATCTGGTTAAAATCTCACACTCTCGTGGTCTTGACCTAACCTAATACACTTTCCTTACTCTCGTAACAAAAAGGTTGATTTTATAATAAAAAGTCTCAGCCAGAATTTTAAGCTCTTAATTATTTTAAGCCTAGAGTTGATTTTACCGATTTAGTTTGTTTTAATTACATACCGCCCTAAGGTGTTTAGCTACTCATTATTGTTGAACCAGACAGAGGCAGAGAAACATAAAATAAAATATGCATGGCAGAAAAATAAATACTCAACATAAATATAAATGCAATTTAATATAAACCTGGATAACAATAAAAGTAGTAGACTCCTTCTTCCACAGGCTGGAAAGCTCGGAGTTCTGACCAGACTCGGAAGTAAAAATTCTAAAGGACTCTGAAGGCTTTGAAACAAATAAATTTATAACAATTTCCTGATGTTGGAAATTGTTATAAGGTTGGTTGGGATACAAGAAAATTAAAGCAAGAAAAACTAATGCTGGAAAATTAAAGGGTGTAAATAAAATCGGCAGAGCTTCCGCAAGAAAATTAAAAACTAAAACTCTGTAAATTGTTCATTGAAACAAATCTATTTATAGAAAGCATTTTGGGCCTGGCAGTTGGATTTTATGCTTGGGCCTCGTAGGAAAATGAGAGAATCCAGGGAACATGGGAATACTTGGTCTGCTGGAAAATAGGCACGTTGGATTTCATGTAGCGTAACGTTCATGACCAAGTCTTCAGTCAAATAACCTAGTTTTCCCTTGTCACGGTCGTGACAAGGGTGTCACGTTCGTGTTCCTTGTTTGATATGCGTCACGGTCGTGAGGTATTTGTCACGGTCGTGAGTGCTCCTTTTGGCGTGTCACGGTCGTGACTCCTAGGTGACGACCGTGAGTGTAACAAAAAATGCAGGTTATGCAGAATTCTCTTTTTCTTCATCTTTTAATGGTTGTTTTTGCTCATTTCACTTGTGGCTCTTGATTTAGCTATGTATATGATGTACCTGCAAAATGGCAAAGAAAACTCGAGGAATCGGGTGTTAAAACGACAATTATGCGATAAAACGGTATTGAAACATAGCAATATAATCGATACTTTTTCTTGTTATCACTAAGCGAGTTGTAGCTCGCTGAGCGAGCTTCGCGATTCTGCAGAATTTTCTGCGATTTTAGTCTTCTCCTTCTGCAATAAAACCCCTCTATAACACATAAATTGACAACATTATATCAGAAAACATCATTAACATCAACATCTCTCACAATAACATCAATTACATCATATACACCATTATATTTATCAAAATCATCATCAAAATCCTATTCATCACAAAACCACATACCCTAAAACCTATACCGCAAAACCTCAATTTCATTCCCACATTATGATATCGAAAGGAAAATACTCCTCATACCTTAATTTTCGTAAGCTTTCGATAAACTCTTCGTAAATCTTTCCAACCTTCAAGCCCTAACTTATCTTCTTCTCCAGAGCTTTTCTCCCGAAAGTATGATCGTTCCAAATGATCATACTCTCCAACTTTCCCCTCTTTTGTCACTCTTACCCTTAGGATCTCTTTTAGTCTTTCCCTATAAAACTCTCACTAATGCTCCATCAAATGATCACATTTCCCTTATCCTCTAATTTCTTTTATATTATTTAATTTAATCTCAATTAATAAAATAAATCTACTAAACTTAATATTTCTTATACTACCAATATATTAAACATCATAAACAACATCAATAAACATCAATAAACATCACAAACATCATAATTCACAAGAAAACACATCAATTAATTAAAAATCGACTTTGGGGTGTTACAACTCTCCCCCACTTAAGAATTTTCGTCCTCGAAAATATACCTAAAGCAAACAACATCGGATACGACTCTTTCGTTTGATCCTCTCATTCCCAAGTCCAACTATCACCAGCTGGTCCACCCTACAATACCATCACCAAGGAAATCTCTTTACCTCTTATTCGCTTCATTTTTCTACCATCTACTCGCAATGGTGATACCTTTACAATCAAGTTATCTCTTACTCGAACATCATCCATCTGAATCACATGCGACGAATCTGCAATGTATTTCCTCAACTAGGACACATGAAACACATCATGCAAATTCACAAGTGACGGTGGTAGTGCAATCCTATATGCCACTTCTCCGACCCTCTGTGAAATCTGATATGGTCCAATGAAACGCGGAGTGAGCTTTCTGGACTTCAAAGCTCGCCTGACACTAGTCACTGGGGTAATCCTCAAGAATACATGACCTCCCCTTTTAAATTTAAGTGCTTTCCTCCTCTTATCATGGTAAGTATTTTGACGACTTTGAGAAGTCTTCATTCTCTCCCAAATCATCTTAATTTTTTCCTTCGTCTCTTGCACAATATCAGGTCCGAGCACAACGCTCTCGCCTGACTCATACCAACACAATGGAGTTCTACACCGCCTCCCATACAATACTTCAGAAGGAGCCATTACAATACCCGCATGAAAACTATTGTTATAAGTAAACTCAATCAGTGTCAAATGACTATCCCATGCACCCCCATGATCTAACACACAAGCCCTTAGCAAATCCTCTAAGGATTGGATAGTCCGTTCTGTTTGACCGTCTGTTTGTGGATGATAAGTGGAACTCATCCTCAACTTAGTTCCTAAAGCATCTTGTAAACACTTCCAAAATTTCGATATAAACCGCAGATCTCTATCTGAAACAATACTCGACGGTATCCCATGAAAATTCACAATCTCATCAATACACATCTCTGCTAGCTTCGACATGGAGTGATTAATCTTCATCGGCAAGAAATACGCCGACTTCGTTAATCGGTCAACAATCACCCAAATGGAATCATTTCTCTTCACTGTCTTCGGCAACCCTGTCACAAAATCCATAGAAATGTTATCCCATTTCCATTCCGGAATACTCAACGCTTACATCATACCTAAAGGCTTTGATGTTAAACCTTCGATTTTTGACAAACCAAACAAGCATACACAAACTCTGCAACATCCCTCTTCATACCCGGCCACCAAAACAGCTTCTGCAAATCATGATACATTTTAGTAGCACCAAGATGAATACTCAACCTACTTCGGTGTCCTCCTTCAAGAATACTCTTCTTCAATTCTGGAATATCAGGAACACACACACACGATCTCGAAACCTCATCATACCATTTTCATCAATACGGAACTCTCCTCTGTTACCTTGGTTAATCAAAGTCATCTGATCAACCAACTTGAGATTTGATTGTTGTCCTAAATGGATCTCCTCCACAATATCATTCGTCAATTTCAACATACACAATTTAACGCTCTCATACGTGATTTCACACAACAAACTCATGTCTCTAAACTGCTCAATCATCTCAAGTTCTCTCACCATCTTCGTCGACATATGCAAAGTCTTCCTACTCAAAGCATCTGCAACCACATTAGCTTTACCGGGGTGGTAACTCAAATCAAAATCAAAATCCTTCAACATCTCTAACCATCTTCTTTGCCTCATGTTTAGTTCTTTTTTATCAAACAAGTATTTCGAACTTTTATGATCGCTGAACACTTCAAATATCGATCCAAACAGGTAGTGCCACCAAATCTTTAACACAAAAATCACGGTTGTTAATTCTAAGTCATAGGTAGGATATTTTATCTCATGAACACGTAGCTGTTTAGAAGCATAGGCAACTACTTGACCATTCTACATCAAAACACCACCTAAACCCATCTTCGAAGCATCACAGTACACCACAAAAGATTCACTCGGATCCGACAAAATCAAAGTTGGAACAGTAGTCAACCTCTTATTCAACTCAACAAAAATCTTCTCGCAAGCAACATCTCATACATAAGCCTGACCCTTTCGAGTCAACTAAGTCAAAGGCAATGCCAATTTAGAGAAACCCTCTATAAACCTTCGATAATAACCGGCCAAACCAAGAAAACTTCTAATCTCCGTAGCAGACTTCGGAGTATCCCAATTCAATACAGCATCAATCTTCGAAGGATCCACAAAAATCCCACCACTAGAAATTACATGGCTAAGGAAACTTACTTCCTTCAACCAAAACTCACACTTCGACAATTTAGCATAAAGCTTCTTCTCCCTTAACACTTGTAATACAATCCTCAAATGTCCTTCATGTTCCTCTTCTGACTTTGAATATATTAGGATATCATCGATAAAAACCAACACGAACTTATCCAAATACTCATGAAAAATCTGGTTCATATACTCCATGAATACACCAGGTGCATTGGACACACCAAAAGGCATCAAGGTATATTCGTAGTGACCATACCTCGTCCGAAAAGTTGTCTTCGGAATATCATTTCCTTTAACTCGAATCTGATGATAACCCGACCTCAAATCAATCTTACTAAAAACGCAAGCTCCCACTAACTGATCCATCAAATCATTAATCCTCGGAAGTGGATATTTATTCTTAATAGTCACCTTATTCAATTGTCGATAATCGACACACAACCTCATACTATTATCCTTCTGCTTAACTAACAACACATGAGCACCCCACAGAGAAACACTTGGACGAACAAATTTCTTCTCTAGAAGTTCTTCAAGTTGTTTCTTCAACTCACTCAATTCAGAAGCTGACACCCGATAAGGAGCCATCAACTCTGCACCAGTACCCGATAATAAATCCATAAAAAATTCTACTTCACGCTCCGGTGGTAAATCACTAATATCGGCCGGAAACACATCGAGGAATTCTCGGATAATAGGTAACTCCACACCCACTTGTACATGGTTCACTTGTAACTCCGCAAACAAAGCAAACATTTGGGTTTCATCTAATTGAAGTTCATCCACTTGCTTCGCAGATAGAAACATCATTTCCCTACCATCGCCAAACTCTGGAAACTCTACCGTCTTTGCGTAGCAGTTAATATGCACGAAGTTAAATTCCAACCAGTTCATTCCCAGTACAACATTCGTATGGCATAACGGTAAGCATACCAAATCCATCAATAAATCCTTACCATAAATGGTCAAAGGACACTTCAAACACACACGGTTAGTCGTAACTGAACCGTCAGCAGGCATTTCAATCAACATATTACCATTCATAACAGTCAAAGGTAAATTCAACCTGGTCGCGCACTCAATCGAAATAAACGAGTGAGTAGCTCCAGTATCAATTATAGCAACCAACTCAACATGATTAATAAAACAGGTACCTCCAATCAAGTTGTCTTTCTCCTGAGCATATGAGCCACTCAAGGCGAACACTCTGCAAGTAGTCAGAGCCGTTGTAGCAACCTTCTTCGGTTTCTGGAACTGAGTACTGATATGTCCCTCTTCACCATAATTGAAACAAGTTGGTTCATCATTCGTACATTCATTCTTAATGTGACCCTTCTTACCACTCCTATAATATCTTATCACAATAGCAGTGCACACATCAGATTTGTGACCTGCTTCACCATACTTATAGCACTTGAGAGGAGTAAAACCTGCTCCCCCACTTAGCTTCTTCCCATCATTACCATTCGGCCTCACCTTGTCATTTGGAGTTGCATAAGGCTTCCCTCGAAACTGACTCTAGTCTCTCTTCTCACTCACCTGTTTATAGTTAGGAGATCGAGCTCAAATATCCTCATCATATATCCTACTCTTATCCACAAGCTCAACATACCTGCAGATCTGCTGAAAACCAATCGCTTGCTTGATTTCTGCTCTCAGCCCATTCTCGAACTTCAAACACTTGGACAACTTAGCATCATTACGGTTGTAATGAGGACATAACTTCACTAACCTCTCGAACTTGACAGCATACTCGGTTAGCTTCATGTTCCCTTGCTTCAGTTCCAAGAACTCTACCTCTTTCTTTTCACTGACGTCTTCAGGAAAGTACTTACTCAAAAATTCCCTCCTGAACACATTTCAAGTTATCGCAGCCCCAACTCCTCCGAATCTCGGACGGGTATTATCCCACCAACCCTCAGCCTCTTCATCCAACATATGGGTGCCAAACCGCACCTTCTGAGCATTAGAGCACGCCATAGTTATGAAAATGTTCTCAATCTCCTTAAACCACTTATGTGCATTCTCCAGTTCATGAGAATCCTCGAACTTAGGCGGGTTATTCCTCTGGAAAAAACCCAAAGCATGAAACTCATCTTGAACATTGTTCTTCATCGTAGCCTGAGCAAGTGCAGCTACCGCGTCCACAAGAGCACGATTCGAAGCCATTCTATAAATCACCAACAACATCAGAAAACAACTCAACCTCAACACACTCAAACGCAAAAACCGACACGACTGACAACGACACGACACGACCGACCTGCTCTGATACCACTAATGTAACAGCCTTTCTACCCCATCACAAATTTAACATTTTTTTTAATCAAATATCAGAGTAAAACTCATAAAAAGGTCATCACATAACTACTTAATTCAAAAATCATAAACATCGCGTAGAGTCCTGTCCCGCAACACGGGGTCATAAATCATGAAAAAGAGAACACTATAATTCTTTTCTCAACAAAAATGCAGCGGAAAACATCAAGTCACAAATTCTTATTTAATAAAACAAAACTGATAATTTATTTCAAACTTCATTTTATAAAAAAACTTAAACAAAACTTAAGCATCTTAATCCAAATAAAACATAAACACTCAAGCGAAATCATCCCGATGTTACTGGACACAGAGCGGGACTCCACTTCTAACTAACTCGACGAATCACTATCTCCGAGTTAAGCACGCACGCACCGAGCTAACCTTAATTTCCTGCAGGATAGCATAATATACCATCACCAGAAGGCAGACAAGGTGAGTAAATTCAAATTCAATAAAATAATATAGAAATGAGAATTTAAAACACAACAACATCAATCTATCATCCCTAACTCAAGTATACTAATCACCATTTTCATTACATCATAATAACGTTCATCATACTCATTTATACACAACATCAAATACATCTCATCATTATGAAACATCAATGAAACTCATGCTATGTCATTTAGAATGAAATGCAACCTCTTAGTAATGCATGTGGTACCGAAACATCCTCATGGATGGACACTGGGCCATCAACCCTCCCCTATGGGAGCACATCATAACATCATATCACTTTAATCCATACAATGTGATTGAAACTACCAATGGACTGAAGTCCCCTCATAATTCCATGTCATGAATGCAAGACGCAAATATACACACCATCCTCAAAACATCATAAACATTGCATCCATATTCATTTTACATCATTATTCCTCACACTCACTCGTGTCATCATACCTCATACAATCATACCTCATACTCAAAGGAAATTAATTTAATTCTTCATACTTCAATTAATTACTTATTCTACTCATATTTCACAACTCATAAAAAAATAAAGATAATCTTCATACATCATATAAATACTATTCATATTCATCTTAGTCCTTAAAACACATTATATGTTAACTCTACAACATCATAGCATCCTAGAACATACCACCTCAAAACAGTTTCAAAAGAAAGACATTTTTCAAAGTTTCCCAGGACTCGCTAAGCGAGACATCCTGCTCACTAAGCGTTTAACCCCCTGACTCTTCTCGCTAAGCGAACTGTAGCTCGCTGAGCGAGCTTCGCGATTCTGCAGATTTTTTTGCGATTTCTAGCCTTTTCCTTCTGCGATAAAACTCCTCCAAAACACATAAATTGACAACATTACATCAGAAAACATCATTAACATCAACATCTCTCACAATAACATCAACTACATCATATACATCATTATATTTATCAAAATCATCGTGAAATCATCATCGAAATTCAGTTCATCACAAAACCCCATACCTTAAAACCTATACCTCAAAACCCCCAATTCCATTCTCACATTATGATATCGAAAGAAAAATACTCCTCATACCTTAATTTTCGTAAGCTTTCGATAAACTCTTCGTAAGTCTTTCCATCCTTCAAGCCCTAGCTTCTCTTCTTCTCTAGAGTTTTTCTCCCAAAAGTGTGATCGTTCCAAATGATCGTACTCTCCAACTTTTCCCTCTTTTGTCACTCTTACCCCTAGGACCTCTTTTAGTCTTTCCCCATAAAACTCCCACTAATGCTCCATCAAATGACCACATTGCCCTTATCTTCTAATTTCTTTTATATTATTTAATTTAATCTCAATTAATAAAATAAACCCACTAAACTTAATATTTCTTATACTACCAATATATTAAGTCACCCCAAACTCCACAAAACATCAATAAACATCATAATTAACAAGAAAACACATCAATTAATTAAAAATCGACTTTGGGGTGTTACCAAGTGGATTTGAGATGAATTGATTCTTAGATATTTTGGTCTTTGGTCAGCTTAAAACAAATATTATAACAGACAATTTTATAATTATTACCCTTATTGAGGGGTGTTTAAAATATTATGAATTATATTATTCAAACTCATGTTGAAGAGTGTTTTGGAATGCATCTAAATTCTATAATTTGTACCCCTATTTATGGGTGTTTGGCATGCATTCAAATTTTGTAATCTTAAATCATGCAAAATGGTTATTGAATTTTATTGTGTGGTATAGATTACATTAACATTTTATATGGACTAAATTTTTTTTGTAGAGTTTGAATGTGTTAGCTTCATTTACAATTCATATTAAAAAAATAATGAACTTTTCTTAGTCATACTCAGTAAGAATAAACGCTAATCTAACCACATTGTATCTTCTTAAAAGTACAATAAGGTAGTCATGTGTTTGTGGGGCTCTTAGTAGTGTTTAAGGTACTTTGCTAGTATTAAAGTGTAGCTTATGCAAAGTGGCGAGAAGATTTTTATATGTGTTTTTGTGCAAAAATTGGAGATTCGTCCTTAACCTTAAGACTAAGATATTTATAAAGGCTCATTGGATCTGGACTAGAGAACCAAAAGAACTGTTTTTACCCTAGCTTCATGACCAGAAGACGTGGTCAAGTGAAGACTTATTCTTCCTGAAATCATGGGGAAAATGATTGTTTCTCTTTTACTTACCTTTGGTCAGTTATTATTTAAGAAATGTAACTATCCACTGTTAAATATCAAATTATGTATATAATTGATAATATTTTGTGGCCCTTTTCAATTGATTTCAAGGTGAAAAGTAGTAAAACCATAATTTTGATGTAAATAAGTAAATTTTAGCTTATTCATGTAAATAGCTTTTTGTGTGATCAATTTGGTGAATTTTTTGTAGGTTTCATTACTTGAATGAAAGCATGGGGCCTTTAGAAGATGAAATCAAGTTTATAAGAGCTTTTTGGTGAAATTTTGACGCTCAAGCCCGCTCAACCCAATTTGCAACGTAAATCCCACTTAGCCCACTTTTTAGCGCACTTTGAAGACAATGGCAGTAGCCTGAGCAAGCAAAGTCTGCTTAGTCCACTCCATTGTGTTTAGCGTGCTTTTTGGAGCTTTCCTGCTTTGTTTCGTGGCCGCGCTGAGCGAGCTCTACATGGACTTAGTGTGGTACTATTTTTTTCCACTTGTATAAAAGACAATTTTAAAAAGATATTTTAGGTCAAGAAACATAAAAACTTTCATATGAGCTAAAAATCAAAGCTTTGGAGCTTCTGTCTTCGATCTTTCGACTTTGATGCTAGTAGAGCTTTCTTTCTTACTTGTTGCTTAAGCTACTGTGGTTATGGATAGCTAAATTTCCTTTTGTGTCAAGATTAGAGGTGGTGGTTGACCTTGATAATATGTATTTCTTTTGATCTTTTGTGTGTGAAACTTAGTTGATGATCAATATATGATGAATATATTTGCTTTTAATGTGTATATATATATAAATTTGATTTGAATCACTATTGAAAGATATTTTTCAAACCTTGACCTAAGTTATTCATCTATCAATGAACAAACTCTAGACATAGATTTGTGAGTTGATATTCACTTGTATCAAGCTTTAAGATTATTGTGTTGATTGTTAGCATGAGACATCATCTAGTAATTAGTACAATAATATTCACGATATCAATTTAGAGATAAACAATATTGAGAGGATATGTGATTATATTGATCATAATCAAGTTCACATGCTCGATTAATAGGATATGTATGAAAGAGGTTAATGAAACCAAATCTTGACATGCTTTTTAAAACATCTTTCCAAAATTTACTTTGCTACAAAATTCTTGTGAAATTAATGTTATCAAACAAAACCATTTTAAAACCCTCGCTTAACTCTATAAATTATAGAACGGCGGTGATATCACGATAATTCATGTGGAGACGATAAAACTTTTACCAACCTAATATACTATCAACATCCACGTTTAATATGTGAGTGAAAATTAAATCGGATGGCTAATTAACCACATTTGTGCGACCTCATGCCCCGTATTGCGAATAACAATTACCAAGTGTCAGTATCATGAAGCGATACTTCGGACGACCTTATTCTCATATTCGGTGGCATGTGTGTTTGTATTATCCTTCTTATTCATAGATTATTCCCTCTTAAAACATAATAAAGTTATATTGGTACACACAATTTACAACAACAAAGGCACTCCTACCCATTCGTTTATGATTAATGACAATGTTACACTGCCTAATGATCTGAAACATTAACTGAACCAAATAAATTTCCGTCTCAACCACCATGACACAAGAAGGTGCTTAATGTTGAACGTCATCATCTATCAGACAACGATGATGTACATGTTCGCTTCACCATGCAACTACAACATAATTTTTTAGGCATGCACCCACACTTTTTTTTAACCAATATTTTAGACAAGCAAGCACCCTTAACCATGCATGTTCTACCCCATATTTTTTTTAGGGCATTTACATAACACACCTAAGCAAGGCAAGCTTGTTTGCCACCCCTGACTATGGCATGCATTATATAGTTCAATGAAGAAATTTCATATTCTAAAATTCATAAGCCTAAAAAAATGCATTGAATTATAAATTACATAAGACATTTTCAAAATTTAAGAGATTTCCGAAAAGCTTTAGGTGAAGAGTAAAGAATCACTATAATTAATAAATGTAAATTTAATAAAATTTCAAGGCATTTGAATTTAATCATAGCATAGCAAGAGAAATTAACATCACTTTTCATTTATTTAATCTTGAATTTTCTTCTCTCTGATTTATTTATTTCACAACCAAACGAAACCATAAACATTTGGTTGGCTAAATACATTTTAAATTTGATTCACTTTTTTCATTTCAATGTGACCATGCATAAAGAATACAATTACTCTAAAAGAATTTGTTGAATTCTCTATGCTTTTAGTTTCATAACAATCGAACATTTGTTATGCAAGGTGACCATGCATGAAGAATACAATTACTCTAAGAGTATGTTATGCAAGTGCAAGGTGACCATGCATGAAGAATACAATTACTCTAAGAGTATGTTTAGATTGGGAAATTGAGAATTTTTAAATAATTTAACATTCTAAGTAATTCAAATGATTCAATTAGAATCTATTCAATTTTCATAATTTTAAAAATTTGAGTCAAATCTAAAATATGAAAAATAAGGACTAATTTGCAATTTTTTAAAATTTGAAGGACCAATTTGTAAAATATGAAAATTAGTAAGGATTTATATATAATTTTTCAAAAAATTTGGAGGTGAATGAGTTTTTCATTAAATGAGGAATTATTTTACAAAATTTGAAAATTTAATGATAAATATTTAGCATTCATATTATATAGCGTGATGAAGTAATTTGAAATTTTTTTCTTTTTTGTCATTTTAAATTCCTTAAATTTAACATAAATAAAATACTTCATAAATTTATCAAAACAATAGATTTTGATCAAATCATTTCAAATTCCCTCAAAAAATTACTTTTCTTCATTAAAATGCTTCATCCAAACACACCCTAAAAGAATTTGCACACCCTAAAAGAATTTGTCGAATTCCCTATGCTTCTAGTTTCATAACTATCAAGATTTGTTATGCAATGTACTATGCCAAAAATTTAGTCACCAATGATATCGAATGGCAGTGGTAGTTACAAGCCTCATCATATACTGGTGGGTTTGCTTTCATGCCAAGTTTGTATATACTGTCAAAGGGACAAAACACGTTGTAATTGAAAAATTGCCAAGAGCATTTCCCATTGCAATTATAGGCCTGTCTGTACAACATATTAACATGATATAAACTTAAAATTTTGTCAACCCCTGTACCACTTTCAAAATAGTTTCTAACCTAAAATGTATTTTGCGCAAAAGAAATTCTCAGCCAAATCCAAATCCCTCATTTGCTTCATGAATTGCAAGCAACAACCTCTCTTCCAAATGTTGTTTAGATGGATACTCAGGCAAATCTAATTGATTGAAACTGCATAAACAAGAATCTGTGTCACTTCAACTCGCATAAAATATTATTCGAGACAATATGTAATCTAGCCAAAGCTTGACCATAAAAAATAATGCCACATAATGTATAACGAATTGAAAGTAGTTAAATGGTACCATGTATGAGCAGAAGGCAAGTGATCAGAACTTCCATATGCCTTGTGTATTTGAAACTTTTGAGATCCTGAAATTCCTTGAAGAGCACTAAAACCCTCTAGAGGCACCTGAAACGTTGAAAGCAAAATTCAGACCCACTAATCATATATTACATGTTCTAACAGCTCTAAGTCTTTGATACAGAGAACCAACATTATTTAACCATTTGAAAGTACGGGAGCTAAGGAATCCAGCATTTCGAATACAAAATCTGGGTGCAACAGAATGTGGCTAGCATTTAATCTTATTCATCTTATACATCCAAATACCAAATAAAAGCACTTTGAATATGAAGACCAAATGCAGTTGCTTGGCATGGGAAATCACCATACAATTTTGTGATACTGCCAATAAAAGATTAACAAATGTTTACAGCTCTGAAAACAATATACCTTGGATGTGCCTGTCACAAACTGCAACAGCCTGGCCTTGTCTTCTTTGCTGAAACCTTGAACAACTTCCCAAAACCATTGAATAACCGGGGATGCAGCACTATATCCAGAATATTCTGTATTTGCTTTCAAGTCATCCACTGAAATAAAATGTAAGAGCAAGTGTTATATTTTCTTTTCCATAAATTAAAAAAATAAAATAAAATGCTAATAATAAATATAGCCAGCATTGATTTAATGGCAAAAAATGATGTCAACAAATGAAAATGTAAAATAATGAAAGAAACTCAATACCAAAAAAATAATAATAATAATGAAAGAAACTCCCAATAAAGGTTAGGTGAAATAATGTTACAAACTCACAATCAATATCGGGAAGTCCACTGATCAATAGTTCTAGCTCTTTGTCATTGAATATAGATATCAACTCCTTCGGAATTATTTCACTGAACCCTTCCAAGAAAGCATTTATCTGAGGTCGAATAGCAGTAGTCAGTCGATGCTCCGCAACCAAATCAACATATTGATGTTTATTCTCCTCTGTAACTTTAGTATTCCGTCCACCGGGAATCAACTCATAATCAGTCACCTGGACATATTCATTAAAAGATTAGATGGTTGACAATAAGCAAGTCAATACATCAATATTATCTCAAAAAGTTTTGGAGCAAAGTCAATACTTCTGTTCGTTCATATAAGATCAACTTTTCCTCATCTGCATCAATGCTAAAAGTGAGATCCAGAACATCACTGATATCATTCTGCAATCATACAAAATTAAGAAAATGTTAGCAATGAACAAGCAGATAACAATTTTTAGAATGTTGATAGGGTGGACTCAAACTATAAAATGCACTTGCCTCTAGGAGCCATTTCAAATTTCTGAAATATGCAGGATCAATAGCTTCAATATCATGATATGTAACTTTGGCCCCTAGAATGTGCTTATAGAATGATCGTGTAAAATGGACATCCAAGAGCTGACTATCAAATAATGCTTTTCCAACCTGGATAAAGTAGAAGGGATAAGCATATATATGACAAGCAGCATACATTAAATAAAGGTGCAAAGGAACTCACCACTCTGCCAACAAATTTGAAATAAGACAGATGTTCTGTCTGGTAAACAGAGTTTGGGTTTGGCTGAAATGTTGACTCATTGCCCACAGTAGTAAAAAGGAGTGCTCCTTTGTCGAAAATAACCCTAGACAATAATTGATACCACTCCCTTGTAAGCCCACCTGCATCAATACCTTCCTCCCCTTGGAAGTGAACAGTCAGCCTTCCCTTCAAATCTTGAGTTGATCTCATTCGAAGCTGGTTGTAAGAATCTTCTAAAACATACGCCCTTCTTACTGATATTCTTAGTGGGCTGTGGTGATGGTCATGCTGATGCTTGATTTTTGATCGGAAGTAGGAACGCTTGTTGTCAAAATCAATGAATCTTGGAATCTTCAGCATAAGGGAGAAAGATTTCTCAAGTAAGCCAGGATTTTGCCTGATAAAAGCATTTAGCAGCTTCCTATGCTTCTCTGAAAACTTGACAAAAGCACCATGTTTCTCATCTACTTTCATAGCAGCTCCAGATGTTTTTTGTTGAGTACCTGATGTGCTGGCATCTTCAACATCAGAGATATAAGGAGTACAATTGTCATTATTAGCACCTGAGTGTGCAGGATGCAGCTTCTCACAAACCACAAAAAAAGATTCTATGTATGGTAAGATATTTTGAGAACCGGCTGGAAGCGGAGGCATGGCACTAGACGGCTTAGACACAGATGAAGTAGAAGGTGTAAACATCTCGGATGCTGGCTCAGAGTAGGATTCTATCTTGCTTATGCAGCAGCTCAGCTCATGCCACAAGGGCTCTAATGCTGAATTGATTTCAGAAAACTCAAAATGAGCACGAGAAATTCCATCATTCTCTTTCTCAGTCGATGAGGTGACAAAGGAGCTCAAGGCTTGCAAAACCCTCAAAATAGAAGCACCGTTAGCAGACGTAGTAAGAAGAGCTTTTATTGCTTCACTGAAAGTGCGTAATTCATCCATTGCAGATGAAGTCAAGTCTCGAACTGCTCCAGACAGGTGCGAGACAAAAAGCTGACAGTGAATTGGAGCAATGGACACTAATTTCCTCATTACCTCAGCAACAAGACCATATGCATTATCCGACAAACTGAAAGAAATACATGAAACATCAGATGAAGTCTATCATTGGCAAATTCCATCCACAAAATTGTTATTGCTAGAATGAGTCACCCATATGGTTTGTAATAATAGGATAATAATAAAATGAAAATAAATATAAAGATTCAAGTATCAAAATGAGTATATAAAAAATCTGGACTTCAACTACCAGGAATCTTATGAATCCTAGCACTCTCCAAGAGTCAGGAGTTCTTATGATCATAATTAAGTGCACCAAAACAAGGCAAACTGACAACAATGCATAGGTGATCATACCCTTCTAGTGCAAGCAATGAGCACAGGAGCTGGAGTTCTGTTTGTGGCAGATTACCCAATACTTGCTGAGTCTCACATTCCTTACTACCAGAGGATGTGGGTTTGGACAAATCATCAACTTTAGGAGATGCATCAAGACCAGGTGAAATAACAGAATTTGTATTTACATCTCCCACCGCTGCAGAAATTTGTGGGCCCGGTACTGGCTCTGTAGATACATGGGATTTGTCAGATGAACTGCACTTGCCTCCAGCACTATCGATGATGACATCCAGTAAATTTAGCAACTGCGAACAAATACAAAGTATATTATGTCAGTACTATCTTCAGCTATATGAAAAAGACGCACTAAAGGCACCAATAAAAGAAAATCATCACCTGTTCGAGATGGGCTATGCTCCTCAAATAAAGAGGCTGTTTCAAGAGACTCAAAAGCATTGCAATGGATATGTATCCTTCATCGTTTTCACCTATGTTTACTTGATCTTCAATAACCATCACAGCTTTGCCACGTGCAATATCAGCCCTATCTGGGTCCATTGATGCAGGACGATGGAGCCTAAGCTGAAGCAACATTTTTGCTACATATGGATGATTACGAGCAAGATAAGTGAGAGTTTCAAGTATTCGCCGTGAGAGCAATGGGGGGACTCCTGCACAATCAAACAAATATAGAAGGCATTGATAAATTTATCCAACACTAAAATTTTAAAGCACATTTTCAAAATAATATAAAGGACCACTAAAGAAAACAAGCTTGAAGACTAATAAAACAGAAGTGGAATATGTGCACTGACTAAACAAGGGCATTACTAGTTAGGAACCTGGTATCTTACTAGAAAGAATAGGGAATATAACTTTGAGGGTCAGCAACCCTCCGTTGCTCCCTTGCCCAAAGGACCCAATTCTCTCACAAATGCCTGGATACCTCCCCTTCTTAATCTCACTTTTAATTCATTCGCAACAAAAAAAAAAAAAAAAACTCATGTTCTAACTGGCACAGCCCAACTAATTAGCATCATAAGTGGATTACTGTCACTAACAGACACCTAAGTATAACAATACTTCAGAAAATTAAAATCAGTATAACTGTCAATTATGACTAAGTACAAATAAAGACAAATCAAGTTTGCTTACCATCAAAAGATTGAGGACGTGAGTACATTACATTGCTCTGACGACCATACAATCTGTATGGAGGTTCAACTGTACTACAATGACTGGAAGGCTTTCTTACATCAAGGATTAGTAAATCCATCAGAATTTTCACCAAAGAAGTTCTAGTTTCACTATGGGCACAAAGATTCAAAAGAAGCCTCTGCAATTGACCTTTATACAAAGGCTGCAAAAACAAAAAACAAATAATAAACAATAAATTTCTGCTTACTTTTAAGGACTTGTACCTAGTTCCTATCAAGTAATACCTGAACTATGCGGAACAACCGAATCATGCCGTGCAATGCTTCAGTCTCAACTAGAGGCTCTCCATCCGCTTCAAAGACCTTAGCTCCACCTGACCTGCGTGAAGCAGTGCTTCGTCCTACACCATCCAGGCCAGAACCGGTACCTTCACCGTGCCTAGAAGTCTCACCTCTCCGGCTTCTAGGATGCCCTCCAAAGAGGGTACGGCTGTATCGATGTGCAAACCTCTCCCTCAACATATTTGCTTCAGCAACAAGTGCGGGAGTAAGGTTGGCAAGGACAGCATCAGATGATGTTAAAAGAACCTGAACAAAATTAGAAAGGATTCATCAAAGACAAACTCTCTTTTATGAAACTGGATTCAACCCAACAAACTTACCTCTTCTCTTAACTCAGAAGGAAATGTTGCAATTATTGAGACTGTATCCATTTCAACAGGTTGACCTTCCAGCTCCTGAGATTGATGTCGCCTCTGTGTCTGCTGTTGAGCAAGAACTTCAGCTCGAATATCTGGGGGAAGAGCTGCAAGGAATTCTGGATCAATATCGCCACTGTTTTCAGATTCGGCGTTCGATGGTTGAGCCACTTGACCCGGCTGAGCTGAAAGGACTTCAGCACGCAACTCCTGAGGAAGAGCATCCAGAAAAGCAGGATCAATTGTTTCTGATCCAGCTTCATTGTTCACCTGTTGTTCACCTGATGGGCCATCTTGATCTGCATCTCGGCTTGAATTTTCAGAAACTTCAGTAACACTATGGAGAGATGCATCTCTCCCGCCAAGAGGAGAAGAATGACCAAAAGACACGTTTGTGTTTACTCTTCTTGTCCGTGCAGACTGTGATTCACCTGCTATCCTATCTGCAGAAACCTGCCTTTCTCCGCCATCATCATGGCCATCGGCGCTTCCAATCTCAACATCAAGGCTCCGAAGACTTTCACCAAAAGTTGCCGCACTACCACCACTCTCTTGGCTGACAGCTTCAACATCCCGCACAACTGTATCATTATTCTCAAACTGCATCTCAACTGCTTGTGAGTGAGTGTTTATTACATCTGCTTGCGGCGATCTATTTCCAGCAGGTCTGTTATCAGCATTGTTGTTATTGTTATCAGTCGATGCATGAGCCACCATACCACCCTCTGGAATCGTGTTACTTTCGACTGGGGTTTCTATACCTGAACCTCCCGAATCATGCATCTGACTGATCTTAACTATTTTACTATGACCTGCTTCATTTGAGTTGTTGTCAGATGTCTTTTCAGGAGTGGGTCGCCTTAATTGAGAGACAAGCAACTCCTCCAGACCCTGCGGTACAACACCAGCGTTTGACCTGCCACTTTGCTGGCTATTTTCACTCCACATGTTTGAACGGTGTCCATGACGTCCGGTTCTCAGTGATCGAAAGATATTATCCAAACCTGCCGAGTTCTCTGCTGTACGATCTGAATTTTTATAAAAAAAAAAGTGTCATTATTGAAATAGGAAATATAACTAAATTGATAAAAAAAACTATAGTAATAAACTGTCTAGCTAATAAATTCATAAAGGAATTGACCTGGTTGCCCATTAGACTGGTGGAATGAGGAAGAAGGTCCAACTAAAAGAGGATGGCGCGAAGGTGTAGAATTATCACCAGTTCTGCCCAAAAGGTTGTATATAGATGTTGTCCGTCCAGGACGTCTAGAACCAAAAACTTCAACTGGCATCACATGAAGAGCTTCATTTGGAAAATTATTATCTCTTCCAAGAACCTCAATATGGTCAAATACATTAATTCCATTAATGCCCTCCTCAAGTCTAAGTATAACCCCATCTTCATCCTCATCATCCTCATCCTCTTCGACTTCATTCAAGAATGCATTGTAATCAGGATCAATCTCATCATGATCATCTTGATCTGTGTCAGGATGAGGTAAATGATGGACATCGTCTTCTTCAAAATCATTGTGTTCCTCATCATCTTCATCTACTTCTTCACCCTCATCTCCAGACATATCATCATCATCCTCATCATCATCATCAAGATTTTCTTGGCCATGGGGTTGGATTTCAAATCGTATCCCCACATTTTCAATCCCATCCTCACGTCCTCCGGCATCTTCAGCATTCTCATGCATGTACTCATCCCCGTCAGCAGTAGCAAAGCCCCCATCAAGATCTTGATCATGTTCCATATCATCAGTAACAGCTTCAGACTCACCATAAGACTGAATCGCATTGTATGACTCAACATGGTCAACTTGAAGGGAGTTGTGATTGACCTGAGATGAAGTTTCAGTGGACTGGGATATGTGGTCAATATTATTTGTTCTTCCATGTTGACTAGGATCAGAATTCTTTGTTGAATTATCACCCTTCCCTGCACTCAAATCAACTGAATGAACATGCTCTTTGGTTACCAACTCAAGAGCCTTGACAATTCCAGTAGCAACTTTGGACGAGTCAGCATGGTCCAAATCTAAAACTTGGAGAGTACGGGTAAAAGATTTAACTAAACCGGCATCCATAAAAGTGGAAGAGGCCTCCGCTGAGATGCTTGAGCCAGCAGGTGTGCGAGCTGCCAAAACATCATTAAGTAGATCAACAAAGACCTGAATTTCATTGCCTGGTGGCTTAACACCAGTACAAGAATCAACAAATTCATTTATGACATGACTAATCTCGGTAAAAATCCTCCTTCTTGCCTCTGTAGAACGAACACATGCAGCCACCATAAACTGGTTAGCTCTGGTAGCTAGTTTCTGCCTCCAATCACCATCAGCTTTTTTGTCCTTTTTAGAATTTCGAAAAAAAGGAAGAAAATTACGAAGAATATGGTAGAATATTCCTCCCCCACTTAAACCAGAGTGGCTCTTTTGATAAGTTCCCCTAGTGCTGCTTATTTCAGCATCTCGCCGAAGCAGGACATGAACAGACGATGAGTACATCAATAATATCTCCATCAGAAGTTTCAAAATAAATACTATCTTTGCAAGTGATGCAGAAGCTTCCTGGCTATTGGTTTCATTTCCTTCAGACACAGTGGCAACTGCTTTTCCTTTCCCCCTCACCATAGAGACATCAATGTCCATGTCACTTGATGTTGGTGAGCTAGTGATGGTATTTGAGGCAGTGTCATCCTTCAAAGGTGGAACAACAAAAGAATATACAGACTCAAGAAGAAGCTCTATCACATTAACAAAACTTTGACTAGGTTTTTTGTGACTTTTGACACCCTTTGAATCGTTAATTTTTCCATGACCGTTTCCAGAAGCAGCAGTGGTTGTACTTCCCAGAACAACCTTCCCATCAGTACTCTGTCCTTTGTCTTTCTCCAATGATTTATCCCTCTCCTTTTCTTTATCCTTGGATTTGTCTTTCTCACGGTCTTTCAGCAAGACAATGTAAGGTCTTTCACCCACCATTTCAGCTTGGCAAACAGATTGAGCAGCTTGCATAAATATTATTGGATCTCGGGAAATCACAGAAGCTAAATTCAAAAGGAAATTGCGGGGATTGACCCTACCATTTGGATGCCGGTTGGAAGCATCCACAAGACTGTGTTTTATCTCAGATTCCATTGCTTGCTGGAGAGTTTGTGGATCTTCAAGAACATGACGTACAATAGAAGCAGCAACATTGTCAAACCCAGAGAAGAGGCTACTAGTTGGCAAGGAAAGAAGTGAACTAAACCCACCAGCTTCAAAAAAGGCAAGAGCAACAGAATGATTCCTTGTAAGATTGGAACATAGTAGGAGAAGTGCATGCATTGTGTCTGAGGGAAGTTGGTACTTCATACAACTACAAGCAATCTCAACAAGTCTCTTCTGCTCATGTATATCGGCAAACTTGGAAGACAGGCCCAATGCAGACTGTAAGTTGTGTTGCTTATCGTCATCGATGGTAAGAGAGGTCTGCGTACTATTCACAACTTCCTTCTTCAACTGCTCTACAATTTCAGAATTCAATCTTTCATCCACTTGCAGCAGCCTGTCTAATGCAAGAAAAGCAGCCGTCACCCATTTAGGAACCTGGCCTTTCTCCCCTTGATCAAGACTTGAATCCCACTGAAAGAGAATATCTGACGCAATTTTGATGAAGCCACTTTTTGAAGCAGCTTCCCTTGCTACAACGTCCTCGTTAAGAATTAAAGAAAGAACATGAAACAGTGCAGCCAGCATGGTATCATTTCCATGACTAGAAACCAATCCACATTCCTTGATCCGGTCAACAAGAAAAGTGACAACATCAGATCTATATCTACCAGCATCATGAGAGCATATCATTACAAGCAAGTCATGGACAGGAAAAGCTAGAGATTCCTTATGCAAAAGTTTTGTACAAGTTGATAACAGCTCATCAACAGGAGGAAGTTGGACCATCTCTTCGTCGAGCTGTTGAGCATTGTCATTTGCTGCAGCATCCTTTATGTCTGATTCAGAGTTTCCAAGGGACATGGCAAGTGCACGGGCGAGTTCATCATCTTCAGGTGTTTCCTCTGGATGGGAAAACAACCACTCCATTGCCAACTCCACACTATTTGACCCAACTTGCCTTAAAGCTTCTTCGGCTCTAGACCTGGAGAAACCCATCTCTACAATTGTTGAAATTGTTGTCTCGTTAGGGGGAGGCCCGGTAACACGAGCATTGCTGTTGCCATTTACATTCTTTACTTCAACCCCTGAATAAACATGTCTAATCATAGAGATAACTGTTGAAATAAAATCATGGCTACAATCAACAAACTGGGGATGAATCCAAACTGGAAGCACTGCCTTCAACACCATAGATTGGAGGACCTTCACAAATATCTCTGCATTCCGTGGGAAAGGGGATTCACCACTAATAAGGGGCTGTGCAAGCAAGTGCTTTGTTGATGACGATAATATAATAGAGGAGGTCACTAGATGATCCATAAGTTTACCATAGCTAGCTAGAGCACTATAAATCCAAGAATGATCTGTATCTTGCTTGTCATCAAGCTTTACATTCCCATCATCAGTTTCCATAGGTGATGCAGGGGACCAATTAACTGCAAAGAGCAATTGACTGGTAGCTTCAAATGTGGTCAATACAGATTGAATAACTCCACGCCCATACAAACAATTCAGCAGAACAGGATTGCAAGAATCAGGCCTCTCCATTAAAATAATATCAAAAAAATCCATGACTTTTCCAAAATAACGGCATTTTGTTGATATTGAAGCTTCAGTTACATGGCCACCAAAATTCATGTGATCTAAAGCAATGAATGCAAAAGTAGAAGCCACTGATTTTGAAGCAGGGCTTACGCTCACAATATCATCACGTCGGCGAGAAGGTTGCAGCATTATTTTTCCCAACTCTTGAAACAGATGGGTAATGTGAAATGAAAGTGATCTGACCATGTCACAACAAGAAGTATAATGTGTCCTCTGCTTATCACACTCCTTGTTATTAGCCCCAGAAACATCCACAGACCCTGACTGATTTAACTGATTACTGGAACTCAACCGCCTGTTTGAAGAACCAATAGAATTTGTTCGGTGTGGAGAACCAGTGGCACGGCCCAAATCTCGATAGAGGTTAATAAGATCAAAAAACTGTGATTCTATTCCCCAGCCTGATGTCCTTCTTCTGAGTAATGGATCAAGTATCTGCCTGAAAGAATTGAACCTTTGATCTTCAGTTTCGTTTGCATCAACTTCAGCCTGTTGTGAATCAGTTGAAGAACTAGCAACATCATCCTCTATCTCACGCTTCGTATTTTCAAGTAGAGCAATTTGCCACAAAACTTCACGGTGGACATGACCAATGTTTTCAAGAACATCCTTGCTATCATTTCCAAATTCTGTAAGCAAAGCAGTCATCCAGCGGCTGTCTTTTGAAGCAGCAAGAAAGAGAAGGAACTCAACCAGGAAAAGTGAAGAAAAAGTGTTGTTTTCAGTTGTCATCCTTGGATCCAGTAACAGAGGTCGTGGATCTACATCAAAACCGGTTATCGCTATCTTCAAGTGCTCTCTAAGGGCGGAACAGAAAGCACGTGCCAGAGGAGTGGAGTGATGTTGTGCAAATCCTTTAAATACCATGGTGCTATGCAAAGCAATAGACATGCCATCTGAGGATTGTGCAATAGCTGGTTGTAATAACAGCTTCAATAAAGATTCAATTCCTGATCTTTCCACAAACAGCCGACAAGTTTCGGCATTTTCCATAGTCCGGTGAACCAACACCATCAAATGAAAAATGCATAGCTGAACAAATTGCTCGCCCCTTATCCCTTCAGCCGCAGAATCTTCTGAACCTACCAGGCAGGAATGGTTTTCATTTTCCTTATCTTCGGAATCTGTTTCCATTGCACTGCCCTCATTAGTTTTTCCTGAAGAACCTGTATTACCGTCTCCAAAGGATGCAATCTTATTGATGATTTCAATGATAATGTCAACACCAGTACCTCTCAATGAAGATACATGTCGTAGAAGTTCCTCCACAGAATTTGCCAAAGGAACAATAGCCTCATTCATGGCTAAGACATACTTTTTACTTGTGAAAATGTCAACAAGGAACTGCAGTGATGATGTTTCTTTGACAATCTCTAAGCCTTTGGCATTAAGACAAATGGCCCCAAGACCATTCGGAATGCATGTCAAAGCCTTCGAAGAAGGAAGTATTCCAGATGAAATTGACGATAAAAAAGCCTCAGGAAGACCCATTTCATGCAGAGCAGAAAAACATGTAGGATCTTTGTGGATCATTTCGCTCATAACAGTAACAGCTGAATAGTAAATGTCACCTCCAAATTTATTTACATTCCGGAAAATCGAGACCAGAGTTGCTGGCAATTGGCCATCATTAGAGTGTTGAGATCTGGTAGGGTTAGCAGGGTTATAAGTTGCGGAACCAAGTGCCTTAAGGGCCACTTTTATGAGTCTCTTCTGACAGTGAAGCATATCAGTATTACGTCTAGTGATTTCACCAGTGAGCATCAAATTATCATTTTCTCCAACAAAACCAATGACCCTGTGAACCTCAGTTTGCAATCTTTGAGCCAAAAGCTCGATACCTCCCAACTCTTTAAACAAAGATACAGCCGAGCTACTATAATCCATAAGCTTCTGAAGGGTTTTCACAGCAAAACAAACCAAATGAAGGTGTGCAAGATCAGAATCTTCCAGCAGAGGTAAGAATGTGGGTACCATGCCAGACCCTCTAATATTAGTCCCGGAAGATGACGTTGACACCACATGTAGCAAATAGAACTGAAGAAGTGCCTCAACAAAAGCAAGGGAAGATGGATCATTAGAACTCTTTAATGACAAAATAGCTCTCTGAAGCACATTCAGAAGAATCATACGATTCCCTCCAGTAAAAGTGATACTAGATCCACTGAGAATCCTTGCCCGCTCATGAGATGACGTATATGCTGCTAACTGAGCTCCTAATGCAAGCATTGCAAGTGTCCTGATGGTTCCAGATATGTTTTTTTCAGAACGTACAACTTTAATCAATTCATTTGTATATTCTGGTTCGTTGGCGAAAAAGGAAACAAGCTCGTCGTGAGCATCATTGGACTGGACAAGCACAATGAAAGCAAGAATACAAATCTTGTTATAAAGCCTGCTTATGCTTCGAGACTGGAAGGCACGAGCATATCTGATTCTTGTGAGCAATGAGAATCGGAGCTCTGGAGGAACACTATACTGTTCAATGCATCTCTTCAACAATGGCAAGTCGCCTTCTTTACACAAATGCATATCTGGCAAGTGTATAACTCTCAAACTTGAGGAAACTGTATCTACACTTTGATCCTTGCTTTGGGCACAGGGTCCGTTTACCTCAAAATAAAGGGTAGAACCTACACGGTAATTGGATTGGTCACTACCATTTTCAGCATCAGAAGGATACGAGCATGGTGCTTCATCATGGGCTTTCTCGTTAGCCATGACACATGAGTAGAGCCCGAGGCCCTCCTCCTTGCTTCCCCACCCTTGGGCTAGGGACAGGAGATAGCTGTTCACTAAACCACAACCAACCATCTTTGAACTTCCATGAAGCTTAGAGGAATTTATTTTTACAAGCGCAGAAAGAGTTTCTAATGTCGCAATAATAATCTCAGGATCTGTTGAAGCAAGTAAGAGCTTGAAGTGCTGAAAAGAAAAGGAAATACATTATATCAGGAAATAATAATATCAAATAAAAAATGAATAAATCACTTGACTAAAATAGAAGATAACATGAAATAAATAAATAAAATTAATGCTGCAATTGAAATAGAAGACAACTTCTTTATACCTCTAAACCATCAATTCTACTCTTGTTTGGACAGTTTTCAAATATTATTTGCATCACCCGTAGTATTTGCAGAATTGCATGTTTAGGTAATGGGATGTCATCTTCTAGATTATCCGACAGAGTTAGGTCATTTCGACATGACAAATATGTCTTGAAGTATGTATCAAAATGAAGCAACAGTGGCCTCCAGTGATGAAAATTCCCCTGATGTAAAAATAATATTAATATGTAAGATGTGTGAGGGGGGAAATAAATACAACATGACGCAATTATCATGTTATTGTTACCTTATTGTATTCCCACCAAAAGCCAGAGAGAGGTAAAGCTATATCTTGTAATGGACATTGGATGACCTTCTCAATGAAAGCTTTGATCTTATGAGGCTGAAATCAATTAATTGCTAAATCAGATTACATTACACCAGTAAGAAGGGAGGGAATGAAATTTAAAAAAAAAAAATATCATAAATTCAATCAGGAAATAATTTACAAACAATTCTCTGTACAAATTTAGGCCACACATGACACAACAAATGAGCAACTCTCAGCTAAACTTAACTTTAGATTATCAATGCCCCTTCCCTAAGAATTGAGATTAAGATTTTTTTTTAAAAGCGAGCATCAAGAGGCTCCATGGGTATAAATTTAGGCCCATCTAAACTTTCACAACCATTGTTCATTTACAAGATAAGCAAACTACACTAGCAAATGAAGTGAATGATTGATGACGTAGGCCGTTAGTATGTGCCGGTGTAATAAACAAAGACAGCATATCCCAAACAAATGTTAAGGTAGCATACTTGGCAAAACGTGTTATGATCTTTATAATGTCATATAAATGGTAATGGGTAGTATAACAACTCAATGGGATTTTAGATAAAACAAAAAAACAAAAAAAGCAAAACTATCCATATCTTTTTTTTGCAAAATACCTGTTTCATAGGGATCCTGTATGACAATTGTTTACTTTTGTCAAAAGCCAAAACTATTTTTAAAAATAAAATACAATATGGTAAGAGTAGTAGTGAAGCAAGATGCTGATTTAGTATTTGCACTAGATTGTATTGGGAATAAAGTTGATTTTTTATTGTATATTTTGGAGAATGTATGGAGAAAAAAGTCATTTTACAAAAATTACTCTCTCCCAAGCATGCCACTATGCTATTCAATCTGGCTTGATGATTTTCCTAGGTAGAGAATAATAGTTATCGGACTACTTGCTATAAAGGTATTCTTAAATATTAGGCCGAAGTCGGCTAGATCGCTTGCTATTCAAACACAACAGCAAATAAAATACTCCCTCCAATTTTTATTATAAGTCGCTTTGAGAAAAAGTTGTACCAAATTATAAGTCGTTTTACATTATCAATGAATCATTAATGTTATTTTTTCTATTATACCCTTGAGTATTTATTATTCTTTTTTCTTTCAATTCTTTAAATTTTTATTTCCATACCACTAATGAAAGACAACTTTGTAAAATCCTACATAATTTTCTTTTTCATACAACAATAATTACATTTCTTAAAACGTGTAAAAAAGTGTCAAAACGACTTATAATATAAAAAACGGAAGTACGGTAGTATATACTGCAAACGCTGATTAATTTTAACACTATAGATTAAATTTTATGCAATATTGGCTTTCCCAGATATAACCAATCACAATCTAAATCCACATAACTTTCAGTTAAGAGATTCTCTTTTTCTAGAAAAAACATAACTTCAGGAGATACCATAAACTTTTACTCTTGAATAAACAAGAGAAGAAAAAAACTCATTTCTGCTTTTTTTTACTTAGATTTGAGATGTTTAAATTTTCTAAAAAGAGCCGTTTTTAAAACCCATAAAAGTATCTATAATTTGACCAAACGCCCATAGTTCATATGCATTTTCAATTACTAACCAAAAGTCCAAAATACATACGCTATTCTAAGTCAGTAAATGCTAGATTCATAACAAAGAAACCAACGTATTCCATTAATTTCTCTATCTCATACATAATAGCTATGTTGTTAATCTGAAATCGGGCCGCATAACACCGACCCACTAAAATGCTATGGCGGTAATAGCCATTATTGCAATGATTATCAACCGGCGTACAAACTAAAACATAAATACTTAAAAACAGAAAAATACACAAAATTAAAGAGACTGCAATACTTAATAATTAAAGAACCTTAAGTACATAACTTAAATAGAGAAGAAGAGGAACATAAGAAAACTGAACTAAAAGAAGGAAGAAGAACAAATAGATTGTTTATGAGCAAGTACGTAATAGAATAAAAAACAAAACATTACTCTTAAAAGGTTTCAAATTGACATTTATACCCTTAAAAATAGATAACGGTTTTAAAAAAAAAGATAACAGTATACAAAAAGATTTGAGGAATTTTGCTCCAAAACCCTAATTGTGGACACAATGGCGGTTTGGAGCTACAATTTCACAGCAACAACGAAGATAACAATTTAAAACCAGATAAAGGTTTAAAAAAATATTTGAGGAATTTCACCCGAAAACCCTAATAATGGAACAATGGCGGTTTGGAGCTACAACTTCGGTGCAACTACGAGGATAACGGTTAAAAAAAAAGATTTGAGGAATTTCACCCGAAAACCCTAATAGTGGACAAAATGGCGGTTTGGAGCCACGATTTTGCTGCAATAAACACCCACAACGGCCGCTATTGCAAACGACGCAAACGACCGGTCAAAAGCATCAAGTAAAACTCTACCACCACAACGCTATTCCACGACGCGGACTATTGAAAACATAACATGATAGAACATTCACGAACTTCAAATCAAATAATTTGTCAAAACAATCCAAAACAAAAACAAACAAAATAAAAAAAAACATACGCCGCCAATAGAAAAACAACCAATTTCGCGACTTACAAAAGCCCCGCATATACTGCATATCAGCCAATAAATAACCGAAATAATAATAGAAACAGGCAAATGCTAACATAGAAATAAAAATATTGTCTTATAAGCTTGCATTCAATTTTTCAAAACAAAGCAAAACAAATAAATACAACCACCTAATCTCAAATTAGGTTATGTTATAAAAAAACACTTTCTTATCATTGAAACAGATAAATAACACAATAACAGTTAAATTAACAAGTTAAACAATAAACAATGAGTGCTAGAGAAAGAAGTAACTAACAGGTTCAGAATCAAGTTTGATAGATGGACCAATGGCACCTTCGTTGGACAGAAGTTGAGGAAGCCTTGAATGCCAACTCGATCTCAACGTTGTCATCTAACCTCAACTTCTCTACTCTGAAAAACTACTGCCACAAACAAATTCAAATTAAAACCCTCAAAAATCAAATCAAAACACAAAAACAACAAAGAATCAATACCTAAAACGAAACAGAATCGGAAATTTATCTTCAAACCAAACAATGAATCGTAATCAATTATTCGTCGCATAAGAAAAAATTAAAAAAAAATGTTGAATCGATGGATATACCTGGGATATGAGATAGATAAGGATGGATGCATACACATCCGTAGTGAGAAGAGAACCGAAAACGAAGAAGCGAAATCGGTAGAAGAAGGATTTGGATTAGAAATCGGTGGAAAATAATTGTAAAAATGATTTGTACACAAGGTTTAGCCCTTTTCTAAGCAAGGAATTGAGTATGTGTATATATAGTGAGAACTGACGCATACTCTCGCTACTTCGGGTGCAAGAATATACCACCAAGAAATTGTGGAAATATGGGGGTTTGATTCATTTTACCCATTATTCACCCTAGGTTTTGGCCCATTCTAATCCAAATTTTGTGTGCATGATCAAAAATATTTTGATAATTAACCATTTAGTAATTTTCATAGATTTTCAAAATCAGTTATATATTTAAATTTCGTATTCAAACTCTATTTATATAATAAATTGTGATCTTTTTTCGGATTTTATTTGACTGAATGATAAACCCTAGTTTTTTCTGGTGATTTGTCGGTGTTTAATTTTAAATCTATATAGTTTGTATATTTTTAGTTAGTTAATTGTGATTGTGTTTTTGTAGTTGATTTGAAATTTTATAACGTTGTGTATTCATTGTTTGATCATGATTCAATTGTTGTATGTTTGGGATTTCACTTGTTTGTGATTTCGTGCCTTCATAAGAGGGTTCATTCACGCATGTTGTTTGTCTAGTCTGCATCCTTGTTTGTCTTTTATGGTATTAAAGGTCCAACTATGGATGGACGACGTACAGTTTCGGGTTTATAAAACATCATTAAAGAAAATATGTCAGACGATAAATTCTGACATATCCTCGTCATTGTAGGTGCTCTGTTGGATTAGGTGGCGGGTACTACGGATGTGTTGAAACTGGTGATGAAAATGAAAGAGATGAGTGAAACGTTCAGAATTTAGTTGTTCGCATTGCCATGTGAAATTGTGGCTCATTAGACCTTTATTTAACGCATTTGCTTTGGGGTGTCATCATTGTCTATAACATTATGAAGAACGTTGATGGTTTTTCTGGAAAAAATCATTCAAACATTACACCATTAAACTTCATATTTTTTCGAGGAGAATGATTTTAGATTCACTAAAAAAACTCTGAAAATTTAGGAGTTTGTGTTATTATGGGTGGATAAAAACTAAAAAGGAAGAAAACAATTAACTAAATTAAACGACCTTACATAATTTCTTCCTAAAGAAATGAGTGAAACGTTCAGAATTTGGTTGTTCGCGTTGCCATGTGAAACCGTGGCAAGTTCATTAGACCTTTATTTAACGCATTTTCTTTGGGGTGTCATCATTGTCTATAACAATGTGAAGAATGTTAATGATTTTTCTGAAAAAATCATTCAGACACTACACCATTAAACTTCGTCTTTTTTCGAGGAAAATGATTTTAGATTTACTAATAAACTCTGAAAATCTAGGAGTTTATGTTATTAGGGGTGGATAAAAACTGAAAAGGAAGGAAACAATTAACTAAATTAAACGACCTTACATAATTTCTAAAATAAGAGAGTGGTTATTTAATTTTAATTTTGCTTACACTTATGAGTTAACATTTTTTTCTTCAAATTGCAATCAGTGTTATTGCGACGGAGTGGCGTATTAGTGTGGTGTGGGTGTAAAGATTATTATATATTATACTTACTAGTCGAAAATGAAATAAAACAAAAAAGAATATTATCTTAATTGATGTGTCTTTTCATGAACATAAATGTGGCATTGTGGTGCCCTTGTTATGAATGTTTGAGGATTTGTATTGTACAACTATAAATATTAACTTACACATAACCTTAGTGACCCGTACAATTCGTTCTTTCATGAATAATTGTAACCATATGAATTGGGTTGTATCAACTAATTTAAAACCAAAAAAAAATTTGACACGCCAATAATCTACTTAAATATACTCGTTTATCCATTTGCTTCATATGACTTTATCAGTTTCGAGCGGGTCTCTGATTCATGTCCACCCATAAGTTAAACACGTGTTTGTTATTTTTTTCATTAGAATAGTACGCTTACTAAAGTTATTTGATTGTTTTATGCATTTGCATATACATCTTTTTAGGAAGAAAAACACATGGATTCTTATAATTTAAAAAATAGGTTGTCGTCGACCTTAATATATAAAATTGTTGCATTTTCTTATGTGTTTTTATTATTTTTCAATCACAACTCAATGAATGAATGATATGTTTCATAATATAAATAAAAGTAGTATTTTAAATTTAGCATAACCTATGTAGTGTATTGTGACGTAATTGGGGGAGAGGGGACAAGCATTCGTACATAACAACACTTTTTAATTCATAACAATGCTTACGTTTTGTTCTTATGTGAATTTTGAATAATCAAAGCATGCATATTCTTAAAAATGTGTGATATAAAACACCATATGAAATCAAATTATACTCTCGCAAGTTGGATTGAATAACATATTATGTATTGAAATATATGTGCAAAATCATGTTGATTACAAAAATCAATGACATTGTTGTATGGTATTTGTTCCGGACTGGGCCTCCGGACTGTATTGGGTTGCGGCCCAATATGTCGAGCAGAGGCCCATATGCTCGGGCAGATACGTCTGATAGACGGGCAGAAGCGTTTAACGGTCGGGCACAGATCCTAGATGTCGGGCACGCACTCAGAGCGGGCAAAGAACATGTCTGCCAGTTCACTTGCCACGTCACATAATTGTCCCTCATTATCTCCTGAAAGATAAGGGCAGTTGAATCAAGGACCAGACCACTTAGCTAGGTCTTTACGCTTCTCACGCGTTCCTTGGCAATTCTTCCTTGGGCCTAGCTGATCCAGCCCAAGGAAGGACATTGGCCCAACGCTGGGGGCTCTCTATAAATACCTTTTTTCACTAAAGGGCCAGGTATTCTGATTCCATTTCTTCTAACTTACCTACTTACTGTACCTCTGTTAACTTTAGCATCGGAGCGCCTTGCAGGTACACCCCCTCAATTCCATCCACTTGCTGTTGCACCCAATTGCTGGAAGGTCCTCCTGATCAGGTAAGATCAGTGGCGCCGTTTGTGGGAATCTAGCTTCCCCTTCTTCCACAGCAGAAGATCAAAGCTCAACTACTCCATCCTTTCAGCATGGCTGGAGAACAGCCCAACGACCGTAATCGTCCCTTCGTCGACTATACGATGGAGGACAATTTGAACTACCATGAATCTGACACCCGAGATGGGCACCCTTCCACCACATCCCCTGAACTCGAGGACAATGGAAACCAACCTCAGATTCAGGACTAGGATGCCCCCGCGTTCCAGCCCATCCCCGTGTCCGTCGAGGGGGATGCCACCATGATTGCTATGGTGAACGCCCTTAATCAGGCCAGCTTCATGCTCTACCAACAGCATGAAAGAATCATGGCCCTGGAGGCTGACCGGCAGGAGAGTCGACCTCAGCAGGAAAGAAGGACGCAACAACGTCCAGAAGCGGCGAAGAAGCGAGGGCGACGCTCCCTGGAACCCAACAAGAGCAGGTCACGAGCACGTCGTGATACCGGCCGATCAGGGACCTCGCCAAGGCACGACCAGAGCCCTTGTAATAATGAGCTCTCCCCACTGAGGAGCGATGAAGAAGACCCGCATTTCCCCCTCTTGCGGGCGATAATGGAGGCTTCACTCCCCAAGGGCATGGAGAAACCCCCAAATTTGGCCATTTACGACGGGACCATTGACCCCGACGATCACGTGGACAACGTTAATACGATGCTCGACTACCACAATGACATCACCGAGCACCTCAAATGAAGGTTGTTCTCGATAATTCTCAGGAAGGGAGCCATGGCCTGGTACAAAAGCTTAGCCCCAGAATCCATCACATCCTAGAGAGTCATGAGATCCATGTTCACGAGGCATTTTACAGCCTCCCGACGCCATCCCAAAACCGAGGTGACCCTCGAAGCCATAGTGCAAAGGAAGAATGAAACACTGCGCTCGTATATCGAGCGGTTCAACCAAGAGGCTGTCGAGGTGGACACCACGGAACACATGAAGAAATACCTCCTCAAGAGGGGCTCTTGCCCGAAAGTGAACTTAGCAGGGCAGTCGGGATAGAACTTCCCCGCACCCTGAATGACCTCCTGCATAAAGCCCAGGCTTACATTAGATATGAAGAAAAACAGGTCGCCCACAACGCTCGCATCAGTCGCAATGCCGGGGAGACCGACCATCCCAAACGCGAGGACCCGAACGTTCCCCGTCGCAACGGGGACAGGCAAAGGGAGGAGAAACCTCGCGAGCCTCGCGAAGGAAGAGGACCCGCGGGCCGATACAACGAGTACACATTGCTAATAGCTCCCCGCGAGCACATCCTCGCCGAATGCATCAACTCTGACTTTAAATAGGGCAGGGTGAGGTTCCCCAAACCTTCTGCACACAAGCCCCACACTGACAAATCCAAGTACTGCAGGTTTCACATAAGCCATGGGCATGTGACTGAAGATTGTGTCCACTTGAAGGACGCAATAGAAATTTTGATCCAAGAGGGCCATCTCAAAAAGTACATCAGGAAGAACGAAGCTTTCAAGCACGAAGAGCAAGAAAAGAAGAGGCCCCGCGAGGATACTCCCCCCGACGACTCTTCTTATCAAGTAGCCCTATGCATATCACGATCAGAGGACTTCATCTTCCCCGATTCGCCACCAGAAGGGCGGATCACTGCCCTCAGCCCCTGGGAAGACTTACCAACCGCCCTTGTCATATCGGGGAAACGGATGAACGGCGAAAGCGCTGCCCTTTCAGTAAAGCGCAAGTTCGACGAACTCCTGCTGACTGCGCCCGAGCAAAAGGCAACATTGACAAAATACTGAGGCAAGTCCAATCTGATATCCTTTTTCCTAGAGGAGCTTTCGGGCGGTTCCCCCAACTCGAGCATCCCGCTGCTGATCAGAGCTAAGATGGCTCACTTCGACGTCCGATGCATCCTGGTCGACCAAGGCAGTTCGGTGGACATCATGTACGTCCACCTATTCAAAACCCTAAAGTTGGACAAGACCAACTTATCTCCCTACGTCGGATCCGACCTCCAAGGGTTCAACGGGGCCACGACAAAGCCGTGGGGTTACGTTGAGCTCCTCGTCACCTTCGGAGAGCAAGAGACGGCCAGAGAAATCAAGATTCAGTTCTTGGTTATAGAATGCCCTTCCTTTTACAACTGCATCCTCGGTCGCTCGACTCTAGCTGAGCTGACAGCGGTCACATCCATTGTTCACCTGAAGATGAAGTACTACACCAAACTGGGCCGCATGGTCACAATCCACGGCGACATTGAGGCCGCCCGAAGGTGTTACGATGCTGCAGTAAAAGGACATGCCATAATCAACACCAAAAACAACAAGAGGCCCAGGGTCGAAGAGCCTCCCCCCAGGGAATCAACGCCATCAACCTCGATTGCCGCATCGGAGAGGATGAAGCTGAAGAACAAAGACCCGTCGAGGGGCAAGCTCCCAATCACCCATTCCACCAAACCCCAGACGGAGAGTTCGAGCTCATCCCGCTAGGCGATGACCCCGACAGAGCGGTGAAGATAGGCACATGCCTGCCCGAGGAAACAAGGAAGCAACTCGCGATTTGCCTCAGGGAGAACGCTGACTTCTTCGCATGGAACGCCGCAGAGATGCCCGGCCTAGATCATGAAGTCGCCTGCCACCAGTTAGCTTTAGATCGGGCGATTAAGCCCGTAGCACAGCGTAGGCGCAAACAGTCCCCCGAGAAAGCGGAGGCTGCCAAGCGAGCTGTAAAAGACCTTTTAGAGGCAAATTTTATTTCTGAAGCCCAGTACACAACCTGGCTATCTAATGTAGTCCTTGTTAAGAAAAATAATGGAAAATGGCGTATGTGTGTTGACTATACCGATCTTAATAGGGCTTGCCCCAAAGATGCGTTTCCTCTCCCTAACATAGATAAGTTGGTCGGCAACTCTGCAGGTTTCAAACTCTTGTTCTTCATGGACGCATATAGTGGATACAATCAAATCCCTATGTCGGACACGGACAAGAGACACACGGCATTCATGACCCTGACGGGCAATTACTATTACAATGTAATGCCCTTCGGGCTATAGAATGTCGGGGCCACATACCAACGCATGATGAACAAAATCTTTCGAGGAGAAATCAGAGACATGCTCGAATTATACATGGACGACATGATCGTCAAATCACACGAGGAGACCGATCACGCACGACACCTTCGCCAGGTCTTCGAACGGGGCACAACAATGCAAAATGAGGTTTAACCCTAAAAAGTGCACATTTGGTGTCCGAGCAGGAAAATTCCTCGGCTTCTATCTCACTAAACGGGGAATCGAGGCCAGTCCCGACAAATGTCGGGCATTCTCGGAATTCCCAACCCCGAAGTCTAAAAAATCCATTCAATCCCTCAACGGGATGCTCGCCTCACTCTCCCGTTTCGTCGCCAAGTCCGTTCAGCACGCTTTACCTTTCTTCAAACTCCTACGAAAAGAGGCCACCTTCGAGTGGACCGACGAGTGCGAGCGGACACTACTCTATCTGAAGAAGACACTCTCCGAGCCCCCGGTCATGTCCCGACCACTGGAAAGGGAGACCCTGTACCTATATCTGTCTGTGGCGACCAAGGCCGTCAGCGCCGCGCTCATCAGAGAAACCAACGAAGGACAAAAGCCTATATACTTCACGAGCAAAGCACTCCAAGGCCCCGAGCTCAGATACAAACAAATCGAAAAGGTCGCGCTAGCCCTCACAAACGCCGCAAGAAGATTACGTCATTACTTCCTCGCCCACACGATCAAGGTGAGAACCGATTGATCAGTGATATTTAGTGGTAGTGTTCAAGCCGGTTTTCAGTGTCCTTTGAGTCTAATTGTGTTTGTTTGAAGTATTTCGTTCATGTTTCGTCGTAGTTTTCTTAATATAGCTTGCATGGTAGTTTTAATCGTTTTATTCTGTTTTTATCTTTGGAATGGGTTATGCGGTTGTTTTTTTGATGCGTTTTCAGGTCAATATGTAATCGGTTGTTCGACGCGTCCGAAGAGATGATCCAAGCATGAAAGATGACAGCAAAATGGGATGTCAGAGGCACAACACGGGTGCCAGTGTTGTACAACACGGCCCGTGTTGTGAATACCAGAAGAAAGTGAGATCTGTTAAGAAAAGAAGAAAGTCAGAGTTGTGACACGGGTGCCCGTGTTGTACAACACGGCCCGTGTCATAGCATCTGATGAAGAAGAGACATTGGGTTGAACCAGAGGCACAACACGGGTGCCCGTGTTGCACAACACGGGTGCCCGTGTTGCACAACACGGCCCGTGTTGTGAAGACCAGAAGAAAATCTGAATTTTAGTTGCTGCAAGGGTATTCCGGACTTTTCGCGGTGTTTTGGAAGACTGATTTATATTTGACAATTATTACTGTAATGAATACTTTTTGATTTGGGGGGATTTTTTGGGATTGAACGAATACGGGAGAAGAAGGATTGATCAAGAGCGGAAGCGATTGACGATCCAACGAATCCTACGTTAATTGTAATGTCTCAATTTTCTTGCTCTGTTTTTATTTCAGTTATGAACATGAGTGGCGAAACCCCCCAATGCCAGGGGGTGTCCCTGATTTGCTTTATGTAATGACTATTTGAATTCTTCAATTTGGGATTATGCTTTTAATTTCGTTTCTTTATTTTATGCAACGTCCTTAACGCTTTGTCTTTTTTGGAAAATGGGATAATTGATCGTGGTTAGGATTTGGTCTGACCAACCATCCTAACCTTGTTGCATAAATTTTATCGCGATAAATATTACTGAGGAATTGGGATATTTTTGTGAAAACCTTTTTATGTCAGAATTATTGCTTGATATTCTTCTTTGACCGTTGAGGAATCAAAGTCGAGGAAGAATACCAAAGGTTTTTCTTTAAAGGAATTTTGGAAAAACATTATCGACTTAGGAAAGACACTTTCTAAAGCATATCTCTGTAAAATTAAAGAACATTTGAGTCATTGCACTGCGAATCATACACCGTCCCTGGCATTACCTTCATATTAGTAATAACTCTTTGTTTTAGTCTACGTTTTAATATCTTTCGTTTAATTAATCTAAATTCAAACCTTTAAACCATAACTTTTGTCCAATTGAAATTAATCTTTAAGAACTTATTTTATTAAGCAGTCCTTGAGATTGATATTTGGGGTTATTCCCTTCTATTACTACATCGGTAAAAATAATACACTTGCTATTTTCCGATCACCGATCAACCAATAAAATAACTCCTTGGTCGACCAGACATGGCCGGCAGAATGTTGAAATGGTCGCTGGAACTTTCTGAATTCGACATCCAATACGAGAGCAGGAAGGCTCTGAAAGCTCAGGCCCTGGCCGACTTCGTCGTAGAAATGACGCATAGCCCAAAGCCAGCAGACAACACTCACAAATGGACGATCTTCGTCGATGGTGCCTCTAGCCCAGCTGGAAGCGGTGCAGGAATCATCCTCGAAAACGAAGACGAAATCCTGATCGAGGTCTCATTGGCATTAGCCTTCCCAACCTCCAACAACCAAGTCGAGTACGAGGTTTTCCTCGCCGGTCTAAGATTAGCCGAAGACATAGGAACAAAGGAAGTAAAGATATCGACAGACTCCCAACTCGTGGCATCACAGGTACGGGGGGAATACCAAGCCACAAACGACAACCTCATCGAATATTTGTCATTGGTAAGGGAAAAACTCGAAAAATTCGAGAAGTGGGAGGTCTAACACGTGCCCCGCGAACATAACACATGGGCGGACGTCCTGCCGAAACTCGCAAGCACGAGGAAGAAAGGCGGACACAAATCAGTAATCCAGGAAATCCTTCATCGACCTAGCACCGAAAGGCTGCCACCCCCGCTCGAGGTAAACATGATCGGGGACGATCATTAATGGATGACACCCATCTACAATTATCTCACGAAAGACGAACTCCCCACGGAACCTAAAGAGGCAGCCACAACTAAGCGGATGGCGTGCTCATACGTCCTCCTCGAAGGGAAACTCTACCGTAGGGGACTCTCCATCCTGTTGCTCAAATGCGTCGAGGAGGAGAAAGTCCCCGACATATTAGGGGAATGCATCGGGGAATCAACGCCCAATATCCCGGTAGAAGGTCGCTGGCGCGCAAGGCTCTATGAGCAGGGTACTATTGGCCGACTATGCAGCACGACTCCAAAGAGCACGTCAAAAAATGCGACAAATGCCAACGACACGCCGACATGCATCTCGCACCTCCCAACGAGCTAAACAGGCTCTCCTCCCCTTGGCCCTTCGCATGGTGGGGCATGGACATCCTCGACCCATTTGTGACCGGTTCTTACCAAAACAAATACCTCATTGTAGGGGTAGACTACTTCACCAAGTGGATCAAAGCAGAAGCACTGGCCAAAATAACGGCACAGAACATTCTTCGATTTTTCAAACGAAACATCCTCGCCCGGTTCGGCATACCTCAGGTCCTCATCACTGACAACGGAACACAATTCACGGACGAAGGATTTCAGGACTTCGTAGCCAGCCTAGGCACTAAACAACACTTCACGTCCGTCGAGCACCCTCAAACCAACGGACAAGCTGAGGCGGCCAACAGGGTAATCCTGCGCGGACTAAAGCGCAAACTCGACGAGGCAAAGAAGACATGGGTCGAGGAACTACACAGCGTCCTGTGGGCATACCGCACAACGCCACACTCCACGACGGGGAGACCCCGTTCAGACTAACGTACGACACCGAAGCAATCATCCCGATGGAAATTCGAGAGCCAGCGAGACGCGTGGAGGCGCCCCTCGAGAAAGAAATGAACGACGAGGCACTTCGAGCCGAGCTGGATCTCGTCGACGAGATCCGCTCCAAAGCGTCCCTTAGGGAAACCTCCCTCAAACAAAAAATATCCTTACGCCACGACGCGAAGGTCGTAAAAAGAGAGTTCCAGGTAGGCATCCTGGTCCTCAGAAGAAACCAAAAAAACCCAAGAGAGGGCAAACTGGCCGCCAACTGGGAAGGCCCCTACCGCGTTCGCGACAAGACGAGCAACAGGGCCTATTATCTAGAAAACCTACAAGGTGAAGAACTCGCTCGACCATGGAACGCAGAAAAACTTAGACAATATTATAGCTAAACATAACCCGGGGAGACATGGGAGGTACGGCCACGCTCTTCACCACCAAAACAAAAGGGAGGATCTACGCTCATCAGGGGCGAACACAATCCTCCCTGACGCTAGGCACCTCAAACGAGCTCCAGTGTCGCAGTACCACTTTGGCAGGGCACCCAACTCGCGATGGGAAAGCCCAAGCCCCGAGGTCAGAGTTCTCCGATCGCAAACCCTACCTCGATTTAAGGAGAGCACAATGCTCGCCACCTTGTCGGTTCCCTAAACCAACGAGACCAGCAGTGTGGAGCACAAACAATTCAAAAATAAATAAATAAAACAAATTAATATCAAAAATAACATTCATTAAACATAGTCGCAGCCGACCAAGAAAAATACAAAGGGAGCCAGAAGGCCAATATTCAAACGGGCACAAAAGGCCATTATAAACAGGCACACAGGCCCTACAAAAAGACAACAAAAAATTCTAAAGACTCCGCCCGGAGTTACTCTTCACGGTCATCCTCTTCCTCATCTTCCAGCTCCTCCTCAGCTTCGAATGGGACACGATCTCCCTGTCAACACACAGTAGTTGTGGGCCGACCCCTCCGTCACTAGCCCGAGATTCAACACCTTCAGCTGCTCAGTGGCGTTGTCGGACCCATCCTTAAACATTACAACCAACTCTTTGTTGAGTTCGCGGATATGTCCGACCAACTCGCCCCTGGTACGAATGGCAAGCTCCTCCTCAGTTTCATCATCCTGAGGGCGGATTGTACCCTCGAGCAGAGTCGCCCGAGCACGAAGCTGCACGTTTTCTTCAGCCACCTTTTTGTGCCCCGCATCTTGATCCTCTAGACTTTGCTTTTCGGCCTTTAGAGTGTCCCACTCGAGCTTCAGTTCCTTCAGCTCCTTCTTCAGCCTCTCCTGCAACTGGTGCTCCTCCTTGTAGTCGGATAGATCCTTAGACAATCTATCCTTCTCAGTCCGGGCAGCTAAAAGAGCATCCTCTAAGGAAGTCGTGGAAACAACAGTCTCGGACAGGACCATGGCAGTCTCCATCACCCGGATAACAGCGGCTAGGTCCCCAGCTATGTCTCTTCGTCGGGCGTTGGCATCTTGGTTCAAAATGGCCTTTGCCTCGGGCGCCGCCACCACGACGGAACCTTCGGCCTTAAAGAACTCCTGCTCCAGATAGCAAGGAGGCAGCATATAACTCCCAGGGGCATTAGAATCATTGCCCCCCACAGCAGCAGACCGGGCAAGAGTCTCGTCCAGACGCTTCCGCTTGAGCAAATGAGAGGTGGAAAGAGGGGGACTGTCCCGTATCTAGATCAGAGAGGTTTGTTGAGCAGGTTGAGGGGAGTTGGACATCAGGCTAGAATTACCCTAGGTACCTACCCCGAGCTCCGTGGCCACCTCCTGGACACGGGGTGTCGCTTTCTTTTTCTTTTTAGGGACCCTGTCCGAGGCCCTAGCCTGGTTCGCCAGCTTCAGAACTCGTTCACGATGAGCGGGCATAGTTCCTACAAAAGAAAAACAAATATTAGTTGGACGAACACAAGACCAAGAAAAGAAAATAAGTAAAGAAAACATACACAGTAACTCCAAAGCCTTCTCGTCCGTATCACACTCGAGCAGAGCCCTCGTGTTTATAAGACGAGTTTCATAAATCGGTGTCATACCCCAAATTTGTCCTACCTGTTCCATTTTATTTTTTTTACTGTCTAACCATTATTTAAATCCAAAAATATCTACCATTTTATTTTCTGTCTAATCGTATATTAAAAATTCAAAAATATGTCATTTTTTTTCTTTAGTGCGAAAAATCAGAGTTTATTCGAGTTTGTCAGGACAAGTGCGTGGGTGTGCAGTGTTAGAGGTCGGTGTTGTGTGGGCGAATTTTTGCCTGATTATCATTTATTTTCTTTATTAACTATTTCCGTCATTTTTTCTATCATAAGAAAAATCTCAAAAAAAATTAGTTTCTCTTATTTTTATTCTTTTCTAAAAAAAAATCATTTTATCTACTTTGTTTCTTTTTCTATATTTTATCCCATTTACTATTATTTTTTCGAAAAAATTCAAAAAAAATCTATTATTAGTATTATTTACCTTTCTATCAAATCCATTACACAAAAAACCAATACATTTTATTTCTATCCTTTGAATTTTCATTTTTTTATCTAAATCCTTTTCTTTATTATTATTATTATTATTGTTATTATTATTATTATTATTATTATTATTGTTTATTGTAATTATTATTATTATTATTATAACTCTCTTTTGAAAAATTCATATAACATAATCTTTTACTTTTTTTAAGCACATTTTTTTCCGTTTTGCAAATTACAAGAAAAAGCATACACTAAATCCCAGCAGACCCCACCAATTTCCAGCAGTACAACACAACTCTCCACTCATAACAAACCTCCACTCGTCACCTCATTTTCATACCTTTTCTCACGCAGCAATAACAAAATCCAAGATCACTAACAGATTTTTTTTAACAGCTCATTAATCTTATCCCAAATCTCTATAGGAGATTCCATTTTTCACCCTCATCAAATCCTCTATATAATACACACCATTTCATTCATTTGAGGGGGGTTGAAAACAACGAAAAAATCCCTACGAAATCAGTCCACAACCAAGCTTCAACAACTGCAAAATCATTGAGTCACCAATCATAAACCACCACAAAAAAAAAAACAAGAACAAAATAATAGAGATGAGATGAAGGATTGAAATGAAAATGAAACAAAAAATGAGGACGCACCGTTAAACTACCACCCTTCACGTTCTACAAAATTGTCACCGCAAATCCAAAGCTGAAATCTCACCAGCAACCCCTTCACAAACTAATGCAGGCCACCTCTCAAAGCCGTGGGCCTTCCATCTTCAGCCGCGCAACCAAACAAACCGTTCAACCATCCGCGAATACCAAACCCGCCGTGCACTGTGAACCCATAAGCCAAAACCATAAACCACCACTCCTTTTTTGAAACACCACCTTTGAACCAACACAACCTGTTCACAAATCCGACGCACAAACCGTAAACGAAACCAGGAAAACGAATCCATCAACCTTACAAACACTCCTCACAACCGAAAATCGCCATCACTAACCTTTGAAATCTATCACCACTATCACTCTTCTTCAACAATAAGCTAAACAACCATCAAACCACACAAAGCCACAGCCGCGAAAACACCTTCGAATCGCGAAACCCGCCGCGAATCGCAGCAAACCCATCACCGAAAAAAATAGAACCACTTCGCCCACACTCAAACTACCGCGAGCTTCAAAAGCCGGCCATCCCTCACCATTATCAGCAACAACCCACGAGCTACCGTCGCCGGAAAACACTTCACCCGTCCAAACAGACCGTCCCCTTCGAGCCAACCGTCAACCTTCCGAAGACCCATACACCGAACCACCGCATCAACCCTTACCTCCGCCGGCGGAATACCGGGCCGAAGAGGTCTGAGAGACAGAGACGCAGGTGAGTCGCGAGTGAGGTGATCTGCGAGAGAGAGTCTGAGACGAAAGCTGCGAACGAAAACAGAGGGGTGAGATCGAAAAGCACCGCCGCTGAGTTCGTGAGAAAGGTGGTTTCTTTGATTCATTCCTTTTTGTGTTTATATCTTTACTAATATGACCTTCTAAATCCTTATATTTCTGATTTTATTGTTTTTTTAGATATTGTTTATTTTAATATTGTTGGGCTCAACCCATAGCTTATGGATTCACCATTGGACACTGAACACCACTATAGTTGATGCACCCTTGTTTATCTTTCTTATTTTTTATTGTTATTATTATTTAAAGACCTTTGTGATTATGGATGGATGTTGAGTTTGTAAAAGACCGTGGCCCAATCTGTATTACTCTTCAAACCACAGTACCAGACAGTGTCACCCCATTATTTTATGTTCTGAGTATAATTTGTTGTTGATTTTTTTATCATGAATCATACCTCACGGCTATTAGCACACGCCTCACACCCCTTTCTATTATTTTTTTTAATATATATTTAGTCTTTTTCATTTTGATTGTTTTAAGAGGATTTTTTGGTGTTATTAGTTTAAGTTATTTTTTTATTCTTATTGCAATTCAGGTTTTATTTTATTTTACTATTATTTAGAAAAATGTTTTAAAAATCAGTGAGTTATTTAAATTTTAATTTTCGTTTCTTTATTCTAGGGCCAATGATATATTAAACGGCCAATTTTTTCGCCCGATTTCATTAAATCGGTGATATTTGGTCAATATGACCTTCTAAATCCTTATATTTCTGATTTTATTGTTTTTTTAGATATTGTTTATTTTAATATTGTTGGGCTCAACCCATAGCTTATGGATTCACCATTGGACACTGAACACCACTATAGTTGATGCACCCTTGTTTATCTTTCTTATTTTTTATTGTTATTATTATTTAAAGACCTTTGTGATTATGGATGGATGTTGAGTTTGTAAAAGACCGTGGCCCAATCTGTATTACTCTTCAAACCACAGTACCAGACAGTGCCACCCCATTATTTTATGTTCTGAGTATAATTTGTTGTTGATTTTTTTATCATGAATCATACCTCACGGCTATTAGCACACGCCTCACACCCTTTTCTATTATTTTTTTAAATATATATTTAGTCTTTTTCATTTTGATTGTTTTAAGAGGATTTTTTGGTGTTATTAGTTTAAGTTATTTTTTTATTCTTATTGCAATTCAGGTTTTATTTTATTTTACTATTATTTAGAAAAATGTTTAAAAATCAGTGAGTTATTTAAATTTTAATTTTCGTTTCTTTATTCTAGGGCCAATGATATATTAAACGGCCAATTTTTTCGCCCGATTTTAATCGGTGATCTTTGGTCAATATGAGGCCCTCGTAATTAATTTTTCATTTTATTATTCCGACAAACAAACATGTAATTTAATTTAATTTATTTTATTATCCTTGATATTATTTAATTCATTTATTATTTATATTCATTATTTTATTTTTGATTCTAACAATTCAATTCATTTAATTTATTTATTTTCGCATGAAAAAATTACGTTTCGACTCCTTATAGAATGATTCCGATTTTGAATCGATTCTAAGGCAGTTCACGAACAAAATTTTGTCGCGTCCCGAAAAGGTCCAACGCCTTTGAATAGTTGCGCTCGATTAAAAGGTCCAACACCTTCGAATAGTTGTGTCCCGATTAAAAAGGTCGAACGCCTTCGAATCGTTCAAAACACTGCACACACGCTTCCTCTTGGGCAAACTACAATGATACCATTTATTTCGCGCAATCCCCTGTATTTATTTTGTACCCCTCTCCCTTTACTTTGTACGCACTTTATTTTTCCGCATTTTATTTATTTCCGAATCCTTGGTCCAACGCCAAGCGATTGCACTTGCACACTCGCACCTTTTTTCGTTTATTAGGATCCACCTTACCTTGCGAGCCGAGCGCTTCGTGCCTCGCTAACAAACTACAAAAATAAACCTCCAATTGCATTTACTTTTAACCTCAAAAACCAAAACGATTCTTTTTAGATCCAAACCCTTGATCCAACGTCAAGCGGTCTTAGGAAATAAAACACTTTAATAATACGAGAAGATCTGTACGCCACGAGCCTTAAGCGGTAGAAAGGAGGATAACGAGCTCTCGTTACTCGCTCCAATTATTTCGACGCAGGACGCTTGTCTTGTTGGGCGAGATAAACTATCCATAGTCTTTAGTACAGTCAACTCCTAAACCCTTTCATCGACGAAAGGTAATAAAATCAACAACCATTCCCCTTAGTAGGCCGAACTACGAGGCTCTGACTTTCCCATTGCAGACGGGAGTACGTAGGCACGAGGATCTCAATCCTTGCCGAGCACCTAGGTTCAATCTAACTTATAATTCAACTCACTTCCCTTTAGCAAGCAATTCGTTTAAGCATAGACATCCTTTCGCGTGCGTTAACTTAGATGGTTCCCATCGAGTACGATGGATGTAGGGGGTGCTAATACCTTCCCCCTGCATAACCGACTCCCGAACCCAGGCAATGGTTCCGTTGACATTTGTCCTCATCCTTTTCCTCCCGGGTTGTATCTATATCTTCCCTTTCCCTCTTCGGGAATAAATAGAATTAGGTGGCGACTCTTCAGTCTGTCCAGCGCGCGGCTCCGTCTTTTCGGATCGTGTGAGGTCGTATTTTTCGGGGTACGACAATCGGCACCCCATCCTCATCGACATAGGGGGCACCTTTCCGGTCAACCCAAACCGCCAGGTTGAAGCTCTGTACATACTCCACCAGCCTCTTGTAGGCCAGCCTATCCTCGACCCCCATGCTCGAGAATTTCACCCGGTAGTGACTGGTCGATAGATTAAAGTGGTCGGGTTGCCACCTCAAGGGGATCCTCGACATAAGTTTTTCCTCCCCGACAGCATTCCGTTTGTAATAGTAAAGGGAGTTTAAGGCAGAACGGGTGATCGGCTTCATCGTATACCACCGCCCTTTGAAATGTCGGGCATAATCTACATAGGTCTTGAATAGCCTCACTGGCTGCTTCAGAGACACCCAGTTGTGACGTCCCCGGGCACCAGACCGTTGCAGGTGGAAGATATGGAAAAAGAGGGGCAAAGTGCACCCAATGCCTAGAAAACGGAAGACTAGCTCGAACACACGGATATAAGCGATGGCGTTCGGATGCAGTTGCGACGGTGCCAGTCTGAGCCACCTGAAAACCCCCATCTGAAAAGAGTTGAAGGGCAGCCTGACCCTCGCTTCTCAGAAGGCAAATTCGTACATAACAAACTACTTCCCCGGAAAGCGGTGACATATCTGGTCCGACTCCTGAGGAGCAAGGCATTGCCAATTCGCAGGGTCCTCGGGACTGAGGTCTTCCACCACGGCGTATGCATTGGACGTGTCATCGGCAAAGTATGACTCTTCTTTCAACGGTTCGTCCGCGACCCACGACAAGTCATTACGCCCGGACGAGGAAACATGCTCATTGTCTTCCTCGAGATTCCTTTCGTCGGGGTTCCGATGCGCGACCTCCCCTTCATCAGCTTGATGACGTTCGACATTCCCTTCCCCAACCTGCCGATGCTCGGTCATACCTGAAACGCAGACAGAAAAAGTGAATTCGACATCGCATCAAATCCACCCTTCCACTGTAAGTCAAGTGAAAGGGTGAAAAGCTAAAACGCCTAAAATCCGTCTAAACTAACCTAGATCGATGAATGGGAAACCCCCACACGCATTCGGGCACATAAAGATCCGACCTAAACTCTACGCTCGTGTCATGCTGACCTTGCCCGGGATATTCATACGCATATGAATTTCACGCCTGTGTCATGCTGACCTTGCCCGGGATATTCATACGCATATGAATTTCACGCCTGTGACATGATAGTTTTACCTGGTTTATTCAATTATATATCAAATTATTGCCTGAGACATTCTAATCCTGCCCGGGACATTCATACCCAAAACCAAAAAAACTATCCCTAAACCCAGATTTATCTACTCTACACTAAAGTTTGCTTACTCTACACAGACATATCAGGAATTTTCCTATCTAACAAATGAAAAAGCATGCGAAACAGAGAATTTGAGTTGTTACCTGACATGTTGTAGACGAGGAGAAGACGGTGGCGCTCAGGCAAAAAATGGCGGTGCAGACGGCGGAGACGGGCGGAGGGAGGATTCTTCTCAGAGCTTCCGGTCAAACGTCAGAGCGAAAAAATCCAAATGAATTGCACCACCCCTTTATATAGCCACAAGCGCGTGGAAGGACGCGCCAAGTAATCATTACCTAGACCCTACGCCGTCGTTTGCACATAAAACGAAGCGACGCACCATTAATGTTGAGACACGTCAGTCCACAAGAATCCTGAACGACGCCGAGCAACTGCAAATCTCCCTAACTATAAGGAGCATCCTCGACTATGTGAAACACCACATGCCCGACAGACTCAACAACACGTGCGAGTATATGCCCGACACCTTCTTCAACACACCTACGTCAGACTATGCTCTAATTCATTGCTCCGACTCGAAGACTCGACTTGGGGGCTCTTGTTCCGGACTGGGCCTCCGATTTGTATTGGGCTTCGACTCAATATGTCGAGTAGAGGCCCATATGCTCGGGCAGATATGTTTGATAGACGGGCAGGGGCGCTTAACGGTCGGGCACAAATCCTAGATATCGGGCACGCACTCAGAGCGGGCAAAGAACATGTCTGCCAGTTCACTTGCCACGTCACACAACTGTCCCCCATTATCTCCTGAAAGATAGGGGCAGTTGAACCAAGGACCAGACCACTTAGCTAGGTTTTTACGCTTCTCACGCGTTCCTTGGAAGTTCTTCCTTAGGCCTAGCTGATCCAGCCCAAGGAAGGACCTTGGCCCAGCGTTGGGGGCTCTCTATAAATACCCTTTTTCACTAAAGGGTCAGGTATTCTGATTCAATTTCTTCTAACTTACCTACTTACTGTACCTCTGTTAACTTTGGCATCAGAGCGCCTTGCAGGTACACCCCCTCCATTCCATCCACTTGCTGGAAGGTCCTCCTGATCAGGTAAGATCAGTATCTCTCGTGTTTTTTATGATATCCAAACATTTGAGTTAAACGTGAGAACTTACACAATGGAGCTTTTCATGTTTCAGTGGTTAAGTGTAGTGTACTTGTACACATGATTTTTTTATAGTTTTTAATATTATAATACGACTATAGTTGAACACCTCTAAAAGACTAACTAATAACTCTGTATCATTATATTTTTATAATAAATTATTATTTATCTAGGTGTATAAGAAAATGGTCGTGTATAGAAGTTATAAAAAATATATATTTGGTGTTAAAAGATAGTGGATCTTGTATAGAGAAGATAAACTTAGTAAAACATATTTTTTAATAACCCATGTCGTATTTTTTTTACAATAGGTACATAAATGACACATATTTGTATTAGGTAAGAACTCCCTAGTATAGATAACATAATGCTCTATATATTTTTTATAATACTAATCACATTAGAAACATAAAGGTGAATAAATGTTTCTTTAAAAGAGTGTCGATTCAATTTCCAAAATAGTTTCAACCAGAGTTATCGATTGTGGTTGCTCCCGACGCGATCCCGGACAGGGCGGCCCCTAGTGTGCGAGAAGAGAGGTGTAATTCGCCGTTTGAAATCGCGATCGATTTCAACGAGATCGCGTGAAGCGTCGCACACCCTGGGCAGAGCGATTTTTCCACTTGTGTGTTTTTTTCTCTCTGGTAGTGTTGTTTGCATATGCGGTGGCGGCTGAGAAGTGAGAGAGAAGAAAGGTAGTTCTTGCTAGGGGTGGCCATCGCTTCGGACCGGTTCGGGTTCAGGTCCAAAACCTCAATCCGGCCCAACCGTCGGGTGACATTTACAGGCTAATTTCGACCATTTTAAAAAACAATTTTTTCGGGTTCGGGTTGAAATGGGTTAGGGTAATAAGATTACTTTATTTCAAATTTTAATTTTAATTGGGCCAATACAAAATCCTGCCAAAATAGTAAATCCTATAGATTTTTTCTACTTTTTTAAATTCTTACCAAGTATTTGGGTCACTCAAATTTCAAGTTAATTACAATCCAATGTGATTTTATTTTAATTTTAAAAAAGGCAAATTACCTGGTTTTTTATAATAAAAAATTATAGATTATTTGAATTGAAAAAAAAACTATTTATCTACTCAAATGGATTATTTTAGGCCTCATTCTACCTGCACACAAAACAAAATTTATCAAGAGAATTAAAAAAAATCTCATAACAAACTTATTAAAGAATTAAAAAAAAACTTAAAGAATAATGCTCTTTCTCTAAAAATTACTTTATTCATTTTCAGAGCAACAAACAATATTATCAAATTTACTGACAAATTACATGACAAGGTGCAACTTAAATAATGTTACTAGATCTAATTGCTAGAGAATAAAGCTATTAAGTAACAAGGTACCTGCAATTCAGTATAGTTAAAGCAGAGTCATCAAAAGTATGATTTAGTGGCGGGTTATGATCAAAATATTTCTGCAAGAAAAACAAAAGGTTGATGAGTAGAGAGCATAAACCATTGATCATACCATGGATGAAAGGCTACTACAATAAACAATTGTGAGTGAGAAAATGGAACAACTAACCATTGATTTCAATCCTAAGTTCTTTGTTCACATATTCTTTAACAAATGAATTTAAACATATTGAAATCAATGTGAACTGAAAAATTAGAACAAGACATCACAAATAATCACAGATGAATGTCTCGCCTATTTCAAGGCTCTGCTGCTGGAAACACAAATTGTTCATTAATAAACATAACACATCTAAAATAAACATAAACATAAACATGTTTGCCTTTGATATTTAAAAATCCAACATAACCTACAGCAAGGAAAAATTATTATTAATACATTAAACATGAAACTTTTCATGAAATTCTCTAACCAAATAAAATGTTGAAAAATAATAGTTAATTGCAACTGATGGATCCCTGTTGTTTCTACATCTTCTTTAGCCCTTTCATGTAGAAAAAATAAGTTAAAGTTAGAAAAAACACAAGAAAATTAAGAATCAAAATTTACTTTGATAAAATTTAAAATCATATGTTACAGAAACAAATCAAACAATAACATAATATATCTTTGAGATTAACAAGTTAAAGAAGAATATCATGCCTTTTCACGAGGAATCTGCAAAGAGGAAAACACATACACAAAACTAATTAGATTTATGAACCAACACTAACCCTAAATCTTAACTTCAAATGAACAGTAACCCTAAACCATATAAAAGTAGAAATCACAAATAAAAATCACTAACATTTTGAATACTCGGATAATCATAAAAATGAAGATATAGATAAGGCGAAGACGAAACATTAAAAGACGATGAAAGATATGGGATATAGAACACCAAAATAGAAAAACAAACACGAAGATCTGGACTAGGAACAAAATTGGAAGATGAAGGATGAAGGTGAAGCGGAATGGAAGATGAAAGCGACGCAAGTTTGAAGATGAATGATGAAGTTTAGGGTTTGGAATGGATAAGAAGACAATAAATGAAATCTTTTAATGGACTTAAACTGGGTTGGAGTATAAGGCCCGTAAAAATATTATTGAATTTGGTCGGATTCGGATACCGACGGACCTAACAATTCAAGTTGATTCTGAACTATGTATGTTAAAATTAAATCAATCCAATATACATGCTCGAAAAATTATAATATATAATTCAGACGCAGAAATCAAGCATGTATAATATTAAAAGGATCAATAAATTGATTATAGGAATACCTGGATCCATTTAGAAATTCCCCTTTAGGAGGTAATCCTGAAACCTGAAGTTGATGGCTTTTGTTGTTCTTCCTCAACCGATACTCTATATGCCTTGAATTCTCTTTAGATGGGGAGAAGAAATAATTTTCTTGTGTACGGTATATTGGGGATTATAGCCTATATATAGTGTGATGGCCAATTAGGGTTCCCATTATTCCTAAATGGACCATCATGACATCCATTCATATTCGAGTCCAGACCCAATTATTAAATTAATTAATTAAATAAATAATTCCTAAATAAAATTTAAAAAGCCTTTTAACCTTATTTGATCACATAATTTATTCAAGGCACTTTATTTGATAAAGCAACTAATGTGAGTAAATATATATTTGACCATATAATTATTGGAATAATATTAAATAAATAAAATATTCCAACAATCTCTCACTTGGCCAATGTATCTTAATAATTATATCACAATTCCTAAGGTGCGCATTTGAATATTATTTATCATTAGATTTCAACTTTACAATCTGGTCCACCTCATACATTAATAATGGGACCATCGTGGATGTCGTCACTAATGTATAACATGACGGAACCCCGACGACCACCACATAAACGTACTTGATGACCTAGATTGATATGGATGAGTGGCATGGAAATTTCATGCAATGTGATATCTGAATCATGCTGTCACACCCCAAATTTTACCCCTATCATTTATTCAGTCATTCATCTCGTCATCAATATACCATGGTGCATGTCAGGCATGTTGGATTTTGCAGGAATGTCAAGAAGGGTCTATTTGGTTTTGTAACAAGTATTGAAGATCTGATATTTTGGTTTGAGAAACTAGGATTTTAATTCTTGAAGGCTTAGATTGGTAAAATGGTCTCACGATTTGGATTAAAGTTCTTCAAGTTTAAATCATGGATTATTCGAGATCTCATATCACGTGAGTGCTTGTTTGACGCCAGAGTCGTTGATGTTTGGTTCAGATGTTTTCTTGTGGAACTAGTTTGATTATTACTTGGAAAAGAAAGGAAAATATGCTTCAGTTGACTTTTGGGACAATTAGCTTGATTTTATTAATCCCACTTGGTTTTATGGTCTTGGTTTAGTTGAATCTTGAGGTTTGTTTTCTGACTGGGTCATATTGAATCTCAACTTTTCTTGTTTCATTGTTGTGGGAATTGATGACAAAGTTGCATTCGTTTTGTCGATTCCACAATGCCAAATTTACATTTTCAATTTCAAATTCCATTTCCAAGTTATTTTCATGTCCAAGTTTCAATTTGATTTTCTAATTCATGTCAAAATCCTATTCCAAGTCCAATTTCAAAATTCCAATTTTCAATTTGATTTTCTAATTCATGTCAAAATCCTATTCCAAGTCCAATTTCAAAATTCCAAGTTTCAATTTCAAAACTCATTCCAAATTATTTTTTTCCAAATTCAATGTCAATTTTCCATTTTTCAATTCAAGTTCTAAATTTCATGATCATATTTCAAATTTCTTTTCTTAAAATTTTCAATTTCAAATTCTAAATTCAATGTCATTTTCTCAAGTGTCAATTAAATTTTTTTTCCACCTTATTCCAAATTTCAAATTCAATTAAAGTTCAAAGCTTCACTCAAGATCCAAGTTGCAAAATTCATTCATGTTCTAGATTTCAAAACTCTTTCAAACACTTTCCAAATATCAACTAATGTCAAAAGTTCTAACTACATTCCAAATTATGTCAAGTTACAAGTTTAATTCCAAATCCATCAATTACACTCATGACAAAGAATACAAGTTATAAATAAGGTGCAATTACAAATCTTGCAAATTCTTGAAAGATGAGTCTTAAGTCTAGATTTTTACAAGTTTGGTCTAAAAAATACAAAGACAATTTTGGAGTATTGATCAGTGCATTTTGGTGCACATTATTACATGATTGTACTTAGGAATTTCTTTAGTTGTATTTGTTTATTTTTATATTTTAATTTATTTTTCTAATTTACTTTATTTTTGGCTTAATTTAATTTTCGTACTTAATTTTCAGCTTTAACAGCTTTTACGGAAGTGAGCATAACCGAAGTTCCAGGAATCTGATTGAGGCGTTCTACCAGTCGATGGAAAGCTAAGAAAGAAAGCTACAACTTTCATGTTGGAGTCAAAGTCAGATTCGGAGTCATATTTTTCAGAATTTCGTTTGAAGCTGCTGCATTAGTTTTATTTAGTTTCGGGTCATTTAGAATTGGGTATGTGTTATGTAAACGGGTCATTTAGGTTTTTATATTTAACCTAGCAGCCGCATCTGCTATTTGACACACTTTTTTACGATTTTATTTTATTTTTCTTACGCTTGAAAGAACCGGAATGAAGAACTAATTCCAAGGCAAAATCCTGCTGATTACAGGTTCCATCATACTTTGAGGTTATAATAATTTTCAATCCAAATTTTATTCTTTTCAGTATTATGATATGTGATCATTGTTTACTTAATTCGATTATCATATATTAGTGTTGATTTAATTTGATTGTTGTATGATCCTTGACCGTAGTCACGTTAGCGTTTGCTTAATTCGTTATCGTGTTTGATTAAACCGTGTTTGCTTAATTCACGAGAGCTTAAATTTGTTTGCTTAATTCGGATAATAGGAACATACATCACAGAAAATCAATTGCGCTTGTCAATGAATTTTATTATCAAATAGGAATAGATAATCCGCTTAGGAGATTGAAATTATAATAACCAATGATAAGTTGGAACCCAAATCAGTAGGATTAGCTGTTTTAGCTTATTTGGTAATCACTTTTTATTTTAATTGCTTTTTCTTCAAATTAAAATCTAAACCCCCATTGTTCCAATTGGTTGGTTAATAACAATACAAGAATCCTTGTGAGACGATTCGAGTCATTGTCACTATACTACGTTTTCAAAAATTATTCGTTTTTGATTCGTGCGCGACACGCGGATCAAGTATGCAAGTTTGCCATCCTACTTCCTAACTTCATACCAAGTTTCTTCATGATCAAGCATCTTTGAAACCTTCTTCTTCCATAGTCATTTGCTCCTCATGCCGAAATAATTCCAATGCACAATTGAAGAAAAAAAACAAAGATTAGCATTCATTCATTCAATTTCAATCCAAACATATCAACATTACATTCCATTTTCAAAATCCATTCAAGTATATCACATTTCATATAATATATTCATACATATTTACACATAATGCATATCATATTCCAAGATTCAATTTATTCAAATCCAAACATATTCAATCCATTCAAGTTCATAGCATACACATGTTTTTGTTTGTTTAAGAGAAGTTAGAAGACTATGAGGACATAAATCCATAAGTTACACAAACACCATAACCTTTTGAATCAGAAATTATAGTGGTAAATTCATGAGGTACCAGTGTAGTAAAAAACACAAAAAACAGTGGGGACCATTCCAGACATAGCAGAGCAATTCTAAAACAACAATTTCAAGCACAACAGACACAACAGGTCGTACTGCACATCACAACTCCATTATCCCCTTTACACAAAAACTCATACATTGTCCCATTTAATCCCACACCTTCCTCAACAAGTTTTCAGATTCAAAGGCGATAAACCCTAATTTTCATCCATATATAAGGATGCCATTGTTTATTCATCATTTTCATCAAGAAAAACACCTAGCCAGTTGTAACACGGTGGGAGAACTGACTTTAGTTAAATGTTGCAGATAGCAAGAGTCGCCATCGACTTTTATTTTATCCAAAGGAAAGGGCATAAAAGAACAGGAAAGACCTTAAAAGATTTTTGGGTTCGGGGGGTAGGTTATGTAAAGGGAAGGTGTTAGCACCCTTTACATCCATGGTTATCCACGGGCTCTTAGTTACTTAGCTCACTTTAAACTGTTTTGAGAAGTGTAGTGTGTGATTAAAAATTTTCTTAAGTACTTTATAATGATCCTTGTACGAATATATATAAAGACTTTGTTTTGAAAATTGTTTGAAAATGTGAAGTGTTTATGAAATGTTTTTGAATGAGTGAGCAAGTACTTAAGAGGAACCTACCCTAATTTGAGTCTTTATTGTTCTTAAATGTTCTCTCAATGATAAGACTATCCCTATTATTAAGGAATAGGTAGTCATTACCTTGGATGTTGTATGGGACATATAAAGAGTCATCTGTGTTTAGGCAACTGTAAGGTATCTTAGCAATTCGAAGGGACTTATCATCTTTTATTCGAAAGGGACAAGATCATTTACGAAGGCAACATTCGAAGGGACTTGATCTTATAATCGTAAAGGGACAAGATGATATTAATGGAGAAGGGACTTTGCTTTTAGACACCTTACTTGACCATTTTATTTAGGCAACATGAGGGATATCCTTAAGAAGTGAGATGACAATCAAAGATCGGCTTACGTGTGTGCGTATACAAGTTCATACATTTATCTTATAATTAGAGATCTTAATTAATTTTAAAATACAAACATGTTTTCACTCCCTATTTTACTAACCATAGCAATATATTTATAAATAAATAAATAATTAAAATACTACAACTATTACATGACTTATACAGTTACATTATAATAAAACAATTTAAATAATAATAATAAACATAAACAATAAATAAAAGGGTTAGTAATAAAATAATGACAAAAAAGAGGTTAGCACAAAAATATAAAATATGTACAAGCTAATTAAAATTAAATAAAACTTTTTTAGAATTTTTTGATATAAAAATAGAATAATAAAGATCATATATTAAATTATAAAATAAACATGATTAATATTTTAATTATATATATTAGAAATATTTATTAAGTACAAAAATAATTAAAGTGAAAAATTAAAATTTTAAAAGAAATTATGTTTTTTAGAATTTAGAAAATAAATTAGGGTTAGAATTATATAAAAAAAAATTAGGGTTTCTAATTTAATATACAATATTAATTTAATAATTAAATAAATATATACATTGTTTTTAAAATAAAAATTAGGATTAATAAATTAAAAGTTTTCTTAAAAAAAACAATATAATGTTATACATATATATATATTTACATATAATAATTTAAACATATAATTAGAATTAATTATAAAATATAAATAGTAAAGCAGAATAATTAAAAAACAATAGATTTCAAAACTTACCTGGGGCAGGGATCGAACCCATGCCCTAGGCTTTGCCACCCTTAGACGCACAGAGTTACCATCAGGCTGCGCATGCGTTTGTGACAACATCCAGGTAGTAATCCTTTTATCAACAACCTGCAAAATAAGAAAATTTCCAAACAAAAAAAATTCCTTGGTCGGTTTCGAACCCAGGCCCTCTATTATCATGTACAAGCATCAAAACCAACTGAGTCACGCGCTCATTGTGAAATATAATCAGAAACAAAACATAATATTTTAATTTAAATTTTTGAATTATTTTTCGCGCCAGAGGTCATCTCCTAGCTTCAGCCGTCCAGTTAGGTTGTACCTACGGTTTGTCCGTCACTAAAGCTTTTAGTGACAGATTTTCGTCGTCACTATAACACCTGCACCTTAAATCATGAACAACACGCATAATAAACTCATTTTAATTGTCCAGATCAACTATATGATGGCCCTAACATGGCAATTCTTTGATTCTGTACCAAAACTCAAATTAAAGTATCCAAATACGATCATTAGCTCACTACAAACAAGAAACAACAATCAAATGTAATTTATTTTGCACAAATATACGAAAACGAAAAATTCATGAATGTCCAATAACTTTGATTCGGTTTGATCAATTTTTAAGCTTTGAGATGCATATGGCTATGGATATATGATCAGTGATGTTCAAGGAAGAGATTGGTATACTTCATTCACCTGAAAAACTACAAATTATTAGAATCCGAATTTAAAATTTTGATGAAATTTTGAAAGTGCAAAACTTATCCTTGAGGCCTTGAATCCGTCCCTTTTGTATTGCCATGTGTTGTTTATATACCATACAACAAAATTAGGTCAAGAGTTTCATCAAACTTGTGGATTTTTGGACCTTTTAAGATTGAAAAAGATGTAATGTAAAAATTTGATTTTCCTTGATCTTGCCTTGCTATTTTAGGATGATCTTCATAATTCTTGTATTAATCAAGTCTAAATATATTTTAAGACTTTCTAGAAACCAAACCAATTTAAATCTCCATTATTTTATATTTTATTTGAATTTAAAATCATTTTTAACATAAAAAATCATAATAAATAAAAATAAAATAAATAAAATAATGAATAAATCAATTTAATTTCGTGCATGATGTCATGGAACTAATTGGTTCACAAAAAAGTAAGCCCATTTGAAGAATTATGGTTTTAAGACCCCATTTGCTTCATAAACCTCTCAAAAATTTCCCAACTTTGCAAGGGCACAAATCCTTCAATTTTAATGATATGAAGGTGTTCTTGGACATTTTGGAAATCTTAAAGAGTCCTCTAACCAACCTCTTTGGTCTCATGTCCATATCGTTTACCATTGTCAAGTTATGCTCTTTGGAAGTTGTTGACTTTTTGTTGACTTTTAAAAGGACCTATAATGTCTTAGCTCATACCTTCCAAATGAAGCATTTTTGGGCTTGGCTTGTGAGACACAAAGTTGTAGATAATTCAATTTCCTTCAAAATGAGCTTTAGATGGAAAATTTTTGATGAAGCATGTGAAAGTTATGGCTGGTCAAAGTTCAGTTGACTTTTCCTGTGAAAACCCTAATTTAGAAACTCCTGATTCTTGATGATCTGAAATCTCCTTGATGAATCGTGATCAACCCTTGATCAAATGATGAATTTTACTTCATATACTTGAGGTTGGCAAAAAATCATGAAGTTTGACTTTGGTTTGACCCCAGTTGACCTCAGTTTGACTTTTTAACTTTTTTGACTGATTTTAACCTATCTGATCATCTGACTGAGCAAATCTTTTGGGAAAGTCTTGAAACTTGACATGGGGATTCTTGAACATATATAAGAGGCTATGAAGCTCACTTGAAGTCTTGGAAGTCCATTTAGCCTGATGAAAGTCAAAACCCTAGTTTAAGATGCATTGCTTAGGAGGATACATTGTTTGAGGGAATTGTCAAATTTTCTGACTAATTGTGAACTTTGTGAACCTCATGAGATGTCTAGTGAACCTTGTGAACCTCTTGAGACACAATGTCTTGTCTTGTGGAGGGCAAATTTTGGGGTGCAACAACTGCCCCTATTCAATTTTCTGAAACCTGAGGGGTTAGATTGGTATATGTGCCAATCGTGACCTGAAAGGTTGAAGGGGATTGAACACAAAAGCCCAAAAATTTGCACTCGCCAGTGCGCAAAGTATCACTGATGATTAGTTGTATATGCTTGAGTGGGCTTAAAGATGCCACTTGGAAGAACTGGAAATGGGCTTAGAGATGCCATCTAAAATATCAGGATGTGATGATAGCTTTATGTTGATACTGGAAATCAGTACTAGGTCTTTGTATAGACCGTCTCTGAATCGTTTATGCAACATAGTTTGAATTGTTGAATGAACCAATAGAAATAAATCTTTGTGATGATTATCTCTTCTGGAAGTATCTTGGATTAGGGAATGGATCTTTGTACAGACCGTTTGCCTATTCTCCAAGGTCAAAAGAACGTCAGGATTAGTTCTTCTGAAAAATATCTTGAACCAGGGAATGGATCTTTGTATAGACCATTTGCCTGTTATTCAAGGGCCAAAAGAACGTCAGGATTAGTTCTTCTGAAAAATATCTTGAACCAGGGAATGGATCTTTGTATAGACCGTTTGCCTGCTATTCATAGTCAAAAGAACGTCAGGATTAGTTCTTCTGAAAAATATCTTGAACCAGGGAATGGATCTTTGTATAGACCGTTTGCCTGCTATTCAAGGCCAGATAGATGAAATCTTCTGGAAATATCCTGGATTAGGGAATGGATCTTCTTACAGACTGTTTGCCTACTCTCCGAGGACATCTTGAGTAATGTATGGATCATTTCTGACCTGTTGTGAATTATTGATATTGTTTTATCTGCATATAACTATTTTGCAAGGAGAATGTTAGTTTATGAAATATATATGCATGCATAGTATGATGCACCTAAGTAAATGTATTATGCCTTTATGGTATGCATGTTATGATATGATGTAAATGATGTATGTATGAATCATGCAGCCTGAAGCGTCTGGATATCTTCGTATAACAACTGCTGGCTAAGGAAAATAAATCCCGATTCGTTGCTGAAGAATATGAGGAACTCGTTCCCGTCTCGTTTGATAGTATAGTATTCATAACCTCCCGTCTTCGTTCATCGTTCCTTTATTGAAGGAATAAGTTCCCGAGTATCCTGACTGAGGATGAAAGAGATGGACATAAATTCAAGGGGGGATGTAACTCGAAGTATCTATAAAGATTTATTTGCTCTACTGGATATTTGTAGTTGTCTTGTGGGGATGAACTGGCGAAGCTTCGTTAAATTCCTTCCTCGTTCGTCCTTAGTAAATACTATTACTGCATTTTTATGCATTTCTGGTAAACATCAATCATATTCAAGCATTTTATGCATTTCTGGTAAACATCAATCATATTCAAAAACATACATACATTCAAACACAACCAATGGACGTTCCGTTTATGTAAATAGGGTAAAAGTAAATCTGGATTCAAAGATGAAATTTTATTTATATCACAAAGTGACCTATACATAGGCAAGTTTGTACAAGGAGACAGAAATCCTAGTAAGAGGAATTCGTCGTAAAATTTCTACAAAACAAAGAAAATCAGCTATGTGGGAAATAATCCTATTGAGTTTCAATTCTACTATTGCCATTATCTTCAAGTATCTCATCTTCTGTTGTTGAGACGGAAACGATTGGATTGATCTTTATCTGTTTGAGCTTGAGTTAGGTAGCACTACTGGTTGGAGTTACATGGGTGACCCAACGAGACATAGTCATATGCTTTAATCCCTAACTTTTGCCTGGATTGCCCTTTCAGGTTTTCAATCCACCGGGATACCCTTTTTTGCCCAAGCCGCCTTTTCAGGTTTTCGACTTGCCGGGTGTACATTTTTTATATATATCCCTAATTTTTGTCCGAACCCTTTTGGTTCGCCGGGATGCCCTTATTTTTGCCTAGGCCAGTCAACCTAGCGGGTCTCTTTTTATGCGTAGTATTTTTTAACTATGTCTGCGTTTACAGGTTGTGGAAAGTCTTCACCATCCATGGTAGTAAGCATCATGGCACCTCCTGAAAATACTGTTTTGACCACAAATGACCCTTCATATGTAGGAGTCCACTTGCCCCTATGATCACCCTGTGGTAATATGATACGCTTGATTACCAAGTCACCAGCCTAATATACCTTTGGCTTAACCTTCTTATTAAAAGCCTTGATCATTCGTTTCTGGTACATCTGGCCATGACAGACAGCTGCTAACCTCTTCTCATCAATCAAATTTATCTGGTCAAGTCGAGTCTGAATCCACTCATCTTCATCCAAGTCTGCATCTTTCATGATTCTTAAGGAAGGGATCTGAACTTCAATGGGCAAAACTGCTTCCATACCATAGACTAAGGAGAATGGGGTTGCCCCTGTTGAAGTACGTATTGTAGTACGATAACCATGAAGAGCAAATGGTAACATCTCATGCCAATCTTTATAAGTAACAGTCATATTCTTAATGTTCTTATTAGCAGCTTCTACTGCCCCATTCATCTTCGGACGATACGGAGAAGAGTTGTGATGCTTAATCTTGAACTGTGTGCAGAGATCAGTAATCATGGTGTTGTTCAGATTAGAACCATTGTCAGTAATAATTCTTTCAGGGATGCCATACCTACATATGAGATTATTCTCAATGTCGAGCCACCACATTCTTAGTAACAGATGCAAATGAAGCTGCCTCTACCCACTTCGTAAAGTAATCAATAGCAACCAGGATGAAACGATGCCCATTAGAAGCAGTAGGTTTGATCTCACCAATCATATCAATGCCCCACATGGCAAAAGGCCAAGGAGCAGTCAACACATTCAATGGTGATGGAGGTATATGCACTTTATCAGCATAAATTTGACACTTGTGACATGTTCTGGAATGTTGATACCAGTCAGCTTCCATGGTAGACCAATAGTAACCTGCTCTCAATATCTTCTTTGCCATAGTATGACCACTAGAATGAGTGCCAAAGATCCCATCATGCATATCTTCCATAATCTCCGTTGCTTCCTTCTTATCCACACAACGAAGCAAAGTTGAATCATGATTACGCTTGTACAAAATTCCATTACTCAAGAAGAACTTAGCAGAAAACCTCCTCAGAAACTTCTTATCCTTGACAGATGCCCCTTTAGGGAACTCTTGAGCTTCAAGATATCTTTTCACTTCATAAAACCAAGGCTTCCCTTCTGCTTCTTCAGTGTCAATCTCATTGCAGTATGCAGGTTTCTCAAATATATCAATAGTAATCTTAGGAGCTTCATCATCCCAGCTAATCTCAAACATAGATGCCATGGTGGCTAGTGCATCTGCCAACTGATTCTCTCTTCGTGGAATATGTCCAAAGGTAATCTCTTTAAAATATGGGATCAAAGACAACACATGCTCTCTGTAAGGAATGAGATTATCATGCTTGGTATCCCAATCTCCTTTAATCTGACTTACTACCAGGGTTGAATCTCCATATACATCTAGGAACTGAATCTTCATATCAATGGCAACTTTGATGCCCAGGATACATGCCTCATACTCAGCCATGTTATTGGTACAATAGAAACAAAGTCTTGCAGTAATTGGGGTATGACGACCTTCAGGGGAACTGATCACAACACCAACACCATTACCAAGTGCATTAGAAGCTCCATCAAAAACCATAGTCCATCGGGATCCTTGTTCAGGTCCGTCATATTGTCCAGGTTCTTTGGTAATAATCATAATGTCTTCATCAGGGAACTCAAAACTCATTGACTGATAATCATCCACTACTTGATGAGCCAAATGATCAGCTACAACACTTCCTTTAATGGCCTTCTGAGTAGTATATTGTATATCATATTCTGTTAAGATCATTTGCCATCTCGCTATTCGTCCGGAGAGAGCAAGTTTCTCGAATATGTACTTGATTGGATCCATCTTTGAAATCAACAAGGTAGTATGAGTCAACATATACTGTCTTAGTCGGCGAGCAGCCCATGCCAAAGCGCAGCAAGTTTTCTCGAGCAGTGAGTATCTTGTTTCACAGTCGGTAAACGTTTTGCTAAGGTAGTATATTGCCTGCTCTTTTCGACCAGACTCGTCATGTTGCCCCAACACACACCCCATTGAGTTGTCTAACACTGTTAAGTACATAATCAAGGGTCTTCCATCGACTGGTGGCATCAAAATTGGAGGTTCTAGGAGATATTTCTTAATTTCATCAAAGGCAATCTGGCACTCATCATTCCATTCCATCACCTGATCTTTCTTCAGCAATTTGAAGATTGGCTCACAGGTAGCAGTTAATTGGGAAATAAATCTTGCAATGTAATTCAATCGTCCCAAGAAACCTCTAACTTCCTTCTCAGTACGGGGAGCTGGCATCTCTTGTATAGCTTTCACTTTTGCAGGATCCACTTCAATACCTTTTCCACTGACGATGAAACCAAGGAGTTTACCAGACCTTACTCCAAAAGTACACTTGTTTGGGTTCAACCTCAACTTGTATTTCTTCAACCTTTCAAACAACTTATGCAGATGATCAAGATGTTGCTCTTCATTCTGGGACCTGGCTATCATATTATCCATGTATACCTCTATCTCATGATGAATCATATCGTGAAACAAAGCCACCATAGCACGCTGATATGTTGCCCCGGCGTTCTTCAAACCAAATGGCATTACTTTATAACAAAAGGTGCCCCACTGTGTAACAAATGTAGTCTTCTCCATATCTTCAGGTGCAATCTTGATTTGATTATAACAAGAGAAACCATCCATGAAAGAGAATACCTTATGCTGAGCAGTGTTGTCTACCAGAACATCAATATGAGGAAGTGGAAAGTCATCTTTAGGGTTGGCCTTATTCAAATCCCTGTAATCTACACACATACGTACCTTACCATCTTTCTCAGGTATCGGTACCACATTTACAACCCATTGAGGATAAGAAGTCACAGCTAAGAACCCTGCATCAAACTGTTTCATTACCTCTGCTTTAATCTTCTCTGACATCTCAGGACGCATGCGACGAACCTTCTGCTTCTTTGGACGACAATCTTCTTTTACCGGTAAACGGTGAACCACAATGTCTGTATCCAACCCTGGCATATCTTCATAGGACCAAGCAAAGATCTCCACATAATCATGTAACATCTGAATTAATCTGCTCTCAACACCATCCTCTAATTCAGCCCCTATCTTGACCTCTTTCCTGTTTTCTTCAGTTCCCAAATTCACAACTTCGATTGGCTCTTCATGTGGCTGTATGGTTTTCTCTTCTTGTTGTAACAACCTAGCCAGCTCTATAGGTACCTCACAATCTTCCTCATTTCCATCTTTAGTTTGATAGATCGGATTCTCGAAATTATAATTGGCAATAGTAGAAATGTTATCAACAGGATCCAGAGTGGATGAGGATCTGCATTTTAGTGATGTGGGTGTGTGTAAGAACACATAGCTGATAAAATAAAAATAAAATAAAAGAAAGACAAGGAACACAATATTTACGAAAATGAAACGTCCACTGATTTTTATTGAATGAAGTATGCAAATGAAATGACATCCCGAAACAAGCATACCATTGTGCCCCGGGTAAGGCACAAGGCTTAAGAGTTTAATTGTTCAAAAATTACAAACTTAAGAAATACCAACACAGTAATAGTATTTACTCCTGACTAAAGGAGATAGGAATAACATCTTCAGCCTTCCAATTATTGAGCCCATCACCCACAGTAGGAAAAATCCAAGCATCCAAGTTGTAGTCTTCATCATAGTCACCCACAACATTGATCTGATCTTTCATAATCCCTTGATTGGTGATACGAACAACACGAGCACGACGAACAGTCTTCTGGGACTCTGCAGTGAAACCCAAACCAAACTTGTCATACTTGTAAGGAATGTCAGGAAGTTGACCCCAAATAGTACAACCACCTTCTTCAACCACAACTCTGGCGTCTTTGAGGGAGGCCATTGTAGGAGGTACTCTGGTAACCACAGGAACTCTTTTGACAACAGGAGGAGCTTCAGCATTATGAACAACCCAAGGAACTACTTCAAACGTCTGGCAAGGAGTCTCAACATATTCACCTTCCACTTCTAGATACTTAAATGTATTCACATGACTGACTATATATTCTTCCTCTCCGTAGACAGTAACAACCTTTCCCTTCACTGGATATCTCAACTTCTGATGTAACGTGGAGGTCACAGCACCTGCCCCATGGATCCAGGGGCGCCCAAGCAAACAAGAGTACGAAGGACGAATATCCATTACATAGAAGGTTGAATTGAAGACCTGAGAACCTACTTTGATTGGGAGATCTATTTCTCTGTGCACCACTCTTCTCGAACCATCAAAGGCCTTCACCACTATATTACTTGGTCTTAACACAACATCTTCAAGACTAAGCTTGTTCAGCACCTCTTTGGGAAGTACGTTCAGTGAAGAACCATTGTCTATCAACACATGAGACAGGGTAGTGCCCCTACACTCAATAGAGATATGTAAAGCTCTATTATGATTTCTTTTGGCAGGAGTCAAATCAACATCGGAAAATCCTAACCCATTATCATAGGTCAGGTGTGCAACACAATTTTCAAACTGATCCACAGAAATCTCATTTGGTACATGAGCAGTCTTCAAGAACTTAATCAAGGCTTTAACATGAGCCTCAGAACACAGCAACAAAGACAACATGGAAATCTTGGAGGGAGTATGCCCCAATTGATCAACAATATCATAATCACTCTTGCGAATGATCTTCAGTACTTCTTCCATCTGCTTAGAAAGATCATCAGCAGTTGGTGCATCAGCTTGCACAGGTTCAATAACAGGACCTTTGCCTCGGGCATCAGTATTTGTCGCAGCAGTGGAGGTAGTAGTATTCTTGGAGGTAGCCGGAGGAGAGAAAATTCTTCCACTTCTTGTGATCTTACTAGATCCGACAATGTTATCAACAACAGGGTTTTCATCAGCAACAAGTGTATTAGCTACGGGTTCCTATTTAACACCGTGGATATAAACATCAGAACAGTAATGCCAAGGTATGGCTTTATCAGAAGTATACGGAATAGGACCAGGAGTGGTAATAATCATAGGAGCCACTCTAGCTTCAACAACAATCCTCACAGGGCCTTTAACAGTAATCTTGATTGGACCCTTATGAGTGATTTTGACTGGGCCCTTGGAAGTAATCCTTACTGGCACTTTATCAACCATATCCACCTCTTCAACCTTAGCACCTTGCATTATATGTTCAACCATACTCTTTACAGAAGGTGTCCTCTCAAACAATATGGTGTAATTGTCCATGAGGCGTTCAATACCATCCTTTAACTTCCAGCAGCTATCAGGTTTATAAGCACAATAGAAACAATCTTCATTACAACCTGGAAAGAACCCAGCTTGTACCAACTTCTTCTTGATAACAGATAATGGTGTAGTCACATTTGCAATTGAGGAAATATGTGAAACTTCATCAATGGCATTAACAGTCTTTTCATGATTAGGCATAGGAGCAGTAATCACATTTGGAGTACCAGGAGGGTCAAACTCAATCTCTCCAGCATCAATCATATCCTGAATCTTGTTCTTCAATATCCAGTAATTGTTGGTGTCATGTCCCTGACAATTAGAATGATATGCACATCGTGCATTAGGATTGTACCTAGGAGAGGTAACATTAGGATTCTGAGGAGGGTCCTTCAAAGTAATGAGTTCTCCTTTCAACAAGTGCTGCAAGGCTTGCGCCAGTGACATGTTGATCTTGGTGAACTGTCTTCTAGGCCTCTACTGATTGTTCTGTGGTGGCTCTGGTGCTGCAGGAGTAGGATTGGAGATGTGAACTGCACTCACAGATTGGTGACTCCTATTACGACCAGGTTGACCATAAACAACATTTGACTCCTTCTTCCCATTAGGGGGCTTCTTTGCAGTATTTGATGAAGAGGCACCCACCTGTATCTTGCCACTTCTTATTCCACTTTCCACATGTTCTCCTGTCATTATCAACTCAGTGAAACCAGATGACGAGCTTCCAATGAGATGACTATAAAAAGGACCATTCAACGTACTCATGAACATATCCACTAACTCCCTGTCAGTCAGAGGAGGTTGTACTCTACCAGCCAAGTCTCTCCACTTCTGGGCATACTCTTTGAAATTCTCCTTAGCACCCATAGTCATGCTTTGGAGTTGCATGCGAGTAGGTGCTAAATCAACATTGTATTGGTATTGCCTGTAAAAGGCCTCAGCAAGATCATTCCAATCACGGATGTTGACACTCTCCAATTGATAGTACCATTCTAATTGAGCTCCAGACAAGCTTTCTTGGAAAAAATGAATCCATGGCTTCTTATCAGCAGTATGAGGTTGAATCCTCCGGACATAGGACCTTAGATGCAACTTGGGGCAGGAGACACCATCATATACTACAAAAGCAGGGACCTTGAAACCCATGGGTATAACCACTCCAGATATCAAACTCAGGTCTTCAAAATCCAGCCCATAAGACTTTTGCAATTCCATAGCATCCATTCTATCCACCAGCATCTTGAATTTATCTTCATTAGGATCATGATAGTAATTTGCTTCAGAATCAGAATCCCCCATAGTATTATGGAGACTGCCTCCCTCTTTCTCAGACTCTTCAGACTCATAATCTTCAACCTGTTCCTTGGTCTTGACAAGACCTTTGAACCTTCTTCCCATATTGATAAGGCCTCCTGACCTTCTAGCCTTCTTAGTCTTTTTGGCCAGCAGTGTCTTCAATTCATCCTGTCCCTTGGACAAGTTCAGGATCAGCTCTTGGAATTGTGCATTCTGTGCCTGGAGATCTTTGACTGTTTGTTCAAGAGCCATTTCTGCTGAAATAAACAACGAGAAGATAAGATACCTGTACATAAAAACCTGTGATGCAATGATATGGTGTATAAATGCGTATGCAATATTTTCAAGGACCGCAGGATTTAAATTTGTTTAAACAACCAAAAAGTAAACTTTTATTAGTAATAAATTTGTTTGCCCTTTGGGCTTACAATAAAAAATGAAATGAATACAAAAGATGGGGTTTTAAGTCTCCCATGGACGTTTCCTCTTTGTGTTGAGGTATGAGTTGAGATTCAGTTCCTCGTGAAGTTGCTTTGTTAGATCCATGATTATTTATTGACTTGCTTTGTAATGAGTCTCAAAAGTATCCCTTTGCTCCTTCAACTGGATCCAGGACCTCTGTAAGTCTTTTATGTCAGTGGGCATGTCTGGGTGAAGGATGGTATAAGAAGTATCTCCTTCAGCAACAGGCTCCATGGTAACTGGCAGGACGACAGGGTATGGCATCATAAGAGTCTGAGCACGAGATCGTACCCATCTGAGATAAGCTTCCATAGGAATAGTGTAATTAGGCTCCAGAGTCTTGCTGTCAACTTTGTTCACTTTTCCCCATGCTCGTATGAACCTTTGATGGTAACCTTGAAGATTGTTGTCGTAGTCAAACACAATACCCTGAATCAACATGTCATGAGGACCATTACTCCGAGCGTAACCAAACTGACGTAAAGCTAAGGAAGGGTTGTAAGTAATGCCTCATCTTATGCCTAGAAGTGGCACATTAGGAAACTCCCCACAACGGTCAATGATAGTAACATTCTCCATAGATCTAGAGCACCAATGAATATTTGAATGAGAGAGTGACATAATCCTCTTGGACCACCTGAACCCTTGTTCATTCTTCATCACTGATCGAGGAAGGTGAGAAATAAACCACCTAGATAGCAAAGGTATGCAGCACATCAGAGTTCCTCGTGCCTTCGTAGTACGAGTATGAAGAGAATGCAGAATGTCTCCAAGTAATGTAGGTACTGGATTGTGACTCAGAAATATGCTGATGGCGTGAACGTCTATGAACTGATCTGGATTGGGGAATAATACTAAGCCATAAATCAACAAGGCTAAGATCTCCTCAAAAGCATCATAGCTCATAGCCTTCAAGAACACTTGAGCCTTCTCTATCAACATCTTAGCAAGAATACCCTTAACTCCACTCCTCGTTTCTAAGACAATGTCTGATTTCTTCAAATGTAAGGCTGCAAAAATAACTTTAAGTTTAGGCTCTTTTTCCAAGCCTGTGAAAGGTTTTGATCAAGGATAGGTATACCCAGAAGCTTGGAGAACTCTTCCATTGTAGGAACCAGCTGATAGTCGGGGAACGTGAAGCAATGGTGCTTAGGATCAAAGAACTGAAACAGAACACTCATCATGTCTTCAATTAACCCTGAAGTGACCAGATCTAGTAGGTGACCATGCCTCTTGATGAACTGGGAGTTTTCAGACACTTGAGAAACCAACTCCTTAAGCTTAGGAGGTATTCCTACAAAGTTGATCCGGATAGTATTCCTACGAGCAGAACCCATGACCTGCAACAAAGAACAAAGATAAATCCTTTGGTCCTTGAAATGGTTAGTGAAAATGTTATGCTTATGATGCATGATGATGCTATGATGTTATGCACAATCACAAACATGTGGCACACACAAACAAGTCACACAATAGCCCTAGGTTTAAAGGCTTGCATGAGGTTTAAAGGTTAGTACCCTCCCATGAAGTTAGTTGGTTCATCCTGTCCTACACAAGTAACCAGGTTCTAAGGGATCTCAATATCATTGATCCTTCACAAGGGTGGTTGTTCAGTAGGCAACTTACTTGCCAACCAAAACCCTCCAAGTTTAGAATCTCAATGAGCGTAGCATCGAGTATCAACCAACTTCAGTCTTCACTAAAGCCGGTTATCTCACAACTTTCTAAAGGCCAAGATGGGATAACTAGGGTTCTAAAAGTTAGTTAGTGCATTGACAACATATGGCAGCCTCATATTATCCTCAACTTGACTTAAGGAACATAAGCACCAACCAGGAAGTCACACTAACTATGGCCACCAGATCAACCATATCGGTATACGCCGTACAGTTTCCTTGGTCTATTGCCATTTACCTAAGGTACACTAGATCCGGGTTAGGATCTTTCACACATAAGAGCCCCAATAGGTAAGTATAAAGCAAACAAAGCAAACAAATTTAAAGTGATCTAATTCCTAAGGGTACCCCTCTTTTACTACAAATCCCCAGCAGAGTCGCCAGTTCTGTAACACGGTGGGAGAACTAACTTTAGTTAAATGTTGCGGATAGCAAGAGTCACCACCGACTTTTATTTTATCCAAAGGAAAGGGCATAAAAGAACAGGAAAGACCTTAAAAGATTTTTGGGTTCGGGGGGTAGGTTATGTAAAGGGAAGGTGTTAACACCCTTTACATCCATGGTTATCCATAGGCTCTTAGTTACTTAGCTCACTTTAAACTGTTTTGAGAAGTGTAGTGTGTGATTAAAAATTTTCTTAAGTACTTTATAATGATCCTTGTACGGATATATATAAAGACTTTGTTTTGAAAATTGTTTGAAAATGTGAAGTGTTTATGAAATGTTTTTGAATGAGTGAGCAAGTACTTAAGAGGAACCTACCCTAATTTGAGTCTTTACTGTTCTTAAATGTTCTCTCAATGGTAAGACTATCCCTATTATTAAGGAATAGGTAGTCATTACCTTGGATGTTGTATGGGACATATAAAGAGTCATCTGTGTTTAGGCAACTGTAAGGTGTCTTAGCAATTCAAAGGGACTTATCATCTTTTATTCGAAAGGGACAAGATCATTTACGAAGGTAACATTCGAAGGGACTTGATCTTATAATCGTAAAGGGACAAGATGATATTAATGGAGAAGGGACTTTGCTTTTAGACACCTTACTTGACCATTTTATTTAGGCAACATGAGGGATATCCTTAAGAAGTGAGATGGCAATCAAAGATCGGCTTACGTGTGTGCGTATACAAGTTCATACATTTATCTTATAATTAGTGATCTTAATTAATTTTAAAATACAAACATGTTTTCACTCCCTATTTTACTAACCATAGCAATATATTTATAAATAAATAAATAATTAAAATACTACAACTATTACATGGCTTATACAGTTACGTTATAATAAAACAATTTAAATAATAATAATAAACATAAGCAATAAATAACAGGGTTAGTAATAAAATAATGACAAAAAAGAGGTTAGCACAAAAATATAAAATATATACAAGCTAATTAAAATTAAATAAAACTTTTTAGAATTTTTTGATATAAAAATAGAATAATAAAGATCATATATTAAATTATAAAATAAACATGATTAATATTTTAATTATATATATTAGAAATATTTATTAAGTACAAAAATAATTAAAGTGAAAAATTAAAATTTTAAAAGAAATTAGGTTTTTTAGAATTTAGAAAATAAATTAGGGTTAGAATTATATGAAAAAAATTAGGGTTTCTAATTTAATATACAATATTAATTTAATAATTAAATAAATATATACATATTATTTTTTTTTTTAAATAAAAATTAGGATTAATAAATTAAAAGTTTTCTTAAAAAAACAATATAATGTTATACATATATATATTTACATATAATAATTTAAACATATAATTAGAATTAATTATAAAATATAAATAGTAAAGCAGAATAATTAAAAAAAATAGATTTCAAAACTTACCTGGGGCAGGGATCGAACCCATGCCCTAGGCTTTGCCACCCTTAGACGCACAGAGTTACCACCAGGCTGCGCATGCGTTTGTGACAACATCCAGGTAGTAATCATTTTATTAACAACATGCAAAATAAGAAAATTTCCAAACAAAAAAAATTCCTTGGCCGGTTTCGAACCCAGGCCCTCTATTATCATGTACAAGCATCAAAACCAACCGAGCCACGCGCTCATTGTGAAATATAATCAGAAACAAAACATAATATTTTAATTTTAATTTTTGAATTATTTTTCGCGCCAGAGGTCATCTCCTAGCTTCAGCCGTCCAGTTAGGTTGTACCTACGGTTTGTCCGTCACTAAAGGTTTTAGTGATGGATTTTCGTCGTCACTATAACACCTGCACCTTAAATCATGAACAACACGCATAATAAACTCATTTTAATTGTCCAGATCAACTATATGATAGTCATTGATCTCAAATATGTTACTAATTTGGATTAAAATCGCCTGTGGGGTGAATTCCCAATTCACGGTTTCCTTAGAACCCTAACATGGCAATTCTTTGATTCTGTACCAAAACTCAAATTAAAGTATCCAGATACGATCATTAGCTCACTACATACAAGAAACAACAATCAAATGTAATTTATTTTGCACAAATATACGAAAACGAAAAATTCATGAATGTCCAATAACTTTGATTCAGTTTGATCAATTTTTAAGCTTTGAGATGCATATGGCTATGGATATATGATCAGTGATGTTCAAGGAAGAGATTGGTATACTTCATTCACCTGAAAAACTACAAATTATTAGAATCCGAATTTAAAATTTTGATGAAATTTTGAAAGTGCAAAACTTATCCTTGAGGCCTTGAATCCGTCCCTTTTGTATTGCTATGTGTTGTTTATATACCATACAACAAAATTAGGTCAAGAGTTTCATCAAACTTGTGGATTTTTGGACCTTTTAAGATTGAAAAAGATGTAATGTAAAAATTTGATTTTCCTTGATCTTGCCTTGCTATTTTAGGATGATCTTCATAATTCTTGTATTAATCAAGTCTAAATATATTTTAAGACTTTCTAGAAACCAAACCAATTTAAATATCCATTATATTTTACCATTCTCAAGTTATGCTCTTTGGAAGTTGTTGACTTTTTGTTGACTTTTAAAAGGACCTATAATGTCTTAGCTCATACCTTCCAAATGAAGCATTTTTGGGCTTGGCTTGTGAGACACAAAGTTGTAGAGAATTTAATTTCCTTAAAAATGAGCTTTGGATGGAAAAAGTTTGATGAAGCATGTGAAAGTTATGGCTGGTCAAAGTTCAGTTGACTTTTCGTGTGAAAACCCTAATTTAGAAACTCCTGATTCTTGATGATCTGAAATATCCTTGATGAATCATGATCAACCCTTGATCAAATGATGAATTTTACTTCATATACTTGAGGTTGGCAAAAAAATCATGAAGTTTGACTTTGGTTTGACCCCAGTTGACCTCAGTTTGACTTTTTAACTGCTTTGACTGATTTTAACCTATCTGATTATCTGACTGAGCAAATCTTTTGGGAAAGTCTTGAAACTTGACATGGGGATTCTTGAACATATATAAGAGGCTATGAAGCTTACTTGAAGTCTTGGAAGTCCATTTAGCCTGATGAAAGTCAAAGCCCTAGTTTAAGATGCATTGCTTAGGAGGATACATTGTTTGAGGGAATTGTCAAATTTTCTGACTAATTGTGAACTTTGTGAACCTCATGAGATGTCTAGTGAACCTTGTGAACCTCTTGAGACACAATGTCTTGTCTTGTGGAGGGCAAATTTTGGGGTGAAACACCATCATACCGAGACAACCACCATAACATAGAAAAAATCAAAGAAAAAACAACAAAAAAACACAGTCGAACACATTTTTGAGAAGACAACCTCAGGCTGCCACAAAACAACAACAATATCACAAATTTAGGACATACAAAATTCTGCCATGAAAAAAGGACTTAACAAAGAGATTTTAAATTCAAAGGAAATTGATAATAAAAAGAGGAGGAGGTAATTTTTCAACGGGGAGAGGATTTCAAACACCTATGTTGAAATCGTGTGACAAAAGCACCAAGTTCACATAACCAAATACCGTTGAAACTCAAACCCTTTCCGTCTTGCTCCTCAGAACCGTCGAATCTCCACCACCACTGCAAAACCCAACTCGCAGTCAAAATATCAACTCAGCCACCTCCATTGTTCATTTCGCCTTCAAATCACCCATTATCATCGCATAACTCAGAAAAACCAACAATAACATCTTAACAACTCCCAAAAACAACTTCACAAAATTGAAGCCTCCACGACACAAACTGCATCGTCGGACCCCACACACAGGCACCGCAAGAAGCTTGGAGCCGGATGAGAACAAGAACTTGAGGGAGCGGCGCCGTTGAAGGAATCATCGAGAGAGAGAGAGAGAGAAGGAGAGTTTGAGTCGTTGAAGAGAAAGGGATAACGACGAAGAAGTTTTACACATAAACATAGTTTGGGTGGTTCTCCCCTTTGCAACTTTTTATTTATTACTTTATTTTGTTGTTGTTATTATTAAGACTAGTGTCGTGTCCGTTTGTCCGTTTTTTTAAGGTGCAACGCGTAAAAATATTAACAATGTCAATTTTTATAAGTTTGATTTTAACATAAACTATTTATATGATGAGATCTTTCAGACACTTATAAAATAAATTGTAATACGTAATATTCGCAAATTAATTTTTCCTATGAATACCAAGGACCGTATTGTGACATACCATTATTCAATCATTTTTTTTCCAATTAAATCAATAATGTGAGTAGAATAATTTAGAGGTTAGAAAATGATGTTACGGTAAAAGAAAATACATTACAAAAAAACTAAATTTTATAAATATCAACAACTTGAAATTACAAATAAATACTGCTTCCAATAGTTGAACCTGTACATATAACTTGTAACCCTTTAACCCAATTAGCAAATCTAAATATATTGTGTAATAAAAAAATTATATGCATTTATATTATTTATGTATAGTAACTTTATTTATTTTTGTCAAATATGCAATAATTATGACATAATTAATATAGTCATTCACTCAGTTGATAAGTCTCTGAACGTTCACAAAATCATAAAGACAACAATTCCTTATACAATTTTTCAGTTCTTTTTTCCTCACTCAAATTCACATATTCCGTCTTCATATTTTCATTTAGATCTTCATAATCACGACTTCAACTGCCATTTTGATTGTCTTAGAAAGTGTTCCGGACTGGGCCTCGAGGACCCTGCTGGCCATGGCCCAAAATGTCGGGCAGAGATCCATCCAGTCGGTCACATCTTCTACATCGTCGGGTATACTTACAACTTCCTGAGCAGGTGTTTGGCGCGTCAAGAAAACACCATGTCCATTGGAATAATGATGGGAAGACCACGTCTCCCCATCACCTGCCATGTCATTCAATTGTCCCCTATCTTCTCCTGAAAGATAGGGGCAGTTGGACCAAGGGCAAGACCACGTGCTAGGTCTCACATGCTCCTATTCGTACCTTGGCAGTTCTTCCCTGGGCCTAGCTAATCCAGCCCAAGGAAGAACCTTGGCCCAGCGTCGGGGGCTCTATAAACAAACATCCTCACTGAAGGGTCAGGTATTCTGAAACACTTTCTTACTTACCACTTTCTGTATCGCTTACTTACTTTGGCATCGGAGTGCCTTGCAGGTACACCCCCTCCTCGTTTTTCAACTATCTTGTTATTCGTGTTCGACCACTAGAAGGCCTTCCAGATCATGTAAGATCAGTGGAGCCATCTGTGGAAACCAGTTAACACCACAATAGAAGATCAAAGCTCAAATCCATCTTCCATCCTTCCAGTATGGCCAGAGAGCACGTGAACAACCACGACATCCCCCTCGTCGACTACACGACAGAGGACAATCTGAACTACAACGAAGTTGATATCAGAGACGGGTAACCTGCTACCCCATCGCCTGAACCCGAAGATAATAGGGCTCCACAACCTCAATCTCAAATTTTGTCGGTCGCTCCATTTTAGCCCATCCCAGTGCTTGTCGAAGGAGACGTCACCATGATTGCTATGGTGAACGCCCTCAACCAGGCCAGCTTCATGCTCTACCAGCAGCACGAGATGATCATGGCCTTGGAGGCTGACCGACGGGAAGATCACCCCCAACAATGACGAAGGACGTTGCACGAGAAGAAACATCTAGAAGTTATGAAGAAACAGAACGTTCTCCTCCACGGCGAGGAAGACGCTCTCCCGAGCCCAAGAAGAACGGATCCAGGATATATCATGAGAACAACCGATCGAGGACCTCGCCCTGACACGAGCAGAGTCCTGGAAACGATGTGTTTTCCCCATTGAGAAGTGATGAGGAAGATCCTCATTGCCCGCTCTCGCGAGCCATTATGGAGGCACCACTCCCCAAAGGCATGGAGAAACCCCCCACACTTGGCCATCTACGACGAGACCACTGACCCTGATGATCACGTCGACAACATCAATGTTATGCTCGACTACTGCAACGACATCACCGGGCATCTTAAATGCATACTGTTTTTGACAACTCTCAAAAAAGGAGCCATGGCCTGGTACAAAAGCCTGGCCCCGGAGTCCATCACATCCTGGAGAGTCATGAAATTTACATTCACGAGGCACTTCACAGCCTCCCGACGTCATCCCAAAACTAAGGCAACCCTTGAAGCTATAGTGCAGAGGAAGAATGAGACATTGTGCTCGTACATCGAGCGGTTCAATCAAGAAGTCGTCAAGGTAGATACAACGCAGTACATGAAAAAATACCTCCTCGAGAAGGGACTCCTTCCTGGAAGTGAACTCAGCAGAGCGGTTGGGATATAGACTCCCCGTACCCTGGATGAGCTCTTGCACAAAGCCCATGTTTACATCAGATATGAATAGAAACAAGTTGCCCACAATGCTCGGAATAACCACAATACCAATGAAACCGATCACCCCAAGCGCGAGGATCTCAACGCTCCCCACTACAATGGAGACAAGCGGAGGGAGGAAAGACCCCGTGAGACCCGGGAAGGAAGGGGGCCCGCGGGCCGTTACAACAAATACACGTTGCTAACAGCTCCCCGCGAACGCATCCTCGCTGAGTGCATCAATTCCGAGTTTAAGCAGGGCAGGGTAAGGTTCCCCAAACCTTCTGCACCCAAACCGCATACCGACAAGTCTAAGTACTGCCATTTTCACAGAAGTCACGGACATGTGACCAAATAAGGCGTCCATCTGAAAGACGCAATTAAGATCCAGATTCAGGAAGGCCATCTTAAACAGTACACCAAGAGGAACAAAACTCCCCAAGACGAGGAGTAAGAGAGCTAGCGACTCCTTATATCAAGTAGCCTTGTGCATATCCCGCCTGGAGGACTTCCATCTCCCCGACTCGGGACCAGGGGAACGACGCGCGACTCTTAGTCCCTAGGAAGACTTCCCAACAACTCTCGTTATATCAGGAGGAGGAATGAACAACGAAAATGCTGCCATTTCAGTGAAACGTAAGTTTGACGTACTCCTACTGACCGCGCCCGAACATTTGGCAACACTAACGAAATACCGAGGAAAGTCCAACCCAATATCCTTCTTCCTCAAAGAGCTGCCGGACGGCTCTCCTAATTCAAGCATCCCCTTACTAATAAGGGCCAAGATGGCGCACTTCGACGTTCGACGCATCCTGGTCGACCAAGGCAGTTCAATGGACATCATGTACGTCCACCTATTAAAGACTCTCAAGTTGGACAGAACTAACCTATCCCCATATGTCAGATCCGACCTTCAAGGATTCAATGGAGCCACCACAAAACCATAGGGGTATGTAGAACTCCTCGTCACGTTCAGAGAGCAAGAGACAGCTAGGGAAATCAAAGTCCAATTCCTGGTGATCGAGTGCCTCTCCCTCTACAACTACATCATCGGTCGCCTAACCCTGGTCGAATTGAATGCGGTCCCCTCCACCGTTCATCTGAAGATGAAGTACTACACCATACTAGGTCGCGTAGTCACAGTCCATGGTGACATTGAGGTCACTCGAAGATGTTATGATGCTGCAGTAAAAGAACAAGCCATAATCAACACCAATAATAACAAGAAACCTAGGGTCGAAGAGCAGCCTCCCCCCCAGGGAATCAACGCCATCAACCTCAACAGCCGCATCAGCGAGGACGACACTGAAGCACAGGACCTCGTCCACGGGCAAGCCCGACTCATCCATTTCGGTCGGTCCCCGACAGAGAGTTCGAGTTTATCCCCCTGGAGGACAACCCCGACGGAGCTGTAAAGATAGGCATTGGACTGCCAACAGAGAAAAGGGAGCAACTCACAATCTGCCTCAAGGAGAATGCGGACCTCTTCACGTGGAATGCCGCAAAAATGCCTGGGCTCGACCCCGAGGTCGCCTGTCATCAGTTAGCTTTAGACCAGGCAATTAAGCTTGTAGCACAACGTAGGTGCAAACAGTCTCCCGAGAAAGTGGAGGCTGCTGAGCAAGTTTCAAAAGACATCTTAGAGGAAAATTTTATTTCTGAAGCCTAGTACACAACCTGACTCTCTAATGTTGTCCTCGTTAAGAAAAATAATGGGAAATGGCGTATGTGTGTTGACTATACCGATCTCAATAGGGCTTGTCCCAAAGATACTTTTCCTTTGCCTAACATAGATAAGTTGGTCGACAACTCTGCAGGTTTAAGACTCTTGTCTTTTATGGACGCATATAGTGAATACAACCAAATCCCTATGTCGGACACAGACAAGAGGCACACGACCTTCATGACCCCGACGAGAAATTATTATTACAACGTAATGCCCTTCGGGCTAAAGAACGTTAGGGCCACATACAGACGAATGATGAACAAGGTCTTCCGAGGAGAGATTTGGGACATGCTCGAAGTATACATGTACGACATTATCGTGAAGTCGCACAAGGAAATCGACCATGCGCAACACCTCCAAAAGGTTTTCGAACATGCGAGACAATGCAAAATGAGGTTCAATCCTGAAAAATGCACCTTCGGTGTCCGGGAAGGTAAATTCCTCGACTTCTATCTCACCGAACGCGAAATTGAGGCCAACCCCGACAAATGTTGGGCGTTTTCAGAGTTCCCAACCCCAAATTCAAAGAAATTCATTCAATCCCTCAATGGTATGCTCGCTTCCTTATCCCACTTCTTCGCCAATCCCTCGATGATAATGCCACTACTGGCTCCTTTCTCGAACTCCAAGCAACTGGCGCACCACCTAACATAAACACCTATCCAACTATGGATTTTCGATCCTCAGCATCACTACACCAACTGGAATTTGTGTATCCCACTACCTTGCATTCTTTTCCTTCATCACCTGCTGGAAACAAAATTCCATAGTCGATGGTTCCTTTCAGATACCTTAGTATCCTCTTCGCCGCTTCTAGGTGTGATACCTTTGGCTTTTACATACTCATCATACTAACACTATATGCTAAGCCAGGCCTTGTGTGACAAAGGTATCGAAGTTACCCAATAATTCTTCTGTATTGGATTGGGTCGACATCATCTTCTTCTTAATCATTCGACAGTTGCAATCTGGGCTCAGTTGGAGTCGAAGTTGGGTTGCAATCTTACATCTCAAATCTCTTGAGTATTTCTCCTGCATATCTTCTTTGATGGATCATCAAACCTCTACCACTCTTGTAGAATTCGATGCCAAGGAAATATGAGAGATTTCCTAAGTCTGACATTTCAAACTCCTCACTTAGGTCATGTTTGAAATCTTTGATCTCCTTTTTGCAACTTCCTGTTATCAATAGGTCATCCATATAAATACATAATATAAGCAATTCGCCATTGTTTCTTCTTACATATACTTCATGCTCAGTTATGCACTTCACAAATTCCTTATCCCTTAAAAAGTTGTCTATCTTCTTATTCCAAGCTCTTGGAGCTTGCTTTAGTCCATACAGGGCTTTATGCAGCCTGTACACCTTTCTCTTTGCTTTATTTCACAAACCCATCTGGTTGTGCAACATAAACTTCTTCGTCTAAGGGGCCATGTAGGAATGCACACTTCACATCCATCTGACACATCTGCCACTTGTTCATGTTTTCTAGACCAACAATCAACCTGATTGTTTCGATCCTAGCAACGGGAGAAAATACTTCGTTGAAGTCAATTCCTTCCTTCTGAAGAAAACCTTTCGCCACAAGTCTTGCCTTGTGTCGAGTCACTTCCCCTCTGGGACTCAGCTTCACCTTGTACACCCAGTTCACATCAATTTCCTTCTTGCCTTGAAGAAATTCGACAAGTGAACAATTAATGTTGACTTCGATGGACTTTATCTCCTTATTCATTTCTTTCACCCACTTCAAATCTTTCAATGCCTCAGCTACATTGATAGGTTCGACATCTGCATAGAAAGCATAATGTACCAGCTCACCTTCTTCATCGACCATATCATTTGATGTAATCACACATTCTTGTAACCTTGCAGGTGTGTGTCTTATTCTTTGAGGTCTGCTTGGGCGTGTTTCACCTCTAACATCTTCTTGTCAAACATCTCTTTTGACTTCACTAGCTGGTTCTTCACATAAGATTTCTGTAGATGTTTAAGAATTGGCAGAATTTTTGACCAACAAGAAATGTTGAATTCAGTTCAGAATGTCCTATCAGATGTTGGGACATTATCAAACAGAGTATATGAACTTATTTCAGGATGTCTCATCAGATGTTGGGACATTGTGTAAATAACTTAAGTTCAGTTTTTCAGGATGTCCCAACAGATGTTGAGACATCTCAGACCTGCTACCAGAATTAATTATTGATTAACTGATCAGAGATATTTAAGGAGAATTATCTGGAATTAATTAATGATGGATAAAAACAGAACAAGGCGCATCTGTAGGGAGTTTTATATTGAAGATTCAGATTAAAACAGAAGACCTAAATCACCTAGAATCTAGGAGGTAACAAACCCTAAATTCAAGGTGGAAGCTGCTGCGCATTAGGGCTGGATCCTCTGCAGAAAGCCCAAATTACAGATACCTATTTAAGCAACAGAAACTCATAGAATTGAGTACGAATTTCAGAAGACCTAATAGGGTGTCTAGTGTTTTTAATAGCAGGTGTTTTATTGTACCACTTTATGAGCTTTTAAGCAAAAGTGCATTTGTGACTTGATTGAAACTGTGAAGTAAGATCAAGCTGTATTGTTTGAAGAATGTCTTCAATTTCAGTAAACTTGTAAACTTGATCACTGTGTGATTGAGGGGGAGTGAGTAGGGTACTCTTATCTAAGGTGTGTCTTAGGTAGAAATTGCATTGGGTAGTTATTAAGTGATAGATTAAACAGGGTGGTTTAAGTCTAGAATTAATATTACTTATAGTGGATTTCCTCCTGGCTTGGTAGCCTCCAGATGTAGGTGTGGTTATACACTGAACTGGGTTAACAAACTTCTGTGTTGTTTACTTTTCTTGCTATTTAAGTTTTGGTTAAATTTGTCAAGTGTCCTATCAAGTGTTGGGACATCTCTTAGGACATCTCATACCTGATCACAGAATTTCAATTGGCATCAGAGCAGGCACCCTGCCTGTTTATACTGGGTGAGATCTAGGGAATACAAATTCTGTAACATGGACAGAGATATAGGGTCAGTAAATAGACCACCTATACTGGATGGATCTAATTATGACTACTGGAAGCCAAGAATGATTGCATTCTTAAGATCACTTGACAACAGGGCATGGAGAGCAGTCAATGTTGGATGGGATCATCCTGTCCAAGACACCAAAGATGGATCAAAAGTGCTGAAACCTGAAGAAGAATGGAGTAAGGAGGAAGAAGATTCAGCACTAGGCAACTCAAAAGCCTTAAATGCTTTATTCAATGACATTGATAGGAACATTTTCAGACTTGTGCATCATTGTGAGCTGGCCAAAGATGTTTGGGACACTCTCAAAACAACTCATGAAGGAACATCAAAAGTAAAAATGTCAAGACTTCAACTTCTCACCACCAAGTTTGAAAACTTGAGAATGAAGGAAGATGAATCAATTCATGAGTTCTATATGAACATCTTGGATATAGCCAATACTTCTGGAGCTTTGGGGGAAAAGATGACTGATGAAAAGATTGTAAGAAAGATTCTCAGATCATTGCCAAAAAGATTTGACATGAAAGTCACAGCAATAGAAGAAGCTCAAGACATATGCTCCATGAAAGTTGAAGAACTCATTGGTTCCCTTCAAACTTTTGAGATGGGAATGAATGACACAAATGTCAAAAAGAACAAAAGCATAGCCTTGGTTTCAAATACAGATGAAGAAGAAGATGATGAATCAGCAAATGATAAAAGCTTATCAGAAAACCTTGCCATGCTTGGAAGACAATTCAAACAGATTCTCAGAGGAATGGAAGGCAAATCCAAACCCAGTGGAAGAAACACAAACTCTGAGAACAGAAGACCTTATGATGCTAACAGAAGGTCAAAGTATGCTGAAAAGACCAGTCAAGATAAAGGAGTCAAATGCCATGAATGTGAAGGATATGGACACATCAAGATTGAATGTCCTACCTACTTAAAGAGGCAAAAGAAAGGACTCTCTGTGACCTGGTCTGATGAAGACTCAGGAGATTCAGAAGAAGAATCAGCTAAGCATATTACTGCTTTAGCTGGACTGTGTGAATATGACAGTGATTCCAGTTGTGGAGAACTTACTTATGAAGAACTTGAGCAAGCATTCAAAGATCTATACAAAAGAAGCTCTGAAATATGCAGTGAGGTTATAAAGCTAAAGAAGCAGAATGAGGCATTAGAAGATGACAAAGCAAATGATCAGGAGATCATTGACACCTTAAAAAGTGAAGTAAGCCTTCTCAACTCTAAGTTGGAACATATGTCCAAATCTGTTAGAATGTTGAACAGCAGCTCAAATACACTGGATGTTATTCTCAGCAATAATAAACATTCAGGGGACAAAAGTGGACTGGGATATAACAGAGATGAAGCCAGCTCTAGCAAAACTACTTCAAAAACTACACAGTCAAACAAGATGTCCCAACAGATGCTTCAACATCAGAACACAAAGACAAACATAATGTTCCAACAGATGTCTCAACATTATGGAAAGAACAAAATGAAGAAGAAGTATCAAAGATGGAGATGCCATCACTGTGGAAGATTTGGGCATATCAAACCTCACTGTTATAAGCTACATGGATATCCAAATCAGATGTATCAGCAACCTTCCAAGCAGAAAGTAGAAGGTACCAAGAAAGTGCTGCATAGACATCAAAGAAATCAGCAACCTCCTAAGCAGAAGACAGAGGTCATCAAGAAGGTTTGGAGACCAAAAGCTGACACTCAGACTGATCAAAGCCACATACCCAAGAACAAGATTAACAATCAAGCTTGGAGATCAGCTGAACAACACACAGGGCAGAGGCATCAAAAGAAATCTCAACTCATCTGGTCAAAGAAAAGTACTGCATATATAGCACATACATCACTAAGAGTTTCAGCTAAAGAAGACTGGTACTTTGACAGTGGATGTTCAAGACACATGACTGGATTGAAGAATCTGCTAGTAAACTTAAAATCACATTCATCAAGGTATGTGACTTTTGGAGATGGAGCTAAAGGAGAAATCAAAGGAGTTGGAACCTTGGATTGTCAAGATGTTCCAAGACTAGATGATGTGCTGCTAGTTAAAGGTTTAACTGCTAACCTGATCAGCATAAGTCAATTATGTGATCAAGGATACAATGTAAACTTTACCAAAACTGAATGCATAGTGACTAACAAAGAACAAGAGGTTGTCATGAAAGGAGCCAGATCTAAAGACAACTGTTACATGTGGGAATCCCAAAATCTCAGTCTCACTTCAACTTGCTCTTTAGCTAAAGAAGAAGAAGTGAAACTATGGCACCAAAGACTAGGTCATCTTCATTTCAGAGGCATAAAGAAGATAATATCCATGGATGCTGTAAGAGGTATTCCTAAACTGAAGATTGATGATGGCAAAATATGTGGTGAATGTCAAATAGGCAAGCAAACCAAGATGTCCCATCCTAAGCTCCAACATCTGACAACTTCCAAAGTTTTGGAACTTTTGCATATGGATCTGATGGGACCTATGCAGGTTGAAAGTCTTGGTGGTAAGAGGTATGCCTATGTTGTGGTTGATGACTTTTCAAGATATACATGGATAAATTTCATCAAAGAAAAGTCTGATGTATTTGATGTATTCAAAGAGTTATGTCAAAGATTGCAAAGGGAAAAATCCAGCTGTGTGATCAGAATAAGAAGTGATCATGGAAAGGAATTTGAGAACCAAAAATTCTTAGATTTCTGCTCTTCAGAAGGAATCAATCATGAATATTCTTCACCAATCACTCCTCAACAGAATGGGATTGTTGAAAGGAAGAATAGAACTATTCAAGAATCAGCAAGAGCTATGATCCATGCTAAAAAGTTACCTCTGTACTTCTGGGCTGAAGCTATGAACACTGCCTGCTATATTCATAACAGAGTTACTTTAAGGAAAGGAACTTTGTCCACAATATATGAAGTCTGGAAGGGCAGAAAACCCACAGTTAAGTACTTCCATGTATTTGGAAGTAATTGTTATATTCTGGCAGATAGGGAGCAAAGAAGAAAAATGGATCCTAAAAGTGATGAAGGGATTTTCCTTGGATACTCCATAAACAGCAGAGCATATAGAGTATTTAATTCTAGAACCAAGGTTATCATGGAGTCCATAAATGTGATAATTGATGATGCTTCTACAGATGTCCCAGAAGATGTTGGAACATCTGCTGATATCAAGATTGAAGCTGAAGAAAAGAATGATCAATATAACTTCACTCAAACTGATACAAGAACAGAAGAATCAAGCAAACCTCCCTCCATCAGAATACAGAAGGATCATCCCAAAGATTTGATAATTGGTGATCCCAACAGAGGTGTGAGCACTAGATCAAGAGAAGTGATTTCAGGTTCTTGTTTTGTTTCCAAAATAGAACCTAAGAATATCAAGGAAGCTCTCACTGATGAATACTGGATTTGTGTTATGCAAGAGGAATTAGGTCAATTCACAAGGAATGAAGTGTGGAATCTTGTTCCTAGACCTGATGACATAAATGTGATTGGTACAAAATGGGTGTATAAGAACAAGTCAAATGAACAAGGAGTTGTTACAAAGAACAAAGCTAGACTTGTAGCTCAAGGATACACTCAAATTGAAGGGGTAGACTTTGATGAAACCTTTGCACCAGTAGCAAGGCTTGAATCAATCAGACTGCTGTTGGGAATTGCTTGTATCTTGAAGTTCAAGCTATTTCAAATGGATGTGAAAAGTGCCTTTTTAAATGGCTACCTTAATGAAGAAGTATATGTAGAACAGCCTAAAGGATTTGTTGATCCAAGCTGTCCAAATCATGTATACAAACTAAAGAAGGAACTTTATGGGTTGAAGCAAGCTCCAAGGGCATGGTATGAAAGACTGACCACATTTCTTATCAAGCAAGGATACAGAAAAGGTGGGATTGATAAAACCCTGTTTGTTAAAGATGAAGAAGGAAATGTCATGATTGCTCAAATATATGTTGATGACATTGTCTTTGGTGGGATGTCTGACAGGATGGTCAAACATTTTGTCAAACAGATGGAATCTGAATTTGAAATGAGCCTAGTAGGAGAGTTAACCTACTTTCTTGGTCTGCAAATTAAGCAAATGGAAGACTCAATGTTCATTTCCCAAAGTAAGTACTCCAAGAACATAGTCAAGAAATTTGGAATGGAAAATACTTCTCATAAAAGAACTCCTGCCCCCACACATTTAAAGCTGACTAAAGATGAAAAGGGTGAGAATGTAGATCAAAGCTTATACAGAAGCATGATTGGAAGCTTGTTATACTTGACTGCTAGCAGACCAGACATTGCATTTGCAGTAGGAGTTTGTGCAAGATATCAAGCTGATCCAAAAGTCAGTCATCTCAATCAAGTCAAGAGAATTCTTAAATATGTTAATGGTACTTGTGACTGTGGCATAATGTACTTTCATGGTTGCAAACCAATTCTCACTGGCTTCTGTGATGCTGATTGGGCTGGAAGTGCTGATGACAGAAAAAGCACTTCAGGAGGATGCTTCTTTCTAGGAAACAATTTGATTTCTTGGTTCAGTAAGAAACAGAATTGTGTATCCTTATCTACAGCTGAAGCTGAATATATAGCAGCTGGAAGCAGTTGTTGTCAGTTGGTTTGGATGAAGCAAATGCTCACTGAATACAATGTCCCACAGGATGTCATGACATTGTACTGTGACAACTTAAGTGCAATAAACATATCAAAGAATCCTATCCAACATAGCAGGACCAAGCATATTGATATCAGACATCATTTCATCAGAGATCTTGTAGAAGAAAAAGTGATTTCATTGGAACATGTAGCTACAAATCTGCAGTTAGCTGATATCTTTACCAAAGCATTGGATGCTACACAATTTGAGAACTTAAGGGGCAAACTTGGAATCTTTTTATGTGATATTTAGCAGTTAATGAGATGTGCCAACATGTCATATGACATTGTATGGCATAAGTTCCAGATGGCAAAACCAGTCTGGACAATATTCTTGGGAATTCCATTCCTAATCATTTGCACTGTAACGGCTACTTATTTAGTAACTATTTATAAGCAGCTATCAAGATTCTCATCATACTATCACAAGCGAATCACATTAACTAGCTATCCTTCAGAAATCATAAACCCTAAAGCTGTTCATTCATCTTCCTCAACAATGTCTCAAAACCCTAACACAACTGAGGAAGTTCTCAACAAGGAAGACGTAGTTCATGCCACTCCCATCTCTGTAGTACCAATGCAATCAACCCCATTGGACGAACTCAGGGGAAGCGTTTCTCACACTAAAAAGGCAAGAACTCCAAAGAGAGCTAAAGATCAAGTACGCAGCAAAGCAAAAGGCATTCCCTCTCCTGCTAACAGGCCCCCAAACTCTTCAAAATATGTTGATGATTCCATCAAGGAGATTATCAACCAAATTCTAATTGAACAAAGAGTGGTGAGTGGGATCTCTGTTCCTTTGAACACCATGCCTGCACCTCAAGAAGAACCAGCTCAAACTGCAAATGACACTCCTGCAGAACAAGATGTCCCAACAGATGTTGGAACATCTGCAGATGAGAAAGAAAATTCATCTGATGCTGATACTGAACAGACTGAGGACCAGAAAAAGGCCTCAAGTGAAAGTGATAAAGAAAACTCTGAGGATCAGATCAAAGCCTCAAATGAAGATCAAATCCCTGCTGATCAAACAGCTGAAGAGGAGACTGCTCAATCACCTCCAGTGGTCAACCTGGAGCAGGACTCTGATGCAGAAATCATAGCATCTGTTAAACCCAGCATAGCCAAAAGGCTAAGGTCCAGGAAAGGAAAGATGCAAGCTGAACCTACCATTCCTGAGAAGAAGAAAGCCTCTCCAAAGAAAGGCAAAGCTAAAGCCACTTTTGGTCCAACAAAACCATGGAGTAAAGTTCAAAGCCAGAAGAGAAAAGCTGCCCCACCATCAGACTCAGATGTTGAATCAGATGTTCCAACATCTCCTCCCAAGAAGAGACCAGCACCAGCTAGAGCTTCAACAGCTGTTCCAGAAGCTCCATTAGACAACATATCTTTCCACCATGTCTCTAGTGTGAACAAGTGGAAGTTTGTGTATCAAAGAAGAGTTGCCCTAGAAAGAGAACTGAGCAGCAATGCACTTGAGTGCACTGAATTGATTGATCTCATCTCTGCTGCAGGACTATTCAAAACAGTCTCAGACCTCTCTCCCTGCTATGAACTTCTTGTCAAAGAGTTCATTGTGAATCTTCAGGAGGATTGCTCAAATGGTAAGTCATCTGAGTTCAGAAAAGTGTTTGTGAGAGGTAAGTGTGTTGAGTTCTCTCCTCAAATCATAAATCAGTACCTAGGAAGAGAAACAGATGGACCAAATGAGCTAGGTAAGACAGATAATCAAGTTTGTAAAGTGATCACTGCAAACCAGGTCAAGGCATGGCCTGTGAAGGGAAAGCTCTCAGTGAGCATGCTTACCAGAAAGTATGCCATGCTAAACAGGATTGGTACATCTAACTGGGTGCCTACCAACCACACCTCTTCAATCTCCACTGGTCTGGCCAGGTTTATATATGCTGTGGGAACTCAAACCAAGATGGACTATGGAGCTTTCATTTTTGATCAAACCATGAAGCATGCCAGCTCCTCTGCAACAAAGCTGCCAATAGCTTTTCCATCATTGCTGTGTGGTATTGTGCTCAATCAATACCCTGGAATTCTCACTGACAAGGATACAGCCTGCAAAAGAGAAAGCCCCTTGGCTTTTCACTACAAGTTATTCCTCAGTCATCATGCAGCAGATGTTGAAGCACCTTCTGGGACATCTGCAGGTCCTTCAACTGCTAAGAATCCAATCTCCAAGAAGGCTTTAATTGCTGAACTCAAAAGCACCTGCAAAGAGCTTGAAGCTAGAAAGCAGAAGCTTGAGGAAATCATTAAAAGACTGGAGAGTGAAGAAGATCAGAAGGCTGCATCTGATGAAGACAGTGAAGCTGATGAAGAAAGTGAAGCTGATAAAGAAACTGAAGTGGAGGAAGAAACTGAGAGTGATGAATTTGAGTGAGGCAAATGTAATGACAGCAATGTATTTGGAATAGTGTCTTTGGCCCCAAATTTTGTGTCTACCAAGGGGGAGAACAACATCAACATCAACATCAAATTGTAATTGCTGTTTAAGTATGAATAAAAAAAAAAATTCTGTTTGTTTGCTTCTGAACTGAATAAGTTTTTTTCTGTTGCAACAAGATTGGATACATATATATTTGAGGGGGAGTAATCTCAAATAAGAATCAACAGAAAAGTAATGCTATACTCTGATAAAAAGAACTTCTGCTGCACTCTGAAAACCAGAAAAGATGTTAGCCAAAAATTAGCCAAAGGGGGAGTTTGTAGATGTTTAAGAATTGGCAGAATTTTTGACCAACAAGAAATGTTGAATTCAGTTCAGAATGTCCTATCAGATGTTGGGACATTATCAAACAGAGTATATGAACTTATTTCAGGATGTCTCATCAGATGTTGGGACATTGTGTAAATAACTTAAGTTCAGTTTTTCAGGATGTCCCAACAGATGTTGAGACATCTCAGACCTGCTACCAGAATTAATTATTGATTAACTGATCAGAGATATTTAAGGAGAATTATCTGGAATTAATTAATGATGGATAAAAACAGAACAAGGCGCATCTGTAGGGAGTTTTATATTGAAGATTCAGATTAAAACAGAAGACCTAAATCACCTAGAATCTAGGAGGTAACAAACCCTAAATTCAAGGTGGAAGCTGTTGCGCATTAGGGCTAGATCCTCTGCGGAAAGCCCAAATTACAGATACCTATTTAAGCAACAGAAACTCATAGAATTGAGTACGAATTTCAGAAGACCTAATAGGGTGTCTAGTGTTTTTAATAGCAGGTGTTTTATTGTACCACTTTATGAGCTTTTAAGCAAAAGTGCATTTGTGACTTGATTGAAACTGTGAAGTAAGATCAAGCTGTATTGTTTGAAGAATGTCTTCAATTTCAGTAAACTTGTAAACTTGATCACTGTGTGATTGAGGGGGAGTGAGTAGGGTACTCTTATCTAAGGTGTGTCTTAGGTAGAAATTGCATTGGGTAGTTATTAAGTGATAGATTAAACAGGGTGGTTTAAGTCTAGAATTAATATTACTTATAGTGGATTTCCTCCTGGCTTGGTAGCCTCCAGATGTAGGTGTGGTTATACACTGAACTGGGTTAACAAACTTCTTGTTGTTTACTTTTCTTGCTATTTAAGTTTTGGTTAAATTTGTCAAGTGTCCTATCAAGTGTTGGGACATCTCTTAGGACATCTCATACCTGATCACAGAATTTCAATTTCAACTTAATCTTTCTTGATATTTTCAGTCCAATCCCATTCTTTAAGCTCATTATGATCACGTCCCTGCTGATCATAACCTGCTTGTTTACTGGGTCGAACAACTTGTAACCTCCAGTTGAATGATATCTTATCAGAATCATTTGACTAGACTTGTCATCAAGCTTCCTTCTCAACTGATTTGGCACATGTATGTGCTATATATCCAAATATCTTCAAATGACTCAAGCTAGGTTTGACACTAGACCAACACTCTTCTAGCATAACTCCTTCTAGCTTCTTCGTCGGACATTTATTTAAAATATATGTTGCAGTCGACATAACTTATCCCTATAGTTCTTTGGGTAGATGCTTGTCATTCAACATACATCTCACCATGTTCATGATGGTTCGATTCTTCCTTTCTGTAATTCCATTCTGCTATGGAGTGTAGGGTAGCACCACCTAATGCACAATCCCTTCTTTTACACATAATGCATCAAAATCTTTCGACACATACTCTCCACCACCATCAGTCCTCAAAATCTTGAGCTTTCGACCACTTTGTCTTTCGACCATAGATTTAAACTTGGAAAATACATCGATCACCTCACTTTTCTTATTGATTAGGTAAATCCACAATTTTCAACTAAAATCATCTATGAAAGTGACAAAGTAGATGTTACCTCCAATCAAATCCACCTGGATAGAACCACATACATCATAGTATATGACTTCAAGAATTGCCTTTGACTTGATTCCTGCATCTTTGCTGAAGCTATTCTTGTGTTGTTTCGACTAAACACATTCTTCACACATTTCATTTGGGATGTCTATTTCTGGAAATCCTGAAACCATATTTCTTCTATTCAAATCTCTGATGTCTTTGAAATTGAGATGACCAAGTCTATAGTGCCATAACCATTCATTTTTGCTAGCTGCACTTGCAAGGCACTTATGCTATGTTGTACCCTAAAATTTTCCCTCCCACAATCAAATCTAGGTGTCCATATATTTCTCTCAAGATTCACAAGGTTCACAATTGGTCAGAAAGTTTGAGAGTTATCTCAGACAAAAGCATTCTACTAAGCAATGGATCCACAACTAGGGTTTTGAGTTTATCTGAGCTAAATGGACTTACAAGGTCTCAAGTGAGCTTCATAACATCCCACATGTATTTAAGAATACCCATTTCAAGTTTCAAGGCTTTACCAATAAGTTTGACCAGTCAAATGATCAGATATGCAAATATCAGTCAAAGTAGTTAAAAAGTCAAACTGAGGTCAACTGTGGTCAAATTAAAGTCAAACTTCAAGATTTTTTGCCAACATCAAGATGATGAATTAAATTTCATCATTTGATCAAGGTTTGATCATGATTCATCAAGAAAGTTTCAGATCATCAAGAATCAGGAGTTTATAAATTAGGGTTTTCTTAAGGAAAGTCAACTGAACTTTGACCAGCCATAACTTACACATACTTCATCATAAATTTCCCATCCAAATCTCATTTTGAAGGAAATTTAATTCTATACAACTTTGTGTCTCACAAGCCAATCCTAAAAATGTTTCATTTGGAAGGTATGAGCTAAGACATTATAGGTCCTTTTAAAAGTCAACAAAAAGTCAACCTTTTCAAAAGAGCATAATTTGAAAATGGTAAAAGATATGGACATGAGACCAAAGAGGTTTGTTAGATGACTCTTTAAGATTTCCAAAATTTCCAAGAACACCTTCATGGATTTAAAATTGAGGGATTTATGCCTTGTCAAAGTTGGAAGATTTTTAAGGGATGTATTAAGAAAATAAGGTCTTAAATCAGTTATTTCCCAAATGGGCCTATCATTTTGCAACCCAATCTCCATGATAACATCAAGCACAAACTAATTCCATTTATTTCTTATTTTAATAATTTGTTTATTATTTATTTGGATTTTAATTGTTAAAATTCAATTTAAATATATATAAAATATAAAAAATCAAATAATGGATAAAATCGTTGATTAGAAATCATTGAGATCACATTTAGAAAGATTGGAAACCACTTGAAATCATATTGAATCAAAATAGCAAAGTTTGGTGTGATTTTTCTAACATTTATGGTGATTGATTTCTTCATGATCAAGTTATCTCATAAGCCCACAAATCCATCAGTTTTTTTGACCTAATTCATTCCTCTATAAGTATACAAGAGGACCAATGCATAAGGGACGAGTTTGGCAGCCAAAGAACACCAAGTTCAGTTTCAAAATTTTCAAAGAAAATTGAAATTCAGATTCTCTAATTTTGTGACCTTTCAGGTGATTCAAGGGTTGCAAACCCTTCCTGGGCCATCACTGAACTTGTTTGCATCATCACATTCAACCAAAACATCCTCAAAATCGTTAACCAAATCCGTTTTATGTTCTTCTTGATTTTTTTTTTCAATTCATATGTTTAACGCATTGTAAATGGTTTTGCTTTGTTTAATCTTGTTTACTTTGAGGTTTGGAACAATTCTGGGTTGTTTGATTGAAGATTCGTTGCAGGTTTATGGAAACACCATAATTAGGGTTTCTGTGTCAAATTTAGGGTCTCTCCATTTACGCCATCTAAATGATTTTTAAGACCAATATTAGATTGTATGGACTATGGAGAATTGTTTTACACTATTAATTTGATCTGATTTCATGTGTTTTTAGAGTTTCAAAAAACACAGGTTAAATAGCTACAAGCATTTTCGTAGCTAAATGGTAGCAGTTTCGTAGCAAAATCTATAGGCCGAAGGTTGAAGATGACCGGTGGCGCCAAAGCAAAAATTCAAATTTTATTCTTATTTTATATATAATTCGTGGTGGTTAATATTAGTTAATATGCAAATGGCGTAGTGGTGAGGATACGCATGTGTATGATTCATGTCCTGGGTTCGATCCCCAGGTTATATCTTTTTGTTCATAATTATTTCATTTAACAGGTTTATTATATAATTGTAAACACCCCAAATTTGCCCTCACCTATTCACACCATGGCTTGTGATCTTCTCATATGCATAAGTTCAATCATAGCATCTCATATTGTATTTTTTGATTCATTGCATTGCTTCTAAGTCATCTGCACCTAGGGTTTGTGATCTGAGCTATCCAAGAGCCATTTGAGCCACTCCAAAGGTCTTCAATCACTTCAAAGGGGTCCATGTATGTTCAAGCACCATATTACATCCCCACAAAGTCAAGAAAGTCAAAAAATCACAAGAACTGAGAATGGCATGGAAGCAGAGCCAGGTTTAACTGCACAAATGACCTAGAATTAGGGTTTTGGTTTCAAAGACCATAACTCCAAATTTTTTGGTCATTCTTGTTTCTATTGGTCTCTATATGTTATAAGGATCATACATATCCAGTTTCATGAAGAAATTCCATGGGGAAGGCATCTAATCAAGAGTTGACTTCTTGAGCAAGGCAGTGAAAAATCAGGGCATCTGAGGCCCCCAATGACCCAACCAAAGGGTGTTCTTCATCATTTTGAGTGTGTATGGTCTTTATTTGATCATAGAAGGTGTTAGAAGTTCACAAAATTGAAGAATTTCAAGCCATTTGCAAAGTTGCCTTTTTGGGAAAATGACTTGTAATGGAAACTTGCCATTTTGGGAAACTTTTTCAACCCTTTCTTTTTGATTCAAAAACGCTTCAAATGAGAAAACTTTGGTCATGAAAGATGTAGAATGGATCATTCCCTTTTCAAAAAGTACAAGAACTCATTCTAATTCATTTTGGATCAAAAGTTATGGCTTGTCAAAGTTGGGGAAAATCACATAATTTCAAGTTATGTACCAAAGAGGCAAAGTTGCAAAACCCCTTGTCAAGGCAAATTATGACTTCAAATGGACTTATAATCTTTTTACAAACATAAACCATTGCCTAAAGTTCAGAATGCACCAAAGGTTTGCCCATTTTCATGACTTATGGATCAAGAAACTTCAAAAGGGCCAAAATTGGACAAAGTTGCAAAACATCATACAAACCCTAATCCACTTGCTGCCTTGCCTCTAATCCATTTCCATGGTTCTCCTTGATTCAAGCTGCAGCCAAGCCATGCCTTGTACCTTGACAGAAATGGCCCATACCTCTCTTACACAAAAAGTTGACTTTATGCATTTTGCTCCATACCAATCACACTGCTCCATAACAACTCTCTGACCTATCAAGGATTGATATGTGTACCAAAAGGAACCCAACACACAACACAACTCATCCTGATCTCTCCCACAAGCCAGCATTCACAAAAATCCCTCCTTTTGCATTTTCTATCGAATCTCTCAACTTAGCCACAAAAACTTAGAAATTCTTTCACTAATCAACTCACCATGATCCAGTGATCATTTCCCACCCCTCACTTGCCCCTGAAACCACCACAATCAAAAATACGATTTCCACACTCCCTTGACCTGAGCTTCTGCCAACTTTCTCTGGAGGCCATATAAACTCTAGCTAAGTGTCAAAAGCTTCAAAGGAGGATCATTGGAGCTTGTTTGAACCAAAGAAGCAACCAGAAAGTCCCTGTTTCGAAAGCTCAAGCTCAGGTAGCCATGGCATTTATTTTTCCAGAACTTCCATTTTTAGTTTCTAAATGCTTCCTTATGCTTCACTGATTATCATGATGTGATTTGTTTTGAAAATGAGTGAGAAATGGTCATGTATGCTTGTTCTGAAACTTTGCCCGTGAAATGAGTTTTGTTTTGATTCTTCTGATTCAATGAAAATAAATGATTTTTGGGGTGGGGTTTAGGTTTAATGATGTTTAAGGAGTGAATCTGGAGATTTTGGTGAAGATTTGATGCGTAGGGAGTGAGATAGCATGAACTGCTTGCCGGAGAAGATGACCGGAACACTGTTCCGGTCATCTGAAAGTGATTAGGGTTAGGATTAGGGCTAATGACTTAATTAGGCTAGTTTGAATTTGGGCCGTTCATTCGCGCGCGCAGTCAACTCCCGCCTCTGTGAGTTTGAATCCTGGTCTTCAGATCCTTTGACTTTCCCTTTTTCCATTAAAATTCATTTTAATTTTATTTGTTTCATATTTATTTTGCACGAATTTTTAAAAATAGCTAAAATCATTTAAAAATTATGAGAATTTTTGTCAAGGGTTTCATGAATTTTCAGAACACAAAAATATTTTTATTTTTATTTTTTGCATTAAAAATTATTTTTAAATCATTTAAATGTTTATTTTTAATTAGTTAATGAAAATTAATTAATTAAAAATACATTTAGGTATTTAAAAATCACCAAAAAATTCACATAGCATTTAGAAACATTTAGAAACATTGTCCAACTCTCAAACCAAATTTATTTTTTGTTCTTGGTGCCTTTTGATCATTTTCATTGGATTTAATTTCATTTCAAGGCAATATTTTGTTTCAAACTTCAAAAATTCCTTTCTGCCTAACCATTGAGAGTTGGATGATGTTTCTTTTTGCATTGTACTCTTCATAGCATGTAGTTTATAGGATAAATTTGATTTGAATTGATCTTGAATTTTCAATTTGTTTTGCATTTTCCTTGACAAAGTGCCTTAAACCCTAGCAATCTTAGGAAATTCATAACTTTCACTAGGTTAAGAGTTGGATCCCCTCCTTTGGGCAGTGAGTTTGTATAGGTTTAGAGTATCTTTGATCCCATTTGCAAATTTTTATCATATCATTTGCTCCTGGTTTTGGATTTTTGCTTTGCATGATGCATGTAACCCTAATTTGTGCTTTCCTTTGCATCCATATTTCATTTGCTTGCATTCAATGACTTGCCATGACATTTTGTGCATTCACATGATTCATAATACATCTTAGGACATATTAGAATCATGTTTGATCATTGCATCTTTCATTTGCCATGTTGTATGTCCATTACATTCCATAACTTTTCATGTGCATTCATGGTTCAAAACATGCTTCATTTGCATCCTTAGGCTTGTATGATCATTCTCATCTCTTGACATGTACTTGCATCATCTCTTAGCATCATTGACATCATGTTTATGCTTCTGACTTTGGTTTGCATCATGACATTTCATCTCATTTGCATTGCATTTCATTTCTTTTGCTAACATTTCTGGTGGTAAGTTGTTTGAGAAGTGAATTGGCCTTCACTTCTCACAATCTCTTTTCATCTCTTTCATACCTTCTTTGCTGCATTTTGTATGTGTATTAGAGTGAGCTTGCTCATTCATGTTCATCTCTTACTTTCTTTTCTCCAAGCAACTTGTCTTCTTAAATGAAGCAAGTTGTTTTGCTTCTCTTTGCTCCTTTCATCTGCTTCCTTCCTGGTGGTTTCTCTGAAGATCTTCTTGCAAACCTCATTAACCCTAGGAACAACCAAGCATGATCATGATTAGGGTTTGATTAGTTTCCCTACTTAGCTTTTACCTTTGTGTCATCTTTGAGTCTTCTCTTCTCTTCTCATAATCCAGGACTAAACCCTAAAGGCTTTAAGGCTTTGTGATTAAGCTTATGCCTGCATCCTTCTATTAGGATGTAGTGTATAACTTTAATCCTAAGTGTTAAACCTTTAATGTGTTTAAATCCTTTAATCAATTCACTTAATAATAATCAAGACATCAAGCTTGTAACTTGGGCCTTGCATTAGGGTTCTAATTCTTCCTTAAGTGGTTAAGAAGGACTAACCCTGGTGTTAATGGACAAGTCCCCCTCAAGTTGTCTTACAAACCATAAAGATCACTTCTTCATCTTATCATTAACTAAAATCCACTTAACAAAGGCTTTGTTTTGTCATGAGGTTAATCCCTAATCATGGATTAAGTTGAGGAGTCTTCCTCAGCTTAAATGTTCTCATCTATTATCCTTCTATTAGGATGGTGTAATGGGTCCATTAAATCCCTGATTATGGCTTAAACTCATTACTCAACACTAAAAAAAAACAACAAAAACATCTAAATAATCACAAGTAGGCTAATGATCTTAATCCTACACCATGGTGATTAAGTGTGAGATGCTGACTTCACACTTAAGGTATTCTCATTACCCCTAATCAGAGGGAGGATGTGATGAGTTTACTAACCCATTGGTCTAGTCTTAAGCTCATTTTCCTATGACAAACTCCAAAAGCAATAAAAGACTGAAAACACAAAAACAAACAATAATCGTCTCCTTCGGGATTCTTTTCTCACCTTGTTCACTCACAAATGAGAACTTGCTTCTTCCGTCTAATGCAAGACAGTTTGCACCTGAGCCAGACAGGTCATACACTTGAGCATAGACAAGTAAGCAGTTCACAAGTCAATTCACCTTTCAGTCTCTTTGAGTCGAACTACGGTGTTCTGACTTCCTCATTGCACGAGAGGATACGTAGGCATAACTTAACAGTTATCGAACAAAAGTCTCTGTACATTCCCCCTCTTTCTAGCCTTATTCTTCTAGCCTCATTGTCTTGAGCATTTCATTCTTGTTCTCACACTGACACTTCTCTTATACACCTCACTTTTCTTTTACACTGACACTTGCATTCTTTCCAGTTTTGATACACAGATTGCACTGACACTACCCCTTTAAAACACAAATCTTTTAAGCGTGGATCCCGTCGAGTACGACGGACAATTTGGGTGCTAATACCTTCCCAGGTTGTAACCAACCCCCTTTCTCAGTCTCTCTGGTTCGCAACCGTCTTATCCATATCTTTCTAGGTTTATGCAGCATTACCCTTCCTCCGGGATAAAAATGCCTAGCTGGAGACTCTATTCATTCATTTCCCTTTCGCCGACCGTTCGCGTCTGTACCCCTTTTGACCAGGTGTCATTTTGGTGGGAGCTACAGCTTGGCGACTCTGCTGGGGACCCTTATACTGTAACCAGGGCTTCTGGTTCTTTTTGTGGGTTCCTCCTAGCGCTTGTTTGATTTGTGTTTACTGGGGTGTTATTTGCTAATTATGTTTATATATTTGCTTTATTTACTGCTTTGTGTTCAGTTATTTATTGTTTTCTTTACAACTTTATACATCATACTGTCATACTGTCATCTTGCTGGATCTGGTTTTTGTTTTGTTGGGTGGGGTTCTGCTGAGAGTTTAAGGTCCTATACCTGGGACCTGAGTGACACCTAGGCTAGAGTGGTTCATGTTCTTTCCCATTCCATTTCAGTCTGGTGCGGGAATATGAAACAAGGTTCAGATGTGGGTTTCTTCTTGAGAACTCTGTGCTACAGATTTCCTGTAGTACTAGGGCTATCTGGGAAGCCTGCTAAGTCTGGATGACCTTTACTATGACCTTCAGAAACTGAGGTGAATTAGAGGAGGATCTTTTATGGTTATTGTAAACACTGTATCTCCGGGTTAGAAGTGTTTACACTTCTCATAACTGATCCAAGTCTGAGGATCCTTGTTTTAGAACACTACCTGTGAGGGGGTTGGGCTGTTTACAGGTTTGCAGGTACCATTGGCCACATCATACCCTGTTACTTGTTTGATTAAGAGTACCTCACTTTGGATAGTTCTTGTAATTTAACCCTGGATATGTGACTCTTTATTTGAGTCCCCCACCTTGGTTACTGGATTTCCGAACCTCCATCTGGATTTCTTAAACATATATGGACTTTATATCAAGGCAGTAATCAGATCCAGCTTAATCACAAACCCTTGCATAATCATTTGCATACTCATCATTTGCATCATTTAACATTTGTTTATTTGTTTTTCAGGGTATCCATATTGTATTTGGCTTGGTTTTGACCCCTTCATCTGCATAGACCTCTGTTCATCTGTTATCTGCTTCAACCATCTTCATCAGTTGCCTGCTTCAGCTACTTTTATCACCAGCCTCATCCTATCAGTGGCTCATCTCCAGTATCAGTCTTCATCATCAACACTTGTTTTTAGCTCTTCATCAGCAGTCATGGCACCCAAAAAGAGCAACATTTCATACCATTTCTTTGAGCCTGTGCTGACTGGCATCAGGCAGGTCCAGGCACTTATCACTCCAGACCACATCCCATTATTCAGAGAGCATTATGGAGGCATCCTTGATATGGTTATGGACCTAGACCCTTCTCATAGGAGTTTGATCCACACCTGCCTACAGTTTTATGACCCTCCTTTGAGATGCTTCACTTTCCAGAACTTTCAGCTAGGACCTCTGCTGGAGGAATTCTCATTATTGATTGGAGTACTTGTCAAGGGTGATATCCCCTTCAACCCAGAAATGACTTCTCCCAGCAATGGAGAAGTGGCAAAAGCACTGTATCTGGAGCCTATTTTGATTGAGCAGAACATGACAACAAAGGCTGGGATCCCTGGTTTGCACTTAGACTTTCTGATTTCTCAAGCCATCCTGAAGGCCTCTTTGGGAGAATGGAGAGCAGTTTGTGCACTGTTAGCCCTCAGTATATATGGGGTTATACTATTTGCAGATGAGCCCAAGTTTATCAGCAAGAATGCTATTCATCTTTTCCTTCTGAGGAACCCAGTACCCACCTTGCTGGGAGACTTCTATTATTCCATTCATCAGAGGAATGAAAAGCAAAGAGGAAAATTGGTGAGATGCTGTGCTCCCCTATTTCATACCTGGCTGCTCAAACACTTACCTAGGACTGATGCCTTCCTGAATCCTCACCAACAGAAGAATTGGGCTAAAAGACTTATTGCTTTGACTTCAGATGACATCAGATGGTGTACCCAGAGCACCAAAGGCAGGGACATAATAACTAGTTGTGGGCAGTACCCCAATGTACCTCTAGTAGGAGTGAAGGGTTGCATCAACTACAATCCTTTGCTGTTTAAGAGACAATTGGGGTATGCTTTGGTTCACCCTCCTAGAGTGCAAGACTTGGCTGAAACCCTGTATTGTGAGATAAAACCTAATCTAGCTGTTGTCAGACAAGCATCCTGGGCTTGGGACAACATCCAGACCAAAGGGATGACCATTCTTGGGAGGTGCAATAATGTGGCTTCAGCTCAGTATTATGAATGGTCTCATGCTAGGGCTCAGATTTCTGGGATGCCTTTCACCATTGAGGATGCACCTGGACCATCCATAGTACCACCTCCAGCCACTGTCAGCCTGGAAGAATTTGAGAAGCTGAAGGAAAGGAATGAGAATCTGTCTCAAGCTCTGAAGAAGACCCTCTGGGAGAGGAGTGATGGTCGACTGGACATTGAGAGGTTGGAGAAGCTTAAGGTGGAACATCTGGCCAAGATTAAGAAAGCAGAGGAATACATTAAGAAATCAAGAGCTGGGGAGCAAATATTGAAGAATGCCTGTAAAGAGGCCCAGTTTCAGAAGGCTATGACTGATCTCTATCTGCAAGAAAGTCAAGCTAGGTGGGTCAGGATCACTGAGGCTCGTACTCAAGAAGATAAGAGAACTCAAGCCAGGATTGAGCAGTTGGAGGCCAATGAAAAGAAGCAACAGGAAGCTCTGCTGGCAGCCCAGAAGGAGATTTCAGAACTGAAGCTTAGGGCTGGTGTGAAGAGGTCAAAGGACCAAGGCAGGAACAAGAAGTTGACCACTGCTATTGCCACCAGAAACCTTCTTATCAGAAACATTACAGAGCATCCGGCTGGTCCTGTAACTGAAGCACTTTTGGAGGAAGTTAAGGAGGATGAGTTTGGATTAGATGTTTGACTTCTTTGCTTGTTGTTATTTCCATTTCATGTACTTTTCTTTTATGTTGTATTTTGACCCTTCAGGGGCATATGTTGTAAAAACAAACTATGTATGATCCACCATTTGTATTATATTTTTCAGTTTGTTTCATTGAGTTTCTTTGTCTCAAGCAACATCAGAGCATCCTCCTCAGGGTCTGGAAAGGTCAAAACCAAGAACCAAGCCGGATACCTTGGAAAATAAATAGGCATACTGCATTGCATACTAACTTTTGTTTTGTTTTGTAGGTTTTTGTTTTATTTGTTACTAACTCTGTTGTGGTTCAGGAATTATTGCTCGCCGTCGGGTGTTCCCTCTCAACCGTCCGCACAGGTATCCTACTCGCAACAATCTCCTTGGTATCCAAATGGATCAAGTACAGCAAGATCTGACAGAGGTCAGGACTCAGATGGCTAATGAAAGGCTGGAGATGAGAAACCAAATGACCCAATTCATGGAAGTAATGAATGGCTTGGCCCAAAGTCAAGAAAGGTTGAGGGCATTAGTAGAGAGACAAACCCCGGAAGAACCCCATCTGGGAACTGGAGGAACAAGTAACAATGAAAGGGGTCAGCCTCATGTTAACCCACCAGTATATGGGCCTCATCTACATCCGGAAGTCAACATCCCGGGTAATGTGCAAGGAAATACTACTGGGGGGAGGATCTTACAAGAAGACCCCCAAGAGGATCAATTCACTGTCATGGGAGCTGGGGATGAAGTCTATGATAGGAGGTTTGATGAAATTGCTGAGAAGTTGAGATCTCTGGAGTCTCAAAATTCCCTAGGTTTTGATGTCATGGATGTGGGGTTAGTGGATGGGGTAAGGATCCCTCACAAGTTTAAACCCCTGTGCTTCGAGAAGTACAATGGAACTTCCTGTCCACGAACTCACTTACAGTCCTTCCTGGGAAGACTTAAAGCGTACACCATGGATGAAAAAATGTGGATGTTTTACTTTGAAGACAGTTTGACTGGGGCTTTAAGGGAGTGGTATTCACACTTGACCAGAGCTATTATCAGATGCTGGAAGGACCTAGCCGAAGCCTTCATCAGGCAGTACCAATACAATCTGGACATGGCTCCTAACAGGACCCTCTTGATGGGAATGTCTCAATCCTCCAGAGAAAGCTTCAGGGAATATGCCCAAAGGTGGAGACAGCTTGCTGCTGCTGTCCATCCACCCATGTCGAAAAGAGAAATGGCCGACATGTTTATGAATACTCTGCAGGGAACATATATTGATAGGCTAGCTGCCTTTTCTTCCACCAGCTTCGCAGACGTAGTTATAGCCGGGGAAAGGATTGAAAGCCTTTTGAAAATGGGTAAGATTTCTGATAATGGTGCAAGTTCGTCCAGTAACTCCAGGAAACCTTTTGTGGGACCTAGAAGAACCGGGGAGACAAATGCCATTCATGCCAGCAGAGGTAGACCTCAGTATGACCACAAATCAGTAGCAGCTGTCACTATTCCAGCTCCGGTTCCTCAGCAACCAACATATCAACAACCGCAACAACCCCACTATCAACAGCAAGTTCAGTATCCGCCACAGAGAGCCTACAACAACAATAACAACAATCAACAAAGACCCTTTCAGCAAAGACCATCACAGGCAAATAGGGTGATTGACCCCATCCATATGCCTTATGCAGCCTTATTGCCACAACTCCTGAAACTCAACTTGGTTGAATTAAGGACATTGGCACCACCAGATCCCTCTAATCTCCCAAGAAATTATGATGTCAACGCCAGATGTGCTTTCCATTCCAATGCACCTGGCCACAATACGGAGAAGTGCAGGGCCTTGCAAATGAAAGTCCAAGACCTGATGGACTCTAAAGCCCTCAATTTTGCACCCCCTCCAAGTGTCACCAAGAATCCCATGCCCAATCATGGAGGACCAAGAATTAATGCCATTGAGGAAGACAAGCCATCTTTCTTAATCACCAGTGCTGGACAGATTCGGACACCTCTGGTCGAAATTAAAACTCAGCTCCTAGAGTATCAGATGTTCCCCGGGTGTGAGCTCGGTTGTGGGTATTGCAACATTTCGGTCAATGGGTGTGATAATTTGAGGAGCGGCATAGATGGTCTTATCAAAAGTGGTATACTTCGGATCACAACAACGGCACCTACAAATCCAGCAATTCCTTTGACAACAATTCCTGATTCTTCTACAACTGCAACAACAATCATTCCGACCAATTCGTCAATATCATCAACAATGGCTTCATCCATCACTTCAACAAATCAAATGTCAACAGCCATTTCTTCTACAACATCAGCATCCCTTTATTCAGCAGAATCTACTACAACGCCAACAGAAATTAATGAAGATGTCTCAACAGTCACCATCTACTATGATCCATCAGATGTTCCTCTAAACAACGATTTCCAACAACAAACAGTGGCACCTCCTACCAGGTCACCAGTCACCATTTACTACGATCCACACACCGTTACAGCACCCTCCTCTGAGCAGTCAGTCCAGTTACCATCACGGTGCCTGGACCAGTTCCATATGAAAGCAGTAATGCCATACCTTGGCATTATGGCTCTGACCTCTACTGCAATGGGGAGAAAATCACTTTGGATTCTTCAACCTCTTCTCCACAGATTGATAGTGTTGGGGGAGGCGGAGGCTTCACCAGAAGCGGACGCCTTTTTGCCTCACAATTGCAAAGACCTAATGCTGAGGCAGAAGCTGCTGCCAAAGCAAAAGGGAAGAGTGTGATATCTGAAGAACCGATTCTCAAAGAAACTCAGAAGACATCTTTTGAACAAGATGTAGACGAGTTTATGAGGATTATAAAGAGAAGTGATTACAAAGTAGTGGATCAGCTTCACCAAACTCCCTCAAAGATCTCCATATTATCCCTGTTGATGTGTTCTGAAGCTCACAGGAATGCATTACTAAAAGTCCTGCACGCAGCGTACGTGCCAGAGGAGATTACTGTTAACCAGCTGGAAACTGTGGTGGCAAATGTCAACACCAGCCATGGGCTGGGCTTCACCAATGCTGACTTAACAACTGAGGGATGTAACCACAACAAGGCTTTACATATCACCTTGGAATGCAAAGGTGCTGTTCTATATCATGTGCTGGTGGACACTGGGTCCTCACTCAATGTTCTGCCAAAGAAAGCCTTGGTGAAGTTGGAGTATGATGGCTTGGCACTGCGTCCAAGTAATTTGGTGGTGAGAGCGTTTGATGGCTCTAAAAGATCAGTGCTAGGGGAGATTGATCTGCCAGTGATGATTGGCCCGCAGACTTTTAAAATTACCTTCTATGTGATGGACATTCAGCTGGCCTACAGCTGCTTGTTGGGTAGACCTTGGATCCATGCCGCTGGCGCTGTTACGTCTACCCTTCACCAGAAGCTGAAATTCTAGTGGGAAGGCCAGATCATCACCATCTGTGGTGAAGAAGACATCTTTGTTAGCCATCTGGCTACGTACAAGTACATAGAAATGGATGGAGAGATCCATGAAACTATGAGCCAAGGGTTTGAGGCCCTGAACATTAATGAAGCATCTGCTGTACTGGGAACCTCCATAACGTCATATCAGCAAGCCAGGAAGGTCGTTGAAGAGGGTACTGCCCAAGGCTGGGGCAAGCTGCTGCCCGTGGAGAAGGAGGACAGATTTGGGTTGGGTTACAGACCAACTCAACAAGATCAATCAGAGGCTGCCAAGAAGCCCAGTTTTGTCAACGGGGGAATGCTCACCCCGGATGCAGTGAACAACTTGGAAGACGAGGAGGAAAGCGACCGCAACTTGGAAAGCTGGATACGTCCAAGGATCCCGGGGAGCCAAGTCCTTAACTGGTCTTCCCAGGAAATTATAAGGGTTACTCCCGCAGAGTAATTATTATTTCCTATATCTTTAAGCATGCATCAAGTCTTGCATCTTGCCCAAGATGACAAGACTCATTTTGTAATCGGGCCATCTTGTAATTTTGTGCAAACAGATCAATCAATGAATATCGGACATCTTTTGCAAATGAGTCTTTTCCTTTTCCGCTCACTGTTTTCCATTTTTCTTTTTGTACAAAAATAAAATGGCAATGTTTTCCAAAATGATAACTTCATTTCACTTTTTCTAAACAAGATTAAAATCAATCACTAAAATGAACAATCTAAACCCTTGCAGAGAGTGCCTTTCAGACTGAACCGACAACAACACTGCTATGGCTTTGTATGACTTTGACAATCCAATCAATCAAGCTGATGAAGGGGTTGAAGAAGATTATGAGCTTCCTGAAGAGCTAGCCAGGTTGTTAAGGCAAGAGGAGAAGGTTATCACTCCTCATCAGGAGGAGGTCGAAACGGTTAATCTTGGTACGGAAAAAGATATGAAAGAGGTTAAGATCGGGGCCTGCCTACAAGACTCAGTGAAAGAGCAACTGATTGATATGCTTCGAGAGTATGTGGATGTTTTTGCTTGGTCTTATCAGGATATGCCAGGGTTGGATACCGATATTGTCATGCACAAGCTGCCTTTGAAAGAAGACTGCCCACCGGTAAAACAAAAGCTGCGTCGTACTCGTCCAGATATGGCAATGAAGATAAAAGAAGAGGTACAAAAGCAGTGGGACGCCGGATTCCTTGCTGTAACTAGCTATCCACCATGGGTTGCTAATATTGTACCTGTGCCTAAGAAAGACGGTAAAGTAAGGATGTGTGTGGACTACCGGGACCTGAACAGAGCCAGCCCGAAAGATGACTTCCCATTACCTCACATTGATGTATTGGTTGATAATACGGCTCAGTTCTCGGTATTCTCCTTCATGGACGGATTTTCGGGATACAATCAGATCAAAATGTCACCTGAAGACATGGAGAAGACAACTTTCATCACACCCTGGGGCACGTTCTGTTACAAGGTGATGCCATTCGGACTGAAGAACGCTGGTGCAACTTATCAACGGGCTATGGTAACATTATTCCACGACATGATCCATAAATAAATTGAATGTTATGTGGATGACATGATTGCCAAGTCCCTCACAGAAGAAGACCACCTGGTAAATCTGTTGAAGTTATTCAAGCGTTTAAGGAAGTACCAACTGAAGTTAAACCCCAACAAATGCACATTCGGGGTGCGATCCGGTAAACTGCTGGGATTTATTGTAAGTGAGAAAGGGATTGAAGTTGACCCTGATAAAGTCAAAGCCATTCAAGAAATGCCTGCACCGAAGTCAGAAAAAGAAGTTCGGGGGTTTCTAGGTAGATTGAACTACATTTCAAGGTTCATATCTCACCTTACAGCAACCTGTGAGCCTTTGTTCAAGCTGTTAAGAAAAGAACAAACGGTCAGATGGAATGAAGACTGCCATAAGGCTTTTGACAAAATCAAGGAATACTTGCAAGAGCCTTCAATCCTTATGCCTCCAGTTGAAGGAAGACCTCTGATAATGTACTTGACAGTATTAGAAGAGTCAATGGGGTGTGTGATGGGCCAGCATGACGAGTCTGGTCGAAAAGAGTATGCAATATACTACCTAAGCAAAAAGTTTACCGACTGTGAACAACGTTATTCACTGCTCGAGAAAACTTGTTGTGCTTTAGCGTGGGCTGCTCGCCGACTAAGGCAGTATATGTTGACCCACACTACCTTGTTGATATCAAAGATGGATCCAATTAAGTACATTTTTGAGAAGCCAGCACTTACCGGACAGGTTGCAAGATGGCAAATGATCCTCACAGAATATGACATTCAGTACACCTCTCAGAAGGCCATCAAAGGCAGTGTATTGTCTGACTATCTTGCTGAGCAACCCATTGATGATTACCAGCCTATGAGATTTGACTTCCCTGATGAAGACATCATGTTCATAAAAGCGAAAGATCATGAAGAGCCTATTCACACTGAAGGGCCTGACCCAGAGGAGGAATGGACTATGATGTTTGTTGGGGCTGTTAATATGAATGGTCGTGGTGTTGGTGCAGTACTCATTACACCTAAGGGAGTTCACATGCCTTTCTCGGAAAAACTCACCTTCAACTGCACTAACAACGAAGCTGAATACGAAGCTTATATTATGGGTCTTGAGGAAGCCATTGACCTCAGGATCAAGACTTTGACCGTGTTCGGAGATTCAGCTCTGGTAATCAATCAAACCAACGGCAAATGGTACACCCACCAAGATCATCTGATACCTTACCGGGATTATACAAGAAGGTTATTGACTTTATTCACAACAGTCAAGCTTGAGTATATCCCTCGAGACGAAAATCAGTTTGCAGATGATCTAGCTACCATTTCATCCATGATCAAAGTTCAAGCTGCCAACTTTGTGCATCGGATTTCAGTGTCCAGACTTGACAGACCAGCATATGTATTCTCAGCAGATGTTGTTAAAGATGATAAGCCTTGGTTTCATGACATTAAGTGCTTCTTGGAGGATCAAACATACCCACCTGGGGCATCTTCCAATGATAAGAAGACATTAAGAAGGCTAGCTGGTAGTTTCTTCCTGAATACTGACAGCTCCCTGTACAAGAGAAACTTTGATATGGTACTTCTCAGATGCGTTGATAAGACAGAAGCAGGCTTGTTAATGCACGAAGTGCATGAAGGATCCTTTGGTACCCATGCGGGAGGGCATGCCATGGCCAAGAAATTACTAAGATCAGGTTATTATTGGATCACAATGGACGCCGACTGTTGTGCCTATGCCAGAAAATGCCATAAATGCTAGATTTACGCGGATAAAATGCATGTGCCTCCCAATCCTCTGAATGTGATGTCTTCACCCTGGCCCTTTGCTATATGGGGCATTGATATGATTGGCAAGATTGAACCGACTGCTTCAAATGGCCACAGATTCATCCTGACAGCCATTGACTATTTTACCAAGTGGGTTGAAGCAGCTTCCTATGCAAATGTTACAAGGCAAGTGGTAGCCCGATTTCTGAAGAGAGACATCATCTGTCGGTATGGAGTACCCGAGCGAATCATTACTGATAATGGTTCCAACTTGAACAACAAAATGATGGCAGAACTATGCCGGGACTTCAAGATCCAACACCACAATTTTTCCCCTTACAGGCCAAAGATGAATGGCGTTGTTGAGGCAGCTAACAAGAATATCAAGAAGATTGTGCAGAAGATGGTAGTTACCTATAAAGACTGTCATGAAATGCTACCATTTTCCTTGCATGGGTACCGTACGTCAATTAGAACGTCCACTGGGGCAACGCCGTATCAGCTTGTGTACGGTATGGAGGCAATCCTACCTGTTGAAGTTGAGCTACCCTCTCTGCGGGTATTGATGGATGTTAAACTGAATGAAGCAGAATGGGTCCGATCCCGATATGAACAACTGAATCTGATTGAAGAGAAGAGATTGGCTGCAATCTGTCATGGGCAGCTGTATCAGAAAAGAATGAAGAAGGCCTTCGATCAGAAAGTCAGGCTCCGAGAGTACCAAGTAGGAGATCTTGTGCTGAAAAGACTCCTCCCCCCTCATACGGACCACAGGGGAAAGTGGACTCCAAACTATGAAGGGCCATTCGTGGTAAAGAAAGTTTTCTCCGGTGGAGAACTGATGCTCAGTACTATGGATGGTGAAGACTTCCTGTCCCCTGTGAATTCAGATGCAGTTAAAAAATACTTCGCATAAAAATGACCCGCTGGACATAAAAACAGAATGTAAGTCCAGGCAAAAATAGGGCATCCCGGCGAGTCAAAAACAGAATAAAAGACTCGGGCAAAAATAAGGGAAATAAATAAAAAATGTGCACCCGCTGAGTTGAAAAGCCGCATTGGACAAGTCAGACAAAAATGGGTATCCCGATGGATTGAAAACCCGAAAGGGCGATCCATGCAAAATAAGGGAATAAGCGAACAACTGCATCCTGAATTTGTCTGCATCACTTACAACATGGTAAGCTCCAAAAGGTTCAAGCTTTGCTCAGAATCAGCCTTCTTCAGAAAGCAAAGTGAGAAGAACGTCAAAAGTCATACAAGTCATAGCAACGGGGAAGCTCCTTGAAGCGTCATCAACATTGCCAACATCTTTTGTTTCTCAATTTATAACAATCTCCTCATTTTAGGGGATTTGTTTCTTTGACTGTATCTTGCCAATTCAGGGCACACGAATTAATAAAATCAGATTTTCAGTCACGTTTCGTCTCGCACATTTTATTTTTCATTTGCAAAAATGTCCGATGTCTTTAAGATACTGATCGCATAAAATACAGATGTTTCTCTTCTAAAAAATACGTGCTTGCAGGAAATATACTTACTCCCGGGAGTGTCTAAACTCTCAAGATGGAATCCGGTAAGGGATACCTCGGGATTACTTGTGCGTTTCTCTGTCTTTTCAGGATTGCAGGTATTCAAAGCATAACATGGGGCATGAAAGCTTCACCCCAGCAAGCTGGCAAATTATTACCTACTCAGTCTTAGCACCGGAGGTGCTTTCTCCCCAGCTGAGTTGCCATTTATTATTTCCTCCTCGGCCAAGTGTAAAGACCAGGAACCATCTCCCCGCAAAGTTTCAGCCTCTATCCAGAAGAGCAGCGCCTGAAGATCTCACAACAGAGTGATGAAGGCTTCTACAAACCCCAGCTGGGTCCCTCATTACCAGGATAGGTCTATCAATGACCTACTCCCCCAAGCAGAGTCATACATGACAGATCTACCAGTGATCTCATCCCCAGCTGGGATGTTCTTTAAGCAGATCAGCCAGAGATCTTCGCAGCAACGGGATCCGGACCTCGGATCGGTACCTTTGCATAATCATAGCATTCACATCATATTTTCCCCAGAGCGTAGCATTCCGTCTAATACGGAGCATTACGGCAAAAATAAAACATATTGCATAATCATGAGCCATGTTCTGAATCAAACACTTATAAATACTGACAATCCATCAACAATATACAGAAAACTTCCCAAGTTCCCCGGCAGAAAGTCAAGACATGTCTCTTACAGATACAGATACAGATACATGCTCCCTTCGGCACCCGTCCGTGTCATACCCCCAGCAGAAAGCCCAAGCGTCCCCTTTGCACTCACCGTACAAATACATATACATACCAATTCCTTGACACCCGTCCGTGTCACCATCCCCAACATAGTTACCTAAACACTTTGTAAATCATACATTTGTTTATAATGCACTTTTTTTCAGACACCCGTCCGTGTCATGCTCTCCATAGCAAGGTAGACACTTGTCTGTGACTTACTCATACTTTTTACTCATACAGATACTCGTCCGTATTTTGTATATATCACTTAAATCCTCTCAGATCCAACACTCGTCCGTGTTCTTTGTTAACCCGTTGGTACTCGTCTGTATCATCATCTCAGAGCATGCGCCAAGCGTTTGTTTCTACCTGATACCTGTCCGTATCATAGTCTTAAGGATGCTCGTCCGCATCTTTAATCTATACACCACATCAAACACTTATGTCTCTTTAAATTTAGACACTCGTCTGTGTCTATTATTCCCCAGAAGAGTCCCCGCAGAATCAACACTCGTCTGGGTTCTTTGTTAACCAGTTGATACTCGTCCGTATCATCATCTCTGAACATGTGTCAGTGTTTGTTTCTACCGATACTCGTCCGTATCGTAGTCTTAAGGATGCTCGTCCGCATCTTTAATCTATACACAGTGTCAAACACTTGTACCTTTTGTTTCTCGGATGTAAACACTCGTCCGTGTTTACTATTCCCCAGCGGAGTCCCCGGCAAAACTTCTATCCGGCATTCGTCCTATGTCGAGGTATTTTCGGCAGCCGTACCCTGCCAGGTGATCTTCCTTCACCTTTTTTGATGATCGTCCTTCATCACCCCCAACGGAATCTCTATTCATTAGAACCCCTTCCTATCCGACATTCGTCCTATGTCGTGATATTTTTAGCAGCCGTCCCCTGCTAGGTGATCGTCCTTCACCTCTTGATGATCGTCCTTCATCATGCTTATCCGATGGCCGTTCCCATTGTCGACCTTGTTATCCGACATTCGTCCTATGTCGTGATACTACCGGCAGCCGTACCCTACCAGGTGATCGTCCTTCACCTTAGATGACCGTCCCTCATCTTCTCCCCAACAGAGCAGCCGTCCCCTGCTAGGTGATCGTCCTTCACCTTTGATGACCGTACCTCATCATTCATTTCATTTACCTATAATCCCCAGAGAGTCTTATGGCTTTATTTGATGGTCGTCCCCATCATAATCTCTTATATCCCCAGCATGTCAGCCGTCCCCGTCATTGTTTTATCCCCAGCAGTCGTCCTCTGCTCGACGGTCGTCCTCCATCGCTCGCACTTTATAATCATACTTTATTTTCCTTTACAATCTATATCCCTTTTCTTCTTCATTCAGTGAGTGCAAATTTTGGACTGTCTTTGGTATTCAACCACAAGTTATCTTGTTTGCCTGTTAAGCCGCTGCTCACATCCTGCACAGCTAACTCATGTTTGAATAGGGGCAGCTGTAAACACCCCAAATTTTCCCTCACCTATTCACACCATGGCTTGTGATCTTCTCATATGCATAAGTTCAATCATAACATCTCATATTGTATTTTTTGATTCACTGCATTACTTCTAAGTCATCTGCACCTAGGGTTTGTGATCTGAGCTATCCAAGAGCCATTTGAGCCACTCCAAAGGTCTTCAATCACTTCAAAGGGGTCCATGTATGTTCAAGCACCATATTACATCCCCACAAAGTCAAGAAAGTCAAAAAATCACAAGAACTGAGAATGGCATGGAAGCAGAGTTGCAAAGTTGGACAAAGTTGCAAAACATCATACAAACCCTAATCCACTTGCTGCCTTGCCTCTAATCCATTTCCATGGTTCTCCTTGATTCAAGCTGCAGCCAAGCCATGCCTTGTACCTTGACAGAAATGGCCCATACCTCTCTTACACAAAAAGTTGACTTTATGCATTTTGCTCCATACCAATCACACTGTTCCACAACAACTCTCTGACCTATCAAGGATTGATATGTGTACCAAAAGGAACCCAACACACAACACAACTCATCCTGATCTCTCCCACAAGCCAGCATTCACAAAAATCCCTCCTTTTGCATTTTCTATCGAATCTCTCAACTCAGCCACAAAAACTTAGAAATTCTTTCACTAATCAACTCACCATGATCCACTGATCATTTCCCACCCCTCACTTGCCCCTGAAACCACCACAATCAAAAATACGATTTCCACACTCCCATGACCTGAGCTTCTGCCAACTTTCTCTGGATGCCATATAAACTCTAGCTAAGTGTCAAAACCTTCAAAGGAGGATCATTGGAGCTTGTTTGAACCAAAGAAGCAGCCAGAAAGTCCCTGTTTCGAAAGCTCAAGCTCAGGTAGCCATGGCATTTATTTTTCCAGAACTTCCATTTTTAGTTTCTAAATGCTTCCTTATGCTTCACTGATTATCATGATGTGATTTATTTTGAAAATGAGTAAGAAATGGCCATGTATGCTTGTTCTGAAACTTTGCCCGTGAAATGAGTTTTGTTTTGATTCTTCTGATTCAATGAAAATAAATGATTTTTGGGGTGGGGTTTAGGTTTAATGATGTTTAAGGAGTGAATCTGGAGATTTTGGTGAAGATTTGATGCGTAGGGAGTGAGATAGCATGAATTGCTTGCCGGAGAAGATGACCGGAACACTGTTCCGGTCATCTGAAAGTGATTAGGGTTAGGATTAGGGCTAATGACTTAATTAGGCCAGTTTGAATTTGGGCCGTTCATTTGCGCGCACAGTCAACTCCCGCCTCTGTGAGTTTGAATCCTGGTCTTCAGATCCTTTGACTTTCCCTTTTTCCATTAAAATTCATTTTAATTTTATTTGTTTCATATTTATTTTGCACGAATTTTTAAAAATAGCTAAAATCATTTAAAAATTATGAGAATTTTTGTCAAGGGTTTCATGAATTTTCAGAACACAAAAATATTTTTATTTTTATTTTTTGCATTAAAAATTATTTTTAAATCATTTAAATGTTTATTTTTAATTAGTTAATGAAAATTAATTAATTAAAAATACATTTAGGTATTTAAAAATCACCAAAAAATTCACATAGCATTTAGAAACATTGTCCAACTCTCAAACCAAATTTATTTTTTTTTCTTGATGCCTTTTGATCATTTTCATTGGATTTAATTTCATTTCAAGGCAATATTTTGTTTCAAACTTCAAAAATTCCTTTCTGCCTAACCATTGAGAGTTGGATGATGTTTCTTTTTGCATTGTACTCTTCATAGCATGTAGTTTATAGGATAAATTTGATTTGAATTGATCTTGCATTTTCAATTTGTTTTGCATTTTCCTTGACAAAGTGCCTTAAAACCCTAGCAATCTTAGGAAATTCATAACTTTCACTAGGTTAAGAGTTGGATCCCCTCCTTTGGGAAGTGAGTTTGTATAGGTTTAGAGTATCTTTGATCCCATTTGCAAATTTTTATCATATCATTTGCTCCTGGTTTTGGATTTTTGCTTTGCATGATGCATGTAACCCTAATTTGTGCTTTCCTTTGCATCCATATTTCATTTGCTTGCATTCAATGACTTGCCATGACATTTTGTGCATTCACATGATTCATAATACATCTTAGGACATATTAGAATCATGTTTGATCATTGCATCTTTCATTTTCCATGTTGTATGTCCATTACATTCCATAACTTTTCATGTGCATTCATGGTTCAAAACATGCTTCATTTGCATCCTTAGGCTTGTATGATCATTCTCATCTCTTGCCATGTACTTGAATCATATCTTAGCATCATTGACATCATGTTTATGCTTATGACTTTGGTTTGCATCATGACATTTCATCTCATTTGCATTGCATTTCATTTCTTTTGCTAACATTTCAGGTGGTAAGTTGTTTGAGAAGTGAATTGGCCTTCACTTCTCACAATCTCTTTTCATCTCTTTCATACCTTCTTTGCTGCATTTTGTATGTGTATTAGAGTGATCTTGCTCATTCATGTTCATCTCTTACTTTCTTTTCTCCAAGCAACTTGTCTTCTTAAATGAAGCAAGTTGTTTTGCTTCTCTTTGCTCCTTTCATCTGCTTCCTTCCTGGTGGTTTCTCTGAAGATCTTCTTGCAAACCTCATTAACCCTAGGAACAACCAAGCATGATCATGATTAGGGTTTGATTAGTTTCCCCACTTAGCTTTTACCTTTGTGTCATCTTTGAGTCTTCTCTTCTCATCTCATAATCCAGGACTAAACCCTAAAGGCTTTAAGGCTTTGTGATTAAGCTTATGCCTGCATCCTTCTATTAGGATGTAGTGTATAACTTTAATCCTAAGTGTTAAACCCTTAATGTATTTAAATCCTTTAATCAATTCACTTAATAATCATCAAGACATCAAGCTTGTAACTTGGGCCTTGCATTAGGGTTCTAATTCTTCCTTAAGTGGTTAAGAAGGACTAACCCTGGTGTTAATGGACAAGTCCCCCTCAAGTTGTCTTACAAACCATAAAGATCACTTCTTCATCTTATCATTAACTAAAATCCACTTAACAAAGGCTTTGTTTTGTCATGAGGTTAATCCCTAATCATGGATTAAGTTGAGGAGTCTTCCTCAGCTTAAATGTTCTCATCTATTATCCTTCTATTAGGATGGTGTAATGGGTCCATTAAATCCCTGATTATGGCTTAAACTCATTACTCAACACTAAAAAAAACAACAAAAACATCTAAATAATCACAAGTAGGCTAATGATCTTAATCCTACACCATGGTGATTAAGTGTGAGATGCTGACTTCACACTTAAGGTATTCTCATTACCCCTAATCAGAGGGAGGATGTGATGAGTTTACTAACCCATTGGTCTAGTCTTAAGCTCATTTTCCTATGACAAACTCCAAAAGCAATAAAAGACTGAAAACACAAAAACAAACAATAATCGTCTCCTTCGGGATTCTTTTCTCACCTTGTTCACTCACAAACGAGAACTTGCTTCTTCCGTCTAATGCAAGACAGTTTGCACCTGAGCCAGACAGGTCATACACTTGAGCATAGACAAGTAAGCATTTCACAAGTCAATTCACCTTTCAGTCTCTTTGAGTCGAACTACGGTGTTCTGACTTCCTCATTGCACGAGAGGATACGTAGGCATAACTTAACAGTTATCGAACAAAAGTCTCTGTACATTCCCCCTCTTTCTAGCCTTATTCTTCTAGCCTCATTGTCTTGAGCATTTCATTCTTGTTCTCACACTGACACTTCTCTTATACACCTCACTTTTCTTTTACACTGACACTTGCATTCTTTCCAGTTTTGATACACAGATTGCACTGACACTACCCCTTTAAAACACAAATCTTTTAAGCGTGGATCCCGTCGAGTACGATGGACAATCTGGGTGCTAATACCTTCCCAGGTTGTAACCAACCCCCTTTCTCAGTCTCTCTGGTTCGCAACCGTCTTATCCATATCTTTCTAGGTTTATGCAGCATTACCCTTCCTCCGGGATAAAAATGCCTAGCTGGCGACTCTATTCATTCATTTCCCTTTCGCCGACCGTTCGCGTCTGTACCCCTTCTGACCAGGTGTCATTTTGGTGGGAGCGACAATAATGAATTGTCCCCATCATACACCCAAGGCGTGCGCCTAGTCCAGTTGGTCAAAGGCTTGTGAGGGGATACTGGAGACCTGGGTTAGACCCCAGGCTCCTTCAGGTAAGTTTTTTGCTATTTTTTCTGTTTTTATTTCCAAATTATTTTCTTTTAATTATTAATATTAGTTAATAGGAATTTAATAAATCTAAATTAATTCTATAACCATTATTTTTTTATTCATAAAAATCTTCATATTTTCTAAATTCAATTAATTTGTTAGTTCCTTTTTTTAAAAAATTAATCAATTAGTAAATATTTTAATTTGTATATAACTTATATTATGGATGTATTTTGTGAATAAATACTAATTATTTTTATAACTTTATTTTTTATTATTACTTACTTATAATAATAAATCTTTATATATTTTTGTAAATAATAAATAGAAACTTAATTAAAGACTCTAATGTTGTACATAAGTAATTTTATTATTTTTGTAAATTAATTTTATAATATTCTTTCATCATTATAATTTCATCTTAAAATTTTTATAACAATTTCTAATTTTTCTACATCAACATGTAAATGGTTAAAATTAATTAAATTTGTATTTTCTTACTATTTTTCTTATAACCTTATTTTTTTTTATTAAATCAAACATTATTTTTTTGTAAATAATTAATTTTTTTTACTATTACTAATGATTAATTAATAAAATTCTTATTTTTCTTAATAACTTCTAAAAAATCTAACTTATCTAACCTAAATCTTTTCTTCTAATCTTAATTATTATTTCCCTAATTTATTTTGTTTTAATCTTATTATTATTATTGTTTTATTATTATTGCTTTATTATATCTATTGTTCTTGCTTTATTATCATGATTTATTTTTATCTAATTATTATGTCTATGCCCATAAGCCTTGTAATAATTTGTAGATTTATTTTTCCGTCTTTATTTTCTTTGCAAATATTTGACTGTGTGGTTAGTAATTTAAGGAGTGCACAAAACTAATTGTAATTAAATGGACATAGATAATTTAATTAAAAAAGATTAAATATTTGAAATAAAACACTCTCACACGTATGTCGATCTAAGATCGCCGTCTGCACTTCCTAGGGTATCCCTCTTGGTTGCCTTATTTAAAATGGTCAAGTCCCTCGAATATAGGGGTGTTTAAGCAAAGTCCCTTCAAAAGAAATCATCATTGTCCCTTTAAAGATTTTAAAAGATCAAGTCCCTTCGAGGTTGCCTACGGAATAATGATCTCGTCCCTTCGGTAAATATGATGATAGTCCCTACGAATTGCTAAAAACACCCTTACATGTTGCCTTCATTGACCATACGATGACCCTGCGTTTGTCCCTTAATAAAATCCAAAGTAATGACTACATATTCCTTAATAATAGAGATAGTCTTACTCTTGAAGAAACATAAAAGAACTTGAATGACTTAGTTTAGGGTAGGTACCTCATAGTTACTTGCTCACACTTTAAAACTACTTTTCATACCTCGTTTTTCTTAAACATTTTTCAAAACAAGGCTTTGTATACATCCATACGAGGATTATTACAAAGTACTTAGAAAAATTTCTAAACACACACTACACTTTCTTTTCAAAAACAATTAAAGTGAGCTAAGTAACTAAGAGTCCATGGATAACCATGGATATAAAGGGTGTTGACACCTTCCCTTTATATAACCTACCCACTGAACCCAAGTTTTTTCAAAATGGTCTTTCTTGTTCTTTTATGTCCATTCCTTATGAATAAAATAAAAGTAGGTGGCGACTCTTGCTATCCACAACATGACTAAAAGTCAGTTCTCCCACCGTATTACAGAACTGGCGACTCTGCTGGGGAGTTACTAAGTAAAAGAGGGGTACCCTTAGGAATTAGATCACTTAAATTGTTTGTTTTGTTTGCTTTACTTTACTGTTGGGCTTTTTGTGTAAAAGATCCAAACTCGGATCTAGTGTACCCTAGGTAAATGGCAATAGACCAAGTAAATTGTACGGCGTATACCGATATGGTTGATCTGGTGGCCATAGTTAGTGTGACTTCTTGGAGGGTTCTCATGTTCCTTAAGTAAGTTGAGGATAACTTGAGGCTGTCATATGTTGTCAATACACTAACTGACCTTTAGAACCCTAGTTAACCCCTTTTGGCCTTTAGAAAGTAGTGAGATAACCGGCTTTGGAGAAGTCTAAAGTTGGTTGATACTCAATGCTACGCTCATTGAGATCCTAAACTTGGAGGGTTTTGGTTGGCAAGTAAGTTGCCTACTGAACAACCACGCTTGGGAAGGATCAGTGATATTGAGATCCCTTAGAACCTGGTTACTTTTGTAGGACAGGATGAACCATCTAAACTTCAGGGGAGGGTACTTACCTTTAAACCTCATGCAAGCCTTCAAACTTAGGGCTATTGTGTGACTTGCTTGTGTGTGCCACATGTTTGTGATTGAGCATAACATCATGACATCATGACATCATAAGCATAGTATTTTCACTAACCATGTCAAGGACCAAAGGATTTATCTTTGTTCTTTGTTGCAAGCCATGGCTTCTGCTCGTAGGAATACTATCCGGATCAACTTTGTAGGGATACCTCCTAAGCTTAAGGAATTGGCCTCTCAAGTTTCTGAAAACTCCAAATTCATCAAGAGACATGGTCACCTACTAGATCTAGTCACTTCAGGTTTCAATGAAGACACGATGAGTGTCCTATTCCAGTTCTTTGATCCTAAACATCATTGTTTCACATTTCCCGACTATCAGCTGGTTCCTACAATGGAAGAGTTCTCCAAACTATTGGGTATACCTATCCTTGATCAGAGACCCTTCACAGGCTTAGAGAAAGAGCCTAAACCTGAAGTCATTGTTGCAACCCTACATCTGAAGAAATCGGACATTGTCCTAGAAACGAGAAGCGGAGTTAAGGGTATTATTGATAAGGTATTGATGGAGAAAGCTCAAGTGTTCCTGAAGGATATGAGCTATAATCCTTTTGAGGAGATCCTAGCCCTATTGATCTATGGCTTGGTATTATTCCCTAATCCAGACCAGTTCATAGACGTTCATGCCATCAACATATTTCTGACTCATAATCCAGTGCCTACCTTACTTGGAGACATCTTACATTCTCTTCATACCCATACTACGAAGGCACGAGGAACTCTGATGTGTTGCATACCTCTGATATCTAGGTGGTTTATTTCTCACCATCCTCGATCAATGATGAAGAATGAACAAGGGTTAAGGTGGTCTAAGACGATCATGTCACTTTCTCATTTAGACATTCATTGGTGCTCTCGATCTATGGAGAATGTTACTGTCATTGACCGTTGTGGGGAGTTCCCTAATGTGCCACTCCTTGGCATAAGAGGGGGCATTACTTACAACCCTTCTTTATCTCTACGTCAATTTGGTTATGCTCAGAGTAATGGTCCTCATGACATGCTTATTCAGGGTATTATGTTCGACTACGACAACAATCTTCAAGGTTACCGTCAAAGGTTTATACGGGCTTGGAACAAGGTGAATATGACTGATAGCAAGACCTTGGAGCCAAAGTATTCTATTCCTATGGAGCCTTATCTCAAATGGGTGCGATCTCGTGCTCACACTCTTATGATGCCATATCCTGCTATTCTACCAGTTACTATGGAGCCTGTTGCTGAAGGAGATGTTCCTTATACCATCTTTCATCCAGACATGTCCACTGATTTGGAAGAGTTGTAGAAGTCCTGGATTCAGTTGCGGGAGCAAAGGGATACTTTTGAGACTCATTTCAGAGCTAGTCAAGAAAGAATTCTGGAGCTAACAAGGCAACTTCACGAGGAGCGGAACCTCAACTCATACCTCAATCCAAAGAGGAAGCATCCATGGGAGACTTAAAACCCCATATATCTATTTTTGTACTTTATTGTTACACCTTTCATTGTAAGGCCAATGGGAAAATTTATATTAAACACATACTAACAAAATTTTGTTTTTAAACAAATTTAAATCCTGCGGTTCTTGGAAACATTGCATATGAATCTACATACCATCTCATTTCATAACAGGTTTTCATAACAGGTTTCCCAATCTTCTCGCTGTTTATTTCAGCAGAAATGACTCTCGAACAATCTGTCAAAGACCTCCAAGCTCAGAATGCTCAATTTAAAGAAGTGATCCTGAATCTGTCCAAGGTGCAAGAAGAGTTGAAAGCACTCTTTTCTGAAAATCATAAAGATAACAAGAATGGTCAGTTGGAACAATTGCAAGCTGAGATGGCAGAAATGAGGATCCAGATGAATGGTCAAGTGGCTCTTATCCAAAGTTTAGCTCAGGGGCAAGAAGAGATGAGAACCTTTGTCCACAAACTTCAAAGTAATGGAGTCGGAATCTAATCGTCAGTCAACCTCCAATAAAAGAAGCTGACTTGGTCGGAAAAAAATAAGAATAAGAGAAGGAAATAGACAGGCTACCAGTGATTGTTCTTCAGTTGAAGAAAAAATACCTTGTAATATTAATCCACTTCGACACAAGGAATATAAAAGACAGTTTATGAAATTCAGCACTCCAATGTCGCAAGTTTTGCAATGCTTGTTGGAGATGAAAATAATTTCCTTGGAAAATCCTCCTCAAAATCCTAATACTTCCTCTTCTCGCTATCATCCCAAGGAAAGGTGTATGTGTTGCACCCTAAAATTTGCCCTCCCACAATCAAGACAACCTCTCAAGACTTCTAGATGATCATAAGATCCTCAAGACTCCCAATTGGTCAAGAAGTGTGGAAGTTTCCTCAGACAATGTCTCCTCCTAAGCAAAGTGTCTAAAACTAGGGTTTTGTGTTTCCTTAGGTTAAAATGACTTTCAAGGCCTCAAGTGAGCTTCATTATATCCCACATGTATTCAATAATCCCCATGTCAAGCTTCAAGGCTTTCCCAATAAGTTTGCCCAGTCAGATGATCAGATATGCAAAAATCAGTCAAAGTAGTTAAATAGCCAAACTGAGGTCAACTGTGGTCAAATTAAATTCAAACTTCAATATTTTTTTGCCAACATCAAGTTTATGAAGTAAAATTCATCATTTGATCAAGGGTTGATCATGATTCATCAAGGAAGTTTCAGATCATCAAGAATCAAGAGTTTCTAAATTAGGGTTTTCTTAAGAAAAGTCAACTGAACTTTGACCAGCCATAACTTTCACATGCTTCATCAAAAATTTTCCATCCAAATCTCATTTTGAAGGAAATTGAATTCTCTACAACTTTATGTCTCACAAGACAAACATAAAAATGCTTCATTTGGAAGGTATGAGCTAAAACATTACAGGTCATTTCAAAAGTCAACATCTTCCAAAGGGCATAATTTGAAAATGGTAAAGGATATGGACATGAGACCAAAGAGGTTGGTTATAGGACTCTTTAAGATTTCCAAAATGTCCAAGAACACCTTCATAGCTGTAAAATTGAGGGATTTATGCCTTGGCAAAGTTGGGAAATTTTTTAGGGGTATATTGAGCAAATGAGGTCTTAAAACCAAATATTTCCAAATGGGCTTGCAATTTTGTAATCCAATATTTACAATGACATCATACACGACCCAATGCTTATTTTTTCAGATTTTTATAATTTATTTTATATTTATTTGGATTTTATTCATTAAAATTCAATTTAAATATATATATATATATATATATATATATATATATATATATATATATATATATATATATAATATGAAAAATCAAATAAAGCATGAAATCTTTGATTGAAAATTATTTGAATCATATTTGGAATGATTGAAAGTCATTTAAAATCAGATTGGACCAAAAATAGAAAGGATAGATGAGATTTTTTGAATTTTTGAAAGTGAGAAATCTTCATGATCAAGTTATCTCATAAGCCCACAAATCCATAGGTTTTTTTGACATAAATTCAATCCCTATAAGTTGATGAACATAACCAGTGCACAAGGACACGAATTTCTGCCTCCAAGCACCAAGAACAATCTTCAAATTTTTCAAAGAAAACTTAAATTCGGATTCTCACTTTTTGTTGTTTTTCAGGCATTTTAAAGGTAGAAACATGATCCTGGATACTCCTTGATGCTATCTCAACCCCCATTGGCATCCAAATCATGATAAAATCCATGAACCGATTCTCCCTTACTCTTGCTTTTGAAATTTTCGATTCTTGTGTTTTATGCATCATGTGCTGATTTTGATTGTTGTTTTGTGTTTAGAATGAAGTATACAAGCTTTCTGGATAATTTTCATGATGAACCATAGCCTAAAACGCAAACGGCCATTATTAGGGTTCATACCTCCCAATTAGGGTTTTCCAATTTAATGGTTATAAATGAATTCTAAGACCATAATTGAATTAAACAAAATGTCTAGATCATGTTGGCATGATCAATTTGGTGAATTCGTACGTTTTTGTGGAAGTATTTGTTTGACAGGTTTTGTTCGTATGAAAAATTGCAGGAAACTTCGCAGGAAAATTCGCAGGTAAACCTGCGAATTTCAGAGGAAGAAGATGAAGTTCTTGGCGCTATCTGGAAATTCAAATCTTTGATTTAATATTTTATTGTATTGTCTCTATTTTATTTCAAAAAATACTGGTTGGCCCAGTGGTCAGAGCATACGCGTGTGGATAGAAGGTCCTGGGTTCGAAATTGGGTGAGGCCATTCCTTTTTCTCACTATTTTCAATATGCAACATGTTTATTATATAATTATTTGTTGTTGTTTACTAGAAGACGCGCCCCATGTGACTTATTGGCAAGGCATTTGGTTTGTGAGAATGAGGATGCATGTTCGAATCTGGCTGGGACCAATTTTTTGGTTTTTTCTATTTTCCCAAACAAGCTTCATATATTATTTGCCAAGGTGATTCCATTGACACACGCGCACTGTAGCTCAGATGGTTGGTATGCTTGTTGTGGAGTATGGAGGTCTGGGTTCGACCCCAGGCTCCAGCAGGTAAGTTATTTTTGTTTTTTTTGTTTCTATTTTTCACTATTTTAATATATTTTCTTAATTATTATTATTAATATTAACTAAACTTTTTTTAAATAAATAAAACTCAACTATTTTCTCTATATAAATTATAATCCAAATTTTATTTTTTATATACTGTTCTAAAATATTTTGTAAATAACTATTAACTATTTTTATTTTAACACTTATATGTTTAATTTTGCAAATATCTAATTAAAACCCTAATTATTTTCTAACCCTAATTTTTTCTCTAACTCTAAAAATTTAACCTAATTTTCTTTAACCCTAAATATTTTTTTTTATAATAACTTTTTTTATTTAGTATAAATTTTTAATACATTATCCTTTTATTATTATTATTAAATCATTTAAATTTATATTATTTTTCTAATAATCTCTAAAGATTTAACTTATTTAATTTAAAATATTTTCTTTTAAAATTCTAATTTTTCTTTATTTCTTCATTATTATTTCCTTTTTAAATTCTAATATTTATTATTATTGTTTTATTTATTATTATTGCTTATTTATATTTGCTTTATTATTCTTATTATTTATTTTTATCCGATTATATTGTATCTATCACAAAGTCTTGTAATAGCTTAGAAATTTATTTTTTCGTCTTTATTTTCTTATGAGTATTTAACTGTTTGTTTAGTAAATAGGGTGTGGAAATTTATTTGTAATTAAAATTAAATCAGATAATTAAATTTAAAAAAAAAAGAAAAAATATCTGAAAATAAACACCCACACACGTAAGTCGATCTTTGATTGCCATCTTGCACTTCCTAGGGTATTCCTCTTGGTTGCCTTTTAAATACGGTCAAGTCCCTCGAATATAAGGGTGTCTTAAGCAAAGTCCCTTCAAGTATAAATCATCATAGTCCCTTCAGTTTAAAAGATCAAGTCCCTTCGAGGTTGCCTACGATAATGATCTTGTCCCTTCGAATAAATGATGATAGTCCCTACGAATTGCTAAAGACACCCCTACCCGTTGCCTTCATTGACCATACGATGACCCTACGCTCGTCCCTTAACACATCCAAGGTAATGACTACCTATTCCTAAATAATAGGGATAGTCTTACCATTGAAAGAACATACGAGAACATGAAAGACTTAATTTAGGGTAGGTACCTCTTAGTTGCTTGCTCACATTTCAAAATACTTGTTACACCTCACTTTCTTAAACATTTTTCAAAACAACGCTTTGTATACATCTATACGAGGATCATTACAAAGTACTTAGAAAAATTTCTAATCACACACTACATTCTTCAAAAACAATTTAAGTGAGCTAATTAACTAAGAGCCCATGGATAACCATGGATATAAAGGGTGCTAACACCTTCCCTTTATATAACCTACCCCCCGAACCCAAGTCTTTTAAAAATAGGTCTTTCCTGTTCTTTTATGTCCTTTCCACTTGGATAAAATAAAAGTCGGTGGCGACTTTTGCTATCCGCAACATGACCAAAAGTCAGTTCTCCCACCGTGTTACAGTATGTATCACTCCAACTGTCTCGGGAACGATACTGATAGTTGTTGCGCATTGAAGAAAAGGATTCAATACCTGATGTCGCTCCCGGGATTTTCATCCTAGTACAAACGCGAAAGTGGCGCGGAAAAGGTAGAGTCGCCAGCCAGACATTTTCATCCCGAATGAATGGGAAAGGTAATGTTGCACAAACCTGAGGAAGAAGGAAAGGACAAGGCCTTGCGAACCAAAGATCTGAGTTCGGGAGTCGGTTACGACCTGAGAAGGTATTAGCACCCCAGATCGTCCGTCGTACCCGACGGGATCCACGCTTGCTTGTTTGTTTCAAAGGGTGAGAAAGAATAAAGATGTTGCTGAATAAAACCGCTAACTGGAACTGGAATTGAAATGAGAAAGGAATAAGAAAAGAGAATGGAAAGAAAAGGGCAAATGTAGGGAAAATAAAGAATGTGCTCGAACGGGCCCTACCCCGCTGCCTACGTACCTCATCGGGATAATGAGGATCAGAGTCGACGTAGTTCGCCTAACTAAGGCGGGAACTATTTGTTTGTGTTTTTTACAGCTAGAACTGCGTATGTCTATGCTCAGGTGTTGCAGGCTCGTCTGGTACGAGTGCGTTTACCGTCTTGCAAATGAGACAAGTCGTCGCGAGTTCGCGTTGTGAGTGAATGAGATGAGAAGAGAAGTTCCCGCAGGATAGTCGCTTATTTGTTTTTGTATTTTATGAGAAGTGTTTTGAATTTGTTTTTTTCGTATGTACAACACTAAAGACTATGACACAGGAGCGAATACTTTCCAAGATCGCCCCCAATGGAACGTTTGTAAAGCATCCTAGAAGAGCGAAGGAGACCTCCACTAATCATTTCCCGTATAGCTTAAGGCTCGTGGCGAATTGTACACCTTTTCCTTTATTAAGTGTTTTTGATTTTATTTTAAGATGAGAAGTGAGACTCAAGTTATAAAAGGAAAACATTCTAAGGGAAACTAGACTTACCCTAAGTTAGTTGAGTTTGAAGATAACCTATGGTTAGTGAGGTTTGAGATTAAATCTACCTAAAAGATATTGAACTACAAATGATAACATAAAAGGCAATAATGAACAATATGGTCCTCCTAAGTCATGGTGGGAAGAATCCTAAAAAATCCTACTTTTTATATGTCTAAAAAATTACTTATTTTCAGCTATGAATTAACTACTAATTTCTAACAAATTAACCTCTAAAACCTAAGATAAAATGTTCTAAAAAATCTACAAAAATTAACCTAAGTACTATTATTAGTCATCTAACTACAGTAAAAAGAATGGGCTAAAAAAGTTACTGGAAGTTACCAAAATAAAATGAACAAGCTCAAGCACAATTAAAGGAAATTCAATAAAAGCTTATTAAAAGAAAAATCAGAATTAAATCAAAAAATAACCGAAATTCAGAAAATAAAAATACCAAAAATTTCTAATTAGATTTATTAACCTACTGGAATTTTTTGGGAATTTTATAAAGCTTTTTCCTATTTTTATTTGATTTGTTTTGAACTATATTAACTAAAAAAACTAATTTCTAAAGAAATGAAAAAAAGGGGTTGAATTAAGTAATTTTTCTAATGATTTTCTAAACTGGGCCTAAAAGAGGGTGCAGACAGCAATGGCACCAAGCCCAATTCGCAGGCTGAGGGGGGAGTATGGATAGCATGTTTTTTTAGTTTGTTTTGTAATATGGGCTCGAGATGGGGGTGTTAATAGAAAAAATTATCAGACCCATTTTGCAGGCTGAATGGGAGGTACAGAAAGAAATGTTTTATGTTGATTATTTGTTAATGGGCTTAAGGGATGGGTGTTAATAGCAACAATAAGAACCAAAGGGCCTATTCTTATCTTCAAGAACCCATGGAATTAAGCTTTAAAATTAAAACAAAATGTGATTATTAGTTGTTAATGAAACTTTAATGCTGGTTAATTGGCTTTAATATAGAATTATTTCCACAATTTACTTATAATTGAAATAACAATATTAAACATCAGAAAATAAAAAATAAAAAAAAGATCCAGAAGAACAAAAACAAAGAACCCTAGGTCCTTCATCCTCGGCGGCGGCAATTCCCCCCTTCTTCTTCCCTGCTTTCGCCGCCGCTGACGCGGCTTCTCCTTCTTCTTCCTCGCGCGATCTGCCACCATTACCAATCCCCTCGTCTTCCTTCTTCTTCTCCATGTCCGAAATCGCCGCCAAACCTTAACCCTTCTCTCCTAAAATTCAAACGAAACTAAACCTAAATAACCCGTCCCTCCCCCAACCCGAACCAAAATCGAGTGAAACCTTCATGCTTCTCCTAATCCGAATTCAAACCAACAGCAAAACCTAACTATTTCCAGAATAACTTCATAACCGAGATGAATTCGTACCTTGATTCGACGCTATGTATGTGTTATCGATGAAAGGGAAGGAATCACCGCCGTTCACTGAAAGTAGTAATTCACGGCTTCCGAATTCGTTACGATGACGAAGGTAGTGCCCTTAGCTGAAAACAGGCGGAGGAGCTGATACGAGACGCGCCGCGGGATAAAGCTTCTCGGTACGATTTGTCTCTCAATCCCCTTTCGTTTCTGATTTCAACTTGCTTCGAATCTGAGAATTATCAAACCGCTACTTTGCCGTTTCGATCCATCTTTGACATTCCTCTGCACTATAACTCTTGTTGTTGCAGGTTTGCTTAGTGGCCTGATGAAGATAATGGATGAAGACTGACGATGATGAAGCAACGAAAATGATGTATTAGTGTGACAATCTTGAAGAAGCTGCTATCTCAGGTAACTAAATCTCTGTTTTGGATGAGAATCATTCCGCCACTCGATCTATTTTCCTCTAGGATTCTCTAAATCGAAGAATCTTTACTGATTCTTGTGGAATGATTCTGTGAACCGATGATTGCATCTGGTGTTTATGATTGCAGGTTGACAATGGTGGTACTATGCGGATCGCAGAAGAGGGATGGTAGTTGTGAAAAAAATGTGAAGAAAACCGAAGCTGTAGATTGAAGCATGACCTATGAAGATTGTATAACAAAAATAGGGGACTGTATGGAAAATAGGTTGAGAGGAAACAGAAGTGGATGGATAGATTTTTGATGATGAGGCCAGGGTGAAGGAAGGTGGTGAAGAAGAAGAAACTCTTTTAAGGTGTGGTTGTTATGGAGATTGAAAAAGAGTGATGAGAAATTATGTGGTGAGAATAATGGTGGAGAGTGAAAAAAATGGTGCAGTATGTGTGGAGATTGTCGAAGCCGCAAAACTGAAGAGGAGATTACTGATTTATAGGAGATTTGAAGATGGTTCTGGAAAGTTATCAGGTGAACCTTCTGGAAAGAAATTCGGTTATCAATTCAGTTGAAATTTCTGTTTTTGTTGTTCTGAATTTTGAGTTTGTTACGATTCAGTTATCAGTTTCAATTTCCTCTTTCAATTCTGTTATGAAGTTTCTAATGTTTTCTTTAGTAAAATTCTGTTAGATATTTGGCCTCCTTGCAACTGATTTCTTAACTATCTTTTACTACATTTCCTATCGAATCTTCGTAACATTTAATTATCCATTAATGTCGTAACTGATATGAGCTCTTGCAGGTAATTCCAAGTGTTGTTGAAAATGCAAACAATGCCGAAAATGGCGATTCATGATTAATGCTGAAGGTTCAAAGACGAGACCGTGAAGACTTGAAGTTTGAAAGTAACATGGAGAATTCTTGAGAGAGTTTTGTACCCTTTTTGTTATTTTCCTTCTCTTTTCCTGTATTAGTGCCAGAACTTGCTATCCTCTTTAGATCTTTGCCACTGAACTTTGTTGTTATTTTCAGTTAATTCCTGTAGAAAAATTCTGGTTTTGTATATCAATTTTTTATCATAACTGACTCTTTATTTTTCTATGTAATGGGCCCTTATACATTATCCTGGTAATTTATTGTTGTCAAAAAGGATGTGAACAAACTTTGGTAATCGCGAGAGTTTCGATGGGAATTGCCCGCTAGCTGAATTAGTGTTCATGTAAAGGTGTTTTGTCTTGTATCTAGCAGTGAACTATTAAGTGAAAATTCTTCCAAGGATTTGCCTGCTAACTCCAAAAAACTGAAATTGCTTCATCACTGCATAGATTGCAGCAGAGTTTCCATGTACGCAATCCGCAACAACTATTCGCAAGACAACCAATAGATAGGTCTGTCAATTCCCAAGTTCATAATATCAAGCACGTGCAAACCATGACAATGTTTAGCAATGACTCATAAACAGTTGGAACACCCGCTAGTGACAACACTTGTAATTGTTTTTCAAGGCCGGTAAAATCAGCGCAACATCAATGAATATGCAATCATGTTAATAGATTTCCATTTAATAGCAAGAAGATTAAATATTTGATATTGCCAATTTCCTTTGGAACACTTCCCCATGACATTCAATCTTTCCCTATAATCTAAACTACCAATTTTTAGTGCCAAATTTCCGGATAAACTCAAATTCATTAGTTGCACTTCTTGAATGCATGAATGGCCATCAATCAATGCTCCAATGGAACATAAAACTCCTGTCCATCGAAATGTACATCGGTCGTTATGTTCCCAATTGCTCAACTTCTATTAGGATCGATCAACCTTTCTTTTATAACGTTTAATGCTTCAACTTCGGTAGGATCTTTTAAATATTTCTCCGGTTATAATTGTCACTGACGCATACACCACATTTGAGCTTCTTCCAAGGATCTCCGATTAAAAATGAACTTGCGTAACCACTGAAGAATTTCCCAGATAAGTCACACCCCTCTGAAACACGTCATGCCCGATCGAATCCAGATGAATCACTGATAAACTGAAGGTTCAAACCAAGCTTCTCACAAAATATTGCTCAATATCCTGATGAATCATAGGACAACCTGAACTTTGAATATGCATTGTCTAAGAAATAGACTAACGGCCCAGATAATCTTGCAGCTGCAGTGATCCCTTGATAATTTGACCAAAATTAAGTCAACTTTCCATCTGAATCGAGACACAAACGAACACCCATAGTGGAACCAATATCCAGTGTATACTCCACCCTTTCAATCTCTGACAGATACGTATAAGATACAAAACCCTAATTTCCTTGAGCCCTGATCACATGCCTTATGAAACAATGAAATGAACTACTATGATGTTAATGACCTGGTGAGAAATGCGGATGAATGCAAAATGATACGCCAATTGAGGGAATGAATATGAGGGAAAATTTTGAGGTATTACAGCTGCCCCTATTCAATCATCTGCAGACTTGAATGAATAATTGCAATGGCTTTTAGACGTTCAAGGTATGGAGTGATTGAATATTCGAATAAAACCTGAAAATTTGCACACTGAGGGTAATGAAATGCCATCTGCCCATTTATTTATTTATGTTTTTGTTTTTGATCTCTGACTAGGTAGCGGAAAATAAGACCAGATGGAAATATGCTGGGAAGAATGCCATCCTCGAATGAAAAATTCAAAAGATCCTCGGATCTAACACGAAACCATCCTCGAATGGAGACGCAAAGGTATACCGGCTGCAGGCGGTAACCAAAAACACAAAGAAAACAGGACAAGATGGAACGGGATCGTTGTACATAAACGAGAGCCCAAGCAAACAGGATCATTGTACTTAAATGATAACCTGAGACGCGATCGTTGTACTTGAACGGAGACGCGAACAAATGAGACTGTTGTACTGAAACAAGACTCAAAGACGAGACCATTGTACTTAAATGGAGACTCGAAAGGAACGGGATCATTGTACTTAAACGAGAGCCCAAGACGCGACCGTTGTACTGAAACGGAGACGCGAAAAGATGAGACTGTTGTAATGAAACAAGACTCAAAGACGAGACCATTGTACTTAAATGGAGACTCGAAAGGAACGGGATCATTGTACTTAAATGATAACCTGAGACGCGATCGTTGTACTTAAACGGAGACGCAAACAAATGAGACTGTTGTACTGAAACAAGACTCAAAGACGAGACCATTGTACTTAAATGGAGACTCGAAAGGAACGGGATCATTGTACTTAAACGAGAGCCCAAGACGCGACCGTTGTACTGAAACGGAGACGCGAAAAGATGAGACTGTTGTAATGAAACAAGACTCAAAGACGAGACCATTGTACTTAAATGGAGACTCGAAAGGAACGAGATCATTGTACTTAAATGATAACCTGAGACGCGATGGTTGTACTTAAACGGAGACGCGAACAAATGAGACTGTTGTACTGAAACAAGACTCAACTGGGGATAACAACAAGACTTGGTAGAAGTCACCACCCTGGAAAACGAGATTGCATTCTGTGGGGAATACTTCAATCTGATTGGAGGTGTAACGGGTCTTATGTAATATACCTCAAAACTGGCCCATGCTGGTATGCATATGTTTGAATTTATGGCATAATGCTCCATGATGATGGGAATGCTACGCTTTGGAGGATGCAGACGTAATGATGATTATGCATATGCAAATGCAAAGAGGTCTCCTGATAAGGAGACAGCAGATATCCCAGATGGCCTGACTGGGGAGGAACTGATGATCACTGCATTGATCTGGTTAGTCCTGGTGAGGAGGAAACAACTCTGCGGGGAAAGCTGTTAATAATTCACCAGCTCTGAATAGCCTCCATTGCCAAGAATAAATTGGACTTTGAGATTGGAGCGCCAAGACCCTGCTGGAGATGGACCCTTCTTGAACTCTGGTGGGGAACCAAAGGCATGATACTGCTGAGGAAGCAACTGCTGGGGAGGAAAAACACTTCTTATACTGCTGAGAATTGCCCCTGTCTGAAGGGAAGCTTCTGCTTGGGATGACACCCACCTTCTGTTACCTTGCTGGGAGAGATTTCAACTTCCAACTCTACTGGGGATGATGGAGGATGTCAATGATAAAGCTTCCCGCTGAAGATAAGAGCTCAAGTTGCCACTTGCTGGGGATAAGAGATAAATCCTCTCATGTTGTGAATGAGAGATGGAAGGCGTCTCATGCTGGGGGTGAGAGACAATGATATCCTTCTGCTCAAGAAGTAACCTTCCATTTGCCGCACTACTGGAGAAGGGATTGTCTAATGAGACTTGCTAAGTTATTTTGATCAATGAAGCTTGCTGATGAAATAACTCTTGAAGTACTGTGCTGACAATGGCTTTGCTTCCAGCCTCTGGGTTGATAGATCGCCAACAAACCATGATTGAATAATGGTTCTCTGAAATTTTCAACTCGCCTCCGACTAAGGTCCATCGGAAGAAAATGTCTCAAGAGGATTTTACAGAAAACATGACATACAAAATGCCTCAGTGTCTTCAAACTCTTGGAGAGATTCGTTGGATCTCAAAATAACTGCCCCAGACTGCATGGTCTGTGCAAGAATTTTCCTCGCGAGGATTCATGAAAAACCTCATATCACTGTGAGATAGTGTATCTTAGTATTTTGAACCTTGGGTAGGTACTTCTGATTAACCGTCTTCAGGAGAAAGTAACTTCTAGTGCTCTTGGGGTGGCCTGCCCCAGTACAAGCCTTGAAGTGACCACCTTTGACCGACTGTGCTTTGAAGAAAACACCCATACCAATTGTTCTCTGAGAGATTGGATCTCGAAGTGATTGCCCCAATTTGGCTAAAATTTGAATGCATGCGTCAGACTCATGGCTCTTTGAGAGATTTGAATCTCGAAGTGATTACCCCAGCTTGGCTGAATTTTGAAGAGATTGCTCGACATGATTGCCCCAGATTAATTGGCTCTTGCTACGACTGTTGGGAAAGTCCCTACTCAATGGAGTTTCTTAGAAAGGTTTATCTCGACAAATTGTCCTTCGGAAGTTTCATACTTCTCAACTTGGCAAGATTAAGCTTCTGGACTGAGATTCCATATGTAAACTTTTATGATGCCAATTAAATGTATGCAAGCAGAAAATGTTTATTTTGAGAATGAAAATTCTAATGCAACACACATGTTAATTTTGAAGTTTTACTGAAAAAGATGTCGCAAACCTTTGTGAGTGAATCACTGGTTAAGATACGACATTGATTTTTGATGAATGAAAGCATGCACATGCAACACCAACAAAGAACTTTTAGCACAACTCATAGGAGTCAGGAACGCGATCTTGTGGTAGTACGCTCTCAAAAATAACCGTGTTTCAGTTAGGACTTTTGAGGGTTGTATCGTGGCCTGGTTCACGGTTACAGAAATAAAGGATATAGGCTCGAAATTTATTTGTTCCCACCCGTCTTCGTGATGTTCTCCATTCCTATGTTCAGCTAGCTTTCACAAGCGCTCACCTCTCAAAAGGGGTTTTGTGATGGTTGAGGAACCAATCACACTAACGGTTTCAAGCACCAATCAGGTTGTTGTTTGGAGTCAGTCACCCCTTCACCTTTTGTGTCTGTATCACACGACTTTGTTCTTGTTCAAGGATCTTTCTTGTGTAATCCTTTTTGTCTTTTGCTTTTGCATTATTTTTCTTATCCCTAACTTTTGCCTGGACTGATTCTTGTGACTCTTTGATTGTGAAGTCCAGCGGGATGCCCTATTTTTTGCCTAAGTCGCTTGTTTTCAAGTTTCGACTTAGCGGGCTTTTTCATTCATTTTTTTTCCAATTCTTCTTTTTTTTGAACAACTCGTGTGACACTGTTTGTCTTGATTGCTTTGAAAGGGTCGTGACTGTCTCACTTCTTGGTTGAGGAAGGATAACCTTTGTGGTTTCCGGTCTCTGGACCTCTTGCTTGGGATAACCATTGTGGTTTTTGGTCATTGGACCTCTTGATTTGGTACAACGAAAGGTAATGGATCCTCAGGTTTGCACTCCTTTTTGAAATTTGAATGCTCGGTCAAACTAACTGACGCCTACCCTGCCCCTGGGTTAAGTGCGAGGGTTTTTTCATGCAAAAAGAAACTCCTACTTCAAGGCTCAAATGGGTTGGCGAGGGTCTATCTCCCTTATATCTCCGGTGTTTAGGATTTGAAACAATGCCTGTACATCGTCAACAGGGTCTTTCTCAAAAGCACACAATTAGAGATTCATGCATTTTCATTTCGTCATCCTCCCTGATAGAGTCTAAGCTCAATAGTTGGTATTGCAATGCACATACACAAAATCATGAGTGAATACGAATGGATTACTTCAAGAAAAACATGTGCATTTTATTATAGTTATTATTCAAAACAAATAAGTTCCATGCATGCATACAAATGTTTAAACAAACTATAAATGGAAATGCAGTAAAGAAGCTGAACATTGCCGTCATTGAGGAGACTTGACTCCGTCTGGACTTATCGCTTCTGAAGATGCCTTTGCAAATTGGGAGACCCATTTGATGAGGAGACTTCAATATGTGAGCAGACTTTCTGGCATGATGACCTTTGAGTCGCTCAAATTCTGGACCTTGTCTTCACCTTTGCCTCTGAAAGACTTGCAATCTTTAATTGAAAGGCCAGGTGCCCCAGAATGGTAATCATACTTGGCATTGAAACCCCAAAGGAAGCTTTGTCGGAGATGATCCTGATGCAATTAGCTCAACCACTCCGAATTTGTGTAAATGAGGAAACTTGTTGCACGTACGTCATCAGAATATGATCAAACTTCTTCTCAAGTGGTTTTGGCCTTCACCCGTATTCTCTGGCCCTAGGACTCTCTTGGGAAGCTGAGGTTGGATGCTGACAACGACATCTGGAGTGAAGAGGTTGATAAAGTTAATATATAAGGTTGCTCAGAAAGATCTTGCACGATCTCCTGCCTACGTATCTCCATTGACCAATGGAGAATCAGAGCAGCGTAGTTCCCCTCAATAGGGATGAAAATAGCTTGGTTCAGAATTTCCATAACCAAGATAATCTGAGTCTTCATCTGGTTGACTTCCTGTTTCAGCAGTTTCTGGTTTTGAAATAAAGCTTATACCTCTGCCCTGAATGGCCTCAGCTGGGTCTTCCTTCGATTACCTCCGCCCGGAGTTGCTTCAAATATATACCTTGATGATTGTGATTCAAGTTGTCCATTCTGATGAGAAATCAAGTCAGGAAAAGAATTTGTCTCTGAACACCTGTTGTTGCGGACCTTGTGGTCGTTGTTGTTGAACCTGTGGAGTAATAGTCACCGCAGCTGCTTGGTGATAACCTTGAGAATAACTTCTGTCGCGGCCTCTATACACAGCATTCGTCTCGCCTTCTCTTCTTCTTTGACCGTTGCCAAAAGGCTTTCTCACACCAGAAGAACTAGCACTGCTTGCATCCTGGATCTTTCCCAATTTCAGAAAATTCTCTATTCTTTCTCCAGCAACGACGATATCAGAAAAACCAATGGACGGGCAGGCGGCCAAACGATCCAAGTAAACACCCTGCAAGGTGCCCATAAACATGTCGGTCATTTCCCGATCCAGCAATGAAGGTTGAACCTGTGCGGCCAGCTCACGCCACCTCTGGGTATACTGCTTAAAACTCTCTTTAGGTCCTTGAGACAAGTTCTGCAACTGGGTGCGATTCGGAGCCATATCAATGTTGTATTGATACTGCTTGAGGAATGCCTCAGCTAGATCTTTCCAACTTCGAATAGAGACCCGACTCAGCTTCATGTACCAGCTCAACGAAGCTCCAGATAAACTGTCTTGGAAGAAATGCATCCAAAGTTTCTCGTCATCAGTATGAGCCGAGATTCTTCCAAAGTATGCATGAATGTGAGTCCTAGGACACGTGCTGCCGTTGTACTTGTCAAACGATGGTGCCTTGAACTTTGGAGGGATTCTGACTCCTGGTACTAACCCGAGACTGGTTACATCGATGCCCAAGGAATTCTGACATTCCATGGCCTTAATCTTCTCTGCCAGCTCTTCATACCTGCGATTGTTGATCTCATTCATGTTACCCATATCAGCATCCAGTAGAGTGAACTGGTCCTCTTGATTGTCTTCTAAACCTGCATTACGTGTTGTGGTCCTATTTGGATTAGGTTCTCCGTTACGGGCAGCGTTAGAATCCACATTCTCGGCCGGTATTCCTGTATTAACGTTCCCATGAGGTTGCTCAACCATCAACCGGAGACGCTCCTGGTTCTGGGCCATGCCAGTCATCATTTCCATGAACTGATCCATCCTCTGTCGGAGCTCATTGAGATCAGTCTGCATTCGATCAGCCATCCTTACTCAGTTTCTTTTAGTCGGATATCGGTGAATGCGTTGACCAGCTATATTGCCTGAAATCAAATAAGTTAGGAACCCTGGGTAACCTGCAAAAACACAAGAATATGATATGCAGGAAATGAATGTTTATGGCATGTCGATTCATTTTTAGGGCATCCCATCCCCTGATTCCAATTTTGTGGGTTTGATGAGGACAAAAGCTCTTTTTGCTGTAAATAACAAGCAGTGTTGATAATATAAGGTGCGTGTGTGTAGCAGACGTGCCAAACAATTCCAAGAATACGAAGACTGACGTGTTTTTGCAAATGTGTCAGATGTGTTAGTGATCACAAAGTGAGAGAACACAGGATGATAGTAAAAAGATCTTTTTATGATAAGAATTTGATATAATCAAAACACCCAAAGCATAGATTCAAACAGAAGTGCAATGATAAGAAGATTCCATCAACAGTCCTGATGGTAATCCTAAAACATATGAACAAAATAAAAGATGTCGTTGTCAATGCGATCCCCTATCTAGATCTGAGTCAATGATCGGCCCCGCCTTTGGAACTTCTACCAACTCCTTCGTCTGCACCTGGTTGTCTTCAAACCTCTTCAACTTCTTCTGATAGCAAATCATCATCCGCTTGTAGTAATCAGCTTCTTCTCGGGCTTTAGCAAGTTCTGCATCTTTTTCTCTCAACTTAACGGACATCTCTTCGTCTTTCTCCTTTAGCTTACTCGCGATCTCTTCGGCTTGAACTTTGTCTTGTTCCTCTCTTTTGATCCTGTAAGCAGCATGTCTCTTTTTCATGTTCTCAAACATCAAGGTCTTCTGATCCAGTTGCCTTCTAGTGTCAATGTGTTCCTTGGAAGAACTTCTAGTAGCAAACTCGAACCTCTCATACCGAGCTAACTCAACTTCACACTGTTTCCTTGCAATAACATGCCTCTCAGCATCTTCTTGAGCTTTCCACTCAATCTCAAGTCTAGCGTGATTAGCTTTAGCAAGCTCCTGACCCAACTGTGCATTCTCCATTAACAACCCGTCTCTTGCCGTCTTCATCTTGTTGAACTCTTCAATGCTAACTGTGGTAGGTTGTTCAATGACCGTGGGATATAGAAGAGGCGCAGGCCCAAATGGTAACAGTAACACTTCAACCCGTTCTCTTAACCATTCTGCAAACGGCGGATACATTCGACAATTCCCTACTCCCAAAGTCTTCTTACCTTTTGTCTTTCGACTATGCCAAGCATTAGAAGCTTTCTGAGCAATCTCGAATCCATCCATTGATTGGAAGTACAAGGACTATGTGATGTCCACATCGGTTGGTGGTTCCTTTAAGGCATACCCAAACTGTCTAACCGTGAGAGAGGGGTTATAATTAATTCCCCCTTTTCTCCCGATCAATGGAACATTAGGGAATCCTCCGCAACTATGAAGAATGTCAATACACCTCAAACCCTGATTAACCCAGACAATGTCCCTTGCTTGCAAACCCATCAATCTTTCCGACCATTCAAGAGTGTTCTTCATCTTCTCAAAAGCTCCTGATTGTGGAAGAAAGCGTGTGAACCACTTGTAGAATACAGCCGCGCAACAATTCAACATTCCACCCTTGCGCTTCTCATTCTTATAATGCACAGAGTGGTAGAGATCACCTAGGAGAGTAGGAATAGGATTCTTTGCTATGAAAATGCGAATAGCATCGACATCCACGAAGTTCGGCATGTTCGGGAACAAAGTGATTCCATAGATACATAAAGCTAGGATCGCATTGAAGGTGCTCCAACTTTTTGCCTCAGCTGCTTTGGTAGCCTCATCTAACAAGAAACTCAAATGATATCCTCGGAAGCCTCCTTTGCTATCAATCCGGTCTTCCAATAATGACTTGCTCAAATAAAGAGCAGTTGCTACATCTTTGAAGTCGGGATCAATCTTAGTCCCAAAGAATGGTGCACAGTCCTTCACGGAAACTCTCAGGATGCTCGAATACTCCTCTAATGTAGGCGCCAACACGAAATCAGAAAGTACGAAACATCTAAGCTGTGGATCATAAAACTGTAGCAAGGTGTGCATCCCTCTGAAAGCATAGTCACGATGGGCTCTATGAAATACAAAATCCACCCGTAATCCTGCTTGAAGACATTCAGAACTTCTGGAGGAGCTAAGGCCTTTACTTTGAGAATTTCTTTCACAACAGGCTGATAAACCTTGTAGGAGATAATACATTTGGTCTTCTTCTTGGATTCCATGCTCATAGATCAATACCCACAACTGGAATCAAGGACGGGATATGCACCCCTGCAAATCAACAAACATGCGTTAGGAATGCAAGTATGCGAATGATGTGATGCAATGCAATGGCATGTGATCACTGTTGCATATACTGGGCACTGTTGTACTGTCTTCTGATTTTTCCTGAATACCGACTGTCAAGAATACCAGATCATAAGTATGTGTTGGAAGAAAACCCAAGTATCAAGAACAAGGTAAGTTGAAGGTTTAGTTTTCCTGCAAACTTGTAAACCCCTCCCAATCTCACGGGTGTGCTACTCGGGTCAACATCCCCGACTCTCAAAGCCGAATAGCAATAATACATTCACCATTTCCGAGAAATGGCTCATGACCAAATCAGGGAATCGGTTTGGCATTATGTACTACTCAGGGAGGCCTCAGCTGAATTCCGGAAAAATAAGCATCCCTCATAAGTTCCCGGCTTCAAGCACTGAAGTCGAGAAACAATAGTACATTCATCCCGAAGGGTACAATACTATCGTCATACGACCAGTTGCTTTAACCAGGTTCCTACGAGAGAACAAGGTCATCCTATGCGATTTCCTAGTGGGCCCTCGGGTGCGAATGGGTTTGCCACGAAATGTGGTCTGCCACTGTCACCACTGGAGAGGGTTGTTTCCACTAAGGTCCTCGATGATCGGTTCCCAGTGTTAGCAGCTCAGGTGGGAACATTCTATGGTCTACCTAGGCAATATAGAACATATCCCAAGAGAGCCTGATCTGGGTGTGGGACTCGTGAAAACTACACGTGCTCAAGACCACGCAAGCCACATGACTGCCCACTCTAAATCCTATGTGTATACTCAAGCCGGGTGTTTGGCTTATCTCACAATAATCCCATCCCGCCAAGGAAAACCAGAACAGCCAGTACAGTATATGCCAGTATATGTGACAGTAAAGTAAAGTGCAGAAAGCTGTAAATAAAGTTGTAAAGGAAAGTGATAAACCGTAAATAAAACAGTAAAGCTAAACTAAAGCACATAGCAACAAACAAATATACACCCAAAGAAACAAAACTAAACAGGCGCTAGGATTGACTCTACAAGGGAAACTGGAAGAATCAGGTTATTCCCCAGCAGAGTCGCCAGCTGTCGCTCCCGGGATTTTCATCCTAGTACAAACGCGAAAGTGGCGCGGAAAAGGTAGAGTCGCCATCCAGACATTTTCATCCCGAATGAATGGGAAAGGTAATGTTGCACAAACCTGAGGAAGAAGGAAAGGACAAGGCCTTGCGAACCAAAGATCTGAGTTCGGGAGTCGGTTACGACCTGGGAAGGTATTAGCACCCCAGATCGTCCGTCGTACCCGACGGGATCCACGCTTGCTTGTTTGTTTCAAAGGGTGAGAAAGAATAAAGATGTTGCTGAATAAAACCGCTAACTGGAACTGGAATTGAAATGAGAAAGGAATAAGAAAAGAGAATGGAAAGAAAAGGGCAAATGTAGGGAAAATAAAGAATGTGCTCGAACGGGCCCTACCCCGCTGCCTACGTACCTCATCGGGATAATGAGGATCAGAGTCGACGTAGTTCGCCTAACTAAGGCGGGAACTATTTGTTTGTGTTTTTTACAGCTAGAACTGCGTATGTCTATGCTCAGGTGTTGCAGGCTCGTCTGGTACGAGTGCGTTTACCGTCTTGCAAATGAGACAAGTCGTCGCGAGTTCGCGTTGTGAATGAGATGAGAAGAGAAGTTCCCGCAGGATAGTCGCTTATTTGTTTTTGTATTTTATGAGAAGTGTTTTGAATTTGTTTTTTTCGTATGTACAACACTAAAGACTATGACACAGGAGTGAATACTTTCCAAGATCGCCCCCAATGGAACGTTTGTAAAGCATCCTAGAAGAGCGAAGGAGACCTCCACTAATCATTTCCCGTATAGCTTAAGACTCGTGGCGCATTGTACACCTTTTCCTTTATTAAGTGTTTTTGATTTTATTTTAAGATGAGAAGTGAGACTCAAGTTATAAAAGGAAAACATTCTAAGGGAAATTAGACTTACCCTAAGTTAGTTGAGTTTGAAGATAACCTATGGTTAGTGAGGTTTGAGATTAAATCTACCTAAAAGATATTGAACTACAAATGATAACATAAAAGGCAATAATGAACAATATGGTCCTCCTAAGTCATGGTGGGAAGAAAACGTGCATGAAACATAAATGGGATAACACGATGGATCGGGTGGGTCGATTGCGTGGTGCTAAGACGCACGACTTATGGTGTGAAACATACAAGGCTTGCTTTTGGTTGAATGGAATGGAACGATGGTAATCGAGGAACCCTAATGTCACATGCAACTTTATTTATTTATTTGAAAACTTACTCGACGTTGGATCGAGCTTTATTTATTTCATTTTTTGAGATTTGGTTTTCTATCGATTCATTTTATCTTTTCTAACCTAGTTATAAAAACTATATAAGCATACAAGTTCTAAGCTATTACATCACGAAGCACAAATCACAAGAGTATAATCGAGGCATAAAATAATATCCAAGTCCATAAGCCAAACCTTGAAAAACACCTTGCACAAAAAACAACTAGTTAGTGAAGGATATGAACCATGAATATGCATAATGTGATGGAAATGAATTAAAATATCAAAAGTCATGGGAAAGTTATGAGAAAATAAACCATGGGGCCTAAAATTACCTATAACATTATACTAAAAAGAATCCTAAAAAATCCTACTTTTTATATGTCTACAAAATTACTTATTTTCAGCTATGAATTAACTACTAATTTCTAACAAATTAACCTCTAAAACCTAAGATAAAATGTTCTAAAAAATCTACAAAAATTAACCTAAGTACTATTATTAGTCATCTAACTACAGTAAAAAGAATGGGCTAAAAAAGTTACTGGAAGTTACCAAAACAAAATGAACAAGCTCAAGCACAATTAAAGGAAATTCAATAAAAGCTTATTAAAAGAAAAATCAGAATTAAATCGAAAAATAACCGAAATTCAGAAAATAAAAATACCAAAAATTTCTAATTAGATTTATTAACCTACTGGAATTTTTTGGGAATTTTATAAAGCTTTTTCCTATTTTTATTTGATTTGTTTTGAACTATATTAACTAAAAAAACTAATTTCTAAAGAAATGAAAAAAAGGGGTTGAATTAAGTAATTTTTCTAATGATTTTCTAAACTGGGCCTAAAAGAGGGTGCAGACAGCAATGGCACCAAGCCCAATTCGTAGGCTGAGGGGGGAGTATGGATAGCATGTATTTTTAGTTTGTTTTCTAATATGGGCTCGAGATGGGGGTGTTAATAGAAAAAATTATCAGACCCATTTTGCAGGCTGAATGGGAGGTACAGAAAGAAATGTTTTATGTTGATTATTTGTTAATGGGCTTAAGGGATGGGTGTTAATAGCAACAATAAGAACCAAAGGGCCTATTCTTATCTTCAAGAACCCATGGAATTAAGCTTTAAAATTAAAATAAAATGTGATTATTAGTTGTTAATGAAACTTTAATGCTGGTTAATTGGCTTTAATATAGAATTATTTCCACAATTTACTTATAATTGAAATAACAATATTAAACATCAGAAAATAAAAAATAAAAAAAAGATCCAGAAGAACAAAAACAAAGAACCCTAGGTCCTTCATCCTCGGCGGCGGCAATTCCCCCCTTCTTCTTCCCTGCTTTTGCCACCGCTGACGCGGCTTCTCCTTCTTCTTCCTCGCGCGATCTGCCACCATTACCAATCCCCTCGTCTTCCTTCTTCTTCTCCATGTCCGAAATCGCCGCCAAACCTTAACCCTTCTCTCCTAAAATTCAAACGAAACTAAACCTAAATAACCCGTCCCTCCCCCAACCCGAACCAAAATCGAGTGAAACCTTCATGCTTCTCCTAATCTGAATTCAAACCAACAACAAAACCTAACTATTTCCAGAATAACTTCATAACCGAGATGAATTCGTACCTTGATTCGACGCTATGTATGTGTTATCGATGAAAGGGAAGGAATCACCGTCGTTCACTGAAAGTAGTAATTCACGGCTTCCGAATTCGTTACGATGACGAAGGTAGTGCCCTGAGCTGAAAACATGCGAAGGAGCTGATACGAGACGCGCCGCGGGATAAAGCTTCTCGGTACGATTTGTCTCTCAATCCCCTTTCGTTTCTGATTTCAACTTGCTTCGAATCTGAGAATTATCAAACCGCTACTTTGCCGTTTCGATCCATCTTTGACATTCCTCTGCACTATAACTCTTGTTGTTGCAGGTTTGCTTAGTGGCCTGATGAAGATAATGGATGAAGACTGACGATGATGAAGCAACGAAAACGATGTATTAGTGTGACAATCTTGAAGAAGCTGCTATCTCAGGTAACTAAATCTCTGTTTTGGATGAGAATCATTCCGCCACTCGATCTATTTTCCTCTAGGCTTCTCTAAATCGAAGAATCTTTACTGATTCTTGTGGAATGATTCTGTGAACCGATGATTGCATATGGTATTTATGATTGCAGGTTGACAATGGTGGTACTATGCGGATCGCAGAAGAGGGATGGTAGTTGTGAAAAAAAATGTGAAGAAAACCGAAGCTGTAGATTGAAGCATGACCTATGAAGATTGTATAACAAAAATAGGGGACTGTATGGAAAATAGGTTGAGAGGAAACAGAAGTGGATGGATAGATTTTTGATGATGAGGCCAGGGTGAAGGAAGGTGGTGAAGAAGAAGAAACTCTTTTAAGGTGTGGTTGTTATGGAGATTGAAAAAGAGTGATGAGAAATTATGTGGTGAGAATAATGGTGGAGAGTGAAAAAAATGGTGCAGTATGTGTGGAGATTGTCGAAGCCGCAAAACTGAAGAGGAGATTACTGATTTATAGGAGATTTGAAGATGGTTCTGGAAAGTTATCAGGTGAACCTTCTGGAAAGAAATTCGGTTATCAATTCAGTTGAAATTTCTGTTTTTGTTGTTCTGAATTTTGAGTTTGTTACGATTCAGTTATCAGTTTCAATTTCCTCTTTCAATTCTGTTATGAAGTTTCTAATGTTTTCTTTAGTAAAATTCTGTTAGATATTTGGCCTCCTTGCAACTGATTTCTTAACTATCTTTTACTACATTTCCTATCGAATCTTCGTAACATTTAATTATCCATTAATGTCGTAACTGATATGAGCTCTTGCAGGTAATTCCAAGTGTTGTTGAAAATGCAAACAATGCCGAAAATGGCGATTCATGATTAATGCTGAAGGTTCAAAGACGAGACCGTGAAGACTTGAAGTTTGAAAGTAACATGGAGAATTCTTGAGAGAGTTTTGTACCCTTTTTGTTATTTTCCTTCTCTTTTCCTGTATTAGTGCCAGAACTTGCTATCCTCTTTAGATCTTTGCCACTGAACTTTGTTGTTATTTTCAGTTAATTCCTGTAGAAAAATTCTGGTTTTGTATATCAATTTTTTATCATAACTGACTCTTTATTTTTCTATGTAATGGGCCCTTATACATTATCCTGGTAATTTATTGTTGTCAAAAAGGATGTGAACAAACTTTGGTAATCGCGAGAGTTTCGATGGGAATTGCCCGCTAGCTGAATTAGTGTTCATGTAAAGGTGTTTTGTCTTGTATCTAGCAGTGAACTATTAAGTGAAAATTCTTCCAAGGATTTGCCTGCTAACTCCAAAAAACTGAAATTGCTTCATCACTGCATAGATTGCAGCAGAGTTTCCATGTACGCAATCCGCAACAACTATTCGCAAGACAACCAATAGATAGGTCTGTCAATTCCCAAGTTCATAATATCAAGCACGTGCAAACCATGACAATGTTTAGCAATGACTCATAAACAGTTGGAACACCCGCTAGTGACAGCACTTGTAATTGTTTTTCAAGGCCGGTAAAATCAGCGCAACATCAATGAATATGCAATCATGTTAATAGATTTCCATTTAATAGCAAGAAGATCAAATATTTGATATTGCCAATTTCCTTTGGAACACTCCCCCATGACATTCAATCTTTCCCTATAATCTAAACTACCAATTTTTAGTGCCAAATTTCCGGATAAACTCAAATTCATTAGTTGCACTTCTTGAATGCATGAATGGCCATCAATCAATGCTCCAATGGAACATAAAACTCCTGTCCATCGAAATGTACATCGGTCGTTATGTTCCCAATTGCTCAACTTCTATTAGGATCGATCAGCCTTTCTTTTATAACGTTTAATGCTTCAACTTCGGTAGGATCTTTTAAATATTTCTCCGGTTATAATTGTCACTGACGCATACACCACATTTGAGCTTCTTCCAAGGATCTCCGATTAAAAATGAACTTGCGTGACCACTGAAGAATTTCCCAGATAAGTCACACCCCTCTGAAACACGTCATGCCCGATCGAATCCAGATGAATCACTGATAAACTGAAGGTTCAAACCAAGCTTCTCACAAAATATTGCTCAATATCCTGATGAATCATAGGACAACCTGAACTTTGAATATGCATTGTCTAAGAAATAGACTAACGGCCTAGATAATCTTGCAGCTGCAGTGATCCCTTGATAATTTGACCAAAATTAAGTCAACTTTCCATCTGAATCGAGACACAAAAGAACACCCATAGTGGAACCAATATCCAGTGTATACTCCACCCTTTCAATCTCTGACAGATACGTATAAGATACAAAACCCTAATTTCCTTGAGCCCTGATCACATGCCTTATGAAACAATGAAATGAACTACTATGATGTTAATGACCTGGTGAGAAATGCGGATGAATGCAAAATGATACGCCAATTGAGGGAATGAATATGAGGGAAAATTTTGAGGTATTACAGCTGATTGACGAAGGAATCCTCGAGGTTATTCCAGAAGGCCAGATTGAGTTCTTCTATCGCCCATCAAACATCAAAGCGCCCAGAAATCCGGAGTAACCAACTTAGAGGAAGAGGCTTTGAGAACATTTGAATTTTCATTTGTAATTTCTTTTGTTTGTTTAAACACTTACTATTATGTCAAACTTTTGTTTTCATTAATGCATTGCATATATTTGTCTTGAATTAATCCATCCGTTTCACTATATTTTGAACTATGCTTCATATTTCTATTTTGTGATATTTAACTCCTGATAAAGCTATAAGCCTGTAGAGGGGGGATGACGAAAACAATATCGTAATCTTACGCAGTATGCTTTTGAATAGACTATGTTGACGATGTACAGGCATTATTTCAATTCCTTAACAGTGGAGATATAAGGAAGTTAATCCCTAGTCAACCCTTTTGAGCCTATGAAGTAGGAGTTTTCATTCTCATGCAAATTAAAACCCTTATTCATAACCTGGGGCAGGGTAGTTACTCGGTTAACTCAATTATGCCAATTATCTGTGTTGTACACAACTAATGATGGTTCCCTGAAATCATTAAACCAGACAGTCAATATCTAGCAAAAGAAAAACTCCCTAAGTCAAAACCTATGAAGGAGACTTAGTAAAAAAAATTGTGAAATCCCGCTGACTGTAACCTTGAAACAAACAGTTCAGGCAAAAGGAAGGGATAATAAAGTCAAAAGAAATGAAAAGAGGTCACTAAATCCTCAACAAAAAAAGATGATTTTTCAAATAAAGTTATGGTTTCTGAATCATTTCAAATGTCAGTGTTACGATTCCAAACACCTTTGGAGCCTCAATGCATAAGTTAACCGAACATAGGACTAAAGAACATCATGAAGAATGGGTTAGGTACAAATAAAATTTGAGCCTTTATCCTTTGTTTCTTAAACCGTGAACCAGACCACATTACAACCCTTAAAAGTCCTAATTGAAGCATGGTTAGTTCGAAAGCGTACTACTACAAAAGGGTATCCTGACTCCTTTAGGGTTTATTATAAATCTCGAGTTAATATCATAGTTTTCATAAACATTGTTTTACTAAAATAACTCCTTTTTCAAAATCTCAAGACAAACATAAGGATTGCATTTTGAATATCATTTTTTGCATATAACTAAGTGTTTGACAGCAGAGAAACTTACATGATGAACACTCAATAAACCAAAGTCCTTCCAATAGACAAAGTTGCTTTCTGGATCAAAGCCAATATATACAAAGGGGCATGCCATATTACTGTCCAATCCAGTTGGGGCAGTCAGGTCAAGATTCAACAATGCTTAATAGTCAGGGGGCATGTCTCCTCATCTATCTGAATTACCATGGGTAACATTAGATTTCACGACGCCAGACGCATATTATTGTGGGGGCATTCTACTTATTTCTCTTGAGGTAGCCCCTTTCAGACACTCCCATCATGGAACAATTCATCATCAACCAAGGGGCAATGCTCTCTTTCCAAATCTAGTACTCGGAGTGTATATGGTCCATCACAATTGTATTACCTTGATATTGGACTCTCAGCAGAAGCCATTGTGGAAATTAATTGTCTACGCCAGTAGTATCAGATGGTATCAGTATCATGTCTTCGGATCCAGTCATGAGAATTTCTAGGAAATTACTCAGGGAATTCAAGAACCTCAGAATCTCTAAATCCAATTGGTTATACACTCTCAAAGTTGAAGTGGTCCTGTTTCGAGTTCAGGTTTACTTTTCCCTCTTTATTCAAGGAAGAAATCTTTTCTGAATCCAAATTTATTTTTCCCCTTTTACTAAAGTGAGAAATGTCCGTTGGTTATGTTTGAATGTATATATGCCTTTGAATATGATTGATGTTTACCAGAAATGCATAAAATACAATAATAGCATTTACTAAGAACGAACGAAGGTAGGAGTTCAAAAAATCTTCGCCGGTTCATCCTCCACAGATTAATCTTTACGGATATCCTTACGGAATACTTCAAGTGATATATTATACTCCCAACTCTACGAAGTCTCCAAACAGTTTCATATCCTCCGAAGAATTGATATTTGACCAGATAAGTCTCCATGATCTATGTCCATCTCTTTTATCCTCAATCAGGATATTCTGGAACTAAATCCTTCAATAATAAATATGAAGAACGAAAGACGGGAGGTTCTAAGTACGATGTTCTTAAACAAGACAAAAACGAAGTCTTCATACTCCTCAACAACGTATCAAGATTTATTTTCCCCAGTCAGCAGTCGTTATAAGAAGCTACTTATGCACTTCAACTACATAATTCATACATACATCATATCATATCATATCATACGCATTCTCATAAAATATTATCTTGCAGAATGTTATATACATCATGATATTTACCCCGAACTAACTTTGTTTTTCAGGTTAATTCTCCAGCAGACAAACTTCATCAACAACTTGATACCTTGGGTCGTCATTTATCTACCCAAAGGTCATCTCTTTATCTTGGGACGTCGTTTATTCTTCCCGAAGGCTATTTTGAGACGTAGTTTATCTTCTCAAAAGCCATATTGTTACCTTGGGCCGTCGTTTATCCACTCGAAGGTTATCTCATTATTATGGGACGTCGTTTATTCTTCCTGAAGGCTATTTTGAGACGTCGTTTATTCTTCCTGAAGGCTATTTTGAGACGTCATTTATTCTTCTCAAAATCCATATTGTTACCTTGGGTCGTCGTTTATCCACCCAAAGGTTATCTCATTATTTTGGGACGTAGTTTATTCTTCCCGAAGGCTATTTTGAGACGTCATTTATCTTCTCAAAAGCCATATTGTTACCTTGGGCTGTCGTTTATCCACCCGAAGGTTATCTCATTATTTTGGGACGTCGTTTATTCTTCCCGAAGGCTATTTTGAGACGTCGTTTATTCTTATCAAAAGCCATATTGTTACCTTGGGCCGTCGTTTATCCACCCGAAGGTTATCTTATTATCTTGGGACGTCGTTTATTCTTCCCGAAGGTTATTTTGAGACGTCGTTTATTATTCTCAAAAGCCATATTGTTACCTTGGGCCGTCGTTTATCCACCCGAAGGTTATCTCATTATTTTGGGACGTCGTTTATTCTTCCCGAAGGCTATTTTGAGACATCATTTATTCTTCTCAAAAGCCATATTGTTACCTTGGTCGTCGTTTATCCACCTGAAGGTTGTCTCATTATCTTGGGACGTCGTTTGTCTTCCCGAAGGCTATCTTGAGACTTCGTTTATCTTGGGTCGTCGTTTATCCACCCGAAGGTTATCTCATTATATTGGGACATCATTTATCTTCCCGAAGGCTATTTTGGAATGTTGTTTATCTTCTCAAAAGCCATATCATTACATTGGGCCGTTGTTTATTTACCCAAAGGCTTGATCTTCATATTTGGGATGCTTTCATCTCAAAGAAATATATCTGAAGAATTTTTCTCCGAATGGCATCTTTAAGCCCATTCAAGCAATACAATCAACCAAAAGTATCATTCTATGCACCGGCGAGTGCAAATTTTTGGGCTTTTGTGTTCAATCCTCTTCAACCTTCAAGTCACGAATGGCGTACATGCCAATCTAACTCCTCAGATTTCAGAAAATTGAACAGGGGCAGCTATTGTACCCCCAAAATATTCCCTCCCACAATCAAATCTAGGTGTCCCTAGATTTCTCTCAAGATTCACAAGGTTCGCAAGGTTCACAATTGGTCAGAAAGTTTGAGAGTTATCTCAGACAAAAGCATCCTCCTGAGCAATGGATCCACAACTAGGGTTTTGAGCTTATCTGAGCTAAATGGACTTCCAAGGCCTCAAGTGAGATTCATAACATCCCACATTTATTCAAGAATACCCATGTCAAGTTTCAAGGCTTTCCCAATAAGTTTGACCAGTCAAATGATCAGATATGCAAAAATTAGTCAAAGCAGTTAAAAAGTCAAACTGAGGTCAACTGTGGTCAAATTAAAGTCAAACTTCAAGATTTTTTGCCAACATCAAGATTATGAAGTAAATTTCATCATTTGATCAAGGGTTAATCATGATTCATCAAGAAAGTTTCAGATCATCAAGAATCAGGAGTTTCTAAATTAGGGTTTTCTTAAGGAAAGTCAACTGAACTTTGACCAGCCATAACTTTCACATACTTCATCATAAATTTCCCATCAAAAGGTCATTTTGAAGGAAATTGAATTCTCTACAACTTTGTGTCTCACAAGCCAAGCCTAAAAATGTTTCATTTAGAAGGTATGAGTTAAGACATTATAGGTCCTTTTAGAAGTCAACAAAAAGTCAACCTTTTCAAAAGAGCATAATTTGAAAATGGTAAAAGATATGGACATGAGACCAAAGAGGTTTGTTAGAGTCCAATAACACCTTCATGGCTTTAAAATTGAGGGATTTATGCCTTGTCAAAGTTGGGAGATTTTTAAGGGATGTATGAAGAAAATAAGGTCTTAAATCCATTTTTTTTCCAAATGGGCCTATCATTTTGCAACCCAATCTCCATGATAACATCAAGCACGAACCAATTCCATTTATTTCTTATGTTTATAATTTATTTATTATTTATTTAGATTTTAATTGTTAAAATTCAATTTAAATATATATAAAATATAAAAAATCAAATAATGGATCAAATCTTTGATTGGAAATCATTGAGATCACATTTAGAAAGATTGGAAACCACTTGAAATCAGATTGAAACAAAATAGCATGGTTTGGTGTGATTTTTCTAACATTTATGGTGATTGATTTCTTCATGATCAAGTTATCTCATAAACCCACAAATCCATCAGTTTTTTTGACCTAATTCATTCCTCTATAAGTATACAAGAGGACCAATGCATAAGAGACGAGTTTGGCAGCCAAAGAACACCAAGTTCAGTTTCAAAATTTTCAAAGAAAAGTGAAATTCAGATTCTCTAATTTTGTGACTTTTCAGGTGATTCAAGGGTTCCAAACCCTTTCTGGGTCATCACTGAACATGTTTGCATTATCACATTCATCCAAAACATCCTCAAAATCGTTAACCAAATCCGTTTTATGTTCTTCTTGATTTTTTTTCAATTCATATGTTTAACGCATTGTAAATGGTTTTGCTTTGTTTAATCTTGTTTACTTTGAGGTTTGGAACAATTCTGGGTTGTTTGATTAAAGATTCGTTGCAGGTTTATGGAAACACCACAACTAGGGTTTCTGTGTCGAATTTAGGGTCTCTCCGTTTACGCCATCTAAATGATTTTTAAGACCAAGATTAGATTGTATGGACTATGGGGAATTGTTTTACACTATTAATTTGATCTGATTTCATGTGTTTTTAGAGTTTCAAAAAACGCAGCTTAAATAGCTACGAGCGTTTTCGTAGCTAAATGGTAGCAGTTTCGTAGCAAAATCTATAGGCTGAAGGTTGAAGATGATCGGTGGCGCCAAAGAAAAAATTCAAATTTTATTCTTATTTTATATATAATTCTTGGTGGTTAATATTAGTTAATATGCAGATGGCGTAGTGGTTATATCTTTTTGTTTATAATTATTCCATTTAACAGATTTATTATAAAATGAATTGTGCCCATCATACACCCAAGGCGTGCGCCTAGTCCAGTTGGTCAAAGACTTTTGAGGGGAAGCTGGAGACCTGTGTTCGACCCCAGGCTCCTTCAGGTAAGTTTTTTGCTATTTTTTCTGTTTTTATTTTCAAATTATTTTCTTTTAATTATTATTATTAGTTAATAGGAATTTAATAAATCTAAATTAATTCTATAACCATTATTTTTTTATTTATAAAAATCTTCATATTTTCTAACATCAATTAATTTGTTAGTTCCTTTTTTTTAATAAATTTAATCAATTAGTAAATATTTTAATTTGTATATAATTTATATTATGGATGTATTTTGTGAATAAATACTAATTATTTTTATAACTTTATTTTTTATTTTTACTTACTTATAATAATAAATATTTATATATTTTTGTAACTAATAAATAGAAACTTAATTAAAAACTCGAATGTTGTACATAATTAATTTTATTATTTTTGTAAATTAATTTTATAATATTCTTTCATCATTATAATTTCATCTTAAAATTTTTATAGCAATTTTTAATTTTTCTACATCAACATGTAAATGGTTAAAATTAATTAAATTTGTATTTTCTTACTATTTTTCTTATAACCTTATTTTTTTATTTTATTAAATCAAACATTAATTTTTGTAAATAATTAATTTTTTTTACTATTACTAATGATTAATTAATCAAATTCTTATTTTTCTTAATAACTTCTAAAGAATCTAACTTATCTAACCTAAACTTTTTCTTCTAATTTTAATTATTATTTCCCTAATTTATTTTGTTTTAATCTTATTATTATTATTATTGCTTTATTATATCTATTATTCTTGCTTTATTATCATGATTTATTTTTATCCAATTATTATGTATCTGCCCATAAGCCTTGTAATAATTTGTAGATTTATTTTTCCGTCTTTATTTTCTTTGCAAATATTTAACTGTGTGGTTAGTAATTTAAGGAGTGCACAAAACTAATTGTAATTAAATGGACATAGATAATTTAATTAAAAAAGATTAAATATTTGAAATAAAACACTCTCACACGTAAGTCGATCTAAGATCGCCGTCTGCACTTTCCAGGGTATCCCTCTTGGTTGCCTTATTTAAAATGGTCAAGTCCCTCGAATATAGGGGTGTTTAAGCAAAGTCCCTTCAAAAGGAATCATCATTGTCCCTTTAAAGATTTTAAAAGATCAAGTCCATTCGAGGTTGCCTACGGAATAATGATCTTGTCCCTTCGGTAAATATGCTGATAGTCCCTACGAATTGCTAAAAACACCCTTACATGTTGTCTTCATTGACCATACGATGACATTGCGCTTGTCCCTTAATAAAATCCAGAGTAATGACTACTTATTCCTTAATAATAGGGATAGTCTTACTCTTGAAGAACATAAAAGAACTTGAATGACATAGCTTAGGGTAGGTACCTCATAGTTACTTGCTCACACTTTAAAACTACTTTTCATACCTCACTTTTCTTAAACATTTTTCAAAACAAGGCTTTGTATACATCCATACGAGGATCATTACAAAGTACTTAGAAAAATTTCTAAACACACACTACACTTTATTTTCAAAAACAATTAAAGTGAACTAAGTAACTAAGAGCCCATATGGATAACCATGGATATAAAGGGTGCTAACACCTTCCCTTTATATAACCTACCCCCCGAACCCAAGTCTTTTCAAAACGGTATTTCCTGTTCTTTTATGTCCCTTCCTTATGGATAAAATAAAAGTCCGGTGTCGACTCTTACTATCCGCAACATGATTAACCTTTTCAAATTATTTGGTTCAACACATTGATGGATTATAAAGAGAGCTTTATAGTCTTCCTTCTTCAATTTTCTGTGCGCAGTCTTTTCCGCTTTCATCGCGTTTTCTGCAAGTGTTGTTACTCTTTCTTTCACAAGATTCCAAAGATCTTGATAATAGAACACAACCTTCATCTGCTTGCACCAATTCTCATAGTTATTGTTTCGGACTGACCCGATTCCCAGACTTGGGCCCAATTCATCTTCTAGCCCATAATGGCCCAACGACTCTTTACCAACTGACACATCCTCAATCTGCCTAGAAGTCCCTTCCGACCCGACCATTAGCGTCGCCGACCAGGATTCGCACCCAACAAGGGTCGAACCCCTAGGATCAACCGAGGAACGTCTGCCCGATATGTCCTTCGCTCGGTATTAACATCATTCGACCAAGGTCTCTTCCAAGCAGTCCAAGTGTTCCCCCCAACAATTAGTTTATGGAAGTTACCTGTTATTTGGGGGATCCACGATCTAGGCCCAATGAAAGGGACCAATATCCATGCGCTAGGGATATTATATAAACCTTCTCATTTGAGAGGGTCAGATATTCAAATTCTTACCCTAAATCTCGTACTTGCTCACTCGTTGCTCGTTATCTGACTTTATCAACGAAGTGCCTTTGTAAGTACATCCCTTTTCTCCCACCATTAACCGGGCTTTATCCACGTTCGACGCCAACCACATCGGATCCTGATCTCCAGGTACGATCAGGTGGCGTCGTTTGTGGGAAACATTAACTTCCTGATTCTTCTTCTTCTTCAAAGACTCTCAAGAACCAAAGTTTTCTCTATAAATGATCCATGGCCGCTCGTGACAACTCGTGTGAAGCCCGGACTGCTGATGATGTTTTGCTCACCCAACGGGGGAGCAACGTGATCACCCCCTCACATGAAGAAACCGTCCAGGATCACCAAGACGGAAAAACTGCTTCACCCTCTCCCGAGCGTGATCAACCGCTCGAGATTCATCCAGAGGCCATTCCCTCTCTGGCTGCACCGGCAGGGTCAGACTTCGCTGCGTTAGCTGAGACGCTCAACCATACCAACCTCATGCTCCTCGCACACGACGACAAGATAACCTGCCTTGAAGAAACCGGGCGCCGATCATCTCGCTTTTCGAAAAGGCACCAGGGACGACGCAACCCATCCCCCCACAAAAGAAAGGGCAAAGGCCACCATGAAGAATTTTCCATTAGGAAACGGGCTCAATCGCCTCCTTGAAGACGCCACTCGCCAGTACCAACCAAGACTCGTCAGAGCTTGCAGAATGAAGATCAACACTCTCCTCCCCAAAAGAGGAGACGATCCCGATCACCGTCTCCAAGACGATCAAGAAGGAATAGATCAAACTCTCCGTCTCCGCGAAGAAACAGAATACGCCACTCATGATCTCCCTCATTCACATCTAGTGACGAGGATGATATCAGAGGCCTACTCTCCTTTGAGATCATGGCTACCAAACTACCACGAGGACTCGAGAAGCCTCCACCCTTTGGTTTGTATGAATGGATGACGAACCCTGATGAACACATCGAAAACATTGACGCCTTGCTTGATTATAGGGACGTCCGAGGAGAGATCAAATGTCGTCTCTTTCCGACCACCTTAAGGAAATGGGCGATGACTTGGTACAAGAGTCTCGAACCCGAGTCCATCACCTCATGAAGGCAACTCTGTCGAACTTTCTCCAGGCATTTCACCGCCTCCCGGTGCCATCCCAAGACAGAAGCGTTGCTTGAAGCTATTATTCAGGGAAAGTATGAACTCCTCAGAACCTATATGGAAAGGTTCAACAAAGAAGTCGTCCAGGTCTCCACTATGGACGATATGAAGAAGTATTTTCTAGAGCGCGTGTTACGCCCGTCCACCGATTTCCACCGGGCGGTAGGCATCGAGACACCCGCCACTCTGGATGCTTTCCTCCTGAAGGCTCGGGCGTACATCTAGTACAAGAAGAAGCAAGCGGCCAGTTCTATCCGTGATGCCAGGCGTCGAAAGGACGCCAATCCTTCCAAAACTTATGAGCCCTCGACATCTCGTCCGACAAGCAGGAGTTCGCTTTCCCAAGCAGCTGCCTAACAAGCCGGGAACCGACAAAACAAAATATTGCAGGTTCCACAAAAGCCACAAACACAATACTGAGGATTGCATCCATCTGAAGGACGCAATCGAGATACTCATAAAGGACGACCACCTCAAAAAGTTCACAAAATCCAAAGAAGCCTCCAGGTCGGAGGCGCAAGAAACCAAGAAGGTCGAAGAAGCGATGGTGGTGCCCGCGGACACCAACATGCAGGTCACCCTCAACATCTATCGACCTGAGGATTTCTTTATGCCCTATCATCTGGGAATTCTAGGGTATCTGTCATCCCATAGCCCTTGGGAAGCCTTCCCCTTTGCAATGGTGATTTCAGGAGGAGCATTCAACAAGATCACTGTCGGTTCCGTAAAGAGGAAGTTCGACCAACTGATTGCAAAGGGACCAGCCCAGAACGCTACTTTGGATCCACCCAGAGGCGACTCTGTTCCTATTTCCTTTTACAAAGAGGAATTAATGGGAGGAGCACCCAATGCCAGCAACCTTTTGCTCGTTCAGGCTCAGATGGCCAATTTCGACGTTCGCAAAATACTAGTCGACCAAGGCAGTTCGTGCGACATCATGTACTCACAACTGTTCACAATAGTTCAACTGAACTACACCTACCTAACACCTTACGTAGGATCCGACCTACATTGTTTTAACGGGGCGGTGTCTCGACTATGGAGTTACGTCGACCTCATTGTCACTTTTGGAGCAGCAGAATCCGCTCGGTCTGTCTGCGTCCAGTTTCTGGTGGCTGATGGCCCATCCCTGTACCACTACATTCTCGGCCGGCCTACGTTGGCCGAACTCTTTGTTGTTCCGTCAACTGTTCATCTGAAGATGAAATACTACACAACATCGGGAAGAGTAGCCACCTTGCACGACGATGTTGAAGTTGTCCGTCGCTGCTTTGAGGCAGCCTCCAAAGGCCTTAACTCAATATCGTACCAACCCAAAGCTTCCACCTCGACATCCTCCGAGAACACAGAAGTGCCCAAGTCTCTCCCTCGGGTCGACTCCATCGACCTGGACTACAGGTTCCTAGACGAAGGCGAAAGCTCCCAGTAACCATCTACTTCGTTAGCCCGACCGATCTCGGACGGTGAATTCGAGCTGATCCCTCTGGGGGAAGATCTAAACAGGTGCGTAAAGATCGAATCTCACCTCTCGGACCTGACAAAAAAAAAGTTGGAAACATGCTTGAGAGGGAATGATGACCTATTCACTTGGAGTGCAACAGAGATGCCTGGACTCGACCCAAATGTGGCCTGCCACCACCTCTCCATTGATCCTGCTCACAAAGTTGTTGCCCAACGCAAGAGGAAACAGTCGACTGAGAAAACTAAAGCGACCGAAAAAGTTGTAGAAGACCTCATAGAGGAAAACTTTGTAACAAAGGCCACGTACACAACCTGGCCCTCAAACGTTGTACTCGTTAAAAAGTCGAATGGAAAATGGAGAATGTGTGTTGACTATAGCGATCTTAACCGGGCTTGCCCGAAAGACGCTTATCCCTTACCAAATATTGACAAACTGGTCGACAACTCGGCCGATTTCAAATTGCTATCATTTATGGACGCCTATTGTAAGTTATAAGAGTGCGCCTAAGAGGGGGGGGTGAATTAGGTAGTCGACAATTCTTTGATCGTGTTTCCGGTTGTTGATTATTTTTCGTTAAGTGCTGAAAAATAAAGTGCTGAAAGTAAAATGAACACCGGAAATTTATAGTGGTTCCCTTCACACTTCGAAGGTACTCCACTCCTCTTTCGACTCGAAAGAGATTTCACTATAGTTAGAATTATTGTACAGCTTATGCTTACTATCTACACTATAGGTAATCAAGTGAATGAAGAACAATCCTCTTCAAACACACACTTGTTTCCAACAAACTTGGACAACAAGGTAAAACAAAAAAATAATTCTTGATAATGAGATTTTGTCTTGAAAGAATGTTGATATCAATCTTGATAATTGATCTTCCTCTTCAAATGAAACAATTCTCAACAATGTATACAAGTGTTCAAAGAATGATATGAAACTTACAATAATTTTCAATGAAAATTAAGTGCAGAAAGTTTCACTTAAAAATGATATCAAAAACACTTGAAAATATTGAAAGAATAAAATATTTATAAAAATGAATTGTTAATGAAGAAGGTGTGTGTTTATTTAAAAAATGCAGAATTTATAGTGTGTAAAACACCCTTTCAAAAGAGTATTGTATCATGAAAAGATGCCATGATCCAATGAAAGATTATCATGAAAAGTGCTGATGAAAAAATAAAGTATTTTTCAAATTTCTACAGTAGGAATCGGTTCCCACATGGGACAACCCGGTTCCTGCTGAACGTTATAAAAAATTTGAATTTTTAACAAAGGGGAACCGGTTCCCAGAGGGGGACAACCCGGTTCCTAGTCTTAAAAACAGAATCATGTTCTTTTCAGGAAAGTGGAACCCGGTTCCCACATGGGGAGGAACCGGTTCCTGCAGCCAAAAACAGAATTTCAAGTTTAAAATACACAATGATATTTTTATGCTTTTTATGAGAAAAACTTGAACACTTATATGCATGATTAAGAAATTGAAACATATACCTTGAGAATTATTTCAGTCCATAAGATCTTCAATAATTCTTCAATATTCAACACTTTTTGCACATCCTTTTTGATAGATGGATCATCATGTTGTCTTCATCAAAATCATTTGTTTGAGAAGCTTGCTATTACATTCTCCCCCTTTTTGATGATGACAACCAAAACTTGGAATGTTGTTTTTGCAAGACTCCCCCTATGTTGATGACTCCCCCTAAGTCCATAAGTTGCTTGAATTATTGGAGTGAGTTTATTTGACAAGTATTAAAGGCCTGCAAAACAAATGGAGCAAAAACAACATACACCAAATCTTCTCCCCCTTTGTTATTATCAAAAAGGATGGGGAAAAGATGAAATAAAGAAATTCATAGCATATCGTTAAAGCGAACAAGTTTTAAACTTAAAACATGAAATTCCACTTAGTTGAAAACATTAAAATAGGACATAAGCCTAAACATCACAAACATAGAAAACTGAACAAGAAACTAAACGAAACTAGAACATATAATTAACCTAAACAAAACTAAACAAAATTATATTTTTTTTTTTTTAAAAAAAAAAACATACAGGTATTCAAACAATTAACATTATTTATAAATAAAGCATATTGAAATAAATAAATAAATTTTTAGAGAGGTGTACCTTGATTCAAGATAAAAAAAATTAAACATCACCTTCATCTAAAATTCCAAGCTCTCTTCGAATTTTGTAGAAAGGTTCTTTTGCAAGAGGCTTGGTGAAGATATCCGCAAGTTGGTTATGAGTATCCACAAAAGTTACTTCGACATCTCCTTTAAGTACATGATCCCGGAGAAAGTGATGACGAATGTCAATATGTTTGGTTCGAGAATGCATGACGGGATTCTTCGTGATGTTGATTGCACTTGTGTTATCGCACCGGAGAGGAATGCAACCAAGATCAATTCCGTAGTCACTTAGTTGTTGCTTTATCCAAAGATTTTGTGCACAACAACTTCCTGCCGCTATGTACTCTGCTTCGGCTGTACTAAGAGCAACGCACGCTTGTTTTTTTGCAAGACCACGAAACTAGAGCATTTCCGAGGATGTGACATGTTCCACTTGTGCTTTTTCTATCAGTTTTACATCCTGCATAATCTGCGTCAGAATAACCAATTAAAGTGCAGCTACTACCTTTAGGATACCATAGACCAACATTTGTCGTTCCCTTGAGATACTTCATGATTCGTTTGACCGCCGTGAAATGTGACTCCTTAGGGTTTGCTTGAAAGCGAGCACACAAACAAACACTGAACATAATGTCAGGACGGCTTGCCGTCAAATATAATAATGAACCAATCATACCTCGATATTTTGTGATATCAACCGATGTTCCCATTTCATCTTGATCAACGTAGGTATCGGAGCCCATTGGTGTAGACATTGCTTTACAACTATCCATATCAAATCTTTTCAAGAGTTCCTTGCAATATTTGGATTGATTTATGAAGATTCCGTCCTTTTGTTGCTTGATTTGAAGTCCAAGAAAGTAATTCATCTTTCCCATCATCGACATTTCAAATTCGCCTTGCATCATTGAAGCAAACTCTTCACATAGTTGATTGTTGGTTGAGCCAAAGATAATATCGTCCACGTACACATGCCCTTGGAGCTTGTTTTAGACCATAGAGTGCTTTCTTCAACTTGTATACATGTGAAGGGTGCTTGAAGTCTTCAAAACCCGGAGGTTGTTTGACGTAGACTTCTTCGTTGATATATCCATTAAGGAAGGCGCTTTTAACGTCCATTTGAAAAAGCTGAAAATTCATTGAACAAGCGTAAGCAAGCAATAAGCGTATAGCCTCTAACCTTGCAACCGGAGCGAAGGTTTCTTCAAAATCAATGCCTTCTTCTTGATTGTAGCCTTGTGCCACCAATCTTGCTTTGTTGCGAACTATGATTCCATTTTCATCAAGTTTGTTCTTGAACACCCATCTTGTACCAATGATGTGCTTGTTACTTGGTCTTGGAACAAGTTCCCAAACTTGATTTCTTTCAAATTGATTCAATTCTTCTTGCATCGCAAGTATCCATTGGTCGTCATTCAAGGCTTCATTGATTTTAGAAGGTTCAATTTGTGAAACAAATGCCATGTTCAAGCAAGCATCTTTGAGATTCAATCTTGTTGCTACACCTTGACTTATGTCTCCGATAACTTTGTCAATAGGATGATCTCTATGTGTTCTCCATTCTTTGGGAAGATCATTGTTGATTGACTCTTGTTGAGTTGATTCATCATGATGTTCTTCTTGTTTTTCTTCTAGATTTCCAATGAGGTCTTTAGAAGCATCTTCTTTAGGAACTTCTACAATTTCATCATCATCATCACACAAAACAATATCCTCTTTCGAGGGGTTAGATTCATCAAATTTAACATGCATAGATTCTTCTATAGTTAGAGTTCTTTTATTGTAAATTCTAAAAGCTTTACTAGAGAGAGAGTAGCCGAGAAAAATACCTTCATCGGATTTTTCGTCAAACTTACCAATGTTGTCTTTGTCGTTGTTGAGAACAAAGCACTTACACCCGAATATGTGAAAGAAAGAGATATTTGGTTTTCTCCCTTTGAAGAGTTCATAAGGGGTTTTCTTGAGAATAGGCCGAATATTAACACGGTTACTTACAAAACATGCCGTGCTCACCGCATCCGCCCAAAAATACTTAGGAAGATTTGAATCACTTAGCATTGTCCTTGCAAGTTCTATCAAAGACCTATTCTTCCTTTCTACGACACCATTTTGTTGTGGAGTTCTTGGTGCGGAGAAGTTGTGTGAGATTCCATGTTCTTCACAAAAATCTTCGAAAGAAGCATTTTGGAATTCTCCACCATGGTCGCTTCGAATGGAGATAATTGTAAGAGACTTCTCATTTTGAATTTGCTTGGCATACTTCTTGAATGCTTTGAAAGCATCACTTTTCTGCACTAAAAACAATGTCCAAGTATATCTAGAGAAATCATCAACGATAACTAATGCATAAACATTACCTCCGAAGCTTTTTGTTCTCGATGGACCAAAAAGATCCATGTGCAACAATTGTAGTGGTCTTGAAGTAGACACCACATTCTTGGAAATGAAAGTTGATTTAGTTTGCTTTCCTTTTTGGCAAGCACCACACAACCTATCTTTGATGAATTTGATCTTTGGCAATCCAATGACTAAGTCATGCTTGATCAATTTATTCAAATGCTCCATATGAATATGAGCAAATCTCTTATGCCATAACCATGATTCATTGTTGTTTGCCAAGAGACACCTAACATTCAAAGACAAGTTATCTAAAGAAATTTGAAAAATATTATTAACCCTTTTACCTTTAAGCATAACCTCATGAGTAACCTCATTTTCAATCAAGCATTCATCTTTAGTGAAGTTGACTTTGAAACCTCGGTCACACAATTGGCTAATGCTAAGGAGACTATGCTTTAGACCTTCCACATATAGGACATCTTCTATAGTTGTTGAAGGCGGTGAACCAATGATGCCTATGCCAAGGATTCTTCCTTTATTGTTGTCACCATAAGTAACATATCCTTTGGCCTTAAGCGTTAGATGTGAAAATTTGCTTAGGTCACCCGTCATATGCCTCGAACACCCACTATCAAGATACCATTGACTTGAGGAGGTCTTCAAGCATACCTACAAAACAAATTAAGTTTTGTTAGGTACCCAAACAGCTTTGGGTCCTTCATAGTTAGCACCTTTCTTGATCCACACATAATGCCCACTTGGAACACTAAAATTTCTTACATAGCAAGCATTAGGTGTATGGCCAATAATACCACAATAAAAACAAGTAGGTTCAAAATTGCTTCTATATCTAGGAGGATAAGATTTCTTCTTAGAAAAGGATTTATTCTTATTATTTCTTTTCTTTCTAGCATATTGATGAACTACTTTATGCTTGTCACTTTCTTTCATAGGATTTTGTTCTTTAGCTTTCACAAAGATGGTCTTGTTTGAAGTTGGTTTTGAGAATTTTGAGTAACCAAGACCACTTTTATCATTTGAATATCTTTGATTGCTAAGAACATTTTCCAATCCAATTTGTCCTTTTTCATATCTCTCTAGGACTCTTTTTAATTGGACTATTTGAAAAGAGAGTGACTCACATTTAGTGCATACAAAATTCTGTTTTTGTTCACTAATCAATTTTTCTTTTTCAAGCTTAAAACCATTTTCTATTTTCTCAATATTTTCTTCTAATGTTGAGATTTGTTTCTTTTGAGATGAAATGGTTTTGTACAGAATTTTGCACTCACTTAAAAGTTCATCAATTGCTCCTTGAGTGTCATTATCAAAAATTGAAAAGTTATTACTACTAACCTCATCGTCTTCATTGTCGGAATGATGTGATGCCATCAATGCTAGATTTGCGCTTTGATCACTATCGGAGTCCGATGAAGAACTTATTTCGTTGTCATCCCAAGCAATGTAGGCTTTCTTTTTGAAATCCTTCTTTCCTTTGTTGTCATGGTTCTTTGCGAGTTTAGAACATTCCGGTCTAATGTGGCCTTTCTTTCCACATTCATAGCATGTAATATCTTTGTTAGATGTTGATGTTTCCTTTTCTTTGTTCTTTGAGAACTTCTTTCTTCTTGTGTAACTAGAGTTTCCATTGTTATTTTTTGCACCAAAAAATTTTCCTAGTCTTTTTACAAGAAGCATAAAATTTTCGTCATCTTCCGGATTGTCTTCTTTCTTTGCAACTTTGGAATCAACTTTTAAAGCAATGCTCTTGGATTTCTTTTCTTGGTTCTCATGTTTCTCCAATAGTCCAAGTTCCGTCTCATATTCTTGAAGCTTTCCGAATAAAGTAGCGGATGTCATTGTTGCTAAGCTTTTCTTTTCGGAGATCGCCGTCACTTTGGGTTGCCATTCTCTTGTTAAAGACCTAAGCACTTTAAGATTAAGTTCATCATTTGATAGTGTCTTACCAAGTGCTTTCAAGTGATTTGTCAAATGCACGAATCTTTTCTGCAAGTCGAGGATTGATTCTCCCGGTTGCATTCGGAATAATTCGTACTCTTGACTTAGCGTATTCAACCTAGATCTTTTTACTTCAGCCGTTCCTTCGTGAGTTTCTACAAGAGTGTCCCATATTTCTTTTGCCGTTGTACATGTTGAGACGCGGAAGAATTCATCCATTCCAAGTGCACTTTGTAAGATGTTGATAGCCTTTTTGTCATAAAGAACTTTTTTCTTATCATCATCATCCCATGACACTTGTGGCTTAGATGAACTAGCACCATTGACAACTGTTATAGGAATGAAAGGACCATTTAGAACAGCCTCCCATATATCACTTCCTTGTGCTTCTAAGTGTGCCTTCATACGGAGTTTCCAAAAGTCGAAATATTGACCGGAAAATAATGGAGGCTTGTTGCTACTACCACCATCTTTGAAAACACGATCATTGTTTGCGGAAGCCATCTGAATCTATAGGAACAAGTTACCTAGAACTTGCTCTGATGCCAACTGTAAGTTATAAGAGTGCGCCTAAGAGGGGGGGGTGAATTAGGTAGTCGACAATTCTTTGATCGTGTTTCCGGTTGTTGATTATTTTTCGTTAAGTGCTGAAAAATAAAGTGCTGAAAGTAAAATGAACACCGGAAATTTATAGTGGTTCCCTTCACACTTCGAAGGTACTCCACTCCTCTTTCGACTCGAAAGAGATTTCACTATAGTTAGAATTATTGTACAGCTTATGCTTACTATCTACACTATAGGTAATCAAGTGAATGAAGAACAATCCTCTTCAAACACACACTTGTTTCCAACAAACTTGGACAACAAGGTAAAACAAAAAAATAATTCTTGATAATGAGATTTTGTCTTGAAAGAATGTTGATATCAATCTTGATAATTGATCTTCCTCTTCAAATGAAACAATTCTCAACAATGTATACAAGTGTTCAAAGAATGATATGAAACTTACAATAATTTTCAATGAAAATTAAGTGCAGAAAGTTTCACTTAAAAATGATATCAAAAACACTTGAAAATATTGAAAGAATAAAATATTTATAAAAATGAATTGTTAATGAAGAAGGTGTGTGTTTATTTAAAAAATGCAGAATTTATAGTGTGTAAAACACCCTTTCAAAAGAGTATTGTATCATGAAAAGATGCCATGATCCAATGAAAGATTATCATGAAAAGTGCTGATGAAAAAATAAAGTATTTTTCAAATTTCTACAGTAGGAATCGGTTCCCACATGGGACAACCCGGTTCCTGCTGAACGTTATAAAAAATTTGAATTTTTAACAAAGGGGAACCGGTTCCCAGAGGGGGACAACCCGGTTCCTAGTCTTAAAAACAGAATCATGTTCTTTTCAGGAAAGTGGAACCCGGTTCCCACATGGGGAGGAACCGGTTCCTGCAGCCAAAAACAGAATTTCAAGTTTAAAATACACAATGATATTTTTATGCTTTTTATGAGAAAAACTTGAACACTTATATGCATGATTAAGAAATTGAAACATATACCTTGAGAATTATTTCAGTCCATAAGATCTTCAATAATTCTTCAATATTCAACACTTTTTGCACATCCTTTTTGATAGATGGATCATCATGTTGTCTTCATCAAAATCATTTGTTTGAGAAGCTTGCTATTACACCTATTTGGGATACAATCAAATCCCTATGGTCGTGACCGACAAAAAGCACACTCCCTTCATGACCGAATTAGGCAACTACTACTATAACATTATGCCCTTCAGCCTGAAAAACGCAGGCGCTACTTATCAGCGCATGATGAATAAAGTTTTTCGAGCAGAGATCAGAGACATGCTCAAAGTATACATGGACGACATGATCGTTAAATCTCAACAAGAGACAGATCACGCTTCCCACCTATGAAAGGTATTCAACCAAGCTCGAAAATGCAAAATTCGTTTCAATCCTGAAAAATGAACGTTCGGAGTTCGGGCGAGAAAATTCCTCGGGTTTTATCTGATTGAATGGGGAATCAAAGACAACCACAACAAATGTCGAGCATTCATAGAGATTCCTACGCCAAACTCTAAGAAATCTATACAATCGTTAAACGGAGTGCTTGCTTCACTCGCTCGATTCGTGGCTAAATCTGCCCAGTACATATTTCCATTCTACAAGCTCCTTCGCAAGGAGTCAGCTTTCGAATGGATAGATGAATGCGAGTAAGCCCTAGCCCATTTGAAAAAAGCGTTGTTCGAGCCCCCAGTGCTCTCCAGGCCTAATGAAGGCGAAATTATATATCTTTACCTCGTAGTCACAAACGAGGCAGTGAGCGCAGCTCTCATTCGTGAATTGCCTGAAGGGCAGAAACCGATCTACTTCACGAGCAAGGCTTTGCATGACCCAGAGTCGCGGTATCAGTAGATCGAAAAGGTAACAATGGTCATCCTCTTCGCCACATAAAGGCTTAAACATTATTTCTTGGCACATACGATTGTCGTGAGAACCTACCAACCCATTAGGCAACTGCTCGAAAGACCAGACATGGCTGGACAAATGCTAAAATGGTCATTGGAGTTGTCCGAGTTCAACATTAGATATGATGGTAGACAAGCTTTGAAGGCCCAAGCCTTGGCCGATTTTGTAGCGGAGTCACCTTCCCCGAGCAAACACCAACGCCTACGTCCAAGTGGACCATTTTCGTGGACGAAGCTTCTAGCTCGACAGGCAGCGGAACATGGATTATGTTGGAAAATGAAGAAGGAACAATCATCGAGGTTTCCTTAACTTTATCCTTCCCCACTTCCAACAATCAAATGGAGTATGAGACCTTCCTGGCCGGCCTACGCCTAATGGACGACCTTGGTGCGGAGGATATCATTATATGCACAGACTCCTAGCTGGTCGCCAACCAAGTACGAGGAGATTTCCAAGCTAATAATGACAACATGTCTGAATACTTGTCCTTGGTCAAAGAGAAACTAAAAAGATTTGCGTTCGTAGAAGTTAGGCACGTTCCATGCGAAAAAAATACCCTAGCGGATATCTTGTCCAAATTGGCCAGTACTAAAAGGAAGGGAGGCAATAAATCTGTCATACAAGAGGTACTCCCTCGACCTAGCATCAGACAACCTTTGCCCCTGGTAGATGTCAATGTCGTGGGCGACGCCAATTGCTGGATGACCCCGATGTTTAACTATTTAACCAAAGAGGAGCTATCGGCGGATCCAAAGGCAGCCAGTACCGTGCGATGTAGGGCCTGCTCGTACGTCATGGTCGGGAGCAAAATGTATCGTAGAGGTTTCTCTACGCCCCTCCTCAAATGTGTTGAAGAAGAAAACGTACCTCACGTATTGAGAGAGGTCCATGAAGGAATTAACGCCCAACATCCGGGAGGGAGATCATTAGCACGTAAAGTCCTGCGAGCACGATATTATTGGCCGACAATGAAGAACGACGCAAAGGAGCATGTCAAGAAATGCGATAAATGCCAACGGCACGGTGACATACACGTAACACCACCTACCGAACTGAGGTCACTATCCTCCCCATGGTCGTTCGCCTGGTGGGGGTTGGACATCCTAGGCCCTTTTGTTGTCGGCTCAGGTCAGAACAAATACCTCATCATAGGCATCGACTACTTCACCAAATGGAAATCGGAAGAGTCTTTGGCCAAAATCATTGCACTCAACATTTTACATTTCCTTAAACGAAACATCCTTGCTCGGTTCGGAGTACCGCTTGCCATCGTGACAGACAATGGAACCCAATTCATAGATAAGCATTTCCAAGAATTCGTAACCTCGGTAGGGACCAAAAAACACTTCGCCTCAATCGAACATCCTCAGACAAACGGACAGGCAGAAGCTGCGAACAAGGTGATCCTAAAGGGATTAAAACGAAGGTTGGACGAGCATAAAAAACATTGGGTCAAAGAGATGCATAACGTACTTAGGGCAAACAGAACCACTCCCCATTCAACGACCGAGGAATCCCCATTCCGACTAGCTTATGGGACCGAAGCGGTCATACCCGTAGAAATGCACATCCCGTTCAGGCGAACATAATCGCCCATGCATAAAGACACCAATTCTGAGATGCTTCGCGAAGAGCTCGACCTGGTCGAAGAAATCCGATCGGGGGCTGCTCTTCGAGAAACCATCCTTAAGAAAAAAAATAGCAGCTCGACATGATACCAGGGTCGTCAGACGAGCGTTCGAGGTTGGCAGTCTCGTCCCGAGGAGAAACCACAAAGACTCCTGGGAGGGGAAGCTGGCCCCCAATTAGGAAGATTCATATCGTGTCCGAGCAAAGACCGAAAATGGAGCCTATTACTTAGAAAATCTACAAGGGGAAGAGCTTTCTAGGCCGTGGAACGTCGAAAAACTCAAACAATATTAGATCTAGTACAAACGTCACCCCTGCTCGACTTCAAGACGAGGAGCAGACGGTCTGAAGAACCTGCGTGCCTAGGTACAAACATTGCAGTCCAATATCTTTTAACCATCAGAACCCCTTCATATTCGAGGGAGATAACTGTCGCACGAACAGATACTCAAACGAGTATGTCGTTGCCTGAGTACCACGACCAGGCAGAACCCTAACTCGCAATGGGACGTTCAAGCCACAGAACCCGAGCCATAATTTTGACTTGGGCGCCGCATCAGAGCAAGCCTATACGCATCTGTTCGGTTCCCCTAACCAACGAACCATACCTTTCAACGAGCATTGTCCCCCTACTCGAGCAAGTCCTCGCATTTCTACGATCAGTGTTACGACCAAACGAGTGCCGAGCATAAAACACTTAGCGAAATTTATGCATTCAAGATAATGGTACTACGACAGACGAGCAATTACTTATAACAATAAAAATACTGCAAAGGTGATAAAACGACCACCAAGGTCAGAAACTTTAATTAAAAGATCGCGACCCCAAGGGGCCAACTTGTTCAAAATTACATAAAACGGGGACTAGGCCCCCGAACAACAAAAATAAAATAAAATTACATTACGACACGCAGGCCGGACTAGTTCCCTTCCTCCGCATGGGCGTCAGGCTGACCCTCGCTCTGGATCGGCTGGACTTCGGGCTGGACAAGTTGAGCGGGTTCCTCGGGCGGGGTATCACCAACGATCATATCTTCCGGAACGACGATCTGACCGTCCTCGACCCTATACAAATAGTTAATCCGATCAGTGTCCAAATCCATTTCTAGATTAAGTACCCTGATCTGGTCAACGGCATTTTGAAAGATCAGTTTGGTCGACTCCCGCAGGTCTTCCAAATCCTGGTCCAACCTAGCCAAAAAATGCGCCCGAGACAGTAGGCCCTTAGTGTCCTCGTCCTCCGTAGGCATGAAGGCATCTTTCAGCCTTTTGTTTTGGTCGAACGTCTTCCTCTTATCCACCTCCAACTTAGCTATCACCTCGACATGATCTTTAAGTGACTTGGTCGCCTCCTCGGCAGCCTTTTTGGCATTCTCTTTGGACGTCGCCAGAAGGGCCTTCAAACGGCTGATTTCCCGCTCATCTCCAGCCTCTCCCTCGACCAACATTGAAGCCATGGTCACCACCCTCATAACAACACTTGCATCCTGCGCCAAGGACATTCGTCGAGCATGACTATCCATACTCTCGACATGCAGGGTGTCCGCCCATTGAACCTCCAACGTTGTTCCCTTGAAATAATTGCGCTTCATGAAGCAGGGAGGCATGGTGAACTTGGGTTTGGGAGAGGCGTTGACAGTCAAATCTATCACAATAGAACCGCCCCTTTGCTTCTTCAGTTGGGGTGCCGAGGACACACCTGGGGAGCCATGAGTAATCAGTCCCGAGCCCGAGCCACTCATAGCGTTTTCCGTCAGCCGGGTCTGAACCATCTTGAGCTTCCTTTTGTTGCTCTGCCTTATTTTCTCCTGAATCTTGTCCAAGGGCTTGGCCATGGAAGCTGCAAAAAGAAAAAAGGAGATGTAGTCAGTGCCGAGCAGTGCGAAAATGCGAATTATACGACCAAGACAAAATAAATACCATAAAATTTGGATACCTCCTGCCTGTTTTTACAAGCAAGAATCCCCGTAACATCAATCAAAGGATGCTCCACGGAAGCGCCCCCTATCACTATCAAGCATCTTTTTGCTCTCCCCATCTATTCTCAGGACGGGAGTAAAAGACGCCACCAACTTGTGAAACTCCTCGAAGCTAGCCTCGTCATCCTCGTTCAGCCTGTCCCTGACTTAGACAAACTCGCTCACTGGTGCAGCATAGTGAAGCTGATCCCAGGAAAAAGGGAACCTCCAAAGCTGTCGAGGGATCTCCCTTCCTTGTGCGTCGAGCTTGGACGCCCCGTCGACATCAGTGTCGGTCCCCAAAAAGCTGATTGACCGGGTCGCCTCCTTGGTCGCCGGTTCGACCAAGAAATAGTCATCCTTGAACGAGCGAATGGACTCAGAGTGCGCCTTGAAAATTTTGGTCCGGTGTTTAAACGAAATGAAGCCTTTTCGAGCACCTCCTCGCTCTACCTGCCGCTGTAGGGAAAACAATTGGAAAAAGAGAGGGAGGGTGGCCCCGGCACCCAGGTGCATACACATTAGTTCAAGTGCCCTCATGAAGGCATAAGAGTTGGGGTGCAGTTGTGAGGGCGCCACCCCTAAGTGGCCCAACACCGAGTAGGTCAGGTCGCTAAACGACAACCTGACCCCCAGGGTTGTGAAAATATAATCGTGCACCACAAATTTCTTCCCCCCGAAGTCAGAGTATATCCTGTCGTTGCTCCCCGGCCATGTCACAATCCAGTGTGTAGGGTCTCCCACCAAAGGCAGCAGTTTCGTCCGCGGCCGAGCAAAGCTCGAAACCCTATCCAACAGATCTTCCATAACCCATTCTTCGGGCACAAGATTTTTCTCTTTGTCATCAGTAGCGTCCTGAGCGCCCGCCACCCCGCCATAAATTGTTGCGGTATCAGTCTCCTCTGAGGAACTATCGGAACCGCTCGGGACCGTAGCAGAGGAACCAAAGTCTTCTCGCGTTTCCTCCTCAGATGAGATGTCGAACGGGTCGACAAGCACTCTTTCACCTGAAAAATAGAGGAAATGTGTCAGTGAATTCGATCAAGACATCAAATTCACCCTTCCACTACCTGTCAAGTGAAAGGGCGTGCGACGACCAGAGAATAAAGTCCCCGTCCAAAGCCCTCAAAAGGTTTACTCGCCCAACTACAGTCGACCACGACGACCAGAAGCAACGACTTGGGGGGCTCCTGTTTCGGAATGACCTGATTCTCAGACTTGGGCCCAATCCATCTTCTAGCCCATAACGACCCAGTGAATCTTTGGCAACTGACACATCCTCAATCTGCCCGGAAGTCCCTTCCGACCCGGTCATCAGCGCCGCCGACCAGGATTCGCACCCAGCAAGGGTCGAACCCCCAGGATCAACCGAGGAACGTCTGCCCAATAAGTCATTCGCTCGGTATTAACATCACCCGACCAAGGTCTCTTCCGAGCAGTCCAAGCGTTCCCCCCAACGATTAGTTTATGTCAGTTACCTGTTATTGGGGGGATCCACGATCCAGGCCCAATGAAAGGGACCAATAGCCATGCGCTAGGGATATTATATAAATCCTCTCATTTGAGAGGATTAGGTATTCAAATTCTTACCCTAAATCTCGTACTTGCTCACTCGTTGCTCGCTATCTAACTTTAGCATCAGAGTGCCTTTGCAGGTACATCCCTTTTCTCCCACTATCAACCGTGCTTCATTCACGTTAGACGCCGGCCACATCGGATCCTGATCTCCAGGTACGATCAATTATCTTTCTTGAGAATCAGAAGACTCGCTAGAAAATGCCCATTCGGATGATTCATCGCCATCACGTTTTTACCCTTGAATCTCTCAATCAGAAGAAAGAAGAAGAAAATAGAGGAGAAAAAGAAAATAAATTTGGGTTTTTGAGAAATTTGGGAAAAATACAATGTGTTGTGTATTTGATACAATCAAAATCAAAATCAAATAATTGTGAAACACCTGTTTCGACACACACCCTTATTTGACATTTCGACACAAGGAATCTCCCATTTCCTTCATCTCGTCGGAGGCGGCATCACCAACAACCTATGGTGGTTGCCTACTCCTCTTCTAGTGAAACCTACCTAGAATCCAAAACCTCCAAATTCTGATAATACTTGTACCAAATTGATTTTTGACCGTAAAGAGAAATTGAAGAAACACAATAACAACCATTATAAATTATACAAATATAAATTTATATTTATTAGATATATATTAATAATTTAATAGATCATTATAACGAGTTCTTCAATTTTTATTATTTATTATTATTTTATTTACTATTACGATCACATTTCCATCTTTTATTAATTTTTTTAAGTAAATTTATTTGGAAGAAAATATTTATAATAATATATCCTAAACTAGGGCTGGACAAACGGTCCAAGCCCGATTCGGAACCGGCATAACCGGAAAAAAAATGAAAAGGGATTGGGCTGGGTCGGTTAAACGGTTTAATCGGTTGGTCCAAACAGTTTAATATGGGTAGCATTGGACCGGTTCGGACCTATATATATGAACCATTTAAAACCGAACCGAACCGGTTTAATTCACAATTTACATGCTGGCAATTTCACAAAGGCCCTAGCCTTTTTCCATTCAGACTCAGCAAAACACACATTTCCTCACTTTTCTCATCTCACACTCTCTCACTTTCTCTTCAAGAACTGTTCATCTTCTCAAACCCTAATCCACCGTCGCCGCTGCAAAAACCTTAATATGGCATAGATCCTTCTTCTAAACCGTGTATATTGTTCATTGAACTCTTCTTCATCATCTTCTTTAAGGTATTTTCGTTTTCTTCTTCTATTTTTTCAGTCTTTTGTTTCTTCTATATATTTAGGGTTTTACTTTGTTCATGAGTTTTCATATGAATATTTGAGTTTTAATGTTTCAAAGTTATAAACTAACATTATTTATTTGTTTTGACATGTTAGATCTCTGATTCTTCTAAAAAACTCTAATCAGGTAATGTTACTTTTCTGTTTGATTCTTGATTTAATAGCTAATGTTATCTCTCTGATTCTTGATTTATTTGTATTAATTATTTTGTTGGATTTTGTTTTGACATGTTTTATTATATGGACTGGAAATTGGAAAGATGGAGCAAAGAGATAGTAGTAGAGAAGTACCACAAGTTGGGTTGGAAATTATGGAGCAAGAACAACAAGACAATAAGTGTTAATTAACTCTATTTTTTGCCTATGTTGTTTGAATGTGAAATATTGGTTAGGCTATTAGAAGTTTTCAAATGTTAATTTTATTTTGTGTTTTGAAAAACCTGATATGAATTAACAAATATATAATACAGTATTCCTTTTAATAATCTAATACAGTATTTTAAAACTACTAGTATTCCTTTTAACATGATTTTGTGTTTGTACAGTATGTGAACAAACAAATATATAACTAGTATTCCTTTTAATAATCTAATACTACTTATTACTAGTGTTTCTTTCATGCTCATTAGTAGATACAGTATGTGAAAAATAAATAATTTATTAACTAGTGTTCTTTTTTATGTAAATGTTTTTGTTTTACTAAGTGTATTTTTGTATGCTTTATTAATCGTTTGCAGCTGCAACTGAGGCTCTTATCCCTCCTATTGACCATAGTAGAAAGAGAAGGAGGCCTAATGCGGATGGTCCCAAGAAAAAATCTTCATGTTGGGACCATTTTATCGAATTAACTGATGTTGTGGAACGAACTACTGCCTGTAAGCATTGCCATAAACGATATAGATGTGATCCTAAATCACACGGAACGTCTAACATGCTCGCCCACTCCAAAATTTGTTACAAAAATCCTTACCTAGAAAATGACCTGAAACAAACCAACCTTGCTTTTGGTAGTGGTGGCTTGATTTCTGTTAGCCCAAAGTTTGATAAAGAAGCTTGTAGAAAGGCAATAACTCTGTTTGTTATCCTTGATGAACACCCATTTAGAGTAGTTGATGGTGAGGGTTTTATATTCTTATGTAATCAATTAGAACCACTTTTGACTATCCCATCTAGGAGGACAGTTGCTAGGGATTGTTTTCAGTTGTATCTAGATGAGAAGTTGCGATTGAAAGCTTATTTTAGGTCTGATTGCAGCAGGGTAGCACTTACTACAGACTGTTGGACTTCCATTCAAAACCTTAGCTATATAACAGTTACAGCTCACTTTGTTGACAATGATTGGAACTACCAAAAAAGAATCATTAGCTTTAGTTTAGTTCCTAATCACAAAGGGGAAACCATTGGTAGAAAACTTGAGGATGTATTGAGGGAATGGGGTCTTAGAAATGTGTCTACAATCACTGTTGACAACGCATCGTCCAACGATGTAGCTGTAGCATATTTAAAGAAAAGGGTTCATATCAAGAATGGATTAATGGGTGAAGCTGATTTTTTTCATATGCGCTGCTGCGCACATATTTTGAATTTAATTGTTAATGATGGATTGAAAGAACAAGATTCATCTGTGTCAAGCATTCGTAATGCTGTGAGATTTGTGAGATCTTCACCACAAAGGGCATTGAAATTCAAAGAATGTGTTGAATTTTCTAGGATTACTTGTAGGAAACATCTATGTCTCGATGTTTCCACGAGGTGGAACTCGACATACATGATGTTGGATGCTGCTGAGAAGTTCCAAACAGCATTTGAAAAATTAGAAGGAGAAGATGTAGGGTATGTGGAATGGTTTGGACGTCATGGTCCTCCTTGCTATACTGATTGGGAAAAGGCTAGGGCCTTTGTGAAATTTTTGAAAATTTTCTATGAAGCCACCAAGGTATTTTCTTCATCTCAACAAGTGTCATTGCACACTGCTTACCACCAATTATCATCTGTTTTTGGTGAGCTTCAAGAAGCATCTATGAACTTGAACTCTGATTTAGCCTCAGTAGGACATGAGATGAAGCGTAAGTACGATAAATATTGGGGAGAGGAAAAGAACATCAATCAATTTCTTTATTTTGGAGTGATTTTTGACCCTCATTATAAGTTTAGATATATTGAGTGGTCTTTTGATCAAGTTCACGGGGAAGGGACCGAAAAATCTATGAAAATGGCCAAAAATGTCAAGGATAATTTGTTTAAATTGTACACCTGGTACAAATCTGCCCATGACCAAACTAATGTGACCATTCGGTCATCCGGTCCATCAGATAATCAATCTGTTGTTGATGCTCAACCTAGAAATTCTTCACATTTTCTAAGGGCTGATGCATTTAAGCAACATTTGAAGGATAAAGATACCATTGATAAAAAAAATGAACTTGAGAGGTACTTGAATGATCCTTGTACAAATGATAATGACAAATCATCCATTCTAACTTGGTGGAAACAAAATAAACCTCGTTACCCAATCCTAGCAGCAATGGTGAAAGAAATTTTGGCCACCCCTGTATCAACTGTAGCTTCAGAGAGTGCATTTAGCACCGGGGGGAGAGTTTTAGAATGTTATAGGAGCTCTTTGAGTCCAGCAGTGGCTGAAGGGCTGATATGTACTCAGAACTGGTTGAAGCCAGCTCGTACATATTTCAAAGACATCAATTACACAGAAGAGTTTGGGATAACTGAGGAAATCATATCAGGTACCAAAATTCTTGCTCAATATTTATTTATTTATTTATTTTTGTTGGTTTCCATTAACTATAACATTTTCATTTTTATTGTTTCAGAATTTCAACAATGCTTCATAACCGCAAATATTGGGGCTGCTGGAGCTGGAGCAGCAGTTGGAGGTGCTACTGGTGCTGTTGTAGGTTCTACTCAAACACAACCAATAGGTTGTGATTGAGAAATATGATGCTTCTAATTTTGTAAGATAATGACTAATTCTGCTAATTCTTCTAATTTTGAGAAATATTATACTTAATTTATATTATACTAATTCTGCTTTTATTTATTTTTCCACAGTTTGAAATCATTTTGATATTTTGGAGTCATATATGACTTGTACATCTTGGCACAACACATAATTATATTTTGTAAGCCTTTTTTGGGAGGTCAAATTTTCTGTGATGAATCTTGGCACTCACTCAAGCTTCAATGAAATTAGGTAATGTTTAATTACTATATATCAGTTTTAATTTAACATTCATTATACTTATAATCTATTCAAATTCATTTCAGATTAAGATGTTTTGCTTGTTGGAATTTGGCATTTTGTTTTCAAATGTTTGGCTTGCTTACTATGAGACTGCTCATTTGTCAAAGAGGTACTTTATTTTATAACAAAACTGATTTGTCCATGTGGTTGTGAATAGATGATTGATCAAAACTGACTTAATTCATTTAATACATTTTCCTGTAGTTTTAAAATATTGTTTCATTTAATTTCCATGTAGTTGTGAATTGAAAGCCACAAAACTCTATAACAGTAAGTAACGGTTCCAAGCAACATTAAATTTCCATGTAGTTGTGATTGAGGTACTTGTTATAATTAAATATTGTTTCATTTAATTTTCATGTAATTGTTAAATGATGATTTATCAAGAATGGAACCTTATAATTTTCCCATGCTCTTTCCTCTTTATAGGGTCAAGCTCTAGAATAGGCATTGCTGAGTTGAACCATGGGAAAGTGAATGCTCAATAGATTTAATTGGTGTACAAACAGTAGATTCCGTTGATATCAAGGTATTTATTTCCTCTATTAAACAATCAATTGAAATAAGAATTAAAAGAATGTTATGTCAAAAACCACTGCATCAATATTTTGGCTGTTCCTTTATTTTTGGTTGTACTTTGCAACAATCAGTGTTAATGTTATTCATGTTTCCCTTATTGTATTAAATTGTTAGGTTCAGCATATGCAGATTCAACATACCCCAATTCAACAAATATGCCAATTCAACAATGCATAATGGTTTATCTATATCTTTATCTCAAGAACTACAATCACAATATTTGTCCTTCTTGTTGGATGAATTATTGATCATGTTGCTTGTTGGATGGTTTTAAACTTCTTTGATACTCACTATGGATGATTGTAATTATAACTTTAGATGTGTTGTGTCTATATTAATAGTGTTGTTATAATGCTAAATGTTAAGATAATTAGACATGTGATTGATAATATATTTATTAATAGCCTTGAGCTTGATATATGGATTTGATTTTATATAATGATATCCTATATTCAATGACTTTGTGATGAATGATGTTATAGATATAGAAAAATCTGACTAGTCAATTTTATGTGAAAATAAATTATTTTAAAATATTAAAAGAAAAGTTAACTTTCTTGTAGTTGGGCTGCAATTTTAAATAGGCACAACCCGTATAAATCCAACCGAGATACCCGTCAAACCGTCAAACCGAAACCGAATTTAACCGATATTAAATCAACCAAAATTGGGTCTATTTTCTTCATCCACGGTTTATCTTGGTTTGGGTTTTTGGACCCGAAACCGACCGGACCCGACCGTTTGTCCACCCCTATCCTAAACTATAAGATTAAATTATTATAATTATAAAACTGCATCACACGTGTGTATGTATAGCTCAAAACAATAGTGTATACCTTGTAACTAACTTGAAACACTACCGCTTTCTTTTAAAAATAAAAAAAAATCACCATTTTTATTTTTCATTCTTGTTGCTTCCGGTGTTATATAAAAAACGAAACCAACGCAATTCGTTTCTGCACAATCGAAATCGTAATCAACATCAAGAATTTGATTTCGCTTCTCTATTTCTTCGATTCAAGCTTTTTCTTCCATTTCAATGTCGTCGAATTCCTTCCGAGGCGGATCCTTTTACGGCGATGCTGATCCTTATCGATCAAGGTAACGCCATTCCTCTCTCTCTCTCTCTTTCTTTGTTTCCTTCTATTTCTTGATATTGACATGTTTGAATTGCAGAGACGGACTTACAACCAGAACCACCGCTGCTCCCTCCGATGAAATTCAGTTGCGTATTGATCCTGTCACGGAATTCGACGATGAGATCACCGGTCTTCGTGGTCAAGTTAGAAGATTGAGAAATGTAATGTATCTATCTTCCCCAATTTTACCTACTTTTTCTTTCTATTTGTGTGCCTACTTATACAGAACGATTTAGGTTTTACTGTGTTGGAAAAGAGGGGAAATCAACAGACCGATATAGTTAAATTCATCTTGTATGTGTTTATGCATGTGGAGTTTGATCACTATACACTTGATAATTGGATCGGTTGATTGTATTTTGGTCATTCTTTGAATGATACGAATCATATGATATTTGATAACTGATGCTTGCATGCCTGCTGCTTCCAGCTGAGTTTATAGAATCTTAGCAGTTTGACTTATTGTTGGATTATGTGCTGTTATCTTGCTAAGTATTTTAGTCCTATTAGAATTGGTTTGATGGAACTGTATTTAGTGCAGAGATTCTTTCTTTGTTCTTCCTGATTTTGTTTCTGATTCCCAATGTTGTACATTTATGCTGCAGGTTGCTGAAGAGATAGGTACAGAAGTCAAGACTAATAAAGATTTTCTGGAACAGATGGTACATTTTCATATATTTTCTACACATACTCACAAAGATTAGCTGGAGAAAAAAGTACATGTGCCTATGCCTAGGGTTGCTTGTTTTATGATACCAGCAAAATGGATTTACAATCAAGCTCTTAATTCTTTAGATGTTGAATTCTGAAACACTAACTGTGGCATGATATGTTTTTCAATCAGAAACTTTATTAGGGTCAGGTTTTCATGATGTTTAGGCTCACAAAACTTGAAGTTGAAATGGGAAATCAGTTGTTAATGCTGCTATTATATTTTGAATCTTTGACTTATAAGAAAAGATAATCCCATTGTATAATTTTTTTTCTACTTCAACAATTTATGATCTCTAGTAGACCTATATGTATGACTTGAATCTGGATGAAGTTCTGACCATCTATCATTGGATGTTCCTTACTTTAGGATATTTGGTTATAGTTTGCATTATAAGTGGTGCTTTATGGTTTTGTAGATGTAGATGAATAAAGTATTACATCAAACTTGCTTTTAGAGTAAAAACATCCAAATATAAATTACTTCACTTTAAACACAGTTTTAGTTAAAGAAATTTTATCTCAAAATTGTGTTTATCAAATACTCTTTTGGCCTTCAAGAAGTTGGTCCTCATTACTTTAGGATTATGGTTTTGCATATGAAGATGAATTACATTGATGAAAACTTTGACCCGTGTTGTACATTATTTTTATTAGAAAGATTTACAGTTTCCGTAAATGAATAAGGAGGAAAAATGTTTTGGCTGGTTTTTGTTGAATATTGATTTGCAGTAATAGATCAGTTATTGATACATCATTTCCCTTATAGAAAGAAAATGTATGTCTGTCTTAATTTTTGGCTTTTATCTATTTTAATACAGCAAATGACAATGGCAAAAGCTCAAGCCGGAGTGAAGAATAATTTAAGAAGATTGAATAAGAGCATCGTGCGCAATGGTTCAAATCATATTGTTCATGTGATTGTTTTTGCATTGATCTGTTTCTTGATTGTGTATCTTTGGTCAAAGATGTCCAGAAAATAAGGCTTCACAGGGGTCTACTCCTCCAGCGATGTAGTTGAAAAGATTTCATCCAAGTCCTTCTTTCAATGACTCACAATGATGCCTAACTTTGTTGTATAGAGAAACTTTGTAATATACTTTCTGTGTAACATACTAACATTTCATGGATCGAAGTAGGATTTTGTGTGAAGTAAAAAGATAATATACATGTCACAGTTTCATTTGGTAAAATTACCATCAGAAAGAGGAGAAAGATTTTTTTAATATACATTTACATCCTTTATTTTCCAGACACCCACATCTTCATAATATATTCATTAATTGGGGGTAGGTCAGGAACCTACACCTTTTTTATTTATTTAATTACAACAACTAATACTTTAATTGGGGACATTAATATAATTTGTGATATATTCATTTTCTTTTTTAGATTATAACTATTTTTTTTCTTAAATTATAACTTCTCATTCACTGTCTTTTTGTCAAAAAAAAAAAAAAAAAACTTTCTCCATTGCTTTAAGAAATTTCTTTAAACAAAAATACTCTTGCATAAACACATTATTTTTATATTTACGTTTTCTCCTAGTATTGTTAATAGTATTTTCTTTAAAGAAATTGCTTAATATTATTTCATAAAATAATTAGAATATTATTTATCTTTTTACCACTTACACTTTAGTAGCATATACATTACAATAAAGTGTTTGGGAAGCTTATTTCAACATAGGTTTATTATTATAAACTTCTTTTTTAAATATTTTTGTATAATTATATATAATAAAAATTACAAAATAAAAGATAATATCAGTTGATATTGATAATTAATTATTAATTATAAGAGGAGGGAAATAAATTTAAATTTTTAATAAAAAAGAATATTAAAGCCATACCCATTAATTTATTGTTGTATTGTTTGTTGAATCATACCCATTACATTGATAATTAATTATTTGTCATGATTGTTCATGTTTCATATTTTTATAAGGTTTAATATTTTTTTTTAGTCTCTAGGTTTACCTCGAGATTTATTTTATTCCCATAGCTTCAAAACAATCAAAATTGATCCTTTAATTTATCAAAACGTATAATATTAGTTATTTTTATCTAATTAATGGCAAATTTAGCTATCAATGTTTGTTTTTGTTGTCGCTAATAAAATGAAAAGGAAAAACATGGTATATTTTGAAGAGTAAAGAAATCAATAGGATTTTTTTTAAGTTTAATATATCAAAATGAACATGAGGTTAATGTTGAGAATAACAAGTGTAAGTAGTGTGGGGAAGTCTCACATTAGTTAGAAATATGAAGGCTTGAGCATTTATAAGTGAGAGAACTCACAAAGGTGTGTTGCTCATAAAGAAAATCCCCAAAATAAAAATGCTATCTCATGTTGATCCCTAAATTGATAATGCCAACAATGATATCATGAGCATTTGATTCAAGTGAAGGGATCAACTCACTTGTATCGAAATTCCCTGCTAGGTAGGAGGTGACTCGTTGAAAAGTGTCAATGACTTTACAAGTGTAAAGAGTTTTCGCTTGAGGGGGGAGCCTGTAAGCGGAAAAAAATTCATCGATCAATTATATGAAATTAGAACATCAACACTTATTTGTTGATGACATGATTTGAGAATAAGGATTTTCGTTCTTGTCACCTTGATTCGAAATCCGGAAAGGATAAGTGACTGGATCTTCCTCTGTATCTCACACTCCCGTTCACACCCCTCAATGGGGTAAGTTGTGGAGTCATCAGTTCTTTTTCTGATTTTGTGATTACAAAGGGGGACCAAGCCACATAATATATGATGTTTTCTTAATATATCACTTGTAACTCTTATCCACCTGACGAATTCCCTGATATGCCCCAGCTACCGCATGTATAGATTCAGATGCACATTTTTTTCTTCAAATTTTGGTTGTTTCCGTAGATGTATCTACGGAAGTATAAAAACTTTCAAAAAAACAATTCAAGAAATGTATCGAATGTGCATTAGCAGAATGTTTTGTGCCAGATGTTTCTGCAGGTATATCTACAAAAGTTTATGCTATTTTTTTAAAAATACGTGATCAATCCTCCCACTATTGCACTGCTCCATTTTCATCTTCCAAAAGATCTCTTCACCACCTAAAAACTATGTATCATCTACATCATTTTTTACTCCAAAACTCCAACTTTTCTTGAGCAGCAAATCAAAGGGAGCAAGAGAAGACTCAATTTCAGGTAAACATTTCACTTTGTCCACTACATTTCTCACATTGATTATCAAACTTTTGTAACAAAAAGTTATGTTACTTTCGTAAGTACATCAACAGAACATGTTCATAAAGAACAGTTTCGCAGGTACATCTGTGGAACTTTCTTTGTTTCTTTTGTTTTGACTTCCTGCTACAATTTTTTGATATTTGTTAATTTTTCTCATTCTTTACAAATAGATATGGTGCACCCGGATAACATCTCAAAAGAATTAGTTTATTTAAACGATGTGGTTCCTAATGTACATGGGGTTGTTGTGAAGATGGTAGATTTCGGTGATAACTTTAATCACAAGCAAGAGTTTGACTATTGTGATAGTATGATCACATGGATTCGTAGGATTGCAACTACACTTGATTTTGGTATGGTTATTGGAAGATCAGATAATGGATCAGAAAGAAACGATTTAGTAACCTTGTTGTGCGAAAGAAGCGAGATATATTAAGTGTCACTACGGAAGTTTCAAAGAGATAACACGGGTAGTAGAAAATGCGAGTGTCCTTTTAAAATTCGTGGTTACATGTTGGCTAGCAAGAAATGGAAGTTTGGTCTTATTTGTGGTTTGCATAACCATTAATTGTGCTCAAAGTTACAAGGTCATCCTAGTGTATGTTGGCTCAAACCAGAAGAGATGACATGCATCAATGACATGATCTTGAATCTTGTCCAACCTAAAAATACCCTTGCCACATTGAAACAGAAGGAACCGGAAAATATTTCAAATATTAGGCAAGTTTATAACATTCGGTACCGCAATAACAAGGCTATTAGGGAAGACATATTAGAGATACAACAACAGCTGAAATGTTTTAGATGATAACAATTATGTATCCTGGTATCGAACTTGCGCCGATAGAGTCATGGTTAGAGACATTTTTTGGACTTATCCGGAATCCATAAAGTTGTTCAACACTTTTTTGACGGTGCTCATTCTTGATTCCACCTACAAGACCAACAAGTATAGACTTCCGTTATTTGAGATGGTTGGTGTAACCTCCACCGAGATGAAATATTATGTTGGTTTTGATTTTTTGGAATGCGAAAAAGAGAATAACTTTACTTGGGATTTTGAGGTGTGTTGATCACTTTCGAAAGATCATGTTGAGTTGTCGAAGGCTATTGTTACGGACCGTGATACTGCCTAAATGAACGTCGTTGCCTAAGGTTATTGTTACGGACCGTGATACTGCCTTGATGAACGTCGTTGCAAGGTATTCCCTTCTTCTTATGCATTACTTTGTAGATATCACATAACAAAGAATGTGTGAAGTCGGGTTAAACCCGTGGTAGGGAAGAAACAAGTGGCATCCGAAGACGGAAAACTGGTGAAAGTCGGTGTGATTGTTGAAAAGATAATGGATGCTTGGAACCGTATTATGAATTCTTCCACAAAGGATTTATACGCGGATTCCGTCATTTATTTCTGGAGGGTGTGTGAGAAGTATCCGACTTTGTTGAAATATGTTGAATCCACCATTCTTGATCAACTGAAAGAAAAGATTGTTTGTGTGTGGACCAATAATGTAAGACATCTTGGAAACACTACCACCAATAGAGTTGAGTCGGTACATGCAACATTGAAAATTTGGTTGGGCATTGGCAATGGAGATTTGTGTCTAGATTGGGACTCGGTAAATCTCATGATTAACAATCAACATAATGAAATTTAAATAACTTTTGGTCGGAGCATTACAGTATTAGAGCATTAGTTTAAAGAAGATAAACTTTATTCTCAGTTGGTAGGCAATGTTTCTCGGGCCAGGTTGAACTATATCTTTCACGAGGCCAAACGAGCCGAAGATGTAGGCTCGGATAGCGAAAAGTGTGGTTGTACTATAGTGAAAACATATTGTCTCCCATGTGCTTATGTTATTGCCAAAAAGATGAAATTAGGTGAACTAATAAATATTGATGAAGTTTGCCCTCATTGGAAAATACTTAAGTTTGATGATGACAGTTGCATTGAAGGAGGTAAATCAAATATCTCCATTTTGGCCGAATGGGAAGCGATATAAGAGGGATTTGCAAAGGCCGATGACACCATGAAACTACACATCAAAGAACAATTGAGGAAGATTTTATTTTCAAAGACAAACGAGCCGAAGATGTAGGCTCGGATAGCGCAAAGTGTGGTTGTACTATAGTGAAAACATATGGTATCCCTTGTGCTTATGTTATTGCCAAAAAGATGAAATCAGGTGAACTAATAAAGATTGATGAAGTTTGCCCTCATTGGAAAAGACTCAAGTTTGATGATGACGGTTGCATTGAAGGAGGTAAATCAAATATCTCCATTTTGACCGAATGGGAAGCGATACAAGAGGGATTTGTAAAGGCCGATGACACCATGAAACTACCCATCAAAGAACAATTGAGGAAGATTTTAGTTTCAAAGACAACCGATATGAAGCCGCCTTCTCAACCAGTAAAGAGAAAAGATGCTCCGAAGAAAGTGAAGCCTACACTAAATGATAAATCAACTACCCGATGTCCATCATATTGTGAGCATGCAGACAAACTTTATCTCGATTCACCGACTCCGAAATCTCAAAGAAGTGTCATGAAAGGAGCCCACATAAGCAAACCGCATTTGATACCGATTCCACCGAAAATTCCATTCATCGACGAGATATCGATGTTTATGTACAAATACATCGATCAGATCATCAATGTTGAAGGGGATGGTAATTGCAGCTACCGATCCGTTTCGACATTTCTATGTAAAGGAGAAGATAACAATGCGCATGTACGTCATCAACTTATCCAGAAGTTGGCAACCAATAAAAAATCATATGCGTGATTGTACGGAAAGAAAGAAAAATTTGACGCGGTCTATGAATCTCTCGTTCATTGTTTGAGCGGTCTGACACCAGTGTCGAAATGGATGGCCTTCCCTGAAATGGGTCATCTAATCGCATGCACATATGATACGATGTGGATTGACTTGACAAGCTATGAATTTCCGGGAACATTTTTTCCACTCCGCACCGCACCTCCCATAAATTCAAATGAGTGTATAATATGCATTGAATGTGTCGTACCTTAAATTTTGACCCGGGGGTTTTATCCGTATAAAAAGTTAAAATGTAACTCTCTTGACTTTTTTAACTGACTTTTGGTGTTTTTATTTACCTAAAAATTATTAATTTAAGGGATTCTAAACTTAGTGTTATATATAGGTTTTTTCTTTTAATAAGAAAAGTTATATCAAACTATTTTTATAATTATAATGTGGGGTTATATATTTGAGTTTTTATTATTATTATTATTATTATTATTATTATTATTATTATTATTATTATTATTATTATTATTATTATTATTATATTAATGAGAAATACTAATCGGGTTTATTTATGGTTATTAATATTATTTAAAAACTTTTTATATAAAAAAATTACTATTTTAATTTTAATTAAATAATAAAAAGGGAGTGTTTGTCCCAATTATTTTTATTTTAAAATAAAAAGGATTTATATATATATATATATATATATATATATATATATATATATATATATATATATATATATATATATATATATATATATATATATATATATATATATATATATATATATATATATATATATATATATATATATATATATATAAATTTTATTTATTAATGCTTATATTGTCATTATTATACTTTGTTTTTAGATTATAAAGATTAAAGTTTTTATTTATTTATTTATTTATTTTAATTATTTTTGGTTTTTTATTAAATAATGAGGGGAGAGGGCCTGTGTATTAAAGGTTTTAATTAAATTATTCTTTTTTAAGATGTTTTATATATTTTTATTTATTTACTTATTTATTTTACCAAGAGTAGGGGGTTTACTTATATAAACTTTATTATATTTTCTTAAGGGTTCTATCATTATTTATAATTGTTTATTTTGTTAATTAAACTTTGTTGACCACAAACCCTAAACATGACTTTTGTGCAGACCTAAGGAAAAAGAAGATCAAAACGCATAAAAAGAATAAATTCAAAATTAAGACAAAATCAAATCAAATATGAAACATAAATAAAAAACTCAGAATCAAATGAAAACTCAATAAAAAAGCAAATCAAATCAAAATTTTATGGAAACAAAATCATTGTACAATTTGATTACAACAATCAAATCGAACCCAAAACTTAATCAGATCTAATCAAATTACAATCTTCCTAAAACAATTCTAACAATTTAATTTCTAACATAATTCGAAACTTCTATATAAACCTAATAATATTACAAAATTAAGGACGAAATTTTGAGACCCTAAACTAAATTGTTGTTGAGATCCCCATAACCCTCACTAAAGCTCCGATGTTGAAATCTTAGGGTTCATCATTAGAACCCTAAGGTCTTCGAGCTAAGCCCTTCATCCTTGTACCTGTAAGACAAATCAGCACATAAGAAGATTAGAAAGGGAGGGACGAGTCAATCGCCCAAGGAAAAGAAGAAGAATAAGAAGGATTCAGAGCAGCGTAATTCAGTCACTGCAGGAGAGGTAAACACAAGATCACTTAACTTTTAAAAAGTTGTTGTTGTGATATGTATGTTGAAAATCTGCTCTGTTTGATTGTACGTGGATGTTAGAATTTTTGGATTTTGTTGCTTGTTAGGGTTAAGGTTTATGTTGCAGGGTTATGATTCTTGGGTTAGGGTTCAAGAGGCTTGGAGGTTTTTGGTTGAATTTAGAGTTAGGGTTCTTAGGTTTCTCACAAACCTTATGACCCTATAAAGCTTGTTGGGTTTGAAGATGAAGGAACAAGGTTAGGGTTCATCCTTAATGAACTCTAGGGCTCGTAAGAAAACCCAAATTAAAGGATTTCTGGGATTCATGGATGAAGATTTGAGTTTTTCGGTTGAAGTTCAATCGGAAAACTCGGTTTATGAGGCGGTTTGGGGTGTCAAACACGGCGGTCAGATGCCAAGTCGGCGACGAGGGAAGAAGAGAATGGAGATGTCGAGAGAAGGGTGAGAGAGAACAAGAATAGAGAGAGAAAGAGAAGTGTAAAATGTGGATTTTGTGAAGAATTTGGGAACTTTATACTCCCTCGGTTGTCTATCCGATGGAGGACAAATGACGCTCCATAGATCCCTAAGATCGGTTGACTTTCCAGTCAACTAAGGGATCCAGCGCATGTATGCCCACCATAAGTTTGTATTGACTTTTTATCTAGCTAGTTCATCTGTTGCACTTACTGACGGATCTGAGGGTGGAGATTAATTGGGAAACATGATCGTTGGATCAAGATCTAACGTGTATGAGAGAGTTAACATTTGAATCCTTTTTTTGTGCATTTTAGACCAAGAGTTGGGATAGTTGATAGGTTATGCGCCCCAAATTGCTATCTACGCCCTCCTGATTAGGGCCCATTACGTTTTTAGTACAAAACATACCTCTTCGGGGTTTCAAATTAATTCAATTAATTAATTACTTAATTAATTGATTAATTAATTTAGGTCAATTATTGTTATTAAGGTCTAATAATAATCATTAGGGATAAATTCTGGAATATTATTTTTTTTGGGTTATAAAACATTAATAATTTTGTTAAGTATTTTCTATTATTTTGGGATTTATTAGTTTATTAATTAATTACTTAATTAATTAGCTATTTAGGTTTGGGTTTTGTTTAATTAAGGGTTTATGGGGATTAAGAATAAAAATAATAAAATTATTTTGGGTTTATAAATTATTAGTTTTTTTGTATAATAATTATTTTTATTAATTATTTTCATAAAATATCCATGGGGTTTATAAAAAATACTTTTTTTGTGGATAATTAATATTTTAATTTTTATATTATGAAAAAATTATTTGAGATTATTTATTCGGGGATTAATTATTTGAGGTTTCAAATTCATATTTTTGGGGTTTTAATTGTTTGGGTTTTTTATAATTATTTTGGGGTTTCTTAATAATATTGTGGGCTCTACTTAAGGGATATTCAGGGGTTTCAAAATATGGTTTTCTTAATAAAAATATGGTTTTTTGTGAAATAATTAAAAATGAGGTTTTAAATAATTTAGTAAAGGGGTAGTTAGAAACATTAGGATTAGAATTTAGGGTTAGGGGAATTAAACTACGGCGCTCTGATCCTTCAAATTGAATGTATGTAGGCATAGGGTTTGTACAAACCTTAGCGAGTGAAATTAAGATTTAAGTTTGGTTTTCTTTTGGATTTTATTTTATTTATTTATTTATTTTTACTTTAAACAAACAAACAATCCTAGAAACCTATAAAGGATCCTGTTCTGGTTTGGGCCTCCAGAGACTATTGGGTCGTGGCCCAATAGTCGAGCAGATGCCCATACGCTCGAGCAAGCATGCTTGATGGTCGAGCACACCCCACTTCACAGTCGGACAAACCTTTCATGAATCGGGCATATACCTTACGAGACGGGCAGACAACAAGTCTCCCATTCCACTTGCCACATCGCCCAACTATCCCCCATTATCTCATGAAAGATAGGGGCAGTTGGACCAAGGACTGGACCACTTGCTAGGTCTACACGCTCCTTACGCGTACCTTGGCAGTTCTTCCTTGGGCCTCGCTGATCTAGCCTAAGGAAGGACCTTGGCCCAGCGCTGGGGGCTCACTATAAATACCCTTTTTCACTAAAGGGTCAGGTATTCTGATTTAACTCTTCTGACTTACCATTTTCTGTACCTCTATTGACTTTGGCATTGGAGCGCCTTGCAGGTACACCCCCTCCATTCCATCCACCTTGCTGTTCACGTCCAATTGCTGGAAGGCCCTCCTGATCAGGTAAGATCAGATCCTATTGATTACAATAGAAGTGATGGGTGCCTAACACCATTCTCTCATTTAACCGACTTCCGAACTTAAGGTCTTTACCCTAGGAATTTAGGTTTATCACTATTTTTACACTAAAAATGTGATGGCGACTCTTAATTTTCAAGCCGGTCGCGACAACTGGCGACTCTGTTGGGGACATTAGAAAGTCAATCTTATTTTTAGGATTCTAGGGTTTGTTTGTGTTTTGTTATTTATTTTATTTTTATTTTTGTATATTTTAATTTTATTATTTTATTTTTGTTTATTTTTCTATTTTGGATGTTTTTTTGGATATTATTATTATATTGTTATTATCATTTTTTTTTATCATGCATGGATTTTGTACTTTAATTGTGTGAAGCTAAAACCCAAGCTTGAAGTATAACCCTAGATATTAGGATGTAGAATGGAAGTGTCTTTGATGAGGTTTACATCTCATCAATGCATGAAGGTCGCACTTGGAATAGATCCTCCAATATGTATCTCCCCGTTAAGGTTAGCCCTTGACGGAGGATGATGACTTGGCAGTTGATCCATGACTCCGGGAACCTAGAAACTCTACCTTTTGATAATCTTATGTATTCACCCCAAAAGGGGCCATTACTAGGTTCTTGCCTAAGTTGGACTTATCCCGAAGGATTTCCGTAGGAAGGCTTACTACTTCTCATGGTAATACAAGGGTATAATCCTAAACTCTATGGATTATCAAAACCATATATCCTACATGTGAGAGGACTGAGTAGTAAACATCTAGAACTATCCTAATATAGGGACCCACCTAAGTTAGGTCATGTTTGCAGGTTACCCTTCCAAACATTTATGAAAAAATTGTTTCATATTCATCATAAGCATGTCATCATAAAAATCTTTGCATTGACATTCATAGGGGATCTTGAAATATTTATTTTGCAGAGAAAAGCCAAGAAAAGCAAAATGGCAACAAGTAAGAAGAAAGCTTTTGCAATTAAGGTAAGGACATCTGATATTCAAAGATTAAAGGACTATGCTTCAAAGGTACCCAAAGAAAGAAAAAGGTCTATGTTCTATTTAAATTGTGGAATCATTGGATACAATGAATTTTTTTTCCTTAAAGGACATCATGAAAAACCCAGACTCATAAGAAACCACCTTCAAACATGGCTCATGTCCATAAAATTTGACAAAAGATTTAAAGATCAAACATAAAAATTGTTCGCATGTGATTCTATGAGTTCTCCTCATGGATCTATGTGCTTGTATGTATAATTAAGAGTTGGCATGAGATGGTGAATCTTATGAATATCAAGATACAAGTTAATCAACTACTGCTTATCTTTTGATTATGCATGGTTTTGATGATGATTACTTAGTTTTCATGATGCATAGTTTTGATGATGATGATAACACTTGAAATCAAATAATGGCTAAATTTAGTTCAAGCAATCAAAGATGCGCAAGGTGGGTTAATCAAGCTATAATTCCAAATTGAGCTAAATACATATGTTTTAAAGTCAACACAATAGTCAGACGACTCTCGAGTGAAGACTTAGGGTTTATGATCAACGCTGATTTAAACTATCAACATCTCATATTATGGTAACTATTAAGGAAATATCTCAAACTTCCTCAAGAAAACTCAAGGATCTTATGTGATTCTAAAATAAAAGATAAAAAATCAAGACTTAAAACTTTAGAGTGTGAAAGAGAAGAAGTGTGAAAGGTTATTTGATCATGTCGATTTTAGTGTGCATTGAAACAATCAATGGGCCAATTAAATGATCTAATCAAATGAAAGTATTTTGGCTAAATCACACACACTTAAAACACTGAGAAGCATCTCACTTTTAATTAAGAACAAATAAAATGTTTGAGGCCTAGCTAGTTGATTTGTGAAATGTCTAATTGATCATGAGACTTTTTCCACTGTCTAATCGATAAGATCTTTGGTCTAATCAATTAAATGATGCCTAATTGAGTTTATAATCGATTATGAAATTCTCTTAATGATTAGTAACGACTCTCTATCTAAACCTTCCATTTTAGGCAACAACAATCGATTATTAACATTACCTAGTCGATTAGGTCATTTAATTGGTCCATTGATTATTTCAAAATTTACATCATTTCTTGACCTATAAATAAAGAGTTTCTCTATCATTACAAATCATCCAGTAAACTTGAAAAATATCACTTTTCATTTCTTTCATCACGCCTTTTAATTATTGGGGGAGTTTTTTCACTAGGGATCATTGAACATTCTGGGACTTCCATTTTTAGAGCAACACATTTGTGAGAGACGCATCACATATTCACCCAAAACCTTAAGGTGATAGGTGTATGGATTCTCCCACTTATAAATGCTCAACTTTCCATATTTATAACCAATGTAGGAATCCAACTCACACTTGACATTATTCTCAACATTCTCCCTCAAGCGTAAGTCCACAATGCTCCTCCTCAAGTGAAAGCTCTTCATACTTCCACAAACTCTTATACCACACAGAACGTTTCTTACTCACCACCTTTATGGTGTCGTTGACACTCTTCAACAGAACATTTCTTACTCACCATCCTTGTGGCACCATTGACTTTCGATACAAGTAAGTTAGTCTCTTTCTCGAACCAGGCTCATGATACCCTGTTTTGGGGTTGTTTCCCCAGCTAAGGAGCATTGAATATAGTAAGACTTGTTTTTTTGAGCAACGCCTTTGTGAGAGACACACCACATATTCACCCAAAATTTTAAGGTTATAGGTGTATAGGTTCTTCCACTTATAAATACTTAACTCTCCACATTTATAACCAATGTGGGAATCAAACTCACACTTGACTTTATTCTCAATATTAATAACTCTTGTTTTTCATATATTTTTTATCATAATGCTTTGAGAGTGTTCTTGAGTCTCGGTGAGGATATTATTCTTGGTGGGGGTATAATTATAAATTTACCAAAAGTAAATTTTTCTCTTGAGTAAATTATTCTTTCTTAGAAAGTGTTTATTTTGTTTGGGAGCTAAACCATTGAAAAATCTCTTGTTTGTATTTGGGGAATTTGTTGAAGTCTCCATTTGGTTTGAGTGCTCTCCATTGAAAAAAAAACTCTTTTTTGAATCCGTAAGATCATGTGGTAAAAAATATTCACAACGGTTCTCGAGTTTAATTCGGTTAAAAGCATTATTGGTATGAGGTCATCCGGTTGTAAAATCTCACTCGATTTCTAAGTTCATTCCGATTAAAAGCTAAAAATGCTCGAGATCAACTCAGTAAATATCTCGGTTCAGTAAATATCTCGGTTCAGTTCATGGTCAGTCCATATAAAACGGTTCAGAGCCAAGTCAAAACTTTATCTTGATTTGAGATCATCATGTGCAAAATCTCCATTTGATTTAAGGACTAATTGCTTCAAGCATGTTCATTGTTTGGTTTGTAAATTAACCGCTCCAAGCTCTGTTGGTTGTTGCGGTAGAAATTATCCTGAAAACTTCATTTTCTTGTATAAAGGAGTTTGTGGGTTTAACCTTCTTTCATGTAATAGTGGATACTCTCAAGATTAATTCTTGAGGAGAGAGTGATTCACTTCATTAGATCGAACCTCTATAAATTTCGGATGTTATCTCTCTTCCCTTATATCTTTTACTTTTCACTTAATTTTTTTATTTTTTAATTTTTGCTGCATATTTAAAACATTTTTTATAAAAAAAAAAAATCAAACTCTAATTTTAAAAATGATTTTGTTTAAATCAACAATTTTCAAACCTCCACAATTCATTATTCAACAAATAGTATCGAAATCATTAAAGAATGATCATTTCATGATGAAGATGACTTCAACACTATTGTTAACAAGAGGAATTTACTAAACATGCATCCACCTTTTAATGGTGATAAGTTTGAATTATGGAAGGCTAGATTTGAAATATTCATTAAAAAAATTAATCTTAAATTATGGAAAACAAGTCGGTAGAGAATCTCTATCAAATTCAAGGAGATATCAATGATTCATATGTCACAGATCACTCAAAATATAACTGTTTTCACAATCAATTGTCTTAATATTTACATTACAATTAGGACTAGTTTGTTTTAAATGATTTTTATAAAAAAAAGTTATAAAAATTTAAAATGAAAATTTGATTTGAATAGTTATTCTTAAAATATTATTTTAGTTATTTCATATCTTATTAAAAAAAATTGCATTATCAAAATTTAAAAAAAAATCTTTAATTTTAAAGTTATTTCAAATAACTTTTCATAAAAATCATTTTTGAAATACAACTTTTAAAAAAAAAACCATAACCTTAACTATATTTTGATCTTCAATAATATATATTCTAATATATATTCTTTTAACTATATATTTTGTTCTTTAATAATATATATTCATATTATAAGATAATATATGTTTATAGTATTCGATGAGAACATTATTTTTACAATATATATATATATATATATATATATATATTCGGGATATGTTATATAAAGGGAAGGTGTTAGCACCCTTTATATCCATGGACTCTTAGTTACTTAGCTCGCTTTAATTGTTATTGAAAAGTGTAGTGTGTGATTAGAAATTTTCTAAGTACTTTGTAATGATCCTCGTATGAATGTATACAAAGCCTTGTTTGAAAATGTTTAAGAAAAAGTGATGTGTGAAAAATAATTTTAAGATGTGAGCAAGTAACTAGGAGGCACCTACCCTAAGCTAAATCATTCAAGTTATTTTATATATATATATATATATATATATATATATATATATATATATATATATATATATATATATATATATATATATATATATATATTAAAGCTAGAACACATCAAAGATTCTCCAAAAAAAATCTCATCTATAAAATTAGTAGGACTCATATTACTGGTTACTCAAATGTTGATTGGCGGACTCACCCATTGAGGCCAGTATATAGGGTCCCAGTGATAGTAACGTGAGAACATTTAGTCGACACAATTATTCAAAGAGCTTCAATTTGAAATAGCAAGACAAAGGACACTTATTTCCAATAATCAAGTTGCATTGCTTATTGTCTCAAATCCAATATTTCGGGAGAGAATCAATAATATGATTGACAGTCATTTTGTCATGAATTATCAACCGTAAAATTCCTGAGCATCAAGTGAAACATATTCTACTTGGCAAAACTGCTGGGAGAAGCAAGAACATGAAAATAATAGATTAATTCTCTATTTACATAGGCTGTACAATTATTTCAGTTGTCAGTCAACTATTATTGAGGTTAACCAGCAAAGGGACAAAATAAAAGTACTGCAATTATATCTCACACTAGAAAGGAACTCTGAGAAGACCCAGGCCAAACTTAACATGGGATGTCAGCATGTAAAATCCACTTTTTCCCACAGCTAAAAATAGTAAAAACAGTCAAGTGGTGTCTGTCAGCCTGTGGTTATGTCAAAATGCTTTACAAAGGTTGTTAGCCTTCATGTTAGATGAACCTTGCTGAACTATGGGGCCGGTCGGACTACACAACCTGCTCCTCTTTGGTTCAGATATCCTCACATGGGAAATTGCAGTGGCTAGTGCATCAATCAACCCACAATCATCCTGATCATCGGAATTGCAACTTTCAGAGGTTAAAGGTTCACTAAGTGAGCCATTATCTATCAAGCTTCTTCCTAACCTAGGTTCTGGGGCGGCAATAAGCCGTCTGCAAGCACCACCAGTTTGATTCTTCAATTTTGCTTTGATGGGCAGCATTGTCAAGGATTGGGCAGTGTAGAACAAAATCCATGGATGCCCTGAAATTGGAAGACCGAATATTTAGTCACACATGCAAAAACAACTTTATTACAATCAAACTATATTTTATCACTAAGTTTCTTCAAAAAAGCATTTAGGAATCTTGAAAAGAGTATCATAGGTATTGATAAGGAACATACAACGAAATAGATAGTATACTAGAGCATGAACAGATTCACCATTCTACCCAAAAAATAAAAGATAAATTAACACGAACAGTGCAAAAAGGTTGGTTAATAAAACTTGTTGTAATTGGCAAATCTTCAATTTATTGAAATTCCCTAGTTGGCACAGTAAAAGATAAATATAAGAAAAAAACTTGGAACTATCATCTATTTTCATTTCAATAAAAATTTAAATCAGAGGGCACCCAACAACAAATTTTCATGATCTATCATATGAACTTACTAAGTACTTCATCAGCTGATATCCTGGTCGAGGTATCCCTTGACAGCATTCTCCCAATAAGATCTCGTGCAGGTTTAGATATTGATTCCCACATCCCTGCTTGGAAATCTAACTTGACAGTCTTAATAGCCTCAAAAACAGCTTCCAATGAATCTCCCTGAAATGGAAGGCAGCCAATCAACAGAGCATGCAGGAGCACTCCAGCACTCCATATATCAACCTTCTCAGAGTATTTACCCGACAATACTTCGGGGGCAACATATGCAGGGCTTCCAGCCAATCCGGTCAAGTTTTGACCTAAGAAACAAATTTTAAGCTTATAAGACATTGCTTTATTAAATAATATATGACTGATAACTGAACCAGATTAAAATAGGTCAACTGTGTTAATAAAGTTAGTAATTACTTGAAAAAAACAAAAACAATTTATCCCTACCATAAGAACAAGTTAAGTCCAAACATATACCAGCCTTTTCCCTATGACCCAGTCCCACACCACCAACACAGTTTACAAGAGTAAACAATCAATTTACCCTCCAAAGATTGGGATGTTGCCACACTAGCACTTCAAAAGACTTTGACCAAATTAGTCCCAAACATTAGTGTTACTTTGGTAGTTCTCAACAGAAATCTCCACCAAATTAGCCCCTCAAGGAAAAATAGTAGTCACCATATTAGTCCAAGTGAAAGACTGAGGTAGTGATAGTAACGAACTAACTTGCTGATAATTTTGCATCTTTGAGGTGCTAAACTGGATGATAATGGTTTTGGAGGACCAATATGACAACATTTTGGCAGTTCACAACAGCAAGCAAAAAAATATAATGCAAAAGTATGCCGAAAAAAACCTCAGAATATTAATTTTTAATAACAAAAATGTCAAGAACTGTGAAGTGTAAACTTAAATTATCATGCTACCAAACAAAAATATAAGAGAACATAAAAATAATAAATTGCTCAAATAGTACAGAACAGAGGAGGAAAAAAACCATAATAGTAAAGGATGGATAGGAAAATCATAATAACAGAAGGAATGACGAATGAGAAGAGGAAAATGAACTTTGTCAGAAAATAGAGGCCGGAGACTACAGTACAGGTCACCAGCTGAAGAGTAGGGGAAGTGATTAGGAGGCTGCAGAATAGTGACGGTGAAGAGCTAAAGAGATTACTCTATGATTAAGGTTTACTATATGGGTCCTGTGTTCAAAAATACGGGTTTTAGAGTTTGATGGCGCGGGTATGAGGCTGCTAAATATTATGAACTATGACAGGCTGAAAGAAAACAAACAAGTATTCCAGCTGAAGAGTTAAGGAGGGTGATTAGGAGGCTGCTCAATAGTTTGACGGTGGAGAGCCAAAATTACTGTCAATAGGGTTTACTATAGGGGTCATGTGTTTAAAATAGTGTTATCAAATTTGCGGCGACACGGCCGCTATGGCTGATATACATTGTGGTTTTTGAGCTCACCGCAATGGTAAATATCGACCGATATTGCAGGTTTTTCCGCCATAATCCTTTATAAAGGCGCCGCAAAGCAGCCGGTATGACAGGATTTTGGCACTCCGACATGTACCGTTATCCGCCATCGACAACACTGGTTTAAAAATACGGGTTTTAGAGTTTGATGGGGCAGGTATGAGGCTGCTCAATTGTAAGAACTATGACGGGCTGAAAGAAAACAAATGAGTATTCCAGCTGATGAGTTAAGGAGAGTGATTAGGAGGCTGCTCAATTGTAAGAGCTATGACGGGCAGAAAGAAAACAAAAGAGTATTCCAGCTGATGAGTTAAGGAGAGTGATTAGGAGGCTGCTCGATAGTTTGACGATGGAGAGCCAAAGAGATTATTGTCATTAGGGTTTACTATATGGGTCAAGTGTTTAAAAATACGGGTTTTAGAGTTTGATGGGGCAGGTATGGGGCTGCTCAATTGTATGAACTATGACAGACCGAAAGAAAACAAATGAGTATTCCAGCTGAAGAGTTAAGGAGAGTGATTAGGAGGCTGCTCAATAGTTTGACGGTGGAGAGCCAAACAGATTACTGTCATTAGGGTTTACTATATGGGTCATGTGTTTAAAAATACGGGTTTTAGAGTTTGACGGGGAAAGTATGATGCTGTTTGTATGAACTATGACGGGCTGAAAGAAAACAAATGATTATTCCAGCTGAAGAGTAGAGGAGAGTGAATAGGAGGCTGCTCGATAGTTTGTCGGCGGAGAGCAAAAGAGATTACTGTCATTAGGGTTTACTACATGGGTCATGTGTTTAAAAAATACAGGTTTTAGAGATTGATGGCGCAGTATGAGGCTGTTCAATTGTATGAACTATGACAGGCTGAAAGAAAACAAATGAGTATTCCAGCCGAAGAGTAAGGGGAGTGATTAACAGGTAGCTAGATAGTTTGACAGTGAAGAGCCAAAGAGATAACTCGATTATTAGGGTTTACTATATGGGTCATGGGTTTAAAAATACAAGTTTTAGAGTTTGATGGCGCAGGTATGAGGCAGCTCAATAGTATGAATTGTGACGGGCCGAAGACCCGAAGAGGTTAATCTACTATTAGGTTTAACTATTCGGATCGGATCATGTGTTTTGAAGGACGGATCAATAATGAGTTTTTATGGGCGGTCGGGTTGGATACCTATCAACTACCTCCCAAGCTTTCCATTTAAATCTTTACGCGATTAATTGTGATTAATTTTGCAATAAAAAATCATTAGAGAATTAATACGCCGATAAGGACATCTGGAGGATCAAAGTGAGTGTTAAATTTTATTCCATTTTTATGATGAACACGGAAAACTTGCGGGAGATAGCCGAGCAAAACGAAACCCCGCCATTTTTTATTCCAAAAAACATTTTGACATTAAAAACAACTAATGATGGAATACATGGAAATTGCAAATAGTTGCAAAAGCAACACCTCCAAAATTCATGAGTACAAGTTGAAAGCTGATTGTGATAAACACTTAAATTATTTTGTTAACAAAGTCATAGAAAATCACAAAAAGCAAGTACAGTCTAACGTAGATGATCACAATGCAGATAAGATACCTAGTGGATATATTTTTTTTAACAAGAGAACGCTATGAAAGGATTCGGTCAAAGTTAAATACATTCACACACATAAAAGGAAAACAATATCGAGATAGGGTTTGCAAATTACCTTCCGAAATTCTCATAGCGAGTCCAAAATCCGCGAGCTTTAACTTTCCTGATTTGGTGAGCAGAATATTCTCAGGTTTGATATCTCTGTGCACAACTCCCATGTCATGACAATACTTGATGACTAACACCACTTCCTTGAGTATGTTAGCAGCCCGCTGTTCTGAATAAGGTCCATCCTTAACCATTTGATCAATCAGTCGTCCCCCAGAGCACAATTCCATCACAAGATGAAAGGATTCTTCATCTTCGTAAACTGCTAGCAGTGTCACAACCCCAGAATGTCCAGACAAATGTTGCATTATCTCAACCTCTCGATGAACCGTCTCCTCTCCCTTCCTCAAGGTCTTACATGCATACTCCGCTCCACTAGCCCTTGACCAACACAGATAAACAGATCCAAATTTACCTTGCCCGATCGATTCACCGGAAACATAATCATCCTCAATCTTCTTTTTCCTTCCCATCTGAGTAGCAACATCAATGCAACCTATCTTCCTCTTTAAACCTCTACTCGGAGTAAGCAAAGAAGACGTCCCAAACGGCGGCGCAGTAGCAATGCCAGCAAGCCTACTCTTAAAAGAACCAGCCGGCTCAGTAACAGCATCTTCCTTGCACCTTTTCTTCAACCTACAACAATCTTCCAACGAGTAATGAGACTTCAAATTCGACGACTCAACAGAGCCAGAACCACGATCCAAAGGTAAAATAACACCCCCCAGATTCCTAGATGCAGCATCAGTCTCGCTTCCTTTCCTTTTCTTCCTCATAATTATAAAATACCTTCACAAACAACCACACTCAATCTTCTCAAGATCACATCTACATATCACCACCACCACCAACTTATCTCAATTCTAACACACTTCAGAATTATCTTCTACAAACAAATAAAAAAAAAATATCAATCTTACAAAACCAAAAAAAAAAAAAGATTTATCGATTTTTTACGTAATCGAAATTCTGAAACGATCAAGAGACTAACCGTGTTAGTAATGATAAAAACAACATAGAAATGCATGAGATTAGAATAAAAAGAAGAAGAGAAAAAAACCTGAAGAGTTTGGAGTGGCGCGAAGAAAACGGCAATGACGATGATGAAGAGATATAAAGTTGCTAAATCGGAATAAGTAAGGGAAATCCCGAAGAAAAATGGAGAAAATCTGGTGAGGATGAAGAATAGAAAACCCTAAAATTCTCCGATGGAAGATTTGGGGGAAATCCCTTTGAATAAGGTTTTGTGATTGTGATTGTGATTTTGTGTGAATAATAGAACAAGACTCTCTTTCTCTCTCTAACTCTCTAACTATATATTGTGTTGTTTTCGTTTCGTGATTTTAACTTGCGTGTCCACTTTTTGTTGGTTATTGTGTTTCTTGCTTACTTTGGCTGCTGAGAGAGGGGATATAGTGAGGGCGAGACCACGGTAAGAGGATGGGACTGGTTGGAGTGAAGAGGAGTGTAGTATTGAAACCGACACTAAAGGGTTCTATTGTACGACACGTGACTTAAAAGTAACAGCTGACAAAACACGCTGACTCACGTGCCTCAGCAATCGTCTCTCACCTGATTTCCTGAGCTTTTTCTACACCGAACGACCCCACACTTGGAATAGTAACATTCTATTTCACGATTTAATATTTCTTTATAGCTAAATTATTGTTATTGATTTTTTTGACTTGATTCTTTTTTTTTTATATGATAAAAATTAAGCATAATTCATAAATGGTGTTGTGCTGAGTGCTGACTAGCAAGTAATGGGTACCTTTATATATTTGATTATTATTGTTATATGATACCATGTAGGGTTATATACTTTTCAGATAATTTTTTTTCTAACCCTAAATGAATGGAAAAGATGTCATTAATTAGAAAGGATTTGAAAAATAGATACATAAGTTATTGGATTTCACATGTTAAGAAGGTTTAAATGAGTTATTAAGTGGTATTAAATGTTTAAAAATAACATATTGCTTTTTTTTAGAGATTTCGTATATATCATAGAAGAATAATAAAAGATGTAATAAATGGTTACAATCTTGCGAATGTTAATACATTTTGGTTTAGTCAAAATCAATCGAAAAAATTGAAATTACATAGCACTTTAATTGGGAAAACACACTTTTTTTTCTTCAGAAAAAAGCCTTCTAGTATCTAAAAAACATGTATTGCAACTTATAGTGGGGCACAAGAGGATTAGATACAAACTAACTATGATGTTGGACACGAGTCAAGAAGGGATATGTCAGATTTGGTATTAGTTAAGTAAATCAATCAATCAACCGATTAGCCTTTTATACATAATGGGATTTTCTAATGTGTAATACCCATATACAAAAGACATACATAAAACATATTTTTCATATATAATATTAATAATTTGGTAATGAAATACAAATAAGTTCTTAGCAACACATTGTATAAATATAGTCACTACAACATAAGGTACTAAACAAGGCTATAAAATAGTACAAGATGTTCAACTACAAAAAGATCTAAGAACTAGATCTGAAGATCTAAAAAAGCCACAGTGGAAGACTAAGCCATCAACTAGTAAGGATAATCAAGTCGCTTTACCCTTATCCTTAGCGGAACCTGAAGTACCTGAAATAACAACATCAACATGGAGTGAGATAAAACATCTCAGTGGGTTCCCTATCTTAGAGTTCTCTCGGTTCTAAGGGTCAAGCATAACAATTCTATGAGTATAAAGGTTCCTCTCAAGCATAACAACCCAGCAATACATCATACAAGACTTCCCGTGGGACTCAGTGGAACACCCACCTCAAGTATGAACCACTAGACTTCTCATGGGACTCAATGAAATACCCATCTCAAGTTATCACTCGCTTTCTGTGGGACTCAATGTAATACCCACCTCAAGCTAACTCTCGCTTCCTGTGGGACTCAATGTAATACCCACCTCAAGCTAACTCTCGCTTCCCGTGGGACTCAATGCAATATCCACCTCAAGCTAACTCTCGCTTCCCGTGGGACTCAATGTAATACTCACCTCAAGCTAACAAAGGGAAATAAAATCAAGCGCGATCCTCAATTCTTATTAGTCTACGAACTCCTAGGTGTCTCACAAGTCTCACCATTCCTTATCTTTAACTCACAACTCCATAATTACGTTTCGTTACCTTTTAATCGAATGGTCGGGTAAAAGTCGGGTGGAACTAGCATTTCTTGATCACAAAATATATATTTCATCATTGGCTTCGAAACGATATGTGGAATGCTAAAACGGATACCTGGATCATAAATTACGAATTAAAAATCAAGGTTGGAACCTACAGGTCTCGCTGAGCGAGCTCCTTCTCGCTGAGTGAAAATCGCCCTGGAACTTTCGTTGAGCGAGGTATGCTCGTTGAGCGAGCTACACCAGTTCAGAAAGTTCCAGCCTTACGGGAAAACACTTCTTCCACACCAAATCTCTCCCAAACATCAACCATTGCAGAAAAACATAATCAAATGTGTTCATAAACATCATATGAGTATTTTAGTTAAGTTTTAATCGAGTTTTAACCATTAAACTTCCGATTTTTATTAGATTTTCCAATTTAGTCCTAACCACAAAATCTCTAAAACTCAACTAAAATCAAAGATAAAAGTTTCTAACTAAGAACCCACCTCAAGAGATGAAGATTGGCGGAAAGATTGAGTTGATTCGACAGACGGATGATCGAGAATGAGGAATTAAAGCTTTTGGGGTTTTCTCTCTTCTTCTTCTCTTCTCCTCTCCTTTTCTTCTTTTCTTCTTTCTCTTACCAACTTTCTTCTTCTCTCATATTCTTCCTATATATATAAAAATATAAAACTTATATTTTTACCAATGGGTCAAAAATTAGAGAGTATCCAAAAATGTCTCTTAATCCGATATTTTATAAAACCTCTGAGTCAGCTAATATCAATTAATAAAATAATATCCCGTTGATTACTCGATTTGGTTCCATTAAAATTTCTTAGACCATTCCGGAATAATATTATTACCAATTAATATTGTTCAGAGCTTTAACTAAAATACGGGGTATTACATCCTCCACCCTTAAATAAAATCCGTCCACGAATTTAAAGGATTACCTGAATAGGTGAAGATATGATTCCCGCATTTCTGATTCCAATTCCCACGTAGCATCGCCCGGATGCGTCTCATCCCATTGCACCTTAACAAGTGGTATCTCTTTATTCCTTAACACTTTGGTTTCTCTCCCAACAATACGGCTCGGTTGGGGCTCGAAGGTCAAATCCGCTTCTATCTCGATAAGCACCGGCATAATAGGCTGAAGAGGATCAGGAACGAACCTAGGAAGTTGGGATACGTGAAAAACATCATGCATATCGGATAGAGATGGCGGCAAGGCTAAACGGTAAGCAACTTCACTAATCTTTTCTAGAATCTGATACGGTCTTACGTATGTCGGGCTTAACTTACGCGACTTAAACGGTCCTTTCAACCTCAACCTCGGAGTGACTTTCAAGTATACATGATCACCTTCAACAAATTTCAAAGGTCTCCTTCGATTGTCAGCATAGCTCTTCTGATGATCTTGGGCTTGCTTAATCTTTTCTCGGATCATACGAATCTTTTCCGTAGTCTCTTGAATAATTTACGGTCCTAAGATCTTATCTTCACCCACTTTCGACCAACACAGCGGTGTTCTACACCTTCTTCCGTACAAAGCCTCATACGGAGCCATACTGATACTTGCATGGTAACTATTGTTGTACAAAAATTCGATCAACGACAAAAGTTCTTTCCAATTTCCTCTACTCTCTAAAACACATGCTCTCAACATATCCTCCATCGTTTGAATCGTACGTTCCGTCTGACCATCCGTTTGAGGATGATTAGAAGTACTCAAACGCAAATTCGTACACATGTCTTGTTGGAACACCTTCCAAAATCTCGAAGTGAACTTCGGATCTCTATTTGATACAATACTGGACGGGACACCGTGCAATCTCATAATTTCAGCAATAAACAACCTTGCAACCTGACTCGTCTTATATGTAGTCTTCACGGCTAAGAAATGCACAGATTTCGTTAGTCGATCCACAATCACCCAAACAGAGTCATAGCCACCCTGAGTACTCGGTAAACCTACTGCAAAGTCCATAGAGATACTATCCCATTTCCAAATTGGGATGTCCAAAGGTTGTAACAATCCACCTGGCCTTTGGTGCTCAATCTTCACTTGCTGACAAACTACACATTCTGACATAAATACCGCAATGTCCTTTTTCATCTCGGACCACCAATACTCCCTTTTCAAATATTGATACATCTTCGAAGAACCCGGATGTATCGTAAAAGAACCTTTATGTGCTTCTTCCAGAATCCTTCTCTTTAACACATCATCATCCGGAATGCAAATTCTTTGATTAAATAAGATGATCTCATCTAATGCTCTCACGAAACCCGGTTGGAGTAACAGTCCTTACAACTTCTCATCTAAAACTTGCGCTTGTTGAATATCATTCTCAAGGTAGAATTAATATTCAAGTTTCCCATGATTACCCCATTCGGAGTCTAAATAAACCGAAGATTAAGATCCCGAAACTTTTCTAACAATGCATACTCCAATACCATCAATTCGGCACTATGAATCACTTTTCTACTTAAGGCATCTGCCACTTTGTTCGCTTTTCCGGGGTGATACTTCAACTCAAGATCATAATCCTTCAAATACTCCATCCATCTCCTCTGTCTCATACTCAGTTCCTTTTGATCAAAGAGGTACTTCAAACTCTTATGATCACTAAACATCTCAAAACGCACACCATACAAATAGTGTCACCACACTTTCAAGGTAAACACCACGGCCGCTAATTCCAAATCATGCGTAGGATAATTCTTCTCATGAACTCTCAACTGTCTGGAAGCATACGCCACCACTTGACCTTCTTGCATGAGAACACCTCCTAAACCCATCTTTGAAGCATCGCAAAACACTTCATAATATTTGTTAGGATCGGGAATAATCAAGACTGGAGCAGTTGTCAATTTCTCCTTCAACCACACGAAACTTTGCTCGCAACTGGAATCCCATTCATAAGCAAAGTCCTTCCTAGTGAGCTTAGTTAACGGTAATGCCATCTGAGAAAAAACTTTAATAAACCTTCTGTAGTAACCTGCCAAACCTAGGAAGCTTCTCACTTCGGTAACATTCTTCGGTCTCTCCCAATTAATTACAGCTTCTATCTTGGACGGGTCTACAGCTACACCTCCTTGTGATATAACATGTCCAAGGAACTTGACTTCTGACATCCAGAACTCACACTTACTAAACTTATCAAAAAGTTTATTTTCCTGCAGTATCGATAGGACAATCCTTAGATGTTCTTCGTGCTCTTGCGGAGTACGAGAATAGATAAGAATGTCATCGATAAAGATCACCACAAATTTATCCAAATAATTCTGAAATATATGGTTCATGTAGTCCATAAAAACAGCTAGAGCATTCGTCACACCGAAAAGCATCACTAAGAATTCGTAATGACCGTAACGGGTTCTGAACGTAATCTTCGGAACATCAGAACTCTTCATACGAATCTGATGATAGCCTGATCTCAGATCAATCTTCGAGAACACACAAACTCCTTTCAATTGATCGAGAAGGTCGTATATCCTTGGTAAGGGGTATTTATTCTTGATTGTGACCTTGTTCAACTTACGATAATCGATACACAGCCGCATACCACCATCTTTCTTCTTTACCAATAATACAAGAGCTCCCCACGGTGAAACACTAGGCCTTACAAAATGCTTTGCCATAAAATCCTCCAATTGATTCTTCAAATCCTTCAACTCGAGTGGAGCCATCCGATAGGGGGAAATGGATATAGGAGCCGTTCCCGGTATCAGGTCGACTGAGAACTCAACTTCCCTCACCGCAGGTAAGGAAGTGACATCTTCAGGAAAAACATCGGGAAATTCACAAACTATCGAAATGTTCAAAACTTGCTGGTCATTATTCTCCTCATTAGTAAGGACAAGCAAAACAAAATTCTCTTGTTCAAACAGAAAATTTAACATTCTAACTGTACCTTATAAGATCGTTGTCAAAACATCTTTCGGAAGCGCTTCAACAGAGGGAATGAGGATCAACTTTTCTTCACATCCAATAAACACATAATTAGCAGACAACCAGTCCATTCCCGGGATAACATCAATTTTATTAAGGGGCAAACAAATGAGGTCAATCTGAAAGATTCTACCATCCACGGACAACGTACATTTCTCACACTTAAGCGGCGTCTCGACAGTTTCATCCATAGCGGTAGTAACCACCATTGGAGGAGACAAAGGAAATAGTCGCAACCCAAGTCGCTTCTGTTGCACCCCAAAATTTGCCCTCACCTAGACCAGACATTATGTACTAAGGTGTCCCAAGAGGTTCACAAGGTTCACAATATTCACAAGGTTCACAATTAGTCAAAAAGTTTGACAATTCCCTCAGACAAAGTCTCCTCCTGAGTAATACCTCATAAACTAGGGTTTTGAATTTCATCAGGATAAATGAACTTTCAAGGCCTCAAGTGAGATTCATAGCATCCTACATGTCTTCAAGAATCCCTATGTCAAGTTTCAAGGCTTTCCCAAAAGGTTTGCTCAGTCAGATGATCAGATATACAAAAATCAGTCAAAGTGGTTAAAAAGTCAAACTAAGGTCAACTGTGGTCAAACCAAAGTCAAACTTCATTATTTTTTGCCAACATCAAGTTTATGAAGTAAAATTCATCATTTGATCATGATTTGATCATGATTCATCAAAGAGATTTTAGATCATCAAGAATCAGGAGTTTCTAAATTAGGGTTTTCACAGGAAAAGTCAACTGAACTTTGACCAGCCATAAATTTCACATGCTTCATCAAGAATTTTCCACCCAAAGCTCATTTTGAAGGAAATTGAATTCTCTACAACTTTGTGTCTCACAAGCCAAGCCCAAAAATGCTTCATTTGGAAGGTATGAGCTAAGACATTATAGGTCATTTTAAAAGTCAACAAAAAGTCAACATCTTCCAAAGGGCATAACTTGAGAATGGTAAAGGATATGGATATGAAACCAAAGAGGTTTGTTAGAGGAATCTTTAAGCTTTCCAAAATGTCCAAGAACACCTCTATAGCCTTAAAATTGAGGGAGATATGTCTTTGCAAAGTTGAGAAATTTTTTAGAGGTTTATTGAGCAAATGGGGTCTTAGAACCAATTCTTTCCACATGGGCTTGCATTTTTATGACCCAATCACTACCATGACATCATGCACGAACCAAAAATCATGTATTCAGATTTTTATTATTTTTATTTTATTTATTTTGATTTTATTCATTTAAAATCATTTAAAATCAAAATAAAAAATGAAAACTCAATATTTGAATGAGATTCTTCTTCTAGAAAATCTTAAAAGTCATTTAAAGTTGATTGGAATCAAGAAAATTCGTGCTATCCTAAAATAGAAAGGTTTGGTGAGATTTTTTTCAATATTTGAATCATATCTTTCTTCATCATCAAGATATCCAAAAGCCCAAAGAAGAGACAAGTTTTATGACCTAATTTCATTCACTATAAGACTATGAACATAATGCAATACAAAGGGACGGAAAAGTTCTGTCTCCAAGAACACCATTGAATTCCAAATTTTCTCATAAAAAGTCACATTCGGTTTTTGACTTAGAGGGACTTTCAAGGCAAAACAAAGGTTGCTTTAGCTTCCTTGAGACTCACTGATCATATTCCAATCATCATACATATCAAAAGCATGATCATAAGCCGTAACCGAATCAAGATTGTTCTTGAGTTTTTAATTTTTGATTTTCATTGTTTATGCATCATATACTAATTTTGGTTGTTGATTTATGTTTAGAATGAAGTTTGCAAGCTTTCTGGATAATTAGATTGAAGATTCATGACCTAAATCGTAAACGGCCATAGTTAGGGTTTATGCTCCTCATTTAGGGTTTCACGATTAATCAAATATAAATGAATTCTGAAAACATAATTGAATTGGGTTTATTGTATAGAATGCATTGGTGCTTTCAATTTGATGAATTATTACAGGTTTGATGATCATTGAAGCAAGCTAGGAAAACCTACGAAACTGGATTTGCTGGAAAATTTGTAGAAGAAAACGCAGGTGAATTCGTAGGAAAATTGGAGAAGATGAAGTCAGATGGCGCCAAAAATCCAATTCAAAAAATTGTTTTAAAATATAATGTTTGTTTGTTGGTTCTATGCTGAACGCGCCCCATATGGCTCAGCTGGTTTGTGTGTTTGCCTGTGTATTGAATGGTCCTGGGTTCGATTCCCCCCCAGGCCATTTTGTTTTGTTGTTTTTATTTGATATTTTGCAGGTTAGTAACAAAAGGATTGCAATTCCTATGCTAGCACCAGCGCGCGCTTGGCCTGGTGGTGATGTTGTTGGTCCAAGATGATTGAAGCCTAGGGCCTGGGTTCGAATCCCAGCCCCAGGTATGTTTTTTTTCCATTATTTTCATTATTTTGTTTTATTATTTATATTTACTTAATTAATTTCTTAAATCACCAATTTTAAAAATGTTTATATTATTTCTTATACCAAAAATTCATATTTTTAAAATTCAAATTATTTTCTCAAAAAAATCAAATTATTTATATTTATTTTATTATATGTTTATATTATTAATATTATATATATTTTGTAAATAAATTGATTATATGTAAATTAATAAGTAAAACCCTAATTCTCATAATTACAACCCTAACCCTAATTTTTTTTCTAACCCTAACCATAACCCTAATTTTTCTTAACCTTTAAAATTTAACCTAACATTTTTATAAGTTATAATTAATCATTAATCAATTATTAAATATGTATATAATTTAGTATTTATTTATTATTATTAAAAATACTATTTTATTTATTAAAATATTTAAAATACTTCCCAATATTAATTTATTTTGCTAATTTCCTATTTTTTTCTTATTGTTATTTTTCTAACCATTTATCTTCACTCTTATTATTATTATTTATTATTGCTTATTATTATTTATCGTTATCGTATTTCTCGATTATATTGTAATTGTCCCGAAGCTTTGTAATAGTTTAGGTTTATATTTTTGCTTTATTTTTATTGTAAATATATTAACTGCATTGTTAGTAATTCTAGGGTGTGAATAACATACTTGTGATTAAAATTGACTTAGAATAATTAATTTAAAAAGATAAATATTTGAATACAAACACTCACACACGTAAGTCAATCTTTGATCGCCATCTTGCACTTTCTAGGGTTACCTCTCATGTTGCCTATTTCAAAAGGTCAAGTAAGGTGTCTTTAGCAAAGTCCCTTCATAAATATCATCAAGTCCCTTCAGTTCATAAGATCAAGTCCCTTCGAGGTTGCCTACGATAAATGATCTTGTCCCTTCGAATAAATGATGATAAGTCCCTACGAATTGCTAAAAACACCTTACAATTGCCTATATTCAGATGTCCCTACACATGTCCCTTCTCACATCCAAGGTAATGACTACCTATTCCTTAATAATATGGATAGTCTTACTATTGAAAGAACATAAGAACAATAAAGATTTAACATAGGGTAGGTTCCTCTTAATTACTTGCTCACACATGTCAAAATACATTTTACACTTCACTTTTCCAAACAGATTTTCAAAAAAACAAGTCTTTATATACATCCATACGAGGACCATTATAAAGTACTTAGAAAGTTTCTAATCACACACTATACCTTTTCAAAACAATTTAAAGTGAGCTAAATAACTAAGAGCCCATGGATAACCATGGATATAAAGGGTGATAACACCATCCCTTTGTATAACCTACCCCCCGAACCCAAAATCTTTTTAAGGTCTTTCCTGTTCTTTTATATCCTTTCCTTTTGGATAAAATAAAAGTCGGTGGCGACTCTTGCTATCCGCAACATTTATAGAAAGTCAGTTCTCCCACCGTGTTACAGAACTGGAGACTCTGCTGGGGACTAATAAAAGAAGGGTACCCTTAGGAATTAGATCACTTTAAATTTGTTTGCTTTGTTTGCTTTACTTTACTTGTTGGGGCTCTTTTTGTGTGAAAGATCCTAACCCGGATCTAGTGTACCTTAGGTAAATGGCAATAGACCAAGGAAACTGTACGGCGTATACCGATATGGTTAATCTAGTGGCCATAGTTAGTGTGACTTTTTGGTTGGTGCTTATGTTCCTTAAGCAAGTTGAGGACAATATAAGGCTGCCATACGTTGTCAATACACTAACTGACTTTTAGAACCTTAGTAATCCCATCTTGGCCTTTAGAAAGTAGTGAGATAACCGGCTTTGGTGAAGACTAAAGTTGGTTGATACTCGATGCTACACTCATTGAGATCCTAAACTTGAAGGGTTTTGGTTGGCAAGTAAGTTGCCTACTGAACAACCACCCTTGTGAAAGATCAATGATATTGAGATCCCTTAGAACCTGGTTACTTTTGTAGGACAGAATGAACCATCTAAACTTCGGGGGAGGGTACTTACCTTTAAACCTCATGCAAGCCTTCAAACCTAGGGCTATTGTGTGACTTGTTTGTGTGTGCCACATGTTTGTGATTGAGCATAACATCATAACATCATCATGCATCATAAGCATAGCATTTTCACTAACCATTTCAAGGACCAAAGGATTTATCTTTGTTCTTTGTTGCAGGTCATGGCTTCTGCTCGTAGGAATACTATCCGGATCAACTTTGTAGGGATACCTCCTAAGCTTAAGGAATTGGTCTCTCAAGTTTCTGAAAACTCCCAGTTCATCAAGAGACATGGTCACCTACTGGATCTGGTTACCTCAGGATTTGATGAAGACATGATGAGTGTCCAATTTCAGTTCTTTGATCCTAAATATCATTGTTTCACATTCCCCGATTATCAGCCGGTTCCTACAATGGAAGAATTCTCCAAGCTTCTGGATATACCTATCCTTGATCATAAACCTTTCACAGGCTTGGAAAAAGAGCCTAAACCTGAGGTTATTGGTGCAGCCTTACATTTGAAGAAATCAGACATTGTTCTAGAAACAAGAAGTGGAGTTAAGGGTATTCTTGCTAAGGTGTTGATGGAGAAAGCTCAAGCGTTCCTGAAGGCTATGAGTTATGATGCTTTTGAGGGGGTCTTGGCCTTATTAATCTATGGCCTAGTGTTGTTCCCTAATCCAGACCAACTCATAGACGTACACGCCATCAACATATTTCTGACTCGCAATCCAGTGCCTACATTACTTGGAGACATCTTACACTCTCTTCATACCCGTACTACGAAGGCACGAGGAACTCTGATGTGCTGCATACCTTTACTATCCAGGTGGTTTATTTCTCACCTTCCTCGATCAGTGATGAAGAATGAACAAGGGTTAAGGTGGTCTAAAAGGATTATGTCACTTTCACATTCAGATATTCACTGGTGTTCTAGATCTATGGAGAATGTTACTATCATTGACCGCTGTGGGGAGTTCCCAAATGTGCCACTCCTTGGCATAAGAGGAGGCATTACCTACAATCCTTCATTAGCTCTACGTCAGTTTGGTTATGCTCTAAGTGATGGTCCTCATGACATGCTTATTCAGGGTATTGTGTTCGACTACGACAACGATCTACAAGGTTACCGTCAAAGGTTTATACGAGCATGGGGTAAAGTGAACAGGGTTGACAGCAAGACTCTGGAACCCAAGTACACTATCCCTATGGAACCTTATCTCAGATGGGTGTGATCTCGTGCTCAGACTCTTATGATGCCATATCCTGCTATCCTGTCAGTTACCATGGAGCCTGTTGCTGAAGGAGATACTTCTTATATCATTCTTCATCCAGACATGCCCACTGACATGGAGGAGTTACAAAGGTCCTGGATCCAGTTGAAGGAGCAAAAGGATACTTTTGAGACTCATTTCAAAGCTAGTCAAGAAAGAATCCTGGAGTTAACAAAACAACTTCACGAGGAGCGGAATCTCAACTCATACCTCAACACAAAGAGGAAACGTCTATGGGAGACTTAAAACCCCATCTTTGTATTCATTTCATTTTTGTTGTAAGCCCAAGGGGCAAACAATTTTATTGATTACTAATAAACGTTTACTTTCTGATTGTTTAAACAAATTTAAATCCTGCGGTCCTTGAAAATATTGCATACGCATTTACATACCATATCATTGCATCACATGTTTCTTATGAACAAGTATCTTATCTTCTCGCTGTTTATTTCAGCAGAAATGGCTCTTGGACAGACTGTCAAAGATCTTCAGGCTCAGAATGCACAATTCCAAGAGTTGATTCTGAACTTGTCTAAAGGGCAAGATGAGCTGAAGACACTGCTGGCTAAGAAGAAGAAGAAGACTAGGAAATTAGGAGGCCTTATCAATCTGGGAAGAAGGTTCAGGGGTCCTATCAAGATTAAGGAACGGGTTGAGGATTCTGAGTCAGAGAATTCTGAGAAAGAGGGAGGTAGTCTCCATGATACTGTAGGAGATTCTAATTCAGAGGCAAATTACTATCATGATCCTGCTAGTGAGGAGAAGTACAAGATGTTGGTGGACAGAATGAATGCCATGGAATTACAAAAATCTTCTGGGCTTGATTTTGAAGATTTGAGTTTAGTTTCTGGAGTGGTTATACCCATTGGTTTCAAGGTTCCTGTTTTTGTGGTGTATGATGGTGTCTCATGTCCTAAGTTGCACTTAAGATCCTATGTCCGGAGGATTCAACCACATACTGCTGACAAGAAGCTATGGATTCACTTCTTCCAAGTGAGTTTGTATGGAGCTCAATTGGAATGGTACTATCAACTTGAGAGTGTTAATATTCGTGATTGGAATGATCTTGCTGAGGCCTTTTATAGGCAATACCAATATAATGCTGATTTAGCACCTACTTGCATGCAACTCCAGAGCATGTCAATGGGTGCTAAGGAGAGTTTCAAAGAGTATGCCCAGAAATGGAGAGACCTGGCTGGCAGAGTTCAACCTCCTCTGACTGACAGGGAGTTAGTGGATATGTTTATGAGTACACTGAATGGTCCTTTCTATAGTCACCTCATTGGAAGTTCATCATCTGGTTTCACCGAGCTGATAATGACTGGAGAACGTGTAGAAAATGGTATAAGAAGTGGTAAGATATAAATGAGTGCCTCTTCCTCAAGCACTGCTAAGAAGCCCCCTAGTGGGAAGAAGGAATCTAATGTTGCGTATGGTCAACATAGTCGTAACAGGAGTCACCAATCTGTGGGAGCAGTTCACATTTCCAATCCTACTCCTGCAACACCAGAGCCACAACAAAACAATCAACAGAAGCCTAGAAGACAGTTCACCAAGATCAACATGTCACTGGCCCAAGCCTTGCAACACATGTTGAAAGGGGAACTCATTACTCTGAGGGATCCTCCTCAGAATCCCAATACATCCTCTCCTCGATACAATCCTAATGCAAGATGTGCCTATCATTCTAATAGTCCGGGACATGACACCAATAACTGCTGGGGGTTGAAAAACAAGATTCAAGACATGATCGAAGTTGGGGAGATTGAATTTGACCCTCCTGGGACCCCAAATGTGATCACTGCTCCTATGCCCAATCATGAGAAGACTGTTAATGTTGTTGATGAGGTTTCCTATGTTTCCTCAGTAGCATATGTGACTACTCCATTATCCATTATCAAGAAGAAGCTGGTGCAGGCTGGATTCTTTCCAGGTTGCAATGAAGACTGTTTCTACTGTGCCTACAAACCCGATAGTTGTTGGAAGCTGAAGGATGGCATTCAACGCCTCATGGATAATTACACTATATTGTTTGAGAAGACTCCTTTTGTTGAAAGTATGTGTGAACATTTGACTCAAAGTACGAAGCTTGAAGATGTAGCCATGGTCGATAAAGTGCCAGTGAAGATTACCTCCAAAGGCCCTGTCAGGATCACCTCTAAAGGTCCTGTCAGGATTACTGCTGAAGGCCTTGTGAAGACTGTTGCTGAAGCTAGAGTGGTTCCCATGATTATTACCACTCCTGGCCCTGTTCCTTATACTTCTGATAAAGCTATACCATGGAATTATGGTTCCGATGTTTACATCCATGGTGTCAAGCAAGAACCTCTGGTTGATGCCCCTGTTACTAATGTTAATCTTGATGTTGATAATATTGTTGGATCTAGTAAGATCACTAGAAGTGGAAGAGTCTTCTCTCCTCAGGCTACCTCCAAAAGTGCAGTTACTCCAACTACTACCTCCACTTCTGAACCAAGTACTGATGCTCGGGGCAAAGGTCTTGTGGTTGAACCTGGGCAAGCTGAGGCACTAGCTGCTGAAAGTCTTTCTAAACAGATGGAAGAAGTACTGAAGATCATTCGCAAGAGTGATTATGATATTGTTGATCAGTTGGGGCATACTCCCTCTAAAATCTCTATGTTATCTTTGTTGCTGTGTTCCGAGGCTCATGCTAAAGCCTTAATCAAGTTCCTGAAGACTGCTCATGTGCCAAATGAGATTTCTATGGACCAATTTGAGAATTGCGTAGCATATCTGACTTGTGATAATGGGTTGGGCTTTTCTGATGCTGACTTGACTCCTGCCAAGAGAAACCATAACAGAGCTCTGCATATCTCCATTGAATGTAGGGGAACTACCTTGTCTCATGTGCTGGTGGACAATGGTTCTTCATTAAATGTGCTCCCTAAAGAGGTTCTGGACAAGCTCAGTCCTGAAGATGTTGTGTTAAGACCGAGTGACGTAGTGGTGAGGGCCTTTGATGGCTCAAGAAGAGTGGTACATGGAGAAGTAGACCTCCCTATCAAAGTAGGCTCTCAAGTCTTCGACTCTACTTTCTATGTAATGGATATTCGTCCTGCGTATTCTTGTTTGCTGGGGCGCCCCTGGATCCATGGGGCAGGTGCTGTGACTTCCACTTTGCATCAGAAGTTGAAATACCCGGTGAAGAACAAAATTGTCACTGTCTATGGTGAAGAAGAGTACATGGTTAGCCATGTGAATACTTTCAAGTATGTAGAAATGGAGGGTGAAATGGTGGAAACTCCGTGTCAAACATTTGAAGTTGTTCCCTACTCTGATCTTGTTCCTCAGTCTATTCCTATTCCTGAAAGAGTTCCCATAGTTACTAGAATACCTCCTGCAATGGCCTCCCTCAAAGATGCTAAGGCTGTGGTTGCAAAAGAATCTCAGAAGGTTGTTCGTCGTGCTCGTGTTGTTCGTATCACCAATCAAGGGGTCATAAGAGATCAAATCAATGCTGTGGGTGACTGTCATGAAGACTACAACCTGGATGATTGGATTTTTCCTACCTTGGGTGATGGGCTCAACAACTGGAAGACCGACGATGTTATTCCTATCTCCTTTAGTCAGGATTAAATACTATTACTGTGTTTTTATTTTTAAGTTTGTAATTTCAAACAATTGAACTTTTAAGCCTTATGCCTTGCCCGGGGCACGATGGTATGCTTGTTTTGGGATGTCATTTCATTTGCATACTTCATTCAATAAAAATCAATGGACGTTTCGTTTTCGTAAACATTGTGCTCCGTTTCTTTCTTTTATTTTTTATTTTTTATTTTTTGTGTTCAATCCCCTTCAACCTTCCAGGTCACGACTGGCAATTATACCAATCTAACCCCTCAGGTTTCAGAAAATTGAACAGGGGCAGCTGTTGCACCCCAAAATTTGCCCTCACAATACAAGACTTTGTGTTCTAAGAAGGTTCACAGGGTTCACAAGTTTCCCAACACTTACAAGACCTTTCATGAGGTTCATGAAGTCTACAAGTTACTTTATGAAGGTTCACAAGGTTCACAAGTTCCACAATGCTTTCAATACCTTTCTTGAGGTTCATGAAGTCTACAAGTTACTTTATGAAGGTTCACAAGGTTCACAAGCTTCTCAACATTTACAAGACCTTTCATGAGGTTCATGAAGTCTACAAGGTACTTCTTGAAGGTTCACAAGGTTCACAAGATTCACAATGTTTACATAACATTTCATGAGGTTCATGAAGTCTACCAGTCACTTCATGAGGTTCACAAGGTTCACAAGCTTCACAATACCTCCCATGAGTATCACAAGACATTTTATGATGGTTCACAAGGTTCACAATTGGCCATAAAAGTTGACAATTCCCTCAGACAATGCACCTCCTAAGCAGTGCATCCAAAACTAGGGTTTTGACTTTAATCAGGTTAAATGAACTTCCAAGACTTCAAGTGAGCTTCATAACATCTTATATGTGTTTAAGAACCTCCATGACAAATTTCAAGACTTTTCTCAAAAGTTTGCTCAGTCAGATGATTAGATAAGTCAAAATCAGTCAAAGAAGTTAAAAAGTCAAACTGAGGTCAACTGTGGTCAAACCAAAGTCAAACTTCATGATTTTTTGCCAACATCAAGTATATGAAATAAAATTCATCATTTGATCAAGGGTTGATCATGATTCATCAAGGAGATTCCAGATCATCAAGAATCAAGAGTTTCTAAATTAGGGTTTCCTCAGTAAAAGTCAACTGAACTTTGACCAGCCATAACTTTCACATACTTCATCACCAAGTCTCCACTCAAAGCTCATTTTGAAGGAAATTGAATTCTCTACAACTTTGATCTTGCAAGTCAAGCCCAAAAATGCTTCATTTGGAAGATATGAGCTAAGACATTATAGGTCATTTCAAAAGTCAACAAAAAGTCAACAACTTCAAAAGAGCATAACTTGAGATTGGTAAATGATATGGACATGAAACCAATGGGGTTGTTTAGAGGACTCTTCAAGCTTTCCAAAATGTCCAAGAACACCCTCATACCATTAAAATTGAGGGAGATGTGCCCTTGCAAAGTTGGGAAATTTTATGATGGTTTATGTTGAAAATGGAGGTTTAAAACCAATTTCTTCCAAATGGGCTTGCCAAATTGTGATCCAATCCATACCATATCATCATGCACGACCCAAATGATTAAAAATCAGAATTTTTATTATTTTATTTTTATTTATTTTGATTTAATTCATAAAAAATCATTTTAAATAAATATAAAATATGAAAATACAATATTTGATGAAGATTGAGCTTCTAGAATCTCATCAATACTGATTTGAATTGAAAGGGAAGGAAATCATGAGATTGGTACAAAAATAGCAAGCCTTCATGAACAAATATTTGAATTTTAAACCATGATCTTTTTCAATCTTCAAATATCAAAATCTCCACACAACAATTCAATTTTCTTAACCTAATTCATCCACATATAAGTACTAAACTCATTGCCCTTGCCCATTCACGAATTGACTGCCTCTAAGTGTAAGTTCCAAACATCAAAAATTCTCCAAAAAACTCATATTCGGATTTTGAGTTCCAAAGCATTTGAAGGTAAAACATGATCATAGACGTGTTCCTTGGGCATCCATGAAGCGAAATCATCACTCATATGCATCCCATATGCACCATATTGTTCAACCCGAGCTCACTTTAACCTTGAATATAATTTTTTCGATTCCATTAATGTGTTGCTTTTCAATGAATTTTGCTTACATAATCTTGTTTGTTGATAGCTATAGATGGATTCTGGATCATTTGGTGAAGTTCCATAGCCTGAATCGTGATTCACCATACTTAGGGTTTATGGCTTCAATTAGGGTTTTGTAATCCAGCCCATATAAATGGATTCTAAGAACGTGGAATGATTGGAAAACTCGTTAGAAACTTAATGGAATGATCAATTTTATAAAACCATGCTGTTTTGTCATTGTTTGAATTTTGTAGGTTTTGCTGCAATTCAAAAATCGCAGGTAAGTTTGTATGTGAAATCGCAGGAAAATTCGAAGGGCATGAGGAAGAAGACGACTGGTTTTGGCGCGGATTCCATATTCAAATTTTTGATTTAAAATATTATCTTAATAGCCTGTTTGTTTATCACAACAGCTGTGTTGGTCCAGTGGTGGGAGGCTTGTGCGTGTAACCTATGGGACCTGAGTTCGAGTCTTGGTCTCGTACATTATTTTTTTCTATTTTTTCAGGTAACAAAGAGACTTAATATATTATATTCTGTTGCCACTATACTATCAGGTGGACTCTTCCAGCCGGGTGGTAATGCGTGCGTGTGTATAGCTATGAGGTCCTGGGTTCAACACCACCCCAGGCCTTTTTGCTTTCTTGTATTTTCTGGATTTTCCAAGGCTAGGCACAAAACAAAGTTGATCCCTTCTATTATCACCAAAGCATGGCTGGCCTGGTGGTACGTTTTGATGGTTGCAGCCTGAGTGTCCTGGGTTCAAACCCAGCCAAGGTATGTTTTTTTACTACTTTTTTCTATTTTAATTTCTTATGTAATTAGCTTAATTGTCTTCTTGTTATTAATAAATAAATCATATATATTCAAATATTTAAAATAACATCTTATTTTCTAAAGTTCTAAACTTTATTCTTTTTTTTCAAGAAATTATTTTCTTTATTATATATGTAAATATAATATATGCATGTTAATCAAATAATTTTGTATAATTAAATTAAAAACCCTAAAAAATATTTTTCTAAACAAAACCCTAATTTTGTGAAAAACCTAATTTTATTTTCTAAATAATTTTTACTTTCTAATTCTTTATATAATTATAATATATTTATTTATTTAATATAATTTTTGTAAATGTAATAATTAATAAAAATTAAATTTTGTAAATGTGATTAATTTTTGTAAATATGATATTTAAAACCTATTTTCTTCCCATAATGTATAAGTATCTTTTAATAAATAATTGTTTAGAAATAAATTGAATTTATAGTAATTAAACTTTGTAATTATAATACATTTAAAAATAATTTGTAAATATAATTGCCTATATTAAAAAATTGTTAATTTTTTATTCTTATAATATTTTGGCTAATTTTATTTATTTTAATTATTGTTACTAACCATGTTATTATTTATTATTTTTGCTTCATTAATCTTATATATTTTATTATTATTTCACTAATGTTATTTAATTTTTCATTATTATTTTAACTAACCCTATTTTTAATTCTTATTATTACTAACCCCTATTTATTTATTTATCACTTATTTATTATTTTTGCTTATTATTTATATTTTGCTTTTTATATTTTGCTATTTATTTTTAATTTGCTTATTATTATAATTATGTAATTGCTCCTTGGTGTAAATTTTGTAATATTTAATTTTATTTAATTTTTACTATGGTTAGTAATTTAGGGAGTGCAAATGTGTATTCTATTTAAAAATTAACTTAGATCATTTTAATTAAAGATAAATAATATTGAACACTCACACACGTAAGTCGATTTTTAATCGCCATCTCACATTCCTAAGGTTATCCCTCAATGTTGCCTACTAATAAGGTCAAGTGGGGTGTATAAAGCAAGTCCCTAAAAAGAAAAAATCATCAAGTCCCTAATGGTTGCCTTTAAAGATCAAGTCCCTTCGAATAATGATGATAGTCCCTCCTAAATGCTTAATACACCCCACAGTTGCCTTCATAAACAGATGTCCCTCTCATGTCCCTTACATCCAAGGTAATGACTACCTACTCCTTAATAGTAGGGATAGTCTTAACATTTAAAGGATAAAGAACAGAAAAGACTTAAACTTTAGGGTAGGTTCCTCTTATGTACTTGCTCACTTCATTCAAAACAATTTCAAACATTTCACAATTTCAAACAATTTTCAAACACAAGTTTTTTACGCATCCGTACATGGATCATTATCAAACTCTTATGAAAATTTCTATTCACACACTACACTTTCAAAAACAATTCAAAAGTGAGCTAAGTAACTAAGAGCCCATGGATAACCATGGATGTAAAGGGTGCTAACACCTTCCCTTTACATAACCTACTCCCCGGACCCAAAAATATCTCTTAAGGTCTTTCCTGTTCTTTTATACCCTTTCCTTTGGATAAAATAAAAGTCGGTGGCGACTCTTGCTATCCGCAACATAACTTAAAGTCAGTTCTCCCACCGTGTTACAGACTGAATTACATTGCAAGATTTATTTCCCAGTTAACTGCTACCTGTGAGCCAATCTTCAAGTTGTTGAAGAAAGATCAGGTAATGGAATGGAATGACGAGTGCCAGACAGCCTTTGATGAAATCAAGAGATATCTCCTAGAACCTCCAATTTTGATGCCACCAGTTGATGGAAGACCCTTGATTATGTACTTAACAGTATTAGACAACTCAATGGGGTGTGTGTTGGGGCAACATGACGAGTCTGGTCGAAAAGAGCAGGCAATATACTACCTTAGCAAAAAGTTTACCGACTGTGAAACAAGATACTCACTGCTCGAGAAAACTTGCTGCGCTTTGGCATGGGCTGCTCGCCGACTAAGACAGTATATGTTGACTCATACTACCTTGTTGATTTCAAAGATGGATCCAATAAAGTACATATTCGAGAAACCTGCTCTCTCCGGACGAATAGTGAGATGGCAAATGATCTTAACATAATATGATATACAGTACACTACTCAGAAGGCCATTAAAGGAAGTGTTGTGGCTGATCATTTGGCTCATCAGGCAGTGGATGATTATCAGTCAATGAATTTTGAGTTCCCTGATGAAGACATTATGATTATTACCAAAGAACCTGGACAATATGACGGACCTGAACAAGGATCCCGATAGACTATGGTTTTTGATGGAGCTTCTAATGCGCTTGGTAATGGTGTTGGTCTTGTGATCATTTCCCCTGAAGGCTGTCATACCCCAATTACTGCAAGACTTTGTTTCTATTGTACCAATAACATGGCTAAATATAAGGCATGTATCATGGGTATCAAAGCTGCCATTGAGATGAGGATTCAGTTCCTGGATGTATATGGAGATTCAGCCTTGGTAGTTAGTCAGATTAAAGGAGATTGGGATACCAAACATGAAAATCTCATTCCTTACAGACAACATGTGTTGTCTTTGATCCCATATTTTGAAGAGATTACCTTTGGACATATTCCACGAGGAGAGAATCAGTTGGCAGATGCACTAGCCACCATGGCATCTATGTTTGAGATTAGCTGGGATGATGAAGCTCCCAAGATTACTATTGACAAATTTGAGAAGCCTGCATACTGCAATGAAATTGACACCGAAGGAGGAGAGGAAAAGCCTTGGTTCTATGAAGTGAAAAGATATCTTGAGACTCAGGAGTTCCCTGAAGGGGCATCTGTCAAGGATAAGAAGTTTCTGAGGAGGTTTTCTGCTAAGTTTTTCTTGAGTAATGGAATTTTGTACAAACGCAATCATGATTCGACTTTGTTTCGTTGTGTGGATGAGAAGGAACCAACAGAGATTATGGAAGATATGCATGATGGGATCTTTGGCACTCATTCTAGTGGTCATACCATGGCAAAGAAGATATTGAGAGCAGGTTACTATTGGTCTACCATGGAAGTTGACTGCTATCAACATTCCAGAACATGTCACAAGTGTCAAATCTATGCTGATAAAGTGCATATACCCCCAGCTCCATTAAATGTGTTGACTGCTCCTTGGCCTTTTTCCATGTGGGGCATAGATATGATTGGTGAGATCAAGCCTACTGCTTCTAATGGGCATCGTTTCATCCTGGTTGCCATTGATTACTTTACAAAGTGGGTGGAGGAAGCCTCATTTGCATCTGTTACCAAGAATGTTGTGGCTCGATTCATTAAGAATAATCTCATATGTAGGTATGGCATCCCTGAAAGGATTATCACAGACAATGGCTCTAATCTGAACAACACCATGATTACTGATCTCTGCACGCAGTTCAAGATTAAGCATCACAACTCTTCTCCGTATCGTCCAAAGATGAATGGGGCAGTAGAAGCTGCTAATAAGAACATTAAGAAGATTCTACAGAAGATGACTGTTACGTACAAGGATTGGCATGAAATGTTACCATTTGCTCTTCATGGTTATCGTACTACCATACGTACTTCAACAGGGGCAACCCCATTCTCCTTAGTTTATGGTATGGAAGCAGTTTTGCCCATTGAAGTTCAGATCCCCTCCTTAAGAATCATAAAGGATGCAGGCTTGGATGAAGATGAGTGGATTCAGACTCGATTAGACCAGATAAATTTGATTGATGAGAAAAGGTTGGCAGCTGTTTGTCACGGCCAGATGTACTAGAAACGGATGATCAAAGCTTTTAATAAGAAGGTTAAGCAAAAGGTATATCAGGCTGGTGATTTGGTAATTAAGCGTATCATACTACCACAGGGTGATCCTAGGGGAAAGTGGACTCCTACATATGAAAGACCATTTGTAGTCAAGAGAGTATTCTCAGGAGGAGCCATGATGCTTACTACTATGGACGGTGAAGACTTCCCACAACCTGTAAACGCAGACATAGTTAAAAAATACTACGCATAAAAAGAGACCCGTTAGGTTGACTGGCCTAGGCAAAAATAAGGGCATCCCGGCGAACCAAAAGGGTTCGGGCAAAAATTAGGGATATATATATATATATATATATATATATATATAAAATGTACACCCGGCAAGTCGAAAACCTGAAAAGGCGGTTTGGGCAAAAAAGGGTATCCCGGTGGATTGAAAAACTAAAAAGGTAATCCAGGCAAAAGTTAGGGATTAAAGCGTATCACTATGTCTCGTTGGATCACCCATGTAACTCCAGCTGTTGGTGTTACTTAACTTAAGTTCGAACAGATAAAGATCAATCCAATCATTTCCGTCTCAACAGCAGAAGATGAGATACTTGAAGATAATGGCAATAGTATAATTGAAACTCAATAGGATTATTTCTCACATAGCTGTTTTTCTTTGTTTTTGTAAAACTTTCATGACAAATTCCTCTTACTAGGATGTTTGTCTCCTTGTACAAACTTGCCTGTGTATAGGCCACTTTCTAAAATAAATAAAATTTCGTCTTTGAATCCAGATTTACTTTTACCATGTTTACCTAAACGAAAACGTCCATTGGTTGTGTTTGAATGTATGTATGCTTTTGAATATGATTGATGTTTACCAGAAATGCATAAAATGCAGTAATAGTATTTATTAAGGACGAACGAGGGTAGGAATTCAACGAAACTTCACCAGTTCATCCCCACAGAACAACTACAAATCCCCACAGAACAACTACAAATCCCCAGCAGAGCAAATTTATCTTTATAAGATACATAAAGTTACATCTCCCCTTTGACTTATGTCCATCTCTTTTATCCTCAGTCAGGATACTCAGGAACTTATTCCTTCAATAAGAAGTACGACAAACGAAGACAGGAGGTTATAAGTACTATACTATCAAACAAGACGGGGACGAGGTCCTCATATTCTTCAGCAACGAATCGGGATTTATTTCCCCTAGCCAGCAGTTGTTATACAAAGATATCTAGACGTTTCTAGCTACATGATTCATACATGCGTCATTTACATCATATCATAGCATACGCATCCATGATGCATTTACTTAGGTACATCATGCCATACATGCATACATATTGCATAAACTAATCTTTCCTTTTTCAGGATATTTGCAGGTAGGTAAACACTATCTATTCAAGACAGTTCAGAGACGATCTGTACGAAGATCTAGTACTGATACTTAATTCAGGGGTAATCGCCACGAAGATTTAATCCTGATGCTCAAGCTATATTTGGGATAATGTGTAAATGATCTATACGAAGATCTAGCACTTAATCCAAAAGATTCTTTCAGAAGAAGTTCAGGGATAATCGCCACGAAGATTTAATCCTGATATTATTTTTGTTCTTGGGAAGGTATGTAAATGGTTTATACGAAGATCTATTACCTGATCCGGGATATTTCTAGAAGAGATAATCGCTACGAAGATTTATTTCTAATGGTCTATTCAGCAGTTTATCTATGAAATGGTACATAAATGATCGAAACAAAGATCTTGTACTTAGCCCAAGATATCACCAAAAGCAATTCAGAAAAGATCGCCACGAAGATTTGATTCTGATGCTTAATTTAAACGTATGTTCCTAAAAATGGTTCAGAGCCGATCTATACAAAAATCTAAGTACTGACACCTAATGAAGAATATTCTTTTCTCCCCAGAGAAAATGCAGAGACGATCTATACGAAGATCTAGTGCTGACATTCAATTCAAAACCATGTTACATAAATGATTCAGAGACGGCCTATACGAAGACCTAGTACTGATATACAAATGTTCTTGAAGGCCATGAGTTATGATGCTTTTGAGGAGATCTTAGCCTTGCTGATTTATGGCTTAGTATTGTTCCCCAATCCAGATCAGTTCATAGATGTTCATGCCATCAACATTTTCCGGAGTCACAATCCAGTGCCTACATTGCTTGGAGACATCCTACATTCTCTTCATACCCGCACTACAAGGGCAAGAGGAACTTTGAGGTGCTGCATACCTTTGCTTTCTAGGTGGTTTATTTCTCACCTTCCTCGCTCAGTAATGAAGAATGAGCAAGGGTTCAGATGGTCCAAGAGGATCATGTCACTTTCTCACTCAGATATCCATTGGTGCTCCAGATCTATGGAGAATGTCACCATTATTGACCGTTGTGGGGAGTTTCCTAATGTGCCACTACTAGGCATAAGAGGAGGCATCACCTACAACCCCTCTCTAGCTTTACGACAGTTTGGTTACGCTCGGAGTGATGGTCCACATGACATGTTGATTCAGGGCATTGTGTTTGATTACGACAACGATCTTCAAGGTTACCGTCAGAGATTCATACGAGCTTGGGGAAAAGTAAACAGGGTTGACAGCAAGACACTGGAGCCTAAGTACACTATTCCTATGGAAGCTTATCTCAGATGGGTGCGATCTCGTGCTCAGACTCTCATGATGCCATATCCTGCCATCCTACCAGTTACCATGGAACCTGTTGCTGAAGGAGACACAGCTTATACCATCCTTCACCCAGACATGCCTACTGATATGGAAGACTTGCAGAGATCATGGATCCAACTGAAAGAGCAAAGGGATACTTTCGAGGCTCATTACAAAGCAAGCCAAACAAGAATCCTAGAGCTAACAAAGCAACTTCACGAGGAACGAAACCTCAACTCATACCTCAATACAAAGAGGAAACGTCCATGGGAGACTTAAAACCCCATCTTTTGTACTTATTTCATTTCATTTCTTGTAAGCCTAAAAGGCAAAACAAAGTTATTACTAATAAAAGTTTACTTTCGTGTTTGTTTAAGCAAATTTAAATCCTGCGGTCCTTGAAAACATTGCATATGCATTCACATATCATTTCATTGCATCACAGGTTTATAATTGTGCACAGGTTTCTCATCTTCTCGCTGTTTATTTCAGCAATGGCTCTTGAACAATCAGTTAAGGATCTTCAGACACAAAATGCACAGTTCCAAGAGCTGATCTTGAACCTGTCCAAGGGGCAAGATGAATTGAAGGCACTGCTGGCCAAGAAGACTAAGAAGGCTAGAAGGTCTGCTGGGTTGATCAACATGGGAAGAAGGTTCAAAGGTCTTGCCAAGACCAAAGAACCAGCTGAAGACTATGAATCTGAGGAATCTGAAAAAGAGGGAGGTAGTCTCCACAACACCATGGGGGACTCTGATTCTGAGGCTAATTACTACCATGAGCCTAATGAAGACAAATTCAAGATGCTGGTGGATAGAATGGATGCTATGGAGTTGCAGAAATCATCTGGGCTGGATTTTGAGGATTTGAGTTTGATATCTGGGGTGGTCATACCTGTGGGTTTCAAGGTTCCTACTTTTGTTGTCTATGATGGGGTCTCTTGTCCCAAGCTGCATCTGAGGTCTTATGTCAGAAGAATTCAACCCCACACTGCTGATAAAAAGTTATGGATCCATTTCTTTCAAGAGAGCTTATCTGGAGCTCAGCTGGAGTGGTATTATCAATTAGAGAGTGTCAACATCAGAGACTGGAATGATCTTGCTGAAGCTTTCTATAGGCAGTATCAATACAATGCTGACTTAGCCCCCACTCGCATGCAGCTTCAGAGCATGTCTATGGGTGCCAAAGAAAGTTTTAAAGAGTATGCTCAGAAATGGAGAGATTTAGCTGGAAGAGTTCAACCCCCTTTGACTGACAGGGAATTGGTTGATATGTTCATGTGTACGCTGAATGGTCCGTTTTACAGTCATCTCATTGGAAGCTCATCATCTGGCTTCACTGAGTTGATCATGACAGGAGAGCGAGTAGAGAATGGTATAAAGAATGGTAAGATCCTGGTGGGTACTTCTTCATCAAGTACTGCAAAGAAACCTCCCACTGGGAAGAAGGAATCCAATGCTGTTTATGGTCAGCCTGATCGTAGTAGAAGGCATCAGTCTGTTAGTGCAGTTCATATTTCAAATCCAACTCCTGCAACAACAGAGCAGCCTCAGGGCAACCAACAGAGGGCTATAAGACAGTTCACGAAGATCAACATGTCAATGGCTCAGGCATTGCAACATTTGTTGAAGGCTGAACTTATTACTTTGAAAGAGGCTCCTCAGAATCCCAATGTTACCTCTCCCAGGTACAATCCCAATGCACGATGTGCATATCATTCAAACTGTCCGGGTCATGATACTAATAACTGCTGGATCTTGAAGAACAAAATTCAAGATATGATTGATGCTGGAGAAATTGAGTTTGACCCTCCAGGTACTCCAAATGTGATTACAGCTCCAATGCCAAATCACGAGAAGATTGTCAATGCCATTGATGAAGATCTACATGTCTATTCAGTAATGGAGTTGAACACACCATTGTCTGTTATCAAAAAGAGGTTAGTGCAAGCTGGGATCTTTCCAGGTTGTCGTGAAGATTGTTTGTATTGTACCTATAAGCCGGATAGCTGCTTCATATTGAGAGATGGAATTCAACGTCTCATGGATAAGTATACTATAGTGTTTGAGAGGACTCCGTCGTCTGTAGAAAGTATGGTGGATCATCTGACTCAAGGTAGGAAGATTGAAGAGGTTGATATGGTTGACAAGGTACCAATAAGAATCACTTCAAAGGGTCCCATTAAAATCACTCATCAGGGTCCAATCAAAATTACTACTGAAGGTCCCGTGAAAGTTGTTGCTGAAGCCAGAGTGGCTCCTCTGATCATTACTACTCCTGGTCCTATTCCTTATACATCTGATAAAGCTGTGCCTTGGCACTATGGGTCTGATGTTTACATCCATGGTGTTAAGCAGGAGCCTTTACCTGATATGCCTGCTGACGTTGATAATATTGCTGGATCTAGCAAGATCACTCGTAGTGGAAGAGTCTTCTCTCCTCCAGTTGCTTCTAAAAATGCAGTTACTCCTGCTGCTACTTCCACCACTGAGGCTCGGGGCAAAGGTCCTGTTATTGAGCCTGTATCTCCTGATGTGCCAGCTGCTGATGATCTCTCTAAGCAGATGGAAGAAGTATTAAAAATCATTCGCAAGAGTGATTATGACATTGTTGATCAATTGGGGCATACTCCCTCAAAGATTTCTATGTTGTCCTTGTTGCTGTGTTCTGAGGCTCATGCCAAGTCCTTGATCAAGTTTCTGAAGACTGCTCATGTGCCCAATGCCATTTCTGTTGACCAGTTTGAGAACTGTATTGCCCACCTGACCTATGATAATGGGTTAGGATTTTCTGATGCTGATTTGACCCCTGCCAAGAGGGATCATAACAGGGCCTTGCATATTTCAATTGAATGCAGGGGCACTACCCTGTCACATGTGCTGGTAGACAATGGTTCCTCTCTAAATGTGTTGCCCAAGGAAGTCCTGAATAAGCTGAGTCCTGAAGATGCTGTTCTGAAGCCCAGTAATATTGTGGTGAAGGCTTTTGATGGTTCTAGAAGAGTAGTACATGGGGAAATTGATCTTCCAATCAAAATTGGCTCCCAGGTTTTTACTGCTACATTTTTTGTGATGGATATTCGTCCTTCGTACTCTTGTCTGCTTGGTCGCCCCTGGATCCATGGGGCAGGTGCTGTAACCTCTACATTGCACCAAAAGTTGAGATATCCGGTGAATGGAAAGGTTGTTACTGTCTATGGAGAGGAAGAATACTTTGTCAGCCATGTAAACACTTTCAAGTATCTGGAAATGGAAGGTGAATACATTGAAACTCCGTGCCAGACATTTGAAGTGGTTCCCTGGGTTGTTAATGATTATGTAGCTCCTCCTGCTGTGAAGAAAGTTCCTGTGGTCACCAGAAAACCTCCAACAATGGCAATGGCCTCCCTCAATGATGCTAGAGCTGTGGTGGATGAAGGTGGTTGTACTATTTGGGGTCAGCTTCCTGATATTCCATACAAGTCTGACAAGTTTGGTTTGGGTTTCACTGCAGAGTCCCAGAAGGCTGTTCGTCGTGCTCGTGCTGTTCGTATCACCAATCAAGGGGTTGCGAAAGATCAGATCAATGTTGTGGGAGACTATGATGAAGACTACAACTTGGATGCTTGGATTTTTCCTACTGTGGGTGTTGGACTCAATAATTGGAAAGCTGAAGATGTTATCCCTATCTCCTTTAGTCAGGAGTAAATACTATTACTGTGTTGTTTCTTTTAAGTTTGTAATTTCCTGAACAATAAAACTTTCAAGCCTTGTGCCTTACCCGGGGCACAATGGTGTGCTTGTTACGGGTTGTCATTTCATTTGCATACTTCATTCAATAAAATCAGTGGACGTTTTCGTTTTCGTAAATATGGTGTTCCTTGTCTTTCTTTTTCTTTTATTTTTGTTTTATCAGCTATGTGTTCTTACACACACCCACATCACTAAAATGCAGATCCTCATCCACTCTGGATCCTGTTGATAACAGTTCTACTATTGCCAATTATAATTTCGAGAATCCGATCTATCAAACTGAAGACGGAAATGAGGACGATTGTGAAATACCTGTAGAGCTTGCTAGGTTGTTACAACAAGAAGAGAAAGCTATACAGCCACATGAAGAGCCAGTCGAAGTTGTGAATCTGGGAACTGAAGAAAACAGAAAAGAGGTCAAGATAGGGGCTGATTTAGAGGACAGTGTCAAGAGCAGGTTGATTCAGATGTTACGTGACTATGTGGAGATCTTTGCTTGGTCTTATGAAGATATGCCAGGGTTGGATACAGACATTGTGGTTCACCGTTTGCCAGTGAAAGAAGATTGTCGTCCAAAGAAGCAGAAGGTTCGTCGTATGCGTCCTGAGATGTCAGAAAAGATCAAGGCAGAGGTAATGAAACAGTTCAATGCAGGGTTCTTAGCAGTAACTTCTTATCCTCAGTGGGTTGCAAATGTGGTACCAGTTCCTAAGAAAGATGGTAAGGTACATATGTGTGTAGACTACAGAGATTTGAACAAAGCTAGCCCCAAAGATGATTTTCCACTTCCTCATATTGATATCCTGGTAGACAACACTGCTCAGCATAAGGTATTCTCTTTTATGGATGGTTTCTCTGGTTACAATCAAATCAAGATGGCTCCTGAAGACATGGAGAAGACAACATTTGTGACACAGTGGGGCACTTTTTGTTATAAGGTGATGCCATTTGGTTTGAAGAATGCAGGGGCAACGTATCAGCGTGCTATGGTGGCTTTGTTTCATGATATGATTCATCATGAGATAGAGGTATATGTGGATGATATGATAGCCAGATCTCAGAATGAAGAGCAACATCTTGATCATCTGCACAAGTTGTTTGAGAGGTTGAAGAAATACAAATTGAGGTTGAACCCAAACAAGTGTACTTTTGGAGTTAGATCTGGAAAGCTCCTGGGTTTCATTGTCAGTGGAAAAGGTATTGAAGTGGATCCTGCAAAAGTGAAAGCTATACGAGAGATGCCAGCTCCCCGTACTGAGAAGGAGGTTAGAGGTTTCTTGGGAAGATTGAACTACATTGCGAGATTTATTTCCCAGTTAACCACCATCTGTGAGCCAATCTTCAAGTTGTTGAAGAAAGATCAGATGATGGAATGGAATGATGAGTGCCAGACTGCCTTTGATGAAATCAAGAGATATCTGCTAGAACCTCCAATTTTGATGCCACCAGTTGATGGAAGACCCTTGATTATGTACTTAACAGTGTTAGACAACTCAATGGGGTGTGTGTTGGGGCAACATGACGAGTCTGGTCGAAAAGAGCAGGCAATATACTACCTTAGCAAAAAGTTTACCGACTGTGAAACAAGATACTCACTGCTCGAGAAAACTTGCTGCGCTTTGGCATGGGCTGCTCGCCGACTAAGACAGTATATGTTGACCCATACTAACTTATTGATTTCGAAGATGGATCCAATCAAGTACATCTTTGAGAAACCTGCTCTCTCTGGAAGAATTGCAAGATGGCAAATGATCTTGACAGAATATGACATACAGTATACTACTCAGAAGGCCATTAAGGGAAGCGTTGTTGCTGATCATTTGGCTCATCAAGCAGTGGATGATTACCAGTCAATGAATTTTGAGTTCCCTGATGAAGACATTATGATTATTACCAAAGAACCTGGACAATATGACGGACCTGAACAAGGATCCCGATGGACTATGGTTTTTGATGGTGCTTCCAATGCACTTGGTAATGGTGTTGGTGTTGTGATTAGTTCCCCTGAAGGTTGTCATACCCCGATTACTGCAAGATTGTGTTTCTATTGTACCAATAACATGGCTGAATATGAGGCATGTATCCTGGGTATTAAAGCTGCTATTGATATGAAGATTCAGTTCCTTGATGTGTATGGAGACTCAGCCCTGGTAGTCAGTCAGATTAAAGGAGATTGGGATACTAAGCATGATAATCTCATTCCTTACAGAGAGCATGTTTTGTCTTTGATCCCACATTTCAAAGAGATTACCTTTGGACATATTCCACGAAGAGAGAATCAGTTGGCAGATGCATTGGCCACCATGGCATCCATGTTTGAGATCAGCTGGGATGATGAAGCTCCCAAGATTACTATTGATAGATTTGAAAAGCCTGCATACTGCAATGAGATTGACACTGAAGGGGCAGAGGAGAAGCCTTGGTTCTATGAAGTAAAAAGATATCTGGAAGCTCAGGAATTCCCTGAAGGGGCATCTGTCAAAGATAGGAAGTTTCTGAGAAGGTTCTCTGCTAAGTTCTTTTTGAGTAATGGGATTCTGTACAAGCGCAATCATGATTCAACTATGCTTCGTTGTGTGGATAAGAAGGAAGCAAATGAGATTATGGAAGACATGCATGATGGGATCTTTGGCACTCATTCTAGTGGTCATACCATGGCAAAGAAGATATTGAGAGCAGATTACTATTGGTCTACCATGGAAGCTGATTGCTATCAACACTCCAGAACGTGTCACAAGTGTCAAATTTATGCTGATAAAGTACATGTACCTCCATCACCATTGAATGTGTTGACTGCTCCTTGGCCCTTTGCCATGTGGGGCATTGATATGATTGGTGAGATCAAGCCTACTGCTTCTAATGGGCATCGTTTCATCCTGGTTGCTATTGATTACTTCACGAAGTGGGTGGAGGCAGCTTCATTTGCATCTGTTACTAAGAATGTGGTGGCTCGGTTCATTAAGAATAATCTCATATGTAGGTATGGCATCCCTGAAAGGATTATCACTGACAATGGCTCTAATCTGAACAACACTATGATTACTGATCTCTGCACGCAGTTCAAGATTAAGCATCACAACTCTTCTCCGTATCGTCCAAAGATGAATGGGGCAGTTGAAGCTGCTAATAAGAACATTAAGAAGATTGTACAGAAGATGACTGTTACTTACAAGGATTGGCATGAGATGTTACCATTTGCTCTTCATGGTTATCGTACTACTATACGTACTTCAATAGGGGCAACCCCATTCTCCTTAGTCTATGGTATGGAAGCAGTTCTGCCCATTGAAGTTCAGATTCCCTCCTTGAGAATTATGAAGGATGCAGGCTTGGACGAAGATGAGTGGATTCAGACTCGACTTGACCAGATAAACTTGATTGATGAGAAGAGGTTAGCAGCAGTTTGTCATGGCCAGATGTACCAGAAGCGAATGATCAAAGCTTTTAACAAGAAGGTTAAGCCAAAGGTATATCAGGCTGGTGACTTGGTAATCAAGCGTATTATATTACCACAGGGTGATCCTAGGGGCAAGTGGACTCCAACATATGAAGGTCCATTTGTAGTCAAGACAATATTCTCAGGAGGTGCCATGATACTCACTACTATGGATGGTGAAGACTTCCCACAGCCTGTAAACGCAGACATAGTTAAAAAATACTACGCATAAAAAGAGACCCGCTAGGTTGACTGGCCTAGGCAAAAATAAGGGCATCCCGGCAAACCAAAAGGGTTTGGGCAAAAATTAGGGATATATATAAAAAAGATGTACACCCGGCAAGTCGAAAACCTGAAAAGGCGGCTTGGGCAAAAAAGGGTATCCCGATGGATTGAAAACCTGAAAGGGCAATCCAGGCAAAAGTTAGGGATTAAAGCGTATGACTATGTCTCGTTTGGATCACCCATGAAACTGCAACCAGTTGTACTACTTATTCAAGCTCGAACAGATAAAGCTCAATCCAATTGTTTTCGTCTCAACAGCAGAAGATGAGATACTTGAAGATAATGGCAATAGTAGAATTGAAACTCAATAGGATTATTTCCCACATAGCTGATTTTCTTTTGTAAAACGTTATGACAAAATCCTCTTACTAGGGTTTATGTCTCCTTGTACAAACTTACCCGTGTATGGGTCACTTTTGATATAAATAAATTCCATCTTTTGAATCCAGATTTACTTTTACCCTATTTACATAAGCGAAACGTCCATTGGTTATGTTTGAATGTATGTATGCTTTTGAATATGATTAATGTTTACCAGAAATGCATGTATGCTTAATATGATTAATGTTTACCAGAAATGCATGAAAATGCAGTAATAGTATTTACTAAGGACGAACGAGGGAAGGATTTCAACGAAGCTTCGCCGGTTCATCTTTACAAGACAATCACAAAACCCTCAGTAGGGCAAGTTCATCTTCATAAAGTCTCATCTCCCCTGGAATTTATATCCATCTCTTTTATCCTCATACGGATATACGGGAAATTACTTTCCAATAAGAGTACGACGAACGAAGATGGGATGTTGTATCTACTCCACTATCAAACAAAGACGAAGGTTATCTATACCTTACTATCCCCAGCAGAAGGGAGGTTATCTATACCTTACTATCCCCAGCAGACGGGAGGTTATATCCATCCTTACTATCCCCAGCATACGGGAGGTTATATATATCTCATCATCAAACAAGACAGGGACGAGTTCCTCATATTCTTCAGCAACGAATCGGGATTTATTTTCCCTGGCCAGCAGTTGTTATATGAAGATATCCAGACGCTTCCGGCAGTATCATATCATATATACATCATTTACATCATACCATAACATACATATACTTAGATACATAATACGTTACTTAAGTGAATCATATCATACATGCATACATAATGCATAAACTAATATTATTATACAAATGCTACCTTGTTTTCAGGTTAATTCTCCAGCAAACAAACTTATGATCATCAAGATTGCTCTATCCTCCTGAAGATGTGCTGTTACATCAGGATTACTCCAGTCTCCTGAAAGCATATCATCAATCTAAACTTATGATCTCATCAGGACTGCTCTATCCTCTTGAAGACATGCTGTTACATCAGGATTACTCTAGTCTCCTGAAAGCATATCATCAACCTCTCAAGACTGCTTCATCCTCTTGAGAGCTTATTATTACCTCAGGATTGCTCTATCCTCTTGGAAGCTTCTTATACCTCAGGGTTGCTTCATCCTCCTGACAGCTTCTCATACATCAGGACTGCTTTATCCTCCTGAAAATTCCTATTACATCAGGATTGCTTCATCCTCCTGAAAACTCCTATTACATCAGGATTACTCCATCCTCCTGAAAAACACACATTATTACATCAGGACTGCTACATCCTCCTAACAAGCTATCATCTTATACCTCAGGATTGCTTTATCCTCCTGACAGCTTCTCGTACCTCAGGATTGCTTTATCCTCCTGACAGCTACCATTATATTTTGGATTGCTTCATCCTCCAAGACATGTATCTGAAGAACTTTCCTCCAAGTGGCATCTTTAAGCCCACTCAAGCATATTCAACTAGCCATCTGTATCACTCTATGCACTGGTGAGTGCAAATTTTTGGGCTTTTGTGTTCAATCCCCTTCAACCTTCCAGGTCACGACTGGCAATTATACCAATCTAACCCCTCAGGTTTCAGAAAATTGAACAGGGGAAGCTGTTGCACCCCAAAATTTGCCCTCACAATACAAGACTTTGTGTTCTAAGAAGGTTCACAGGGTTCACAAGTTTCCCAACACTTACAAGACCTTTCATGAGGTTCATGAAGTCTACAAGTTACTTTATGAAGGTTCACAAGGTTCACAAGTTCCACAATGCTTTCAATACCTTTCTTGAGGTTCATGAAGTCTACAAGTTACTTTATGAAGGTTCACAAGGTTCACAAGCTTCTCAACATTTACAAGACCTTTCATGAGGTTCATGAAGTCTACAAGGTACTTCTTGAAGGTTCACAAGGTTCACAAGATTCACAATGTTTACATAACATTTCATGAGGTTCATGAAGTCTACCAGTCACTTCATGAGGTTCACAAGGTTCACAAGCTTCACAATACCTCCCATGAGTATCACAAGACATTTTATGATGGTTCACAAGGTTCACAATTGGCCATAAAAGTTGACAATTCCCTCAGACAATGCACCTCCTAAGCAGTGCATCCAAAACTAGGGTTTTGACTTTAATCAGGTTAAATGAACTTCCAAGACTTCAAGTGAGCTTCATAACATCTTATATGTGTTTAAGAACCTCCATGACAAATTTCAAGACTTTTCTCAAAAGTTTGCTCAGTCAGATGATTAGATAAGTCAAAATCAGTCAAAGCAGTTAAAAAGTCAAACTGAGGTCAACTGTGGTCAAACCAAAGTCAAACTTCATGATTTTTTGCCAACATCAAGTATATGAAATAAAATTCATCATTTGATCAAGGGTTGATCATGATTCATCAAGGAGATTCCAGATCATCAAGAATCAAGAGTTTCTAAATTAGGGTTTCCTCAGTAAAAGTCAACTGAACTTTGACCAGCCATAACTTTCACATACTTCATCACCAAGTCTCCACTCAAAGCTCATTTTGAAGGAAATTGAATTCTCTACAACTTTGATCTTGCAAGTCAAGCCCAAAAATGCTTCATTTGGAAGATATGAGCTAAGACATTATAGGTCATTTCAAAAGTCAACAAAAAGTCAACAACTTCAAAAGAGCATAACTTGAGATTGGTAAATGATATGGACATGAAACCAATGGGGTTGTTTAGAGGACTCTTCAAGCTTTCCAAAATGTCCAAGAACACCCTCATACCATTAAAATTGAGGGAGATGTGCCCTTGCAAAGTTGGGAAATTTTATGATGGTTTATGTTGAAAATGGAGGTTTAAAACCAATTTCTTCCAAATGGGCTTGCCAAATTGTGATCCAATCCATACCATATCATCATGCACGACCCAAATGATTAAAAATCAGAATTTTTATTATTTTATTTTTATTTATTTTGATTTAATTCATAAAAAATCATTTTAAATAAATATAAAATATGAAAATACAATATTTGATGAAGATTGAGCTTCTAGAATCTCATCAATACTGATTTGAATTGAAAGGGAAGGAAATCATGAGATTGGTACAAAAATAGCAAGCCTTCATGAACAAATATTTGAATTTTAAACCATGATCTTTTTCAATCTTCAAATATCAAAATCTCCACACAACAATTCAATTTTCTTAACCTAATTCATCCACATATAAGTACTAAACTCATTGCCCTTGCCCATTCACGAATTGACTGCCTCTAAGTGTAAGTTCCAAACATCAAAAATTCTCCAAAAAACTCATATTCGGATTTTGAGTTCCAAAGCATTTGAAGGTAAAACATGATCATAGACGTGTTCCTTGGGCATCCATGAAGCGAAATCATCACTCATATGCATCCCATATGCACCATATTGTTCAACCCGAGCTCACTTTAACCTTGAATATAATTTTTTCGATTCCATTAATGTGTTGCTTTTCAATGAATTTTGCTTACATAATCTTGTTTGTTGATAGCTATAGATGGATTCTGGATCATTTGGTGAAGTTCCATAGCCTGAATCGTGATTCACCATACTTAGGGTTTATGGCTTCAATTAGGGTTTTGTAATCCAGCCCATATAAATGGATTCTAAGAACGTGGAATGATTGGAAAACTCGTTAGAAACTTAATGGAATGATCAATTTTATAAAACCATGCTGTTTTGTCATTGTTTGAATTTTGTAGGTTTTGCTGCAATTCAAAAATCGCAGGTAAGTTTGTATGTGAAATCGCAGGAAAATTCGAAGGGCATGAGGAAGAAGACGACTGGTTTTGGCGCGGATTCCATATTCAAATTTTTGATTTAAAATATTATCTTAATAGCCTGTTTGTTTATCACAACAGCTGTGTTGGTCCAGTGGTGGGAGGCTTGTGCGTGTAACCTATGGGACCTGAGTTCGAGTCTTGGTCTCGTACATTATTTTTTTCTATTTTTTCAGGTAACAAAGAGACTTAATATATTATATTCTGTTGCCACTATACTATCAGGTGGACTCTTCCAGCCGGGTGGTAATGCGTGCGTGTGTATAGCTATGAGGTCCTGGGTTCAACACCACCCCAGGCCTTTTTGCTTTCTTGTATTTTCTGGATTTTCCAAGGCTAGGCACAAAACAAAGTTGATCCCTTCTATTATCACCAAAGCATGGCTGGCCTGGTGGTACGTTTTGATGGTTGCAGCCTGAGTGTCCTGGGTTCAAACCCAGCCAAGGTATGTTTTTTTACTACTTTTTTCTATTTTAATTTCTTATGTAATTAGCTTAATTGTCTTCTTGTTATTAATAAATAAATCATATATATTCAAATATTTAAAATAACATCTTATTTTCTAAAGTTCTAAACTTTATTCTTTTTTTTCAAGAAATTATTTTCTTTATTATATATGTAAATATAATATATGCATGTTAATCAAATAATTTTGTATAATTAAATTAAAAACCCTAAAAAATATTTTTCTAAACAAAACCCTAATTTTGTGAAAAACCTAATTTTATTTTCTAAATAATTTTTACTTTCTAATTCTTTATATAATTATAATATATTTATTTATTTAATATAATTTTTGTAAATGTAATAATTAATAAAAATTAAATTTTGTAAATGTGATTAATTTTTGTAAATATGATATTTAAAACCTATTTTCTTCCCATAATGTATAAGTATCTTTTAATAAATAATTGTTTAGAAATAAATTGAATTTATAGTAATTAAACTTTGTAATTATAATACATTTAAAAATAATTTGTAAATATAATTGCCTATATTAAAAAATTGTTAATTTTTTATTCTTATAATATTTTGGCTAATTTTATTTATTTTAATTATTGTTACTAACCATGTTATTATTTATTATTTTTGCTTCATTAATCTTATATATTTTATTATTATTTCACTAATGTTATTTAATTTTTCATTATTATTTTAACTAACCCTATTTTTAATTCTTATTATTACTAACCCCTATTTATTTATTTATCACTTATTTATTATTTTTGCTTATTATTTATATTTTGCTTTTTATATTTTGCTATTTATTTTTAATTTGCTTATTATTATAATTATGTAATTGCTCCTTGGTGTAAATTTTGTAATATTTAATTTTATTTAATTTTTACTATGGTTAGTAATTTAGGGAGTGCAAATGTGTATTCTATTTAAAAATTAACTTAGATCATTTTAATTAAAGATAAATAATATTGAACACTCACACACGTAAGTCGATTTTTAATCGCCATCTCACATTCCTAAGGTTATCCCTCAATGTTGCCTACTAATAAGGTCAAGTGGGGTGTATAAAGCAAGTCCCTAAAAAGAAAAAATCATCAAGTCCCTAATGGTTGCCTTTAAAGATCAAGTCCCTTCGAATAATGATGATAGTCCCTCCTAAATGCTTAATACACCCCACAGTTGCCTTCATAAACAGATGTCCCTCTCATGTCCCTTACATCCAAGGTAATGACTACCTACTCCTTAATAGTAGGGATAGTCTTAACATTTAAAGGATAAAGAACAGAAAAGACTTAAACTTTAGGGTAGGTTCCTCTTATGTACTTGCTCACTTCATTCAAAACAATTTCAAACATTTCACAATTTCAAACAATTTTCAAACACAAGTTTTTTACGCATCCGTACATGGATCATTATCAAACTCTTATGAAAATTTCTATTCACACACTACACTTTCAAAAACAATTCAAAAGTGAGCTAAGTAACTAAGAGCCCATGGATAACCATGGATGTAAAGGGTGCTAACACCTTCCCTTTACATAACCTACTCCCCGGACCCAAAAATATCTCTTAAGGTCTTTCCTGTTCTTTTATACCCTTTCCTTTGGATAAAATAAAAGTCGGTGGCGACTCTTGCTATCCGCAACATAACTTAAAGTCAGTTCTCCCACCGTGTTACAGACTGAATTACATTGCAAGATTTATTTCCCAGTTAACTGCTACCTGTGAGCCAATCTTCAAGTTGTTGAAGAAAGATCAGGTAATGGAATGGAATGACGAGTGCCAGACAGCCTTTGATGAAATCAAGAGATATCTCCTAGAACCTCCAATTTTGATGCCACCAGTTGATGGAAGACCCTTGATTATGTACTTAACAGTATTAGACAACTCAATGGGGTGTGTGTTGGGGCAACATGACGAGTCTGGTCGAAAAGAGCAGGCAATATACTACCTTAGCAAAAAGTTTACCGACTGTGAAACAAGATACTCACTGCTCGAGAAAACTTGCTGCGCTTTGGCATGGGCTGCTCGCCGACTAAGACAGTATATGTTGACTCATACTACCTTGTTGATTTCAAAGATGGATCCAATAAAGTACATATTCGAGAAACCTGCTCTCTCCGGACGAATAGTGAGATGGCAAATGATCTTAACATAATATGATATACAGTACACTACTCAGAAGGCCATTAAAGGAAGTGTTGTGGCTGATCATTTGGCTCATCAGGCAGTGGATGATTATCAGTCAATGAATTTTGAGTTCCCTGATGAAGACATTATGATTATTACCAAAGAACCTGGACAATATGACGGACCTGAACAAGGATCCCGATAGACTATGGTTTTTGATGGAGCTTCTAATGCGCTTGGTAATGGTGTTGGTCTTGTGATCATTTCCCCTGAAGGCTGTCATACCCCAATTACTGCAAGACTTTGTTTCTATTGTACCAATAACATGGCTAAATATAAGGCATGTATCATGGGTATCAAAGCTGCCATTGAGATGAGGATTCAGTTCCTGGATGTATATGGAGATTCAGCCTTGGTAGTTAGTCAGATTAAAGGAGATTGGGATACCAAACATGAAAATCTCATTCCTTACAGACAACATGTGTTGTCTTTGATCCCATATTTTGAAGAGATTACCTTTGGACATATTCCACGAGGAGAGAATCAGTTGGCAGATGCACTAGCCACCATGGCATCTATGTTTGAGATTAGCTGGGATGATGAAGCTCCCAAGATTACTATTGACAAATTTGAGAAGCCTGCATACTGCAATGAAATTGACACCGAAGGAGGAGAGGAAAAGCCTTGGTTCTATGAAGTGAAAAGATATCTTGAGACTCAGGAGTTCCCTGAAGGGGCATCTGTCAAGGATAAGAAGTTTCTGAGGAGGTTTTCTGCTAAGTTTTTCTTGAGTAATGGAATTTTGTACAAACGCAATCATGATTCGACTTTGTTTCGTTGTGTGGATGAGAAGGAACCAACAGAGATTATGGAAGATATGCATGATGGGATCTTTGGCACTCATTCTAGTGGTCATACCATGGCAAAGAAGATATTGAGAGCAGGTTACTATTGGTCTACCATGGAAGTTGACTGCTATCAACATTCCAGAACATGTCACAAGTGTCAAATCTATGCTGATAAAGTGCATATACCCCCAGCTCCATTAAATGTGTTGACTGCTCCTTGGCCTTTTTCCATGTGGGGCATAGATATGATTGGTGAGATCAAGCCTACTGCTTCTAATGGGCATCGTTTCATCCTGGTTGCCATTGATTACTTTACAAAGTGGGTGGAGGAAGCCTCATTTGCATCTGTTACCAAGAATGTTGTGGCTCGATTCATTAAGAATAATCTCATATGTAGGTATGGCATCCCTGAAAGGATTATCACAGACAATGGCTCTAATCTGAACAACACCATGATTACTGATCTCTGCACGCAGTTCAAGATTAAGCATCACAACTCTTCTCCGTATCGTCCAAAGATGAATGGGGCAGTAGAAGCTGCTAATAAGAACATTAAGAAGATTCTACAGAAGATGACTGTTACGTACAAGGATTGGCATGAAATGTTACCATTTGCTCTTCATGGTTATCGTACTACCATACGTACTTCAACAGGGGCAACCCCATTCTCCTTAGTTTATGGTATGGAAGCAGTTTTGCCCATTGAAGTTCAGATCCCCTCCTTAAGAATCATAAAGGATGCAGGCTTGGATGAAGATGAGTGGATTCAGACTCGATTAGACCAGATAAATTTGATTGATGAGAAAAGGTTGGCAGCTGTTTGTCACGGCCAGATGTACTAGAAACGGATGATCAAAGCTTTTAATAAGAAGGTTAAGCAAAAGGTATATCAGGCTGGTGATTTGGTAATTAAGCGTATCATACTACCACAGGGTGATCCTAGGGGAAAGTGGACTCCTACATATGAAAGACCATTTGTAGTCAAGAGAGTATTCTCAGGAGGAGCCATGATGCTTACTACTATGGACGGTGAAGACTTCCCACAACCTGTAAACGCAGACATAGTTAAAAAATACTACGCATAAAAAGAGACCCGTTAGGTTGACTGGCCTAGGCAAAAATAAGGGCATCCCGGCGAACCAAAAGGGTTCGGGCAAAAATTAGGGATATATATATATATATAAAATGTACACCCGGCAAGTCGAAAACCTGAAAAGGCAGTTTGGGCAAAAAAGGGTATCCCGGTGGATTGAAAAACTAAAAAGGTAATCCAGGCAAAAGTTAGGGATTAAAGCGTATCACTATGTCTCGTTGGATCACCCATGTAACTCCAGCTGTTGGTGTTACTTAACTTAAGTTCGAACAGATAAAGATCAATCCAATCATTTCCGTCTCAACAGCAGAAGATGAGATACTTGAAGATAATGGCAATAGTATAATTGAAACTCAATAGGATTATTTCTCACATAGCTGTTTTTCTTTGTTTTTGTAAAACTTTCATGACAAATTCCTCTTACTAGGATGTTTGTCTCCTTGTACAAACTTGCCTGTGTATAGGCCACTTTCTAAAATAAATAAAATCTCGTCTTTGAATCCAGATTTACTTTTACCATGTTTACCTAAACGAAAACGTCCATTGGTTGTGTTTGAATGTATGTATGCTTTTGAATATGATTGATGTTTACCAGAAATGCATAAAATGCAGTAATAGTATTTATTAAGGACGAACGAGGGTAGGAATTCAACGAAACTTCACCAGTTCATCCCCACAGAACAACTACAAATCCCCACAGAACAACTACAAATCCCCAGCAGAGCAAATTTATCTTTATAAGATACATAAAGTTACATCTCCCCTTTGACTTATGTCCATCTCTTTTATCCTCAGTCAGGATACTCAGGAACTTATTCCTTCAATAAGAAGTACGACGAACGAAGACAGGAGGTTATAAGTACTATACTATCAAACAAGACGGGGACGAGGTCCTCATATTCTTCAGCAACGAATCGGGATTTATTTCCCCTAGCCAGCAGTTGTTATACAAAGATATCTAGACGTTTCTAGCTACATGATTCATACATGCGTCATTTACATCATATCATAGCATACGCATCCATGATGCATTTACTTAGGTACATCATGCCATACATGCATACATATTGCATAAACTAATCTTTCCTTTTTCAGGATATTTGCAGGTAGGTAAACACTATCTATTCAAGACAGTTCAGAGACGATCTGTACGAAGATCTAGTACTGATACTTAATTCAGGGGTAATCGCCACGAAGATTTAATCCTGATGCTCAAGCTATATTTGGGATAATGTGTAAATGATCTATACGAAGATCTAGCACTTAATCCAAAAGATTCTTTCAGAAGAAGTTCAGGGATAATCGCCACGAAGATTTAATCCTGATATTATTTTTGTTCTTGGGAAGGTATGTAAATGGTTTATACGAAGATCTATTACCTGATCCGGGATATTTCTAGAAGAGATAATCGCTACGAAGATTTATTTCTAATGGTCTATTCAGCAGTTTATCTATGAAATGGTACATAAATGATCGATACAAAGATCTTGTACTTAGCCCAAGATATCACCAAAAGCAATTCAGAAAAGATCGCCACGAAGATTTGATTCTGATGCTTAATTTAAACGTATGTTCCTAAAAATGGTTCAGAGCCGATCTATACAAAAATCTAAGTACTGACACCTAATGAAGAATATTCTTTTCTCCCCAGAGAAAATGCAGAGACGATCTATACGAAGATCTAGTGCTGATATTCAATTCAAAACCATGTTACATAAATGATTCAGAGACGGCCTATACGAAGACCTAGTACTGATATACAGTGACAACCTATTGATAATACCACCTCCTGATATTATGGATGGCATCTATAAGCCCATCTCCAGTTCTTCCAAGTGGCATCTTCAAGCCCACTCAAGCATATACAACCAATCAGCAGTGCTACTTTACGCACCGGGGAGTGCAAATTTTTGGGCTTTTGTGTTCAATCCCCTTCAACCTTCCAAGTCACGAATGGCACACATGCCAATCTAACCCCCCAGGTTTCAGAAAATTGAACAGGGGCAGCTGTTGCACCCCAAAATTTGCCCTCACCTAGACTAGACATTGTGTACTAAGGTGTCCCAAGAGGTTCAAAAGGTTCACAAGGTTCACAAGATTCACAAGGTTCACAATTAGTCAGAAAGTTTGACAATTCCCTCAGACAAAGTCTCCTCCTGAGTAATACCTCATAAACTAGGGTTTTGAATTTCATCAGGCTAAATGAACTTTCAAGGCCTCAAGTGAGATTCATAGCATCCTACATGTCTTCAAGAATCCCTATGTCAAGTTTTAAGGCTTTCTCAAAAGGTTTGCTCAGTCAGATGATCAGATATACAAAAATCAGTCAAAGTGGTTAAAAAGTCAAACTGAGGTCAATTGTGGTCAAATCAAAGTCAAACTTCATGATTTTTTGCCAACATCAAGTTTATGAAGTAAAATTCATCATTTGATCAAGATTTGATCATTATTCATCAAAGAGATTTCAGATCATCAAGAATCAGGAGTTTCTAAATTAGGGTTTTCATAGGAAAAGTCAACTGAACTTTGACCAGCCATAACTTTCACATGCTTCATCAATAATTTTCCATCCAAATCTAATTTTGAAGGAAATTGAATTCTCTACAACTTTGTGTCTCACAAGCCAAGCCCAAAAATGCTTCATTTGGGAGGTATGAGCTAAGACATTATAGGTCATTTTAAAAGTCAACAAAAAGTCAACATCTTCCAAAGGGCATAACTTGAGAATGGTAAAGGATATGGATATGAAAACAAAGAGGTTTGTTAGAGGACTCTTTAAGCTTTCCAAAATGTCAAATAACACCTTCATAGCCTTAAAATTGAGGGAGATATGTCTTTGCAAAGTTGAGAAATTTTTGAGAGGTTTATTGAGCAAATGGGGTCTTAGAACCAATTCTTTCCACATGGGCTTGCATTTTTATGACCCAATCACTACCATGACATCATGGACGAACCAAAAATCATGTATTCAGATTTTTATTATTTTTATTTTATTTATTTTGATTTTATTCATTTAAAATCATTTAAAATCAAAATAAAATATGAAAACTCAATATTTGAATGAGATTCTTCTTCTAGAAAATCTTAAAAGTCATTTAAAGTTGATTGGAATCAAGCAAATTCGTGCTAGCCTAAAATAGAAAGGTTTGGTGAGATTTTTTTCAATATTTGAATCATATCTTTCTTCATCATCAAGATATCCAAAAGCCCAAAGAAGAGACAAGTTTTATGACCTAATTTCATTCACTATAAGACTATGAACATAATGCAATACAAAGGGACGAAAAAGTTCTGCCTCCAAGAACACCATTGAATTCCAAATTTTCTCATAAAAAGTCACATTCGGTTTTTGACTTAGAGGGACTTTCAAGGCAAAACAAAGGTTGCTTTAGCTTCCTTGAGACTCACTGATCATATTTCAATCATCATACATATCAAAAGCATGATCATAAGCCGTAACCGAATCAAGATTGTTCTTGAGTTTTTAATTTTCGATTTTCATTGTTTATGCATCATATACTAATTTTGGTTGTTGATTTGTGTTTAGAATGAAGTTTGCAAGCTTTCTGGATAATTAGATTGAAGATTCATGACCTAAATCGTAAACGGCCATAACTAGGGTTTATGCTCCTCATTTAGGGTTTCACGATTAATCAAATATAAATGAATTCTGAAAACATAATTGAACTGGGTTTATTGTATAGAATGCATTGATGCTTTCAATTTGATGAATTATTACAGGTTTGATGATCATTGAAGCAAGCTAGGAAAACCTACGAAACTGGATTCGCAGGAAAATTTGTAGAAGAAAACGCAGGTGAATTCGTAGGAAAATTGGAGAAGATGAAGTCAGATGGCGCCAAAAATCCAATTCAAAAAATTGTTTTAAAATATAATGTTTGTTTGTTGGTTCTATGCTGAACGCGCCCCATGTGGCTCAGCTGGTTTGTGTGTTTGCCTGTGTATTGAATGGTCCTGGGTTCGATTCCCCCCCAGACCATTTTGTTTTGTTGTTTTTATTTGATATTTTGCAGGTTAGTAACAAAAGGATTGCAACTCCTATGCTAGCACCAGCGCGCGTTTGGCCTGGTGGTGATGTTGTTGGTCCAAGATGATTGAATCCTAGGGCCTGGGTTCGAATCCCAGCCCCAGGTATGTTTTTTTTCCATTATTTTCATTATTTTGTTTTATTATTTATATTTACTTAATTAATTTCTTAAATCACCAATTTTAAAAATGTTTATATTATTTCTTATACCAAAAATTTATATTTTTAAAATTCAAATTATTTTCTCAAAAAAATCAAATTATTTATATTTATTTTATTATATGTTTATATTATTAATATTATATATATTTTGTAAATAAATTGATTATATGTAAATTAATAAGTAAAACCCTAATTCTCATAATTACAACTCTAACCCTAATTTTTTTCTAACCCTAACCCTAACCCTAATTTTTCTTAATCTTTAAAATTTAACCTAACATTTCTATAAGTTATAATTAATCATTAATCATTTATTAAATATGTATATAGTTTAGTATTTATTTATTATTATTAAAAATACTATTTTCTTTATTAAAATATTTAAAATACTTCCCAATATTAATTTATTTTGCTATTTCCTATTTTTTTCTTATTGTTATTTTTCTAACCATTTATCTTCACTCTTATTATTATTATTATTATTTATTATTGCTTATTATTATTTATCGTTATCGTATTTCTCAATTATATTGTAATTGTCCCGAAGCTTTGTAATAGTTTAGGTTTATATTTTTGCTTTATTTTTATTGTAAATATATTAACTGCATGGTTAGTAATTCTAGGGTGTGAATAACATACTTGTGATTAAAATTGACTTAGAATAATTAATTTAAAAAGATAAATATTTGAATACAAACACTCACACACGTAAGTCGATCTTTGATCGCCATCTTGCACTTTCTAGGGTTACCTCTCATGTTGCCTATTTCAAAAGGTCAAGTAAGGTGTCTTTAGCAAAGTCCCTTCATAAATATCATCAAGTCCCTTCAGTTCATAAGATCAAGTCCCTTCGAGGTTGCCTACGATAAATGATCTTGTCCCTTCGAATAAATGATGATAAGTCCCTACGAATTGCTAAAAACACCTTACAGTTGCCTATATTCAGATGTCCATACACATGTCCCTTCTCACATCCAAGGTAATGACTACCTATTCCTTAATAATAGGGATAGTCTTACTATTGAAAGAACATAAGAACAATAAAGATTTAACATAGGGTAGGTTCCTCTTAATTACTTGCTCACACATTTCAAAATACATTTTACACTTCACTTTTCCAAACAAATTTTCAAAAAATCAAGTCTTTATATACATCCATACGAGGACCATTATAAAGTACTTAGAAAGTTTCTAATCACACACTATACCTTTTCAAAACAATTTAAAGTGAGCTAAGTAACTAAGAGCCCATGGATAACCATGGATATAAAGGGTGCTAACACCTTCCCTTTGTATAACCTACCCCCCGAACCCAAAATATTTTTAAGGTCTTTCCTGTTCTTTTATGTCCTTTCCTTTTGGATAAAATAAAAGTCGGTGGCGACTCTTGCTATCCGCAACATTTATAGAAAGCCAGTTCTCCCACCGTGCTACAGCTTCGCACAACTAGTAGATATAAAAGAATACGTAGCTCCACAGTCAAATAAAACAAGACAAGGATGATTGTTAACAAGACAATTACCCACGATCAAGGAATTGTCGCCCTTCGCCTTCCTAGCATCCATAGTATAAACTCTTGCTTGCACTTGTTCCTTCTTCTGGGGACAATCTCTAGCAAAATGTCCTTCTCTCTCACAAAGGAAACAAACCACGGCACCCGGATTGCATCTACCAAAATGATTCTTATGGCATCGGGAGCAAGAGGAGGAGCATTGGATCTAGGACTCGACACATGTTTCCCCTTGAAGGGTTGTGGCCTCGGCCTAAAAGATTGACTAGCTCTCCCCCTATCTCCTTGAACCGCCCTTCCGGTACTTACTTCTGTCTACACTTTCATCAAACTATGTTCTGCAACATAGAATTGTCTCAACATCTCAGAGTAGGTAGTGAACTCCCTTTGAGAGACATTATGTGAGATTTCGGCCCTTAGTCCAAACAAGAACTGGTCAATTTTCCACCTTTCATCAGGAGCATACATAGCCTGCCTAGAGTAGGCTGTCATGTTCTCAAACTTCTCAGCATAACTGGCCACAGTCATGCTCCCCTGCCTCAATTGTTGAAATTTGAACTCCTTTTGTGTCCTCGAGGAACTCGGGAAATACTTATCCATAAAAACTGTTTTAAATTGCTGCCATACCCTCGGAATCCCTTGCACCATCATCAAATTGGAAGCACTCTCCCACCACCTACCAGCAGGACCCTTTAGTAGATGTAACACAAAAGTCACCTTGTATTCTTCACTATAAATCACGATCTGGAATATCCTCTCTACTCCAGTCACCTATTCGTGAGCCTTAACTAGATCCAATCCGCCATGAAACTCTTGGGGGTTCATGCGGAAGAAGTCTCTAAATGTTCCTCCCACAGCTCCAGGAGCAACCACGTGAGGGTGAAGGCCCCCACTCATCTGATGCATCATTTCTTGCATGAATTGGTGTTGTTGTTGCTGCATCTGTTGCATAAATTGGAACATAGGAGCATTCCCATCGCTACCTGCTTGATCGCTACCAGGAGGAGTGACACTAGGTCGAGCATGAGTTCCACGTCTACCAGCCATATTTCCTAAATGTCATCAAAACAGGATTAAGTTGATCAGGCTCAATACCATAAACATAACATTTAGTCTTATCGCAAGTCAACGTGTATGAACGGAAGGAAACACTTATAATATTTCAAGGCTAGGTCGAGGATACGACCTGCTCTGATACCAACTGTAATACCCATATACAAAAGACATACATAAAGCATATTTTTCATATATAATATTAATAATTTGGTACTGAAATACAAATAAGTTCTTGGCAACACATTGTATAAATATAACCACTACAACATAAGGTACTAAACAAGGCTATAAAATAGTACATGATGTTTAACTACAAAAAGATCTAAGAACTAGATCCGAAGATCTCAAAAATCCACAATGGAATACTAAGCCATCAACTAGTAAGGATAATCAAGTCGCCTTACCCTTACCCTTAGCGGAACCTGAAGTACCTGAAATAACAACATCAACATGGGGTGAGATAAAACATCTCAATGGGTTCCCTATCTTAGAGTTCTCTCGGCTCTAAGGGTCAAGCATAAAAATATTACAAGTACAAAGGTTTCTCTAAAAAATAACCAAGTCGAAACGGAACAACCCAGCAATGCATCGTACAAGACTTCTCGTGGGACTCAGTGGAACACCCACCTCAAGTATGAACCGCTAGACTTCTCATGGGACTCAATGAAATACCCATCTCAAGTTATCACTCGCTTCCCGTGGGACTCAATGTAATACCCACCTCAAGCTAACTCTCGCTTCATGTGAGACTCAATGTAATACCTACCTCAAGCTAACTCTCGCTTCCCGTGGGACTCAATGTAATACCCACCTCAAGCTAACTCTCGCTTCCCGTGGGACTTAATGCAATACCCACCTCAAGCTAACTCTCGCTTCCCATGGGACTCAATGTAATACCCATCTCAAGCTAACAAAGGGAAACACAATCAAGCTCGATCCTCAATTCTTATTAGTCTACGAACTCCTAGGTGTCTCACAAGTCTCATTATTCCTTATCTTTAACTCACAACTCCATAATTACGTTTCGTTACCTTTTAATTGAATGGTTGGGTAAAAGTCGGGTGGAACTAGCATTTCTTGATCTCAAAATATAGATTTCATCATTAGCTTCGAAACTATATGTGGAACGCTAAAAACGGATACCCGGATCATAAATTACGAATTAAAAACCAAGGTTGGAACCTACAGGTCTTGCTGAGCGAGCTCCTTCTCGCTGAGCGAAAATCGCCCTGGAACTTTCGCTGAGCGAGGTATGCTCGCTGAGCGAGCTACACCAGTTTAGAAAGTTCCAGCCTTATGGGAAAACACTTCTCCCACACTAAATTTCTCCCAAACATCAACCATTGCAGAAAAACATAATCAAACGTGTTCATAAACATCATATGAGTATTTTAGTTAAGTTTTAATCGAGTTTTAACCGTTAAACTTCCGATTTTTCTTAGATTTTCCAATTTAGCCCTAACCACAAAATCTCTAAAACTCGACCAAAATCAAAGATAAAGGTTTCTATCTAAGAACCCACCTCAAGAGATGAAGATTGGCGGAAAGATTGAGTTGATTCGACGAACAGATGATCGAGAATGAGGAATTGAAGCTTTTGGGGTTTTCTCTCTTCTTCTTTTCTTCTCCTCTCCTTTTCTTCTTTTCTTCTTTCTCTTACCAACTTTCTTCTTCTCTCATGTTCTTCCTATATATATAAAAATATAAAACTTATATTTTTATCAATGGGTCAAAAATTAGAGAGTATCAAAAAATGTCTCTTAATCCGATATTTTATAAAACCTCTGAGTCAGCTAATATCAATTAATAAAATAATGGATCTGTGAAATATGGTTTGCACAATGGATCTTCTAGGTTGTTCCATATTATTGTTTATTCTTTACTTTATTGATATGGTTTGCACAATGGAGCTTCTAGGTTGTTCCATATTATTGTTGATTCTTTACTTTATTGATGCATTTCTTTGTATTCCTTATGCTTTGAATTTGATAACTTTGATAGCTTCTAGGGATATTATACTACTTATGTTTTGTTCCTTTTAATTCAAATAAATAATTGACATATTTAAATTTAATCGATTTTATGGTCCAACTGTTGCACTCACCTTCACTTTATCAATTTAATCAATTTAAAGTATGTCTTTTAGACTCATGATTTATTTTCCGTGTCTTCTATCAGATGGCCAAGATTGCAGTGACGCCATCAATAGTTTTTTGCATAATTCATTTTGTATAGTAAGAAAGTATCTATGCCCAAGGTATATTCACTCTTTGGCTTCAAATAATATGTGCAATCTGTATTTTGGAACAAACTTTCTCCTTATTTTGTGTTATGTTGTTTATTAATTATGGGAGCAAGGGCCGTCAAATTTGACCTGTGTTGTGGTTAATTTTGTTGTTCTTATTTAGAACAAGGTATAAATGCTTACTATAACATTTGAAACTATATATAACATTTGAAATAATATAGGTGTTAACATTGACAGTGATATCTATTGGTGTTGTTGTGGCTACTATGACAGATTTGCAGTTCCATTTATTTGGTGCTTATGTAGTGTTGGTAGGAAAGGTATGCATATTTGACATTAATCTCGGCGAGGAAATTGCTTTGTTGAAGTGGAATGTATACATATTTATGGTCTTTAGATTTTTGTTCAGGCTTAATAATTTTTCTGGCTCCGCCACTGGTAACGCCCCAACTTATTTTAATTTATTTATTTTTCGTAAATTAATTTTGTGATGTTGGGTGTATGTATGTGTTTATTGGTGTTTTTGATGTGTTGTGGGTACCCTATGGTGAAGGGTTGTGCCTTAAGAATAAAAATTAAGGTGTTATGGGTGTGGTAGTAATAGTGTAGAACTTGGTGGTGTAAAGAGTAAACTAATTAACTTATATTAGTTATTATTTATTTAATTATATTATATTAGGAGAATATTATTTAGATTAAATATTTAATAATATTATTATTGTTATTAGTTTGATTAGTTGGATTAAATAATAATAACAATATAATAAAGAAATAAGAGAGGGGGAGAGAAGTTCTTAGATACGTAAAAACAAGATAAAGTGAAAGAAGAGGCTATGGCAAAGGGGAAGAGAAAAATCACCATTGTTTAGGTAGAAGAAGCTTTTGCAAGAACTCTAAGGTAAGGGTTGAATTCTAATTATATGATGATAGTGGGTAAATTATATATGTACTTAGGTTGTGTTTCTCTTCTCTGCATGTATGATCATTGTTGCAATTTTGTGATTGTTGGATTAATTGAATTGTTTGATGAATTATGTATGATATGTTGATGTTGTGACTATTGTTGAAATGATGAACTATTGCAATTGTTATTGTTGGAATCATGTAATGGATGTAATTACTTAGGGAGATATTGTGTTGTTGTGTGTCATTGCGAGTCAGAGTTGGAACTCAATGTTATGAATGTTTTATGAAAAGAATTAATGTCTTGTTGTTTTTTATAAGTGATTCCAGGCCGATCCTCAACAAATCTAGTGGGTGTTCCCCATGGAATTTTCTCTTCAACCTTTTGTTGATGAAGCTATTATTCAGTATTTCTCCAAGCGAAGTTCTTACCAAATGTTGTTCAGTGGGGATTCCCCATTGGATCATATTCCTTAACCTTTTGTTGATCTCCCAAAGCAATCTTACTCAGTATACCAATATTCCTCAATCAGTTCATTTGTCATCCTTTTGGTGATAGACATTTATCCAGTTTTATTTTTACCCACATCCTTTTGGGTGTCGGGGATCGTCTTATCATCATTTTGGTGGTAGCGATTTATTTAGTTTCCAGTCTACCTACATCCTTTTGGTGTTGGGGATCGCCTTATCATCCTTTTGGCGATAGCGATTTATTTAATTTCCAGTCTACCTTCATCCTTTTGGTGTGGGGATCACCTTATCATCCTTTTGGTGATAGCGATTTATTTAAGTTTCAGTTTACCTTCATCCTTTTGGTGCGGGGATCGCCTTATCATCCTTTTGGTGATAGCGATTTATTTAATTTCCAATTCACTTTCATCCTTTTGGTGCGGGGATCACCTTATCATCCTTTTGGTGGTAGCGATTTATTTAAATTCCAAGTTTGCCTTCATCCTTTTGGTGCGGGAATCACCTTATCATCCTTTTGGTGATAGCGATTTATTTAATTTTCAGTTTACCTGCATCCTTTTGGTGTCAGGGATCGCCTTATCATCCTTTTAGTGATAGCAATTTATTTTATTTTCAGTCTAACTGATATCCTTTTGGTGCCAGCAAAATTTCCAGTTTTAATCGTCAATTTTTATCATTAATTTTTCATCATACTTTCTTTCTTTCAGATAAATTCTGAGTCTTTTTAGTATCTAATTGTCTTATACCTTGAAAGAATGAACGCGAGCCAGTTCATCTGGCTTGGTTTAAGCCAATTCGATAGGGGCAACTGTCATACCCCAAATTTGTCCTACATGTATACCATTATGTTTCAGTTTACTAATCATATTGACAAAATAAAAAAATATGTCATTTCTTTTTTTCCAGGGTTTGTACGAAAAACTAGGGTCATTTGAGGTTGTTAGGTCGAGTAGTCGTGTAGTGTGACTAGAATTCAGGGTTTGGTGTGGCGGCGATTTATCCGTATTTTTGTTATCCACTTTCAATTTTATCATTTTTCAATTTTATCATTTTTCATCCATATTTTCTAAAACTGATTTTAAACCTATTACCATCTTTTTTCATTAAAGCCCAATAGTCCATTGCATTTTTATCTCATTACAAAATTACAAAAAAAATCATTATTATTATTTTCTATTTTATTATTATTTTTACTATTATTATCATCCTTATTATTATTATTATTATTATTATTATTATTATTATTATTATTACTTCTATCCTTTTTTATTTCAATTTTTAGTATTACCATTGTTTGATAAGTCCTCCACCAATATACAACGTGTAATTCCACCCTCTTTCACACATGACCCGACCACCATTTTTTTATAACCTCATCAATTATTCTACATTACCACCATCCAAGTGACCCCATAGATTGACAACCAAAAAACGCATACCACCAATCTAACGGCTCACACAACGCAACCTCATTCCACTAACTTTTCAGCTTCATACAATAAAAAATTAACAGCTCATTCCTCTCCAAATTTTACAACAATCTTTCTCTCAAAGTTTGCCACAATAACCCTTTGATCTTCTCTTTATAAGGACCCTCTCAACACTTACAATAACAAGCTTGGACATCATGCATAATCCCTGTAAAAACCAAGAGCCAGGCTTCAAAAAACTAGCAAAAATACTCAACTCTCCACCAATAAACCTTCCATAATCACTGGTCCACCATAAACACTCATAAGAATATGACATCAATAACTATATTTGTTCCGGACTGGCCCAGTTCTTAGACTTGGGCCCAATCCATCTTCTAGCACATAACGGCCCAGCGACTCTCCATCAACTGACACATCCTCGATTCGCCCGGAAGTTCATTCCAACCCGGCCTTCAGCGCCGTCGACCATGATTTGCGCCCGGCGTGGATCGAAACCCCAGTATCTACCAAAGAACGTCTGCACGGTAAGTCCTTCGCTCAGTCTTAACAGTATCCGACCAAGATCTTATCTGAACGCTCTGAGCGTTCCCTCCAACGGCTATTTTCTGGAGGTTACCTTTTATTGGAGGATCCACGATCCTGGCCCAATGAAAAGGACCAATAGCCACACGACATGGACATTATATAAACCCTCTTATTTGAGAGGGTCAGGTATTCAAATCTTTACCCTAAATCTCGTACTTGCTCACTCGTTGCTCGCTCTTTGACTTTAGCATCAGAGTGCCTTTGCAGGTACACCCCTTTGTCTCCCACCATCAACCGAGCTTCATCCACGTTCGACGCCAGCCACATCGGATCCTGATCTCCAGGTACGATCAGGTGGCGCCGTCTGTGGGAAAACAACTTCCCTGTTATTCTTCCTCAAAGACTCTCAAGAACCAAAGTTTTCTCTCTAAAAAGATCCATGGCCACTCACGACATTCCGTGCAAAGCCCGAACTGCTGATGGTGTCCTCCTTACCCAACGGGGGAGCAACTTAGTCACCCCCTCACATGAAGAATCCGTCCAAGATCGCCAGGACGGAAAAACCGCTTCACCCTCTCCCGAGCACGATCAACCGCTCGAGAGTCAACCAAAGGTCATTCCTTCCATGGTCGCACCCTCCGGGTTAGACTTTGTCGCGCTGGTTGAAACACTCAACCAGACCAACCTCTTTCTCCTCGCAAACAGCGAGAAAATAGCCGCCTCGAAGAAACGGGTCGCTGATCATCTCGATCTCCAAAAAGGCACTGGGGACAATGCAACTCATCCCCCCGTAAAAGAAAGGATAAAGGCAACCACGAAGAATCTTCTATCAGGAATCGAGATCGATCACCTACTCGAAGACGTCGCTCGCTTGTACCAACCAAGACTCGTCAAGGTTTGTAGGATGATGATCGACGTTCTCCTCCCCAGAAAAGGCGACGATCTCGATCACCATCTTCAAGACGATCAAGAAAGAACAAGTCGAACTCTCCATCTCTGCAACGAAACAGAAAGCGCCATTCAAGATCCCTTTCGTTCACGTCTAGTGACGAAGACGATATCAGAGGCCCCCTCTCCTATGAGATTATGGCTACCAAGCTACCGAGAGGGCTCGAGAATCCTCCACCACTAGGTTCGTATGACGCAACGACAGACCCCGATGAACATATAAAAAACATCGACGCCCTGCTTGACTATAGGGGCGTCCGAGGAGCAATCAAATGATGTCTCTTTCTAACCACCTTAAGGAAATGGGAGATGACTTGGTACAAAAGTCTTGAACCCGAATCCATCACCTCCTGGAGGCAACTCGATCGAACTTTCTCCTGGCATTTCACCGCCTCCCGACGCCACCCCAAGACAGAGGCGCCACTCGAAGCCATTATCCAGGGCAAAGATGAGCCCCTCAGAACCTATATCGAAAGGTTCAACAAAGAAGCCGTCCAGGTCTCCACCATGGACGACATGAAGAAATATTTGCTGGAGCGCGGGCTACGCCCGTCCACCGACTTCCATCGAGAAGTGGGCATCGAAACGCCCACCACTCTGAACGCCTTCCTCCTGAAGGCTCAAGCGTACATCCAGTACGAGGAGAAGCAAGCGGCCAGTTTCGTTCGTGAAACTAGGCGTCGAGAGGACCCCGCAACCCTTCCAAAACCGATGAGCCCTCAACATCTCGTCGGGGAGGTGACAAAAGAAAGGAAGATCGCCCCCGTGAACCGCGGGAGCAGAGGGGGACAATAGGTCGCTTTCGTGAGTATACACCTCTCTCAGTGTCGAGGGATAAAATATTGTCCGAGTGCGCTAATTCGAAATTCCGGCAAATAAGGGTTCACTTTCCCAAGCAGTTGCCTACCAAGCCGGGCACCGACAAAACCAAGTATTGCAGGTTCCACAAAAGCCACAGACACAATATTGAGGATTACATTTGTTGTACCCCAAAATTTTCCCTCCCACAATCAAAGTAATGTTTCCCAAGAGTTTTCTCAAGGTTCACAAGGTTCATGATTGGTCAAATGGATTGAAGGTTTCATCAAACAAAGCCTCTTTCTGAATAATGGATCCAAAACTAGGGTTTTGAGTTTCTCTAAGATAAATGGACTTCCAAGGCCTCATTTGAGCTTCATAAAATCCCACATGTCTTCAAGAATTCCCATGTCAAGTTCCAGGGCTTTCCCAATAAGTTTGACCAGTCAGATGATCAGTTGTTCAAAAATCAGTCAAGTTGGTTAAAAAGTCAAACTGAGGTTAACTGTGGTCAAATTAAAGTCAAACTTCAAGATTATGAGGTAAAATTCATTATTTGATCAAGGGTTGATCATGACTCATCAAGGAAATTCAGACCATCAAGAATCAGGAGTTTCTAAATTAGGGTTTTCATAGGAAAAGTCAACTAAACTTTGACCAGCCATAACTTTCACATACTTCATCAAAAATATCTCATCCAAATCTCATTTTGAAGTAAATTGAATTCTCTACAACTTTATGTCTCACAAGCCAATCCTAAAAATGCTTCATTTGGAAGGTATGAGCTAAGACATTATAGGTCATTTCAAAAGTCAACAAAAAGTCAACTTTTTCCAAAGAGCATAATTTGAAAATGGTAAAAGATATGGACATGAGACCAAAGAGGTTTGTTAAAGGACTCTCTAAGATTTCTAAAAAATCCAAGATCACTCTCATAGCCTTAAAATTTAGGGAGTTGTGCCTTGTCAAAGTTGGGAAAATTTCAAAGGGTGTATGAAGAAAATAAGGTCTAAACTTCAAAATTTTCCAAATGGGCCCATCAAATTGCAACCCAATCTCAAAGTTAAGATCATACACGACCCAATAATCAATTGATATGATTTTTGTAATTTATTTTTTATTTATTTGGATTTTATTTGTTAAAATTCAATTTAAATAAAAATAAAATTTAAAAAGTTGATATTTAGATCAAATATTGGTTTTAGAATGAATCTTACAATATTTAAGATGATTGGATGCAATTAAATTCGTGCAAAACCTTTGAAGTATTAAAATATTTGACTTTTCTCACATTTATGGCCATGGATTTCTTCACACTCAAGTAACATCAAAACACATCCAAAAACCCAACTTTCTTTGACCTAATCACTCTAATACAAAAGCATAACAAGACCAAGGCACGAAACACAGGGATTTAGAGACAAAAGAACACTTTTCACATTCAATTTTTTATATCAAAAATTAATTTTCGGTTTCACAATTTCAGGTTTCCTCAAAGCATTCTATAAGTTACAATCGCTTCATTGAGCTTCACTGATCATGTAACAATCATCATCTGCATCCATAATGCCATAAATCACTCTAACCGATTGTGTATTGTTCTTGCTTTTTTTGAATTTCGATTTCAATTATATGGTTGTTTTTTATTCAATTTGATTTTACAATATGATTTAGAATGATGTTTGGATTGTTTCTGGGCAGTTTAATCACGTTTTCTATGCAGGTATCATGATTCACCATTTTTAGGGTTTATGAACCTCAAATTGGGAACTTTCGTTAGACGTAATTTCAGGACCAATTGACGGCATAATAAGACTCCTAGGACATTTTTTAGTTGATTGGCATGATTGAAAATAATTTATATTGATCGTATGATGTTTTGTGAGTTTCATGACCTATAGCGACGCACAAGAATTGTCACTACAAGTTATAGTGACGAACGACTGTCACTATAACCTAACTAGACGGACCAGCGAAGAAGAAGACCCCGCGCGCGAAATCTAATTTCAAATTTTGGTTTTATTTTATTATATATTATTTACGTTATAATTCACAAAAGATGCAGTGACTCAGTTGGTGAGGTAGGCGCGTATGGGAACCAATAAACCTGGGTTCGATTCCCAGGTTTTGTATTACTTTTTTTAATTTCATTGTATTTCGCAGGTTTTATATGTTACGCATTTTGACCATTGGATTTTTAATTAGAGCGCGCATCACAATTGGCCATGTACGTCCCTGGTAATGGGGAGGTCTTGGGTTCAAATCCAGGCTCCCCTCATTCCTTTTTTATGCTTTTGTTTTTTATTATATTATTGATTTCTCTATTTGTTTTCTTGAAAATTAATTAACCAATAACAATTTTTATTTTATTTTTATTTTTAAAAACAGTAATTTTATAAATAACTAATTTTTTATTTTTTATTTAATTATCAAACTTATAGTTTTCTTAATAATTCTTTTAATTAATTTTTTAAATTTTTTGTATATAATTAGCCTTTACTCTTTTTTTTGTAAATTAATTAAAATTTAACCAATAATTGAAATTCTTGTAAATATTTCTCAAAAATAAGAATAGTTTTATTTTCCTTTAATGTAAAATATTTTTTATTTAATTTGTAAATTAACAATAATTAGTAATTAAGCCTTATTTTCTTAAAATTTAAATTTCATTTGAAAACCCTAACATTTATTTCTAACCCTAATTTTTAAAATCAACTCTAATTCTCTTAATTAAAATTTAATGTTAACCCTAATTTATTTATTTTTATCTTATTTTGCTTTTAGTTAATTTATTTAATTGTTATGCTTTTATTTGATTTATTATAAATTATTAGAAAAAATGTATAGGATTATGTATGCTGTAATTTATTTTTCGCTCGATTATTTTGTATCTGCCCAAAGGCCATGTAATAGCGTAGAGTTTTAATTCTTGCATTTTATTTATTTATTTATTTATTTATTTTATTTGCGTGGTTAGTAAATAGGGAGTGCAAAAAAAATTAATTGAATTAAAAGGACTTAGATCATTAAATAAAAAGAATAAATATCTGAAAATAAATATTCACACACGTAAGTCGATCTATGATTGTTGTTTGCACCTCCTAGGGTATCCCTTGATGGGCTAAAGACGTGTCTAATTATGTGTCTAGCGGTATCTTAACTGCAAGTGCACAGCCTATCGAAGTAATATTTAAGATTATCGATCCACAGGGACTCTATGGTTACTTAGTGCTAGATGAACTTCTAGTTTAGCTAAGGTGGAGGGTTGTCACGATTTTTTGTTGTTTTTAAAGATTAAAGGCGGAATTAAATTTAAGTTTTAATAAAATAATACTAAGGCGGTCGGTATGTAATTATACTAACTTAGGCGGGTCAATCTAACCTAGGCTTATAAAGGTGTTCCCTTAAACTATTCTGTAGAGGTTACCAGTTTAAATACCCTCAACTCACACTCTCGTGGTCTTATCTCAGATCTTACCCCTAAAGCCCTATGCCTGCTCTCGCTAGCCCATAAGTGTTTAGAGATAATTTTTGGAAACTTAGTAATTCTAATTTATTTTAAAGCGCTCTCGCTGTGTTTAATTTAAATGCCTAACTTTAGCTATCTGGTTAAAATCTCACACTCTCGTGGTCTTGACCTAACCTAATACTCTTTTCTTACTCTCGTAACGAAAAGGTCGATTTTAAATAAAAAGTATTAGCCAGGATGTTAAGTTATTAATTATTTTTAGCCTATGGTTAATTTTTACCGATTAAGTTTGTTTTAACTACATACCGCCCTAAGGTAATTAGCTACTCATTTTTGTTGAACCAGACAGAGGCAGAGAAACAATAAACAAAATATTCATGGCAGAAAAATAAATAAACAACATAAATATTAAATTGCAAATAATAAAAACCTGGTTAACAATAAAATGGCAGACTCCTTCTTCCACAGACCGGAAAGCTCGGAGTAATTGGCGGAAATCGAAAATAAAATAAAATTCTGAAGGTTTAGAAACAAGTAATTTTTATAACAATTTCCTGATGTTGGAAATTGTTATAGGTTGGGTTTGGATACAATGAAAATAGAATACTGAAAATAATGCTGAAATAAAAAGGTTGTAAAATAAATCGGCAGAGCTTCCGCAGGAAATTGATAGAAAAAATGCTCTGTCAATTGTTCAACTGAATTATGCTATTTATAGAACAATTAATGGGCTTGAAATTTGGACTTGTTGCATTGGGCCTTGTTGAAGCAGCTGAGAAAATATAGGAACGTGGCTAAAAAATAGGCAGACCTTCTTCACGTAATGTTTTGACGTGGTCTCAGTCAATTAACCTACTTTTTCCCTTGTCACGGTTGTGACAAGGTCTTCACGTCCGTGTCCCTTGCATTTTAAGTGTCACGGTCGTGACAATGTCATCACGGTCGTGATTGCTTCTTTTGGGGTGTCACGGTCGTGACACCTAGGTGACGACCGTGAGTGCAACAAATTATGCAGGTTTTTGCAGGTTTCTTCATTTCTTCATCTTTTTATGGTTGTTTTTGTTCCTTTTGCTCTTAATTCATGATTTAGCTCCATATATGATGTACCTGCAAAATGGTAAGAAAAACTCGAGGAATCGGGTGTTAAAACGATGATTATGCGATAAAACGGTAATGAAACTTAGCAATATAATCGATACATTTTCTCGTTATCATCCCTCTTGGTTGCCTTCAAAATAATGGTCAAGTCCCTCGAAAGTAGGGTGTCTTAAGCAAAGTCCCACCATTAAATAAATCATCTAGTCCCTCCCAGATTCTAAAAAGATCAAGTCTCTACGAGGTGGCCTACGATAAATGATCATGTCCCTTTGATTTAAAAGATGATAGTCCCTCCCAATTGCTAAAGACACCCTACAGTTGGCTTCGTTGACCGTACGATGACCCTACGTCCGTCCCTTAATAAAATCCAAGGAAATGACTACCTATTCCTTAATAATAGAGATAGTCTTACCCTTGAAAGGACATATAAGAACATGGATGACTTAGTCTAGTGTAGGTACCTCATAATTACTTGCTCACACTTCAAAAGAAAATACTTTTCACACCTCACTATTTTCAAACATTTTCAAACAAGGCTTTGTATACACCCATACGAGGATCATTACAAAGTACTTAGAAAAATTTCTAATCACACACTTCACCTTTTCAAAAATAATTAAGTGAGCTAAGTAACTAAGAGCCCATGGATAACCATGTATATAAAGGGTGCTAACACCTTCCCTTCCCGAACCCAAGTCTTTTAAAAACGGTTTTTACTGTTCTTTTATATCCATTCCTTATGGATAAAATAAAAGTCGGTGGCGACTCTTGCTATCGGCAACATTTATAGAAAGTAAGTTCTCCCACAGTGTTACAACATCTATCTGAAGGACGCAATCGAGATACTCATAAAAGACGGCCACCTCAAACAATTCACGAAATCCAAAGAAACCTCCAGGCAGGAGATGCAAGAAACCATAAAGGTCGAAGAAGCGGTGGTAGTGTCCGCGGACACCAATATGAGGGTCGCCCTCAGCATCTATCACCCTGAAGATTTCTTTCTTCCCGGTCGTCGGAAAAGTCCGGGTTATCTGTCTTCCCATAGCCCATTGGAAGCCTTCCCCTCCATAATGGTGATTTCAGGTAGAGGATTTAACAAGATCATGGTTGGTTCCATGAAGAGGAAGTTCGACCAACTGATTGCAAAAGGACCGGCCCTGAACGCTACGTTAGATCCACCCAGAGACAACTCAGTGCCTATCTCCTTTTACAAAGAGGAACTACTAGGGGGAACACCTAACGCCAGCATCCCTTTGCTCATTCGGGCCCAGATGGGCAATTTCGACGTTCGCAGAATACTAGTCGACCAAGGCAGTTCGTGCCATATCATGTATTCATAGATGTTCTCGACAATTCAGCTGAACGAGACTCATCTGACACCTTACGTGGGATCCGACCTACAGGGTTTTAACGGGGCAGTGTCTCGACCATGGGGTTATGTCGACCTCAAGTCCCTTTTGGGGCCGTAGAAACCGCCCGATCAATTCGCGTCCAATTTTTGGTCGTCGATTGCCCTTCCCTGTACCAGTGCATTCTCGGTCGACCAACGTTGGCCGATCTCTTGGCCGTTTCATCAATTGTTCATCTGAAGATGAAGTACTACACGATATCGGGAAGAGTGGTCACCCTGCACGGCGATGTCGAAGCTGCCCGTCGCTGTTTTGAGGCAGCCTCTAAAGGCCTTAGCTCAATATCGTACCAGCCCAAAGCTTCCGCCTCAACATCCCTCGAAAACACAGAAGTGTCCAAGCCTCTCCCTCGGGTCGACTCCATCGACCTAGATAACAGGTTTCCGGACGAAGGCGAAAGCTCTCAGCAACCATCCACTACGTTAGCCCGACCAATACCCGACGGTGAATTCGAGCTGATCCCTCTGGGGGAAGATCCGAACAGGTGCGTAAAGATCGGAGCCTATCTCCCAGACCTGGCAAAGAAACAACTGGAGGCGTGCCTAAAAGGGAATGTCGAGCTATTCGCATGGAGTGCTACAAAGATGCTCGTACTTGACCCAGACGTGGTCTGCCACCATCTCTCCATTGATCCTACTCGCAAAGTCTTTGCCCAACGGAGGAGGAAACAGTCGATCGAAAAAAGTAAAGCGGCCGAAAAAGTTGTAGAAGACCTCTTAGAGGCAAACTGTGTAACAAAGGCCAGGTACATAATCTGGCTCTCAAATGTTGTACTTGTTAAAAAGTAGAATGGAAAGTGGAGAATGTGTGTCGACTATACTGATCTTAATCGGGCTTGCCCAAAGGATGCTTATCCATTACCAAATATTGACAAACTGGTTGACAACTCGGCCGGTTTCAAACTGCTATCATTTATGCATGCCTATTCGGGATACAATCAAATCCCCATGGCGGTGACCGATAAAAAGCACACGACCTTCATGACCGAATCGGGCAATTACTACTATAAAAGTATGCCCTTCAGCCTAAAAAACGCGGGTGCCACTTATCAGCGCATGATGAATAAGGTTTTCCGAGCAGAAATCGGAGACATGCTCGAAGTATATATGGACGACATGATCGTTAAATCTCAACAAGATATGGATCACACTTCCCACTTACGAAAGGTATTCGACCAAACTCGAAAATGCAAAATGCGCTTCAACCCTGAAAAATGCACGTTCGGAGTTCGAGCGAGTAAATTCCTCGGGTTTTATCTGACCAAACGGGGAATCGAAGCCAACCCCGACAAATGTCAGGCGTTCACAGAGATTCATACGCCAAACTTCAAGAAATCTATACAATCGTTAAAAGGAGTGCTCTCTTCGCTCGCTCGGTTTGTGTCTAAGTTCGCCCAACACGCACTTCGTTCTACAAACTCCTTCGCAAAGAATCAGCTTTCGAATGGACGGACGAATGCGAGCAAGCCTTAACCCACTTGAAAAAAGCGCTATCCGAGCCTCCAGTACTCTCCAGGACTAACTAAGGCGAAGTTCTAAATCTTTACCTCGCATTCACGAATGAGGCTATAAGCGCAACTCTCATTCGAGAATTGCCTGAGGGACAGAAACCGATTTACTTCACGAGTAAGGCCTTGCACGACCCAGAGCTGCGATATCAGCAAATTGAAAAAGTAGTAATGTCCCTCATCTTCCCCGCGAGAAGGATTAGACATTATTTCTTGGCCCACACGATTGTCGTCAGAACCGACCAACCAATTAGGAAACTGCTCAGTAGGCCCGACATGGCCGGACGAATACTGAAATGGTAATTGGAGCTGTCTGAATTCGACATTAGGTATAAGGGTAGACAAACCCTAAAAGCCCAGGCTTTGGCCGACTTCGTTGCAGAGCTAACCTTCCCCGAGTAAACATCAGCGACCACGTCCAAATGGACCATCTTCGTAGACAGATCTTCTAGCTCGGCATGCAGCGGAGTGGGGATTATGCTGGAGAACGAAGAAGGAACCATCATCGAGGTTTCCTTAACCTTATCCTTCCCCACTTCCCACAATCAAGCGGAGTACGAGGCCTTCCTGGCTAGCCTACGACTAGCGGACGACATCAATGTTGAGGATATCATTATATGCACGGACTCCCAGCTGGTCGCCAACCAGGTACGGGGAGATTTCCAAGCTAAGAATGACAACATGTTCGAATACTTGTCCTTAGTCAAAGAGAAACTAAAACGATTTGCATCAGTAGAAGTTAAACACGTTCCACGCAAAAATAATACTCGAGTAGATATCTTGTCCAAATTGGCCAGTACCAAAAGGAAAGAAGGCAATAAATCTGTCATACAAGAGGTACTCCCTCGACCTAGCATTGAAAAACCTCCACCTCCGGTAGACGTCAACATCGTGGGCGATACCAATTGCTGGATGACCCTAGTGTTCAACTATCTGACCAAAGAAGAGTTGTCGACTGACCTGAAGGCTGCCAACACTATGCGACGCAGGGCCTGCTCGTACGTCATGGTCAGGAGCAAAATGTACCGTATGGGTTTCTCTACGCCCCTCCTTAGGTGCATTGAAGAAGAAAACACACCTCACATATTGAGAGAAGTCCATGAAGGAATTAACGCCCAGCATCCGGGTGTTGCGGTGAGAATCGGATACCAAGCTATTAAGTGAGCTTGGATCGCAAAACTTTTATGTCCACCACCGACTTTAATTTAATCCAAAGGGAAAAGGGAAAAAGATCGTAAAAAACCCTAAATAAGGAGAAACTAGGTTCGGGGGTTGATTATGCCTAGGGAAGGTGTTAGCATCCTAAGCATCTGCAGTATCCTACGGGAACCTCTTGTTAATATTTGTGTTATTGTTATTTATTGCTTGCTAAAATTATGGGGACCTAAGGTTTTATTTCTAATGGTGCTCGCACAACATCGCATCGATGCCTACGTATCGGGTATAGAATCAGAGCACTCGTAGTTCTCCTAAGGATTAACGAACACTTGGTTACGCTCAAGGTTCGCGGGGGAAGGTAAGTGTTATGGTAAACACTCACGTGACTTTAGGAAAGTCACAAAAAGTTGTAAAATAAAAAGTCCTAATGGTTAAGGTTGAAAAGGAACTAGGGATGGCTAAACTTCCTATGACATTGAGTCAACTGCAGGAGTTATTTCCCTTTTGGATTTAAATGCGAAAAAATAAAGTAAATAAATGAGGGTGCAAGCTCCTAAGTCTAAGGCATAGGTTGCTACTTGCAAAAATAGACTGAATAAAGTAAATGGAAATGCAAGGTAAAAGGCTTAGTAACTGGGTTATGGCTCGATATATGGATCGAGAATGCTGAGGTGGAAAACAAACGCGGTGCGTCAATTTGCTTAAGTTAGAAAGCTGTAAGGTGTAAAGACTGTGCAGACGGCGATCGTAGAACGACCGACTTACGTGTGTGAGTGAAGTGTATATGAACTCAACTTGGCGTTGGACCAAGGATTATTATCTTGAAAATTAATGTGCGCTTTCAATTTTATTTTAACAGGTATATGGTCATGATGCGAAATAAAATAAATATAAACATAGTGTGCATACAACCGAAATGATAGCAAAATTAAACACACACTCACACCAAAGAGAAAATAAACTCAAGCTCAAACCTCTCACCCTAAATGATCTAAAACTAACTACTTAGAGGAAATATAGACAAGACATTATTTTTAGGATTTTTTAGAATTAAATTAAAATAAATTGAGTTAAAAAAATTAAAATAAAAATCTAAAACCTAATTAGATAAGCTAAAATTAAATTAAAGATTCACAAAATTAATTATAAAGATTAAGAAAGATATTTTTGATTTTTTTTTAGAGATATTTAAAAGATAGTAACAAATGGAGATTAATAATAAAAAATACCTATATATAAAATAAAGTCAACACTTAATAAAAATGTTTAACAAAAATAAAAGATAAATATTTTTTTTCATATTATTACTATACTAATTACTCCAAAAAAAAAATTAGAATTTTTTTATAAAACTTAAAAACAAAACTAGAGTTTTAAATGGAGTGAAAGAAACTAACTAGGAATTTTAATTATTATTAAATTTGAAATTAAAATAAAATAAACTAAGAATATTTTTTTTTAGAGATTTTTCTAATATATATTATTATACTAATTTTTTTATGAATTTTTATGTGTTAAACTACTGACTTAAAACATGATAAAAAAAAGAAACTTTGTAATTTAAAAAAAAAAACTAACTAAAGGTTATTTAAGAGGAAGAAAGAAAGATGACCTAACGTAAAAACTTATTAACTTAAAAAAAAACTATTAACTAAGCAATAAATAATTTATTCTAATCTTTTTTGATTTTTTTATAATAAAATAAAATAAATACATTTTTTTATAATTATAATAATACTAATATCTACAATCTTAAAGGAGAGTAAATACATTAACTTTATTTTGATTTTTTTTATAATAATATCTAATAATAATAAATGGAGATATATGTTATAAATTTTTGATTTTTTTTTAATAAGACCTAAAAATAAGGAATGGGAATAAAATGTAATTAACCCCTTTTTTTATTTTTCTAACAATATCTAAAAATAAGGAAAGAGAATAAATATATTTATTTTTTATTTTTTTTATAAAAATATTAAAAGAATAAATAATCAAAAAGAAAATAAACAAAATAACCCTAAATATTTAACAAAATTATCCTATTGATTGATAAAATATTTTTAGAGGTTTTTTTTTTTATATATTTAATGAAAATGACAAAAAAAGTTAAGCTAGTCTTAAATATCTAATCAAGATAAAGAAAGTATTTTTTTTTGTTTATTCATATTATTACTATACCATTTTTTTATGTATTTAACAAATAGAAATTATCTAAAAATAAATAAACATTAAAACAGAAAACAATTAAAATGAAATGTTCAAAGAAAATAATTTTGAGTTTTTTTTTATAAAACTAACAATGGAAACTAAATTAATTACTTAAAAATATTTCTTAAATAAAAGGTTGTTGGCATAAATGGTGAGAGAGAAACATATAAAAAAGAGAAAGAAAAAAAAATCAAATAAAACAAGTGTCATAAATGAATCGAAAAAAAATCAAGTTGGGAATCTCCTCCCCAATTCATACGTTAACTTCCTCTATCCAAATCAAATAACTCTCATGTGACTAATAAATGGCATTGAAAAGTGAAACAAAATAAAAACTAAAATTCCTTTCCTCTCTCTATGCATTAACGTTCCAAAAAAGAGTTGGAGGAAATTTATTAATAAACTAAATAACACACCTCATTGATTGGTAGTATTATTAAAAAGAAATATATTGCCTCTTTATTAAATCACGATATGCAGAATCAAAGAAATATATTGCCTCTTTATTAAATCGATAAAACCTAGACCTAAGCTAATGAAAAAATGCAGATAAAGCATAAAAAAGAAAACCATCGGGCAGTGTGAAACGATACATTGGGAACAACAAACAAAACAATGCAATCTCATTTTTTTTAATTTAAAAAAATAAAATAAAATAAAAGCAATAAACCAAATCTAAAATAAATAAAAAAAATAGTGACAAAATGAATCCCAACGAATCTCAATCAAGAGAATAAAAACAAGGAACTTTGAAAACATGACTTGACCTGCTTAAAAAAACGCTAACACATTGGAAAAATAAAGAGAAACAAATGCTTTTCAAATTTAATTAACATAAACAACATTAAAAAGAAAATATGTGGTAAAGAGTAAAAACCAAATCATTTCTCAAATTAATCTCACTCTCTACCTGTCTCGTTCTCTCTGAACTCTTTAACCCTCTGTCTCACTAACCTCTGCATTACATCGGGAAGAAAAAAAATGGTGCAGCGGCCGGCGGTGGTCTCTACTTTCTTCTCCAGCGAGACCCTACCGGAAACACTTTTTTTCAAAAAATTCAAAACCAAACCTACACCATTTCTTCTTCTCTATCCAAATCCGAAGTTGTATTTCTAAAAAAAGTTTCCCAAACGGTATATCGACTCCTCAACTTTAAACCCTAAACACCTCTAATCAAACTCAAACAAGAAAGGTAAACTCGAATGAAGCGAAGACAAAGATGATATGCTATTAAAATCAACCAGATAAACAAAAGAGATTTTACCTCCTGGAAGTTACCAGGGTGAAGAATCCGCAACGGTATGCTTTTCTCTTTCAATCTTTCTTTTCTTATCCTCTTCTCTGCTCCTTATTTCGCGCACTGCCTCTACCCTTCTTGCTATGATGGTGATGACGTTTCTGATGAAAGATCAGCTCTGAGTAATTTAAAGTTCAAGGTGAAGCTTCAACTACTCAGTAGATTGAGCTCTAGGTATGGGTTTGAGTAAATGCTTTTTGTGATTTTCCGTGAACTTGCGGCTCGGGTTATCTGTTTTTGTTGCTCTGTGTTTTTTTTTAAAAACTGTTTTGTTATTTTTGGTTGCTTTTTTGTGTGTCCCCTTTTGATGTGAACAGTTCTGGTTTTATAGGGAGTGGATTAGGTTTTTTAGAGCTTGAATTTTGTCCTTGAAAACTTGCTGGTGAAGGATGCTTTGAGATAGGGGACAAATTCTGAGTTGTGTGGTGGATGAAGTGGAGCAGAGGCCCTGCATTTTGCAGGCCTGCTGTGGGCTGAATGCTGTTAGTTTTTGCCTCATTTTTTGTTGAAATTTGTCTATTAAAACTTATTGTGGTGGTCCCCTGCTTGTGCTTTTTCTGCTACTGTCTTTGTGAAAATGCAACATGAATAATTGAAAAGTGATTATGTTTGAATGAAATGTATGTATGCTAAACTTCTAGTTTTATTTTGAATTTTCAAGTGCATGATTTTGATGAACACTAATTTTTATTATTATTTCTATGTACATGAGAATGGAAGAAGCATGGATATTCCCGGAGCTTGAAGAGATAAACCAAAGTCATCAGTTATGAATTTTTGGAGACTTGCAAGATATGGATTTACGTCCCACTTTGGAAGAAATTGGTTTCACTAGGCTCATGGAATTTGAATCTCATGTCTTAAACCTTTGTATTATTTGAACTTGAAATTTTAAGAAAAGAGATTTGTAATATGATTATGAGCTTTAAATCTTGAATGAAGTTTGAAATGCAAAAGAGAATTAGAATTTGAAAAAAATGGACTTGAAATAGAAATTGTAATTTGAAAATGAAAGAGATAGGAATAAAATTGGGACTTGAGATTTAAGAATATAAATTGAGGTTAAATTTGGACTAAAATAAATAAATACAATGCAATTGAAATTAAAAAAGAATTGAAAATGACTTAGAACTTTTAAAAGAAACATGAAAATGAAACTTGCAATAAGACTTAGAATGGAAATAGAAACTTGAAAAAATGAAATGAAAAAAATTTGAAATTTACATTAAAATTAAATTTAGAAACAAAAAACTTGAAAATGAATTAAAAATTAGGAATAGAAATTAAAAATTAATTTAGAAATAAAAACTTTGAAAATGAAATGGAAATAAAATTTAAGAATATATATTGAGATTAAATTTGAACTAAAATAGATAAATACAATGCCATTGAAATTAAAAAAGAATTGAAAATAACTTAGAACTTTTAAAAGAAACATGAAAATGAAAATTGAAATAAGACTTAGAATGAAAATAGAAACTTGAAAAATGAAATGAAAAATTTGAAATTTACATTAAAATTAAATTTTGAAACAAAAAACTTGAAAATGAATTAAAAATTAGGAATAGAAATTAAAAATTAATTTAGAAATAAAAACTTTGAAAATGAAATGGAAATAAAATTTAAGTTTAAAATTTAAGAATGAATTAAGAATTAGAAGTAGAAATTGAAACAAGAATTAGAAGTAGAAATTGAAAAAAAATTAGAAACTTGAAAATAGAATAAGAAAAGGAAATAGAAATTAAAATTAAAACATGAAAATAAATTAAAAAGTTAGAAATGTGAAATAGAAATTAAATTAAAAAAAAAACTTGGAAGTGAAAAGAAATTAAAATTAAATTTATAAATAACTTGAAAATGAGTTAGAAGCAACAGAAAAAATAAATCTTGGAATCTCTGTTAAATGCGATGAAAGTATGATGCGAGCAGTTAGGGGTAAAATTTGGGGTATGACACCGGGCGTAAGATCACTGGGACGAAAAGTCCTAAGAGCATGATATTATTGGCTGACAATGCAGAATGACGCAAAAGAGCATGTCAAGAAATGCGATAAATGCCAACGGCTCAGTGACATACACATAGCACCACCCACCGAGCTCAGGTTGCTATCATCCCTATGGTCGTTCGCCTGGTGGGAGCTAGACATCTTAGGCCCTTTTGACGTCGGATCAGGCCAGAACAAATACCTTATTGTAGGCGTTTGACTACTTCACCAAATGGATAGAAGCAGAGGCTTTGGCCAAAATCACCGCACTCAACATTTTACGTTTCTTTAAACGAAACATCCTTGCTCGGTTCGGAATACCGCTCGCCATCGTGACAAATAATGGAACCCAATTCACTGATAGGCATTTCCAAGAGTTTGTAACCTCAGTGGGGACCAAACAACACTTCACATCAGTCGAACCCCCTCAAACTAATGGACAAGCATAAGCTGCGAACAGGGTGATCCTAAAGGGATTAAAACAAAGTCTAGACGAGCATAAAAGGTGTTTGGTCGAAGAGTTGCATAACGTACTTTGGGCGTACATAACCATTCCCCATTCAACGACCGGGGAATCTCCATTCCGATTAGCCTATGGGACCGAAGCGGTCATACCCATAGAAATGCACATCCCGACAAGGCGAAAAGAATCTCCCATGGATTCGGACACCAATTATTAGATGCTTCGTGAAGAGATCGACCTGGTCGAAGAAATCCGATCGGAGGCCGCTCTTCGAGAAACTGCCCTCAAACAAAAAATAGCAGCTCGACACGACACCAAGGTCATATAACGAGCGTTCGATGTTGGCAGTCTCGTCCTGAGGAAAAACCACAAGGACTCCCGGGAAGGAAAGTTGGCCCCAAATTGGGAAGGTCCCTATCGCGTCCGAGCAAAGACCGAAAACGGGGCCTATTACTTACGACCACATAATCCCCCTTCGTGGCTTCAGAATCCTCGGAAGAACCCTTAGAACTATTGGTGGCCGAGGAGCCTGAATCCTCATTCGATTCTTCGTCAGAGGAAGTGTCATACGGATCCACCAGCACTTCTTCACCTGAAAAGTATAGGAAAGGCGTCAGTGAATTCGATACAGGCATCAAATCCACCATTCCACTACCTGTCAAGTGAAAGGACGTGTAACAGTCGGAGAATGAGGCCCCCGACCAAAGTCCTAAAGAGATCTATGCATCTAAGAAATAGTCGGTCATGCTCAAGCGACGCGTACGCCAGGGAAGGGGCATCACAGCGACCAAAGGATCACTACGGCCCCAATGTTCCGTTAGAACTCCGCACCAGTGTCTGACATAGCAGAATTACCGGCGCAAGCCACGTCTCAGTCGCACCCAGGGCATACGCGAAGAGCCTAAGGGAGAAGAAACACCACTGCCACAGTTTAAGGACTCATCTATATTACTTAATCATACTCCTAAGAGCTAAACCCTAACAACATGCATAACTAAACAAGTAAAATGTAAACACAAACAAGTAAAAATGCTTACCAGCTGGTTGGGACATGCTTAGAAAGTTTTTGAGTAAAATCTGTGCAGTGGTCAGAAGCTGATGGACGGTGGTCGACGGAAAAGGCTGGTAACTGGAGATAAAGATTACGTCAAGCAATGGAACAGAGGCAAAAAAGTGTAAAAAGCGAAGGGACTGCCTCTATTTATAGAGTGGGGGACACGTGCAGCCACGCGTGACCCCTAGCCCTAGGCAATAATAGCCTATGCACAAGCCCATAGGTTAGCCGTCGAAAGTATTAAATTGGCACAAATTCCAAAACACATCACCTATTCGTTTCCTATCCCTCGCTACCAACCATCCACTGAGCTGCTCGATTTTCAAGTTGTCTTCTGCTTCTCCAGAGAGAACCGTTTAATCGGACCAAGTGATATTCGGTCAAAACTAAGAGATAGTTCCGAGCGGCTAGCCTCCCTTTAGTCATCGCTCCTTTGACCAGAAGCAACGACTTAGGGGGCTCTTGTTCCGGACTGGCCCAATTCTCAGACTTGGGCCCAATCCATCTTCTAGCCCATAACGGCCCAGCGACTCTTCATCAACTGACACATCCTCTATCCGCCCGGAAGTTCATTCCAACTCGCCCATCAGCGTCGCCGACCAAGATTTGCGCCCGACGTGGATCGAAACCCTAGGATCTACCAAAGAACGTCTTCCCGGTAAGTCTTTCGCTCGGTCTTGACAGTATCTAACCAGGATCTTATCTGAGCGCTCTAAGCATTCCCTCCAACGGCTAGTTTCTGGCGGTTATCTTTTATTTGAGGATCCACGATCCTGGCCCAATGAAAAGGACCAGTAGCCACACTGCATGGACATTATATAAACTCTCTTATTTGAGAGTGTCAGGTATTCAAATCTTTACCCTAAATCTCGTACTTGCTCACTCATTGCTTGTTCTCTGACTTTAGCATCGGAGTGGCTTTGCAGGTACACCCCTTTTTCTCCCACCATCAACCAAGCTTCATCCACATTCGATGCTGGCCACATCGGATCCTGGTCTCCAAGTACGATCAATACTATTGCAATAAAACATCTTCATTCACCTCGTCACCAAATCCCCTTCAAAAACCGAATCACCCTCAACCTTATTCATCTCGCGCAACCTGCATACCACAATATACCTTCATTAATCAAATCACTCACTACCACCAAAACACACCGTAAATCCCAAAAAATAGAACCGGCTCACGTCCATAATCACAAAATCCAAACTGAAACCAAACAGAGAAACCTAAACACTCACTGTGAAAAAACAAACCATGAAATCCAGTAAGAAATCCGAAATCCATGCATACCTATATTTGAACCCATATCGTGAGTCTAAACATACAAACCGCACATAACTGAGACGAAAAGACGAGATTCAGAATCAGAGAGCATAGAGAGAGAGAGAAAGAGATAGAGAGAGAGATGAGAGATGAGAACTGAACACAACCAGAGAGAAGTCTGAGTTGAAATCGAACACCAAGAGACTAACAAGAACTTAGCTGCCGTTCCCGACTCATTATCGTTCATCCTCCTTTTATTTCTGACTTTTTTTTGTAGTTGGGTCCTCTGAGTCTTGGTGAGAGGAAAAAGATTAGTCTATTTTCGCTGTGTTTTTAATGCTGACCTTTTATTTCTTTCTTTTTTTGTTTTTTTAACCCTAGGTTTTTATATATATTTTTTAGATCTTGGGCTCAGCCCGAGTAAGCCAATCACTGCTCGAACCCCGCTTTCTATTCATTTTTTGTTTGTTTTTGTTTTAGATTATGATGGGCCTTTAGTCCCTGAATTCTTGGGGCTTTATTTGCTACTGATTACACCACCCATATTTGCACTTAAACCCCCTTTATTTGTTTTTTTATATATATTTTATTATTAATAGTTTTCATTTTACTGGTTTTATTTCAATATAGGATTTTCTAAATTTTATTTGGATTTCTACTATATTTTAAGCTTACATTTCATCTTATATGAATCTTTTATTTTTCGGGCCGATGATATAACAAATGGTTAAATAATCGGTCAATTTTGATCTATATGAGGCCTATTTAGTTTAGTTATTTATTTATCATTTATTTATTTTTTATTTATTCTCTATTTTTGTCAAAGTAATTTTGTTTATTGTATTTTATCGTTTATTTCATTTTTATGGTCGATGAGCATCTAAATAATCTTGAGATTTCGTCGCAAGCCGACTTGAAATCTCGATAAATGATGAGACCATTTTAAGATAGTTAAAGAGCTACATTTCGACACTTTCGATTAAATTTCAAGCTCTAACGGTTCCGAATAGTTTAGGACACTTCACACACGCTTCCTCTTGGGTCAATACAATGAACCCTTTTATTTCGCGCAATCCCGTGTAATTTATTTTGTACCCCTCTCCCATTCAATTTGTACGCACTTTATTTTTCCGTTTTATTTATCGTTTCGATTGCTAGGAGCACCCTTAGGAACTAGTTTAGATCTCGCTTTAGTTCGCGAACCCTTGGTCCAACACAAAGGGTTGCACTCACACACTTGCACTTTATTTTTCGGTTTTGGTTTCGTTTCGCTAGGAGTACCCTTACGGACTAGGAATCGTTTCCACCTAACCTTACGAGCCGAGTGCATTGTGCCCCGCTATTAAATAAATAAATAAACCTCCATTTGCATTCACCCGTAAGTCGGGTGCTTCGCGCATCTCCATCAAACCTCAAATAACCAAAACATGTCGTTTAAACCCAAACCCTTGATCAAATGTCAAGTAGTTTTAGGTAATAAAAGAATTTAATAATACGAGAAGAATAGTATGCCACGAGCCTTAAGCAGTAGAAGCAGGATAACGGGAATCCTGTTACTCGCTCTGATTATTTTGTCGCAAAACATTTGCCTTGGTGGTTCAGAATAATCACCTCTACCCATAGATTTTAGTGCAATTCGACTCCTAAATCCTTTTTTGAAAGAAAGAGAATAAAAACAACAAACCAACCAACTCGTAGTAGGCCGAACTACAAGGCTCTAACTTTCCCATTGCACGAGGGAGTACGTAGGCACGAGGATCTTAATCCTTGCTGAGCACCTAGGATCAATCTAACTTATAATTTAAACTTTTATACCTCTTAGAAAGTAACTCATTAGGCATAGACATCCTTTCGCGCATGACAACTTAGATGGTTCCCATCGAGTATGATGGATGTGAGGGGTGCTAATACCTTCCCCTTGCATAACTAACTTCCGAACCAAGACAATGGTTGTGATGACCTTAGTCTTTATCCTTTTTTTAGACGGGTTTTATCTATATCTTCCCTTTCCCCTTTTGGGAATAAATGAGAATTAGATGGTGACTCTCATGTCTTCCCAGCGCACGGTCTTTTATCGCGGGGTCGTATTTTTTCGGGGTGCGATAGCTGGCGACTCTTATGGGGAATGGTTCACCCTTATGCAAGTCAAATCTAGTCTAGGTTGTTCCACTTTTTTTTGGATGTATGCTTTTATGTCTTACTTGTTTATTTTTATTGCTTTCTTTTTCGCTTTCCATAATATATATCTTGTGGCTCCATGGTACTATGATTTGGATTGATACTTTGATTGCAAAAGAAACTTGAGGAAAGGGCTCTATACCCGAGTCTATGAGTATAAACATAAGTTAGGACAGGTCGTTTATTATGGGCTCCCGAGAAATTTTCTCTCGTGGGTTGTCGATACAAAAACCTCACTTGGAGACGACCGTCAAGCTTGTGGGGTGTGTGCTCAGTTATTTTCATCAGGGTCATCGACTCTAAGGACCTTTAGAACCTTGAACCATTTAGCCAAAATAAAGATTGATGGTCGCGTAGTATGGGCTCTCGAGAAATTTACTCTCGTGGGTTGTCAATATAAAGATCTCACTCATAATATACTTTCTCGATGGAGTTGATTGACTGTCAAAAGCTGACATGTGCATCAAACAATTGAGCAAAGTCTGTAACTCTGAGACCTTTATTTTAAACCCCGTGTTGATGGTCGTGTAGTATAGGCTCCCTGGAAATTTGCTTTTGTGGTTTATCGATACTAAGATCACACCCAAATGAAATTCATATGAGGGAGTCAATGAACTGTCATGCTGACGGTGTGTGTGATGAATAACCATATGGATCGATAACTTTGGGGCTCATTTAAACTTTAGAGCCTACCCGGTGAGTAGGGGTGTTCAAATCCAAACCAATCCAAATAAAAAACCGAAAACCGATCCAAAAAAACCGAAAACCGTAAAAATCGATTTGTTTTGGATGTATTTGAATGTCATTTTGTAAGAACCGATCGGTTCGGATCGGATTTTGGATTGATTTTTCAAAACCGATCCAAACCAAACCAAACCGCATGTATATATATTGTTTACTTATTTATATTTTATTCGTATATACGTTGTGTTAATTTAATATTAGATGATATTTATCTTTTAAAATACTATTTATTAGTTTGATTTAATCTATTTATTTTTATTTTTCCATCTTGTAATATTAATTTTTGATATAGTATAATATATATTATATCAAACTTACTATTTATTAGTATTTTTAGAATATTAATATAAATTATAATTTATAATTTGGATATCCAAAAAACTAATCCAAATAAACCGCGTGAAATTGGATCGGATCGGATCAGATTTTTTTAATCAATCATCCAAAACCGAACCAAACCGCAAATAAATTTATCTTTGGATCGGATGATATTATGCTTCAAAACCGATCCAAACCAAACCGCGAACACCCCTACCGGTGAGATCCTTGTGAGGAGAGAAATCAAAGTATCCTCCATCCGTACATCGTACTCAAAAATTCCCGTGAGGAAAAATTATGGATTAAACTCAAGACCCTGATCTTGTGATCCTGTATTCTGACATTGCATATCATTTCATTTGCATCAATTTTGCATCTTGCATTTCATTCCAAAAGAAAAAAAATCATTTCATCTCCAACGAAAAAATCATCAAGCTGATTCCTCAACACTCCCACGACTCTACTCTTGTTAAGTTCATTGCCCAAATCCTTTGAGCACTTCAAGGATGCTCTTATTTATAGTACATAAGGTACTATTATTTTGGATAAAGTCTAAACGGCTGTGAGATCCAAATAATTTTCAAAGGTAGAAGTTTTAAAGATTAACGATAGTGGTGAAGGCTTGAGTGTATCAAGAGGACGAAGTATGCACTAGAGGATGTCCAAATCCTGGAGTATTGATAAGTCAAGATTAAAAGGCTATATTTGTCATACAACCAATCACTTCAAGAAGAATTATTCCAAGAGGTAGGACAGTAAAAATTTTAAAAATTATAGTTTCCTAAGATTGCAAATTAAAAAAAAGTTTAAAAATTGAAAATGTTGGATCTTATACTCAGAATTCTCTTATTACATGTGTAACACCCGAGGTCGGCAAGGGCTTGGGTGATCTTCGGTGCTTGAGTCATGACAACGAGTGCCTCCTAGTAACTTTTTCGCAAAAAATGAATTCACATCCAACGGATCCCAATGCTGTGTAAGTATGGAAATGTATGGCTGAAGGAAGGCTTATAAGGATTAATTAGTACTACCCATACCAATAAGACACATCTTCTTTTCGATAGCCTGACAAATAAGAAATTCATAGTTAAGCTTGATTGACTTGGAGTAGTATTTAGACGGGTAACCTTTTGGGAAGTTTTCTAGAAAACGTGTAAGTGAAGACAAAGCATGCTGAAAAGACATGTGTTGGTTTTTGGGGTCCCTCGGTAATCTTGAAAGTAGTTTAAGTCATTCCAAATCATATCGGAGCATACCTTTCCTAGTATGATGTGGTTTAGGGACGAACCAAACAAAAACTAGTTGGCATGTAACACCCAGGGCCGACGAGGGAGGGGAATTGTCGTTGAGGTTCAAGGCATGACAATGAGTGCCTTATGACAACTTCTAGGAAAAAATTGAATTCACATCAGAATGAGAAGGATCCTAAGGTTGCGTAGTTATGAGACAATGTTTTACCCCAAAACTTTCCCTCCCATATTCAAGAATATATACCTCAAGCGGTCTTCACAAGATTCTCAATTGCCCAAAGGAATTCAAGGTTTCATCAGACAAAGCCTCCTCCTAAGCAATGGATCTTAAACTAGGGTTTTGGATTTCTCAAGGAAAAGTGAACTTCCAAAGCTTAAAATGGACTTCATAACATCCCACATACTTCAAAGAATCCTCATGTCACGTTTTAAGGCTTTCACTCCAAGTTTGGTCAGTCAGATGCTCAGATGATTAAAAATCAGATAACTTGGTCAAAAAGTCAACTTTGGTTAACATAAAGTCAAACATCAAGATTTTTGGTCAACATCAAGATTATGAGGTGAAATTCATCATTTGATCAAGGGTTGATCATGATTCATCAAGGAAACCTCATAATCAACAAGAATCAGGAGTTACTAAATTAGGGTTTTGCATAGGAAAAGTCAAATGTACTTTGACCAGCCATAACTTTCACATGATTCATAAATAATTTCCCATCCAAATCTCATTTTTAAGGAAATTCAATTTCCTACAACTTTGTGTCTCACAAGCCAATGCCAGAAATGCATCATTTGAGAGATATGAGCCAAGACATTACAGGTCCTTTAAAAAAGTCAACAAAAGGTCAACTTTATCAAAAGCTCGTAACTTAAAAATGTAAGATAAAATGGACATGGGACCAAACCAGTAGTTAGAGGACACTCTAATATTTCTAAAAAGTCCTAGAACATATTCATGGGATTCAAATTGAGGGAGTTATGCATTGTTGAAGTTTAGCAATTTTGAGGAGGTTTATGAAGCAAAAATGACCAAAACTCAAGTTTCTTCCAAATGGGCCCATATTTTTGCAACCCAAACTCAATTATAAGATCATGCACGACCCATAGATCATAATATCTGATTTTTCATATTTATTTTATATTATATTGGATTTATTTTATTTAAATTCAATTTTAATTAAGATAAATATTGAAAAAATCAAATATTTGATCTTAGGTCTATTTTGGGATCAAATATTTGATGTTTATGATGATTGAAAATGTTCAAATTAGTGCAAGACCAAAAGAGTATGATTTCATCTAATTTTTTTGACCAAATTAGAAAGATCCTTTCTTCACCTTCAAGCAATCCAAAATCCATCCACAAAGGCCTAACTTTTGACCTAATTCCATCACTTATAAATACGCAACACAACCAAATGCCAAAGACAGGAAAATTATTACACCAAAAAACCCTAAAACATTTCAAAAATATACCTCATAGCAAGTTTTCAGCCTCTTTCTTCATCCAATCATCATTAATAAACTTCCAGGAGGTCAGCCTATGAACACATGTCGCCTCTTACTTTTTCATGATCTCAAATCTTTTGTTTCATAACATTTTAATACATTTTCTTTTCATAATATTGTTTATAATAATGTATTGATGCCTTTTGATCGTTTGTTTTTGAGTTATGATGCAGGTTTCGAACAACACCATTGTTACGGCACCATGGAGAACTAAACTGTTGGTTAATTTGCTGTAATCTATTTCCGCCGATACTTTGAAGGCTGCAGTAGTGATAAGAATTCCAGTTTGACAGGTAAGTCAGGTAAGTGCCACTGTTTCGATTTACTCAGAATTTTTTCTCCAGAAGTTCAGAAAAAAATCGAAGAACAATACTCTTTTAGAATAGAATTCTAAAATATTTCAACCCTCAAAATCACAAATTCCTCTTTTTTCTATTTTATTTGATTTATTTTCTATTTCCATATTTTCAAAAAAATCTGAAACAAATTGTGCACTCTTTATTTGATTTTATTAGATTTTTAGCATCGTTTTAATATTTTTTAGATTTTATTTTAATCGCTTTTCTTATTTTACATTATTTTAAAATCTGTAGTGATTTTATCTGACTCTGTTTATTTTTTTATTCTTCTAATAGCATGATAAAAAACATATCCTCCTCTCATCTCAAAGACTCAATATTCTTCCGATCTTTTCGTTTCGATTATTTTACGATTTCTAAAGATAATGTAACTGCTAAAGCCCTGTAATAGTTTTAGGTTTTATTTTCCGCACTTTACGTTTTCTGTCAGGTTTTATTTATGTATCTCTCCCAAAGCCATGTAATAGTTTAGGGTTTTTATTTTCCGCTTTTAATTTCCGCAAAATAATTAAAATGCGTGGTTGAAAAGAATGTATGTTGAATTAATTGGACTTAGCCCATTAAATATCCAAGATAAATATCTGAAACTAATATTCACACACGTAAGTCGATCATTATACGATCGCCATCTGCACCCCATAGGGTTTCTCCTATTGGTTGCCTTTAAATATGGTCAAGTCCCTCGAACGTGGGGGTATCTTAGTAAAGTTTCCTACAAACAATATCATCAAGTCCCTTCAAGATAAAAGATCATAGTCTCTTCAAGTTGCCTACAAATAAATGATCTCGTCCCTCGATGACCCTATGAAAATGATGATAGTCCCTTCGAATTACTAAGACTCCCCTCCATGTTTCCTTCTATGACAATACGACGCCCCTACACCCGTCCCTTGTCAAATCCAAGGTAATGACTACTTACTCCTTAATAGTGAGGACAGTCTTACCCTTTTAAGGAAATAAATAACAAGAAAGACCAACTTAGGGTAGGTAGCACTTAATTACTTGCTCACTCTTTCAAAACACTCTTTACACCCCACTTTTCAAAATATTTTCAAACTAAACGCTTTGTATACATCCATACGAGGATCATTACAAAGTTAAAAACTATTGAAATATTTTTATAAAGACACCTCCACTATTTTCAAATAAAAGTAAAGTGAGTTAAGTAATTAAGAGCTCATGGATAACCATGGATACAAAGGGTGCTGATACTTCCCCTTTGTATAACCTATCCCCTGAACTCAAATCTTTTTAAGGTCTTTCCTGTTCTTTTATACCAACAAGAAGCATCTTCTTTTCAGTAACCTAGCAAATAAAAACTCCATAGTTAAACATGCTTGACTTAGAGTAGTATTTGGATGGTGGACCTTCTAGGAAGTTTCAAAAAAAGTGTGTAAGTGAGGACAAAGCATGCTGAAAAGACATTTGAAACACTTTTTGAGATTTTGGAGTTGGTGAGTCCGGAAAAACTTTGTCAACTTGTTCGAAATATGAAGGAGACCGCACTATTGAATTGTCACTCGGTGTAGGCTTGAACTTCTTCAGAGCACCTTTTGCTTTTACCGGTTGAGAGCGTGGTTTAAGGTCGGTGGTTTTAGGATAAGCAATTTTCCTTAGTTGTTCTTTGATGTGGAGTTTCATATTGTCATAAGTTTTCAAAAATCTCTCTTGCATCACTTCCCATTTAGTCAAGATAAAGATATTTTATTTACTGTCTTTCATGATACCATCATCATCAAACCTAATCCATTTCTAGTGAATGCAAACCTCATCCATTCTTATCGGGCTACCAAGTTTCCCCTTCTTTGCAATAACACAAGCACATGGGAGACCATATGTTTTCACAATTGCGCATACACACTTTGCATTATCAGAGCATACATTATCAATTCATTTAACTTCGTAAAAAATATAATTCAAACCCGTTCGAGATATGTTGTTGACCAACTGAGAATAAAGGTTTTTGTCTTTAAATCTGTGTTCTAAAATGTGGCTTTGACCAAATGATGTATTTATTTCATTATGATGGTTTTTGATCATTTGGTTCACGGAGTCCCAATCTATTCACAAATCGCCCTTAATATTTCCCAACCAATTCTTTAATGTAGCATGCACAGACTCAACTCAGTTTGTTGTTGTATTCCTAAGGGGTCTAACCTGATCGGTCCATGCACAAACAATTTTCTCCTTCACCTGGTTAAGAATTTTGCTTTCAACATATTTCAACAAATCAAGATATTTCTCACACACCTTCCTGAAATAAATAACAAAATCGATATATAACTCTTTAGTGGAAGAATTTACTATACCATTCCATGCATCAATTATTTTCTCCACAACCACACCCATATTCACCATTTTTTTTCTTCCATATTTGTACTTTATTTGTTTCGTCCCTACAACGGGTTTAACCAGACTTCTCACATTCTTTGTTATGTGATACCTAATGTTGGTGCACCGTAAAGTTGGTGCATGGTGTGTCCGGAGATGCATCTCCAAAATTTGAGGAACAATTTCAGTTTTCCATAGGGTATTTTTCAACACCATAGGGTGCCAAAAGAAATTCTCAAATTGTTTGAGCATAACAAGGCATTCCACAAGGTCTTGAAATCTTCACGAGACTTTGCCACACCTATATAATACAATATGTTATGTGAATTATTTAATATAGTGCTTGTCTTATTCACATATTATGATACCTTATTTTCCCCCTAAGTTTGTTTTTGCATTCGCATCATTTTGCATACAATCAAGATCACACATTGGTTCCTCAGTCCTTTTTGGTTGCAGGTTTATGCCTCACGGGGGATCACCATTGCTTTTATGTGTTTTTATTTGTTTATGTTTACTAATCATTATTTAAAATCCAAAAATATTTTTTTTCTTCTTTTATTAACATTTTCAGGGGAAGAACAAGTCAAAAATACCAAAAATAGCAGTCACGTGGCTTGACTGAATTCCACAGATAAAAAGTCGAAGTTGATCTGCAAATAATTCAAATTTATTTAATCAAAGATTTCCCAACTTAATTGATTTATTTATGAAATTTCAAGGTTCATGTGTTTATTTCCTTTCCTTCTTTGACAAGTAAAAAAATCGAGCCAAAACAACAAAGCAATAAAAAAAGAACAAAATATTCAAATTTTGACTTGGTTAATCGATTAACTAATGTGTTAACTGGTTAACTAGGGCTAAATTTGAATCAAATGTTCAAATTCAGCATATTCTAGCCCTTGATCTCACTTGGAATATTCTAGATCCATTCCACGTTTGTTCATCTACATCACTTTGATCATTTCCCACCATAAACCCTCGCAAATCACCACTCTTTTATGAATTCCCCTCCAAATTTAAATTACAAGACTAATTTTGATTTTTCAAAGCAAGCTCCATTCCACCAAATTCTCATACCTAAAGTCTTTAATTATCACCTTCATTTAATTCATTTTCAAGCTTTTGATAGCCAAAAAATCCCTTGCAAAATATACTCCCATACCATAAAAATCACTTAAAGCCCATTTTCTTCTTTTAAAAGTTATCAAGAATTTGCATTTAATTCTTGAATACCTTTGAGCTAAACCTTCATCTTTTTCATTTTTCTTCATCAATTTAAGTAGATCAAGTTTGCTAGTGGAGTAATTTAAAGTTTGTTCTTTGTAATTCATCTTCCTCCATTGTTACACCTTCATCACCATCATTCAAGATGTAGATCTTTGGTGCTTTTGGTTGTTGATCCATTAGATCATAAATTATTGTTTGATTGCAGAGATCTCACTGTTTTTTCCCATTAAAATTTGTGTCAATTCGGTTCATGATCATAATGTGTTTTGAAAATTGTTTTAAAAGAGAATCATACTTAATTTTGGCCAATTTTTTGCCTCTGGTTCAGTGTTAACCGATTAACCATTTGCAATGCAAATTGGTTAACCAATGTATTTTTTGCACAGAAATTCAAATTCTTAACATGTTAGCCGGTTAACCAAATGGTTAACCGATTAACACTGTTCTAGAAGCAATTTTTCACTTGTTTTTTTACTTGTTTTTGGTTCTTCTTCTTCTTTCTTCTTATTTTTACCTTGGGAGATATTTTTGGGACTGATTTCTCTTTAAATTCAATCGACTTTGGGTGTAGATTAGAGTGGTTAATATTCATTAGTTCAAATCTACCTCTAAGTGAATTATTTAATTCACTTGAGGTACTTTGCATTAGTGATATATTTTCATACTTGCATCCACCAAAATGAGTGATTGAACTAAAATATGGAAGAATATCATAAGTGTAACTCAATTTGGTATTCATCTTTATTTTCGTGCAGCATTGCATTCGGATGACGATTTACATATTGTTTATCTCACGTGTATTAGCACTAATAACGTTAACCTTAATTGGTTTTGCCCGGCCTCATTTGTTGGGTAATTACTTCGTAAATTACTCGGCTATTGCTTAACATAATCCTAAATGTGTCCATATTTTGGAATAAAAATCCAATTGGATACTTGCACTTTCGTGGACCGGACCTCGTGTTGGTCGCGTCATCCCAAGGTGGTTAATCATTTGCGTTAGATCCACGACTTTTGAAGTTTGATGCATAGTTGCTTTGGGTATCTCAGTCTTCTTTCAAGTTTCAACGAATTTGGGTCTAATTGTATCGGTTAATCACCATAGTGTAAGATACTAAGTAAAATCGGTTGCCTTTTTGGTTTTGGCACTAAGTGATTGGTTACTCTTTGGTTGTGATGATTAAGTTCACCATACCACTATTATGTATATATTATTATTACTATTTTAATTTCCTCTTGCACCTTATCCTATTTTAATTTCCTTCTTGCTCCCTTATCTCCTTTATTTTTATTATGCTTTATCATTCATTATCATGTTTATGTTTATGTTTATATCCTTGTGCTTTTTCCTTTGTTCACTTGGGAATAAAAATATTAATAAAGGGTTAAACCTCTAAAAAACTTGTGATCTTGATCTTGGACTATGGTTACTATCCTTAGCATTGGAATTGGAGTGTTGAACTTAAATTCTATGACATTTTCCCTTTGCTTTAATCATCATGAAAGTTGGTACTTTAGCCTTTATTTGGCCATTTGCTAGTGTAAACACCCCAAATTTTCCCTCACCCATTTCACCATGGCTTGTGATCTTTCTCATATGCATAAATTCAATCATAGCATCTCATGCCACATTTTTGATTCACTACACTGCTTCTAAGTCATCTGCATCTAGGGTTTGTGACCTGAGCAATCCAAGAGCCATTTGAGCCACTCCAAAGGTTATCAATCACTTCCAATGGGCCCATGTATGTTCAAGCATCATATTATATCCTCACCAAGGCCAAGGAAGTCAAAGAATCACAAGAATTGAGCAAGGCATGGAAGCAGAGCCAGGTTTAACTGCACAGATGACCTAGAATTAGGGTTTTGGTTTCAGAGACCATAACTCCAAATTTTTTGGTCATTCTTGTTTCTATGGGTCTCTATATGTTATAAGGATCATGCATATCAATTTTCATGAAGAAATTCCATGGGGAAGGCATCTAATCAAGAGTTGACTTCTTAAGCAAGTCAGTGCAAAATCAGGGCATCTGAGGCCCCCAATGACCCAACCAATGGGTGCTCTTCATCATTTTTAATGTGTATGATCTTTATTTGATCATAGAAGAGGTTAGAAGTTCACAAAATTGAAGAATTTCAAGCCATTTGCAAAGTTGCCTTTTTGGGAAAGTGACTTGTAATGAAAACTTGCCATTTTGGGAAAGTTTTTCAACCCTTTCTTTTTGATTAAAAAATGCTTCAAATGAGAAAACTTTGGTCATGAAAGTTGTAGAATGGATCCTCCCATTTTCAAAAAGTACAAGAACTCATTCTAATTCATTTTGGATCAAAAGTTATGGCTTGCCAAAGTTGGACAAAATCAAATAATTTCATGTTTTACACCAAAGAGGCAATTTGCAAAATGGTATGATAAAGCATTCTAAAGGCTTCAAATGTGTACAAACACTTTACAACATGCTCATATGACCTCTAAAGATCAGAATTGGCCCAAGAATATTGCATTTTGGTGCCTTGAACTTGAAGAATTTCCAAAAGGGGCAAAGTTGTGCCAATTTGCAAAATGGATCAAAGCTTCTCATCCACTTGCCTCAGTTCACAAAATCTGATCCACAAGCATTCCATGATCTCAGCTGAACCAAGCCATGCCCCTAAACCAGCCTGCCATGACCCATACCTCAAGTACACCAACTTTTGACATTTTGGCAACTTGCCCATACCAATCAGCATAGGCTAGCACCTACTCTCTGACCTATCACACTTCTTTATGTGGATCAAATGCAAGCAAAAGCACATAACAACACAACCTGAAGCTCCAAGAACACAGCATACTCCAAAATCCCCAAATTTGCAAAAGCTTTCGAATCTCTTGATTCAACCATCAAACCTTCAAGTTTCTTTCACCATTCAACTCACAATGATCCACTGATCATTTCCCACCCTTCACTTGGCCCTAAAACCCCCACAATCAAAAACACGATTTTCACATTTCACAAACTGAACTTCTGCCATTTCCATTTTGAGGCCATTTAAACTCCAACCAAGCATCACAAGCTCTTGGGGGGAATCATTGGAGTTGATTTGAGGCAAAGAACTGGCCAGAAAGTCCCTGTTTCGAAAGCTTAAGCTCAGGTAGCCATGGCATTTATTTTTCCATAACTCTCATTTTATGTTATAGAATGATTCTACATGTTTCACTGATTGTCATGATGTGTTTAGTTTTTAAAATAGTTGAGAAATAAGCATTTCATGAGCTTCTGAAATTTCTGAGTTCTTTTCCGTTTTGCTCTGATTCACGAATTTGATGATGAATAAATGATTTTTGTTGATTGATTCTTGTTGGGGTTGATATGGGGATCATTTCTGGAAAGTTAGAGGGCTTGGGGATGCGTAGGGAGTGAGATAGCATGAATGGTTGGCCGGAGAAGATGACCGGAACACTGTTCCGGTCATCTGAAAGTGTTTAGGGTTCAGATTAGGGCTTAATGACGTAATTAGTGTAGTTTGAATCTCAGTCATCCAGATGCGCGCGCTGGTCAATTCCCTCCCTTTCTATTTGAATCTCAGCCACTGGATTGGATTACTTTCATTAATTCGTATTTTTAATTCATTTTTATTGCATTTTCTTTCCCATTTATTTTAAAATATCAAAACACTTTATAAAAATTTCATTTTTTGCATGCTGGCTTAAAATATTTTTCTCATTCTGAATATAATTTTATTTTTATTTTTTGCATTAAAAATTATTTTTAAATCATTTAAATGTTTATTTTTAATTAGTTAATGAAAATTAATTAATTAAAAATACATTTAGGTATTTAAAAATCACAAAAAAATTCACATTGCATTTTGAAACATTTAGAAACATTATCAAACTCTCAAAGAAAATTTCTTTTTGGTTCTTGATGACTTTTTATCATTTTTGTTAGAATTAAATTCATTTTAAGGCAATATTTTGGTTCAAACTTTGAAAAATCCATTCTGCCTAACCATTGAGAGTTTGATGGTGGTTCTTATTGCATTGCATCCTTCATGGCATGTAGTTTATAGGATAAATTTGGTTTTAATTGATCTTCCATTTTCCATTTGTTTTGCATTTTCCATGATGAGGTACCTTAAAACCCTAATTGACTTAGAAAAATCATAACTTGCACTAGGTTAAGAGTTAGGTCCCCTCCTTTGGGAAGTGAACTTGTATAAGTTTAGGGAACCTTTGATTGCATTTTCAATTTTTTATCATATCATTTGCTTCTGATTTTGAATTTTGCTTTGTATGTTGCATGTAAACCCTAATTTGTGCCATCCTTTGCATCCATCTTTCATTTGCTTGCATCCAATGACTTGCCATGACATTTTGTGCATCCACATGATTCATAATACATCTTAGGACATATTAGAATCATGTTTGATCATTACATCTTTCATTTTCCATGTTACATGTCCATTCCATTTCATAAACTTTCATGAACTTCCATGGTTCAAAGCATGCCTCATTGACATCCTCATGTTTGTATGATCATTCTCATCTCTTGTCTTGTGTTTGCATCCTCTCTTAGCATCATTAACATCATGTTTATGCTTCTGGTTTTGGTTTACACCATGGCATTTCATCTCATTTGCATTGCACTTCATTTCTTTTTGCTAACTTTTCAGGTGGTAAGTTGTTTTGAGAAGTGAATTTGCCTTCACTTCTCACAATCTCCTCTAATCCCTCTCTTGCATCATTGCTGCATTTTATTTTTGTTAGAGTGAGCTTGCTCATTCATGTTCTCTCCTCACTTTCTTTCTTCAAGCAACTTGTCTTCTTAAGTGAAGCAAGTTGTCTTGTTTCTCTCTGCTTCTTGCTCCTTTCATCTGCTCCCTTCCTGGTGGTTCATCTGAAGATCTCTTGCAAGCTTCATAAACCCTAGGAACAACCAAGCATGATAATAATTAGGGTTTGATTAGTCCCCCATTTAGTGTTGCCTTTGGGTAATCTTTGAGTCTTCTCTTCTCATCTCATAATCAAGGGCTAAACCCTAAAGGTTTTAAGGCTTTGTGATTAAGCTTATGCCTGCATCCTTCTATTAGGATGGAGTGTATAACTTTAATCCCAAGTGTTAAACCCTTAATGTGTTTAAATCCTTTAATCAATCCATCTAATAATCACTAAGACATTAAGCTTGTAACTTGGGCCTTGCATTAGGGTTCTAATTCTTCCTTAATTGGTTAAGAAGGACTAACCCTAGTGTTAATGGACAAGTCCCCCTCAAGTTGTCTTATAAGCCATAAAATTCATTTCTTAATCTTACCATTAACTAAAATCCATTTAATAAAGGTTTTGTTTTGTCATGAGGTTAATCCCTAATCATGGGTTAAGTTGAGGAGCCTTCCTCAGCTTAAATGTTCTCATCTATTATCCTTCTATTAGGATGGTGTAATGGGTCCATTAAATCCTTGATTATGGCTTAAACTCATTACTTAACACTAAACAAAAACAACAAAAACATCTAAATAATCACAAGTAGGTTAATGATCTTAATCCTACACCATGGTAATTAAATGTGAGGTGCTTACTTCATACTTAAGGTATTCTCATTACCCCTAATCAGAGGGAGGATGTGATGAGTTTACTAACCCTTGGTTTAGGCTTAAGCTCATTCTCCTATGACAAACTTCAAAAAGCAATAACAAGATTGAAAACACAAAAACAAACAATAATCGTCTCCTCCGGGATTCTTTTCTCATCTCATTCACTCACAAACGAGAACTTGCTTCTTCCGTCTAATGCAAGATAGTTTACACCTAAGCCAGACAGGTCATACACTTGAGCATAGGCAAGTAAGCAGTTCACAAGTCAATTCATCTTTCAGACTCTTTGAGTCGAACTACGGTGTTCTGACTTCCTCATTGCACAAGAGGATACGTAGGCATAACTTAACAGTTATCGAACAAAAGTCTCTGTCTATTCCCCCCTCCTTCTAGCATCATTCTTGAAGCCTCATTATCATGAGCATTTCATTCTTGTTCCTACACTGACACTTCACTTATACACTTCACTCTTCTTTTACACTGACACTTGCATTCTTTTCCAGCTCTGATACGCAAATTACACTGACACTACCCCTTTAAAGCACAAATCTTTTAAGAGTGGATCCCGTCGAGTACGGAGGACAATCTGGGTGCTAATACCTTCCCAGATTGTAACCAACCCCCTTTCTCAGTTTCTCTGGTTCGCAACCGTCTTATCCATATCTTTCTAGGTCTATGCAGCATTACCTTTCCTCCGGGATAAAAATTCCTAGCTGGCGACTCTTGTCTTCTGAGTTCACCCTTGTGTGTCCTCTTCCCCTTTCGCCGACCGTTCGCGTCTGTACCCCATTTGACTTAGCCTCATTTGGTGGGAGCGACAGCTTGGCGACTCTGCTGGGGACCCTTATACTGTAACCAGGGCTTCTGGTTCTTTTTGTGGGTTCCTCCTAGCGCTTGTTTGACTTGTGTTTACTGGGGTGTTATGTGCTAATTGTGTTTATATAGTTGCTTTATTTATTGCTTTATGTACAGATTTATTTATTGCTTTCTTTACAGTTTTTCATTTTTCATACTGTCATGCTATCATTGCTGGATCTGTTCTTCTGTCTTGGTGGGTGGGGCTTCATTGAGAGTTTAAGGTCCTATACCTGGGACCTGAGTGACACCTAGGCTAGAGTGGTTCATGTTCTTTCCCATTCCATTTCGGTCTGGTGCGGGAATATGAAACACGGTTCAGATATGGGTTTCTTCTTGAGAACTCTGTGCTACAGATTTCCTGTAGTGCTAGGGCTATCTAGGAAGCCTGCTAAGTCTGGATGACCTTTATTATGACCTTCAGAAACTGAGGTGAGTTAGAGGAGGATCTTTTATGGTTATTGTAAACACTGTACCTCCAGGTTAGAAGTGTTTACACTTCTCATAACTGATCCAAGTCTGAGGATCCTTGTTTTAGAACACTACCTGTGAGGGGGTTGGGCTGTTTACAGGTTTGCAGGTACCATTGGCCACATCATACCTTGTTACTTGTTTTAAGAGTACCTCACTTTGGACAGTTCTTGTGATTTAACCCTGGATATGTGACTCATTATTTGAGTCCCACACCTTGGTTACTGGATTTCTGAACCTCCATCTGGATTTCTTGAACATACATGAACTCTATATCAAGGCAGATATTCAGATCCAGCTTGATCACAAACCCTTGCATATCATTTGCATACTCATAATTTGCATCATTTAACATTTGCTTATTTATTTTTCAGGGTATCCACATCATATCTGGTTTGGTTTTGACCCCTTCTTCTGCATAGACCTCTGTTTCTTCAGTTATCTGCTTCAACTATCTTCATCATCACCAGCACCAGCCTATCAGTGGCTCATCTCCAGTATCAGTCTTAATCCTCATCAGCACTTGTCTCTAGCTCTTCATCAGCACTCATGACTACACCCAGGAAGAGCAACATTTCATACCATTTCTTTGAGCCTGTGTTGACTGGTATCAGGCAGGTCCAGGCACTTATCACCCCTGACCATATCCCATTATTCAGAGAGCATTATGGAGGTATCCTTGATATGGTTATGGACCTAGACCCTTCTCAGAGGAGTATGATCCACACCTGCCTACAGTTTTATGACCCTCCTTTGAGATGCTTCACATTCCAGAACTTTCAACTGGGACCTCTGCTGGAGGAGTTTTCATCATTGATTGGAGTACCTGTCAGGGGTGGTGTCCCCTTCAACCCAGAGATGACTTCTCCCAGCAATGGAGAAGTAGCAAAAGCACTGTACCTAGAGCCTATTTTGATTGAGCAGAACATGACAACAAAAGCTGGGATCTCTGGCTTACACTTAGACTTCTTGATTTCTCAGGCCATCTTGGAGGCCTCCTTGGGAGAATGGAGGGCAGTTTGTGCATTGTTAGCCCTCAGCATATATGGAGTTATACTGTTTGCAGATGAGCCCAAGTTTATCAGCAAGAATGCCATTCATCTTTTTCTTCTGAGGAACCCAGTACCCACATTGCTGGGGGATTTCTATTATTCTGTCCATCAGAGGAATGAGAAACAAAGAGGAAAGTTGGTGAGATGCTGTGCTCCTCTGTTTCATACTTGGCTGCTCAAACACTTGCCTAAGACTGATGCCTTCCTGAATCCTCACCAACAGAAGAATTGGGCTAAGAGACTTATTGCTTTGACTTCAGATGACATCAGATGGTGCACCCAGAGCACCAAAGGCAAGGACATCATCACTAGCTGTGGGCAGTATCCAAATGTACCTCTGATAGGAGTAAAGGGTTGCATCAATTACAATCCTTTTCTATTTAAGAGACAACTGGGCTATGCTTTGGTTCACCCTCCTAAAGTGCAAGATTTAGCTGAGACCTTGTATTGTGAAGTAAAACCTAATTCAGCTGCTGTCAGGCAAGCATCCTGGGCTTGGGACAACATCTAGACAAAGGGGGTGGCTATTCTTGGGAAGTGTAATAATGTTGCTTCAGCCCAGTACTATGAATGGTCCCATGCCAGAGCTCAGATCACTGGAATGCCTTTTACCATTGAGGACATACCTGGACCCTCCACAGTACAGCCAGCAGCAACTGTCAGCCTAGAAGAATTTGAGAAGCTGAAGGAGAGGAATGAGAACCTGTCTCAAGCTTTGAAGAAGACCCTCTGGGAGAGGAGTGATGGTCGTCTGGACATTGAGAGGTTGAAGAAGCTTAGGGTGGAGCATCTGGCCAAGATTGAGAAAACAGAGGACTACATCAAGAAATCAAGAGCTGGGGAGCAAATATTGAAGAATGCCTGTAAGGAGGCCAAGCTTCAGAAGGCTAAGACTGATCTCTATCTGCAAGAAAGTCAAGCTAGGTGGGTCAGGATCACTGAAGCCCGAACACAAGAGGATAAGAGAACTCAAGCCAGGATTGAGCAGTTAGAGGCTAGTGAAAAGAAACAACAGGAAGCTTTGCTAGCAGCCCAGAAGGAGATTTCAGAGTTGAAGCTTAGGGCTGGTTTGAAGAGATCAAAGGATCAGGATAGGCACAAGAGGCTGACCACTGCCATTGCCACCAGAAACCTCCTCATCAGGACTATTACAGAGCACCCAGCTGGCCCAGTCACTGAGGCACTTTTGAAGGAGGTTAAGGAGGATGAGTTTGGACTTGATGTCTGGCCTTTTGTTTGTTGTTGCTTTCATTTGATGTACTTTTCTTTTATGTTGTATTTTGACCCTTCAGGGGCATGCGTTGTAAAAAACAAACTATGTATTATGCACCATTTGTGATATATTTGTTAGTTTGTTTCCATTGGGTTTCTTTTCTCAAGCAACATTAAAGCATCTTCCTCGAGGTCTGGAAAGGTCAAAACTAAGAACCAAGCCGGATACCTTGGAAAATAAATAAGCATACTGCATTGCATACTAAATTTTGTTTTGTTTTGTAGGTTTTGTTATTATTTTGTTTGTTTCTAACTCTGTTGTGATTCAGGAAATATTGCTCGCAGAAGAGTGTTCCCTGTCAACCGTGCACATCGGTATCCTACTCGCAACAACCTTCCAGGTATTATAATGGAGCAAGTACAGCAAGACCTGACAGAGGTCAGGACCCAGATAGCTAATGAAAGGGTGGAGATGAGAAACCAAATGGCCCAATTCATGACTGTGATGACTGGTTTGGCTCAAACCCAAGAAAGGCTAAGGGCATTGGTAGAAAGACAAACCCCCGAGGAACCTCATCCTGGGACCGGAGGAACTAGTAATAATGAAAGGGGTCAGCCTCATGTTAATCCACCTATATTTGGACCTCATCTAGATCCGGAAGCCAACATCCCGGGTAATGTGCAAGGAAATACTACTGGGGGGAGGATCTTACAAGAAGACCCCCAAGAGGAGCAATTCACTGTCATGGGAGCTGGTGATGAAGTCTATGACCGAAGGTTTGATGAAATCGCTGAGAAATTGAGATCTCTGGAGTCTCAAAACTCCTTGGGCTTCGATGTAATGGATATGGGGTTAGTGGATGGAGTAAGAATTCCCCACAAGTTCAAACCTCCGTGCTTCGAGAAATACAATGGAACCTCTTGTCCGCGAACTCACCTGCAGTCTTTTCTGGGGAGACTTAAAGCATACACCATGGATGAAAAGCTGTGGATGTTCTATTTTGAAGACAGTTTGATTGGGGCTTCAAGGGAGTGGTACTCCCACCTGACCAGAACTACTATCAGATGCTGGAAGGACCTAGCTGAAGCCTTCATCAGGCAGTACCAATACAATCTGGACATGGCTCCTAACAGGACCCTCTTGATGGGAATGTCTCAATCCTCCGAGGAAAGCTTCAGGGAATATGCCCAAAGGTGGAGACAGCTTGCTGCTGCTGTCCAGCCACCCATGTCGGAAAGAGAAATGGCCGACATGTTCATGAATACTTTGCAAGGAACATACATTGATAGGTTGGCTGCCTTTTCTTCTACCAGCTTCGCAGACGTGGTTATAGCCGGTGAAAGAATTGAAAGTCTGCTAAAAATGGGCAAAATTTCTGATAATGGTGCAAGTTCGTCCAGTAATCCCAGGAAGCCTTTTGTGGGACCTCGAAGGACCGGTGAGATAAATGCCATTCATGCCAGCAGGGGCAGACCTCAGTATGCCCACAGATCAGTAGCAGCTGTCACCATTCCAGCTCCGATCCCTTAGCAACCAGCATATCAACAACAACCACAACCACATTATCAACAACAAGTTCAGTACCCGCCACAGAGAACCTACAACAATAATAACAATCAACAACAACGACCCTTTCAGCAAAGACCGTCACAGGCAAATAGGGTGATTGATCCTATCCTTATGCCTTATGCTGCTTTATTGCCACAACTCCTGAAGCTTAACTTGGTTGAGCTAAGGACATTGGCACCTCCAGATCCCTCCAATCTCCCGAAGAATTACGATGTCAATGCCAGGTGTGTTTTCCATTCCAATGCACCAGGCCACAATACTGAGAAATGCAGGGCTTTGCAAATGAAAGTTCAAGATCTGGTGGATTCTAAAGCCCTCAACTTCGCACCGCCTCCGAATGTCCACGGAAATCCTATGCCTAACCATGGTGGGCCAAGGATTAATGCCATCGAGGAACACAAACCATCTACTTTGATCACCAGTGTTGTACAAATTCGAACACCTCTGGTCTAAATTAAAGCTCAGCTTCTAGAGTGCCAGGTGTTCCCCGGGTGTGAGCTCGGTTGCGGGTATTGCAACATTGCAGTCAACGGGTGCGATAATTTGAGAAGCGGCATAGATGGTCTTATCAGGGATGGTATCCTTCAGATCTCGACAACGGCGCCTATAAATCCAGCAATTCCTTTGACAACAATTCCTGATTCTTCTACATCAGCAGCAACAATCATTCCAACCGATTCATCAATATCATCAACAATGGCTTCATCCATCACTTCAACAAATCAAATATCAACAACCATTTCTTCTACAACATCAGCATCCTTTTTACCAGCAGAATCTTCTACAACGCCAACAGAAATTAATGAAGATGTCTCAGCAGTCACCATTTACTACGACCCATCAAATGTTCCTCCAGACAACAACTTTCAACAACAAGCAGTGGCACCTCCTTCCAGATCACCAGTTACAATTTACTACGATCCACACACCATTACAATACCTTCCTCTGCAGCAGTCAGTCCAGTCACCTTCACGATACCTGGACCAGTCCCTTATGAAAGCAGCAATGCCATACCTTGGCATTATGGCTCTGACCTCTACTGCAACGAGGAGAAAATCACTTTGTATTCTTCAACCTCTTCTCCACAAATTGATAATGTCGGGGGAGGCGGAGGCTTCACCAGAAGCGGACGCCTTTTTGCCTCACAAACGCAAAGACCTAATGCGGAAGCAGAAGCCGCTGCCAAAGCAAAAGGAAAAAGTGTGATATTTGAAGAGCCAATTGTCAAAGAAACTCAGAAGACATCTTTTGAACAGGATGTAGACGAGTTCATGAGAATCATAAAGAGAAGTGATTACAAGGTGGTGGATCAGCTTCACCAAACTCCCTCAAAAATCTCCATATTATCCCTGTTGATGTGTTCTGAAGCTCACAGGAATGCATTGTTGAAAGTCCTGCACGCAGCATACGTGCCGGAGGAGATTACCGTTAATCAGCTAGAAACTGTGGTTGCAAATGTCAATACCAGTCATGGACTAGGCTTTACCAATGCCGACTTAACAACAGAGGGACGTAACCACACACAAGGCTTTACATATCACCTTAGAATGCAAGGGTGCTGTTCTATCTCATGTACTGGTGGACACTGGGTCTTCACTCAATGTTCTACCAAAGAAAGCCTTAGTGAAGCTGGAGTATGATGGCTTGGCACTGCGTCCGAGTAATTTGGTAGTGAGAGCATTTGATGGCTCTAAAAGATCAGTGCTTGGAGAGATTGATCTGCATGTGATGATTGGCACGCAAACCTTCAAAACTACCTTCTATGTGATGGACATTCAGCCGGCCTATAGCTGTTTGTTGGGTAGACCCTGGATCCACGCCGCTGGCGCTGTTACGTCTACCCTTCACCAGAAGCTAAAATTCGAGTGGGAAGGCCAGATCATCACCATCTGTGGAGAAGAAGACATCTTTGTTAGCCATCTGGCTACGTATAAGTATATTGAGATGGATGGAGAGATCCATGAAACCATGAGCCAGGGGTTTGAGGCCCTAAACATTAATGAAGCATCTGCTGTACTGGGAACCTCCATAACGTCGTATCAGCAAGCCCGGAAGGTTGTTGAAGAGGGTACTGCCCAAGGCTGGGGCAAGCTGTTGCCCGTGGAGAAGAAAGAGGACAGATTTGGGTTGGGTTACAGACCAACTCAACAAGATCAATCAGAGGCTGCCAAGAAGCCCAGTTTTGTCAGCGGGGGAATGCTCACCCCAGATGCTGTGAACAACTTGGAAGACGAGGAGGAAAGCGACCGCAACCTGGAGAGCTGGATACGTCCAAGGATCCCGGGGAGCCAAGTCCTTAACTGGTCTTCCCAGGAAATTATAAGGGTTACTCCTGCAGAGTAATTATTATTTCCTGTATTTTTAAGCATGCATCAAGTCTTGCATCTTGCCCAAGATGTCAAGACTCATTTTGTAATCGGGCCATCTTGTAATTTTGTGCAAATGGATTAATCAATGAATATCAGACATCTTTTGCAAATGAGTCTTTTCCTTTTTCGCTCACTGTTTTTCATTTTTCTTTTTGTACAAAAAATAAAGTGGCAATATTTTCCAAAATGAAAACTTCATTTCACTTTTTCTAAACAAGATTAAAATTGATCACTAAAATGAATAATCTAAACCCTTGCAGAAAGTGCCTTTCAGACTGCACCGACAACAACACTGCTATGACTTCGTATGACTTTGACAATCCAATCAATCAAGCTGATGAAGGGGTTGAAGAAGATTATGAGCTTCCTGAAGAGCTAGCCAGGTTGTTAAGGCAAGAGGAGAAGGTTATCACTCCTCATCAGGAGGAGGTCGAAACGGTTAATCTTGGTACGGAAGAAGACGTGAAAGAAGTTAAGATCGGGGCCTGTCTGCAGGATTCTGTAAAAGAGCAACTGATTGATATGCTTCGGGAGTGTGTGGATGTGTTTGCTTGGTCTTATCAGGATATGCCAGGGTTGGACACTGATATTGTCATGCACAAGCTGCCTTTAAAAGAAGACTGCCCACCAGTGAAACAGAAGCTGCGCCGTACTCGCCCAGATATGGCAATGAAGATAAAGGAAGAGGTGCAAAAGCAATGGGACGCCAGTTTCCTTGCTGTGACTAGCTATCCGCCGTGGGTTGCTAACATTGTACCTGTGCCTAAGAAAGACGGCAAGGTGAGAATGTGTGTGGACTACCGGGACCTGAACAGAGCCAGCCCGAAGGATGACTTCCCATTACCTCACATTGATGTATTGGTTGATAATACGGCTCAGTTCTCGGTGTTCTCCTTCATGGACGGATTTTCAGGATACAATCAGATCAAGTTGTCACCTGAAGACATGGAGAAGACAACTTTCATCACACCCTGGGGAACGTTCTGTTATAAGGTGATGCCATTCGGACTGAAGAATGCTGGTGCGACTTATCAACGGGCTATGGTAACATTATTCCACGACATGATCCATAAACAAAATTGAATGTTATGTGGATGACATGATCGCCAAGTCCCTCACAGAAGAAGACCACCTGGTGAATCTGTTGAAGTTATTCAAGCGTCTGAGGAAGTACCAACTGAAGTTGAACCCCAACAAATGCACATTCGGGGTGCGATCCGGTAAGCTGCTAGGATTTATTGTAAGTGAAAAAGGGATTGAAGTTGACCCTGACAAAGTCAAAGCCATTCAAGAAATGCCTGCACCGAAGACAGAAAAAGAAGTTCGGGGTTTTCTAGGTAGATTGAACTACATTTCAAGGTTCATATCTCACCTTACAGCAACCTGTGAGCCTTTGTTCAAACTGTTAACAAAAGAACAAACGGTCAGGTGGAACGAAGACTGCCAGAGGGCTTTTGACAAGATCAAGGAATATTTACAAGAGCCTCCGATCCTTATGCCTCCAGTTGAAGGAAGACCTCTAATAATGTACTTGACAGTATTAGAAGAGTCAATGGGGTGTGTGTTGGGCCAGCATGACGAGTCTGGTCGAAAAGAGTATGCAATATACTACCTGAGCAAAAAGTTTACCGACTGTGAACAACGTTATTCACTGCTCGAGAAAACTTGCTGTGCTTTAGCGTGGGCTGCTCGCCGACTAAGGTAGTATATGTTGACCCACACTACCTTATTGATCTCAAAGATGGATCCAGTTAAGTACATTTTTGAGAAGCCAGCACTTACCGGACGGGTTGCAAGATGGCAAATGATCCTCACAGAATACGACATTCAGTACACATCTCAGAAAGCCATCAAAGGCAGTGTATTGTCTGATTATCTTGCTGAGCAACCCATTGATGATTACCAGCCTATGAGATTTGACTTCCCTGATGAAGACATCATGTTCATAAAAGCAAAAGATCATGAAGAGCCTGTTCACACTAAAGGGCCTGACCCAGAAGAAGAATGGACTATGATGTTTGATGGGGCTGTCAACATGAATGGTCGTGGTGTTGGTGCAGTGCTCATTACACCTAAAGGAGTTCACATGCCTTTCTCGGCAAAACTCACTTTCAACTGCACTAACAACGAAGCTGAATACGAAGCTTGTATTATGGGTCTTGAGGAAGCCATTGACCTCAGGATCAAGACTTTGACTGTATTCGGGGATTCAGCTTTGGTAATCAATCAAACCAATGGCAAATGGTACACCCACCAAGATCATCTGATACCTTACCGGGATTATACAAGAAGGTTATTGACTTTCTTCACAACGGTCAAGCTTGAGTATATCCCTCGGGACGAGAATCAGTTTGCGGATGCTCTGGCTACCATTTCATCCATGATCAAAGTTCAAGCTACCAACTTTGTACCTCGGATTTCAGTGTCTAGACTTGACAGGCCAGCATAAGTATTTGCAGCAGATGTTGTTAAAGATGATAAGCCTTGGTTCCATGACGTTAAGTGCTTCTTGGAGGATCAAACATACCCGCCTGGGTTATCTTCCAATGATAAGAAGACATTAAGAAGGCTAGCTGGTAGTTTCTTCCTGAATACTGACGGTTCCCTGTACAAGAGAAACTTTGATATGGTACTCCTCAGATGCGTTGATAGGACAGAAGCAGACTTGTTGACGCACGAAGTGCACGAAGGATCCTTTGGTACCCATGCAGGAGGGCATGCTATGGCTAAAAAGCTGTTAAGATCAGGCTATTACTGGATCACAATGGATGCAGACTGTTGTGCCTATGCCAGAAAATGCCATAAATGCCAGATTTATGCGGATAAAGTGCATGTGCCTCCGAATCCTTTGAATGTGATGTCTTCACCTTGGCCCTTTGCCATGTGGGGCATTGATATGATTGGCAAGATTGAACCGACTGCTTTAAATGGCCACAGATTCATCCTGGTAGCCATTGACTACTTTACCAAGTGGGTTGAAGCAGCTTCATATGCAAATGTCACCAGGCAAGTGGTAGCCCGATTTCTGAAAAGAGATATCATCTGTAGGTATGGAGTGCCCGAGCGAATCATTACTGATAATGGTTCCAACTTGAACAATAAAATGATGGCAGAGTTATGTCGGGACTTCAAAATCCAACACCACAATTCTTCTCCTTACAGGCCAAAGATGAATGGCGCTGTTGAGGCAGCTAACAAGAATATCAAGAAGATTGTACAGAAGATGGTAGTCACCTATAAAGACTGGCACGGAATGCTACCATTTGCCTTGCATGGGTACCACACGTCAATCAGAACATCCACTGGGGCAACACCGTATCAGCTTGTGTATGGTATGGAGGCAGTCCTACCTGTTGAAGTTGAACTACCCTCCCTACGGGTACTAATGAATGTTAAGTTGAATGAAGCAGAATGGGTCCGATCCCGATACGAACAACTAAGTCTGATTGAAGAAAAGAGATTGGCTGCAATTTGTCATGGACAGCTATATCAAAAGAGAATGAAGAAGGCCTTCGATCAGAAAGTCAGGCTCCGAGAATACCAAGTAGGAGATCTTGTGTTGAAAAGACTCATCCCTCCTCATACAGACCACAGGGGCAAGTGGACTCCTAACTATGAAGGGCCGTTCGTAGTAAAGAAAGTTTTCTCTGGTGGAGCACTGATGCTCAGTACTATGGATGGTGAAGACTTCCTGTCCCCTGTGAATTCGGATGCAGTTAAAAAATACTTCGCATAAAATGACCCGCTGGACATAAAAACAGAATGTAAGTCCAGGAAAAAATAGGGCATCCCGGCGAGTCGAAAAACAGAATAAGAGACTTGGGCAAAAATAAGGGAAAAGAAACAAAAAAATGTACACCCGCTGAGTCGAAAAGCCGCATTGGACGACTCAGGCAAAAATTGGTATCCCGGTGGATTGAAAACCTGAAAGGGCGATCCACGCAAAATAAGGGAATAAGCGAACAACTGCATTCTGAATTCGTTTGTATCACTTACGACATGGTAAACTCCGAAACGATCAAGCTTCGGTCAGAATCAGCCATCTCCAGAAAGCAAGACGAGAAGAACGTCAATGTCATACGAGTCATAGCAAAAGGGGAAGCTCCTTGAAGCGTCATCAACATTGCCAACACCTTTTTCTCAATTTGTAAGGATTTCCTCATTTCAGGGGATCCATTTCTTTGACTGTACTTGCCAATTCAGGGAACTTGAATTAATAAAATCAGATTTTCAGTCATATTTCGTCTCGTACTCTTTTATTTGCAAAACTGTCCGATGTCATTAATATATTGATTGCATAAATATAGATGCGGCTTTCCTGAATTACATGCTTACAGGAAATAGACTTACTCCCAGGAGTGTCTAAACTCCTATGATGGAATCCGGTAAGGGATACCTCGGGATACTTGTGCGTTTCTTTGTCTTTACAGGATTGCATGTATTCAAAGTGCGACATGGGGCATGAAAGCTTCTCCCGAGCAAGTTGTCAAATCATTATCTACTCAGTCCGTCTTCCAGATTAGCACCGGATGTGTTTCCTCCCCAGCTGAGTTGTCAAGTATCATCCTCAGCAGGATCCCTACAAAAATCTCTAGGAAGATCTTCCAGTAATCTTTCTTCTTCCCCAACCAAGTGCCAACCAGGGAACTACCTCCCCACAAAGTTTCAACCTCTATCCAAAAGAGCAACGCGTGAAGAACTCACAACAGAGTGAAGAAAGTTTCTACAAGCCCCAGCTGGGTCCCCCATTGCTGAGATGGGTCTATCAGTGATCTGTTTCCCCATACATCTACCAATGATCTTATCCCCAGCTGGGATATCCACTTCAAACAGATCAGTCAGAGATCTTCACGGCAACGGGATCCGAATCCCGGATCGGTATCCTTGCATAACCATAGCATTCGCATCATGTTTTCCCCACAGAGCGTAGCATTCCGTTCAATACGGAGCATTACGGCAAAAATCAAACATATTGCATAAATCATAAGCCATGCTCTGAATCACATCAGTAAATACCATCAACGATATACAGAATGCTCCCCAAATCCCCGACAGAGAGCCAAAGCATTTCCCTTACAGATACATTCCCTTCGGCACTCATCCGTGTCATCATTCCCCAGTAAATTGCCCGAAGTAAACAGACACATATACAATACAGATACTTCTTGACACCCGTCCGTGTCATATCCCTAGTAGAAAGCCAAAGCGTCCCCTTTGCACTCACAGATACATATATATATATATATGCAATTCCTTGACACTCGTCCGTATCACCTTCCCCAGCACAGTTGCCTAAACACTTTGTAAACCATATACTTGTTTATAATACACTTTTTCAGACACCCATCCGTGTCATGCTCTCCACAGCAAGTATAACACTCGTCCGTGTTTCACTCATGCTTGTTACTCATCATCTTTTGACTCATACAGATACTCGTCCGTATCTTGTATATACCACTTAAACCCCCCAGATCCGACACTCGTCCATGTTCTTTGTTAACTAGTTGATACTCATCCGTATCATCATCTCTGAACATGCGTCAGCGTTTGTTTCTACCGATACTCGTAGTCTTAAGAATGCTCGTCCGCATTTTTAATCCATACACAATGTCAGATACTTTTACTTCTTCCTAGACTTTAGACACTCATCTGTGTCTATTATTCCCCAGAAGAGTCCCCTCAGGATCAACACTCGTCCGTGTTCATTGTTAACCAGTTGATACTCGTCCGTATCATCATCTCTGAACATGCGTCAAGCGTTTGTTTCTACTGATACTCGTCCATATCATAATCTTAAGGATGCTCGTCCGTATCTTTAATCTATACACCGTGTCAAACACTTATGTCTTCTTGAATTAAGGCACTCGTCTGTGTCTACTTCTCCCCAACAAAATCCCCAACAAAACTTCTCTTCTGTCTGATATTCGTCCTATGTCATGATACCTTTTTTCGGCAGCCGTACCCTGCCAGGTGGTCGTCCTTCACCTCTTGATGATCGTCCTTCATCATTCCCCAGAGGAGTCTCTATTCATTAGAACCCCTTTTCGATCCGACGTTCGTCCTATGTCGTGATATTTTTAGCAGCCGTCCCCTGCTAGGTGATCGTCCTTCACCTCTTGATGATCGTCTTTCATCATTTTATCCGATGGTCGTCCCCATCGTTGATCTTGTTATCTGACATTCTCCCTATGTCATGATAAACCCCGAGAGCATCCGTACCCTGCTAGGTGATCGTCCTTCACCTCTTGATGATCGTCCTTCATCATGCTTATCCGATGGCCGTCCCCATCGTCGACCCTTTTTTATCCGACATTCGTCCTATGTCGCGATACTTTCGGCAACCGTACCTTGCCAGGTGATCGTCCTTCACCTTAGATGACCGTCCCTCATCTTATCCCCAACAGAGAAGTCGTCCCCTGCTAGGTGATCGTCCTTCACCTTTGATGACTGTACCTCATCATTTATTTCATTTACCTATAATCCCCAGAGAGTCTTACAGCTTTACCCAGCTTGTCGGCCGTCCCCGCCATTGCTTTATTTCCTGCATTTTCCCCAGCATGTCGGTCGTCCTCGTCATTTGTTTCATCCCCAGCAGTCGTCCTCTGCTCGACGGTCTTCCTCCGTCGTTCGCACTTTATAATCATACTTTATTTTCTTTCACAATCTATATCCCTTTTCTTCTTCATTCTGTGAGTGCAAATTTCGGACTGTCTTTGGTATTCAACCACGAGTTATCTTGTTTGCCTGTTAAGCCGTTGCTTACATCCTGCACAGCTAACTCATGCTTGAATAGGGGCAGCTGTAAACACCCCAAATTTGCCCTCACCCATTTCACCATGGCTTGTGATCTTTCTCATATGCATAAATTCAATCATAGCATCTCATGCCACATTTTTGATTCACTACACTGCTTCTAAGTCATCTGCATCTAGGGTTTGTGACCTGAGCAATCCAAGAGCCATTTGAGCCACTCCAAAGGTCATCAATCACTTCCAAGGGGCCCATGTATGTTCAAGCATCATATTATATCCTCACCAAGGCCAAGGAAGTCAAAGAATCACAAAAATTGAGCAAGGCATGGAAGCAGAGCCAGGTTTAACTGCACAGATGACCTAGAATTAGGGTTTTGGTTTCAGAGACCATAACTCCAAATTTTTTGGTCATTCTTGTTTCTATGGGTCTCTATATGTTATAAGGATCATGCATATAAATTTTCATGAAGAAATTCCATGGGGAAGGCATCTAATCAAGAGTTGATTTCTTGAGCAAGTCAGTGCAAAATCAGGGCATCTGAGGCCCCCAATGACCCAACCAAGGGGTGCTATTCATCATTTTGAATGTGTATGATCTTTATTTGATCATATAAGAGGTTATAAGTTCACAAAATTGAAGAATTTCAAGCCATTTGCAAAGTTGCCTTTTTGGGAAAGTGACTTGTAATGAAAACTTGCCATTTTGGGAAAGTTTTTCAACCCTTTCTTTTTGATTCAAAAATGCTTCAAATGAGAAAACTTTGGTCATGAAAGTTGTAGAATGGATCCTCCCATTTTCAAAAAGTACAAGAACTCATTCTAATTCATTTTGGATCAAAAGTTATGGCTTGCCAAAGTTAGACAAAATCACATAATTTCATGTTTTACACCAAAGAGGCAATTTGCAAAATGGTATGATAAAGCATTCTAAAGGCTTCAAATGTGTACAAACACTTTACAACATGCTCATATGACCTCTAAAGATCAGAATTGGCCCAAGAATATTGCATTTTGGTGCCTTGAACTTGAAGAATTTCCAAAAGGGGCAAAGTTGTGCCAATTTGCAAAATGGATCAAAGCTTCTCATCCACTTGCCTCAGTTCACAAAATCTGATCCACAAGCATTCCATGATCTCAGCTGAACCAAGCCATGCCCCTAAACCAGCCTGCCATGACCCATACCTCAAGTACACCAACTTTTGACATTTTGGCAACTTGCCCATACCAATCAGCATAGGCCAACACCCACTCTCTGACCTATCACACTTCTTTATGTGGATCAAATGCAAGCAAAAGCACATAACAACACAACCTGAAGCTCCAAGAACACAGCATACTCCAAAATCCCCAAATTTGCAAAAGCTTTCGAATCTCTTGATTCAACCATCAAACCTTCAAGTTTCTTTCACCATTCAACTCACAATGATCCACTGATCATTTCCCACCCTTCACTTGGCCCTAAAACCCCCACAATCAAAAACACGATTTTCACATTTCACAAACTGAACTTCTGCCATTTCCATTTTGAGGCCATTTAAACTCCAACCAAGCATCACAAGCTCTTGGGGGGAATCATTGGAGTTGATTTGAGGCAAAGAACTGGCCAGAAAGTCCCTGTTTCGAAAGCTTAAGCTCAGGTAGCCATGGCATTTATTTTTCCATAACTCTCATTTTATGTTATAGAATGATTCTACATGTTTCACTGATTGTCATGATGTGTTTAGTTTTTAAAATAGTTGAGAAATAAGCATTTCATGAGCTTCTGAAATTTCTGAGTTCTTTTCCGTTTTGCTCTGATTCACGAATTTGATGATGAATAAATGATTTTTGTTGATTGATTCTTGTTGGGGTTGATATGGGGATCATTTCTGGAAAGTTAGAGGGCTTGGGGATGCGTAGGGAGTGAGATAGCATGAATGGTTGGCCGGAGAAGATGACCGGAACACTGTTCTGGTCATCTGAAAGTGTTTAGGGTTCAGATTAGGGCTTAATGACGTAATTAGTGTAGTTTGAATCTCAGCCATCCAGATGCGCGCGCTGGTCAATTCCCTCCCTTTCTATTTGAATCTCAGCCACTGGATTGGATTACTTTCATTAATTAGTATTTTTAATTCATTTTTATTGCATTTTCTTTCCCATTTATTTTAAAATATCAAAACACTTTATAAAAATTTCATTTTTTGCATGCTGGCTTAAAATATTTTTCTCATTCTGAATATAATTTTATTTTTATTTTTTGCATTAAAAATTATTTTTAAATCATTTAAATGTTTATTTTTAATTAGTTAATGAAAATTAATTAATTAAAAATACATTTAGGCATTTAAAAATCACAAAAAAATTCACATTGAATTTTGAAACATTTAGAAACATTATCAAACTCTCAAAGCAAATTTCTTTTTGGTTCTTGATGACTTTTTATCATTTTTGTTGGAATTAAATTCATTTTAAGGCAATATTTTGGTTCAAACTTTGAAAAATTCATTCTGCCTAACCATTGAGAGTTTGATGGTGGTTCTTCTTGCATTGCATCCTTCATGGTATGTAGTTTATAGGATAAATTTGGTTTGAATTGATCTTCCATTTTCCATTTGTTTTGCATTTTCCATGATGAGGTACCTTAAAACCCTAATTGACTTAGAAAAATCATAACTTGCACTAGGTTAAGAGTTAGGTCCCCTCCTTTGGGCAGTGAACTTGTATAAGTTTAGGGAACCTTTGATTGAATTTTCAATTTTTTATCATATCATTTGCTTCTGATTTTGAATTTTGCTTTGTATGTTGCATGTAAACCCTAATTTGTGCCATCCTTTGCATCCATCTTTCATTTGCTTGCATCCAATGACTTGCCATGACATTTTGTGCATCCACATGATTCATAATACATCTTAGGACATATTAGAATCATGTTTGATCATTACATCTTTCATTTTCCATGTTACATGTCCATTCCATTTTATAAACTTTCATGAACTTCCATGGTTCAAAGCATGCCTCATTGACATCCTCATGTTTGTATGATCATTCTCATCTCTTGTCTTGTGTTTGCATCCTCTCTTAGCATCATTAACATCATGTTTATGCTTCTGGTTTTGGTTTACACCATGGCATTTCATCTCATTTTCATTGCACTTCATTTCTTTTTGCTAACTTTTCAGGTGGTAAGTTGTTTTGAGAAGTGAATTTGCCTTCACTTCTCACAATCTCCTCTCATCCCTCTCTTGCATCATTGCTGAATTTTATTTTTGTTAGAGTGAGCTTGCTCATTCATGTTCTCTCCTCACTTTCTTTCTTCAAGCAACTTGTCTTCTTAAGTGAAGCAAGTTGTCTTATTTCTCTCTGCTTCTTGCTCATTTCATCTTCTCCCTTCCTGGTGATTCATCTGAAGATCTGTTGCAAGCTTCATAAACCCTAGGAACAACCAAGCATGCTAATAATTAGGGTTTGATTAGTCCCCCATTTAGTGTTGCCTTTGGGTAATCTTTGAGTCTTCTCTTCTCATCTCATAATCAAGGGCTAAACCCTAAAGGTTTTAAGGCTTTGTGATTAAGCTTATGCCTACATCCTTCTATTAGGATGGAGTGTATAACTTTAATCCTAAGTGTTAAACCCTTAATGTGTTTAAATCCTTTAATCAATCCATCTAATAATCACTAAGACATTAAGCTTGTAACTTGGGCCTTGCGTTAGGGTTCTAATTCTTCCTTAATTGGTTAAGAAGGACTAACCCTAGTGTTAATGGACAAGTCCCCCTCAAGTTGTCTTACAAGCCATAAAATTCATTTCTTAATCTTACCATTAACTAAAATCCATTTAATAAAGGTTTTGTTTTGTCATGAGGTTAATCCCTAATCATGGGTTAAGTTGAGGAGCCTTCCTCAGCTTAAATGTTCTCATCTATTATCCTTCTATTAGGATGGTGTAATGGGTCCATTAAATCCTTGATTATGGCTTAAACTCATTACTTAACACTAAACAAAAACAAAAAAAACATCTAAATAATCACAAGTAGGTTAATGATCTTAATCCTACACCATGGTAATTAAATGTGAGGTGCTTACTTCATACTTAAGGTATTCTCATTACCCCTAATCAGAGGGAGGATGTGATGAGTTTACTAACCCTTGGTTTAGGCTTAAGCTCATTCTCCTATGACAAACTTCAAAAAACAATAACAAGATTGAAAACACAAAAACAAACAATAATCGTCTCCTCCGGGATTCTTTTCTTATCTCATTCACTCACAAACGAGAACTTGCTTCTTCCGTCTAATGCAAGACAGTTTGCACCTGAGCCAGACAGGTCATACACTTGAGCATAGGCAAGTAAGCAGTTCACAAGTCAATTCATCTTTCAGTCTCTTTGAGTCGAACTACGGTGTTCTGACTTCCTCATTGCACGAGAGTGTCGCTCCCGATAGATTTGCATCCCGGTACAAGCGCGAACGGTCGGCGAAAAGAACAATGAGAACACACAGCCGTGAACTCACTGGAGATGAATAGAGTCGCCAGCTAGGCATTTTTATCCCGGAGGAAAGGTAATGCTGCATAGACCTAGAAAAAGATGGATAAGACGGTTTGCGAACCAGAGAGACTGAGAAAGGGGGTTGGTTACAACCTGGGAAGGTATTAGCACCCAGATTGTCCGTCGTACTCGACGGGATCCACGCTTAAAAGATTTGTGCTTTAAAGGGGTAGTGTCAGTAATATTTGTGTGTAAAATAGCTGGAAAAGAATGTACAGGTGTCAGTGTAAAGTGTATAAGTGATATGAAGTATAAAAGTGTCAGTGTAAAAGAGAAAGAGGTGAAATGCTCATGACAATGAGGCTTAAAGAATAATGCTGAAAGGAGGGGGAATAAACAGAGACTTTTGTTCGATAACTGTTAAGTTATGCCTACGTATCCTCTCGTGCAATGAGGAAGTCAGAACACCGTAGTTCGACCCAAAGAGACTGAAAGGTGAATTGACTTGATGAACTGCTTGCTTGTCTATGCTCAAGTGTATGACCTGTCTGGCTCAGGTGCTAACTGTCTTGCATTAGACGGAAGAAGCAAGTTCTCGGTTGTGAGTGAATGAGATGAGAAAAGAATCCCGGAGGAGACGGTTATTGTTTGTTTTTGTGTTTTCAGTCTTTTATTGTTTTTGAGAGTTTGTCATAAGCTAATGAGCTTAAGCTTAAACCAATGGATTTAGTAAACTCATCACATCTTCCCTCTGATTAGGGGTAATGAGAATACCTTAAGTGTGAAGTCAGATTCTCACACTTAATCACCTTTGGTGTAGGATTAAGATCATTAGCCTACTTTTGATTATTTAGATGTTTTTGTGATTTTTGTTTAGTGTTGAGTAATGAGGTTAAGCCATAATCATGGATTAAACAGACCCATTACACCATCCTAATAGAAGGATAATAGATGAGAATGTTTAAGCTGAGGAAAGCTCCTCAACTTAATCCATGATTAGGGATTAAACTCATGACAAAACAAGCCTTTGATTAAGTGGATTTTATTTAATGGTATGATGATGAAGTGATTTTTATTGTTTGTAAGACAACTTGAGGGGGACTTGTCCATTAACACTAGGGTTAGTCCTTCTTAACCACTTAAGGAAGAATTAGAACCCTAATGCAAGGCCCAAGTTACAAGTGTGATGTCTTGATGATTATTAAGTGAATTGATTAAGAGATTTAAACACCTTAAGGGTTCAAGACTTAGGATTAAAGTTATACACTCCATCCTAAGAGAAGGATGCAGGCATAAGCTTAATCACAAAGTCTTAAAGCCTTTAGGGTTTAGTCCCTGATTATGAGGTGAGAAGAGAGGACTCAAAGAGAGACACAAAGGTAAAACTATGGGGGGAGACTAATCAAAACCCTAATTCATTGTCATGCTTGGTTGGTCCTAAGGTTTGTGAGGTTTTCAAGAGCAATCTTCAAAGGAGCCACCAGGAAGCAGATGAACAAGATCAAGAGAAGCAAAGTGACTTGCTTCATTCAAGAAGTCAAGTCACTTGAAGAAAGAAAGTGGGAGGGAGAAGAATGAGCAAGCTCAAACTCAAACACATATAAGAATGCAGCAATGGATGCAAGAGAGATGAAAAGAAAAGTTATGAGAAGTGAAGGCAAATTCACTCCCCAAGTTTACTTACCACCTGAAATGTTAGAAAGAAATGCAAAACAATGCCAGATGAGATGAAATGGTATGATGCTAGACCAAACCAGAAGCATGTTGATGATGATAATGATGCTATGAGGTGCTGCAAACATGAGACAAGGCATGGAGATGTTCATACAAGATCATGGATGCAAATGATGCAAGTTAAGGAGCATGAACAAGCATGAAATGTTATGAAGCATACAAGACAAATGACATGGCAAATATGTAATGCAATGATCAAACATGCTTCCTATATGTCTTAAGATGTCAAATGGATCACAAGAATGCACAAGATGCAAAGACAAGTCATGTTATGCAAGAGAATGCAAGGAGGATGCAAATGGAAGCCCAAATTAGGGTTCATGGATCAAACATCAAACAAAAATCCAAAACAGAAACAAACCCTAAGATAAAAAATGGAAAATGCCACCCAAAGAAACCCTAAACCCATAATGAACCACTGCCCAAAGGGGAACTCTCAACTCTTAACCAAACTCAAGATATGAATTTTGCAAGTTATTAGGGTTTTTTAGGGTTCTTAACAAAAGAAATGTCAAACAATTTGAAAATGCAAGATCAAATCATGGCCATTTTACCCTAGAATCTACATGCTAAACATAACACAATGCAAGAAGAATCAATGTCTCAACCTTCTCCAATAGGCAGAAATGAATTTTTGAACTTATGATCAAAATAATGCACAAAATATGATTTAATTCAATGAAAAATTCTTAAAATGCATCAAGATCAAAAAAGAAATTTGGTTTGAAGGTTGGACAATGTTTCTAAATGTCTTAGAACATTTCATGAATTTTTTTGTAATTTTTAAATACCTAAAAGTATTTTTAATTAATTAATTCCCATTAATCAATTAAAAAATAATCTTTTAAATATTTAAAAATACTTTTTTAATGATGAAAAATAAAATAAAAATATTTTTGTGTTTGAAAAATTAATGAAACTCAGGATAAAAAATTTCATAATTTTTAAACAAGTTTTGCTATTTTAAATAAATTGGACAAATAAAATAAAAAGAAATGAAATAAAAATGAATTTTAAATGAAGTCAAACCAATGGAAGGCTGAGATGAGCTCTGGATTCGAAAGGGTTGACCACGCGCGCTAGTGGAGGGCCAGGATTGCTTCTGAGTTAATTAGTTTAATTATAATTAATTAAAACTAATGAAAAAGATTAGGGCATAATGATTAGATCTGGGCCATCCATTCGCGCGACAAGTCAAACAAGTCAGGCCATCCAACGCTCAATATTCAAATGAACTTAATTACAGGGATTAGGGCATAATGACTTTCAGGTGGCCGGAGAAGACCTCCGGTCGTCTTCTCCGGCCAGCACCTCACCTGAAAAATCCCCAAACCCCTCAAATCGTATCACAAATGAAAACTAAGAAATGGGAAATGATCTCCAACCTCTCACGAACCAAACCCCTCTCCTAAAACAAATTTCTTCTTCCTAAACAAGCTGAATCGAAGGAAATGAAAACTAGGGCACGCAAGTTTCAGAGAGAAATTAAATACTCAAATCAAAGCCATTTCAAAAACTAAGAACATCAGGATGATCAGTGAGTCACATAGAACAAGTTTGTAACAAGAAAAATGATTTCTGGAAAAATAATTTTCGAGCTACCTGAGATTTGGAGCTTTCAACTTGAGGACTTTCTGGCCACTTCTTTCAGTGCAAACCACTCCACTTGATCCCCAGAAGATGTTTGAATGCTCAATGAGAGTTTAAACTGGCTGGATAGTGAGATTCGAAAGCTTCTGCTCAAGCTTGATCAGAAATGGCAATGGTGTTTCAGGCACTTTCAGGTCATGGTGAATGGTTGTTTGTGATCCTGAGGATGAATGGAGAAGGTCTGTGGTGTTTGTTTGTATGTTTACAAGCTGTGGTGAGAGTTTCGAAGAGAAACGCAGGCTGAGGTGAGAAATGGTTATGGAGTATTCTGGTTGTTTCAGGCTTGGGTTCTTGGTGCTGGGTGGTCTATGGAGCAAGGTGAGTTGAATGGTGAAGATAGTTGGAGTGTTTGCAAGCTGTGGAATCAGATTCGAAGCAAGTTGCAAATGGGAGTGTTTTTGGGAATGTGTTGAATGAATGGTTTCAGGCTTGCTTAGTGTATGAAATGGTTTGCAAATGGATAGTATAAACTAATCCAATTGGTCAGAGGATGTGACTTGTGCTTTATGGATAGGTGTAGCCACTTTTGCAAATATGTCAACTTCTTGTAAGATAGGGCATGGGCAACTTCTAGCCAAGTACAAAGGGCATGGTCTGCGCAGCAAAGTGAAGGGAAAGGCTAGGCTTGGTCCAGCATTCAAGGCAGCAAGTTGGTGAAATGTTATGAGTGCTTTTGCAAGTTGTTGCCTTTTTTGAAATCTCATGAAAAATGCCTTGTTACATGAACTAAACACATGTGATCTTGGTTCAAATATGATTTTTAGGGCTTAGAGAATGTTTATGTGCTGGTTTGATACCAATTAGAAGTTGCAATTTGACTTAGCACATGATTTTGCAATTTTCACACTTGGTGCATATCTTGAAAATAAGTGATTTTTGCCAACTTTGCATTGCCATAACTTTTGATCCAAGAAGAGTTTGATCATGTTCTTGTACTTTTTGAAAAGGGAAAGATGAGATCTACAACTTTCATGACCAAAGTTTTTTCATTTGAAGCCTTTTTGGATCAAGAATCAAGGCTTGAAAAATGACCTAAAATGATGCATTCTTGAAAAGTCAACTATGCTCCAAAAGTCAACATTTGCAAAAACCCTAAATTCTTGATTTTTATGAACTTCAACCTTCTTCCATGATCAAATAAAGATCATATACACTCAAAATGATGAAGATCACCCATTGGTTGGGTCATTGGGGGCCTCAGATGCCCTGATTTTACACTGACTTGTCTGAAAAGTCAACCCTTGATCAGATGACTTCCCCATGGAATTTCTTCATGAAAATTGATATGTATACTCCCTATACCATATAGAGATCAATGGAAACAAGAATGACCAAAAAAAATTGAAGTTATGGCCTCTGAAACCAAAACCCTAATTTTCAGTCAACTGTGTAGTTCAACTTGCTCTGCATCCACTCAAACCCTAGTCCTTGTGATTCCTCTGCATTTTTGACTTTGAGGAGATGGAATATGATATAAGAACACACATGGACCCCTTTGAGATGATTGGTGGCCTTTGGAATGGCTCAGGATGCTTTGGGATTGCTCAGATCACAAACCCTAGGTGCAGATGCCTTAGAAACTATGCAGTGAATCAAAAATGAGATGTGAGATGATATGATTGTGTTTATGCATATGAGAATGATCACAAGCCATGGTGTGTGGGTGAGGGCAAATTTGGAGTGTTTACAGCTGCCCCTATTCAAACATGAGTTAGCTGTGCAGGTTGTAAGCGACGGCTTAACAGGCAAACAAGCTAACTTGTGGTTGAATACCAAAGACAGTCCAAAATTTGCACTCACAAAATGAAGAAGAAAAGGGAAATAGATTGTAAATGAAAAATAAAGTATATTGTAAAGTGGGCGACGGAGGACGACCGTCGAGCAGAGGACGACTGCTGGGTAAAGAGCAATGACGGGGACGGCCGACATGCTGGGAAAAGTGCAGGAAATAAAACAATGACGGGGACGGCCGGCATGCTGGGGATAAAAGGTAGAGCTAAGACGGGGACGGCCGACTAGCTGGAAAAAGTAAGATATTATGATGGGGACGGCCATCAAGTTAAGGCTGCAAGACTCTCTGGGGATTAATGAAACATGACGGGGACGGCCATCAAGTTCATAAAGCAAAGTAACCGACGATGGGGACGGCCATCGGGCTAAAAAGGAAAAGGGACCACGACGGGGACGGCCATCGGGTTAAAGAATAAATGAAATAAACAGATGATGGGGGACGGCCATCAAAGGTGAAGGACGATCACCTAGCAGGGGACGGCTGCTCTGTTGGGGATAAAAGAAATATGATGGGGACGGCCATCAAAGGTGGAGGACGACCACCTGGCAGGGTACGGCTGCCGAAAATATCAACGATGGGGACGGCCATCGGATAGAAAAGGTCAACGATGGGGACGGCCATCGGACGAGCATGATGGAGGACGACCATCAAGAAGTGGAGGACGACCACTCAGCAGGGTACGGCTGCTCTCAGGGTTTATCATAACACAGGACGAGTGTCAGATAACCAAAATCAACAATGGGGACGGCCATTGGATAAAGTGATGAAGGACGATCATCAAAAGGTGGAGGACGACCACCTAGCAGGGGATGGCTGCTAAAATATCAACGATGGGGACGGCCATCGGATGAGCATAATGGAGGACGACCATCAAGAAGTGGAGGACGACCACTCAGCAGGGTACGGCTGCTCTCGGGGTTATCGTAACACAGGACGAGTGTTAGATAAAAAGGAAATTGCTTTGGTGACCTACTGGGGATAATGTAAACACGGACGAGCGTTTACATCCAAGAAACAAAAGGTATAAGTGTTTGGTATTGTGTATAGATTAAAGATGCGGACGAGCATCCTTAAGACTATGATACGGACGAGTATCATGTAGAAACAAACAGACACATGTTCAGAGATGATGATACGGACGAGTATCAACTGGTTAACAAAGAACACGGACGAGTGTTGCATCTGAAGGTATCCCTCTGGGGAATAGTAGACACAGGCGAGTATCTATATTCAAGGAGACATAAGTGTTTGACACGGTGTATGGATTAAAGATGCGGATGAGCATCCCTAAGACTATGATACGGACGAGTATCATGTAGAAACAAACACTAGACGCAATGTTCTGAGATGATGGTACGGACGAGTACCAACTGGTTAACAAAGAACAAGGACTACTGTCGAATCTGTGGGGACATGAGTGATGATGTATACAAGATACGGACGAGTATCTGTATAAGTGTACCATGAGTAGTGAGTATTGTATTGTGTAGATGAGTGTTTTAACTGCTGGGGAGAGTGACACGGACGAGTGTCAAAAGAGAAAAGTATAGCATTATCAAGTGTATGGGTGATAAAGGTGTAAGCGACTGCGCTGGGGATATGACACGGACGGGTGTCAAGAAAGTGTATATATAAGTATATGTGAGTGCAAAGAGGGTGTCTTTGGCTTTCTGCTGGTGATTTGACACGGACGGGTGTCCAAAGGTGTACATATTGGTGTTTGTGATTGGAGAGGCAACTGTTTTTGCTGGGACTTTGGTGGGATTTTTGTGTATTGATGATGATGAACGGTTCATTATTCACAAGTGTTACTTCAGAACATGGCTTATGATTATGTTATGCATTTGATTTTTGCCGTAATGCTCCGTATTAGACGGAATGCTACGCTCTGGGGGGTGAATATGATGCGAATGCTATGATTATGCAAAGAGGCACCGATCCGGGATTCGGATCCCGTTGCCATGAAGATCTCTGGTTGATCTGCCTGAAGTGAACATCCCAGCTGGGGATGAGATCATTGGTAGATCTAATGATGTATCTGTTTGGGGATATAGGTCACTGATTGACATATCCTTATAATACGGGACCCAGCTGGGGTTTGTAGAAGCTTTTTGCTACTCTGTTGTGACTTCTTCGTGCGCTGCTCTTCTGAATAGAGGCTGGGGATTCTGTGGGGAGATGATTCCCTGACTTCTGCATTCTGCTGAGGAAGAATGATTGGTGCTTCAACTGGGGAATGCTGTTGGTAACTCAGCTGGGGAGAGTAATGGGAGGCAACTCGGCTGGGGAGAAAGCCTCCTGAGTGTTGAGCCTGTTTGTTGATTTGCCAGCTTGCTGGACTGTAGCTTATATGCCCCAAGTTGCGTTCTGGATACCTGCAATCCTGCAAAGATAAGGAAACGCGCAAAAGGTCCCGAGGTATCTCTTACTGGATTCCGTCACAGGAGATAAGTACTTTTGAGAGTAAGTATATTCCCTGTAAGCATGTGCTTTTATTTTTAGAGAAAGGTATCTGTACTTATGCAATTGTATTTTCAGAGATATCAGACAATTCTTTGCAAAACATAAATGTAAAAAACGAAACGTGACTGAAAATCTGATTTTATTAATTCATGTGCCCTGAATTGGCAAGATACAGTCAAAGAAACATATCTCCTGAAATGAGGAGATTGTTACAAATTGAGAAATAAAGTGTTGGCGATGTTGACGACGCTTTCAAGGAGCTTCCTCTTCTGCTATGACTCGTATGACAATGACGTTCTTCTCGTCTTGCTTTCAGGAGAGAGTTGATTCTGATTGAAGCTTGATCCTTTTGAAGCTTACCAAGTTGTATATAATACAGACGAATTCAGAATGCAGTTGTTCGCTTGTTCCCTTATTTTGCATGGATCGCCCTTTCGGGTTTTCAATCCATCGGGATACCCATTTTTGCCTGAGTTGTCCAATGCGGCTTTTCAACTCAGCGGGTGTACATTTTTTGTTTATTTCCCTTATTTTTGCCCGAGTCTTTTATTCTGTTTTTGACTCGCCGGGATGCCCTATTTTTGCCTGGACTTACATTCTGTTTTTATGTCCAGCGGGTCATTTTATGCGAAGTATTTTTTAACTGCATCTGAATTCACAGGGGATGGGAAATCTTCACCATCCATGGTGCTGAGCATCAGTGCTCCACCAGAGAAAACTTTCTTTACAACGAATGGTCCTTCATAATTTGGAGTCCATTTGCCCCTGTGGTCTGTATGAGGAGGGAGGATTCTTTTCAACACAAGATCCCCTACTTGGTACTCTCGGTGCCTGACTTTCTGATCGAAGGCTTTCTTCATTCTCTTCTGATATAACTGCCCATGGCAGATTGCAGCCAATCTTTTCTCTTCGATCAGACTCAGCTGTTCGTATCGGGACCGAACCCATTCTGCTTCGCTCAGTTTAACATCCATCAATACCCGTAAGGAGGGTAATTCAACTTCAACAGGTAGGACTGCTTCCATACCATACACAAGCTGATACGGTGTTGCCCCAGTGGATGTTCTGATTGATGTGCGGTATCCATGCAAGGCAAATGGTAGCATTTCGTGCCAGTCTTTGTATGTGATTACCATCTTCTGTACAATCTTCTTGATATTCTTATTTGCTGCCTCAACAACGCCGTTCATCTTTGGCCTGTAAGGAGAAGAATTGTGATGTTGGATCTTGAAGTCCCGGCACAGCTCTGCCATCATTTTGTTGTTTAAGTTGGAACCATTATCAGTAATGATTCGCTCGGGCACTCCATAGCGACAGATGATATCTCTCTTCAGAAATCTGGCTACCACTTGCCTAGTAACATTTGCATATGAGGCTGCTTCAACCCACTTGGTGAAATAGTCAATGGCGACCAGGATGAATCTGTGGCCGTTTGAAGCAGTTGGCTCAATCTTGCCAATCATATCAATACCCCACATAGCAAAGGGCCATGGTGAAGACATGATGTTCAAAGGATTGGGAGGCACATGCACCTTATCTGCGTAGATCTGGCACTTATGACATTTTCTGGCGTACGCACAACAGTCTGCATCCATTGTGATCCAGTAATAGCCTGATCTTAACAACTTCTTAGCCATGGCATGCCCTCCAGCATGGGTACCAAAAGATCCTTCGTGCACTTCATGTATCAACAAATCTGCTTCCGTCTTGTCAACACATCTGAGGAGTACCATGTCAAAGTTCCTTTTGTATAAAGACCCATCAGTGTTCAGAAAGAAACTTCCAGCAAGCCTTCTTAAAGTCTTCTTATCATTGGAAGATGCCCCAGGTGGGTATGTTTGATCCTCCAAGAAGCACTTAATGTCATGAAACCAAGGCTTATCATCCTTGACAACATCCGCTGCAAATACATATGTTGGTCTGTCTAGTCTGGACACTGAAATCTGAGGTACAAAGTTAGCAGCTTGAACTTTGATCATAGATGAAATGGTAGCAAGAGCATCTGCAAACTGATTCTCGTCCCGAGGGATATACTCAAGCTTGACTGTTGTGAAGAAAGTCAATAACCTCCTTGTATAATCCCTGTAAGGTATCAGATGATCTTGGTGGGTGTACCATTTCCCGTTGGTCTGATTGACTACCAAAGCTGAATCTCCGAATACGGTCAATGTCTTGATCCTGAGGTCAATAGCTTCCTCAAGACCCATAATGCAAGCTTCGTATTCAGCTTCGTTGTTAGTGCAGTTGAAAGTGAGTTTTGCCGAGAACGGCATGTGAACTCCTTTGGGTGTTATGAGTACTGCACCAACACCACGACCATTCATGTTAACGGCCCCATCAAACATCATAGTCCATTCTTCCTCTGGGTCAGGCCCTTCAGTGTGAATAGGCTCTTCGTGATCTTTTGCTTTAATGAACATGATGTCTTCATCAGGGAAGTCAAACCTCATAGGTTGGTAGTCATCAATGGGTTGCTCAGCAAGATATTCAGATAGTACACTGCCTTTGATGGCTTTCTGAGAGGTGTACTGTATGTCGTATTCTGTGAGAATCATCTGCCATCTTGCAACCCGTCCGGTAAGAGATGGCTTCTCGAAAATGTACTTAACTGGATCCATTTTGGAGATCAATAAGGTAGTGTGGGTCAACATATACTGTCTCAGTCGGCGAGCAGGCCACGCTAAAGCACAGCAAGTTTTCTCGAGCAGTGAATAACGTTGTTCACAGTCGGTAAACTTTTTGCTTAGGTAGTATATCGCATACTCTTTTCGACCAGACTCGTCATGCTGGCCCAACACACACCCCATTGACTCTTCTAATACTGTCAAGTACATAATCAGAGGTCTTCCTTCAACTGGCGGCATGAGGATTGGAGGTTCTTGCAGATATTCCTTGATCTTGTCAAAAGCCTTCTGGCAGTCTTCGTTCCACCTGACCGTTTGTTCTTTTCTTAACAGCTTGAACAAGGGTTCACAGGTTGCTGTAAGGTGAGATATGAACCGTGAAATGTAGTTCAATCGACCTAAGAACCCTCGGACTTCTTTCTCAGTTTTCGGTGCAGGCATCTCTTGAATAGCCTTGACTTTATCAGGGTCAACTTCAATCCCTTTCTCGCTTACGATAAAGCCCAGCAGCTTACCAGATCGCACCCCGAATGTGCATTTGTTGGGGTTCAACTTCAGTTGGTACTTCCTCAGACGCTTGAACAACTCCAGTAGATTCACCAGGTGATCTTCCTCTGTAAGGGACTTGGCGATCATGTCATCCACATAACATTCTATTTCCTTATGGATCATATCGTGGAATAATGTCACCATAGCCCGTTGATATGTTGCACCAGCATTCTTCAGTCCGAATGGCATCACTTTGTAACAGAACGTGCCCCAAGGTGTGATGAATGTTGTCTTCTCCATGTCTTCAGGTGACATCTTGATCTGATTATATCCTGAAAATCCATCCATGAAGGAGAATACCGAGAACTGAGCCGTGTTGTCCACCAATACGTCAATGTGAGGTAATGGGAAGTCGTCTTTCGGGCTGGCTCTGTTCAGATCCCGGTAATCAACACACATTCTTACTTTGCCATCCTTCTTAGGCACAGGTACTATATTAGCAACCCACGGCGGATAGCTAGTTACAGCAAGGAACCCGGCGTCCCATTGCTTTTGTACCTCTTCCTTGATTTTCATAGCCATGTCTGGGAGAGTTAGGCCTAGCTTCTGTTTGACTGGTGGGCATTCTTCCCTTAGAGGCAGCTTGTGCACAACAATGTCGGTATCCAACCCTGGCATGTCTTGATACGACCAAGCAAACACATCAACATACTCTTGAAGCAGATCTATCAGTTGTCTCTTTACTGAGTCTTGCAGGCAGGCCCCGATTTTAACTTCTTTCGCGTTTTCGTCTGTACCAAGATTAATCACTTCAATCTCCTCCTGGTGAGGAGTAATAACCTTTTCCTCTTGTCTTAACAACCTGGCTAGCTCTTCAGGAAGCTCATATTCTTCATCAACCCCTTCATCAGCTTGATTGATCGGATTGTCAAAGTCATACGATGTCATAGCCGTGCTGTTGTCGGTGCTGTCAGGAAGGCACTCTCTGCAAGGGTTAAGTTTGTTCATTTTAGTGATTGATTTTAATCTTGCTTTAGAAAAAGTGAAATGAAGTTATCATTTTGAAAACACCGCCATTTATTTTTGTACAAAAAGAAAAATGGAAAAACAGTGAGCATAAAAGAAAAAGACTCGTTTGCAAAAAGGTGTCTGATATTTCATTAATTTAATCTTGTTTGCACAAAAGCACAGATGGCCCTGATTACAAAATGAGTCTTGTCATCTTGGGCAAGATGCAAGACTTGGATGCATGCTATGAAAATACAGGAAATAATAATTACTCTGCATGAGTAACTCTTATAATTTCCTGGGAAGACCAGTTCGAGACACTGCTCCCCGGGACCTTTGGACGAATCCAATTCTCCAGATTGCGCTCCTCTTCCAGCTCGTCTTCCAGACTGTTGATAGCATCAGGGGTAAGCATTCCCCCACTGACAAAACCTGGCTCTGCAGCAGCCTTTGCTTGATGTTGAGTTGGTCTGTAACCCAACCCAAATTTGTCCTTCTTCTCCTCCACAGCCAAGACCTTGCCCCAGCCTAGGGCAGTTCCTTCTTCAACAACCTTCCGGGCTTGTTGATAAGACGACATGGAGATCCCCGATACAGCAGATGCTTCATTGACATTCAAGGCTTCAAAACCTTGGCTCATTGTTTCATGGATCTCCCCATCCATCTCAATGTATTTGTAAGTAGCCAGATGGCTAACGAAAATATCCTCTTCCCCACATATTGTGACAACTTGACCTTCCCACTCAAATTTTAACTTTTGGTGAAGGGTAGACGTTATTGCGCCGGCGGCGTGAATCCAGGGTCTACCCAACAAACAGCTGTAGGCGGGCTGAATGTCCATCACATAAAAGATAGCTTTAAAGGTCTGTGGGCCAATTGCCACGGGCAGCTCAATCTCTCCCAGAACCGATCTCTTCGAGCCATCAAAGGCTCTTACCACCAGGTTGCTGGGTCTCAATGCCAATCCATCATATTCTAACTTCACCAGAGCCTTCTTTGGTAAGACATTCAGGGAAGAACCTGTGTCTACCAGCACATGAGAAAGGACAGCTCCTTTGCATTCCAGGGTTATGTGCAAGGATTTGTTGTGATTGCGGCCATCCGCTGTCAAGTCAGAATTGGTAAACCCTAGCCCATTGCTAGCAGTAACATTCCCAACCACGGTTTCCAATTGGTTGACAGTGATCTCCTCAGGCACGTAAGCTGCGTGCAGGACTTTAAGTAGTGCATTCCGATGGGCTTCGGAGCACATAAGCAGTGAGAGGATAGAGATTTTGGATGGCGTCTGGTGAAGCTGATCCACAATTTTATAATCACTCTTTTTGATGATTCGCATAAACTCATCAACTTCCTGATCAAATGGTGTCTTCAGGGTTTCTTTGGCAGCTGGATCTTCCTGCACCGGGCCTTTTCCCTTTGCCTTAGCAGCAGCTTCTGCTTCGGCAGTAGGTCTTTGAACTTGTGAAGCAAAGAGACGTCCGCTTCGAGTGAAGCCTCCGCCTCCCCCCACATTATCTACTTGTGGTGCAGGTGCTGATGTTTCAAGAGTGATTCTTTTCCCTTCACAGTACACGTCAGAGCCATAGTGCCAAGGGATAGCCCTATCGCTTTCATATGGTACTGGTCCAGGCACCGTGACAGTGACTGGACTGATTGCTGCTGCTGAAGGGACTGTTATTGTTTGTGGATCATAAAAGATTGTAACTGGTGCTCTGGCGGGAGCAGCACCTTCTGAATGGTAAGCGGAATTATTTTCAGGATCGTAGAATATGGTAACAGTAGAGACATCTTCATGATTGATTGCTGGTGTTGTAGGAGGTATTGTTGGAAGGACTGTTGTTGTTTTTGAGGGAGATTCAAAATGGAATGAAGCTGAAGTTGTAGCAGGAGAAACTGTTGAAAACTGATCATTTGGAAGGACAGGTGAAGTACTTGTTGATGGTGCTGATGAATTGTCGGGAACAATAGTTGCTGCATTTATAGGAGGGTCTGAAACCGTTGTTGATGAAGTTGTTGGGTTTGTCGGAAATGATGTAGTGATCTGTAGCAGGCCACTCTGAATAAGGCTGTCAATGCCATTCCTCAGGTCCTCACACCCATTCCATGAAATATTGCAATAGGGACACCCTAGTTCACACCCCGGAAATATTTGGCTTTCACGGAGTTGAGCTTTGATTTCCACCAATGGTGTCCTGATCTGATCCACACTGGTTATTAAATAAGACGGTTGGTCTTCTTCAATAGCGTTAATTCGGGGACCACCATGATTTGGCATAGGGTTTTTATTGACATTGGGCGGAGGTGCAAAATTCAGAGCCTTGGAGTCTACCAAGTCTTGTACCTTCATATGCAGAGCCCTGCATTTTTCTGTACTGTGACCAGGTGCGTTTGAATGAAAAGCACACCTAGCATTGGAGTCATAGTTCCTTGGTAGACTGTTGGGATCCGGAGGTGCCAACGTTCTTAGCTCAACTAGGTTGAGTTTCAGAAGTTGTGGCAACAAGGCAGCATACGGCATTGGGATCGGGTCGATCACTCGGTTAGCTTGGGATGGCCTCTGTTGGAATGGCCTCTGTTGATTGTTGTTGTTGGAGTTGTTGTTGTTGTAGTTTCTTGGAGGATACTGATTCTGATGATACTGAGGTTGTTGTTGGAAGTTTTGTTGAGGAGGTTGATAGACTGGCTGTGGATGAGCTGGAGCAGGGATAGTGACTGCTGCTATTGACCTCTGAGCATATTGGGGCCTACCCCTGTTGGTGTGAATGGCATTGGTCTCGCCAGTTCTTCTCGGGCCTGCAAAAGGCTTTCTTGTACTACTGGACGAGCTGGCACCATTATCAGAAATTTTGCCCATTTTCAACAGGCTTTCAATTCTCTCCCCAGCTATGACAACATCTGCAAAGCTGGTAGATGAGAAGGCAGCTAGCCTATCAATATAGGTTCCCTGAAGGGTATTCATGAACATGTCTGCCATTTCTCTCTCAGACATTGGTGGTTGAACGGCAGCAGCCAATTGCCTCCATCTCTGGGCATATTCCCGGAAACTTTCCCTTGACGACTGTGACATTCCCATTAGGAGGGTCCTGTTGGGTGCCATATCTAGATTATACTGATACTGTCTGATGAAGGCCTCTGCCAGGTCCTTCTAGCATCTTATAGTTGCTCTTGTCAGATGGGAATACCATTCCCTAGAAGCTCCAGTCAAGCTATCTTCGAAGTAAAACATCCACAACTTCTCATCCATGGTATAAGCTTTTAATCTTCCAAGAAAAGATTGCAAATGAGTTCGGGGACAGGAAGTCCCATTATACTTTTCAAAGCATGGAGGCTTGAACTTGTGGGGAATCCTGACCCCTTCTACCAAACCCATGTCCATGACGTCGAACCCCAAAGAATTTTGAGATTCTAAGGACCTCAACTTTTCAGCCATTTCATCCAATCTCCTGTCATAAGTTTCCTCTCCAGCACCCATTACTGTAAATTGATCCTCCTGAGGATCTTCTTGAAGTACTCTGGCTGCAGTGGCTGTCCCTCGAATGTTTGCAGGAATATTAACTTCAGGATGGAGATGTGGGCCAAACACAGGGGGGTTAACATGTGGTTGCACCCTTTCATTGTTACTTGTGCCAGCAGTCCCCACATGGGGCTCCTCTTGATTCCTTCCTTCTACCAAAGCTCTGAGCCTCTCCTGGCTTTGAGCTAAGTTGTTCATCACTTCCATGAATTGTGTTATCTGAGTTCTCATCTCCAGTCTTTCGTTGGCCATCTGGTTTCTGACCTCCGTAAGGTCTTGTTGCATCTGGTCCATCTGGATTCCCGGAAGGTTGTTTCTAGTTGGGTACCTGTGTGGCCTGTTGAGAGGAAATACCCGGCGGCGAGCAATAATTCCTGAGTATCACAACAGAGGTTAGCAACAACAAAACAAAAACCTACAAAACAAACAAAAGGGTTAGCATGCAATGCAGTTATGCTTATTTGCTCTCAAGGTATCCGGCTTGGCATTCAGTTTTGACCCTTCCAGACCCTTGAAGATGCTGCTGTTGAAATTGCTTTTGCAGTGAACCCAGATAGAAACCAACACAAATATATTACAAAGGGTGAAATAATACAACTTGTTCATTTTTACAACACAAGCCCTCAAAGGGGTCAAAATACATCACAAAAAGCAAAAGTACATGAAAAGGAACAACAACAAGCAAATGATCAAACTCCAAGGCCAAACTCATCCTCACGAACTTCCTTAAGAAGTGCTTCGGTCACAGGATCAGCCGGACGCTCCGTGAGACCTCTGATGAGAAGGTTTCTTGTTGCAACAGCTGCAGTCAACTTCTTGTTTTGACTTTGGTCCTTAGACCTCTTCACTCCAGCTCTGATTTCTAGCTCTGATATTTCCTTCTGGGCTGCTGCCAGGGCTTTTTCCATCTGCTCCATCTTGTCCTGAACTCTCTTGTCTTCTAGAGTACGGGCCTCAGTGATCCGGACCCACCTGGTCTGACTCTCTTTCAGGTACAAGTCTGTTCTTGCTCTCTGGAACTGGGCTTCTTTACAAGCATTCTTCAGAATCTGTTCACCAGCCTTGGACTTGTTGATATAATCTCCAGACTTCTCAATCTTAGTCAAGTGTTCCACTCTTAACTTCTCCAATCTCTCAATCTCCCTCACACCTTCACTCCTCTCCCGGAGGGTCTTCTGCAAAGCTTGGGTTAGCCTCTCATTTCTTTCTTTCAAGCTCTCAAACTCCTCCAAACTGATAGTGGCAGGGGGTGGTGCTGAAGATGACTCAGGCATGTCTTCTATGGTGAAGGGCATTCCAGAGAATTGGGCCCTAGCATGGGACCACTCATAATATTGGACTGATGCCACATTATTGCACTTACCCAGAATGGTGGTTCCCTTGGTTTGAACATGATCCCAGGCCCAGGCAGCCTGCCTAACAACAGCCAAACTAATCTTGTTCTCACAGTAGAGGGTCTCAACTAGGTCCTGCTCCCTAGGAGTATGAACTAGTGCATAGCCCAATTGCCTCTTGAACAGCAGAGGGTTGTAGTTGATACTTCCCTTAACTCCTATTAAAGGCACATTGGGAAAGTGCCCACAGCTGGTGAGGATATCTCTGCCCTTGGTGCTTTGAGTACACCATCTGATGTCTGCTGAAGTGAGAACAGTGAGTCTCTTAGCCCAGTTGCTTTGCTGATGAGGATTTAGAAATGCATCTGTCCTGGGTAGATGCCTGAGAAACCAAGCATGGAATAATGGAGCACAACACCTCACTAGCCTTCCCCTCTGCTTCTCATTCTTCTGATGTACTGAGTAATAGAGATCACCCAGCAAAGTTGGCACTGGGTTCTTCAGGATGAACAAATGGATTGCATTCTTGCTGATGAATCGAGGCTCATCTGCAAACAACACAATTCCATATACACTTAAAGCCAACAAAGCACAAACAGCTTTCCACTCCCCCAGGGAGGCCTTCAGACTAGCTTGAGAAATCAGGAAGTCCAGATGAAATCCAGGGGTCCCAGCTTTAGAGGTCATGTGTTGCTCAATTAAAACAGGTTCCAGGTGCAAAGCTTTTGCTACCTCTCCATTGCTGGGAAAGACCATTTCAGGGTTAAAAGGGATTTCTCTCTTGATAGGCAAACCAATCAATGATGAGTATTCTTCCAAAAGAGGACCCAACTGAAAGTCTTGAAAGGTGAAACATCTCAATGGGGGGTCATAAAACTGAATACAGGTATGGATCAGGCTCCTCTGAGATGGGTCCAAATCCATGACCAAGTCAAGTATATCCCCATAATGCTCCCTGAATAAAGGTGTGTGATCTGGAGTGATCAGGGTTTGGATCCTCCTGATGTCTGATAAGTCTGGTTGAAAGAAATGATAAGTGATGTTGCTTTTCTTTGGAGCCATGATGCTGAGACTGAGTAGAATAAGTGCTGATGAAGATGCTGAGGTGGGCCACTGGCTGGCTAGTGCAAGTAACTGAAGTATATGGCTGACAAGCTGAAGCAAGTGCTGGTGGAGATAGGTCAATATAGCAGATGGGGTCAAAACCAAAACCAAATGAAGATGGATACCCTGAAACAAATAAGCAAATGTTAATATGATGCAATGGGTATGTATGCAAATGATATGCAAGGGTCTGTGACTGAGCAGGATCTGATTAACTGCCTTGATATAAATCCATGTGTGTTCAAGAATTCCAGATGGAGGTCTAAAAATCCAGTAACCAAGATGGGGGACTCAAATAAAGAGCCACATGTCCAGGGTTTTAGAATCACAAGAACTATCCAACATGGAGTATTCTTAACAAAGTCAAAGTAACAGGGTATTCTGAGGTCAAGGTACCTGCAAACCTGTAAACAGCCCAACCCCCTCACAGGTGGTGATCTAGAACAAGGATCCTCAGACTTGGATCAGTTATGAGAAGTGTAAACACTTCTAACCCGGAGGTACAGTGTTTACAATAACCATAACAATTTCTCCTCTAATTCTCCTCAGTTTCTGAAGGTCGATACTAAAAGGTCATCCAGACTTAGCAGGCTTCCCAGATAGCCCTAGCATTGCAGGAAATCTGCAACACAGAGTTCTCAAGAAGAAACCCATATCTGAACCGTGTTTCATATTCCCGCACCAGACCGAAATGGAATGGGAAAGAATATGATTCACTCTAGCCTAGGTGTCACTCAGGTCCCAGGTATAGGACCTTAACTCTCAATGGAACACCCACCCACCAAAACAAGAAACCAGATCCAGCCAGCAACAATGACAGTATGATATATAAATGCAATAAAGAAAGCAGTAAAGCAACTGTACATAAAGCAATAAACAAAAGTAAGTACAAGCACAAACAAGCACATAACACCCCAGTAAACACAAATCAAACAAGCGCTAGGAGGAACCCACAAAAAGAACCAGAAGCCCTGGTTGCAGTATAAGGGTCCCCAGCAGAGTCGCCAAGCTGTCGCTCCCGATAGATTTGCATCCCGGTACAAGCGCGAACGGTCGGCGAAAAGAACAATGAGAACACACAGCCGTGAACTCACTGGAGATGAATAGAGTCGCCAGCTAGGCATTTTTATCCCGGAGGAAAGGTAATGCTGCATAGACCTAGAAAAAGATGGATAAGACGGTTTGCGAACCAGAGAGACTGAGAAAGGGGGTTGGTTACAACCTGGGAAGGTATTAGCACCCAGATTGTCCGTCGTACTCGACGGGATCCACGCTTAAAAGATTTGTGCTTTAAAGGGGTAGTGTCAGTAATATTTGTGTGTAAAATAGCTGGAAAAGAATGTACAGGTGTCAGTGTAAAGTGTATAAGTGATATGAAGTATAAAAGTGTCAGTGTAAAAGAGAAAGAGGTGAAATGCTCATGACAATGAGGCTTAAAGAATAATGCTGAAAGGAGGGGGAATAAACAGAGACTTTTGTTCGATAACTGTTAAGTTATGCCTACGTATCCTCTCGTGCAATGAGGAAGTCAGAACACCGTAGTTCGACCCAAAGAGACTGAAAGGTGAATTGACTTGATGAACTGCTTGCTTGTCTATGCTCAAGTGTATGACCTGTCTGGCTCAGGTGCTAACTGTCTTGCATTAGACGGAAGAAGCAAGTTCTCGGTTGTGAGTGAATGAGATGAGAAAAGAATCCCGGAGGAGACGGTTATTGTTTGTTTTTGTGTTTTCAGTCTTTTATTGTTTTTGAGAGTTTGTCATAAGCTAATGAGCTTAAGCTTAAACCAATGGATTTAGTAAACTCATCACATCTTCCCTCTGATTAGGGGTAATGAGAATACCTTAAGTGTGAAGTCAGATTCTCACACTTAATCACCTTTGGTGTAGGATTAAGATCATTAGCCTACTTTTGATTATTTAGATGTTTTTGTGATTTTTGTTTAGTGTTGAGTAATGAGGTTAAGCCATAATCATGGATTAAACAGACCCATTACACCATCCTAATAGAAGGATAATAGATGAGAATGTTTAAGCTGAGGAAAGCTCCTCAACTTAATCCATGATTAGGGATTAAACTCATGACAAAACAAGCCTTTGATTAAGTGGATTTTATTTAATGGTATGATGATGAAGTGATTTTTATTGTTTGTAAGACAACTTGAGGGGGACTTGTCCATTAACACTAGGGTTAGTCCTTCTTAACCACTTAAGGAAGAATTAGAACCCTAATGCAAGGCCCAAGTTACAAGTGTGATGTCTTGATGATTATTAAGTGAATTGATTAAGAGATTTAAACACCTTAAGGGTTCAAGACTTAGGATTAAAGTTATACACTCCATCCTAAGAGAAGGATGCAGGCATAAGCTTAATCACAAAGTCTTAAAGCCTTTAGGGTTTAGTCCCTGATTATGAGGTGAGAAGAGAGGACTCAAAGAGAGACACAAAGGTAAAACTATGGGGGAGACTAATCAAAACCCTAATTCATTGTCATGCTTGGTTGGTCCTAAGGTTTGTGAGGTTTTCAAGAGCAATCTTCAAAGGAGCCACCAGGAAGCAGATGAACAAGATCAAGAGAAGCAAAGTGACTTGCTTCATTCAAGAAGTCAAGTCACTTGAAGAAAGAAAGTGGGAGGGAGAAGAATGAGCAAGCTCAAACTCAAACACATATAAGAATGCAACAATGGATGCAAGAGAGATGAAAAGAAAAGTTATGAGAAGTGAAGGCAAATTCACTCCCCAAGTTTACTTACCACCTGAAATGTTAGAAAGAAATGCAAAACAATGCCAGATGAGATGAAATGGTATGATGCTAGACCAAACCAGAAGCATGTTGATGATGATAATGATGCTATGAGGTGCTGCAAACATGAGACAAGGCATGGAGATGTTCATACAAGATCATGGATGCAAATGATGCAAGTTAAGGAGCATGAACAAGCATGAAATGTTATGAAGCATACAAGACAAATGACATGGCAAATATGTAATGCAATGATCAAACATGCTTCCTATATGTCTTAAGATGTCAAATGGATCACAAGAATGCACAAGATGCAAAGACAAGTCATGTTATGCAAGAGAATGCAAGGAGGATGCAAATGGAAGCCCAAATTAGGGTTCATGGATCAAACATCAAACAAAAATCCAAAACAGAAACAAACCCTAAGATAAAAAATGGAAAATGCCACCCAAAGAAACCCTAAACCCATAATGAACCACTGCCCAAAGGGGAACTCTCAACTCTTAACCAAACTCAAGATATGAATTTTGCAAGTTATTAGGGTTTTTTAGGGTTCTTAACAAAAGAAATGTCAAACAATTTGAAAATTCAAGATCAAATCATGGCCATTTTACCCTAGAATCTACATGCTAAACATAACACAATGCAAGAAGAATCAATGTCTCAACCTTCTCCAATAGGCAGAAATGAATTTTTGAACTTATGATCAAAATAATGCACAAAATATGATTTAATTCAATGAAAAATTCTTAAAATGCATCAAGATCAAAAAAGAAATTTGGTTTGAAGGTTGGACAATGTTTCTAAATGTCTTAGAACATTTCATGAATTTTTTTGTAATTTTTAAATACCTAAAAGTATTTTTAATTAATTAATTCCCATTAATCAATTAAAAAATAATCTTTTAAATATTTAAAAATACTTTTTTAATAATGAAAAATAAAATAAAAATATTTTTGTGTTTGAAAAATTAATGAAACTCAGGATAAAAAATTTCATAATTTTTAAACAAGTTTTGCTATTTTAAATAAATTGGACAAATAAAATAAAAAGAAATGAAATAAAAATGAATTTTAAATGAAGTCAAACCAATGGAAGGCTGAGATGATTTTTCTAAGTTATTAGGGTTTTTTAGGGTTCTTAACAAAAGAAATGTCAAACAATTTGAAAATGCAAGATCAAATCATGGCCATTTTACCCTAGAATCTACATGCTAAACATAACACAATGCAAGAAGAATCAATGTCTCAACCTTCTCCAATAGGCAGAAATGAATTTTTGAACTTATGATCAAAATAATGCACAAAAAATGATTTAATTCAATGAAAAATTCTTAAAATGCATCAAGATCAAAAAAGAAATTTGGTTTGAAGGTTGGACAATGTTTCTAAATGTCTTAGAACATTTCATGAATTTTTTTGTAATTTTTAAATACCTAAAAGTATTTTTAATTAATTAATTCCCATTAATCAATTAAAAATAATCTTTTAAATATTTAAAAATACTTTTTTAGTGATGAAAAATAAAATAAAAATATTTTTGGGTCATAAAAATTATTAAAACTCAGAGGAAAAAGTTTCATAATTTTTATGTATTTTTTGCTATTTTAAAATAATTATGCAAGTTAATTGAAATAAAATGAAATAAAAAACAAATAAAACTGAAAGTAATCAGAATGGAGGGATGAGATGCGCCCAGGGTTTGAATCTGTTGACCAGCGCGCAAATAAAGGGCCCAGATGGCTCCTGAGTTAATTAACTTAATTAAAAATTAAATAAACTAATGAGAGAGATTAGGGCTAAGCAGACTGATCCTGGCCTTTCATTCGCGCGGGGAGTCAAGCATGTCAACGCAATCAATGGTCCAAATTCAAACTAACATTAATGACCTGAGATTAGGGTTTAATGACTCAGGCTGCCGGAGAAGATTTCCGGTCGTCTTCTCCGGCCAGCCTCTCACCTGAAAACTCCCCAACTCCCTTAAAACGTAACGAAAATGAAAACTAAGCACACCAAAATGATCCCCATGATCCCCTGAGCTAAAACCCTAAGTCCAAACAAATTTCTTCTTCCTTAAAACCATGAATCGAAGGGAATGAAAACTAGGGCACGCAAGTTTCAGAGAGAAATTAAATACTCAAATCAAAGCCATTTCAAAAACTAAGAACATCAGGATGATCAGTGAATCACATAGAACAAGTTTGTAACAAGAAAAATGATTTCTGGAAAAATAATTTTCGAGCTACCTGAGATTTGGAGCTTTCAACTTGAGGACTTTCTGGCCACTTCTTTCAGTGCAAACCACTCCACTTGATCCCCAGAAGATGTTTGAATGCTCAATGAGAGTTTAAGTTGGCTGGATAGGGAGATTCGACAGCTTCTGCTCAAGCTTGATCAGAAATGGCAATGGTGAAATAGAGAGCTTCAGGTCATGGTGAATGGTTGTTTGTGATCCTGAGGATGAATGGAGAAGGTCTGTGGTGTTTGTTTGTATGTTTACAAGCTGTGGTGAGAGTTTCGAAGAGAAATGCAGGCTGAGGTGAGAAATGGTTATGGAGTATTCTGGTTGTTTCAGGCTTGGGTTCTTGGTGCTGGGTGGTCTATGGAGCAAGGTGAGTTGAATGGTGAAGATAGTTGGAGTGTTTGCAAGCTGTGGAATCAGATTCGAAGCAAGTTGCAAATGGGAGTGTTTTTGGGAATGTGTTGAATGAATGGTTTCAGGCTTGCTTAGTGTATGAAATGGTTTGCAAATGGATAGTATAAACTAATCCAATTGGTCAGAGGATGTGACTTGTGCTTTATGGATAGGTGTAGCCACTTTTGCAAATATGTCAACTTCTTGTAAGATAGGGCATGGGCAACTTCTAGCCAAGTACAAAGGGCATGGTCTGCGCAGCAAAGTGAAGGGAAAGGCTAGGCTTGGTCCAGCATTCAAGGCAGCAAGTTGGTGAAATGTTATGAGTGCTTTTGCAAGTTGTTGCCTTTTTTGAAATCTCATGAAAAATGCCTTGTTACATGAACTAAACACATGTGATCTTGGTTCAAATCTGATTTTTAGGGCTTAGAGAATGTTTATGTGCTGGTTTGATACCAATTAGAAGTTGCAATTTGACTTAGCACATGATTTTGCAATTTTCACACTTGGTGCATATCTTGAAAATAAGTGATTTTTGCCAACTTTGCATTGCCATAACTTTTGATCCAAGAAGAGTTTGATCATGTTCTTGTACTTTTTGAAAAGGGAAAGATGAGATCTACAACTTTCATGACCAAAGTTTTTTCATTTGAAGCCTTTTTGGATCAAGAATCATGGCTTGAAAAATGACCTAAAATGATGCATTCTTGAAAAGTCAACTATGCTCCAAAAGTCAACATTTGCAAAAACCCTAAATTCTTGATTTTTATGAACTTCAACCTTCTTCAATGATCAAATAAAGATCATATACACTCAAAATGATGAAGATCACCCATTGGTTGGGTCATTGGGGGCCTCAGATGCCCTGATTTTACACTGACTTGTCTGAAAAGTCAACCCTTGATCAGATGACTTCCCCATGGAATTTCTTCATGAAAATTGATATGTATACTCCCTATACCATATAGAGATCAATGGAAACAAGAATGACCAAAAAAATTGAAGTTATGGCCTCTGAAACCAAAACCCTAATTTTCAGTCAACTGTGTAGTTCAACTTGCTCTGCATCCACTCAAACCCTAGTCCTTGTGATTCCTCTGCATTTTTGACTTTGAGGAGATGGAATATGATATAAGAACACACATGGACCCCTTTGAGATGATTGGTGTCCTTTGGAATGGCTCAGGATGCTTTGGGATTGCTCAGATCACAAACCCTAGGTGCAGATGCCTTAGAAACTATGCAGTGAATCAAAAATGAGATGTGAGATGATATGATTGTGTTTATGCATATGAGAATGATCACAAGCCATGGTGTGTGGGTGAGGGCAAATTTGGGGTGTTTACAGAGAGGATACGTAGGCATAACTTAACAGTTATCGAACAAAAGTCTCTGTCTATTCCCCCCTCCTTCTAGCATCATTCTTGAAGCCTCATTATCATGAGCATTTCATTCTTGTTCCTACACTGAGACTTCACTTATACACTTCACTCTTCTTTTACACTGACACTTGCATTCTTTTCCAGCTTTGATACGCAAATTACACTGACACTACCCCTTTAAAGCACAAATCTTTTAAGCGTGGATCCCGTCGAGTACGGCGGACAATCTGGGTGCTAATACCTTCCCAGATTGTAACCAACCCCCTTTCTCAGTTTCTCTGGTTCGCAACCATCTTATCCATATCTTTCTAGGTCTATGCAGCATTACCTTTCCTCCGGGATAAAAATGCCTAGCTGGCGACTCTTGTCTTCTGAGTTCACCCTTGTGTGTCCTCTTCCCCTTTCGCCGACCGTTCGCGTCTGTACCCCATTTGACTTAGCCTCATTTGGTGGGAGCGACAGCTAGCTTATGCTTTTAAGGATGGAAATCTTGTGCTTATGCTTGGAAGTATCATCAAGTTTGTTAGATCTTTCCTCCTTTATCTCTTTTACTTTTTTTAGGATAGCCTCATCATCTCCTCCCCTTCTTCTATTTTCAAAACTTCCTTATTTTCCAAAGGATTCTTGTTTTAAAAACCTTCACCTCTTTAATAAACAAAACCTTGACTTTTTGTCAAGTGTCTTTTTAATTCTTCTTTTCTTAAATAAATGTCAATGAACTTAATCATTTTGACTTCCATTCAAAAATAAAAAGAATCAAATTCATTCAAATGGTTTTGTGCCTTTGTGCACTTTTTTTTTGTTTTCTTTGCAAGTTTAGACTATGAGTCACTCTTCTCTAGTCGGGTACATGTCTCTCAATCTCCATGGTTGTAGTTTGATGTAATTGAGTCTCTTGTCATTCGTGGGGGTTTAGTGGCATACTCGTTGATTTTATTCGAGTTGGCGCCCTCCCCATAGTGATGTATGAGTCCATGCCTTCATTCTCATGGTAGATTTGTGAGGCTATCCACTTGAAAATGACCATTTGTCTTCACTCAATAAAATAAATCAAAACCAACCAATTTTCACTATTTGTACCATGAAATATGAAGTTTTGATCTTACATTGCACATTGTGGGTACATAGGCATGAGGTGGTAAACCTCTCCAAACACAAAAACATTGAAAATTAATTCTTTTCTCATCCCCCAATTCTCATTTACCAAACCAATTTTAAACCAAAAACAATAAATTTTTCAAAGGGCTCCCGTGGAGTACCACTGATATTTTTGGTGCTTAAAACCTTCCCATTTTGTAACATATTATCTTTCCCTTTGTCTGCTTGTTTATTTAGCTTTTTGCTTTTAGATTCATTAGGATTTATTCGCTATTTTTTCCTTTTCCTTTCTTGGAATAAAATAAAAGTGTGGTGACAACTCTGTTTACTTTGAGTTAAGTTAATTGATAACTTACACTTATGATTTCCCCGCTACAGAAAAATGGCGACTCTGCTGGGGAATAATTTCTAAGTGGATTTGGCCTACTTTGATTTATTTGTTGCTTTGGTTTAACTTGTTTGTTATTTCTTGTTCTGTTTCGGTTTTGTGATCCTCTATGAGTGAGATAAATCATGTACCAGGATCTGAGTGAAATTATGATAGGATGGAGATATTCTAAGAGATGCGCGGCGGAGTAATCCAATGCGATATCAATTCGATGATCACCACTTACTTAGGCTCTCTCGGATTACTAATGTCATGGCGAGTAATCGTATCATGGCATTACTTTTCCGACCTAGAGCTAATCATGCTGAGGATCGTAGAACCCTTAACCCATCCAGTCCATTTTAGGAACGTAATGCAGAAGTTGTCTAGGTATAAACCTAGGTTGATTGTCACGCGATACTACACTTGGACGGGATCTTCTTGAGGAAATTATCGATTGGGGAGTAGTACAACATATTGATGGTATCCGAAGGATGGCTGCTAACTCTGATAACCTCTATAAGAACCCTTTTAGTACATATCTTTATGGGTTGGTGTTCTTATCCCTTGACTTCATACTCGTGACTCGGAACCTTGACCTATGTGCTTTGTGTGATCTTGTTTGTGTTTGTTGCATACATGCACTCATGCATTTATGTGCATTATTCTCAAGATTTCAAGGTAGTTATAGGCACTTTTGCAAATATTTCAATTTTTTGGTTTTGAATATCGAAAGGACGAATATTCGGAAGTACATTTTCAAGAGTCCTAATTTAGGAGAGTTGAGAAAGCTCGGAACTTTGGTGGATGATACTGATGATTTTCAAAAACGTTATGGTAAACTTTTGTTCATTCTATAAAGACCGATGTACTGGAGGGAATTCTTCATACCTTAGTTCAGTTTTATGATATGTTGCATCATTGTTTCACCTTTCCTGATTATCAGCTTGTACCGACCTTAGAGGAGTATTCTTATTGGATGGTGTTGCACCCCAAACTTTGCCCTCACAATACCAGACTTTGTGTGCTAAGAAGGTTCACAAGGTTCACAAGGTTCACAACACTTACAAGACCTTTCATGAGGTTCATGAAGTCTACAAGACACTTTATGAAGTTCACAAGGTTCACAAGATTCACAATGCTTTCAAAACCTTTCATGAGGTTCATGAAGTCTACAAGTCACTTTATGAAGTTCACAAGGTTCACAAGGTTCACAATACCTCCCATGATGTTCACAAGACATTTTATGATGGTTCACAAGGTTCACAAAGTTCACAATTGGTCAGAAGAGTTGACAATTCCCTCAGACAATGCACCTCCTAAGCAGTGCATCCAAAACTAGGGTTTTGACTTTAATCAGGCTAAATGAACTTCCAAGACTTCAAGTGAGCTTCATAACATCTTATATGAGTGTAAGAACCCCCATGACAAGTTTCAAGACTTTTCTCAAAGGTTTGCTCAGTCAGATGATCAGATAAGTCAAAATCAGTCAAAGCAGTTAAAAAGTCAAACTGAGGTCAACTGTGGTCAAACCAAAGTCAAACTTCATGATTTTTTGCCAACATCAATTATATGAAGTAAAATTCATCATTTGATCAAGGGTTGATCATGATTCATCAAGGAGATTCCAGATCATCAAGAATCAGGAGTTTCTAAATTAGGGTTTCCTCAATAAAAGTCAACTGAACTTTGACCAGCCATAACTTTCACATGCTTCATCACCAAGTCTCCACTCAAAGCTCATTTTGAAGGAAATTGAATTCTCTACAACTTTGTGTCTCACAAGCCAAGCCCAAAAATGCTTCATTTGGAAGGTATGAGCTAAGACATTATAGGTCCTTTTGAAAGTCAACAAAAAGTCAACAACTTCAAAAGGGCATAACTTGAGATTGGTAAATGATATGGACATGAAACCAGTGGGGTTGGTTAGAGGACTCTTCAAGCTTTCCAAAATGTCCAAGAACACCCTCATAGCATTAAAATTGAAGGATGTGTGCCCTTGCAAAGTTGGGAAATTTTGGGCTGGTTCATGAAGAAAAAGGAGGTCTAAAACCAATTTTTTCCAAATGGGCTTGCCAAATAATGACCCAATCCACTTCAAAACATCTTGCACGAAATTAAATTAATTTATTCATAATTTTATTTATTTTGTTTTTATTTATTATGATTTTTATATTAAAAAGTCATTTTAAATTCAAATAAAATATAAAATCATGAAAATTAATTTTAATTTTGCTTCTAGAAAGTTTTAAATCACATTTAAACTTGATTGATACAAGAGTTATGAAAATCCTCCCAAAATAGCAATGTGAGATCAAGAATATTCAAACTTTAAAGGCCAATCTTTTTCAATCTCAAACTACCAAAAAATCCAAAGCTTTGATGAGTCTCTTGACCTAATTTTGTTGTATCATATATATACAACACATAACAAACATGAATCCACGAATTTGCAGCCTCAAACAACACATTCAAAGTTTCAAAAGTTCATCAAAAATTCAAATTCGGGTTCCTCTTTTAAGGGCAGGAAAAGGTATTTTGAAGACATAGAGATGATCCTTGGATATCATATAATCGAAACCAACCTTCCATTGCATCAAAACCATGTCATATCATGCTAACCGGATCAATTTTATTCTTCAATATTATGTTTTTCGATTTCATATATCTAACCAATATTAATTGATTTTGTTGTGTGATTCGTGTTAGTTAGGACCTAGGGATACTTTCTGGACCATTTGATTGAAGGTTTAGGGCCTAAAGCTTAAAACGCCATTATTAGGGTTTTGGAGCTCGAATTGGGATCTTATGATTTAACAAATATAAATGAATTATGATAACATGATAACACTGTAAATGATGTGGTGATTACATTGGTGGTTTCAATTTGACAAAACTGTACAGGTAGCATGTTCGTTGACATGAACCTAGGAAATCCTGTAAAACCAAATTCGCAGGTAATTTTGTAGGAAAAAGTGCAGCTGATTTCGCAGGTAATATGGAGAAGATGAAGTTGGTTTGCGCGCGTCCTGGAAATTCAAATTTTATTTTAAATATTTTATGTTTTGTTGTTGGTTTATCATCACAAGCCAACGCTTGTCCCAGTGGTAAGGCTAGCGTGCGTATTGTCAAAGGATCTGTGTTCGAATCCTGGCTGTGACAAAGTTTTTGAGCTTTTCCCTTTTATTTACTAAATATAATATATTATCAAATGTTGTTGGTTTAATATCAGATTCGCTCACCTAGCTTGGTTGGTAATATGCCTGTGCGTTTGCTTGAGAGGTCCTGGGGTCGATTCTCCCCCAGGCCTTTTGGTTTTTTCTTATTTTTTGTGATTTTCCAGGACATTGCATAAAACTAATTTGGTCCATTCCTCTATCACACGTGCATGGCTGGCCTGGTGGTGCGTTTTGCTGCTGGCAAGCTAGGCTTCCTGGGTTCAAACCCCAGCCAGGTAAGTTTCTATCTTTTTGTTTCTTTTTCTATTTTGTTTTGTTTAAATTAATTTTGTTGAATTGTTTTTATTAATAATCATATATAAATATATAATTACATAATTCCATGATAATGTATATGTACTCAATATTTTCTAAATTTTAAAACCACTTTTCTTAATTCAATTTTTTTTATTATGTATTTATATTATAGTATGTATATTCATTAAATCAATTATTGTAAATTAAACCCTAATTTTATAAACCCTAGTTTATCTTTTCTAAAAACCTAATTTTATTATGTACATATTTTATTTAATATAATTAATTTTTGTAAATATAATTATTATGTATATATTTTATTTAATATAATTAAATTATAATTAATCCCATTTTAATAATATTCTATCATTGTTTATAATTAATTATGTATGTAAATAATTTCTAAAATTGCCAATTTAATAATTTCTCATAATATGTTCATAATTTATTTAATTTGTTTATAATTTTAAATTTTATAATTAATTAATATAATTGTTCATATTTTTCTATTAACCATTAAAATTTTGTTTTGTTTATTATTATTACTAATCATGTTTATCACTAATTCATTTATTTTTTAAATTATGCTTATTATTATTATTTCACTAACCCCGTTTATTTTTAATTATTATTACTAACCCCATTTATTTTTAATTATTATTACTAACCCCTATTATAATTATTATTGCTTATTTTATTTATTTTACTTATTATTTATATTTTGCTTATTTATTTATTTTTGCTATTTATTTAAATTGCTTTATTATTATGTAAATGCTCCTGGATGTAATTTTTGTAATATTTAAGTTATTTAATTTTCATGCCATGGTTAGTAAAATAGGGAGTGTAAACATGTATTATATTTAAAAATTGAATTTAGATCACTCAAATTATAAGATAAATATTTAAATTAAACACTCACACACGTAAGTCGATCTTTGATCGCCATCTCACTTTCTAGGGTTGCCTCTCAATGTTGCCTAATCATAAGGTCAAGTGGGGTGTATAAAGCAAAGTCCCTTAAAAGTAAAGTCATCTAGTCCCTTCATAAACAAAGATCAAGTCCCTTAATGGTTGCCTTTCAATATGATCTTGTCCCTTTCGAATAATGATGACAGTCCCTCCTAAATGCTTAATACACCCCACAGTTGCCTTCATTAAACAGATGTCCCTCATATGTCCCTCACATCCAAGGTAATGACTACCTATTCCTTAATAATAGGGATAGTCTTACCACTTAAAGGATAAAGAACAGAAAGACTTAAACTTTAGGGTAGGTTCCTCGTAGTTGCTTGCTCACTATTTCAAAACAACTTCAAATACTTCACAAATTTCAAACAATTTTCAAACACAAGTTTTTTACGCATCCGTACATGGATCATTATTAAACTCTTATGAAAATTTCTATTCACACACTTCACCTTTTCAAAAACAATTTAAAGTGAGCTAAGTAACTAAGAGCCCATGGATAACCATGGATGTAAAGGGTGCTAACACCTTCCCTTTACATAACCTACCCCCCGGACCCAAAAATCTTTTAAAAGGTCTTTCCTGTTCTTTTATGCCTTTCCTTTGGATAAAATAAAAGTCAGTGGCGACTCTTGCTATCCGCAACATAACTAAAGTCAGTTCTCCCATCGTGTTACAGAACTGGCGACTCTGCTGGGGATTTAATATTAAAGAGGGGTACCCTTAGGAATTAGATCACTTTAAAATTGTTTGCCTTGTTTGCTTTATACTTACTTGTTGGGCTCTTATGTGTGAAAGATCCTAACCCGGATCTAGTGTACCTTAGGTAAATGGCAATAGACCAAGGAAACTGTACGGCGTATACCGATATGGTTGATCTGGTGGCCATAGTTAGTGTGACTTCTTGGTTGGTGCTTATGTTCCTTAAGTAAAGTTGAGGATTATATGAGGCTGCCATATGTTGTCAATACACTAACTAACTTTTAGAACCCTAGTTATCCCATCTTGGCCCTTAGAAAAGTAGTGAGATAGCCGGCTTTGGTGAAGACTGAAGTTGGTTGATACTCGATACTACACTCATTGAGATCCTAAACATGGAGGGTTTTGGTTGGCAAGTAAGTTGCCTACTGAACAACCACCCTTGTGAAGGATCAATGATATTGAGATCCCTTAGAACCTGGTTACTTTTGTAGGATAGGATGAACCAACTAACTTCAGGGGAGGGTACTTACCTTTGAACCTCATGCAAGCCTTTAAACCTAGGGCTATTGTGTGACTTGCTTGTGTGTGCCACATGTTTGTGATTGAGCATAACATCATGACATCATCATGCATCATAAGCATAGCATTTTCCCTAACCATTTCAAGGACCAAGGGATTTATCTTTGTTCTTTGTTGCAGGTCATGGCTACTGCTCGTAGAAACACCATCAGGATCAACTTTGTGGGCATACCTGCTAAACTTAAAGAGTTGGTTTCTCAAGTGTCTGATCATTCCCAGTTCATCAAGAGACATGGTCACCTATTGGACCTAGTCACTTCAGGGTTCAATGAAGACATGATGAGTGTTCTGTTTCAGTTCTTTGACCCTAAGCACCATTGCTTCACATTCCCCGACTACCAGCTGGTTCCAACCATGGAGGAGTTCTCTAAACTTCTGGGTATACCTGTTCTTGATCAGAAACCATTCACAGGCTTGGAGAAGGAACTTAAACCAGAGGTTATTGCTGCAGCTCTACATCTGAAGAAGTCTGATATTGTTCTAGAAACGAGAAGTGGAGTCAAGGGTGTTCTAGCTAAGGTGTTGATAGAGAAGGCTCAAATGTTCTTGAAGGCCATGAGTCATGATGCTTTTGAGGAAATCTTAGCCTTGCTGATATATGGCTTAGTATTGTTCCCCAATCCAGATCAGTTCATAGATGTTCATGCCATCAACATTTTTCTGAGTCACAATCCAGTGCCTACATTGCTTGGAGACATACTACATTCTCTGCACACCCGTACTACAAGGGCAAGAGGAACTTTGATGTGCTGCATACCTTTGCTTTCTAGGTGGTTTATTTCTCACCTTCCTCGCTCAGTGATGACGAATGAGCAAGGGTTCAGATGGTCCAAGAGGATCATGTCACTTTCTCACTCAGATATCCATTGGTGCTCCAGATCTATGGAGAATGTCACTATCATTGGCCGTTGTGGAGAGTTTCCTAATGTGCCACTTCTAGGCATAAGAGGAGGCATCACCTACAACCCCTCTCTAGCTTTACGACAGTTTGGTTACGCTCGGAGTGATGGTCCACATGACATGTTGATTCAGGGCATTGTGTTTGACTACGACAACGATCCTCAAGGTTACCGTCAGAGATTCATACGAGCATGGGGGAAAGTGAACAAGGTTGACAGCAAGACTCTGGAGCCTAAGTACACTATTCCTATGGAGGCTTATCTCAGATGGGTGCGATCTCGTGCTCAGACTCTCATGATGCCATATCCTGCTATCCTGCCAGTTACCATGGAACCTGTTGCTGAAGGAGATACTGCTTATACCATCCTTCACCCAGACATGCCTACTGACATGGAAGAGTTACAGAGATCCTGGATCCAGTTGAAGGAGCAAAGGGATACTTTAGAGGCTCATTACAAAGCAAGCCAAGAAAGAATCCTGGAACTAACAAAGCAACTTCACGAGGAACGGAATCTCAACTCATACCTCAACACAAAGAGGAAACGTCCATGGGAGACTTAAAACCCCATCTCTTGTATTTATTTCATTTCATTTTTGTAAGCCCAAGAGGAAAAACAAATTTATTACTAATAAAAGTTTATCTTCTTGTTTGTTTAAGCAAATTTAAATCCTGCGGTCCTTAAAAACATTGCATACGCATTAAAACATCATATCATTGCATCACAGGTTTATTTGTGCACAGGTTTCTCATCTTCTCACTGTTTATTTCAGTAATGGCTCTTGAACAAACAGTTAAGGATCTCCAGGCACAGAATGCACAGTTCCAAGAGCTGATCCTGAACTTGTCCAAGGGGCAAGATGAATTGAAGACACTGCTGGCCAAGAAGACTAAGAAGACTAGAAGGTCAGGTGGCCTAATCAACATGGGAAGAAGGTTCAGAGGTCCTGTCAAGACCAAAGAACAGGTTGAAGACTATGAATTTGAGGAATCTGAGAAAGAGGGAGGCAGTCTCCACAACACTATGGGGGACTCTGATTCTGAGGCTAATTATTACCATGATCCTAATGAGGACAAATTCAAGATGCTGGTGGATAGGATGGATGCTATGGAGTTGCAGAAATCTTCTGGGCTGGATTTTGAAGATTTGAGTCTGATATCTGGGGTGGTCATACCCATTGGTTTCAAGGTTCCTACCTTTGTTGTTTATGATGGGGTTTCTTGTCCCAAGCTGCATCTGAGGTCTTATGTCAGAAGAATCCAACCTCACACTGCTGACAAGAAGTTGTGGATCCACTTTTAATTATGTTGATGTGTTTTCTTGTGAATTTTGATGTTCTTGAGGTTATTTGATGTTTTGTGAAGTTTGGGGTAGCTTAATATTTTAATAACAATTAGAATAATTAAGTATATGGGGTTTAGTTGATTATTTGAGATTAAATTAATTAAAATAAAAGGAATTAGAGGATGAGGGCATTATGGTCTTTTGGTCGAGGATAAGTGAGGGTTTTATGGGGAAAGAATAAAAGAGGTCTTAAGGGCAAGAGAGACAAAATAGGGAAAAGTTGGAAAGAACAATCATTTTGGACCAAATCAGGGAATCGGTTTGGCATTATATACTACGCAGGGAGGCCTCAGTTGAGTCTGGGAAAAACAAGCATCCCTTATAAGTCCCCAGCTTCAAGCGCTAAAATTGAGAAACGATAGTACATTCAGCCCGTAGGATACAGTACTATTGCCATACGACCAGATGCTTTGACTGAGTTCCTATAAGAGAACCAAGCCATCCTATGCGAGTCCCCAATGGACCCTCGGGTGCGAATGGGTTTGCCACAAAATGTGGTCTGCCACTGTCACCACTGGAGAGGATTGTTTCCACAAAGGTTCTCAATGATCGGTCCCCAGATGCACATAACTATCAAGGTCCTATCCCGAAGTGGAAGAAATCCCCACACAAGATACTTCCAAGACGGTCGCAGTCTGGGTGTGAAACACATCGCCACTCATCATGTCACATGCGAGTACAATATGCCCACTCTAATCCTATGGTGCACTAAAGCCGGGTATTTGGCTTATCTCTCGGTAACAGTATCACCCGAGTCCCACCAAACAGAAGAAATCCAGTCCAGACAGTCCAGTAATAACATATGATGCATGAAAAATAAAATACTGAAAACTGTAAATAAAACTGTAAATAAAATAACAGTAAAGTAAACACACAACAACAAACAATCAACACCCAACGAAACAGAAACAAACAAGCGCTAGGAGAGACTCTCAAGGGAACCAGAGATTCTGGGTTCGGTCCCCAGCAGAGTCGCCAACTGTCGCTCCCCGGATTTCCATCCTGGTACAAACGCGAAAGTGGCGCGGAAAAGGTAGAGTCGCCAGCCAGGCATTTTTATCCCGAAGGAATGGGAATGGTAATGCTGCACAAACCAGAAGAAAATAAGAGGAAGGACACGGGTCCTGCGAACCAAAGAGACTGAGTTCGGGAGTCGGTTACGACCTGGGAAGGTATTAGCACCCCAGATCGTCCGCCGTACCCGACGGGATCCACGCTTGCAAAGAAATCTGTTTCAAAGGGTGAAGAAATGAAAGATGCTGCAAAGAAAATGAACTGAACTGGATAGAAGAAACGAAAAGGGAACTGAAAAAAGAAGTGAAAAGGAAAAATGTAGGGAAAATAAAGACTGTGCTCGAACAGGCCCTATCCCGCTGCCTACGTACCTCATCTGGACCATGAGGATCAGAGTCGTCATAGTTCCCCTAACTAGGGGTAGAAAATAATTGCTTGTGAATTAAGGCTTGAACTGCCTATGTCAATGCTCAGGTGTTGCAGGCTCGGACGACGAGTGTGTAACCGTCTTGCAAAATGACAAGTAGGAAAAATGTTTTATTTTTGAAAACTGTTTTTAAGGTAGTATGTTCTAGGTTGCTATGATGTTGTGAAGTTGTCAAATGACGCGTCTTAGAGTCTATATGAGTAAAGTTAATAATTAAGTGATGAACTATGCATTATTTGATGTTCTTTGAGTTAGGATGTATGATTTCATGATGTAGAGATATGATGTCAGATGAGAGTGTTATATGATGTCTCATGAGTATGTATTTGATGTTATGAATGAGCATGAGGGATGATTGTTAATAATGAATGCGGATGCAATTTTATGATGTTTTAAGGATGATGTATGTATATTGCGTCTTGCATTCATGGCATTGATTTTTATGAGGGGAATTCGTTCCATTGGCAGCTTCAATCCCATTGTGTGGATTGAAGTGATATGATGTTTATGATGTGCTCCCTTTGGGGAGGGTTGATGGGCCAGTGTTCATCACATGAGGATGTTTCGGTACCACATGCATTAGTAAAAGGTTTCATTTCATTCTAAATTACATAGCATGAGTGCATGGATACTTTGTGTAATGATGAGACGTAATTGATGATGTGTATTAAATGAGCATGATGAATATTTTTATGACGTAATGATGATGATGACATGTATAGATGAGATGAAAATGAGTTGTATTCTTGATATGTTTTGAATTCTTGTTTCTATTATATATTATGGAATGTGAATTTACTCACCCTGCATGCCTTCTGGTGATGGTCTATTATGTCATCCTGCAGATAATCAAAGTTAGCTCGGTGTGTACTTAGCTCGGAGATAGTGAGTTGTCGAGTTAGTTAGAAGTGGAGTCCTGCTCTGTTTCCAGTAACATCGGGATGGGTCTCGCTTAAGTGTTTATGTTTAATTGGATTAAGATGTTAAGTTTTGTTTTAAATATTTTGATAAAACGATGTTTGAGATCATTATCGAGTTTTTCTTTATAAAGAAGATATTAGGACTTATTGGTTTTCCGCTGCATAATTATGAAGAAAGGGTATATGATGTTTTTCATGATTTTGTGAACCCGTGTTACGGGACAGGACTATATGTGATGTTTGATGTTTTGACTTTTGATTTTTAAGAAGTAAATGTGATGCCCTTTTTTATGAGTTTTACTCTTATAATTGATTTGAATTTTCTTAATTATGATGAGGTAGAAAAGGGTGTTACATTAGTGGTATCAGAGTAGGTCGGTCTATCGGTCGTGTCGTGTCATTGTTAGTTGTGTCGATTATTGAGTTTAAGTGTTTTGAGGATTGAGTTGTTTTTCTGATGTTGTTGGTGATTTGTAGAATGACTTCGAATCGTGCTCTTGCGGATGCGATAGTTGCACTTGCTCATGCTACGGTGCAGAACAACGTTCAGGACGAGTTTCATGCTTTATGGGTTTTTCAGAGGAATAATCCGCCTAAGTTTGAGGGTTCTCATGAATCGGAGAATGAACATAAGTGGCTGAAGGAAATTGTGAAGATTTTCAGAACTATGGCGTGCTCCGATAATCAAAAGGTGAAGTTTGGAACCTATATGCTGGATGAGGAAGCTGAGGATTGATGGGATAATACCCGTCAGATATAGGAAGGGGTTGGGGCTGCAATAACTTGGAATGTGTTCAGGAAATAATTTCTGAGCAAGTATTTTCTTGAAGACACTCGTGGCAAGAAAGAGGTAGAGTTATTGGAGTTGAAGCAGGGGAACATGATAGTGTCGGAGTATGCTGCCAAGTTTGAGAGGTTGGTGAAGTTCTGTCCACACTACAACCGTGATAATGCTGAGTTGTCCAAGCGTTTGAAGTTTGAGAATGGGATGTGACCGGAAATCAAGAAAGCGATTGGTTATCAGTAGATCCGCAGGTATGCTGAACTTGTGGATAAAAGTAGAATATATGATGAGGATAGTCGAGCTTGATCTGCTCACTATAAGTAGGTGAGTGACAAAAGAGACATGGGTCAGTTTCGAGGGAAGCCTTATGCGACTCCGAATGATAAAGGGAAGTAGAAGGGTAATGATGCGAAGAAGCCAAGTGGGGGAGCGAGTTCTACTCCTCTCAAGTGCTATAAGTGTGGCGAAGCAGGTCACAAATCTGATGTGTGCACTACTACTGTGATAAGATGTTATAAATGTGGAAAGAATGGCCATATGAAGAATGGGTGTACGAGTGCTGAACCAACTTGTTTTAATTGCGGCGAAGAAGGACATATCACTACTCAGTGCTAGAAACCAAAGAAGGTTGCTACTGCGGCTCAGACTACTGGTAGGGTGTTTTCTTTGAGTGGCTCATATGCTCAAATGAAAGACAACTTGATTAGAGGTACTTGTTTTATTAATGATGTTGAATGGGTTTCTATAATTGACACTGGAGCTACTCACTCATTTATTTCGATTAAGTGCGCGACCAGGTTGTATTTGCCTTTGACTGTTATGAATGGTAATATGTTGATTGAAATGCCTGCTGACTGTTCAGTTACGACTAACCGTGTGTGCTTGAAGTGTCCCTTGACCATTTATGGTAAGAATATTTTGATGGATTTAGTGTGTTTGCCTTGGCACCATATGGATGTTGTGATGGGAATGAATTGGTTGGAATTTAACTTTGTGCATATCAACTGCTATGCAAAGACGGTGGAGTTTCCGGAGTTTAGTGATTATGGGGAAATGATGTTTCTATCTACGAAGCAAGTGGATGAACTTCTAGCAGATGAAGCCCAAATGTTTGCTTTGTTTGCGACATTACAAGTTGACCGTGAACAGGTGGGAGTTGAATTACCTATTGTCTGAGAATTTCTTGATGTTTTTCCGGATGACATTAGTGATTTACCGCTAGAGCGTGAAGTAAAGTTTTTTGTGGATTTAGTACCTGGTACTAGTCCAGTGTCGATGGCTCCTTATAGGATGTCGGCTTCTGAAATGAGTGAGTTGAAGAAACAACTTGAGGAACTTCTTGAGAAAAAATTTGTTCGTCCAAGTGTTTTTCCATGGGGTGCTCCTGTGTTGTTGGCAAAAAAGAAGGCTGGTAGTATGAGGTTGTACGTCGATTATTGACAATTGAATAAGGTGACTATTAAGAATAATTATCCAGTTCTGAGGATTGATGATTTGATGGATCAATTAGTGGGAGCTTGTGTTTTTAGCAAGATTGATTTGAGGTTAGGTTATCATCAGGTTCGAGTTAAAGCATATGATATTCTGAAGAGAGCTTTTCGGATGAGGTATGCTCACTATGAATATACTGTGATGCCTTTTGGTGCATCCAATGCACCTGGTGTATTCATGGAATATATGAACCGGACTTTTCATGAGTATTTGGATAAGTTTGTAGTGGTTTTTATTGATGACATTTTGATTTATTCGAAGTCAGAAGAGGTACATGAAGGACATCTGAGGATTGTGTTGCAGATTTTGAGAGAGAAAATACTTTATGCTAAGTTGTCGAACTGTGAGTTATGGTTGAGTGAAGTGAGTTTCCTTGGCCATGTGATTTCTAGTTGAGGAATTTTTGTGGATCCTTCGAAGATTGATACTATGTTAAATCGGGAAACTCAGAAGTCTGCTACGGAGATTAGAAGTTTTCTTGGTTTGGTCGGTTATTACTGGAAGTTTATAGAAGGTTTTTCTAAGTTGGCATTGCCACTAACACAATTGACTCAGAAGGGTTAAGCTTATGTATGGGATGTTGCTTACGAGAAGAGTTTTGTTGAGTTAAATAAGAGGCTGACTACTGCTTCAGTTTTAATTTTTCCGAATCTGAGCGAATATTTTGTGGTGTACTATGATGCTTCTAAGATGGGTCTTGGTGGTGTTTTGATGCAGAATGGTCAAGTAGTTGCTTACGCTTCTAGACAGTTACATGATCATGAGAGGAACTATCCTACCCATGACTTAGAGTTGGCAGCCGTGGTTTTTGTGTTAAATATTTGGAGACACTATTTTTTTGGACCGGGGTTTGAGGTGTTCAGCGATCATAAGAGTTTGAAATACTTGTTTGATAAGAAGGAACTAAACATGAGGCAGAGAAGATGGTTAGAAATACTACAGGATTTTGATTTTGAATTGAGTTACCACCCTGGTAAATCTAATGTGGTAGCAGATGCCTTGAGTAGAAAGACCTTGCATATGTCGACGATGATGGTGAAAGAACTTGAGATGATTGAGCAATTCAGAGACATTAGTTTGTTGTGTGAAACTACGTCTGAGAGTGTGAAGCTGCGTATGCTGGAGTTGACTAATGATATTATGTAGGAGATCCTCTTAGGACAAAAATCAGATTTGAAGTTAGTTGATAAGATGACTTTGATTAATCAAGGTAACAGAGGAGAGTTCCGTATTGATGAGAATGGTATGATGAGGTTTCAAGATCGTGTGTGTGTTCCTGATATCCCAGAATTGAAGAAGAGTATTCTAGAGGAAAGACGCCGAAGTAGGTTAAGTATTCATCCTGGTGCGACTAAGATATATCATGATTTACAAAAGCTGTTTTGGTGGCCGAGTATGAAGAGGGAGGTTGCAGAGTTTTTGTATGCGTGTTTGGTCTGTCAGAAATCAAAGGTTGAACATCAAAATCCTTTAGGTATGATGCAATCGTTGAGTATTCCAGAATGGAAATGAGATAGCATTTCTATGGATTTTGTGACAGGTTTGCCGAAGACGGTGAAGGGAAATGATTCCATTTGGGTGATTGTTGATCGATTAACTAAGTTGGCGCATTTCTTGTCGATGAAAATTAACCATTCTATGTCGAAACTAGCAGAGATGTATATTGATGAGATTGTGAAGTTGCATGGCATACTGTCAAGTATCGTGTCAGATAGAGATTTGTGGTTTACATCGAGATTTTGGAAGCGTTTGCAAGATGCTTTGGGAACTAAGTTGAGGATGAGTTCTACTTATCACCCATAGGCGGACGGTCAAACAGAACAGACTATCCAATCCTTAGAGGATTTGTTGAGGGCTTGTGTATTGAATCATGGAGGTGCGTGGGATGATCATTTACCTTTGATTGAGATTACTTATAATAATAGTTTTCATGTGAGCATTGGTTTGGCTCCGTATGAAGCATTGTATGAGAGGTGGTATAGGACTCCTTTGTGTTGGTATGAGTCAGGAGAGAGTGCTGCGCTCGAACCTGAGATTGTGCAAGAAACGTCAGAAAAGATTAAGATGATTCGGGAGAGGATGAAGACTTCTCAAAGTCGTCAAAAGAGTTATCATGATAAAAGGAGGAAAACACCTGAATTTCAAGAATGAGATCATGTGTTCTTGAGGGTTACTCCAGTGACTGGTGTAGGGAGAGCTCTGAAGTCTAGAAAGCTCACTCTGTGTTTCATTGGACCGTATCAGATTTTTTAGAGGGTCAGAGAGGTGGCATATCGGATTGCATTACCACCGTCACTTGCGAATTTTCATGATGTGTCTCATGTGTTACAGTTGAGGAAGTACATTGCAAATCCATCACATGTATTCATATGGATAATGTTCGAGTAAGAGATAATTTGACTGTAGAGGTTTCGCCAATGCGAATAGATGGCAGAGAATTGAAGCGAATAAGAGTATAAGAGATTGCCTTGGTTAAGGTATTGTGGGGTGGACCAGCTGGTGATAGTTGGACTTGGGAGAGAGAGGATCAGATGAAAGAGTCGTATCCGATGATATTTGCTTCAGGTACATTTTTTAGGATGAAAATTCTTAAGTGGGGGAGAGTTGTAACACCCCAAAGTCGATTTTAATTATGTTGATGTGTTTTCTTGTGAATTTTGATGTTTATGAGATTATTTGATGTTTTGTGAAGTTTGGGGTAACTTAATATTTTAATAATAATTAGAATAATGAAGTATATGGGGTTTAGTTGATTATTTGAGATTAAATTAATTAAAATAAAAGGAATTAGAGGATGAGGGCATTATGGTCTTTTGGTTGAGGATAAGTGAGGGTTTTATGGGGAAAGACTAAAAGAGGTCCTAAGGGAAAGAGTGACAAAAGAGGGAAAAGTTGGAAAGAACGATCATTTTGGAATGATCTCACATTTGGAAAAGAGCTTTGGAGAAGAAGAGAGGCTAAGGCTTGAGGTTTGGAAGAATTACGAAGTGTTTATCGAAAACTTACAAAATTAAGGTATGGGGAGTATTTTCCTTTCGATAATATAATATGGGAATGGAATTGGGGGTTTTGTGGTGTAGTTTAGGGTTTTTGATTTTATGAATTTTGTGTCATTGATGATGATTTCATGATGAACTAGATAAATATAATTATGTATAGGATGCAGATGATGTTGTTATGATGAGTGTTGATGTTAATGAGGTTTTTTGGTGTAATATTGTTGAATTGTGAGTTTTGAGTGGGTTTTGTCGCAAAAGGGAGAAGGCTGGAATCGTAGAAAAATTCTACGGAATCGTGAAGCTTGCTTAGCGAGCTACAACTCTCTTAGCGAGAAGATTCAAGGAAACAAACGCTTAGTGAGCATGTGGTCTCGCTTAGCGAGCCTTAGAAAACTGGGGAAATTGTTTTATTTTTGAAAATTGTTTTTAAGGTTGTATGTTCTAGGTTGCTATGATGTTGTGAAGTTGTCAAATGATATGTCTTGGAGTCTATATGAGTAGAGTTAATAATTAAGTGATGGACTATGCATTATTTGATGTTCTTTGAGTTAGGATGTATGATTTCATGATGTAGAGATATGATGTCAAATGAGAGTGTTATATGATGTCTCATAAGTATGTATTTGATGTTATGAATGAGCAAGAGGGATAATTGTTAATAATGAATGCGGATGCAATTTTATGATGTTTTGAGGATGATGTATGTATATCGCGTCTTGAATTCATGGCATTGATTTTTATGAGGGGACTTCGATCCATTGGTAGCTTCAATCCCATTGTGTGGATTGAAGTGATATGATGTTTATGATGTGCACCCAGTGTCCATCACATGAGGATATTTCGGTACCACATGCATTAGTAAGAGGTTGCATTTCATTATAAATGACATAGCATGAGTGAATGGATACTTTGTGTAATGATGAGACATAATTGTTGATGTGTATTAAATGAGCATGATGAATATTTTTATGACGTAATGATGATGATGATGACATGTATAGATGAGATGTAAATGAATTGTATTGTTGATTTGTTTTGAATTCTTATTTCTATATTATATTATGGAATGTGAATTTACTCACCCTACCTGCCTTCTGGTGATGGTCTATTATGCCATCCTGCAGATAATCAAGGTTAGCTGGATGCGTGCTTAGCTCGGAGATAGTGAGTCATCGAGTTAGTTAGAAGTGGAGTCCTGCTCTGTGTCCAGTAACATCGGGATGAGTCTCGCTTGAGTGTTTATGTTTAATTGGATTAAGATGTTAAGTTTTGTTTTAAATATTTTGATAAAACGATGTTTGAGATAATTATCGAGTTTTGCTTTATAAAGAATATATTAGGACTTATTGGTTTTCCGCTGCATAATTATGAAGACAAGGTATATGATGTTTTTCATGATTTTGTGAACCCGTGTTACGGGACAGGACTCTATATGATGTTTGATGTTTTGACTTTGATTTTTAAGAAGTAAATGTGATGCCTTTTTTATGAGTTTTACTCTTATAATTGATTTGAATTTGCTTAATTATGATGTGTGCAACACGGTGGGAGAACTAACTTTCTATTTATGTTGCGGATTGCAAGAGTCGCCACCGACTTTTATTTTATCCATATGGAAAGGGCATAAAAGAACAAGAAAGACCTATTTTTAAAGACTTGATTTCGAGGGGTAAGTTATATAAAGGGAATGTATTAGCACCCTTTATATCCATGGTTATCCATGGGCTCTTAGTTACTTAGCTCACTTATTTGTTTGAAAAAGGAAAGTGTATTGTATGTTTAGAAATTTGTCTAAATAATTTGTAATGATCCTCGTATGGATGTATAAAAAGTCTTTCTTTTGGAGATATTTGAAAAGAGTGAGGTGTGAAAAGTATTTTTGAAATGTGAGCAAGTAACTAAGTTGTACTTACCCTAGACTAGTCTCTCATGTTCTTTTATTTCCTTTCAAGGGTAGAATTGTCCATACTATTAAGGAGTAGGTAGTCGTTACCTTGGATTTGTTTGTGGGACGGGCATAGGGTCATCGTATGGTCAATGAAGGCAACTTAAGGGGTGTCTTTAGCAATTCGTAGGGACTATCATCATATTTACCGAAGGGACAAGATCATTATATCGTAGGCAACCTCGTATGGACTTGATCTTTTAATCTGAAGGGACTAGGATGATTTTATTTTGTAGGGACTTTGCTCTTTAAGACACCCCCACTATTGAGGGACTTGACCAGTTTTAAGAAGGCAACCTAGAGGGGTAAACCTAGGAGGTGCAGATAGCAATCGTAGAACGATCGACTCACGTGTGTGAGTGATTATATCCAAGTATTTATCTTTATTTTTTAATTATCTAAGTCCAATTTATTTTCAATTAAGTTTTGGACTCCCTATTATTACTAACCATGTAAATAAAATAAATAAATAAAATACGAGAAAATAAATCCTAAGATATTACACGGCTTCGGGGCAGTTACATAATACTCGAGCAGAAAAAATAAATTACATAAAATAACAACCTATACAATTTTTTCTAAATAATTAAATAAGGAAAAATAAATAAATAAAAGAAAATTATTTTTAATAATTAAATAAAGCAAGATAAATAAAAATAAATTAAATTAGGGTTAGAATTAGGGTTTAAATAAAAATCAGGGTTAGAATTAGGGTTTAAAAAGAAATTTAACCTAATTACTAATTAAAAAAATATTTACAAGAAAATCATTATTAGTCTTATTTAATTAAAAGAAAAGTCTAATATTTCAAGAGAAATAATTAGTGAAATTGATTTTAAGAAAATATTAGTGAATTTACTTAGAAAAAGAAAAAGGCTTAATTAGTTAATTTATAAATAAAAGAAAATTAAATTATTTAAGAAAATATTACATACGAATTAAAAAAAAGTTGTTTTTATTTTGTTAGTTTTAATAAGAATAAAATAGTAGTGATTATCTTAATTAGTTTTAATTAGAATTAGTTTTAATTAATTAACCTAATATATTAATTAACCATTAAAAATAAAACAGCACAAAATAAAGGAAAAAAAAGAAAGAAAACGCCCACCAAAATAAGGGAGTTTAGGATCGAACCTAGGTCCCTATGCTTCCAACACCATACTTATACCACCAGGCCATGCGCGCCTCCTAGGAATAGGATGACAAAAACATATTATATAGTAAACCTGCAAAATAGAACAAAACATAAAAAAAAAAAGAATGTGGGACCTGGGAATCGAACCCAGGCCCTTGCCTTCACACGCGGTAAGCCTCACCATCTGATCCACTGCAACGTGTGTGAAACAAAATGCAAATAACATTTAATAAAATAAATCCAAATTTAAAAATCCACATTCGCGCCAGATCATCATCTTCTTCGTTGGTACCTGCGAAATTTCATGCGATATTAGCTACAAAATTTCCTGCGAATTTATTTTCGCAGGTAATCCTACATATTTTAAACGCATCAAAATAAAAGCAATTAACTTTCAATAACGACATCATTCAAACACCCAAGGTCCAAGGAATCCAAATATGTCCTCAAAACATTATTTTATGGTCTGAATCGAAGATCCCCAATTTCGGACAACAAACCCTAACCATGGTAGTTCTCGATACCTACAAGAAAACCTCAAACAAACCAGCCTACAATGATGTATATAGCACTTTGAACAACATACAATCATCAAAAAACATTTTTAAAAAATCAGTAATCCATGAAACCGAAAAATTCAAGAATGCATAAAAAGTGAGATATGGTTTATGCGTATGAACACGTTTTTGATGATAAGAGTGATTGGGATATGTTCAGTAAGTGTCAAAGAATCTATAGCAACCTTAAAACTGCTTTGAAACCAACCCTAAAGCCAAAACCAAAAACTTGTTTTTTTTGAAAAAATTGAAGTTGGAACAATGTGTTTTGCTTGTCTTGAGTGGCTGCATGCTTGTGTATATGTAGTGAAGAAGATTATGTCAAAATATGGGCCTTGTCTTCATGGATTTAGATTACTTGGAGTTGAAGAAACCAATCACTCATAATTTGTTCAAAAATCATATTAGATCTTACCAAATTGGCTTTGCACGAATTTTGATGGTATCTAATCACTTTAAATGTTGTTTAAATGGTTCTAGAACAAAGATTTGATCCAATATTTGATTTTTTATATTTGTTTTTTATTAAAATTGAATTTTAACAAATAAAATCCAAAATAATATAAAAAAATTATAAAAATCAGAATAAATGGTCAATGGGTCGTGCATGACTTTATCTTTGAGTTTGAGTTGCAATTTTATGGGCCCATTTGGAAAAAATTAAAGTTATGGCCTTTTTTGCTTCATACACCCCTTAAGAATCAACCAACTTTGACAAAGCATAACTTCCTCAATTTTAATGCTATAAAGGTGATCTTGGACTTTTTAGAAAGCTTAGAGTGTCCCCCAAACCAACATTTTTGTCCCATGTCCAAATCATTTACCATTTTCAAATTATGAGCTTTGGAAAAAGTTGACTTTTTGTTGACTTTCAAAAGGACCTATAATGTTTTAGCTCATACCTTCCAAATGAAGCATTTTTAGGCTTGGCTTGTGAGACACAAAGTTGTAGAGAATTAAATTTCCTTCAAAATGAGATTTGGATGGGAAAGTTTTGATGAAGTATGTGAAAGTTATGGCTGATCAAAGTTCAATTGACTTTTCCTATGGAAACCCTAATTTAGAAACTTCTTGATTCTTGATGATATGAGGTTTCCTTGATGAATCATGATCAACCCTTGATTAAATGATGAATTTTACCTCATAATCTTGATGTTGACAAAAAATCTTGAAGTTTGACTTTAAGTTGACCTCAGTTGACTTTTTTACCAAGTTAACTAATTTTTGGATATCTGAACATCTGACTGGTCAAACTTGTTGGGAAAGCTCTGAAACTTAACACAAGGATTCTTTAGGGCATGTGGGATGTTATGAAACTCACTTGAGGCCTTGGAAGTCCATTTAGCTTGGATAAACTCAAAACCCTAGTTCTAGATTCATTGTTCAGGATGAGGCTTTGTGTGATGAAACCTTCAATCTTTTTGACCAATTGAGGACCTTGAGAACCTTGTGACCATTGGGAAAACTCTTAAGAAATATTGCTTTGATTGTGGGAGGAAAAATTTTGGGGTACTACAATGGGGTAGAATAGGGTGTTTACGAGCATGCTATTCAAATTTTCTTGAAGAAAAACTCGGTGCCCACTTTGCTTGGAGATATGTATCATTCTATTCCCCATAGGACTTTTAAACGTGATGGAGAGATCGTTTTTTGTGCACCTCTTATTTATAGGTGGTTTATTTCGCACCTACCAAAGTCATATGTCTTCACTAAAACTAGAGAGAAACGAAGATGGTCTCAAAGGCTTATGTCTCTTACTCGTGCGGGTACGAATTGGTATTGCTCATATTATGATATTGGCGTGCTTATTGATGGTTCTGGAGAGTTTCCCAATGTACATCTTCTTGGTACACATGGTATAATTAGTTACAACTCGATTCTTCCTAGATGACATTTTGGGTATTTCTTGAAGGAGGTACCGAGTAATATTTTATTATCGAGTTTCTTCTTTCTCAGTGGTGTAAAACACTTAGAAATGAAGAAAAAGATCGCTCATTCTTGGAATTCTGTCAATAAGAAGGAAAAGGGTCAATTGGAAAGACAACACCTTACTCTTTCCAAGTGTTATATTCAGTGGGTTCGATTTAGAGCTTGCAAGCTCAGGGTGCCTTATCCACCTGAGGAACCTTTGTTTCTTATATTGCCTTTGTCGGCTTTTCTTCCTCCTGTTAATGAGAAAGTTGTGCTTCAATTAGAGTTAGACAAGATGAAGCTAGAGAAAGAAACATGGTTACTTGATAAGTCAACTATGCAAGATCAATTGAAAGAGAAGGATGATCTCATTGAGCTACTTGAGTGACATGTCATAAAGAGACCGAGAGTACAAGAGGATTTATTTTCCTCTAGTACATCATCTGTTATTCCTCCTACTTCTGGTGCTTGGAAAGCTGTAGTGGGTCAGCTTATGAAGGATAAGGAAGACATGGAGATCCGGTAGAAGAAAGAGATTAGAAAAATTTGTATGAAGTACCATCCTGGTTTTGGAATTTCATCAGATATGATCCCATAGGCTTAGTTTTCTTTCCTCTCATGTATTAAGATTGTTGAGACCCGTACTTCAAAGTTGTAATATTATCTTTCAATATTAATGAGAATGAGTTTTTCAGTATTTTAAAATGTGTTTCTTTTATAATATTGCAATTTACCTTATAGTCCTTTGAAATATTTGCATTTTGTATTCTGCATACCATGTATCATATATGCACTGGTCTTGCTTCTCGAGAGTTTTATAGGGTTCTTATGTGTTTCTTGGTCTTTATCTAGTGTTCCCTTTGGCAAGCTGACTCATCGTTACAGTACTCGTGCTAATCAAAGAAAAATGTTGGAAACTTTATAACAAGAGAATCACGAGTTTCAAGAAGAAGTTACAGATCAGAAGGATAGTTTGGAAAGGATAACTACCATGATGGACAGTCTGGTGGCTGCTCAGAATCAGCCACCCCTCCTCATAATTCTCTGGTTCAGCGCACAATCATCTATGAGATTGTCACTGCATTTATTCATATCGAAACTATCATTTTTCCTCGTTACCACATGCCTGCTAGCATACTGTGGGATATGCTGGTTAATTTCATTCCTAAGGGTTATCATCCTCATCCTCCTGAGATGCCTATGATTGCTCCTTTTCAACTTGTAATAACTACGACAGTGCCTGTGATTTATACTACTCTACATCTCAATGAAGTGATTTACCATGTTGAGCCTAGTGAGGGCACTGGTGTGAATGAAAGGCTTGATGATTTTCAAGGCCGGTTTATTGAAATGCAGAAAGAAGTTAAGGCTTTGAGACATAAGGAGTTATTTTGTAAAGATGATTATGATATTTGTTTGGTTCCTAATGTCACGGTTCCTCACAAGTTCAAATTTCCTGAGTTTCAGAAGTATAAAGGAAATTCTTGTCCTCTGAGTCACTTGACTATGTATGCAAGGAAGATGTCTACTCAGACAAACAATAATCAGCTTTTAATTCATGACTTCCAAGACAGTCTGACTGATGCAACATTGAGATGGTACATGGGTTTGGATAGCATCCAAATCAAACCTTCCAATGATTTTGGATAGGATTTTGTGAGAATACAAGTACAATGTTGATATGGCACCTGACAGAGATCAGTTTCGTGCTATGTCCCAGAAGGACAAAGAAACGTTCAAAGAGTATGCGCAGAGATGGTGCGAGCTTGCAACTCAAATTATTCCTCTGTTGGAAGAGAAATAAATTACGAAGATATTTTATAAGATGTTGGGTTTTTTCTATTATGAGAAGATGATTGCAAGCGCACCATCTGGTTTCACTGAAATGGTGAATATGGGGATGTGACTAGAAGAAGGTGTCTGTGAGGGACGATTGAGTTAAGAAAGTAATACTAGTTCGAGTTCTAAGAGGTCTGGCTTCGGTAAGAAGAAAGAATGTGAGACTAATGTTGTGTCTCGTGAAGGATATAGAAGATCTCATGGTCGAGAAAGCCATCATCAGCAGTATGTAGCTTATGTAACTCTGGTGATTAATGTGGCTCCTACTGTGTCAATGTCTCTGAAGTATCAGCCTCGTGTGCAACAGAATGGTACTCAACAGGGTCATGCAAAGGCAACTTTTGATCCCATTTTAATGTTGTATGCAGAATTATTTCCATCATTGATTGAGAAGAATCTTGTTCAGACACATTCTCCACCTCCGGTTCCAGTGGTTATTCCATGGTGGTATAAGCCAAAAGCTCAATGTGCTTTTCATCAAGGTGTCCTGGGGTACGATATTGAGAACTATTATCCATTAAAGAGTGAAGTGCAGAAGTTGATAAGGAGTAACATTTTGTCTTTCAATGAGGTTAATCCAAACGTTAAGACAAATTCGTTGCCAAATCATAGTAAAGCATTTGTGAACATGGTTGATGGTTGTCTTGGTTTATTCAAGATTTGTGATGTCTGCTGGATACAAAGATCTCTAGTTGAGATGCATGCTTTCTTAAGTGAATATTGTCGCTCCTGAGATTTCCATCCTGGTACAGACACGAAAGTGGCGCGAAAAACAAAGAGTCGACAACCAGGCATTTTTAACCCGAAGGAAGGGTAATCCTGCACAAACCCGGAAAGAAGGAGAAAGCGGGGTCTCGCCAACCAAATAGAAAGGGTAAGGGAGTCGGTTACGAACTAGGAATATATTAGCACCTCAGATCGTTCGTCATACGCGACGGGATCCACACTTGCTAGCATGTTTTCAAATGGGAAGGGTATCTGCTACTACTGGAACTACTACTGGAAAGGACTGAAAGGAAATATGGAAGAATGAAGTGAAATGATAAGGAGATGAAATAACATGAAGAATGAGGACTGAGGAAAGAGACTGAAGGATTGTGTTTTCCAAGCGTCGTCGCTTGAGCCTACATATTCCCTTTGTGCAATAGGAAAGTCAGAACATTGTAGTTCGACTCAATAATACTGACATAACTTACTTATGTTTTAAGGGATTGAACTGATTATGCCGATGCTCAGGTGTTATCGGCTCGTCTGAAATGAGTGTGTTTACCGTCTTGTAAAAGACAAATAGGAACAAGTTCTTTCATTTAGAGTGAGGAGATGAGAAGAGAATTCTCGAAGGAAATACGCTTATTGTTTGTTGAAGTTATTTAAAAGCTTTTTATTTGTGAGTTTGCGTAGGAGTGCGTATTCAAGTCTCATTGAATGGAGTGTGCACTTCTTATATCACTCCAAGATGGAATGGATAAGAAGCACACCTAAGTATGGAGGAAATCCCCAAACGTAGTTCCAAGGATTGAGGCTCAAGCACACTAGTCTACTTTATTTATTAAGTGTTTTTGTTGTTTTTGAAATGAAGAAGTGTTTTTAGGTTTTGTTTGTGAAACATCCTCATGCTAAGACTTATTCATCATGATAAATACCATACACCTCATCCCCATATGGAATGTGTGCAAGTATCCCATGTCAAAGTCCTTTGGCACGTGAAGAAGCTTAACCTTTATTAGGTGTTTTTTAGTTTTTTTTTTAGATGAGAAAGAGAAAGACTCAAAAGGTGAAAAGTCTAAGGGAGATAAAACAATCCTAAGTAAGTTGCCATGCTTAGGTGTCCTAGGTTTAGTGAGGTTTGAAGGTCTCTATCCTACAAGAAAGGAGAAGAAAATAAGGAAAAATAAGAGAAAATGAGAAGAAGAGAAAAAGATTAGAAGACAAAGAAAGTAAATGGAAAAGATAATAAGGTTAAAAAACCTCATAAGTAAGAACCAAATCACAAATGAACTTTAAGAAGTTCAAAGAACTCAAACCAAGTTAAACAAGTTCAAAGAAGTACCAAAGAGGCAAGGAAGTTCAAAAAAAGACACATATGAAGAAGTAAGGATGCAAATGAGGCATGATATGAATGAATACACATGAGAAAAACCCAAGTAAGAATACTATGTCATATTAGAATACCTAAGGGGTACTAAATAAACATACCAAAGTGCATGAGTTTGTTCATGATAGAAGAGATGAAGAGGAGAAAAAAATCACATGTTCATGTAAGAAGAAAACACAAACAACTTAAGATGAAAGTTAAGGATGAAATGATGGCATGAGATGATAAAAGTCAATAGTATATGACCAAGATGACATGTTAAATATGCATATATGTACATATCAAATGCACATAGCAAACAATTTAAAACAATTCAACAATCATGCAAAAGAATGTCACATAAGGAAAAGATGATTCATACTTAAGATGCAAGACAAAAGATGCAACATGACATGCAAATATGTATGCATATGCACGAGGTCAGTATCATACAAGAGATATAATGCAAATGAGATGAAAATATGAGCATGCTTGGATGCCCACAAACAAACATGAGAACCATAGTAGGAGAAGACATGGAAAAAATAGGTCAAAGTTGAACAAAGATGCATAAAATCAAGCAAGATGCAAACACGAACCACAATGGACCTATCAATGACCAAAGGAAAAATATAAAATTCTAAACAAACCAATCAAACCCATATAAGTTATCTCACATAATGTCACAAATGCCTTCAAGCAATTAGGGTTAAGGGGTGACAAGAAAGGATCACAAGAAGCAACTTCAATTACAAGCAATCAAGCACACATCAAACATCATTAAAAATTTGTAAAAAAGTACCTCAAGTGACCTAAGCCAGAGGCTATTCACTTGTTAAAATCTCATACAAAAAATCAATACCAAACTAGGTCAAACAATTATTCCAAGTCAAGTAGGATTAAAGGACAAAGATGCAAAAGTTAAGGACCAAAATGCAATGCAAAATGATTTTAAAAATACGTAAAAAAAAATGTTTTTTGATATTTTAGGATGTTGATGGATGAATGTAAGAAGAAGAAATGCAAAATATTTTTTATGCTATACAAAAGAAATGTTTGAAGTTGGACTATCAAGAAGGGGACAATTTAAAAGGAAAATAAACGAAAAATATCAAAATATGGTGAAAAAAATGATAGAAATCAGAAATAAAAACTTGCAAAAGTTAGTTTAATATGAAAATATGATTCATGAATATTTTTTGGATTTTTGGATTCATAAAAGTATTTTGGAAAAATAAAATTTGAAACTATATGAAAATATAAAAATATAAAAAAAATAAACCAAGTCAGGGTGCATGGGCAACAATTCTCACGTTCAGAAACACATATGGGCTTAAAAAGGGGGTTGAGATAGCAATCCAGGTCCAATCCAATAACAACGCAGTCAACATTTTATCATAGACTCTGGTCAACTTAATTGACTCCATCAGAGCCACTCGATCAATCCAACGCACACTATCAAGTCACGCAATGCAAAAAGTAAACAAAATCAAAGGTTCTGATTACACGCACACCACAAGCTACCTAGGGAAGCACATAAACTAATTAATTGTTAAAACTGAATCGCGTGCCATCCACCTCTTATTTTTAATGCGTCATTGTCATACCTTAATTTTGACCCTGATCTTTTTCATCTGACGTGTTTCGTCGCATTATCAAAAGTCAGACATAAAGTGAATCACCTTTGCATTTTAAGTCAAATACTCCTTTAATATTCATAATCATACATTTTGCCATTCAATTTCATCTTAATTTTTTTTATCTTGGATTATTTAGAATTAACTAGTTTAATTTCAATTTAGTTTTAATTTAGTTTAGTTTTAATTAGTTAATTTTTATTTAGTTTATATTTTAGTTTAATTTTAATATTTAAGTTTACTTTAATTAGTATATTTTGAATTAAGTAATTTTAATTAGTTTATTAGTTTATTTTAATTAGATTTATCTTACTTAATTTATTTGAATTAGTTTAGTGGATTTAATTTATTCAGTTGGTTTAAGAATTTTGTTATCACAAATCACAATTTCATTGTACCATATCACCCTTACCTACTGCAACTTGTACAAAACAGGCAACAACACAATACACCCAAATCTGCTCCTAACAGGGCCTATAACACGCCAAAGCAACGGTCTAATTATTTCACTAATATAGCCTTACACAGCCTGCAAGAATTAATATGAAAGGAAAAAGAAAGTTTGAAAAATAATTAAAGGAGAAGGACTCAGACAACATTATGAAAAAACTAATCCTCCCCCATTTCACCTCCAACGCTTATCCAAACAAGCCACTACATCAAAGAGGATCTCACTATTTTTTTCTATCACTATATCACAACGACCACTTACAAACACAACCTCACCTTTATAGGTTGAAAATATTTTCAAAATAACATCCATGTGAAGTGTAACACCCTGTAGCGGTAAAATCGTGAGTGTAAGCTATTGATTAACTTAACTCGATATACACAGAGTCGCCACCGCGCTTTTATTTATTTCCAAAAAGGAAAAGGCAAAAAGAACGAAGAAAGCCTAATGAATCTTAAAAGCTAAAAAGCTAAAAGAATCAAACAGAGAATGGGTACGGGGATTGGTTACAAATCGGGAAGGTTTTAAGCACCCGACATGTCCGTAGTACTCTACGGGAACCCTTTGAAATATTTACTACATTTTTGGTTTGAAATGGTTTGCTTGAAAAAAGATTGAAGAGATGAGAAGAAGAATGTTTTTTAAGATTTTGGTGTTTGAAGAGACGAACGTCTCATGCCTACGTACCCACAAAGTGCAATGCGAGATCAAAACCCCGTAGTTCGTGGTACAAATTGTGAAAAGGCAAATGAGTTGAATTGATTTTAAAATGTAAAGATAAGTCGTCATTCTTTAGCGAATAATTCCGCTAGAAAGAATGAATCATATCTAAACATAAAAAAGGTTAAAAGGAAACGTGCACGAGGGCACAAAAGCAATTGAATGAGTTGTGAATGTTTTAAAGTTTTTGAGAAAGAAAGTTTTGATATGCTTATGTGGTTTAGCATTTATTTAAGGAAATGAAATGGAAAGGTAAAAGCACATGACCGAAGTCAAGGTTTGATTGAGAAAATGTTTGAAGTTTGAAAACTAAGAAGATTTGAAAATAGGAAGGAGATTTGAAAATTTAAGAAGATGGGAAGAGATGAAGGGACTATCCTAAAACTTGAAAATAAAGTTAAAGGAAGAACGATCAAACCATATGGCAAGCAATCTTCGAAACAATTGGATTTCCATCTTCATAATTAAGTGAACTCAATCGGAGCCACAATCTTCAATCCATAACAACTTGAGCAAAGGGATGATCCTAGAATCTAAGTCCGAAACTCCGATGCTAAGGATAGTAACCATAGTCCGAAATTAAAGTCACCAATTTTTTAGATGTTTAATCCGTTATTAGTGTTTTTGTGTCCAAATGGAAAAAGGAAAAATCACAAGCATAATAATAAAAACAATAAGCAAATGATATATGATATAGTATAATAAGCATAATAAGAGAGATAAGGAGCAAGAAATTGAAATAAAAGGATAAGGTGCGAGAGATTAAATTTAAACGGATTATTATATTCACATTATTATAATATTTACAATATAAGTGGTATGATGAACTTAATCAAGCACAACCACGAAAAAATAATAAAATCGAGGCAACCGGATCCAAGTGGATCGCATTCCGAATCGGGACAACTTTAGGTCTATGTTAAGCAATCGCCGAGTAATTTACGGAGTAATTACCCTACAAATGAGGCCGGCCACCACTAATTAAAGTGGAAAATATTCGTGTTAATACATGTTAGAGAAACGATATTATGGATCGTTCTCCGAAAACATGCCACACTAAAAGAAAAGGTAATGGTCTAATCTTAATCGGGATTTCACATTGTGTTTATCGAAGGCAACCTATCACGACTCCAAAGTATGGAGAATGATCCAAATGATCATTCATCCATAGATTTGAAATAATGAAGATTAAATATCTTCGAAAACCAATAATCGCGAATCGGAGATCTCATCGACCAAAAAATAAAAAGAGATGAATAAGAAATGGATCTAATAATAGAATCCATAAAAAGAAATAGAAATATTTTTTAAAATCCTTTTCTAAAAATCTATTTTCTCTAAAATATTTCTAAAATATTTTTTCTAGAATTTTCCTAAAACAACTTTCTAAATACTTCTTCCTAAGCTTTACATCAAAACAAAAAATTGAAAATAGATGTTAAAGAACAAAAATAATAATAATATAAAAAAAAGATGTTAACAAAATAGAAAGGAGAGGATCCGCGGGTCAAAAGGATAGGTGGATTGATCCAAGACCAATATCCATGGTCCAAAACACTAATTCATTTATCAGTTTATTAAAATTAAAAAAAATTAAAAAAAAACAAAATATAAACAAAATAAAGAAGCAACAGCTTCTTCTTCGTTGCGAACACACAAAACAGGGGAAATTTCCACTCCTCACCTTCTCAAAATCCGGCCAAACAAAATCGATCAAACCAAATCACTCTTCTTCTCAATTAACCGAGCAAACACCTCCGTCAATTTCACCTTTCTCTTTTCAATCGCAAACCGAACTCTCTCCCTCTTCCAATTTCGCCTTCTTCTCCTTCCACTTCCGAACACGAGTTCTTCTTCTTCTTAATCGAAACCCTCACTTGTTGTTGATGGATTGATGAGAAAGGTTTATGAGATGGTGATTCGAAAATCTTGCGGAAATGTGCGTGATGTTTGAGTGATGAATTTGGATGAAGATTCAAGAAGAGTCAAGGTTAGGGTTTGATGGTGAAAAGGAATAGTTCAATAGAGATCTGTGAAATGATTCAAGATGAAGAATGTGAATGGATTGAAGCTTTGAACTTGATTTTGGCAGGGATTTAACATGCTCTCAAAGCTTGTGAAATTGAAGAGAGGAGTGTTGTTTAAATAGAGGGAAAGGGTGAGATTTTGAAAATTTTGGATTGCCGTTTAGAGTTGATTTGCGATGCGTTTCGGAGTCACGAAAAATCCGTGTGTTTTTGGTTTTCATTTTGCTGTGTAATGAATTTTGGTTGCGGATTGTGCAGGTGCAAAGTCCGTGCGGCAGGCTGTGTGTGATGTGTGTTTCTCGGGCGTATTCGGCTGCAAGTTGAAGCTGAGGCTTGTGAGCTGGGCCTGCTGTTTGTTGTTTTGCTTTTGGAGCTGAAGCTAGCTGTGTACGGATGCGGCGTGTGACTCTGTGCGGCTTAGCTTGCAATTTTGTTCTGTGATGTGGTGTACGGATGGAGTGGCTGGAAAAGATTGAAGAAGCTGTGGCTTTTGCTTGTGAAGTTTGTTGTTATTCTTACTAGGCGGCGTATTGAAGAGTAGTGTTGGCTGCTAGTGAGATTTTGTGGCTTTGGCTTGCACGTGAGGCTTGGGCAAGTTGTAGGTTGGTGTATGAAGCTTGATGTGAGGTCTTGCAAAAAGGCTTGGCATGATGTGGTAATGTTTGCAGCATATTCAGCTGATGTGGTAATGTATGGTGATGTTGAAAAAGGCTAATTCATTTTTTTTATATTTGTTATGTAAAACTAAAAAAAGTCTTAAGAAAATAATAATAAAAAAGGTATTAAAAAAATGTTATGGGCTTAATATCTAATGGGCTTTATATATTTCTCTAACTTTGCTTGATTTTTTTGTTTGGATGATAAATTGGATACATAAAAAAAAATAAAAACAATGGATTATAGAAATGAAATAAAAAATAGAAAATGAAGTTGGAAAAAATAATAATTGGAAATGGATAATGATTTAAACAACAAAAGTATAATGGATATTTGAGAAATGGAAAAGAATCGAGAATGAGTTACAAAATGATTATTGGATATTTTTTTTGGTGAAATGGATATGGAATCGGATATTTTTGTGAAATGGATATGGAATTGGATATTTTTGTGAAATGGATATGGAATTGGATATTTTTGTGAAATGGATATAAGAAATGGATAATGAAATATGGATAAAAATCATTAAAGGTGAATGATTTTAAAAAAAGGATAATGGATAAAGTCTTGATCTTTAAGCTCACAGCCATCTTTTGATATTTTTTCATAAGCTACTGATAATGATGAATACAACCAACACGAAACCACTGAACAACTTGCCAATTCAACCACAATCACTGAAATCGTCTGAAAACTGCCCAAATGATTTGAAGTCATGCTGAGAAAAATAAATTCTCAGATGCATCACTGATAAACTGATGAACATGAAGATTCAAGCCAAACTTCATACAAAACACTACTCGAACTTTGAACAACACTGTCTGAGAAATAGACCACTGGCACACACAACTTGCAGTTTGAAACAATCTTTTGATAGCTTGACCAAGATTAGGTCAAACGTCCATCTGAATCGAATCGTGATTGAACAAACACATTTGAATTGGAATTACAGCCCTGTCTTTGAAATCCTGCAACACAGAGAAGAAGAAGAAGCAGACTGCACCATATTTTTTTTGTATTTTGGTTAGAAGTTAGTAAATATAAACAAATAACAGAAATTAAACATGGTGATCCCCTGCTAAGCAAAGACCTGCAACTGAGAAGGATACACGAACCAATACGTGATCTTGTTTGTATGGAAATGCAGATGAGATGCGAAAAATCTTAGGGTAAAAAATTAGGGTCTGACAGATGCCCCTATTTAAGTTTCTTCAATCCAGAGAAAATGAAGATCGAAATCTTCGTTTCGACAAGATGGAAGATACTTAAATATCAAAAAACCCAATTTTTGATCCTAAGATGCCAAAAACTGGAATGAAATGAAATGAACGATATGAAATGATATGAAGATGATATGGAAATGATATGAAGCAACTGAAACTGTTATAAAAGCATATGAAAATATATGAAGGCACATGAAATGTTATGAGGAAATTATGGAATGCAGAGAAGATATGTGAAAATTTATGAGATGATATGGAATGTATCTGGAACCAAATGAAATGTAGAGAAATCTGTGAGAGACAAGACGACACATGAAAAAGAATAAACGCTGGGGATAAGGAGCATAAGACTCCGACGGGAAAAAGCATCATGCTAGAGACCAACACCTGGCTCAGCCGAGACGAAAATGTCCAGGAATGGCAATTGGACAGAAAACATCACAACATCCAGGAATGGCACTGAAGGAAGTGAGAAAAGTCCCGAAACAGTACACCAGAAGCATCCATAGATGACATTACTGACTTTAATAGGGATATCCGAGAATGGCAATCAGAAAAGGATAATCACAACATCTGAGAATGACAATCAACTAAAACATGTGAATCTCAACATTCAGGAATAGAACTGAATGAAATGGGAGAAAGTTCGGGAAAGCACATCAACTCAATGATGATTCCAACATGAAAATCCGGGAATGGCAATCGGAAACGAGATGATCACAACATCTGAGAATGGCAATCAGATAAAATGCAAAGCACAACATTCAGGAACAGAACTGAATGAAATGGGAAAAATTTCGGGACAGTACATCAAATCAATGATGACTTCACTATGGACATCCGAGAATGGCAATCGGAAGGAAATGATCACAACATCTGAGAATGGCAATCAGATAAAATGCAAAGCACAACATTCAGGAACAGAACTGAATGAAATGGGAGAAAGCTCGGGAAAGCACATCAACTCAATGATGATTCCAACATGAAAATCCGGGAATGGCAATCGGAAACGAGATGATCACAACATCTGAGAATGGTAATCAGATAAAATGCAAAGCACAACATTCAGGAACAGAACTGAATGAAATGGGAAAAAGGTCTGGGACAGTACATCAAATCAATGATGACTTCACTATGGACATCCGAGAATGGAAATCGGATAAAAAGTTGTAATACTTGAGAAGACACAACAAGTAGGTGAAGAAAAAAAAATTCTGAAGAGACAGACAAATGCCAAGTAAGTTGGACTTTGATCAAACAGTAAGAAGTTGAAAACAACAAGACTTCGAGAAATACATATGGGGAATAAAACACTCAGTATGCAGACATTTACGAAAATGGGGACTAAACCACCCAAGAACACGCATAATGAGGACTAAAACACTCAAATATGCAAAGGTAAACAAAACTGGGGAATAACACACCCGATAAAACGCATAATGAGGAATAACACACTCAAATATGCAAAGGTAAACAAAACTGGGGAATAACACACCCGAGAAAACGCATAATGAGGAATAACACACTCAAATATGCAAACTTTTCAAAAATGGGGAATAACACACCCGAGAAAACGCATAATGAGGAATAACACACTCAAATATGCAAACTTTTCAAAAATGGGGAATAACACACCCAAGGACATAATACGAGAGGAAATGCTGACAACCAGTTTAGACTCTTAGAGGAGTGAAAAGAAAGAAGACTGATTCCTCAACACAGAGACCACTGCCATTCTGCTCGGAAATTAGAGATGTTACTGCTGAACAAATCTCTGTCACACCGGTAAACTGTTTGAAAATCTTTTGAGAGAAGTCATGCAAAGCTGCTTGGGGATTCTTGAAGAAAATTGCCCCAAGTTTAATGACTGATGAAGGTAAACTAATAATGGATTCAGTCCTTGATTACTGCCGGAGAGAATAATCAAATCTTTGAAATAACTGTTGAGAAGAATAAACTGATCATGGTTTCAGTTCTTGAAATGAATGCTGAGAAAATAACCCAGTATGAATCTTGCAGAGAATCTTCTGACTAACCAAATCTGATAATAACTTGCACTGAGCAACAACTCTTGAACCACAGGAACCGAGAAAAACTTGCCCCTGATAAGATCACTGACCAAGTTTCTCAACTGTTTGAAAAATTCCTTGATGAGGAAAGTTTATTTGCAAAATAAAAAATGTTTGTACAAACTTGGTAATTTTAATGCAAAGTTCAATGCAAAGTTTGAAATCAAGAATCATTTTTGGAATGAAATTTATTGATGTAAAGTAAATGAAAACATTGTCAAAACACGGCGATTGAGACAACATTAAAGATAAAGCAAAGATAAGAAACCAATGATTGGTAAAGAACTTGGGAGTCAGTTTACGCAACCTTGTTGTAGTATGCTTTTCAAAAGAAACCTGAATTCAATTAGGACTTTTGAAGGTTGTAACGTGGTCTGGTTCACGGTTTATGAAACAAAGGATATAGGCTCAAAGTTTATTTGTACCCAACCCAACTTCGTGATGAACTCCAGTCCTACATTCAATTAATTCAACCTATGCACTCAAGTTCCAAGAAATTTAGGATTGCACAGATGAAGATGGTTCGTAAGCCAAAGGATTTTGAGATAGCAGTCACCTCTTCCTTTTGTTATTTCTAGTGAGGACTTTGATCCACTCAACTTATTTTTGCGGAGGATTTTGATGACCTCTTGACAAATCTTTCTCTGTATTATCCCTAACTTTTGCCTGAACTGTGTCATTTGAACTTACAACCAGCGGGATGCCCCAATTTTTGCCTAAATCTCCTTCCTAGGTTTTGACTTAGCGGGCTTTGATTTTTTTAATAATTTTTTCAATATCATTTTTTTTAAAGATGATGACTGCATGGCCTAATGATTACGATGAACCATCATTGGCTTTTGAATTGAGAAACATCTTCAACACTTCTTGATGTGTGTGAAGGAAAACTTGAGATTTCAACCTTTATTGAAAGGTGTCTTGAATGATTCTCTTGTACTTGAATGCACATTTGAATTAATTGAGAACTACCCATCCCCGGGTTAAAATTGAGGGTTTTTTCGAATAGAAAGAAACTCCAACTTCAAGGTTCAAAGGGGTTGACAAAGGATTAACTTCCTTATTTCTCCAGTGTTTAGGATTTGAAATAATGCCTGTATATCATCAGCCAAGTCTCAATTGAAAGCATACCAACAACAATTATGGGTATCTCGTTTTCATCATCCTCCCTCCAATCATTGTAAAAAAAACTTTGAGAAAAGATAAATGAACTTGAAATGTAAAGCATAAAGATGCAAATAGTAAATGAAATTGAATCAAAACAAAGCAATGCTCATTTCATTAAAACCAACATGAAAGTACAAACAAGCTTAAAAGCAAACAACTTAACATGATTGAAGAAAATTGCAAACACAAAGAAACAATGGATTAGTGATCCATCAGCAACAAAGATGAGCTATCCCGTCTGATATTCTGGCCTTGAAGAAAATTTAACAATTGAAGTCTTCTAGAAGATTCACTTCCCAAGCTTCGGCAAAGGATTGTTGATAACATTGGGATTAAGGTCATTAAAGTAAAGGATGTTGTTCCTGATAAGTTCTTGCACTTTAGCCTTCAGTGCAAAGCAATGCTCTAAGTCATGACCAGTTCCACCTTGATGAAACTCACAGTGAAGATCCGATCTATAACCAACCGGAAGAGGGTTTGGAATAGGAGGCGGAGTCCTAGTAGTAATTAAACCACTCTTAATCAAAGAAGGAAACAATTCAGTGTAAGGCATAGGAATAGGGTCAAAGTTTGGCCTATTGCGATATTGATTTTGTCCATCAGCAGGATGAGGAGCCTGAGCTTGAGCTCGGATCTGAACGTGAGCTTGAGCTGGTCGAGCTTGACCTTGAACTTGAGTTTGAGCAGGTTGAGTTTTAACAACAGGAGCAACTGCAGCTACGTATGGTTGAACATATCGTTGTTGCGGGCGATAAGGCCTCCTCTCAGTTGAAACAGAATAAGCATCACCATCTCTTCTCTTGTGAGGATTCTCAAAAGACTTTCTTGCAGCATTAGGAGCTTCAGAATTGGTAATCTTACCCTTCTTGATACCTTCCTCTAGTCTTTCTCCAATAGTGACTAGGTCAGAAAAACCAGATGAAACACTTCCTACCATTTTCTCCCAAAAGAACGGTTGAAGAGTGTCCATGAACAAACCAGTTAATTCCTTTTCGGGCAAAGGTGGTTCCACTTGAGCAGCTAGCTCTCTCCAACGCTGAGCATACTCTTTGAATGATTATTTCTCTTTCTGTGACATATTTTGAAGTTGACGACGGTCAGGCGCCATGTCCAGATTGTACTTATACTGCCTTACAAAAGCATCAGATAAATCTTTCCAGCTTCGGATGTGACTCTTCTCAAGTCCAACATACCACTTCATAGAAGCACCACTCAAACTATCTTGAAAACAGTGAATAAGCAACTTGTCATCTTTAGCATGCGCAGCCATTTTGCGACAATACATCAACAGATGAATCTTTGGACAAGTATGACCATTGTACTTCTCAAATACAGGAACTTTGAATTTATCAGGAAGAACCAAGTCGGAAACCAAACACATGTCGATTGCAGCAGAACCAAAGACATCTTTTCCTTCAAGACCTCTTACCCTCTTCTCAAGAGTCAAACATTGTTCTCTAACTTCATCCATATATCCAGGTTCACCCTGACTTTCAGCTTGTTGACCAGCAGCTTGGTACAAGAAAGGAGAATTCTGATAAGTAGTCTGAGCAGTAGTGTGCACAACAGGTTGAGGTTCGACAAAAGTCGGAGCTGAAAAGACTGGCACAACAGATGGACCACCTATTTGAGCAGTAGCAGAAACTGGCACATAATCCGGAGGTAACCCATATTCTGGCCAAGTAGAAACTAGTTGCTGAACAACAGGAGGGTCAACAACAGCAGTAACAAATTCAGAGATAACAGTCCTTTGAGGTGGTTCACCTCGAGCATCAAAACTTGCATCATTTCAGTGAGCCTGGTCATACCGGCCTTCAACTCATCAATTTCCATTCGGACTTCCATGTTATGCTGTTCTTGGTGTTCCATTCTCAATCTGATAGCTCTCCGTCTGTTAGCAGCTCTAGTACCGTATCTGTGATGAGGAGACAGCTTGACGGATCAACAGACAACTGAGGAAAGAAACAACCGGGATAAGTTCCCACACAACTCGGATGAACGCAAGAATATGCGAGGATGCAATGATATGCAATGCTCACTTCCATTTTCAGAAAAATAACTCGATTATTGCAAACATGGTCAACATCGAGAGTATGATCATGAAAAATCTTGACAAAAAGGAATATTTACTTTTTCCAATATTTGCAATAATCGGAATTATTTTCCTTGGAAAATGGTTGTGATGATGATCATGATGATTATGTAGATGCAACAAACACAAACAAGATCACGCAAAGCACACAGGTTCAAAGGTTCGAATCACAAGCATGGAGTCAAGGTAACAGAACACCAACCCACACAGGTAAGTACTAAGGTTTGTCTTCATTGTACCTGCAAAAAACCAAAAGGGTACTAACAAAGGTTCCCGGAGTTAACAGCCATCTTTAGAATATCATCGGTACGTTGGATTACTCCCCAACCGATAACACTCTTAAAATAGACCTCGTCCGAGTGTAGTATCGCGTGACAACCACCTTAAGTTTACACTCAGATAGTTTCCGCACTACGTTCCTAAATTGGCTTAGATTGGTTAAGGGTTCTACGGTCCTCAGTATGATCAGCTCAAGGTCGGAAAATAATGCCACGTACGATTACTCGTCATGACATTGATAGTCCAAGAGAGCCTAACCGAGTGGAGATTATCAAATTGATATTGCTTTGGACTACTCCATCGCATATCGCTTCGAATATCGCCGTCCTATCATAAGTTCCACTCAGATCCGGGTTAGAATCTATCTCATAGAGGATCACCAAAACCAAAACAGAACAACCAAGTAACAAGCAAATCAAACTAAAGCAGTAAACAAATCAAAGTAGGCCGAATCCACTTAGAGATTGACTCCCCAGCAGAGTCGCCACTTTCCTGTAGCTGTAAAATCGTGAGTGTAAGCTATTGATTAACTTAACTCGATATACACAAAGTCGCCACCGCGCTTTTATTTATTTCCAAAAAGGAAAAGGCAAAAAGAACGAAGAAAGCCTAATGAATCTTAAAAGCTAAAAAGCTAAAAGAATCAAACAGAGAATGGGTACGGGGATTGGTTACAAATCAGGAAGGTTTTAAGCACCCGACATGTCTGTAGTACTCTACGGGAACCCTTTGAAATATTTACTACATTATTGGTTTGAAATGGTTTGCTTGAAAAAAGATTGAAGAGATGAGAAGAAGAATGTTTTTTAAGATTTTGGTGTTTGAAGAGACGAACGTCTCATGCCTACGTACCCACAAAGTGCAATGCGAGATCAAAACCCCGTAGTTCGTGGTACAAATTGTGAAAAGGCAAATGAGTTGAATTGATTTTAAAATGTAAAGGTAAGTCGTCATTCTTTAGCGAATAATTCCGCTAGAAAGAATGAATCATATCTAAACATAAAAAAGGTTAAAAGGAAACGTGCACGAGGGCACAAAATCAATTGAATGAGTTGTGAATGTTTTAAAGTTTTTGAGAAAGAAAGTTTTGATATGCTTATGTGGTTTAGCATTTATTTAAGGAAATGAAATGGAAAGGTAAAAGCACATGACCGAAGTCAAGGTTTGATTGAGAAAATTTTTGAAGTTTGAAAACTAAGAAGATTTGAAAATAGGAAGGAGATTTGAAAATTTAAGAAGATGGGAAGAGATGAAGGGACTATCCTAAAACTTGAAAATAAAGTTAAAGGAAGAACGATCAAACCATATGGCAAGCAATCTTCGAAACAATTGGATTTCCATCTTCATAATTAAGTGAACTCAATCGGAGCCACAATCTTCAATCCATAACAACTTGAGCAAAGGGATGATCCTAGAATCTAAGTCCGAAACTCCGATGCTAAGGATAGTAACCATAGTCCGAAATTAAAGTCACCAATTTTTTAGATGTTTAATCCGTTATTAGTGTTTTTGTGTCCAAATGGAAAAAGGAAAAATCACAAGCATAATAATATAAACAATAAGAAAATGATATATGATATAGTATAATAAGCATAATAAGAGAGATAAGGAGCAAGAAATTGAAATAAAAGGATAAGGTGCGAGAGATTAAATTTAAACGGATTATTATATTCACATTATTATAATATTTACAATATAAGTGGTATGATGAACTTAATCAAGCACAACCACGAAAAAATAACAAAATCGAGGCAACCGGATCCAAGTGGATCGCATTCCGAATCGGGACAACTTTAGGTCTATGTTAAGCAATCGCCGAGTAATTTACGGAGTAATTACCCTACAAATGAGGCCGGCCACCACTAATTAAAGTGGAAAATATTCGTGTTAATACATGTTAGAGAAACGATATTATGGATCGTTCTCCGAAAACATGCCACACTAAAAGAAAAGGTAATGGTCTAATCTTAATCGGGATTTCACATTGTGTTTATCGAAGGCAACCTATCACGACTCCAAAGTATGGAGAATGATCCAAATGATCATTCATCCATAGATTTGAAATAATGAAGATTAAACATCTTCGAAAACCAATAATCGCGAATCCGAGATCTCATCGACCAAAAAATAAAAAGAGATGAATAAGAAATGGATCTAATAATAGAATCCATAAAAAGAAATAGAAATATTTTTTAAAATCCTTTTCTAAAAATCTATTTTCTCTAAAATATTTCTAAAATATTTTTTCTAGAATTTTCCTAAAACAACTTTCTAAATACTTCTTCCTAAGCTTTACATCAAAACAAAAAATTGAAAATAGATGTTAAAGAACAAAAATAATAATAATATAAAAAAAAGATGTTAACAAAATAGAAAGGAGAGGATCCGCGGGTCAAAAGGATAGGTGGAATGATCCAAGACCAATATCCATGGTCCAAAACACTAATTCATTTATCAGTTTATTAAAATTAAAAAAAATTAAAAAAAAAACAAAATATAAACAAAATAAAGAAGCAACAGCTTCTTCTTCGTTGCGAACACACAAAACAGGGGAAAATTTCCACTCCTCACCTTCTCAAAATCCGGCCAAACAAAATCGATCAAACCAAATCACTCTTCTTCTCAATTAACCGAGCAAACACCTCCGTCAATTTCACATTTCTCTTTTCAATCGCAAACCGAACTCTCTCCCTCTTCCAATTTCGCCTTCTTCTCCTTCCACTTCCGAACACGAGTTCTTCTTCTTCTTAATCGAAACCCTCACTTGTTGTTGATGGATTGATGAGAAAGGTTTATGAGATGGTGATTCGAAACTCTTGCGGAAATGTGCGTGATGTTTGAGTGATGAATTTGGATGAAGATTCAAGAAGAGTCAAGGTTAGGGTTTGATGGTGAAAAGGAATAGTTCAATAGAGATCTGTGAAATGATTCAAGCTGAAGAATGTGAATGGATTGAAGCTTTGAACTTGATTTTGGCAGGGATTTAACATGCTCTCAAAGCTTGTGAAATTGAAGAGAGGAGTGTTGTTTAAATAGAGGGAAAGGGTGAGATTTTGAAAAATTTGGATTGCCGTTTAGAGTTGATTTGCGATGCGTTTCGGAGTCACGAAAAATCCGTGTGTTTTTGGTTTTCATTTTGCTGTGTAATGAAATTTGGTTGCGGATTGTGCAGGTGCAAAGTCCGTGCGGCAGGCTGTGTGTGATGTGTGTTTCTCGGGCGTATTCGGCTGCAAGTTGAAGCTGAGGCTTGTGAGCTGGGCCTGCTGTTTGTTGTTTTGCTTTCGGAGCTGAAGCTAGCTGTGTACGGATGCAGCGTGTGACTCTGTGCGGCTTAGCTTGCAATTTTGTTCTGTGATGTGGTGTACGGATGGAGTGGCTGGAAAAGATTGAAGAAGCTGTGGCTTTTGCTTGTGAAGTTTGTTGTTATTCTTGTTGGGCGGCGTATTGAAGAGTAGTGTTGGCTGCTAGTGAGATTTTGTGGCTTTGGCTTGCACGTGAGGCCATGGCAAGCTGTAGGTTGGTGTATGAAGCTTGATGTAAGGTCTTGCAAAAAGGCTTGGCATGATGTGGTAATGTTTGTAGCATATTCAGCTGATGTGGTAATGTATGGTGATGTTGAAAAAGGCTAATTCATTTTTTTTATATTTGTTATGTAAAACTAAAAAGAGTCTTAAGAAAATAATAATAAAAAAGGTATTAAAAAAATGTTATGGGCTTAATATCTAATGGGCTTTATATATTTCTCTAACTTTGCTTGATTTTTTTGTTTGGATGATAAATTGGATACATAAAAAAAAATAAAAACAATGGATTATAGAAATGAAATAAAAAATAGAAAATGAAGTTGGAAAAAAATAATAATTGGAAATGGATAATGATTTAAACAACAAAAGTATAATGGATATTTGAGAAATGGAAAAGAATCGAGAATGAGTTACAAAATGATTATTGGATATTTTTTTTGGTGAAATGGATATGGAATCGGATATTTTTGTGAAATGGATATGGAATTGGATATTTTTATGAAATGGATATGGAATTGGATATTTTTGTGAAATGGATATAAGAAATGGATAATGAAATATGGATAAAAATCATTAAAGGTGAATGATTTTAAAAAAAGGATAATGGATAAAGTCTTGATCTTTAAGCTCACAACCATCTTTTGATATTTTTTCATAAGCTACTGATAATGATGAATACAGCCAACACGAAACCACTGAACAACTTAGCAATTCAACCACAATCACTGAAATCGTCTGAAAACTGCCCAAATGATTTGAACTCATGTTGAGAAAAATAAATTCTCAGATGCATCACTGATAAACTGATGAACATGAAGATTCAAGCCAAACTTCATACAAAACACTACTCGAACTTTGAACAACACTGTCTGAGAAATAGACCACTAGCACACACAACTTGCAGTTTGAAACAATCTCTTGATAGCCTGACCAAGATTAGGTCAAACGTCCATCTGAATCGAATCGTGATTGAACAAACACATTTGAATTGGAATTACAGCCATGTCTTTGAAATCCTGCAACACAGAGAAGAAGAAGAAGCAGACTGCACCATATTTTTTTTTGTATTTTGGTTAGAAGTTAGTAAATATAAACAAATAACAGAAATTAAACATGGTGATCCCCTGCTAAGCAAAGACCTGCAACTGAGAAGGATACACGAACCAATACGTGATCTTGTTTGTATGGAAATGCAGATGAGATGCGAAAAATCTTAGGGTCAAAAATTAGGGTCTGACACACCCCAAAGTCGATTTTAATTTTATTGATGTGTTTCTTGTGAATTTTGATGATTTATGATGTTATCTGATGTTTTGTGGAGTTTTGAGGGCGACTTAATATTTTAATGATATTAGGATATTAATTATATTGGGTTTATTTGATTAATTGGAGTTAATTAAATAAAATAAAAAGAATTAGAGAACAAGGGGTAATGTGGTCTTTTGGTAGAGGATTAGTGAGGGTATTATGAGAAAAGACTATTGAGGTCTTAGGGGCAAGAGTGACAAAAAGTGTGAAGTGGTTTTGTGTACGATCAATTGGAAATAATCACACTTTTGGGAGAAGGGAGAAGAGCTCTGAAGAGGGAAGGTTAGGACTTGAAGGTTTGGGAGATTCTTCGAGGAGTTAAAGAAAGGGATTACAAAACCTAAGGTACGGGGAGTAATTTCTATTCAGTGTTGTAATGTAGAGATAGGAATTGGGGTTTTGAGGGAGAGTCTTGGGGTTTTGGGGTTTGTTGATGAATGTGTCATATGATGTAGATTTATGATGAAATTGATAGTAGATATTGATGTTAATCGATGTATATGATGATGTCAAGATGAATGGAGGTTAGGGGTAATGATTTTCTGATTTATTGCTGCTGAATAAGGGGTTTGAGGGTTTTATCGCAGATGGAGCGATTTTGAGATCGCATAAAATTTGCAGAAATCGCGAAACTCGCTTAGCAAGCACACCCTGGGTTAACCGGTTAACCAGAAATCAGTAAATACACGTTTTTATGACAGTGAAGCTTACCAAAATAATTCCAAACATCACAATAAACCATAATCATGTTCCTATACCTAGAGACAACATACTCAAGCATTTTCATCGATTTCTAACCGATTAATCTACCGATTCTAAGATTTTCCATAAAAACCCTAAAAGTTCATAACTTCTAAAATCAACCAAAACTCTTAAAACAAAAGTTCTAACTATGAACCCACCTCTAGCAAGATGAATGGAGAAGATTGAATGAAGAATGGATGGTGGAAGCTTCAAGATCAAGAGTTTTCTTCTTCTTCTTCAAGACTTTCTCTCCCTTTCTCTCTTCTTCTTCTTTCTCTATTTCTATGTTTTTAGAAAAACAAAAGAAAAGAAGACTTTAGGTCTTAAAAAGGAAAAACATATTTTTCCTACCAACGGGTCCGAATAGAGAGTATCTAAAAATATCTCTTAATCCAATATTTTATAAAACCTCTGAGTCAGCTAATATTAATTAATAAAATAAAATCATGTTGATTACTCTATTTAATTCCGTTAAAATCTCTTAGAGTAATCCGAAATAATATTAATATCGAATAATATTATTCAGAGCATTAAATAATTTACGGGGTATTACAAATAAGTCCAAGTATTGCCGCTTTCACAAGAATCACGAGTACGTCATGGAAGACTGCATCCACTTGAAGGATGCAATTGAGATACTCATAAATGAAGGTCACCTCAAGTAGTACACAAAGAGGAGCGAGCCTCCCTGACATGACGACCACAACACTAAGAGAGATCGAGAAGACACTCCACCTAACGGCTCCCCCTTTCGAGTAGCCCTTTATGTATCTCGGCCAGAGGACTTCCATATCCCCGAGGAGCTCGAGAAAACTCCTATCTAGCAGCACACAACCCCTGGGAATGATTTTCGACAAACTTGGTGATCTCTGGTGGTGGGATAAACAACGAGAATGTGGCAGTTTCACTAAAGAGGAAATTTGACGAATCCCTGCTGACCGCCCCCGACCAGCTAGCAACATTGACCAAAGCTCGAGAAAAATCTAACCCCATCTCCTTATACCTCAAAGAACTCCCCGGAGGACCCCTTAACTCAAGCATCCCTCTGCTAGTAATGGAGAAGATGGCATGGTTCGACGTCTGCCGCGTCTTGGTCAATAAGGGCAGCTCCGTCGACATAATGTATACCCATTTGTTCATAACCCTCAAGCTCTACGAGAAGAACCTTTCACCATACGTAGGGTCCAACCTCCAGGGATTCAACGGGGCGGCGACAAGGCCATGGAGCTATATAGAGCTCCTCGTCACATTTGGGGAAAAAAGAAACCTCCAGGGAAGTCAAGATCCAATTACTGGTGATAGAATACCAGTCCCTGTACAATTGCATCATAGGTCGACCAACACTGGTCGAGCTGACTGCGGTACCCTCGACAGTTCACCTGAAAAAGAAGTACTACACAAACTAGGTCGCGTGCTCACACTGCACGGTGACATCGAGGCAGCTAAAAGATGCTTTGACACGGCTGTCAAAGGGTAAGCCATAGTTAACATAGCACCCAAAGAAAAGAAGAAAGCCCGAGTCGAAGAGCAGAGGCCACCACCCAAGATCAATTCAATCGACCTCGATTGTCGCCTTAGCAAAGACGACGCAAGGGAAGAAACCCTCCAAACTCTTGCCAACAAAAAAACACTTACTCATCCCGCGTGACCCATACCGGACGAGGACTTCGAGCTCATCCCTCTCGGCGACAGAAGTGTGAATATTGGTGCCAAACTGCCGACCCTAACGAAGGAGCAACTCGCAGCCCCCCTCAGAGAGAATGCTGATTTATTCGCATGGAGTGTTGTCAGAATGCCCAGACTCGACCCTGAGGTTGCCTGTCGCGATCTCATTATAGATCCTGTCGCTAGGGAAGTAGCACAACATAGGCATAAGCAGTCTCCCGAGAAAGCAGGGGATGCCTAACAGGCTGTAAAAGACCTCTTAGATGCAAATTTTATTTTTGAAGCCCAGTACATAACATGGTCATCTAATGTTGTACTTGTTAATAAAAATAATGGAAAATGACGAATATGTGTTGATTACACCGATCTTAATAAGGCATGTCCCAATGATGCTTACCCTTTACCTAATATTGAAAAGTTAGGAGATAACTTTGCAGGTTTCAAACTTCTGTCCTTTATTGACGCTTATAGCGGTTACAATCAAATTCCCATGTTGGGGACAAATAAGAGACACACGACCTACATGGTTGAATCGGGCAACTATTACTACAATGTAATTCCTTTTGGCCTGAAAAACGCTGGAGCCACATACCAGCGCGTGATGAACAAAGTTTTTCGAGCAGATATCAGGGACATTCTCGAAGTTTAAATGGATGACATGATCGTTAAATCCCACGAGGAACCCGACCATGCCCTCCACCTCAGAAAGGTATTTGAACAGGAGAAGAAATGCAAAATGAGGTTTAACCCGGAGAAATGCACCTTCGGAGTTCGAGCAGGAAAGTTCCACGGCTTCTACATAACAGAAAGAGGTATCGAAGCTAACCCCTACAATGTCAAGCTTTCTCCGAACTCCCAACACCCAAATCAAAGAAGTTCATCCAATCCTTCAACGAATACTTGCCTCTCATCAAAAAGAGGATGGATAAATTTGACTACTGGGAAGTCCAACACGTCTCTCACGAGCACAGTACGCGAGCAGACGTACTGTCCAAACTGGCGAGCACGCGAAAGAAGGGCGAGCTACCCATGAAATCCTCCCCCGCCAAAGCATTGAAAATTTGTTTGCGTCCCCCGATGTGAACTTCATTGGTGACACCAACTGTTGGATAACCCCAGTCTATAATTACCTCACAACGGGTGAGCTACCCGTCGATCATAATAAGGTCTTGACGACAAAAAGGAGGGTTTTCTCCTACGTCTTGGTCGAAGGAAAGCTCTATAGGCATGGATTTTCCATTCCCCTCTTGAAGTGTGTCGACGAGATGAAGGTCCATGGCGTCCTAAAGGTAATCCATGAAGGAATCAACGCCCAACACCTCGGGGGAAGGTCCCTGGCACGAAAGTCCCTACGAGAGGGCTATTAATGTCTGACAATGCAACACGACACGAAGGAGCGCGTCAAGAGGTGTGACAATTTCCAAATACATGAGGACATGCACTTAGCTCCCCCAACGACCTTAAAACCTTGTCGTCCCCATGGCCTTTCTCATGGTGGAGAATGGACATCTTGGGACCCTTCACGATAGGATCTCACAAGAAAATATACCTAATTCTCAAAGTAAACTACTTTACAAAGTGGATCAAGGCCGAAGCACTCGCCAAAATCATGATGCTCAACATACTCTACTTCTACAAACATAACATCCTCGCCCGCTTTGGTGTACCTAAGGCTTTCGTCACTGATAATGGGATGCAGTTCACTAACAGGAAATTCCAAGACTTTGTCGCCAAACTAGGCACGAAGCAACACTTCACATCCATCGAACACCCCAGACCAACGTGTAAGCGAAAGCGACCAACAAGGTAATCCTAATGGGTTTGAAACGTAGACTGGGTGTGTAACGCCCCAATTTTATAAAGTATTTTTATAAAATAAATATCAAGAGTATGATGGTGTATTTTGAATAATAAGTGGATGAGGTATTTTATTTAAATAATGATAATATAATGAGGTGGTATTATTATTATAATATTGTTATTTAATAAATAAAATAAAATATAAGTTGGAGGTTTGAGGGGCAAGGTTGTAATTTTGCTCTGTTATGAAAAGGGGAGAACACAATACATTTTCTCATTATCGTATTTTGACGAAGGAAAGAGGGCTCTGGAGAAAAAGGGAAAGGAGAAGGGAAATCAAGAATCGTAAAGCTTCAAGATCAAGGCTTTGCAAGGATTTTGTCAAATTCGAGGTAAGGGGGAGAAATGGTTCTTTATTGGTGACCTAACATGAAAGGGTAATTGGGAGTTCCTTACTCCCTAGGGATTGTCTAATGTTGTTGATTATGATGAAATTGTGATATGATGTATATATATGTAATGATGATTAGTTATGGTTGTGTGAAATTATTATTGAGTTATATGCTTGATTGTTGTAATTGGAATGGTGGTGATTTGAGTTCTATGACAAGTTTGGTATAGAAGTAGTTATAGAGATAATGATGTTGATGTAAATGGAGAATTGGAAACAAACCTAGGATCTTTCTTAATTTGATTAGTAATATTAGGTTGTGAAGATCATAAGGAATTAGAGGTATAAAATTAGTTTAAGAACAACAATTGGATTGTTTTGAGTGATAAAAGTGAGAGATAAGTGATAGAATTCGAACTGGTATGAAATTGGGAGAGAAAAGTGAGTTTTAGAAAAAGCTGAATTTTGGGGGTACAGGTGCCCTGACACGGGCAGTGTTGTACAACACGGGCAGTGTCAGGCTGCGGGCATTATGCTAAAAAGTGGAAATTTGGGAAGTTGGCTTCAGGAGGCCTGACACGGGCAGTGTTGTACAACACGGACGGCCGTGTCAGCCTCCTGGAAAATGTGTTTTTGATGATTTGGGGGGGCCGTGTCCCAGGCCACCTGACACGGGTTGTGTCATGGGACACGGGAGGTCGTGTCAGGCCTCTGTTTTGAGGAATTTTTCTGTATTTTAAGTGGTTTAATCCCGAGTTCTTGTTCGATACTTGTACCATTAGTCTAGGACCTTGATGATGGCATCCATGTTTAACTATAGGACCCGGCGACCGATAATAAGCGTGTGCGTGTTATGTGATTATTAGGGATATTATAACCTTACTAATAGGTCAATTAGAAGGTGTTGATGATGGAAATGTTTACTATAAGTCTTGCACAATTATATGAAGGAATAGTGATAAACGAAGAGGATCGTGATGATTGGTAACATAGTTGATTATATGTCTTGCTTAGACCCCATGATGTAAGTGTTGGTAGCGGTGAGGATCGGAAGGATCGTGTGGTATTAGAATATATGTATAGGGAATAAATGAGAGTGGAATTAATGAGGAATTCATAAGATATGACATTTGGTAATTAGCGTGTATGAATATACGTGCTTATGTTGTTTTGCATGACTCTTAATGGTGAACCATATTAATGGTGTTGACAATGTGTATGGATATTGTTGGACTATCTATGTGACCCACATGATGGGATATGTGTTAGATCATGAGGATCGTGTTGACATGATTGTATTCATGTGTAATTATGTTGATGTGTACTATGTGTTTAGTGTTATTTATATGATGAAATGACATATATGTTTTGATGAGGATCATGAGGATCGTAAAGCATGATGTGTTCATGTATGTTATGATATGGTATGCGTTGTTGTGTCTGCATGCGCATACGTTTGATGGAATAATCATGTCGTGGATGTGATTATTCGGGATTCGTTGAGAATCGTGGTTGCAGGGATGATCGTGTCTTGTTGGAGACGTTAACGATGCATTCGGGGTTCTATTTGATGAACCGTTATTGTGAGTCGGTACCGCATTTGCATTGTGTCATTGAGTCACTTTGCATTGATTGAATTAATGATGTATGATATGTGTTGATGAACTATTTGAGATATTGATTAATTGTATGATGTATGATGTGTATTTGATGAATAGAGGTGAGACTACCCTGTAAGATGTTATTTGCACCGTTAATATATTGAATTATTTTCTCACCCCTTTGTTGTTTGGTTGCGTCTGTGCTTCTTCGGAAGTACAGATGATTCAGGTACTTGAGTATGCTCGGAGTACAAGTTGTTTGGTCGAGTCCTAGGAGTCGCTCTGATACGTAACACGGGAAATGGGGATATTTGTTATTTAATTATTCTTGTTAGTAATAGTTACGTATCATATTTTGTTGAAACTTATAAATTAAGTGAATTGATGAATTTGTGGATATTTGGCGAATTGTCGATTGTTGAATAAAATGATATTTCCGCTGTTTTTAATAAATGATTATACTTTTAGTTGATTTTGAAAATGTAGCTACTCACTTGTTAATTAAACTCTGATTTATCTGAAAACTTATGTTATTTTAGAAAATGGGAAAAGTGGGTGTTACAGGGTGAGGTGAAAAGAGCTTGGGTCGAGGAACTACACAGCGTGCTCTGGGCATACCGCATGACCCCCATTCAACCACCGAGGAAACTCCTTTCTTACTGGCCTACGATACCGAAGTGGTCATCCTAGTGGAAATCAAAGAACCCTCACGACAGACAAAAGTTCCCCTAGAAGAGGAAATGAACGATGAAGCTCTCCGAGAAGAGTTCGACCTCGTCAAAGAGATACGGTCCGAGGCAGCTCTCCATGAAACATCATTGAAAGAAAATATAACCTTACACCATGATGCGAAAGTCATCAAATGAGAATTCCAGGTCGACATCTTAGTCCTCCGAAGGAACCAGAAAAACCCGTGAGAAGGCAAGTTGGCCGCAAATTGGGAAGGTCAATACCGCGTCTAGGGCAAAACGGGTGGCGAAGCCTACTACCTCGAAAATTTGAACGATGAAGAACTTGTTAGACCATGGAACACTGAAAAATTCAAGCAATATTATAGATATATGGCCAACGCAACCAAACGTCGAAAGGAGGCGAAGGCTCAGCCAAAGGGTCGTGGGAGGTACGACCATGATCCCTAATTTGATCGAAAGGCGAATCCTTGCACCATGCCACGGGCAAGACCCTGCCCCTACGAGGATACCTAGATCGAGCTCCGCCGTCGTAGTACCATGTCAGCAGAACACCCAGCTCGCGATGCGAAAGTCCAAGCCGCAGGATCAGGATCCCGATCGCGGCCCTGGTCCCACTATCTCGCGGAAGTAAATCCCGCACTTAGAAACAGTCGTGCTCAAATGTTCAAGACCAAAAACACTTAGAAACATATGCAAACATAATATAGTGAAACAATATTTCATTAATTGGCTGACCTTGTCGATTACAAAAAAGGGACCGCACCTGAAACAAAGAAAAACAAAATACTCCTAAGGGAAAATAACAACACGCAGGGCGACAAAACATAAAAATATCATACTCCTCTTCTTCCTCTTCCTTCTCGTCATCATACATTTTGATGACTAACTGCCTATCAACGACTTATAGGTTGTAGTCGGTCCCCTCGGTCATGAGCTCCACCCCAGGATTGACGAGCTGAAGTTGCTCCACAACATTGTTAAAACCTAACTCAACGGTCTCCACACAATCGTGCTCCATAATCCAGATCTGGGCAATTAAATCACCGGAGCCTTGAGGGATGCATCCTCTTCACCCTCCTCCTCAGTAGGAGCGACCAACCTTTCCAGCTCCGCCACCCTCGCCTGAAGGATCTCGACCTCAGTGGTAGCCTTAGCCAACTCAACCTCTTTCAGCTTCAGGCTTATGATTTCTTTAGTTGCTGTCTCCACGACAGCCTTGAGCTCACCATCCTTGGTCATCATCCTGACCTGGAGCTCATGACGACCTTTATAATGTTCAAAATATTTCTTGACTTTTTCCTTCTTGGCCCTCACAATCTTCACCTTCTCCCGGAGCCTCTCTACCTCGACAGTTGAACCAGCATCCTCGTTCAGAACCAAGGTCGTCTCCATAACCCTGATCATGCAAGCCAAATCTTGAGATAAGTTCTTCTTCCTGGTCGCCTTGTCCAGAGCCAGGATGTCCTTAGCATTCGCGTCGGGCACAACCACATAACCCTCTTCGTCAAAAAGTCCCCTTCGAAGGTGGCAGGTCAGTAGAGTGAACGAATCTTTGGTCGCTGTCAAGTCGACAGTTGATGGACCATCGTCACGCTTGCGCTTGTGTGGATGACTCTCTAGCACCAGGGAACTGGTACTCGAAGGAGTATGGGAAGGAGGAGTCGAAGAACCACCCATCTCATGATCGACGATCACCTGCTCGACCCTCCCTTTGGCCCCTTTCTTCTGGGTCTTGTTTGAAAGTTTCAACACACGCTCCTTGAGGGTGGCCCTCACAACTACAAAAGAAAAATAATCGGTTAGCAAACTAACGACTGGACAACAAAAAGAAAGAGAGACTCGATCACGCTCACCTAGGAGCCTAAGCGCCTCCCTGTCGGTCCCACGCTCGAGCAACTCCTTAGTGTTAATTAAGCGAACGTCGTATGTAGGATCCCCGGACTCCAACAAGATGGGTTTGTCATCCCTATCCACACATAGGGCCTGGGAGAATCCCTCAACAAAGGCCACCAATTTACTATAAGAAGTTGTATCGTCGACCCCCAAGTTCTCGGGCTTCATGAGGAACTGGTCAATAGAACGGTTAAATTGCCCCCATTTCCCATTGAATGGCATGGTCGAAGCAAGATGCTCCACGCTGCTGGAATCTTGCTGCTTCATGTATAAACTCTTTAGGGCTTGAGACGTGAAAGGTTTCACAGTGTACCACCTGTCCTTGAAGTTCCTGACAAATTCAGCGTAAGTCTTGAATAACCTCCTTGACTACTTGAACGAAACCCAATTGTGCCTCCCATGCACAAATGAGTGTTGTAAGTGAAAGACCCGAAAGAACAGGGGTAGCGTATAACCGATCAAGAGGTGCTGGCACACCAGCTTGAACACGCAGATGAATGCGATGGCATTGGGGTGCAGATGCGGATGAGCCAAGTCGAGTCATCTAAAGACACCCACCTGGAACCCGTTGAAAGGGATGTGATGCCTAGCCTCCTTGAAGGCAGACTCATACATGGGGAATCAGGTTCCCCTAAACATCGAGCAAATTCGTTGTTGAGGACGGGGAGCGTAACAATCCCAATTCTTAGGAGCCCCTAGGGCCAATTCCTCTAGGACGTCACAGGAACCTCGAGGATACTCCAAAAAATGAGAACGTGTCTCCGACAACTCCTCCCCGACCCAAGACAAATCAGTCGCGACGTAGGCAACAACCAGGGGATCTTGGACGTCGACGTCGGGCATACCATCATTCGCTTCACGTTGGTCCATTTTTACCTAAAAAGTATAAGGGAATAATGAATTAGATGTAATATCAAATTCACCATTCCACCACAATTCAAGTGAAAGGGCGAGGAGCGACGTCGCAAAAGGAGCTGTGTGACGAGTGAAAGAATAAATGCGTCCCTACAGAGGAGAAATGAAAACGCCCGCACGAGGAGACCCCTCCGTATCACAACCGCTAAGGGACGCTAAAAATAGGGCCCTCAAGGAGATTCATCCTTGACTAACTCCGATGAATAACTGTTGGAAAACCCATATGTTGACCAACATATTCATCAAAAAACTCATATCTAAACAACGAGGAGAGACCTCCCGTCTATTGAATGACCACCGGAAAATGAAAATCTACCACTACGAAACAAAAAGGAAAGCGACTTACTTTGGGGTTGTACGGCGAAGGGAAGAGCTTCCTGGAAGCGGAAACGATGAAGGGAGGTGTTTTTCAGTGAGGGCAGCGAACTTCCGGCGAAGGGTTATGGCACTTTGAGAGCGATAAATGAGAAATAAAAAGGAGTCCTCCCACAAGGTCCTCTTATAAACCACGCACGAGAAAGCGTGTCTAGGCCATCATTGCCTAGGCTACTTAGATCCCCCTAGGAAATGATGGCAATTAATGCACCGCTACGCAGGAAGTGAGGAGTCTGACATTAATTATCGTCCTAGCACAAAAAACGAAGAGGCAGACACACGTCACCATTGAGTTCCCAAAAGGTCAGGGTTCTCCACTCCCTAAGGTACCGAGCACATCCCCTTCTTGACAGCCAGAAATCATCAAGAAAAAGCGAAGAACACATGCACCTTCCTGCGGTACCCAAACGACACCCGACGAGCCTCGAACAGGCTCCTCACATCGACAAAAAAATTTCTTCTATCCACATTCAACACTGACGAGCACCCGCGGTCAGCCCTCCTGACATTATCTTATCCTTAAGTCATTACCCCCATTAGGGATGCGACTTGGGGGCTCCTGTTCTGGATTGGGCCTTGCGCCAGGCATGTTGGGTACGACCCAATCCAACGGGCATGAATCCAAGGCCCATAAGCTGATAGGCGTGAGGAGCACCTCCCCCACGTGTTCTACAGCTACTCACTCAACTGTTTCCCCGTGTGAATCTCACTTCATGGACTCTAGGAGCAGTTGGACCAGGATGAAGTCCACGTGATAGGTCTTGCCTACATCTTCGCAGTTCTCATTGTGGGCCTAGTTGATCTAGCCCACAATGAGGACCTTGTCCCAGCACTGGGGGCGCATTATATATACCTTCTTTCATTAGAGGGTCAAGTATTCTAACGCCTCTACCTTTTCTCTACACTTGTTATCGCTCTGTTCCCTTTCTCACTTTGGCATCGGAGCACCTTGCAGGTACACCCCCTCTTATCTCTCTCCAACAACTGAAGTTGTGCTAGTCCAGAAGGTCCGTTCTGACCAGGTTAGATCAACAACCAATGAAAAAAATTAGACAACTTCAATCAACATTGAATGACTCCAGATTTCAATATCCCCATCAACCCTTATAGAACTGGATTTCAATTTCCAGATTATGTGTTCATGATAGGAAAAACAAATTATCTATATGATTATCGATATAATTAATGTACATTACTTGTTATTACCCCTTTTATGTAGAAATATAGTTGAATGTTGTTTGCAAGTGAAAATCTTGATTAAGAATGCACGAAAATTTTAGAAGGGTTTGAGTTTTTTTTTTGGATAATGATCATAGAGTGTAGTACTTATGTAAGGTCATGCAACTTTTATTTTCTCGCATGTTTTTGGATTCCCAAATCCAAACACATTTTTAACATGGAAGGGGTGTCTTTTTGCTAAAGAGAATTATTGTATAATTGGTGCATCCAATTTCAAAATCTAGATGGTGCGAATAGCGTAATTGAATTTCTAGAGTTAGTGATCAATACATTGGGGTATACTGAACACTACCATATGTTATAACAGATGGGAAATGCTCTTTCCACCGTTAGGGGTGCTTCCTAACTACCGTGAAAAGTCACAATTGTCCCTCATGTTCGGAGATGGGACGCACCTTTTTTCCACATTCATCGCAAATTGATGAGAAACCCTTGTTTTGCCAAAAATTAATTCAGAGATGCATCTTCGTATGTGTATGAGGTGATTTCGAAGATGCATTTCTGTAAACCCCATTAATTAAAAATTCTAAGAGAGGTATGTAGATGCATCACTGGACACGTTTAACACATTAACCCATGTCAGAACCTTCCTTTCTCCTCCTTCATTTGTTTTAAAACTCACTAAAACTCAAAAAATCCAATTGGTGCTCTTCCTAAAAAATCCAAGCTTCTCAACCAATCAAGCTCCTCATTGCAATGTACTTCATTTTCTCCAAAGGTTCTCACTACATTCAAGCTTTTCTTCCACAACTTAGAGTTGGTAAGTTTTTCAAAAATCATTCTTTTTTTATGTGTTTTGAATGATGTTTTAGGAAAAAAAAGTTTTTTTTAAACTTACATTAGGTAGTTTGAAGTGAAATAGAGAGCCTAAATGGACATGCTTTGCAAGTTTTTTGGAGTTTAGAGATGCAATGGCGTTTCTGCCATTTTTACAAAATCGCAGATTTGTCTAGAGATGCATCTCCGGATTTTCTCTGTGTTGTTTTAAGAGATGTAACTCCGAATTTGTGGTTGTCTAAAACATTGTTGAATTTATGATGTAACTGTCTAGTTTAATTACAGGTGCAATGGCTGAAAACAACCCTAGCAGAATTAGGCTCGATCGTGTGTTACAAACCGCGACGGTACGACGTGAGAAAGTCGCAACTAAGACCATTGATTAGTGCATCTTCATGCATTTTCTTCTACTATTATACTTAGAAATTTCTTTAGTTTATTTCATTAGTTTTACTATTTAAGTGTGTTTTCATATTTAAGTTTGTTTCTAGATTTATTTTATTTTTGCACCTTACTTTCAGCTTTAGTAGTTATTTGATACATGTTCACTGTGCAGACCATAACTTAAGCTACGAGATGTCGTTTTACGCATTCTAACATGCGTTGGAAAGCTAAGAGAAAAAGCTACAAGTTTCGAGTCGAAGCCAAGAGTTGATTCTGAGTGAAAGATCGTCAAATAATTCGTTGAAGTTTCAGATTTTAGAAAATAACTATTTTTGGGCCGATTTTATGTTTTTCCATCCCGGTTTGACGTAGAATTGTGAATCCTTATTTTGTATAAGTAATCATCAGTGGTACTGCTCACAGACTACACTTTTCACGAGAGAAAAAAAAATATTACACTTACGACTGTAATGGAGAACTAATTCTTGAAGGCAAACTCAGCTGCTTACGGGTTTCATCGCTTTGAGGTTATTCTAATAACAAGTTAAATTCGATTTTTGTTCAATTATTTTCTATGAAGTCATTTTCTTAATTTGATTGCTTTCGTTTGCTTAATTCGACTATTGTTCATAGAATAAAATTGATTAAATTCAATTGTATGCATGTTCTAATTTTAACACGTGTTAATTTAGCTTCTACGTTAGCCTTCGCCTAATCTTTAAATCGACATGCTTAATGCGGTAAACAAGAACATAATTCATATGATATTGATAGTGCTTGTCTAATTGATCTCATAATCGAATAAGATTGAAGTCACTTATGGGTGAATGTTATAATAACCTATGATAAGTTGGAACCCAAATGAGTAGGATTAGCCGTTTTAGCTTATTTGATAATCACTTAGTCTCCCCTATTTTCTCAATTGAAACCTAAATCCCCCATAAACCGTTACTTTATTTGGTTAATTCAATACAAGAATCCTTGCGATACGACATCCAAATGTCGCTTCCCGTTACTACTTTTTCTAAACTCGTTTTTGACCCGTGTGCGACTGCGGATCAACCACGAGGCCATAAGTCGATGATAAATCGTTTGATGGTTCGCAGCGCCAAGGTTTCCAACCATCTAGTTCATGTAGGCGTCTGTTACAAACCTTTACTTCATGGGGACATGAGTTCTCAGATGATCCTGCAACACCTGAAGCCCATGAAGATCAGGAGGAATACATTGTCAATGCCCCTTTATAGAGTTATCCAGGAGGCCCATTTAACATATCCTTACTTCATCTCTATATATACCATGCTGCTAGGCATGTGTGAGAATGAGAGGTATATTTATTTTCTTTTGTAATACATATGTTTTAAACTAATTAAATTGATATGGATGACAATATTTGTTTACATGAGCGTCAATGTTTGAAATTAGTAAAGCACGACAATAAGATATTGGAGTTGGCACATCACATGACTGATTGATTCAGGGATGCCATTTATTATTTTATTCTTGTCGGTTTATGTTTTGATGTGTACATGACCATAAACCACGTCATGCAAGCGACATTTGTAGAAAGGTGACATTTAGAGAAGTCATTTTTCCACCTTCCCATACGTGAGATGACCATCCCCCGGAATGACCTTCCCATAAGGAGAAAATTATTGGTCGAGAGGAAGTCGTCAAGATGATGGTCACCCATTTGAGGGGCTGGCCCAACTAAGGCGACAAATGAGGTAGCTGACACCAGAGGTACTCATGCTAAATTTATTTTTTTGGAAAAAAATTTATAAAGAGAATATGTAATGGGTTGAGGATGTCAAAGGTGATTTTCTACAGATTGACTACCATCAGACTTGGGCATTGAGGTGTTACCTCTTGTTCTTAGTTGACACGCCCATTTTTGTGGACAAAAATGCAACCTACGTCGATGTGGTCTACCTTAAGTACTTCATAGACTTAACGGTGATTCACGAGTACAAGTGGGGGGTCGGCTGTTTGGTTTATTTGCACTCGAAGTTGAGTGAGGGTTGTCTTTGGAAAACAAAACAGGTGATAAGGAGATGCATGTTGATTGCGATGATTTACTGTTACTAATATTTTCATAATTCATTTGTTACAATTGTTAATAATATTGTAACTAAACCATTTTCAGGGATGAATTATCTCCCACTTCCTCAACATCACCAGGTGAGGAGTTGTGTCTGACTACACTGAGGATTGGCTACATGTTGACACATTTACCCCGTACAAGGGAAATAATGTCATTGAGCCATTCAGAGTGTATTTTGACCGTCATGTACCAAATGACATTTCGTTCTGCCCATATGAGAGTGACCGCAAGACACGTCAGTTGGACATCATCTTCTTATACTCCAGATGGCTAGCATGTGGGTCGGGTTTGATGTATCCATATCCGCTCGAGTGAGTGATGCGCCAATTTGTCTATATGCAGATTAATCAAACACCCAATAGGATTTTTGTTTGGTTATATTATGTGTATTTTCGGAACAACTTATGTATTATCTGCACATTTTGATAATTGTATGACTCTTTCCATGCACATTTTGATAATTGTATGACTTTTTCCATAATTGAGTAATATGTTTGAATAAATTAATGAATGTGTTTCCTAAAATATGTTGACCTCAAAAAAATACCAATTTTAGAGGATAAAAACACCATAATTGAGTTTACGGAGTATTTCAGAGATGCATCTTCTATTACACCAAAATATCATCCAGAGATGCATCTCCGAACGTTTTCTTTTTTCAAAATGGGGCATGGATCTCAGAAAGATAGATGTTGGTGTAATTTTTTTATAGATGCGTCTCCAAACACATTAAAAGCATATTTTGGAGTTTCTATGCTCATGGGCTTCTGCAACTTCAAAATCATGCAATATGTTACTGCTTTGTTCATGTTTAATATGTGTCTATGATATCTGAGCGGTGCAATTGCCATAAATAAACTCTCGTCCCTAAACTAGTCAGGTAATCCCATAAAGGCAAAATTACAATTTCTTTTAATGTAATTTTGATGGGATGTTACCTACTTCATCAATATGTTAAATGCCACAAAAACAGCAGGGTGCAATCATTATTCCACTATTTGAAGATGGAAGAGGCCAGTTTATCATTACAAAGGTTCATCCTAAGCAATATTTTGCATGATGATAAACTAGAAAAACAAATAAATTGTCAGTACTATTATATATAATGTTTGTTTTAATGATGATTCATTGCAAACAAATGGTTGGCCACAAAGAAAATACAGAGTTCTTTTGAAGCTAGCATATGCTTGGTGTTTTAAACTATAAACCTGACATAAGCACTGTCTTTAGCAATTTGCACATCAGAATGCCTCCCAAACAAAATACTTCAGCTGGTTAGTGGCCATCTTTTGCAGATTCTGCAAATATACCAAAAGCAAGAAAGTCAGTAATTTATACTTTCTTCTAGGAATTTATAGTTTAATCGACCAGCTGATAAAAAGTATGACAGGAATAAGGGAGCCAATCTTTGTTCTGCAAGTTAGTGGACAATTGTGAGTAACAGATCAACAAAGATAAAAAAGTGGCTTGTCTCTAATTTAATTATAATCACCAAGATTTATGGTATTGTTAACCATACTGAATTCATAAACTTATAGAACACAATATTATTATGATTTTGAGAATTGGGGGAATCAAACATCAATACTAATTACAAAAGAGATTGCTGCTTCCTTCTGACTTACAAAAATATATGAATATAGATATTGTAGATTATAGTAAGCTGCTAATCTTGCAAAGTCTTCATTCTGAGTCATATGTAACAATGATGCAACCTGCAAGTTGGTTTCTGTGTTCAATAAAGTGTGTGGTTAAATAGTGGCTAAGCAGCACCAAAGCACTATTGCATAGCACAATTCAAACAAATCACTATTGTTCTATGATATGCTATTTCGTATAAAGTATTGTGAAATAGTGGCTAGCCAGGTTTAGCAGCACTATAACAATGTTGCGTAGCAGGATTTTAACAAATGTCTATTTCCTGTGATCTGCAATTGACAAAACTTTCAATTCAATAAGGAAAATGCTAACAGTGCCCTTCCCTAAGGGCACATGTTAAAGAATTTGATATAGTAGAAATAATGTCTTAAAAGTCATGCGTTCAATGTTTTAAAAGTTCAAAAAAATACTTTTATCAAAGCAAAATTTTTACTTTTTGAATCCTTAACACCTAAAAATGGTATTAGTATGAAAACAAATTAAATTGTCAGTTAAGAAATACTCACCGGATGAAAAAATTGACTTCCAGATTACTGCTTCACCTCCAAACACACCAGTCTATACATGTACAAAGGACATGAATTATTCCGAGGGTTACAAAATGTATGTACATCTTGTAACAAACGATCAACAAACCCCAAGGGATTTTATGCTACCAACTGGGTGAAGGCTAGAATGGAAAATGTCTCACTATCCATCTCAATTTTGTCTTCATTAATCATTTTAAAGATATGTTGAGACGGTTTTTTAGCAGAAAGGTGCATTCTAAGCAATACTTTGTACAATGATAAACTTCCAAGACCTAGATTATGAATATCTGTGACATACTCGTTTGCATATTCAAAGTTCCCACATTTCTCCAAATACTCAGCTATGGCTAATACAAGTCCTTGTGGCGGCCTCCAATGACAGTCTTTCAACATAGCCAAAGCTCTTTTCATGGCAATAATAGCCTCGTCCATCTTTTGCCACTTGACATATCCTTCAATGAGAATCTCCCATGTCTTGTAATTTGGATAACCACCCTTCTGCAATGTGTGAAGATGTAATGATTCAGCTTCTTCAATAGATCCATTCCGCACATATGCACCTAAAAGAACATTAGAGACTCTGATATCATATTTTAGACAATTAGACTCCCATTCATTGAAGATTCTCTTGGCTTGTGCTATTTCCCCAAGCTTCACCAAGCATGTTAGTATGCAAATGTAGTTAGCACAACTGATTCTTCCACTAACTGCCTTACTGGCTTCCCACAACCGCAATACTCCCTCCTTTTGCTTCAAAGAGGCATATAGTGTTATGATGAAGAAGTAACCAAGATGGTCACTGGTAGATAGTTTCTCTTCAGCATTTTTGAGAACCAAAATGGCTTTCTCAGATTGTCCTGCTTTCATATAAGCATTGGCTAAAGTAGCAAGACTACTCCATCCCACCTCAACATTCTCATCATTTTGCATAGCTCTAAAAACTGTTTCCACTGCTGCAACCCCATATCCTTTTCCCTCATCACAAGCATTCATCCAAAGGTTGTAGGACAGAACATTGCAGGGTATTTTATTTCGTTTCATTTGCTGGATAACAAGGGGCACCTTCTGACACTCACATGTGGCAAGATATAGTTTCATCATCTCATTATAAGGGTGAGGGTTAACAACTAGCCCCAGTTCATAGAGTTTCTCCATGAAAGTCTCAGCTTTACTCGTGTCCCTGTCTCTTACATAGCCACGTAGAAGAGGGGGATAGGCAGCTTTCTTTCCAGCTGAGTCGCGTATACTCAAAAAATATTCTTCAGCTTCCATTAGGCCATAATTTTTAATGATTAACTCCACTTTCATAGCATGATCAGCTGGATTTGGACGGAATTGTTTTAGGTTTTCCATCCACTTCAATACCTGTGCAAAAGAATAACTAACCTATTTAAATAGCTAGACGTGTCGAATAGACTCTGTCTTATAAAACCTATAAAATCACATTGCGACGGCATGCTTGTTACTAGTTAGAGATTAAAAGAACCAATGATCAGTTACAGTTTGTTGTGCAAAGCTATAAGCAGTCAATCGTGGAAAGTATCATGGGACGGTTGGCCATCACAATCCAAACATAAACCCTAAGTGGTGAAAGCTCGCAATTTGATCTGATTACAAGTTAAATGAAAATAACAAACAGGTAAAGAAAAATCGAACCTCGAACGCGTGGTTGTAGCGTTTGGATTTTATTAGGGTTCTGGAGATGCTTCTGAGTTCCGAGGAAGAAAGCTTGTTACCTTGGTCGATCCAATTTTGAAGCACGGGCAATGGACTCCGACTTGGAGGTTTGAATCCAGCAATTAGGGTCTTAAGGTTCTGTTTCTCTGAAAATGCAGAAGCGCGAGATTCTGCTTGGATCCAAAGATTTCGTGCGCTCAAAACAAAACCGATGCTGCTGCGAAATGGTTCATCGTGAGAAGACGAAAAGAGAAGAAGGGTTTGAAAGAAAGAGTTAGGGGTGTCATACCGTCGTATTCCGGCGTTGAGAGAGTGGTTCGCCATCGGATGTTACGGTGTCGCTGATCAAGGTCTACACGGTAGATTCACTTTGTTAGATGGCACATAGATTTGGCGCTAAATCCACATTGAGTAAAAAAATCTCTTTGTTACTTTCAAAAAATTGTTACATGCCTTAACAAATTTATCCTTCTAATTTTTTCAAATTACATTGCAGATTGGGCAATACAATAATTAACAAATGTCCTTATTTTTTCCTCAATCAAGAGCTTTTGCGCATGTCATCTGTCACTCATCCATTCACTACCACCCAAAAATAATTTTCCCACTCTTTCTTTTGTGAGATTACACGCTAATGTACTTCTGATTTCTGCTTCTTATTTCTACTTTTCATTTCATCCTTTTCTCTCTTCTCTCTATTTCCTCCACAAACCCTAACGCAGTCGATGTTTTCACCACCTTCTTCAAGTTCCTTCTTTAATATTATCAGGTACATTTCTCCACCTCTTTCTTCTTCAACCTCTATTTCTTTCACTGGTCTAACTCCTTTCGTTTTTGCATGTTTACAACATAAATCCGACGATTATGGTTTCATTATTTATGAACCCTAAATCTTCTGGGTCAAACACAATGTTCTGCGTTTTATATCTCATATTTGTGTTTGTTGGTTTTACTATGATTTATGTTTTTGTTTGTTGGTTTTATCTAGATCCATGTTTTTCTGAGTTTGATTTATCCTTTCCACTCTCTCACTTTTTATTGTAATTTAGTTTGATTTTAGGGTTTTCAAAAAGCCATGAAAATGAAGAAGGTGCGATGTTGAAGGGATGAACAACGGGATAAAATCTGTGGCAAGGTAAGTTACAGTTATTTTTCGATAGTTTAGTTTTTGGTTTTTGGTTTTTTTTTCTTTCATTTTTTTATTTAATATTTATTTCTAATTTGTTGTACAGGTTCACATCCTATAAACTTTCTTATTTCTTGATTTGTAGAAAATTTTCAAGTTGTAGTTGAAACTTTATTTTTCAGTTTATGATATATTTTATTTAAAGGTTATCTCAGTTATGTTGCTTATCTCGTGTATATTGAATATGGTTGAAACCAGAAAGAATGATAGTGAAGTTGGTTTACTTTCTGCAGTTGAAAAAATGTTTGTTTCAAGAAGTTGTTAAACGATGAACTTTCATTTGTTGTTTGGGTTAAGTGAAGAAACTTATTTGTAAAGATATGGATTTATGTCTCTCTTCAAGCTGAATAAATCTTTTTCATACAATAATTTTTACTTTCCTCTGTCATTGACTTTCCATGTAACTGATATGGATTTCATGATGCATTTTACTTTGCTATCTTCATATCCTTATTTCTTTACATTTTTTCAGACTTAGAAGCAACCATGTTGAGACCACCTATTCTCGTTAAGGATTTGGTGAACCACGTGGACATGATATCATTTCTGTTCGTCATTTATTTTTGTGAACCATTGAATATGATATCATTTTTGTTAATAGCTTATTTCAAGTATTTCATCGTATTCCTCGCAAGCTACAAGGTATGACGTCGTTTTAGTTTTCAATTTCACTTTGTTTTTTGATTCAGTCGTCCTCATCGCTTCGTTTATAATGACGCGTTGTTTGTAATGTCGTCAGTATCATTTTTTTACTATGTGTTATGTTTTCATAGTTGTTCTATTTTTCATTGTTTTTCTATAACTTGTGTTTTCACCTTAAAATGGTGTTTCAAACCAATGAGGTATATGTCTTATATAACTCATGTTAGCTGTCTTTCTATAAACATAACAAAAGTAATTGCTTTGACACAAAACACATATATTGTTAACTGGTTTACTTTGTGTGCATGCTCAGTTAGCTTTTGAGTTGTCTTTATTCAATCTTGGAAAAATGCATTTGAAATGGTTTTTACAACCACAAACACCATTTATTCAGCACGTTCTATCTTTTTGTATCCTCAATTTTATCATTTTCATTTAAAAGGTTGTTTACAAATGCATTTCAAATGATCTTTACATGTTTCATAATATTTCTTTCTCTTTTGTTGTTTGTTTTTTAACTATGTTATTTGTCTTCTTTGACAAAAGTCATTACTCTGTATTTGCTTTGACACAAAACACATACAGTTTACTGATTTGCTTTGTGTGTATGTTCAGTTAGCTTTTGTGTTGTCTTTATTCAATCTTTGCTAAAATGCATTTTAAATGGTGTTTACAACCACTGACACTATTTGTTCAACATTTTAAATGGTGTTTACAATATTGGTAAAATGATCGATGAATACATGAACCTGAATGAGGTAATACATGAACCTTGTATTAAAATAATTATGTCATACTTTCATGAGAGTTTTCCTTAATGTTAATGTTTTTCTATGAATACAACACCCTTCAAAGGTGGCTGAAGTGGAAACTCTTTCCCTAATTCCAACATCTCAAAACAACCAATATTTGGTATATGCTATTTTTATATGAGATTTTCTATTTATTACTAATTTATCATATTATTATTCATTACTTATGTTGATAAAAAGTTTATTATTTATCATGTTTACCCAGATTCAATCTAGTGGTCTAATTGTGTCTGAAACAAGTTGTACTAATACACCATCTAAGAGGGATGTTACCGCCATTGAATTTGATGATCTGTCTCCAATCATGTATCTAACATCACAACATTCTGCCACTTAAGTGAAACACATGAAGAAGGAGTGATATGGAACATCTTTTCTAATGATAACTACTTATTGATTGTCTTTCAACCTATTTTGTAATGTTCCACAATATTTGAATGTGGAAACTTCTATATAATTAAGTACCTCTCACATAACATTTAAAATATTGTGTTTGTTTTGGTTATCTATTATGTTGCTTATGTAATGTTAATAAATTTGTCAATTTATATATCCATGAACCAAAATATTCATGCGAAAATGTCATACCAACATTGCAGTAGTAAGATAATTGGTCTTATGCATACGAGAATTAGGGCCTATTTGTTGTAGCTTTAAAAAATAATTTTTTCTTTGTATTTTCAAAAATAGATTTTGTAAAACCGTTTTTCAAAATATTACAAGTTTTTTATATTTATTTTTTTTGAATTGCAGAACTAATTTTGACATCGAACAACATAAATATACATTATTGAAAATTAAGTAATTTGAGAGACAAAGAAAATTAAGTAATTAAGTAATTTTAATGTTTCACGGTCACTATCAATACAATATTTATTTTATTTTAAAAGATTGTTGCATTAATTTGAGAGACAAAATCATTATTTTTAAATATTAATTTTTTTCTTTTTCCATCTCACGATTTTTTTTTTATATAATTATTTAATACAATTAAATTTATATGATTATTGTTAATTTTATAATTAAGTAAATCATTTTAAATTTTGAATTTGTATCTAAATATATCACATCAAATAACTGTTTTATTTTACGGATCATTATCCCATCAAAATTTTATTTTTTTCTTTCTTCATCTCACAAGTATTTTTTTCTTCTTTTTTTTACGGGTCATTTTAAACACAATACATATTTTATTTAAATCAATAATTACCTTAATTTGAAAGATAAAATCCTTACTTTGAAATATTAAATATTCCTTTTTTTTTTATCATCTCACGAGTTTGTTTGTTTTTCTTTGTATTTTAATATAATTGAATTTATATAATTATTGTTTATTTTAAAATTAATAGCTAATTTAAAATTTAAATATGTATATAAATATATTTTATATCGTATTAAATTCACATATATATTTAAATATATTTTATATCGTGTCAAATAATTTTACATGTGCGGACCTCATGGATATGTGACTAGTTTGTATAGAAAAAAAAATATTAAAGGTGGTATATAATCAAGATTTTGTAAAAATAACAACTATTAATTTTCTTTTACTTTACATTTTAGTCATTTTAAATTATTTAAATTCATATTTGTTCTATGAACCGACAAAAATATATAATCTTTTAATTTAATCCATAGATAAAACAAAGAAAATAATAAATTTAATATTTTGTATGTTTAAAATGAATAGCAATATATATTTTCAACAAAATTGAAAATTAATGAGGAAAAGAAACATAGAGTAAAAATATAAAAAAAACAATATAAAAACAAAAAATATAGAACATAATAAATTGATTAAATAAAAATAAAAAATTCATATAGAATTCATGTCATTGTTATATGCGCAACAATAACAACAACAATAAAATAAAGAATTTAATTGAAATGCACTGGCAACATATTATTTTAACCATTAATAAAATAATACCAACAAATGATGTTAATTGACCGTGTAAAAAATTCTATATTGACAGTGTACATTAATTAATTTCTAAAAAATAAAAGAAAATATAAATATTAAAAATATGTAATAAATTGATAATATAAAAATAAAAAATAAAGAAAGAAAAATTAAAGACGTAATATCCATTTTAGTCTCTTCCTTATACTCTTGGTCAATTTTGATCATCGTTCTTCTAAAAATTCCAATTTGATCTTTTACGTTATCTATCTGAATTAAAGTAGTATTCACACTCAAATATTGATAACGATATTAGAAATAAGTGATGTGGCATCTGAGGTGGCGACTGAAAGGACTTATCAGATGAAGTGTAAATTTTTTGATGATGTGATATATAATTTATTAATTTATTTATTATTTATATTTTTTTTATCATTATTCATGTCATTTGATCCGTGGCTTTCCAATCAAGTCCATTGGAGCCAATAACTTTTGTTGAGAAAATGACTCTGGTGGAAGAAAATTAAGATGTAATTGACTCTAATCTCAAGTTGCCTTTGAGTATGGTCAAACCTGAACACAATGCTTCTTCTGTTGGTTTAGATAACACACTTGATACAATCAATGGCCATACTAATGAAAAAATTGAGCTTCATGAATGTGGAAAAGTTTTGGATGATCTATTTCTTGTTAATACTTACAAGACTTAATCAGCATGACTTCGAGTGCCTATCGACCCCAAAGGCAAGTCATGTTTATTCAGTATTGTCTTACTTTCAATTGTTTCATATGAATAGCAAGGCTAAGCCTGTGTTAAATACTTTCAATTTTTATGTGAGTTTTATTCATGCATGTCAATCAGATTTAATCTTTGTTATATGCTCTTGATGACAAGTTATGCTTTATTTTTATTTTTACATGCTTATTTGAGGGGGCCATATCTACTATTTTATTCTTTAGATCAACTTATGTTGTTGTATCATAGTTCAGCGGCACAAGTTTCTTATGAAGTGTTAGGATCTGTCCTTGTTTATTTCATGGAATTCTATTATTATGATTTGGATGGAAACATTTTCTAAGGCCTTGTTTGAGAGGAGATGATTTATAATTAGCTCTCACTTGCTTGGGATGGGGGAGTTATTAAAACAGAGTTTTTAAATGTCTGATATATCACACGGACAATGGAACAGTCAAATTATGAAGAATGCGAACAATCAGGTATTATGGATACACATCAAGAGGGTAGGGAAGACAGTGGAACAGAAAAAGAAGAACAACTTTTGTTGTAGTGGTTTGTTGAAGAGTTCCACGTCGAATTTGGAACAATAAAATTGAGAGTTTATAAAACATTTCTTCACATTTTAATAATGAATCTTGGCTATTGGACTCCTACTCTAAAGAACATGGACTTAGGTCCAAATGTTTTATTTTCAAGTTTGTGAAATTAATTAAAATAAATAAAATTAATTAATTTTAAATAATAATAAAAAATAATTTTGCCACATAGTCCTTTTTATTGCTACCTCACCTGACATTATAAACCTATACTGAATTGATAAAGTAGAAAAATGGAAGAATGTGTTATTCTCATATGCAATTATTTTATTAATGACATACTTATACCTACAACAACAAAATAAAAGGAAAACAATATAAATATAAGTAAGACAACCGAAATAGATAATAATAATAATAAAAAAATTGAATAACAATATAATAAATTGTACATTTAAATTTAGGGGTGGCAAACAGACATTCCGTCCCGTTTAGACCTGTTCCGCAAAAATCCGCAAAAAAAATAGGGCGGGATTGGGCGGTCAAAATTGAGGATGCAAGCCTAAAACCTAAGTCCTCTCTGTAAAAAAAAAGTGAGGGCGGACGGAGAAAGTCCACGGGAATTGCACTTTTTGTTCCTCGTTTTGGTACATTCATGGATTTAATTCCCCATTTATTTAAACAGTTTTGGTCCCTCATTCCTAATTTTGATCTAAAAGCGTTTATGTGGATTTTTTAATATTGTGTCATATTTTTATGCCAGGTCATTATAAATAACAAAAAAATAATTATTTAATTTAAATATTATATTTAGAGTTGCAACCAGTCTCCGTTGCCCTAGTTTTCTCCGAGTCTTCACATCGCCTTCCATGTTCTTCTTCTTTTTCACACCACCTTCCTTATTATTCGATTCACATCGTCGTCCTTGTTTCAATCGTTGTCCCCGTTTCAAGCTGTTATGGGTTCTGAGTCTGTTCAAATATCAAGTTTTTATTCTCATTCTAGGAGGAGAATGGTGCACTGTTATTGTGAATTGGATTCACCATTTGTGATTGCGTGAACATCTCAGAATGAAGATTATATAGTTGTGGGTTGTACCAGGTACGTCTAAATCCCTAATTGTTAGTTTGTATATTCATCTTTTAAAGTTTAAAAAAATTGGATTATCCCTAACTTTCACATTTTTTCTATTATCTACAACGAAGGAAATAATATTCATTTTTTGCCTGGTATGATGAGCAAATTTCATAGCATTCATAGGAAGTGATTAACTCACTTTTGAAGAAGGTTAATGAATTGAAGAAAATTATGGTTTAGCTAAGAAGATTGATGATGAATTCAAAAAGAAGATCAAGATTTTGGTTATTGCTTTGATTTTGCCCTGGGTTTTGAGCATCTTATTGATCACAAAAAACTTGATGTAATTTTATTGAACAAATTGTGATGATGTTATAGTAATGTTACTATCAGTGTATTGTAATGAGGATTTGTTCTAATGCTACTGCAATTTTAATGAGGCTATTTTGTAAATTCTATGTATAATGGGGTTAATTTGTAACATTAATGTCATTTGAATGAAGTCATGTTCTTATGAGATTCTTTTATTTTGTATAATTTGTTTATGTTGACTGACATAAAACAATGTTAATTGATGCATAATATTCCTGTCATTGTAAACTCATTGTACTGACATAAAAATGAGCTTAATTTATAAACTCAATGTATAATGAGGTTAAGTTACAATGTGAATGATATTTGAATGAAGTTATGTTGTTATGAGGTTGTCATTTTATTGACATAAAACATAATGTTAACTGATGCATAATATTTCTGTCATTGTAAACTCATTGTATATTATGAGGTAACTCTTATAAGACATACATAATAAGTGTGAAAACACTAATACTTCATTAATAATGGATCAATTACAAAAAATCATTGTAGGTTTCACAATAAACATGTGATTTATTACACAAAATAGTTAACTTGATTCTAAAGTAGTCAAACCATTACACACAAATAAAAACATTATACAACATGTTCTATCAATTAGTATCTTGTGTTTGTGGCGCCTGCGATCCTTGTGTCAACACAATGATTGATTATTTGGTTTATGTCTTCCTTTGCTTCTTAGTGTTATTAGCTATGTTATTACCTTTCCTAATTGTCGATCCACCGTTGTTCTTTTTTTTGCAAGTTCTTGAAGTTTGCCCTAAAATCCCACAATTTTTACATTTAATAGTGGTCAAATTTTTTGGTAGTATATTGCTTGAAGTTGATACATCATTAGCCCTCTTGAAAAATAAAGGGGGACTAAATCTGTGAGTAAACAAAAAAAAAGACCAAAATTGTAAATGTATTTCCTCTCTTTTTTATTATAACAATTGGAGAAAGATTTCAATAGTTTAACACAAATTGCCGTGTTTGTGTTTTATCTAAATATTATATTTATACTATTTAATACAATATCATATTTTTTATTCAGAAACAACAGTATTTTTGATAAAGAGTATTAGTATTAGCTAATTCAAACTCAATACATCTGATTAAGTTAGAAGAAACTTTTATCATCTTAACTAAGTGTTCTTAGGTTTAGATATCTTCATGGTACCTAGTGATTTATTGTGCAATTATTTTCTTAATTCAAGTTATATTAATTTATAGTCTTCTTCTTAACTAGTGTTTAAACATAATTGAGCAACCATTTTCTTCTATTTAATGCCCAAATATAAATTTGAAAAAATTATTATTGTAAAGATAAAAAAAATATTTTTAAATTAAAAAAGGCGTTCTTGGAATAAAACATATGTTCTGTTAAAACAAATATAATAATTAAAAGATTAATGTTTAATTTTAAAAGCTGGAAATAATTTTTGTGATTTTGATAAAATAAGAGAATAAAAACACAAATAAGTTTTGAAAATGTGAAATAAAAACCAACTAGAGAGTGTGACACTTACCGAACCTTAACATTTTAATGCGTCTTGGCAAATCAAACAGAAAGAAGTGTAGATGATAAGCCATAAAGGCAAGAAATCCATTAGTAAAAATTGGAAAAACCTTAGAACATGATAATGACTATTGATAGCTATTTATTACCAGCCAATGTTATTCTTAAGATACGATGAATCATCCTTTACTAATGTCATTGTTATACTGTCTAATAGGAGTAATATGAAAGATCAAGAACTATAAATACTACGGGTGTTCATGGATAGAAATCGATGAAAATTAAATTTTGTACATCTATATTTGTTCATCTACCTTTATAAAATTTCAAATATTCTAATTTTACATTTTTAATATTTATTTAATTATTTTTAATTTTTAAGCGAAGTCAGATTAAAAAAATATTATTATTTTATATTGGACGAGACGAATCTAAAGTACCTTTGACAGGTTTTCCGATTAAGAAATTTTAAAATCGGAAATAGTCAAGATAAGTTATTCACGAAAATCCTTCACCAGAAGTAACTCGTTTGAATTATCCGGTTAAGAATATATATATTTAATTTTTTAATTTTAATTTTTACAATATCATTAAATAAAAAATTAATTATTAATAAATGTGGATTTTGTGATTATTAATGAGAGAAAGAAAAAAACGTATAGTATTGACTTTCCTTATTTATTATATATATATTTTTCCACATTATATATATATATATATATATATATATATATATATATATATATATATATATATATATATATATATATATATATATATATATATATATATATATATATATATATATATATATATATATATATATATATATATATATATATAATTTTAAATTTTAAATTTTAATTTTTATAATTTTTTTACAGTTCGTATATTTTTGGATTTTAGATTAAAACAAAAATTAAAGTTTTGTTTTAGATTTTTTTATTTTGTAAAAGAAAATATAAATTTAAGCACAAATTAAATAAATCTAGATATGAAAATAAATATAAAAATAAAAATAAATAAAACAAAAAAAAACTCCTATTCTTTTGACACTTATTAAAAATTATCGTTTGGTATATTTCATTATTATTTAAAAAAAAACTTTTTTAGAACTAAAACGACGAAGTGGATATATATATATATATATATATATATATATATATATATATATATATATATATATATATATATATATATATATATATATATATAAAATAAACAAGAAAAGTTAATATATTATACGTTTTTTCTTCCTCTCTTTATTAGTATGTTTTTAACACAATTAAAATAAATTAATGATCACAAAATCCACATTTATTACTAATTAATTTTTATTTTAAAATTAAAATTAAAAAATATATATACGAACCGAAAAACCCAAGAGAGCTACATCCGGTTAAGAAAATCCTAAATCGGATAACACAATCGTGTTACTTCTGGTGAAAGATTTTCGTGAACTGGATAACTTATCTTTGCTACTTCCGGTTTTGAAATTTCTCAACCGGAAAACCTACCCATGGTACTTCCGGTTCGTCTCGTCCAATGTAAAAAAATAATATTTTTTTAATCTGACTTCGCGGTAAAAATTAAAAATAATTAAATAAATATTGAAATGATAAAATTGGAATATTTGAAATTATGTAGGGGTAGAGAGACAAGTGTAGGGGTACAAGGTTTAATTTCCAAATCGATCTATAAATATGTCGATCCAAATTGAATAAATCCATAGCTTATATGAATCCATTCATTTACGAATATATTCAATCCAAACCACAACAACTCGAATAATTTTGATTCGAGTATCGGATTTGAGTTTTACAACCCGGAGACTCGTTGACTCAATGTGACTTTAGTAATTTCTTATTATTTCAAATAAAAATATAAAATTAATATCCCACTAATAACCAAAATTTTTCTTAAAAAAACATTTTCCACCAATAATACTACTAGGCCAATAAGTTTACGTAATCCTAAGATTAAATATTGTTTCTTATTTACTTTTGTATCATTTCCAACTCATGTATTTTATAAAAATAATAACGTGTTTTGTTGAATTTTATACTATTATTATCAAGTGTTATGTCATGTTAATGAATTTATTTAGATATTATATAATATGTTTCATCGAATTTGAGTGTTATAAATAAGTATGATTGTATTGAGTTGTATTATATTTTTTTAAACCGACAAAAAGAATCAAACCTAACCCATAAATGAACGGATCGGTTCAGGTTGATTTTGGCAATGAAACATTACAAGAAAATCGGTAAATTACGACGGTTAAATTTCGCAGATTACAGCTTCTCTTCTGTCGTCACGGAAATGCTATCTCCAGACGTGGAAGAAACAGAGACTCCACAATTACCTCCTCCATTGTAGAAGAGAAACCTTAAGCATCGTAATGAGTTGAATCATTTCCACCACGACTCTGAACCCTAAATCATTTTTTCATAGTAATTAAATCTTCTTAGTGTTCTATGTTGCTACAATTGATTGAGAAATAAGGAGAAAAAAAGAGGGGTCATGATAAATCGGGTGAGTTTTAGGGTTTTACAAGAAAAAGTTGAAACATTAAAAGAAACCATAAATTTCTATGAGAAGAGATAGAGAGGAAGAAGCTAACATTAATCATGATAAATTGGAGGACGACATATGGTGTAGGGAGAACTGGGGAAGATGAACGGAAAACGGTGGACGATGGATGGTGGATTGGTTTGTGTGCTTTTGGTTGGGAAAATAAAGAAGAGAATGGGAAAAGCAGATGAACATTAAAAGAGATCATCAATTTTTAGAGAGAGGTTCACAAATTGAGAATTGTGGGGGAGGAGAGATCCATCGATTGAAAGAGGAGAGAATGGGAAAAACGGATGAACTCCGAGAAGGCATGATGCCATTTGGGTGATTGCTGATAGGTTGACAAAGTCAGCGCATTTTATTCTGATTGGTATTACTTATTCTTTGTAGAGATTGACAGAGATATATGTCAATGTAATCATGAAGTTGCATGGAATTTCTTTGAGTATTATGTCGGATAAAGATCCGCGATTTACTTCCAGTTTTGGGAGTTTACTTGAGAGAGGCATTGGGTTCGAAATTGAAGTTGAGTTAAGCTTATCATCCTCAGACTGATGGGCAGACATAGAGAACGATACAAGATGCGAGAGTCTTATCCGAATCTATTCGCATGAGGTAAGTTTTCGAGGACGAAAACATTCTAAGTGAGAGTTATAACGCCCTAATTATTTATTTAATTATTTAATTGGAATTATTGTATTTTGGTGTGTGAAAAATGTATAATATTATTTAATATGATATGAATTTAAATAAATTTTATTATATTGAATAATTAAAAATATTAGACTATAAATAGATAAGGGTAGAATGGTAAATTGGTAAAGGATACTGAGGGCAAGATAGAAAATTCTTAGTTGGGGTCTAAGGGTTATATTTGGAAATTAGTGAAAAGGAATTAGTCGTGTTTATGATCGTGAAGAGGAAGTGTAAATAGAGAAGAAGGAAGGAAAAAAAGGCAAGAGCTTGAAGAGGAATTCAGGCTAAGAGAAGGAAATTGCTCATCAAACTAAGGTAAGAGTGAGATTTCTTCATCTCCTAAGGGTTTGATAATAGGAATATTAGGTATAGTTTTTTTTAGTAGAGGATGTGAGGTTGGGAGAATTTTGATGAAAAATTGTGTTAGGATGTTAGAAGTTGTTGAGTGTATGATAATTGTATGAATTATGTGTTTAATTGTGAAAATTTTGTATTTTCTGGCTGTAAAACTGATTTTTGGATGAATAAATCGTAACAGGATTTCGGTTGTTCACAGAAGGAGAACTGCTGAAATCGCAGCCCTCGCTTAGCGAGTTGTAGCTTGCTTAGCGAGCAAGTGGAAACTTTGGACCTTTCTTTACAGGGAGTTACTCACTTAGCGAGACCTAATGTGAAAAATAAAATGTTTTTATTCTGAAAAATTCTCGAAAATTCTTTAATTAATATAGTAAGGGGTGAGGATCGAGGTAGTGCTGTTAGAGGTAGGTAGAGATGAGTTATGAACTTAATTAAAGGAATAATGAGCATAACTTGAAATGAACATGAATTGATATGTACATTTGTTGTTGTTGTTACTATGTGTAGTTGTTTGTTGTTACATGACATTGATGTTGATATATGTCGATGTAACTGTTGATATATGTTGTCGTATTCGAAGATGTATGTTGTGAATATTGTTAGGTGTTGTAGTAAGTTGTTGTTGTATGTTAGTTGTTGATGTTGATTGCATGAAGTAGTTGTTCTAGACATGCATAATTGTCATTGATGGTGCATGGCATGTGCATAGTTTGGAATGGTGTACCAAGATAGGATATGTCCATTCGAATCCCAAGGGGGATCGGTGTGATATTGGTGCGGTCATGAAATAGGGATCATATGTGACCATGAAATAGGGGTCGATAGTGTGATCATGAAATATGGATCATATTGGACCATGAAATAGGGGTCGAGAGTTTCGACGGGAACTGAATCTTGAAATAGAGATCGATATATGGTACCTCATGCCTAAAGTTGGTAGAGTCTCATTGCATAAGTTGTTGTTGTGTGTATGATGTCAGTAGTATGTTTCGGTGTATTTGTTTAATTGTTGTTTGGTGATAAGTGGTGACTATTTGATGATACTTGCTTTTGTTCTTATTATTTTCCCCTTTTGTTGGTGTAAGTATCTCACCCCTTCTGTTTGAATGTTACCCTTATGTTGGTAACATGCAGGTGATCAGGATTAGTAGAGTGGTGGTCGACGAAGTCGGTGTACTTCACAGTTAGAAGAGTCGACCCAGATATGTGATTTGGGGTGTCGGGACGACGATTGTTTTCTTTGTTTATTTATTTATTTTGGAAAAACATTTTGTAATTGAATCTTATTTTATGCTTCTTTAGAGTTTTCCGCTGCAAGTAAAAATATTTTGTAAAACGCGTCACATTGAGTCGTGTGTTTGTAGTGAATGTGACACTCAAAACTAATTATGTGTTTTAATAACTCTGTTTTTTAATTAGAAATTCGTGGGGATATTTTGGGTGTTACAACATGCACGCCTATAAATACATCACTCCGGAATTCAGAAAACACATTAAAAAACTAAATATCCTCTTGTACAAAATTTCAAACATTCTTCGCTACATAATCGAGTTTTTGTCGATCTTGTGCAAACTCGATAAAAAGTTGAATTATCCTGGATATTCATGCATTTCAACTCTAAGACATTTAGAGGGTAATTGAAATACTTCTAAGGAAAGTGATTTCGTTCACGATTCTAGCCTCGATACAATCCATTCAATTTACAGAATTTTCCAACACATAATCTTCTACCTCTCTTTATAAATTTGATGGATCATAACTAGGGATGAAAAATGAGTCCATCCTGTTGGGGCATGTTCATTTTTTTCGCACTTAAGTGAGAGACATGTCAAGGGGTTAGACCCGCTCTCTCTAATGTGCTTGCCTCGTTCACCCTCGTTTTTACGAGCCACGAACACAAAGATTAACATAAATTTTTACATTTTTAGACTCAAAATATATAATATACGCAGATCCACACGCTTCACCCTCACTTTTTTTTACGGGACATACCTAGACTTTAGGTTCGCATCTTCAATTATATCCCTTATTTTTTATAGAATTTTAGAAGATCTAAACGTTTACCATCCCTAATCATAATGTCATTGTCAAAGCCTAATAAAGACAAAAGTACTCTCATAATCACCTATTTGTAATAATTTTAATAATGCATTTAAGGTTATCCTTGCGTAAAGAAATGAGTGAACACTCAGGTAGAATTCTTAACCTTTAACCTTTAGTATTAAGTAAATAAAAAGTATGATTAAAAGTGAGGGCCACTATTATTTTTAAGTATATTAATGATAATAATTGTAACAATGATTTTAAGGATAACCTTCCATAAAGGAAATGAGTCTAAACTCATTGGGAGAGAGGTCGAATTTTTAACCTTTAGAATTATGTAATAAAAGTATGATAATAAAGGTTAGGACCACAATTACTTTTAAGCATGTTAATGATAAAAATAATGACATTTGTGCTAATGCTGTCTCAAAATTTGTGTAGTTTATTATTATTATTATTATTATTATTATTATTATTATTATTATTATTATTATTGTTGTTGTAGTAGTAGTTGAGTGTAACTCAAGAAAATTAAAAAAAAATTAAAAACTCATCCAAATTTTTGTGATGTTTTTTTAATAATCATGTTTCTCAATTTAAATTTCAAAATAATCATCTTTCTCGACAATATAATAAACTATTCCTGTTTCAAATAAAAAATTCGCAGTAAAGAGTATGCGTCAAACTAATTGACTCATACTATCAAAATTTGTACTTAGGTGTCAGACCAATTAACGCATTCATATAGCAAATAAAATAAAAATGGATACACATTGGTGTCATATCAATTGACGCATGCATATAAATAATGTAGATAGGTGCCAATGGAATTGGAACATGCATATAACGCTCATACATAGATGTCAATTGATATGACACATGCTCTTTGTTTTGATTTTGTTTGAAACATGAGTAGTTTGATATATAGTTTGGAAAGATATATAGTTAGTTTGAAAATTAAGTTGGGAATTAAATGGTTATTTTGAAAAAAAAAATCATTTTTTGTAACAAATGTGATACATTTCAAGTTGGTTCATGTATTAAGAAGAGGAAAGATTGAGTTCATGTATCAGAGAACAATATTTTGCGATTTCAAGGTCGTCAACGAAGTTATGGTCCTAACTCATTACCTCCACATTAAATGAATTTGTAATCTCCATCAACACCTCTACAGAGGAACCTGATGAAGAAGATTCAGAGTCAAGATCACTAAAATAAATGTATATGTTTGCATGGGTTTCCCTCACAATACGATCAAACTCAGTTTGAGTCAAAACATCCCTACAATGTAACACCCAAGGCCAAAGAGGGAGGAAAATGGTTACATATAGCATCTGAGGCGTATGGAGTGGTTGTTAGTGCACGAGGCATGACAATGAGACACTCCTAACATCTTCTAGGGAGACATCGAATGCACATCGGAATGAGAGGGATCATGAGGTTGTGCATGTATGGGACTGCATGGTTGAAGGAAGGCGTATAAGGATTAATTGGTACTACCTATACCGACAAAATGCATCTTCTTTTTGATAGTCTGTTCCATAAGAACTCCACAATTAAACGTGCTTGACTTGGAGCGATTTAGGGATGTGTGACCTTTTAGGAAGTTTCTCGGAAAGCGTGTGAGTGAGGTCAAAGTATGCTGAAAAGACTCGTGTTGGTTTGTGGGATCAGTCGATAATCCTGAAAGCAGTCTGGGGTGTTACAAATCTCTCACATTAAAATCCCAAAGATCTTTTATTTTTCAAGCATTCAGGATTCTCGGTATATCGGTACCGTCATTTCATGCATCGATAATAGCCATTTCAAATAAAATAACATAGAATAAAGAAATAAAAGTAAATTTACCTGACCTTGATGGAGGCAGGAAAATCTTGAAACTTGCTTCGAAAGAGGTTATGATGAAGTAAGAAGACGAATGGAAGATTTCAAAAGAGATGAAACCTCTTTAAAGATTCAAGGAATTCAAAACGTTAGGGATCCCTAAAAGGATCATATTCCCATAAAAACCATCATTGTTATCATTGTTGAGATAAAAAAGAATTTGACACAAGATACACTACGACACGTCATTAAATGAAAGTACAGAACACGAGGAGGTCGGGGAGAAGAAAATTTTCGAGTTTTATTTTGTCTGAACAATACAGTCCTTCGGGCTTCATGCTCAGACAGTCAGACGCTATGCCAAAAGACATTAGGAACGGTTACAGGGAAACATATTATGATTGGGAAGTTACAATAATTGAAGAGGCGGACGTTATGGAGACAATTATGGGGGCGACAGACGTTGCAAGAAGACATATCAGTAAAATAAGACCTATAAATAAGGTGTGTTGGAAAAGTACAAGGGAGACAAGACACAATACTCATACAAAACATACACCTCAAACCATTCATCTAAGTCTCTCCTCGACCAGTAACTAGGAAGTCAACCTTTTTAGTGTTTAGCAAGAACAATATTATTTATCGTTATTCAGTTATGACTTATTTGTTGTCTTTCAACTAAAATTTGCTTATTGTTTTTCAATTAAGTATCTTATGTAATTTAGGTATTTTTAATTATTTATTTGAATTTTATTTTAAGTATTATATTATATTATTTTAATTTTTGTTTAAATTGGTTTAACATATTTTATTATTATTTTTTAATTTGTTCAAATTATTCTTAAATGTTGAAGTGTACAACTATTTTATTTTATGTTATTAAGAGTAGTATTGATATTGGTGTACTAAATTTTTAATAGATATTTAAAATTTTATTTTATTAAGTTGTGATCATAGGGTTGTGTATAACATGTCTATTAAATTTAATGTTATATTATTAATTTATTTAATAAACCGTTCAATAGTCGATTTATCAGGTTAAACAAATTAAATCTTAAATTGAAATTTTCCGCCGGTTTGATTTTCGATCTGATTTTTAAAACATTAGTAATATTTTCGGTAAGAGCATTATGCTCTCAAATAATTATTTATTTGATGGTTGACTATTATGTTGTTTTTTTATTAGATTTAATTGTATATAATATTATTGTAAAATAGTCTAAATGATACGTAAGTGTGTATCATTCATTGCATGTATAAGATCATTTAAAAAAATATATTTATAGTGTAAATTATTTAACTTCTTTTATTTGTATAAATCAATAAATAATATATTTATTTAAAAAAACTAAGTTAATTTATGTAAATAATTATAAGCCATTAAAAAACAATATTCTTAAATAAAAATTTAATTGATATCACTATATACAATCATTATATGTTTTCCAAATTCTCCCTTAATTGACACTACTAATGTACAATCAGAATTTGTAATAAGGAATAAATGAATGCAATGAATAATTGAATATTGTAAAGAAAGAAAAGCTATAATTTTAGTATGCTTGCTTTGATTTGACAGGTTGAAATTGGTGTGTCGTGTGGATAAAGTAGTTGGATCCTATTCCTCTACCAAAAATGAATGGTGGAACAGAATGGCCTCTTGTTGTCCAGTCGTTTAGTGAATTTGAAGAAAGCAGCATCATGAACATTCATTTTATTCAAAGTTTAGGAATCAAATCAATGGTGGGATTAATTAGATCCTTCAAATCATGTTTATCGAACTCGTATAATAACTACATAAATATTTGATTGGGGTATTATACTAAGTCAACATTCTAATATCTTTTAATTTATCTCAGGATTGATATCTTCAATCAATCAAGTATATATATAATTCAAACCTATTGTTATATTTTTATTGTATCCAACTTAAATTTATGATTATTAAGGAATACATTTAACTGTGTTTGATTACTTGTTACAAAATATGATACATCTCTTTTGTGTGTTTAGTCATTCCCTGCTACTACTGTTTGTTTTACTCACTGTGGTTTTCTTTCTATTTTGCTCAATATTGGAATCATTCACTTTTAGTTCTTACATGCAAGAGGAAAATAATGGCACCCCCAGTGTATATCTTAGATGTTTTTCTATTATCTTGAATGCAATATCTTATCTCAATTCAGTTTTTAATTCTCTCAACTTCAATCCCACATTTGCTATTGAAATAAACTCTGGGTGTTTAAATACTCAAACACAATAGAAGACATAATAAATGTGTTGAGTTTTATAATGGACTTGTGTATGTTTCAAATAATTCAATATAATTAATTTTTAAGGAAAAAATTAAAAATAAATATAATACAAAAATAACAATTTAAAAAATTAAAATTAATACAAAAATAAATTAATAGAATTAAAAATAAATTTAAAAATAAATAAATAATAAAATTTTAGAAAAGAAAACTAAAAAATTAAATAATTCAAATAATACATGTGTATTTAAAATTAATTAAAAAATAAAGCTACTAGGAAATAATTTAAACAGAAAATGTCATGTTATTGCCACATTAACGTTTTAAGTGATGAGAAATTTACTTAATCAAAAAAAGAAGGTGAATTGTTATCAAAAGTTGGGTAAGGTTAACTTTAGTATAAAATGTATTGAAAATAACAAATAATTATACTATTTTATAATTAATTAAATGAGTAAAAATCAAATAATGACATATAATTGGTTGAAGGTATACTACTCATTTTTGTGATAAATAGAGAAATTGTCCCAAAAAAGGAAATCTTCAAATTGCATGGATGAAATTTTGCTTTTTTTTACATGTTATTTTTAGGATTTGTCCCATATTTTTAACTTATAATATTAAAACTATTAAAAATTAATTAATTTATAATCAAAACAAACAAAAAACATATTTTCATTTACAATAATAAATTAAAATTAAAATTATACATTCAATAGAAAAAATTAAAACACACATTCTTCCCTTTACATCTTCATGGAAGAAGAATATTTTTTCAAATTCATCCATCAATTCCATCTTCATCACCTTGACTTCTCACTTTCTTATTTTTCTTCTTCTTTTTCACGTTCATCTTTCTTACAAACCTCCAAATCTTAAGTTCAATCACAATCAATTCATTGTTTAATCGTTATTGTTTTATTGACATCCTCACTTTCTCTGTTTTTTATTTTGATTTTTTAATTTTGGAGTTTTATTTATTTATTTTTGTGAAATTAATTTTAGTTTGGTTTTGGATTTCAAGATCTTGGTGTGGAAATGTGGTCCTCAAAGTGGACATTTCCAAGACTTTTGATACGTAAAATTGAGATTTTTTTTGCTAAAAGTGCTTCAGAGTTTTGGTTTCAACTCTGCATTCTGCTCTTGGATAAGGGGTATCCTGAATTCTGCGTTTTTGTCGGTAAACGTCAATGGTGTGCTCAGCGGGTATTTCCAATGTTCGAGAGGAGTTCGACAAGGAGATCCGCTATCCCCTTGCTCTTTTGTATTGCGGAAGAAGTTCTTAGTCGCAAAATCAGCATGGCGGTTTCAACTAAGAAGTTTGATCTCATCAAAGGACCTAACAATATCATTGTACCTTCACACATCCTGTATGCTGATGATGTTCTCATTTTTTGTAAAGGGGAGATTTTTAACATTAAAACTCTTATCAATATTTTTGAAGATTATGCCAACATCTCAGGTTAGAAAGTAAATTGCAGAAAATCCCACATTTTTGGAGGTGCCATGACCCAATCCAAGTTGAATATTTTGTCGAATCTCTCGGGTTTTATTATTGGTTCTACGCCTTTTGTTTATCTTGGTGTTCCGATTCTTAAAGGCAAACCCAAAGCGACTTACTTGCGTCCTATTGCGGATATGGTTATAAATAAGTTAGCTTCTTGGAAGGGCACTTTTCTCTCTTTTGTCGGACGGGTGGAGCTTGTTAAATCTGTCATTCAAAGTATGCTTATTCATAGTATGAAAGTATATTCGTGGCTTATCTCCCTTGTTAGAGATATTGAGCGGGCAATAAAAAGATTAATTTGGAGTGGGGAAGTCACCAAGGCCAAAGTTATCTTTGTGGCGTGGAGGACTATGTGCCACCCCTTAAAGGAAGGTGGTATTGGTTTACGATCGCTTGTGAGTATGAATAAAGCGTACAATCTCAAACTTGTTTGGGAGTTGATGAATTCCAACAATGCTTGGGCAATTCTCCTCAGGCAGAGAGTTCTTAGAAAAGGTAAAATCATAAAGTATCGTATCTTCTCCTCCCTTTGGTTCAGTCTTAAAGCGAAAATGTCTACCATTGCTGAAAACTCTTCTTGGTGTTTGGGAAATGGTGATCTGATTAGTCTCTGGTTTGATAGTTGGTGTGGAGCTCCGTTACACGCCGAGTTGTCGGACTCAGATGGTATTCTGGATCAAAAAGGCAGCAACATTTTGGTTGATGGCAAGTGGATTTTCTCCAATTCTCTCACGCCCACCCCCTCCATTCAGTCTATAATCAGGGCTTGCCACATTCCTTTCGACTTACAGCCGGATTGTAAAGTGTAGCAGCATTCTACAGATGGTGTTTTAACTTCGAAAATGGCCTATAATTTTAAGAGATCTAAAGGGATTCAGAAGAATTGGTGGAGATGGATCTGGACTAAATCCATTCCTCCGTCAAAGTCTTGCTTTGTGTGGAAGCTCCTTCATAATAAGGTGTCAACGAACGATCAATGGAAGCGCCGTCATTTTAATTTCCCCCTTCGTTGTGACCTTTGTGAGGCTTCCGAAGAAACCTCTCAACACCTATTTTTTTATTGTAGAATTGCTTCTCATATCTGGAATTGGGTTGGTAAAAATCTGAATTGTCGGGATGCTATTCGTGGGTGGTTAGATGTTGAAAATCTGCTTAACAGATGTGTTACAGGGCAATACAGATAGATTGTCTGCGCTGCTGTAATTTTCGTCCTCAATGCCATTTGGTCGGCCCGTACTAAGGTTAGTTTTAATCATGAACCTTGTAATCTTAACTCTACCATTTCGTACATCCTAGAGCCCATTGCATTTGTTGTTAGTTCGGTCGGGTTTCCTTTTTGGATAGGAACGAGTTTGAGATCCTCAAGAATTTTCGGGTCACCATTCGATCTCCAAAGGCCCCGCAAATCGTTGAGGTCTTGTGGAAGCCTCCTCCGAGAAACTGGATCAAAATTAACAGTGATGGAGCCTCTGTCTCTAGTATTTCGGCTTCTAGTGGTATTGTGAGAGGTAGTGGCAGTGAATTTTTGGGAGCTTTTGTTGTTGGTTTGAGTATGTCCAACTCTCTCGTTGCCGAACTCTCAGGTGCAATGTTTGCAATTGAGTTCGCCCATGATAAAAATTGGCATAACGTTTGGTTGGAGTCTGACTCTACGGCGGTGGTAAATCGTTTAGGTCCCCATTTTTTGTGCCTTGGCATATTAGAAATAGATGGGTTAATTGTCTGAACATAGTCTCTAACTGGAATTTTGTGGTCTCTCATATTTTTAGAGAGGGTAATAGTTGTGCAGATACGCTTGCTAACATCGGGCTTAATCTTTGTGAATATTCTTATTTTGACTCTATTTATGCTTGCTTGAGAGCAGATTTTGTAAAGAATGAACTAGATTTGTCACTCCTTAGATTTATTTCCTCTTGATAGGGTCTTGGTAGATGTTCCCCTATCTTTTTATATCAATTTTTTTTTCTTTTTATATCATCTATATTTAAAAAAAAAAGTAGAGATATTTGGATTTTAATAAATTTGGAGTCAGTCGTCTTCTGTTGTTCTATATTGTTTTAAATGTATGATTTGTCTTATGTTGTTCTATATTTATAAATTTAAATGCAAGAATATGATTAAATATGGATCGATGGATGTTGTGGGGTTGTTATAATATGGAGCAACTCAAGTGTTGAGAAGAAGGTTGGATTTGATTAGGTGTTATATATGCAATTTGTCCATATTTAATTAAGAAGTGAAAAACTGAATTTTAAAATAGGAAATACCAAAACCTTATTTTAAACAAAATAGAGAATGAAAACAAGGTAATTAAAATCAGATCGAATATTAAATTGGTATTGACTGGAATTTAAGGTTTAAAGATATGATTGAGTCGGACAGAGAATCAGACCGTTATTGCATATATTATATGATTTAATACTGATGACTTTTATTTTCTATAATTTCTTAATTATAATCAGTTTGAGAAAGAGTTAAAAATGCTAGAATTTTATATCTAATGTAAAATGTATTAGATGATGTTTGATTTAGGTTAAAGAAAATTAGAATTTAAGAAGAAATATCTTTCTTTTTTTAGTATTGTTAACTTTGTGAAAAGATGATCATAATATTATTAATAAATTATGTTTGACACTCAAAATGTTAGAAAATAAATCGAAAAGTATTATTTATTACTGTTTTGTATATGTATAGATTACATTATCTATTGTAACATGTCATTTTATCATTCTTTTATTTTGTTAGTTTAGTTAGACATATATTTATGCATTAATATTTTCATGTAAGTGTTTTATAAAAACAACTATAGGACATTTTTATAGATAATATTAACAAATTATTAATAAATAATATATTAAAAATAAGAGTTAAATATATTTGTGATCCTCTTAAATATCTCAATTTTATTTTTAATCTTTAAAAATATTTTCTTCAATCAATATTTCTCCTAAATTTTTTTAAGGGAATATTTCAAGAGACAATAATCGAAAATTTAGACTATCATAGCTTTACGTCTCGTGATTACATATTTATACGTACATGTCACTATATCCGTGAGAATTTTTTTTTAAGATAACATAGTTTGTTAATTTTATTTTCAAAATAACATTGTTTTAAAAAAAAATTACCAAACTAACATAGTTTGGTAACATGTTCGCCAAACCATTTGTTGAATTAGTGTAATTTCTTACTAATTCGCCAAATGGATTGGCATGATTCAAAATTTTATGACTAATTCGCCAATCCATTTGGCGAATGAGTGTTAATTTTATACATGCATTCGCCAAATGGTATGTTGTGCATGTTTAGGGTTTGCAATTTTTTTTACTATAAATGGATATGCCTGGTTATCACTCATACACATCATATTTATCTCACTTCTTCCTTACAAACCATCTCTCATTCATTCCTTTCAATCTCCCTCTCTCACAACATGGCTTCTCCTCATCCATCTAGTTATGCATCGACACCGTCTTCCTCAACATCAGAAGAACCGCTTCCAAAATTTGATATTTTGAAGAAAAATGCTTTAGTGTTTTTCTCGGCAACAAAGCCTCCTTTGAAAATGTTGTTATGGAACCCCCAAACTTTGGAACACTTGCATAGAGAATTAACCCGCTGGTTAGAAGGAGAGATCGGCCACAAAGAAAAGATAATTAAAATTGAGAAGCGGGTTGTGGAGTCTGGTGTGACGAAATGGAGAAAAGTTGTCAATGATGCAGGTGTGTAAACACCCCAAATTTGCCCTCACCCATTCACACCATGGCTTGTGATCATCTCATAGGCATAAACACAATCATATCATCTCATATCACAATTTTGATTCACTGCATAGTTTCTAAGTCATCTGCATCTAGGGTTTGTGATCTGAGCAATCCAAGGGCATCTTGAGCCACTCCAAAGGTCACCAATCACTTCAAAGGGATACATAAGTGTTCAAGTATCATATTCCATCCTCTCAAAAGTCAAGATTTCAAAAGAATCACAAGAACTGAGGTTTGCATGGAAGCAGAGCCAGGTTAGACTGCACAGTTGACCTAAAATTAGGGTTTTGGTTTCAGAGGCCATAACCCCAAACTTTTTGGTCATTCTTGTTTCCATTGGTCTCTATATGGTATAGGGAGTATGCATATCAATTTTCATGAAGAAATTCCATGGGGAGGTCATCTGATCAAGAGTTGACTTTTCAGACAAGTCAGTGCAAAATCAGGGCATCTGAGGCCCCCAATGACCCAACCAATGGGCATTCTTCATCATTTTGAGTGTATATGGTCTTTATTTGATCATGGAAGAAGGTTGAAGTTCACAAAAATCAAGAATTTAGGGTTTTTGCAAATGTTGACTTTTTGGGCATAGTTGACTTTTCAAGAATGCTTCATTTTAGGTCATTTTTCAAGCCTTGATTCTTGATCCAAAAATGCTTCAAATGGAAAAACTTTGGTCATGAAAGTTGTAGATTACATCTTTCCCTTTTCAAAAAGTACAAGAACATGATCAAATTATTTTTGGATCAAAAGTTATGGTGTGACAAAGTTGGCAAAAATCATTGATTTTTAAGGCATGCTCCAAATGAGAATTTTGCAAAATCATGAACCAAAGCCAATTGTAACTTCTAATTCACTTCAAACTATGACATAAACATTCTATGTGACATGAAAATCAGATTTGGACCAAAAATCCCTCATGTTCATGGCTTGTGTAGCAAAGTAGTCACATGTGAACCAAAAGGCAACAACTTGCAAAAAAACACTCATCACACTCCACCAACTTGATGCATTGGATGCTGCACCTTGCTAGCCCTCTCACCTCATCTTGCTGCACCAGAACCATGCCTTGTACTAGCCTAGCACCAAGCCATACTTTCTCTTACACAAAAGTTGACAAATTGCAAAAGTGGCCATACCAATCAATAAAGCACATGTCATGTCATCTGACCAATGAGAGAGGTTTATGTGGACAGAGAGCAAGACATTTTATACATGAAGCAATGCTGAAACTCTTCACAACATCACATACACAAACACACTCCCTTTTGCAAACTTCTTCGAATCTCTCTGCCCAGACTTCAAACATCCAAACCATTTTCACCAATCATCTCACCATGTCTCATTGAGTCAAAAGCAACCAAGAACCAGGCCTGAAACAAGCTACAACTCCATTTCACCATTTTCACTCCAACTTGCAGTTTCTTTCGAAACTCTCTCCACAGCTCACAAACATCAAAACCAACACCACAAACCTTCTCCACTCATCATCTGGACCACAAAGAACCCTTCACCCTTGCCAGAAACAGCCTGAATCTCCATTGCCATGTTCAACTGAGTTTGAGCAGAATCTTGTCAAACTCCTCATCCAGCCAACATAAACTCTTCCTAAGCATTCAAGGATCATCTGGGGACCAAGTAGAGTGGATTGCACTAAAGGGAGTGGCCTGAAAGTTGCTGAAGTGAAAGCTTCGAATCTCAGGTAGCTCAAGAAATATTTTTCCAGAAATCATTTTTTTAAGTTCTTAATCTGTTCTATATGCCTTCCTGATCATGAATATGCATTTGGTTTTGAAAATGGTGGAGAGATGAGAGTTTACCATGCTTCTGAAACTTTTTGCCCTAGAAATAGATTGCTTCGATTCAGCCATTGTAGGAATGATAAATTTGTTTAGAGTTAGGGTTTTGATTCGTGAGGGAGTGGGGATCATTCCTGTGTTCTTAGATTTCGTTTTAGATACGTGTGGAGTGAGTTAGGGATTTTGGGTGAACGGAGAAGATGACCGGAACACTGTTCCGGTCATTTGAATGTGTTTAACGGCGAGATTAGGGCATAAGCATTGATTAGTGAAATTTGAATCTGAGCCGTGAGATGTGGCGCGCAGTCAACTCCCGCGCGTGTGACTTTAAATTCAGGCCCTTGGATCAGCTGACTTCTCTTTAATTCATTTAAAATTCATTTATTTTCATTTTCTTTTCATTTGTTTTGCATAATTAATTTAAAATAGCAAAAATGTCTTAAAAATTATGAAACTTTTTCTCATGAGTTTTAATAATTTTTATGACACAAAAAATATTTTTATTTTATTTTTAGCATTTAAAAAGTATTTTTAAATATTTAAAAGATTATTTTTAATTGATTAATGAGAATTAATTTATTAAAAATACTTTTAAGTATCTAAAAATCACCAAAAAATTCATGAAATGTTCTAAGACATTTAGAAACATTGTCCAACCTTCAAACCAAATTTCTTTTTGATCTTGATGCATTTTGAGAATTTTCCATTGAATTAAAATCATTTTTATGCATTAATTTGATCTAAAGTTTAAAAAATCATTTCTGCCTATCTATGAAGAGTTGGACCTTGATTCTTTTTGCATTGCATTGTATTTGGCATGTAGTTTTTGAGATAAAATGGCCATGATTTGATCTTGCATTTTTCAATTGTTTGGTATTTCTTTTGTTTAGGAACCCTAAAAACCCTAATGACTTAGAAAAATCATAACTTGAGATTGGTTAAGAGTTGAGACCTCCCCTTTGGACATTGGTTTAGTATAGGTTTAGGGTTTCTTTGGGTGGCATTTTCCATTTTTTTATCTTAGGGTTTGCTTCTGATTTTGAGTTTTGATTGATGTTTGTTTCATAAACCCTAGTTTGGGCTTTCATTTGCATCCTTCTTGCATTCTCTTGCATAACCTGACTTGCCATGACATTTCAAGAATCCATGTGATTCATTTGACATCTTAAGACATATAGAAAGCATGTTTGATCATTGCATCATGTATTTGCCATGTTGTATGCCATATGCATCTCATAACTTTTCATGTTTGTTCATGTTCCTTAACTTGCTTCATTTGCATTCATAAGCTTGTATGATCATCCCCATGTGCTGCCTCATGTTTGTAGTATCTCATAGCATCATTAGCATCATGTATTTGCTTCTGGTTTTGTTTCTCATCATGTCATCTCATCCTATTTTGCATTGCATTGCATTTCCTTTCTAACCTTTCAGGTGGTAAGTAACTTTGAGAAGTGGATTTGCCTTCACTTCTCATACTTTCTTCTCATCTCTCTTTCATGCACCCTTGCTGCATTTTATCATGTGTTTGAGATTGAGCTTGCTCTTTCTTCCTCTTCTCACTTTCTTTCCTCAAGTGACTTGACTTCTTGAATGAAGCAAGTCACTTTGCTTCTCTTGATCCTTTTCATCTGCCTCCTGGTGGTTTCATTGAAGATTATTCTGGATAAACCTCACAAACCTTAGGGACAACCAAGCATGACAATGATTAGGGTTTTGATTAGTCTCCCCTCTTAGTTTTACCTTTGTGTCTCTTTTGAGTCTTCTCTTCTCATCTCATAATCAGGGACTAAACCCTAAAGGCTTTAAGGCTTTGTGATTAAGCTTATGCCTGCATCCTTCTCTTAGGATGGAGTGTATAACTTTAATCCTAAGTGTTAAACCCTTAATGTGTTTAAATCTCTTAATCAATCCACATAATAATCATCAAGACATCACACTTGTAACTTGGGCCTTGCATTAGGGTTCTAATTCTTCCTTAATTGGTTAAGAAGGACTAACCCTAGTGTTAATGGACAAGTCCCCCTCAAGTTGTCTTACAAATCATAAAAATTACTTCATCATCATACCATTAAATAAAATCCACTTAATCAAAGGTTTGTTTTGTCATGAGTTTAATCCCTAATCACGGATTAAGTTGAGGAGCTTTCCTCAGCTTAAACATTCTCATCTATTATCCTTCTATTAGGATGGTATAATGAGTCTGTTTAATCCCTGATTATGGCTTAACCTCATTACTCAACACTAAACAAAAACACCAAAAACATCTAAATAATCACAAGTAGGTTAATGATCTTAACTCTACATCAAAAGGTGATTAAGTGTGAGAATCTGACTTCACACTTAAGGTATTCTCATTACCCCTAATCATAGGGAAGATGTGATGAGTTTACTAAATCCATTGGTTTAGGCTTAAGCTCATTAACTTATGACAAACTTTCAAAAGCAATAAAAGACTGAAAACTCAAAAACAAACAATAATCGTCTCCTCCGGGATTCTTTTCTCATCTCATTCACTCACAAACGAGAACTCGCTTCTTCCGTCTAATGCAAGACAGTTTGCACCTGAGCCAGACAGGTCCTACACTTGAGCATAGGCAAGCAAGCAGTTCACAAGTCAATTCATCTTTCAGTCTCTTTGGGTCGAACTACGGTGTTCTGACTTCCTCATTGCACGAGAGGATACGTAGGCATAACTTAACAGTTATCGAACAAAAGTCTCTGTATATTCCCCCTCTTCCAGCATCTTTCTCTTAGCCTCATTATCATGAGCAATTCATTATCATTCTTACACTGACACATCATTTATACACTTCACACTCCTTTTACACTGACACCTGTACATCCTTTTCCAGCTCATTTATACACAAATCGCACTGACACTACCCCTTTAAAACACAAATCTTTTAAGCGTGGATCCCGTCGAGTACGACGGACAATCTGGGTGCTAATACCTTCCCAGGTTGTAACCAACCCCCTTTCTCAGTCTCTCTGGTTCGCAACCGTCTTATCCATCTTTTTCTAGGCCTGTGCAGCATTGCCTTTCCTTCGGGATAAAAATGCCTAGCTGGCGACTCTTTTCATCTCCAGTGAGTTCACGGCTGTGTGTTCTCATTGTCCCTCTCGCCGACCGTTCGCGTCTGTACCTTTATCTGGGCCTTGTCCCATTTATCGGGAGCGACAGCTTGGCGACTCTGCTGGGGATCCTTATACTGCAACCAGGGCTTCTGGTTCTTTTTGTGGGTTCCTCCTAGCGCTTGTTTGATTTGTGTTTACTGGGGTGTTATGTGCTTATTTGTGTTTGTATATGTTTTATTTTTGCTTTATGTACAGTTGCTTTACTGCTTTCTTTATTGCTTTTGTATATATCATACTGTCATGCTGCTGGCTGGATCTGGTCTTTGTTTTGATGGGTGGGTAATTCATTGAGAGTTAAGGTCCTATACCTGGGACCTGAGTGACACCTAGGCTAGAGTGAATCATATTCTTTCCCATTCCATTTCGGTTTGGTGCGGGAATATGAAACACGGTTCAGATATGGGTTTCTTCTTGAGAACTCTGTGTTGCAGATTTCCTGCAATGCTAGGGCTATCTGGGAAGCCTGCTAAGTCTGGATGACCTTTAGTATTGACCTTTAGAAACTGAGGTGAATTAGAGGAGGAACTTTTATGGTTATTGTAAACACTGTACCTCCGGGTTAGAAGTGTTTACACTTCTCATAACTGATCCAAGTCCGAGGATCCTTGTTCTAGAACACCACCTGTGAGGGGGTTGGGCTGTTTACAGGTCTGCAGGTACCTTGACCTCAGAATACCTTGTTGCCTTGATTGTTTAAGAATACTCCAATTTGGGACAGTTATTGTGATTCTAAAACCCTGGACATGTGGCTCTTTATTTGAGTCCCCCACCTTGGTTACTGGATTTATAGACCTCCATCTGGAATTCTTGAACATACTTGGACTTATATCAGAGTTTTGATCAGATCCAGCTCAGTCACAGACCCTTGCATTTCATTTGCATACATGATCATTGCATCATATTGACATTTGCTTATTTGTGTTTCAGGGTATCCATCTTCATTTTGGCTAGTTTTGACCCCATCTTCAGTATTGACTTATCTTCATCAGCTACCTGCTTCAGTTATCACCTGCACCAGCCAGTCAGTGGCCCACTTCTTCAGTATTATCATCAGCACCTGTCTCTATTCAGTCTCAGCATCATGGCTCCTAAAAAGAGCAACATCACCTATCACTTTTTCCAGCCAGAGCTATCAGACATCAGGAGGATTCAAACCCTGATCACTCCAGATCACATACCATTGTTCAGGGAAAGTTATGGAGATATACTTGATATGGTTATGGATCTGGACCCATCACAGAGAAGCCTGATCCACACCTGCATTCAGTTCTACGATCCCCCACTGAGATGTTTCACTTTCCAAGACTTTCAGTTGGGCCCTCTATTAGAAGAATACTCGTCATTGGTTGGTTTGCCTATCAAGGGTGGAATCCCTTTCAACTCAGAGATGGTCTTTCCTAGCAATGGAGAAGTAGCAAAGGCTCTGCATCTGGAACCTGTCCTGATTGAGCAGCATATGACTTCTAAAGCTGGGATCCCTGGCTTTCATCTGGATTTCTTAATCTCTCAAGCTACCCTGAAAGCTTCTCTAGGAGAGTGGAAAGCTGTTTGTGCTTTACTGGCCTTGAGCATATATGGAATTGTATTGTTTGCAGATGAGCCTCGATTCATCAGCAAGAATGCAATCCATCTATTCATCTTGAAGAACCCAGTACCAACTTTATTAGGGGATCTCTATTACTCAGTGCATCAGAGAAATGAAAAGCAGAGGGGGAGATTAGTGAGGTGTTGTGCTCCATTGTTCCACACTTGGCTTCTCAGGCATCTACCCAGGACAGATGCATTTCTGAACCCTCATCAGCAGAGCAACTGGGCTAAGAGACTCACTGCTCTAACTTCAGCAGATATCAGATGGTGCACTCAAAGCACCAAGGGCAGGGATATCATCACCAGCTGTGGGCATTTTCCTAATGTGCCTTTGATAGGAGTTAAGGGTAGTATCAATTACAACCCTCTGCTGTTTAGACGACAATTGGGCTATGCATTGGTCCACACTCCTAAGGCACAGGACTTGGTTGAGACTCTTTATTGCGAGAACAAGCTTAATCTGGCTACTGTTAGGCAGGCTGCCTGGGCCTGGGATAATGTTCAAACCAAGGGAGTAACCATTCTGGGGAAGTGCAACAATGTGGCATCAGCACAATATTATGAATGGTCCCGTGCCAGGGCCCAATTCTCTGGGATGCCCTTTACCATAGAAGACATGCCTGAGTCATCTTCAGCACCACCCCCTGCCACTATCAGTTTGGAGGAGTTTGAGAGCTTGAAGGAAAGAAATGAGAAGCTAACCCAGGCTTTGCAGAAGACCCTCCGGGAGAGGAGTGAAGGTATGAGGGAGATTGAGAGGTTGGAGAAGTTAAGAGTAGAGCATCTGATTAAGATTGAGAAGTCTGGGGATTACATTAAAAAGTCAAAGGCTGGAGAACAAATTCTGAAGAATGCTTGCAAGGAAGCCCAGTTCCAGAGAGCAAGAACAGACTTGTATTTGAAGGAGAGTCAAGCCCGGTGGGTCAGGATCACCGAGGCTCGTACCCTGGAAGACAAGAGAGTTCAAGACAAGATGGAGCAACTGGAAGCTAGTGCAAAAGAACAGCAAGAGGCCCTGGCAGCAGCCCAGAGGGAGATATCAGAGCTGAAAATCAAAGCAGGGGTGAAGAGGTCCAAAGAACAAACTCAGCACAAGAAGCTAGCAGCAGCTGTTACGACCCGGAATCTCCTCATCAGGAATCTCACGGAGCGTCCGGCTGATCCTGTGACCGAAGCACTTCTCAAGGAAGTTCGTGAGGATGAGTTTGGTCTTGGTGTTTGACCATTTGTTTGTTGTTGCTTTCTTTCCATGTACTTTTATTTTCTTGTACTGTATTTTGACCCCTTAGAGGGCTTGTGTTGTAAAATGAACAAGTTGTATTATTTCACCTTCTGTAATATATTTGTGTTAGTTTGCTTCATCTGAGTTTTCTTCAAGCAACAACAACAGCATCTTCAAGGGTCTGGAAGGGTCAAAACTGAATGTCAAACCGGATACCTTGAGAACAAATAAGCATACTGCATTGCATGCTAACCATTTGTTTGTTTTGTAGGTTTTTGTTTATTGTTGCTAACTCTGTTGTGATGTTCAGGAACTATTGCTAGGCGCCGGGTATTTCCCCTCAACCGTCCGCACCGTTATCCAACCTGAAACAACCTTCCGGGAATTCAAATGGATCAGATGCAGCAGGACCTTACTGAGGTCAGAAATCAAATGGCAAATGAAAGGCTAGAGATGAGGAATCAAATGACTCAGTTTATGGAAGTTATGAATAACATGGCTCAAAGCCAGGAAAGATTGAGAGCCATGGTGGAAAGGCAAAATCAAGAGGATCCACATATAGGGACTGCCGGTACCAGTAACAATGAAAGGGTACAACCTCATGTCAACCCTCCGGTATTTGGACCACACCTCCATCCTGAGGTCAATATTCCAGCAAATGTTCAAGGGACTGCCACCGCAGCCAGGGTACTACAAGAAGATCCTCAGGAGGACCAATTCACAGTAATGGGCGCTGGGGAAGAAGCTTATGATAGAAGATTGGATGAGATAGCTGAGAAATTGAGGTCCTTAGAATCTCAAAACTCTTTGGGCTTCGATGTCATGGACATGGGCTTGGTAGACGGGGTCAGGATCCCCCATAAGTTCAAGCCTCCTTGCTTTGAAAAATACAACGGGACTTCATGCCCCCGGACTCATCTACAGTCATTTCTGGGAAGGCTGAAGGCCTATACTATGGATGAGAAGCTCTGGATGTTCTATTTCGAAGACAGCTTGACTGGAGCCTCAAGAGAATGGTACTCTCACCTAACAAGAGCAACTATTAGATGCTGGAAGGATTTGGCAGAAGCCTTCATCAGACAGTATCAGTACAATCTAGACATGGCACCCAACAGGACCCTCCTAATGGGAATGTCACAGTCTTCAAGGGATAGTTTCCGAGAATATGCCCAGAGATGGAGGCAATTGGCTGCTGCTGTTCAGCCACCTATGTCTGAAAGGGAAATGGCAGACATGTTTATGAACACCCTTCAGGGAACCTATATTGACAGGCTGGCTGCTTTCTCTTCCACTAGCTTTGCAGATGTTGTCATAGCTGGGGAGAGAATTGAAAGCTTGTTAAAAATGGGTAAGATTTCCGACAATGGTGCCAGCTCGTCCAGTAGTACAAGAAATCCTTTTGCAGGCCCGAGAAGATCTGGCGAGACCAATGCCATCCACACCAACAGGGGCAGGCCCCAATATGTTCACAGATCAGTGGCAGCAGTCACCATTCCTGCTCCAGCTCATCCTCAACCTGTCTATCAACCTCCACAGCAAAACTATCAGCCGCAACCTCAGTACCATCAGCAAAATCAGTATCCTCCAAGAAATTACAACAACAGCAACACCAACAACAACAGTCAACAAAGGCCATTCCAACAGAGGCCATCTCAAGCTAATAGGGTGATCGATCCGATCCCTATGCCATATGCTACCCTGCTGCCACAACTCCTGAAACTCAACCTAGTTGAGCTAAGGACGCTGGCACCTCCAGATCCCAACAGTCTCCCCAGGAACTATGACTCTAATGCTAGGTGCGCTTTTCATTCAAACGCACCTGGCCACAGTACAGAAAAGTGCAGAGCCCTGCATATGAAGGTACAAGACCTGGTAGACTCAAAAGCTCTGAATTTCGCACCACCACCCAATGTCAATAAGAACCCGATGCCAAACCACGGTGGTCCTAGAATTAACGCTATTGAAGAAGACAAACCGTCTTATTTAATAACCAGTGTGGGTCAGATCCGGACACCGTTGGTAGAAATCAAGGCTCAACTCCTGGAATGTCAAATGTTCCCGGGGTGTGAGTTGGGTTGTGCTTACTGCAATATCTCTGTAAATGGGTGCGATAATTTGAGGAATGGCATAGATGGCCTTATTCAGAGTGGCCAGCTCCAGATCACCACTTCATTTCCAACAAATCCAGCCATCTCATCAGCAACAGTTCCAGTAGCTCCTACAACTGCAGCAACCATTGTTCCTGACAATTCTTCGGCTTCATCAACAAGTACTTCATCCATTATCTCAACTGATCAGTTTTCAACAAATCTTCCTGCTACAACTCCAGCACCACTCCATTTTGAAACTCTTACAGCAACAACATCCGTTCTTCCACCATTGTCTCCTACAACACCAGCAACAAATCATGAAGACGTCTCGACTGTCACCATATTCTACGATCCTGAAAACAACTCCGCCTACAACTCAGGAGGTGCTGCTCCCATTAGAGCACCAGTTACAATCTATTATGATCCTCAGACTATCACAGTTCCTTCAACAGCTGCAGTCAGTCCAGTCACCATCATGGTGCCTGGACCAGTACCTTATGAAAGCAGCAATGCCATCCCCTGGCATTACGGCTCTGACCTATACTGCGAAGGACAAAGAATCACTTTTGAATCATCAACCCCTGCACCACAGATAGACAATGTGGGCGGAGGCGGAGGCTTCACTCGAAGCGGACGTCTCTTTGCCCCACAAGTTCAGAGACCCACTGCCGAAGCAGAAGCTGCTTCCAAGGCAAAAGGGAAGAGCCCTGTGCAGGAAGATCAAGCTGTTAAAGAAGCCTTGAAGACACCATTCGATCAAGAGGTTGATGAGTTCATGCGAATCATCAAAAAGAGTGATTATAAAATAGTGGATCAGCTTCATCAGACGCCTTCCAAGATCTCAATCCTATCATTGCTTATGTGCTCCGAAGCCCATCGGAATGCACTACTCAAAGTCTTGCACGCAGCTTACGTGCCTGAAGAGATCACTGTCAATCAGCTGGAAGCAGTAGTGGGAAATGTTAATGCTAGTCACGGACTAGGGTTCACCAATACTGATTTGACAGCGGAAGGCCGCAACCATAACAAAGCCTTGCACATAACCATGGAATGCAAAGGTGCTGTCCTTTCCCATGTGCTGGTAGACACGGGGTCATCCCTCAATGTCTTACCCAAAAAGGCCCTGGTGAAGCTAGAATATGACGGATTGGCGTTAAGACCCAGCAACCTGGTGGTAAGAGCCTTTGATGGTTCAAAGAGATCGGTTCTGGGAGAGATTGAATTACCCGTAACGATTGGCCCGCAGACTTTCACAACTATCTTCTACGTGATGGATATACAGCCCGCCTACAGCTGTTTATTGGGTAGGCCATGGATTCACGCTGCTGGCGCCGTGACCTCTACCCTTCACCAGAAGTTAAAATATGAGTGGGAGGGTCAGATCGTTACAATCTGTGGAGAATAGGACATTTTTGTCAGCCACCTGGCTACTTATAAGTACATTGAAATGGACGGAGAGATCCATGAAACAATGAGCTAGGGGTTTGAAGCTTTGAATGTGAATAAAACATCTGCTGTGCCTGGTACTTCAATATCATCATACCAACAAGCCCGGAAGGTGGTTGAGGGAGGAAACGCCCAAGGCTGGGGCAAATTGCTATCGGTAGAGAAGAAAGAAGACAGATTTGGGTTGGGTTACAAACCAACTCAACAAGATCAAGCAGCGGCTGCGAAAGAGCCCAATTTTGTGAGTGGGGGGATGCTTACCCCTGATGCTATCAACTGTCTGGAAGACGAGCTGGAAGAGGAACGCAACCTGGAAAGCTGGATTCGTCCAAAGATCCCGGGGAGCAGTATCTCGAACTGGTCTTCCCAGGAAATTATAAGAGTTACTCATGCAGAGTAATTATTATTTCCTGTATTTTTATAAGCATGCATCAAAGTCTTGCATCTTGCCCAAGATGACAAGACTCATTTTGTAATCGGGCCATCTGTACTTTTTGTGCAAACAAGATCAATTAATGAAATATCAGACATCTTTTTGCAAACGAGTCTTTTCCTTTTCGTTCACTGTTTTTCCATTTTTCTTTTTGTACAAAAAATAAATGGCGGTGTTTTCAAAATGACAACTTCATTTCACCTTTCTAAATAAGACTAAAATCAGATCACTAAAATGAACAAACTTAACCCTTGCAGAGAGTGCCTTCCAGACAGCACCGACAACAGCACGGCTGTGACTTCGTATGACTTTGACAATCCAATCAATCAAGCTGATGAAGGGGTTGATGAAGAATATGAGCTTCCTGAAGAGCTAGCCAGGTTGTTAAGACAGGAGGAAAAGGTTATTACTCCTCACCAGGAGGAGGTTGAAGTGATCAATCTTGGTACAGATGAAGACGTGAAAGAAGTTAAAATCGGGGCCTGCCTGCAAGACTCAGTGAAGAGACAACTGATTGATCTGCTTCAAGAGTATGTAGATGTGTTTGCTTGGTCTTACCAAGACATGCCAGGGTTGGATACCGATATTGTCGTGCACAAGCTGCCTTTGAGGGAAGAATGCCCACCGGTCAAACAGAAGCTGCGCCGCACTCGTCCGGACATGGCAATGAAAATCAAAGAAGAGGTACAAAAGCAATGGGACGCCGGGTTCCTTGCTGTGACTAGCTATCCACCGTGGGTTTCTAATATTGTGCCTGTGCCTAAGAAGGACGGCAAAGTAAGGATGTGTGTTGACTACCGGGATCTGAACAGAGCCAGCCCGAAGGATGACTTCCCATTACCCCACATCGATGTATTGGTGGATAACACGGCTCAGTTCTCGGTGTTCTCCTTCATGGACGGATTTTCAGGGTATAATCAGATTAAGATGTCACCTGAAGACATGGAGAAGACAACATTCATCACACCCTGGGGCACGTTCTGTTACAAAGTGATGCCATTCGGACTGAAGAACGCTGGTGCCACATATCAACGGGCTATGGTAACATTATTCCACGATATGATCCATAAAGAAATAGAGTGTTATGTGGATGATATGATTGCCAAGTCCCTCACTGAAGAAGAACATCTGGTAAATCTGCTCAAATTGTTCAAACGTCTGAGGAAGTACCAATTGAAGTTGAACCCCAACAAATGCACATTCGGGGTGCGATCTGGTAAGCTGCTGGGTTTTATTGTAAGCGAGAAAGGGATTGAAGTTGACCCTGATAAAGTCAAAGCCATCCAAGAGATGCCTGCACCGAAAACAGAGAAAGAAGTTCGAGGGTTCTTAGGTCGATTGAACTACATTTCAAGGTTCATATCTCACCTGACAGCAACCTGTGAACCCTTGTTCAAGCTGTTAAGAAAGGAACAGACGGTCAGGTGGAACGAAGACTGCCAGAAGGCTTTTGACAAGATCAAGGAATATCTGCAAGAACCTCCAATCCTTATGCCACCAGTTGAAGGAAGACCTCTGATAATGTACTTGACAGTATTAGAAGAGTCGATGGGGTGTGTGCTGGGCCAGCATGACGAGTCTGGTCGAAAAGAGTATGCAATATACTACCTAAGCAAAAAGTTTACCGACTGTGAACAACGTTATTCACTGCTCGAGAAGACTTGTTGTGCTTTAGCGTGGGCTGCTCGCCGACTGAGATAGTATATGTTGACCCACACTACTTTGTTGATATCCAAAATGGACCCAGTTAAGTACATTTTCGAGAAGCCAGCTCTTACCGGACGGGTTGCAAGATGGCAAATGATTCTCACAGAATACGACATACAGTACACATCTCAGAAAGCCATCAAGGGCAATGTACTATTTGAATATCTTGCTGAGCAACCCATTGATGACTACCAGCCTATGAGATTTGACTTCCCTGATGAAGACATCATGTTCATTAAATCAAAAGATCATGAGGAGCCTGTTCACACTGAAGGGCCTGACCCGGAAGAAGAATGGACTATGATGTTTGATGGGGCTGTTAACATGAATGGTCGTGGTGTTGGTGCAGTACTCATTACACCTAAAGGAATTCACATGCCTTTCTCGGCAAAACTCACTTTCAACTGCACTAACAACGAAGCTGAATACGAAGCTTGCATTATGGGTCTTGAGGAAGCCGTTGACCTCAGGATCAAGACTTTAACTGTATTCGGAGATTCAGCTTTGGTAGTTAATCAAACCAACGGCAAATGGTACACCCACCAGGATCATCTGATACCTTACAGGGATTATACAAGGAGGTTATTGACTTTCTTCACAACAGTCAAGCTCGAGTATATCCCTCGGGACGAGAATCAGTTTGTAGATGCTCTTGCTACCATTTCATCCATGATCAAAGTTCAAGCTGCTAACTTTGTACCTCAGATTTCAGTATCCAGACTTGATAGACCAGCATATGTGTTCTCAGCAGACGTTGTTAGAGATGATAAGCCTTGGTTCCACGACATCAAATGCTTCTTGGAGGATCAGACATACCCACCTGGGGCATCTTCCAATGATAAGAAGACTTTGAGAAGGCTTGCTGGTAGTTTCTTTCTGAACACTGATGGGTCTTTATACAAAAGGAACTTTGATATGGTACTCCTCAGATGTGTTGACAAGACGGAAGCAGGTTTGCTGATGCATGAAGTGCACGAAGGATCGTTTGGTACCCATGCCGGAGGGCATGCCATGGCTAAAAAGTTGTTAAGATCAGGTTATTACTGGATCACAATGGATGCAGACTGTTGTGCTTATGCCAGAAAATGCCATAAATGCCAGATCTATGCAGATAAGGTGCATGTGCCTCCCAATCCTCTGAACATCATGGCTTCACCATGGCCCTTTGCCATGTGGGGCATTGATATGATTGGTAAGATTGAGCCAACCGCTTCAAATGGCCACAGATTCATCCTGGTCGCCATTGATTATTTCACTAAGTGGGTCGAAGCCGCCTCATATGCAAATGTTACAAGACAAGTGGTAGCCAGATTTCTGAAGAGAGATATCATCTGTCGATATGGAGTTCCCGAGCGAATCATTACTGATAATGGTTCCAACTTAAACAACAAAATGATGGCTGAATTATGCCGGGACTTCAAGATCCAACATCACAATTCTTCTCCTTACAGGCCGAAGATGAATGGCGCTATTGAGGCAGCAAATAAGAATATCAAGAAGATTGTGCAGAAGATGGTAATCACTTACAAAGACTGGCATGAAATGCTACCGTTTGCCTTGCATGGGTACCGCACATCAATCAGAACGTCCACTGGAGCAACCCCGTATCAACTTGTGTATGGTATGGAAGCAGTCCTACCAGTCGAAGTTGAATTACCCTCCCTACGGGTATTAATGGATGTTAAACTGAGTGAAGCAGAATGGGTTCGGGCCCGATACGAACAACTGAGCCTGATCGAAGAGAAAAGATTGGCTGCAATCTGTCATGGACAGCTATATCAGAAGAGAATAAAGAGAGCCTTCGATCAGAAAGTCAGGCACCGAGAGTACCAAGTAGGAGATCTTGTGCTGAAAAGAATCCTCCCTCCTCATACAGACCACAGGGGCAAATGGACTCCAAATTATGAAGGACCATTCGTGGTAAAGAAAGTTTTCTCTGGTGGAGCACTGATGCTCAGCACCATGGATGGTGAAGATTTCCCGTCCCCTGTGAATTCAGATGCAGTTAAAAAATACTTCGCATAAAAATGACCCGCTGGACATAAAAACAGAATGTAAGTCCAGGCAAAAATAGGGCATCCCGGAGAGTCAAAAACAGAATAAAAGACTCGAGCAAAAATAAGGGAAAATAAATAAAAATGTATACCCGCTGAGTTGAAAAGCCGCATTGGACAACTCAGGCAAAAATGGGTATCCCGATGGAGTGAAAACCCGAAAGGGCGATCCATGCAAAATAAGGGAATAAGCGAACAACTGCATTCTGAATTCGTCTGTATCACTTGCAACTTGGAAAGCTTCAAAAGGATCAAGCTTCAATCAGAATCAGCCTTCTTCAGAAAGCAAGGCGAGAAGAACGTCATTGTCATACGAGTCATAGCAGAAGAGGAAGCTCCTTTGAAAGCGTCGTCAACATCGCCAGCACTTTGTTTCTCAATTTGTAACAATCTCCTTATTTTAGGAGATTTGTTTCCTTGACTGTATCTTGCCAATTCAGGGCACAAGAATTAATAAAATCAGATTTTTCAGTCATGTTTCGTCTTGTACATATTTCGTTTTCAAAGAATGTCTGATGTCTCTAAAACTAATTGCATAAGTACAGATGTTTTTCACTAAAAATAGAAACACATGCTTGCAGGGAATATACTTACTCTTGAGAATATTTAAACTCCTATGACGGGACCCAGTGAGGGATACCCCGGGATTATCTTGTGCGTCTCTCTATCTTTTTCAGGATTGCAGGTATCCAGAGCGCAACTTGGGGCATGAGGCCTCATCCCAGCAAGCTGGCAAATCGACACTCGTTTCTAGCACCCAAAGTGCTCTCTCCCCAGCTGAGTTGCCTCTCATAACTTCCCCAGTGGAGTTGCCATTTATTACCTATCTCCATCAGAGTTGCTAGGCATCACGGAAGGCGCCTACATCCCCGACTGAGTCAAGGATCTCTCTTTCTCCCCAGCCGAGTTGCCGTCTTGCCCTCAACCGAGTGCAAAGTCGGGGAACCATCTCCCCACAGAGTCTCAGCCTCTATTCAGAAGAGCAACGCAGGAAGAAGTCACAACAGAGTACAGAAGACTGCTACAAACCCCAGCTGGGTCCCATATTGCGAGGATATGTCAATCAGTGGCCTATATCCCCCAAGCGGTCAAATATCATATTATCAGATCTACCAACGATCACACCCCCAGCTGGGATGTCCACTTTTAAACAGATCAACCAGGGATCTCTGCAGCAGCGGGATCCGAATCCCAGATTGATGCCTCTTTGCATAATCATAGCATTCGCATCATATTATCCCCCAAAGCGTAGCATTCCGTCTAATACGGAGCATTACGGCAAAAATCAAACGCATAGCATAATCATGAGCCATGTTATGAATCAACACCTATGAATGACTACAGTTCATCAACATACAGAAGAAAAATCCCCACCAGAGTTCCCAGCAAAAGCAGTTGCCTCACAAATCACAAACACCAGTATATACTCCTTTTGACACCCGTCTGTGTTATATCCCAGCAGAAAGCCAAAGACATCCTCTTTGTACTCACATATACTTATATACACTTTCTTGGCACCCGTCCGTGTCGTATCCCCAGCGCAGTCACCTACACTTTGTATATCAAATATTTGTTCATATTACACTCTTCTCCTTTTGACACTCGCCCGTGTCGCTCTCCCCAGCAGTTAACTACTCATACTACTCAGATACTCGTCCGTATCTTGTATATACCAGTTGCATCCCCACAGATTCGACTTGGGTTCATGTTCTTTGTTAACCAGTTGGTACTCGTCCATACCATCATCTCAGAACATGCGTCAAGTGTTTGTTTCTACATGATACTCGTCCGTATCATAGTCTTAAGGATGCTCGTCCGCATCTTTAATCCATACACCGTGTCAAACACTTATGTCTTCTTGAATGTAGACACTCGTCTGTGTCTACTATTCCCCAGAAGAGTCCCCTCAGATACAACGTTCGTCCGTGTTCTCTGTTAACCAGATGATACCCGTCCGTATCATCATCTCTGAACATGTTTCAGTTTGTTTCTACCCGATACTCGTCCGTATCGTAGTCTTAAGGATGCTCGTCCGCATCTTTAATCTATACACAACACCTAAACACTTATACATTCTTTCCTTGGTTGTAAACACTCGTCCGTGTTTACTGTATCCCCAGTAGACCGCCAAGTAAGCATTTTTCTTTTTGTCTGACACTCGTCCTGTGTTATGATAAACCCTGAGAGCAGCCGTCCCCTGCTAGGTGGTCGTCCTCCACCTCTTGATGGTCGTCCTCCATCATGCTCATCCGATGGCCGTCCCCATCGTTGATTTTAGCAGCCGTCCCCTGCTAGGTGGTCGTCCTCCACCTCTTGATGGTCGTCCTCCATCATGCTCATCTGATGGCCGTCCCCATCGTTGATTTTAGCAGTCGTCCCCTGTTAGGTGGTCGTCCTCCACCCCGTGATGATTTTCCTTCATCTTTTTTTTTATCCAATGGCCGTCCCCATTGTTGATTTTGGTTATCTGACATTCGTCCTATGTCATGATAAACCTCGAGAGCAGCCGTACCCTGCTGAGTGGTCGTCCTCCATTTCTTGATGGTCGTCCTCCATCATGCTCGTCCGATGGCCGTCCCCATCGTTGACCTTTTATCCGATGGTCGTCCCCATCGTTGATATTTTCGGCAGCCGTCCCCTTCCAGGTGGTCGTCCTCCACCTTTGATGGCCGTCCCCATCATATTTCTTTTATTCCCCAACAGAGCAGCCGTCCCCTGCTAGGTGATCGTCCTTCACCTTTGATGGCCGTACCCCATCATCTGTTTATTTCATTTATTCTTTAACCCGATGGCCGTCCCCGTCGTGGTCCCTTTTCTTTTAGCCTGATGGCCGTCCCCATCGTTGGTTACTTTGCCTTATGAACTTGATGGCCGTCCCCGTCATGTTTCATTAGTCCCCAGAGATTTTTACAGTTTTATCGTGATGGCCGCCCCCATCATAGTTTCTTATTGTTCCCAGCTAGTCGGCCGTCCCCGTCTTGGCTTTACCTTTTATCCCCAGCATGTCGGTCGTCCCCGTCATTGCTCTCTACCCAGCAGTCGTCCTCTGCTCGACGGTCGTCCTCCGCCGCCCACACTTTACAACATACTTTATTTTCCTTTTACAATCTATATCCCTTTTTCTTCTTCATTCTGTGAGTGCAAATTTTGGACTGTCTTTGGTATTCAACCACAAGTTATCTTGTTTGCCTGTTAAGCCGTTGCTTACAACCTGCACAGCTAACTCATGTTTGAATAGGGGCAGCTGTAAACACCCCAAATTTTCCCTCACCCATTCACACCATGGCTTGTGATCATCTCATAGGCATAAACACAATCATATCATCTCATATCACAATTTTGATTCACTGCATAGTTTCTAAGTCATCTGCATCTAGGGTTTGTGATCTGAGCAATCCAAGGGCATCTTGAGCCACTCCAAAGGTCACCAATCACTTCAAAGGGATCCATAAGTGTTCAAGTATCATATTCCATCCTCTCAAAAGTCAATATTTCAAAAGAATCACAAGAACTGAGGTTTGCATGGAAGCAGAGCCAGGTTAGACTGCACAGTTGACCTAAAATTAGGGTTTTGGTTTCAGAGGCCATAACCCCAAACTTTTTGGTCATTCTTGTTTCCATTGGTCTCTATATGGTATAGGCAGTATGCATATCAATTTTCATGAAGAAATTCCATGGGGAGGTCATCTGATCAAGAGTTGACTTTTCAGACAAGTCAGTGCAAAATCAGGGCATCTGAGGCCCCCAATGACCCAACCAATGGGCATTCTTCATCATTTTGAGTGTATATGGTCTTTATTTGATCATGGAAGAAGGTTGAAGTTCACAAAAATCAAGAATTTAGGGTTTTTGCAAATGTTGACTTTTTGGGCATAGTTGACTTTTCAAGAATGCTTCATTTTAGGTCATTTTTCAAGCCTTGATTCTTGATCCAAAAATGCTTCAAATGGAAAAACTTTGGTCATGAAAGTTGTAGATTACATCTTTCCCTTTTCAAAAAGTACAAGAACATGATCAAATTATTTTTGGATCAAAAGTTATGGTGTGACAAAGTTGGCAAAAATCATTGATTTTTAAGGCATGCTCCAAATGAGAATTTTGCAAAATCATGAACCAAAGCCAATTGTAACTTCTAATTCACTTCAAACTATGACATAAACATTCTATGTGACATGAAAATCAGATTTGGACCAAAAATCCCTCATGTTCATGGCTTGTGTAGCAAAGTAGTCACATGTGAACCAAAAGGCAACAACTTGCAAAAAAACACTCATCACACTCCACCAACTTGATGCATTGGATGCTGCACCTTGCTAGCCCTCTCACCTCATCTTGCTGCACCAGAACCATGCCTTGTACTAGCCTAGCACCAAGCCATACTTTCTCTTACACAAAAGTTGACAAATTGCAAAAGTGGCCATACCAATCAATAAAGCACATGTCATGTCATCTGACCAATGAGAGAGGTTTATGTGGACAGAGAGCAAGACATTTTATACATGAAGCAATGCTGAAACTCTTCACAACATCACATACACAAACACACTCCCTTTTGCAAACTTCTTCGAATCTCTCTGCCCAGACTTCAAACATCCAAACCATTTTCACCAATCATCTCACCATGTCTCATTGAGTCAAAAGCAACCAAGAACCAGGCCTGAAACAAGCTACAACTCCATTTCACCATTTTCACTCCAACTTGCAGTTTCTTTCGAAACTCTCTCCACAGCTCACAAACATCAAAACCAACACCACAAACCTTCTCCACTCATCATCTGGACCACAAAGAACCCTTCACCCTTGCCAGAAACAGCCTGAATCTCCATTGCCATGTTCAACTGAGTTTGAGCAGAATCTTGTCAAACTCCTCATCCAGCCAACATAAACTCTTCCTAAGCATTCAAGGATCATCTGGGGACCAAGTAGAGTGGATTGCACTAAAGGGAGTGGCCTGAAAGTTGCTGAAGTGAAAGCTTCGAATCTCAGGTAGCTCAAGAAATATTTTTCCAGAAATCATTTTTTTAAGTTCTTAATCTGTTCTATATGCCTTCCTGATCATGAATATGCATTTGGTTTTGAAAATGGTGGAGAGATGAGAGTTTACCATGCTTCTGAAACTTTTTGCCCTAGAAATAGATTGCTTCGATTCAGCCATTGTAGGAATGATAAATTTGTTTAGAGTTAGGGTTTTGATTCGTGAGGGAGTGGGGATCATTCCTGTGTTCTTAGATTTCGTTTTAGATACGTGTGGAGTGAGTTAGGGATTTTGGGTGAACGGAGAAGATGACCGGAACACTGTTCCGGTCATTTGAATGTGTTTAACGGCGAGATTAGGGCATAAGCATTGATTAGTGAAATTTGAATCTGAGCCGTGAGATGTGGCGCGCAGTCAACTCCCGCGCGTGTGACTTTGAATTCAGGCCCTTGGATCAGCTGACTTCTCTTTAATTCATTTAAAATTCATTTATTTTCATTTTCTTTTCATTTGTTTTGCATAATTAATTTAAAATAGCAAAAATGTCTTAAAAATTATGAAACTTTTTCTCATGAGTTTTAATAATTTTTATGACACAAAAAATATTTTTATTTTATTTTTAGCATTTAAAAAGTATTTTTAAATATTTAAAAGATTATTTTTAATTGATTAATGAGAATTAATTTATTAAAAATACTTTTAAGTATCTAAAAATCACCAAAAAATTCATGAAATGTTCTAAGACATTTAGAAACATTGTCCAACCTTCAAACCAAATTTCTTTTTGATCTTGATGCATTTTGAGAATTTTCCATTGAATTAAAATCATTTTTATGCATTAATTTGATCTAAAGTTTAAAAAATCATTTCTGCCTATCTATGAAGAGTTGGACCTTGATTCTTTTTGCATTGCATTGTATTTGGCATGTAGTTTTTGAGATAAAATGGCCATGATTTGATCTTGCATTTTTCAATTGTTTGGTATTTCTTTTGTTTAGGAACCCTAAAAACCCTAATGACTTAGAAAAATCATAACTTGAGATTGGTTAAGAGTTGAGACCTCCCCTTTGGACATTGGTTTAGTATAGGTTTAGGGTTTCTTTGGGTGGCATTTTCCATTTTTTTATCTTAGGGTTTGCTTCTGATTTTGAGTTTTGATTGATGTTTGTTTCATAAACCCTAGTTTGGGCTTTCATTTGCATCCTTCTTGCATTCTCTTGCATAACCTGACTTGCCATGACATTTCAAGCATCCATGTGATTCATTTGACATCTTAAGACATATAGAAAGCATGTTTGATCATTTCATCATGTATTTGCCATGTTGTATGCCATATGCATCTCATAACTTTTCATGTTTGTTCATGTTCCTTAACTTGCTCCATTTGCATTCATAAGCTTGTATGATCATCCCCATGTGCTGCCTCATGTTTGTAGTATCTCATAGCATCATTAGCATCATGTATTTGCTTCTGGTTTTGTTTCTCATCATGTCATCTCATCCTATTTTGCATTGCATTGCATTTCCTTTCTAACCTTTCAGGTGGTAAGTAACTTTGAGAAGTGGATTTGCCTTCACTTCTCATACTTTCTTCTCATCTCTCTTTCATGCACCCTTGCTGCATTTTATCATGTGTTTGAGATTGAGCTTGCTCTTTCTTCCTCTTCTCACTTTCTTTCCTCAAGTGACTTGACTTCTTGAATGAAGCAAGTCACTTTGCTTCTCTTGATCCTTTTCATCTGCCTCCTGGTGGTTTCATTGAAGATTATTCTGGATAAACCTCACAAACCTTAGGGACAACCAAGCATGACAATGATTAGGGTTTTGATTAGTCTCCCCTCTTAGTTTTACCTTTGTGTCTCTTTTGAGTCTTCTCTTCTCATCTCATAATCAGGGACTAAACCCTAAAGGCTTTAAGGCTTTGTGATTAAGCTTATGCCTGCATCCTTCTCTTAGGATGGAGTGTATAACTTTAATCCTAAGTGTTAAACCCTTAATGTGTTTAAATCTCTTAATCAATCCACATAATAATCATCAAGACATCACACTTGTAACTTGGGCCTTGCATTAGGGTTCTAATTCTTCCTTAATTGGTTAAGAAGGACTAACCCTAGTGTTAATGGACAAGTCCCCCTCAAGTTGTCTTACAAATCATAAAAATCACTTCATCATCATACCATTAAATAAAATCCACTTAATCAAAGGTTTGTTTTGTCATGAGTTTAATCCCTAATCACGGATTAAGTTGAGGAGCTTTCCTCAGCTTAAACATTCTCATCTATTATCCTTCTATTAGGATGGTATAATGAGTCTGTTTAATCCCTGATTATGGCTTAACCTCATTACTCAACACTAAACAAAAACACCAAAAACATCTAAATAATCACAAGTAGGTTAATGATCTTAACTCTACATCAAAAGGTGATTAAGTGTGAGAATCTGACTTCACACTTAAGGTATTCTCATTACCCCTAATCAGAGGGAAGATGTGATGAGTTTACTAAATCCATTGGTTTAGGCTTAAGCTCATTAACTTATGACAAACTTTCAAAAGCAATAAAAGACTGAAAACTCAAAAACAAACAATAATCGTCTCCTCCGGGATTCTTTTCTCATCTCATTCACTCACAAACGAGAACTCGCTTCTTCCGTCTAATGCAAGACAGTTTGCACCTGAGCCAGACAGGTCCTACACTTGAGCATAGGCAAGCAAGCAGTTCACAAGTCAATTCATCTTTCAGTCTCTTTGGGTCGAACTACGGTGTTCTGACTTCCTCATTGCACAAGAGGATACGTAGGCATAACTTAACAGTTATCGAACAAAAGTCTCTGTATATTCCCCCTCTTCCAGCATCTTTCTCTTAGCCTCATTATCATGAGCAATTCATTATCATTCTTACACTGACACATCATTTATACACTTCACACTCCTTTTACACTGACACCTGTACATCCTTTTCCAGCTCATTTATACACAAATCGCACTGACACTACCCCTTTAAAACACAAATCTTTTAAGCGTGGATCCCGTCGAGTACGACGGACAATCTGGGTGCTAATACCTTCCCAGGTTGTAACCAACCCCCTTTCTCAGTCTCTCTGGTTCGCAACCGTCTTATCCATCTTTTTCTAGGCCTGTGCAGCATTGCCTTTCCTTCGGGATAAAAATGCCTAGCTGGCGACTCTTTTCATCTCCAGTGAGTTCACGGCTGTGTGTTCTCATTGTCCCTCTCGCCGACCGTTCGCGTCTGTACCTTTATCTGGGCCTTGTCCCATTTATCGGGAGCGACAAGGTGTTCTTTCGATGATGTTAGGCGGAGGTGAAGTTGTCCTGATGGTTCTGATAGGCTAGATATGTTGAATGTTCCAGTTGTTTTATTTATGTATGGTCATGTTTGAATTTATGTATTTTCTTGTTTTATTTATGTACGGTCATGTTTTGAATTATGTATTTCCTTGTTTTATTTATGTATGTTCGTGTTTGTGGTTGTATGATTTTACTGATATGAATGAAACGAACTAGGCTTCTATTTAAAATAAATACGGTTACAATGGTTTAATTTATGATGTTGAGCTTGGTCCAACGTTGGGACATTTTTTACGATTGTGACCGGGCTGACGACATGAACTACACAGTCTCACCATCTTATTCGCCGTATCCATTTCGGTGCGAATACGCGTGCTGTTAGGACGCCATTTTTTCTTTATTCGCATGTTCTCATTGTGCCAGACTATTTCCCCGTTGTAGGAGGGCCAGTAGTCCTCATTTGCAACAACCGGAAAGCTTTTGTTGTAGACGTTACAAAGATTGTGCACTTGGTAAACAGGGGATAGTAAGCCTGAAGGGTCCAGCCGAACCTTCGAACATGCCGCTATGACATGGGAGCAAGGCATGCAAAAGGCTTGAAATTTTCCACAGTCGCACCAATTGTTATCAAGTTCTACCCGATAGGATCCCCTCGGTCTCCCTTCGTTGTGATCCATGATCTCAGCAACATTGAAATGTCCCTTATTGTGGTTAAACACGGTGACCACATGTGTGTTAGATTTGGATGCTTCGTCTTTTATGAATGTCATAGAACTATCGCTGAACACTTGACCAGACTGTAGGATTGAACTCCACTTTGAACTCTTGGTGTCAAAAAGTGCTCCGAGCCTAAAGTAGGTTGACCTCACCAAAGCGGTTATCGGTAGGTTGCGGATTCCTTTGAAAACAGAGTTCATTGATTCCACGAGGTTTGTTGTCATGTGACCCCAGCGTTGTCCTTTGTCGTAGGCCCTGGTCCACTTATCCAAAGGAATCTGGTTTATCCATCTGAACGTATCTTCATTTGTCAGTCTGATTTCGTCACGATAATGTTTGAATGACGGTTCGGTTAATGAGTACCCTGCGTTCACGACCTTCTTCCGCAATGTCTTGTCTTTGATCTCTCTCATGAAGTTTTGCGTGATGTGTCTAATACAATAGACATGTGTTGAAGGCGGTTCCTGCCAGCCGTTATCAACATTCTTCCATGCACTCTCAATTGATGCATGTCTGTCCGAAATCAAACATAAGTTAGACTGGGGAGCCACGTGCAAGCGAAGATTTTTAAGGAAAAAACTCCATCCCTCGGCAGTCTCTCCCTCGACTATAGCGAATGCAATTGGGAAGATATTATTGTTGTCGTCCTATGCCACTGCCATCAATAGAGTTCCCTATTATTTGCCGTAGAGCCATGTTCCATCAATTTGGATTATAGGCTTGCAGAAGGAAAAACCCTTTATACATGGTTCAAAAGCCCAAAAGAGTCGGTGGAATATGCCATTTCCACTAACACAATGACTTTCTGAAGTATACGCCGGCAAGGTCTCAAGAATGACAACGGTCCCTGGTGCATAGTGCTTTAGTGCCAGCAAAAACTTTAGGAGTTCTTTGTACGATTCTCCCAATTTCCGAATACAACACCAACAGCCTTAGTTCTAACAATCCATGCTTTCCTGTATGATGGAGTATAATTGTGCTTCTGTACTATGTGCTTAATTATCGTGCTGACCTTTACCAAAGGATCGTCGGCAACGATTGATAGGATATCGTTGCATATTAGCTGAGAGCTCAGTTGCCGATGATCCTGCAATGAGTTGGTTATTACACAAGTATGCTCCGGTCCCATAGAAGCAACCTTCCAATCTTCACTTCTCTTTTTGTATGATGCTGTCAATCGAAACGAACACGCCACGTTACGACAACGTATCATATATAGTGTAGGATTCGTTCAGTCGACCTTATAATCAGCTGATAAATCCATGTGGTAAAATTTTATAGCTCGAACGCATTCTTCTTTTGCTCGAAAATGGTCGCCCTCCTTTAATGCACCTTGTCTTTGTGGATATGGATCATAAAATATGTCTGAAGATGGGCCTTCACTTCCCAAGTTCAAGTTTGTCATGTGTGGAGGAGGACGATATACATGACTGGCCGGGACCTCGTCTTCATTGACCATTTCATCAACTACTGCCTCCTCTTGTTCCTCGTCCTCATCAACAACATCGACTTCAGCCAAATCATTGTCAGATTCGAAGAAGACTTGCGAAGGATCAACGGTCTGAGACATTTGTTGTTGGTGAAGCATAACATAGAGCTCGATATCATTGAAACCAGAATACTCATGGCTTAGAAACATAGTACGAACACTTTCGTCATCAGATATAGTTAATTGGAAATACATGACCTGGTTATCCTCATAGAATACTGGATTTCTGTAAATAATGACGTCCACTGGACCACGCTGCATTTTGTTTTCCAATCTCTTTTTTAGATGAGCAAAATTGGATTGTCGGGTGATTGAGAACCGAGTAACCTCGGTGTTACGAAAGTTGAAACCAGAATGGTTACATTCAAATATTTCGCCATTTATATGGGCGTTGATCATATACTGGGGTAATTGAGACATAGTTCATATACAAAGACACTTTTAGATACGAAAATGTTTTGCAGTTTATGGTACAATGAAGATATGAAAATAATCTATAAATAGTAAAGTCAAAAATTATTTTATGGATATATTTACTGTTCTGAATTAATGTGTATTAGTTGTTTCATAGGCTTATCTCCTGCACCTATAGGGTTATCTTCTCAACATATGTCTTATCTTCTGCACATATAGGTCTATCTTCTGCACATATAGACTATATTATTTTTCAACATATGTCTTATCTTCTGCATATATAGGTTTATCTTCTGCACATATAGACTACATTATTTTTCCACATATGTCTTGTCTTCTGCACATACTTCTTAAATGTATTAACTTAACAAACCCTAACTTACACACACACACACACACACACACACACACACACACATATATATATATATATATATATATATATATATATATATATTTAATAAGTAAACCCTAACTTACATATATATATATATATATCATACTTCTTAATAAGTAAACCCTAGCTTTTATATATATATATATATATATATATATATATATATATATATATATATATATATATTTATATATATATCATACTTCTTAATATTACCTTAATTAAACCCTAACTAACTAAACTAATTTAATTAAACCCTAACTAACTAAACTAACTTAATTAAACCCTAACTAACTAAACTAACTTAATTAAACCCTAACTAACTAAACCCTAACTAACATTATCTTAATTAAACCCTAACTAACTAAAGTAAGTTAACTAACTAAACTAACTTAATGAACTAAACTTAACCTAACGTGTATAAACACGTTCGCCAAATCAATTGGCTAACCAAGGCTGATTCAAACCTATTCGCCAATTGGATTGGCGAATCCTTACACACGTTCGCCAATCAAAATGGCTACTGATCAAACCTGCTAAAGCTGTGAAATCCAGAGGAGATTTGTGCTTGGTTTCAATGTTTTGACTTCCTGCAATGGTCAAGATTCAGAGATTCCATTGAATGCATGTGAATTGAGTTGGTGATCCTTCAACACATGCATTCGCCAATTAGAATGAAGATGAGGAATCCACAACTATGTTGTTGAACCAATCAGAGAACATGCAACAAAGTTAATGTTTGAATTCGCCATATGGTGTGGCGAATAAGTGTAATTGTTTTTGTTGAATTCGCCACATGGTGTGGCGAATATGTACAAGTTGTTTTTGTTTCAATTCGTCACAAGTAAATGCAAATATTTCTATAAATCACACAATCAAACCTAAAAATTCAAATATCACACAATCATTCTATAAATTGGTCTAGGCATAAATCACTCAAACAATTCATAAATTGGTCTAGGTACAATCGAAAATATCGCGGCAAAATCGAAAATGGCTTTACTAACAATGGGAGATCAACATCGAGGCACAATCGAAAATATCGCGTCATTTGTAAGTTTTATCTTCGTATATTTTTTTACACATATATTTATATATACTTTTTACTCTTGCATATTTTAACTTATTTCGAATAATATTTTTACAGAATGTAAGAAGATTTCGGTGTCGGGTGCACGACTACATAGAGTTTGATCCGATCATTGAACCGTATCTACGTTCATGCGGATTTGGTGAAGTCATAAAGGTGCACAACAATTCAATAGACTCAAAATTCATCTTGGCACTACAAGAGAGGTGGAGGCCAGAGACAAACACCTTTCACCTGCCGTTCGGTGAATCCACTGTCACATTGGAAGACGTCTACATGCTTTTGGGGTTACGTGTATCCGGCAGAGCCGTCTTTGGTAAGGTCAACCATGAAATTTCTATAGTAGCGGACTTGCTGGGTGCCCCTCTCATTGACGAGGAGCAGCCAACAAATACTCGTAGCAGGGGTTCAGGTATTAATCTAGGAGTCCTTAGAGCCCACTATGCTAGTTTTATTTTAAACGAAGAATCAACCGAGTTAGAAAACATTCAAAAAACTCGGTGTTATATTATGCTTTTATTCGGTCATTTTTTATTTCCCGACAGTACCGGAAACACAATAAATATGATGTATTTACCATTGTTGCGAAACATCAACAATGTAAATACATATAGTTGGGGTTCGGCTGTTTTGGCACATTTGTACAGTAGCCTTTGTAAAAATGCCGCAAAGGATACTTGTACATTTTTTGGTTGTGCATTTTTGTTACAAGCTTGGGGGTATTCAAGACTGTCGATGCTTGCCCCACGCAACATGAATCCATGCCCATTCCCCTACGCAAACCAGTAAGTCTACTATTAATTTTTATTTCCAAACATATTAAATTTTAAATATTTAAATTGTTATTGTATCTAAATGCTTTTAAATTTATTGTGCTTAGCTGGTCCGATCTTGGGATGGATTATAGTAGAAATCCAAGAAGTTCCATAGTTTTATATCGCCAATTGTTAGACCACGTGGGGATCGATCAGGTATTGTCATATATAAAAAATATCTTTTCGTTTTAATGCATATTATTCACTAAAATAATTTTCTACTAAACGAATTTTTTTTTACGTAGTTCATCTGGCGGCCATATTTAGCCCTCGACCATGAGCCTAACCCAGAGGATGCTGAAATTTGGACAGCAAAAACACCAATCATCCGGTTCACTACGATTGAAATGCACCAAACAGATCGGGTGAAAATGCAGTTCGGAATGCAACAGGATATTCCGGGCCCTCCGACATGTTTGGGAGAATGGCATTTGAAAAGAGTAAGTGACATGTGGAATATGGAAGATTGGAGAGACTTTGCAAGGGAATTACGTCAACAATGGAGGGATCGACGTCAACATGTCCTAACTGACCAAGTGCTTCAAAATGTCAAACCAACTAGAGAATATTTAGTTTGGTTTAGGTCAGTTACTACGCAACAATGGGTGTCTGATAACCCATACTTGATTGACCCGCGCTCGCAGGCCGCAGCATACGCCCAACCACCAACCCCACAACATGACTACCCCACCCAATTCCAGCCATCGACTTCAAACACCCATAGACCATTCCTCCAAACACGTAACCCCTTCATGCCACAAACCCAATCACAACAACAAGAGCCTTACCAACACCAATATACCCCCGACAACCCCTTCATATCCACACCAACCTATAGCCCCTCACCTTTGTTTCGTTCTCAAAAAGAGGCAATATCCTCATTTGGTCAAGCTTATCGTCCTCACCCAAACCAATCCAACCCAGCCCAACCTATCCGACCCAGCTTTGAAAACATGGGCACACAACTGAGTTATGGCAGCGCCTTTGGCAGCAACCTTTCACGTAATTGAGGACAAGCAGAATCATGGACTCAACAACAACCGCCTCCACCAAACACACAAATACAAGCGGAACCTCGACCACCTGGTGGTAGAGTTCGAAGACGGGGTCATCCCCGTGGATGTGGTACTGAGGGACAGTTAGATCGGGCGGGAAATTAGTTTTTGTACTGTCGTTGTTGGATTATTAATAATAATTTTCTTTTATATTATATTTCTCTTTGTCAGATTCTCTAATTTTCTTTTATATGAATAATTTTCTTTTAATATAATTTTCTTTAATATTATAATTTTCTTTTATATACTTATATATATATATATATATATATATATATATATATATATATATATATATATATATATGAGTATATATATATATATATATATACTTATATAAATATATATATATATATATATATATAAGTATATATATATTTATAAAAGAAAATATATATATATATATATATATATATATATATATATATATATATATATATATATATATATATATGAGAGTATATATATATTTATATAAGTATAAGTATATATATATATATATATATATATATATATATATATATATATATATATATATATATATATATATATATATATATATATATATATATATATATATATATATATATAAGTATATATGAAGTGGTACTTGGATAACAAAAATATGAAACACAAAAATAACAAAACTTAAACATGCAACATACCATTTGGCGAATGCATGTATCAAATTACACTCATTCACCAAATAGATTGACAAATTAGTCATAAAATTTTGAATCATGTCAATCCATTTGACGAATTAGTAAGATATTACACTTGTTCAACAAATGGTTTGGCGAACGTGTTATCAAACTATGTTAGTTTAGTAATTTTTTTTAAAACTATGTTATTTTGAAAATAAAATTAACAAATTATGTTATCTTAAAAAAAAATTCTATCCGTGAACCCATATATATCCGTCGTCTCATGGAAGGAGTATAATATTGTAATATTAAACATTCTCTTATAGCACTCTTTAGTACTACCATTTTCCTTAAAAACAATTATAAATTACGCAAATTTTATTTGACTAGAGTCTCTTTTTTCAATTAAAAAACATTCGCTTAATTCAAACACAAATCACACATTTCTACAATTCTCTAAACTGTATCACAATCATGGAGCAGGTAGTACTTCAAGACTATGCCCCATCTCTGTTTCCATAGCACGTTTCTTCTTTTCCTTATCTTGTTTAATCTCACCATAGAAATAAGACACAAACCCCCAAAGAGAAAGTACAAGAGAAACCCCTTTCTCAGCTTGAAATCTCTCTTTATAAAATATTACCGCCAACACTTCAGTTACCGGCAAAAAAACAGCAATCAAAATACCAGACAATAAAGATGACCCACAAAAAATTACCCCAATTGCTCCCAAGAAAAACGCTTGCCATAACATTGCACTCATCACCAACACCACATAGTATGTGCTTTCCCCTAATCCAAAATTCCTAGCCTCCCTCGGTATCACCTTCATATTCAAAAAAATCCAAACAACATTGATAAACCATTAAAATAACTAAATAATAAAAACAAAAATCATTTAAAACATTAGAGTCGTTGATCAGATGAATCAGAATCGATGATCAGACCAACGATTCTAGTGTCTATTAGTGTAGAAGATATAAATACTAGAGTCGTTGATCAGGTCAATTCGGTGATGAGACCAACGACTCTGAGTCAGAGTCAGTACACCTTACCTTAAAGTCGTTATTTGCGATCATGCCGACGGCGCAGAAGAGAGTAGCAAATAAACACATAACGAACTGAATTTCCATAACAAGAGAATAAGTAACGTTTTGTTTAGTTTTTTTATAAATCAATTCAACTGAAGGCAAAACAAATCCATATAATGCAGAAGCAGCAAGAGTAGTGAGAAAACCGATAACATATTGCTTCGTAGAAACTCCGGCAGGTCGATCTCCAGAGGTATGCATAGCCAAAACCCCAGCTCCAACTGTAAGCAAAACGACTGCGTTTATAGAGAAAGCAGTGAATTTCTGTTTCACAAGCAGAAAAGCGAAAACCGCGGTGAAACCAAGCTGAGAAGCGATTATCAACGCGGAAGTGGAAATTGGAAGCCGAGCAACGCCGTACGCGTAGAGATAGTCGTCGAGGCCGGTGAGGATTCCGATGAAAGCTACGGCGAAGAAAAGAGGAGGTTTCATGGTGATTAGTTTTAGCTTTGCGGCAGGTTCGGTGGTGGTTGATGGTGGTGGATTTAAGTGGATACGGCGGCGGTTGATGTATGAGATTGTGAGGGGGACGATCATTAAAGGGAAACCGGCGGTTTCGAGGAAACTGGAAAGCCAGACACGGTGGCCGCCGTGGATGAAGTAGAGACGCATTATGAGGGGACCACCGGAGTTTCCTAAGGCTAATAATAAACAGTTAATTATGAGAAGGATTCTCTTCATCTTTCTATCTTTTGTTTCTGGTTTCTTTTCTTCTGCCATGTGTGAGTTTCCTTCTAACAATGAAAACTAACTATGAAATTTAATATGGTAAAATGAATCACTAGGAGACAATATATACACTTGTATGGAGTATTTTACTTGAATCCCGTAGCATTGGCCTAGTGGGAGGGAACTCGGGTCTCAAGAATTTGTTTTCTTTGAGATCCTGAGTTCGAAGGAATCTAAGATAAATTCTTAGAGGTTACGTGAAACAAAAGTTTTCGGATGAATTAATCGGTACGGAAAGAACAATAATCATATCGCTCTGAAATGAAGTATTTTAACATAGTATAATTGTTTTAAGAAAAATATAACAATACTTTATTTTATCTTAAGTATTTGCCATATTAGAAGAGAATAGTTTTCTTTGAATAGTAAAATATTCTTGTATCATTTTAGAATTATTATGTGTAGACCTCACATTTTGAAAAATGTCATCTTTAAAAGTTATTCTTGACTTTATTCTATTTTTTATTTTATTTTTGTTTTTAAGTTCTTACAAGTTTGTTAGGATTGAAATGGACACAAAGCTACAAAGTAGTTCAGCTAAAAAAAACAAAGTGGCAAACCAAAATTATTTTTGTGCAGATTTGATTTTGATTAGGAATATTATGTGAAACTTAAGTGATCTATGTCTCCAATTTGGAAGCCCTATTTTAATTTTAAAAACTGATCCTAATAAAAAGAAATTCAAAATATTTTTTATTAATTTATATGAATATTTATTAACAAATATTATTATATATAAATGAAAGGCAAATGTGTAATAAATTATGCCGCTATCCTTTGTATCGTTTATTTTACCGTAAACCTTCAATTCTTAGTTCTATAAATAAGAAAATCTAATTAAATTCATGTGTCTGTTTTTTCTCCTATTCACTTATATAGGAGACCATTTGTCGACCAACAAGTTCATATGTGCTATTTTTTAATGATGATAGTTTAATTAAAAATAATATTTGATCTTACCTGATCAGAATAGTCTTTCAGGTACTGAGTACCGAACGTGACTGTTGATTGAGAGAAGGTGGGGGTGTACCTGCAAGGCACTCTGATGCTTAAATGAACATAGGTACAAAAGTATAATAAAATAGTAGGTTCAGAATACCTGACCCTTTAATGAAAGAGTGTATTTATAGTGTGCCCCCAACGTTGGGCCAAAGTTCTTTCTTGGGCTGGATCAGCTAGGCCCAAGTGTCGCTCCCGGGATTTTCATCCTAGTACAAACGCGAAAGTGGCGCGAAAAGGTTAGAGTCGCCAGCCAGACATTTTTATCCCGAATGAATGGGAAAGGTAATGTTGCACAAACCTGAGGAAAAGAAGAGGAAGGACACAGGTCCTACGAACCAAAGAGACTGAGTTCGGGAGTCGGTTATGACCTGGGAAGGTATTAGCACCCAGATCGTCTGCCGTACCCGACGGGATCCACGCTTGCAAAGAAAACTGTTTCAAAGGGTGAGGGGATGAAAGCTGCAGCAAAGAAAGAGAAATGAACTGAAACTGGAACTGGAAAAGAACTGAAATAAGAAAGCCAAGAGAAAAAATGTAGGGAAAATAAAGATTGTGCTCGAATAGGCCCTACCCCGCTGCATACGTACCTCATCAGGATAATGAGGATCAGAGACGCCGTAGTTCCCCTAACTAGGGGTAACAAGGAAATTGCTTGTGAATTAAAGGCTTGAACTGCCTATGCCATTGCTCAGGTGTTGCAGACTCGGACGACGAGTGCGTAACCGTCTTGCAAGATGACAAGTAGGAGCAAGTTCGCGTACGGAGCGAAGGAGATGATAAGAGAATTCCCGAAGGAAAGACGCTTATTGCTTGTTTGGTTTTTTTCAGAAGCTTTTATGAGTGAAAGTTTGCATAGGTAAGTGTACCCGAGTCTTACTCGATGGGATGTGTACGTCTCACATCATCCCGAAATGGAATGCGCAAGAGGCACACCTATCTATGGAGGAAATCCCCAAAGCTAGTCCCACAAGTGAAGGCTTAAGCACACTGGCCTATTACCATTATTAAGTGTTTTTGTGGTTTTTTGGTTAAGAAGTGTTTTTTAGCTTTTTCTTTGTGAGGTACTCATGCTAAGACCTATCCACCACGAGTGATGACTCACACCTCGCCCCGAAATGGAACGCGTGCAAGTATCTCATAGAAAAGTCTCATGTCACATGAAAGTACTCAACCTTTATTAAGTGAATTAGAATTGAGTTTGAAGATGAGAAGAGAGAGCACCAAAGGATCTCAAAGGAAAAATTCTAAAGGGGACTAAAATAATCCTAGGTGTTAACATGCATGGATGTCCTAAAGGTTGGTGAGGTTTCTATCCTAATGAAGAAGGAAGAAGAAGATAGAAGAAGGGATGAGAAAGGACTAGGCCCAACAAAAGAGGGTTAGTTCACATAAACATAAGAGGAAGAGATAAGAATTAGAGATGTGGAACTCAATTCCCACATCTCACACTTACCATAGCCCCTGCAAGGTTAGCATGCACAAATGAAACAAAAAATGAACAAATTAACATGACATCATCCAACAATCAGAAGTGAAGTGAAATGAGCAAATGCTTAATACCAATTCAACTCAAAGAAATGAAAATGAGAGACTTATGACTTAAGATGAGGCAACATGAATACATATGGAAACAAATGCGCACTTATGAAAGATATAATACAAAACACACAAAATACAAGCACAAAGTTCAAAACCAGGATCAAAATGATATGAAGAATAGCCTAGGAGGCCAGCAAGATGAAGAGAGAAGTCACACAATATCAAACAATATCAAAATAGAAGCAACGGAAACAAAAGATGGAATTTAAACACTTAAGGAAACAAATGACTTGAATAAGAAGAAAAACCTAAAAATTCAGAAGAAACAAGACCTATCCTAGGACCAGGAAGGTACCCACACCCCAAAGGAACCCCAAATGAGATGAAGAAGTTGGCACAAGTGCCCTTCTAAGCCTATAAGAAATCTTATGAACCAAACGAGGTAAAATGGGACAAGGCGAGAACAAAAATCCACAAATAATCAACCAGCCATCTAAAAAATCTACAACTGAAACCAAATGATCTTGAAACACATTATATCAACTTGCCAAAAGGACTTGCAAAAATTCAGAAAGGAACTAAGCCAAATGAAGTGTACATAATGCGTGATGTTGCTGATCACGTGAGGCTTGAGGAGGCTTATTGTGTGACTTATGTGATGCTTGAGTCTTATGGATTATTACCAATTTTATCTATTTATACACTTTCTTACCATTATGTGACATCCAATGTGGTAATGACATGGCCTAATTGGTAATATTTGGATTAATAAAAAAATGACTGTGTTTAATGGTAATAGTAAAGCACGAGGTGGATTATTTTTAGTAGAAAATAAAGGGATTAAAAGAAATGGATAATGGGCTATAAGAAAATGAATTAAAAAAATGGATTAAGAAAATAAAGGGATTAAAAGAAATGGATAAAGAAAAATAAAGTTAAATAAAAATATGGATTATGACTTATGGTTAAAAATGAAAGTGGATATGGTTTAGAAATAAATGTAAAAATGGGAATGAATAGAATCAGTTTAATTGGACAAAATGGTTTAGAAATGGATATGGAACTTGATATTTTGTGGAACAGGCCAATTGCCACCAATCATGCACATAACCACGAAATCTCAATCAATCACTTCATTCAACTCAACCATCTTGCATCGTTTCCACATAAACTATTTAATCAGAGAGAAAACACTACCATTGAACAATTCACAAGTGAAACAATGATCATCTGAATAAATCATTCTCTGAGCATCTGATCAGAATCACTTCAAATTATTCTGAATCGTTCTCTGGAAAAATAAATCCACAGATGCACTCAACTGAACATATAATCATGATGAGACTGAAATTTTTTTTTGAACCCAAAACCATCACACAAACCACTTCTTGGCAAACAGATGACCTCTACACGCAACACGACCCTACTTTGAAACGCATAGCCTGAGGAATTGCCACCAATACAGATAACTCGCAATTCACCCAATCTTTTGATAGTTTGACCAAGATTAGGTCAAACGTCCATCTGAACCGAATCGCGAACTGAACAACCACACCCGAAGCGAACTCACTGCCAACTCTATGCAATGCTATGGATGTTATGCTTCATATTTCTATGCTAATGATACAGTGCGAAATATGAAAATGATATGCTAAATGCTATGAAAATGAGAGGGCAAATTTGGAGTGTTACAGCTGCCCCTATTCAATCAACAGTTAATCTGAAAAGGACGATAGTACGGGCTATCGACCATTCAAGATAAACTGTGGTTGAATACCAAGAAGACCAGAAATTTGCACTCTGACGAAGAATGCAACACTGGGAAATAAACCCAATCAGATGACGCTCTGGGGATAATAAGGAGAGAAAGCAGACGAGCTTCTTCCAAGTTAAAACTGATATTTGGAATAAAAACAAGTTGACAGACGAGCCTTCAAACGATCCTGTGACGCCAGGAGCCGGACATACGAGTCCTCAAAACACTGCAATACAATAATCTGAGACAGACGAGTCTTCAAACAATCCTGTGACGCCAGGAACCGGACATACGAGTCCTCAAAACACTGCAATACAACAATCTGAGACAGACGAGTCTTCAAACAATCCTGTGACGCCAGGAACCGGACATACGAGTCCTCAGAACACTGCAATACAACAATCTGAGACAGACGAGTCTTCAAACAATCCTGTGACGCCAGGAGCCGGACATACGAGTCCTCAAAACTGCATATAGCATGAGACAGATGAGTCTCCTTCGGATTTACCTGTTACGCAAGGACCGGTAACCATTTTGACATTAATTCCCACTGTCAGGATTTGAAACCTCTTCAATATAGACGAGTATTGGATGATCATCAAGATAACACAGACGAGTGTTATAGGTCAATGATACAGACGAGTATCAGATGATGATCTTGGAAACACAGACGAGCGTTTCGGACCGTGATACAGACGAGTATCATCCACTGGTACAGACGAATACCAGAAATTCAAACACAGACGAGCATTTGAAGTAGTAATACAGAAATACCAAGGTAAGCAGCAAATCCTCACATACAGATGTAAACTAGCACAGACGAGTGCTGGGGATGATACAGACGAGTATCCAAGCAAAACAGACGAGCTTCAGAACACAGACGACTCCTGGGAAATAAAAGCAGACGAGCTTCAAACAAACACAGACGAGCGCTGGACAGTTGCAGACGAGCGAAGACAGAGAATACATATCAAGGCACAGACGAGTGCAACAAAGGATCCAATACCAAACACAGACGAGTGCAACAAAGGATCCAATACCAAACACAGACGAGTGTTGGGAGGTTACAGACGAGCTGCAATAAAGCAGTAATATGTCACTGCTGGGGATAACTCTGCTTAGAGATAACACAGACGAGTGTTGAAAAATTGTAGACGAGCAATATCAAGGTAATCATAAGCCAATGCTGGGGAAAAGCATACGAGCTATACAACAGAGCCAACATAGACAGGTGTTGACGGGTGCAGACTGTAACACGGTGGGAGAACTGACTTTAGTTATGTTGCGGATAGCAAGAGTCGCCACCGACTTTTATTTTATCCAAAAGGAAAGGGTATAAAAGAACAGGAAAGACCTTAAGAGATAGTTTTGGATCTGGGGGGTAGGTTATGTAAAGGGAAGGTGTTAGCACCCTTTACATCCATGGTTATCCATGGGCTCTTAGTTACTTAGCTCACTTTGAATTATTTTTGAAAAGTGTAGTGTGTGAATAGAAAAATTTTCATAATAGTTGATAATGATCCATGTACGGATGCGTAAAAACTTGTGTTTGAAAATTTGTTTGAAATTGTGAAAAGTTTGAAAAGTTTTGAATGAAGTGAGCAAGTACATAAGAGGAACCTACCCTAAAGTTTAAGTCTTCCTGTTCTTTATCCTTTAAATGGTAAGACTATCCCTATTATTAAGGAATAGGTAGTCATTACCTTGGTTGTGAGGGACATGTGAGGGACATCTGTTTATGAAGGCAACTGTGGGGTGTATTAAGCATTTAGGAGGGACTATCATCATTATTCGAAAAGGGACTTGATCTTTAAAGGCAACCATTAGGGACTTGATGATTTTTCTTTTAAGGGACTTGCTTTATACACCCCACTTGACCTTATGATTAGGCAACAATGAGGGATAGCCTTAGAAATGTGAGATGGCGATTAAAAATCGACTTACGTGTGTGAGTGTTTAATTTATATTTATCTTTGATTAAAATGATCTAAATTTGATTTTAAGAGAATACATGTTTACACTCCCTAAATTACTAACCATAGCACAAAAATTAAATAAATTACATATTTACAAAATTTACACCAAGGAGCAATTACAAAATAATTATAAAAAGCAAATTAAAAATAAATAGCAAATAAATAAATATATAAGCAAAATATAAATAATAAGCAATAAATAAATAAGCAAAGTAGGGGTTAATAATAATAATAAAGAATTAAATAAAGGTTAGTAAAATAATAATAAGCATAATTAAAAAAAATAAATGGATTAGTAATAATGTGATTAGTAATAATAATAAATATAATTAGCAAAATATTATAAGAACAAATTAAAATAATAAACAATAGTTAGATTTTTAATATGAACAATTAAATAATTATTATAGCATTTTAATTTATGTACAAATTATTAATTTATTTTTAGACATATTATAGTTACAAAATTATTTACATATAATTTAGATTATAAACAAAGTATAAAAATATTTACATATTATATAAGGAAAATAAGTTATAAGTATATTTGCAAATTTTAATTATATTAAAGATTATATTTACAAAAAATTAATTATATAAACATGTATAATAAATTACAAAATTTTATTATGTTATATATTATATTTACAAAAGTTATATTAAATAAATTTATACATAATAATTATATTAAGAATTAGAAAATAAAAATTATTTAGAAACTAAAATTAGGGTTTGTTTAGAAAAAATTTTAAGGGTTTAAATTATAATATACAAAATTTATTTTAACTAATATATATATATTATAATTTATTTACAAAGTAAAAGAAAATAATTTTTGAATTAAGAAAAATATGAGTTTTGAATATTATAAACATTAAATAACATTTTATAAAGTTATTTTATTAATAAAACTTAAATCAATTAAATATAATTAAACAAAGCAAAAAATAAAAAAAAAATGTCAAAACAAACCTGGCTGGGATTTGAACCCAGGAGGCTTTGTTTACCAGCAGCAAGGCACACCACCAGACCACCCCATGCGCAGGTGAGAGGAAAGGAAGAGGAGTTGTTTTTGTGCATTGCCTGGAAAAATCAAGAAAAATCAAGAAGCAAAAAGGCCTGGGGTGGTGTTGAACCCAGGACCTTTGATCATTCACACGCACGCCTATCCGCCCGGCTGGGAGAGCCCTTCTGGTAGTATGATGACCAAAGTTGATTATATGTCAAGCCTGTAAAATAAGCAAAATAAAAGAACAAAATGCAGCCAACGGGGAATCGAACCCCAGACCAAACCCTTGTACACGCACGCTTCCAGCCACTGGGACAACATAGCTGTTGTGATTTAAAGCAACAACTAATTGATAGAATATAATACAAATTATTTGAATTCAAAACGCGCGGGAAGCAGTCTTCTTCTTCCTTGAGATTTCGCAGGTTTTCCTGCGAAATTTCCTGAGAAATTTCCTTCCATTTTTCCTGCGTGCATAAACCTGTGTATTCACAATCACCAAGCAAACAGCAAAATTTCTTAAAATTAATGAGAGCAATGAATTCCTGGAGGTCCATACAACATCACCACGTTCCTGAAATTCATTTATATATGTTAAATCACAAAGCCCTAATTGAGGTTGGTAAACCCTAGTTATGGCCGTTTGCGGTTTAAGCACTCATTCTTCAATCCAATTGTCCAGAATCATTCTACATAACATCACAAACAATATTATATAACCAAAATTCATTGATATGCAACAAATTAATAGAATCGAAAAAAATATTTTCAAGAGTAAATTGGATTCGGGTAGAGCATTATGGCATGTATGGGATGCATATGAGTACTGGTTTATGATCAGTGATGTCCAATGAAGCTTGCCATGTCTTTGTTTTACCTTCTAAAGTCCTGGAAATCCAAAACCGAATGTGAGTTTTTGGATGGTTTTTTGAACAATGGAATTTACACTTAGAGGCAGAGAATTCGTCTCTTGAGGATTGGTTTCTATTGTATACTTATATGAGATGCAATTTAGGTCAAAAGATGATGGATTTATGGGCTTTTTGGAAGACTTGATGGTGAAGGAATGTCATGATCTTAAAGTGTGAAAAAATCAAATATTTACCTTCCAATTTGGTCTAGCACGAATTTGTACAAGATCAAATCATGTTAAACAGCATTGATTAATTTCTAGAAGAAGAATCATGTCCAAACTTTGATTTTTTTTAGATTTTATTTTGATTTAATTTGATTTAAAATGAATAAAATTCAAATAAATATCAAATAAAAATATAAAAATCAGAATTTCTTGCCATTGGGTCGTGCATGATGTTGTTGTATGGATTGGGTCATAATTTGGCAAGCCCATTTGGAAAGAATTGGTTTTAGACCTCCATTTTCATCATAAACCATCACAAAATTTCCCAACTTTGCAAGGGCACATATCCTTCAATTTTAAAGCTATGAGGGTGTTCTCGGACATTTTGGAAAGCTTGAAGAGTCCTCTAAACAACCCCACTGGTTTCATGTCCATATCATTTACCAATCTCAAGTTATGCCCTTTTGAAGTTGTTGACTTTTTGTTGACTTTTGAAATGACCTATAATGTCTTAGCTCATACCTTCCAAATGAAGCATTTTTGGGCTTGGCTTGTGATACACAAAGTTGTAGAGAATTCAATTTCATTCAAAATGAGCTTTGAGTGGAGACTTGGTGATGAAGTATGTGAAAGTTATGGCTGGTCAAAGTTCAGTTGACTTTTACTGAGGAAACCCTAATTTAGAAACTCCTGATTCTTGATGATCTGAAATCTCCTTGATGAATCATGATCAACCCTTGATCAAATGATGAATCTTACTTCATATACTTGATGTTGGCAAAAAATCATGAAGTTTGACTTTGATTTGACCACAGTTGACCTCAGTTTGACTTTTTAACTGCATTGACTGATTTTGACTTATCTGATCATCTGACTGAGCAAACTTCTGAGAAAAGTCTTGAAACTTGTCATGGGGGTTCTTATACACATATAAGATGTTATGAAGCTCACTTTAGGTCTTGGAAGTCCATTTAGCCTGATTAAAGTCAAAACCCTAGTTTTGAATGCACTGCTTAGGAGGTGCATTGTCTGAGGGAATTGTCAACTCTTCTGACCAATTGTGAACCTTGTGAACCTTGTGAACCATCATAAAATGTCTTGTGAACCTCATGAGAGGTATTGTGAAGCTTGTGAAGCTTGTGAACCTTCATGAAATGGCTTGTAGACTTCATGAACCTCATGAAAGGTTATGTAAACATTGTGAATCTTGTGAACCTTGTGAACCTTCTTAGCACACAAAGTCTTGTATTGTGAACCTTGTGAACTTCATAAAGTAGCTTGTAGACTTCATGAACCTCATGAAAGGTATTGAAAGCATTGTGAAGCTTGTGAACCTTGTGAACCTTCTTAGCACACAAAGTCTTGTATTGTGAGGGCAAATTTTGGGGTGCAACAGCTGCCCCTGTTCAATTTTCTGAAACCTGAGGGGTTATATTGGTATATTTGCCAGTCGTGACCTGGAAGGTTGAAGGGGATTGAACACAAAAGCCCAAAAATTTGTACTCACCGGTGCATAAAGTGATACAGATGGCTAATTGAATATGATTGAGTGGGCTTAAAGATGCCACTTGGAGAAAAGTTCTTAGATACATTTCTTGGAGGATAAAGCAGTCCAAAGTATGAATGTATAATGATAACTTTCAGGAGGATAAAGCAGTCCTGAAGTAATGATGATAGATGTCAGGAGGATGGAGCAGTCCTGAGGTATTAATAAGCTGTCAAGAGGATGAAGCAGTCCTGAGGTATTGATAATAGCTATCAGGAGAATAAAGCAATCCTGAAGTAGTAATAATCTTCCAGGAGGATGAAGCAATCCTGGGGTAATAGTATGCTTTCAGGAGGATAAAGCAATCCTGATGTAGTAATATGCTTTCAAGAGGATGAAACAGTCTTGAGAGATTTGATAATATGCTTTCAGGAGGATAAAGCAATCCTGATGTAGTGATGATAGCTGTCAGGAGGATAAAGCAGCCCTGAGGTAATAATAAACAGTCAGGAGGATGAAGCAATCCTGAGGTAATGGTATGATTTCAGGAGGATGAAGCAATCCTGATGTAATAAAAAGCTGTCAGGAGGATGGAGCAATCCTGAGGTAATGATGTGATTTCAGGAGGATGAAGCAATCCTGATATAATAAAAAGCTGTCAGGAGGACGGAGCAATCCTGAGGTAGTAATAAGCTGTCAGGAGGATAAAGCAATCCTGAGGTAGTGATGTGATTTCAGGAGGATAAAGCCATCCTGATGTAATAGGAATTTTCAGGAGGATAGAGCAATCCTGAAGTAATGATGATAACTATCAGGAGGATGAAGCAGTCCTGGTGTAGTAATATATTCCCAAGAGGATGAAGCAGTCTTGAGAGATGATAAGTCTTCAGGAGGATAAAGCATTCCTGAATTTTCAGGAGGATAAAGCAGTTCCTGATGGATGATAAGTATTTTCAGGAGGATAAAGCAATCCTGATAATCATAAGTTTGTTTGCTGGATAATGAACCTGAAAACAAGGTAGCATTCTGTATAATAGCATTAGTTTATGCATTATGTATGCATGTATGATATGATGCACTTAGGTAATGTACTATGTATCTATGTATATGTATGTTATGGTATGATGTAAATGATGTACGTATGATATGATACTGCCGGAAGCGTCTGGATGTCTTCATATAACAATTGCTGGCCAGGGAAAATAAATCCCGATTCGTTGTTGAAGAATATATTGTACATAACCTTCCATATGCTGGGGATGGCCAGGTATAGATAACCTCCCGTCTGCTGGGGATAGTAAGGTATAGATAACCTTCGTCTTCGTTTGATAGTAGGGCAGATATAACCTCCCGTCTTCGTTCGTCGTACCCTTATAGGAAAGTAAATTCCCGTATATCCGTATGAGGATAAAAGAGATGGATATAAATTCCAGGGGAGATGGGACTTTATGAAGATGGATTCGTCCTACTGAGGGTTTGTAACTGTCTTGTAAAGATGAACCGGCGAAGCTTCGTTGAAATCCTTCCCTCGTTCGTCCTTAGTAAATACTATTACTACCTTTTCATGCATTTCTGGTAAACATCAATCATATTAAGCATCTATGCATTTCTAGTAAACATCAATCAGACACAACCAATTGACGTTTCGCCTATGTAAATAGGGTAAAAGTAAATTCGGATTTAGAGGGAAAAGTAAAGCTGAACTTGAAAACAGAATCATTTCAACTTCGAGGGTGTATAACCAATTGGATTTAGAGCTCTTGAGATTATTAACTCTCCTGAATACCTTCCCAGAAATCCTCATAGCTGGATCTGAAGACATGATACTGACACCATCTGATACTACTGGCGTAGACAATTAATTTCCACCGTGGTTTCTGTTGAGAATCCCCATATCAAGGTAACACAATGAGAGAAATGGCGTCTTCAAATTGTGATGGACCATATACTTTCTGGATACTAGATTTGAACAGAAAGCATTGCCCCTTGGTTGAGGATGAATCGTCCCATAATGGAAGTATCTGAATGTAGCTACCTCAAGAGAAACAAGCAGAATGCCCCATAAGCATATGCCCCTGGCATTGTGAATTCTGTAATGTCACCTTTGGTAATTCAACTGTATGAAGAAAACAGCCCCTGGCTATTAAGCATTGTTGAATCTGGACCTGATTGCCCCGAATGAATTGAACAGTAACTTAGTATCCCCCTTGATTGGGAAACAGTGACTATGCCCCTGGCACTATGAACTCTGTAATGTTACCCTTGGTAACTTAGTTAGATGAGGAGATCTTTCCCTGGCTACTTGAACATAACTGAATCCTGTCCTGATTGCCCCACATGAGTTAGGCAGCATCATGGCCTACCCCCTTGATTGGGAGATAATGATTATGCCCCTTTGTATACATGGACTTTGATCCAGGAAGCAACTTTGTTCATCGGAAGGACTTTGGTTCATTGAACATTCATCCTGTAAGTTTCTTCATTTATCCAACACTCAGGTATATGCGAACAAATATATTCAAAAATGCAATGCTTATGTCTGTCTTGAAGTTTTCGAAAAAGTTATTTTTAGAAAAAAAAGTTTTTTGTGAAAACTGTGATATTAACTCAAGTTTTATAATAAGCCCTAAAGGAGTCAGGATACCTTTTTGTAACAGTACGCTTTCAAACTAACCATGCTTCAGTTAGGACTTTTAAAGGGTTATAACGTGGCCTGGTTCACGGTTTAAGAAACAAAGGATAAAGGCTCAAATTTTATTTGTACCCAACCCAATCTCCATGAAGTTCTTCAGTCCTATACTCAGTTAACTTATGCATTGAAGTGCCAAAGAAATTTGGTATTGTAACACTGATATTTGTGATGGTTCAGAAACCCAAAAATTATTTGAACTTTTAGTCATCTTTCTTTATAGTGACCTCTTTTTTCTTTTGACTTTGTTATCCCTTCTTTTTGCCTGAACTGTTTATTTCAAAGTTACAGTCAGCGGGATGTCTTAATTTTTTTTTTTACTAAGTCTCCTTCATAGGTTTTGACTTAGTGGGTTTTTCTTCTGTTGGATATTGACTGTCAGGTTTAATGATTACAGAGAACCATCATTAGTTGTGTACAACACGGATAATTGGCATATTTGAGTTAACCGAGTAACTACCCTGCCCCGGGTTATGAATAAGGGTTTTAATTTGCATGAGAATAAAAACTCCTACTTCATAGGCTCAAAAGGGTTGACTAGGGATTAACTTCCTTATATCTCCACTGTTTAGGTAATTGAAACAATGCTTGTACATCGTCAGCATAGTCTGTTCAAAAGCATACTGCATAATATTATGGTATTGTTTTCGTCATCCTCCCTCTACGGGCTTATAGCTTTATCAGGAGTTAAATATCACAAGATACAAATAAGAAGCATAGTTTTAAAATATAGTGAAACGAATGGATTAATTCAAGACAAACATACGCAATGCATTAATGAAAACAAAAGTTTAACATAGTAGTAAGTGTTCAAAGAAACAAAAGAAATTACAAATGAAAATTCAAATGTTCTCAAAGTCTCTTCCTCTAAACTTGCCACTCCAGTTATCTGGAAACTTTGATGCTTGATGGACGATAGAAGAACTCAACCTGGCCTTCTAGAGTAACCTCGAGTATTCCTTCGTCAATTAGGTCTTGAATCTTATTCTTCAACATCCAGCAGTTATTAGTATCATGTCCAGGACTGTTGGAGTGATACTCATACCTTGCCTTGGAATTATAGTGAGGAGAGGCAGTTTTAGGATTTTGAGGAGGACTTTTCAAAGAAACTAGTTTCATCTCCAACAAGCATTGCAGAACTTGTGACATTGGAGTGCTGAACTTGATAAACTGCCTTCTACATTCCTTGTGTTGAGGTGGATTAACCTTATCAGGTCTTTCTTCTTCAACTGAAGAACAATCAATGGCAACCTGTTTCTTACCTTCTTTTATCCTCATCTTCCTTTCAACCAAATCAGCTTGTTTTAGATCCCTGACTCCATCACTTTGAAGTTTATGGACAAAGGCTCTTAACTCTTATTGCCCCTGAGCTAAACTTTGAATAAGAACCACCTGGTCATTCATCTGGGTCCTCATTCCTGTCATCTCAGCTTGTAGTTGTTTCAGCTGATCATTCTTGTTGTCCTCAGGACTCTTCTTCTTAGCCAGCAGTGTCTTCAATTCATCTTGCCCCTTGGTCAGGTTCAGGATCAGCTCTTGGAACTGTGCATTTTGTGCCTGGAGATCCCTAACTATTTGTTCAAGAGCCATTGCTGAAATAAACAGCGAGAAGATGAGAAACCTGTGCACAATATAAACCTGTAGTGCATTGATATGGCATGCATATGCAATGTTTTCAAGGACCGCAGGTTTTAAATTTGCTTAGACAAACAAGAAGGTAAACTTTTATTAGTAATAAATTTGTTTTGCCTTTTAGGCTTACAAAAAATGAAATGAAATAAGTACAAAAGATGGGGTTTTAAGTCTCCCATGGACGTTTCCTCTTTGTATTGAGGTATGAATTGAGGTTTCGTTCCTCGTGAAGTTGTTTTGTTAGCTCCAAGATTCTTTCTTGACTTGCTTTGTAATGAGTCTCAAAAGTATCCCTTTGCTCCTTCAGTTGGATCCATGATCTCTGCAAGTCTTCCATATCAGTAGGCATGTCTGGGTGAAGGATGGTATAAGCAGTGTCTCCTTCAGCAACAGGTTCCATGGTAACTGGTAGGACGGCAGGATATGGCATCATGAGAGTCTGAGCACGAGATCGTACCCATCTGAGATAAGCTTCCATAGGAATAGTGTACTTAGGCTCCAGTGTCTTGCTGTCAACCCTGTTTACTTTTCCCCATGCTCGTATGAATCTCTGACGGTAACCCTGAAGATCGTTGTCGTAGTCAAATACAATGCCCTGAATCAACATGTCATGTGGACCATCACTCCGAGCGTAACCAAACTGTCGTAAAGCTAGAGAGGGATTGTAGGTGATGCCTCCTCTTATGCCTAGAAGTGGCACATTAGGAAACTCCCCACAATGGTCGATGATGGTGACGTTCTCCATAGATCTGGAGCACCAATGGATATCTGAGTGAGAAAGTGACATGATCCTCTTGGACCATCTGAACCCTTGCTCATTCTTCATTACTGAGCGAGGAAGGTGAGAAATAAACCACCTAGAAAGCAAAGGTACGCAGCACATCAAAGTTCCTCTTGCCCTTGTAGTACGGGTGTGAAGAGAATGTAGGATGTCTCCAAGCAATGTAGGCACTGGATTGTGACTCAGGAATATGTTGATGGCATGAACATCTATGAACTGATCTGGATTGGGGAACAATACTAAGCCATATATCAGCAAGGCTAAGATCTCCTCAAAAGCATCATAGCTCATGGCCTTCAAGAACAACTGAGCTTTTTCTATCAACACCTTGGCAAGAATACCCTTGACTCCACTTCTTGTTTCTAGAACAATGTCAGACTTCTTCAGATGTAGGGCTGCAGCAATAACCTCTGGTTTAAGCTCCTTCTCCAAGCCTGTGAATGGTTTTTGATCAAGAACAGGTATACCCAGAAGTTTGGAGAACTCCTCCATGGTTGGAACCAACTGGTAATCAGGGAATGTAAAACAATGGTGCTTAGGGTCAAAGAACTGAAACAGGACACTCATCATGTCTTCATTGAACCCTGAAGTGACTAGGTCCAATAGGTGACCATGTCTCTTGATGAACTGGGAATGATCAGACACTTGAGAAACCAACTCTTTAAGCTTGGGAGGTATCCCCACAAAGTTGATCCTGATGGTGTTTCTACGAGCAGAAGTCATGACCTGCAACAAAGAACAAAGATAAATCCTTTGGTCCTTGAAATGGTTAGTGAAAATGCTATGCTCATGATGCATGATGATGCTATGATGTTATGCTCAATCAAAGACATGTGGCACACACAAACAAGTCACACCCTAGCCCTAGGTTTAAAGGCTTGCATGAGGTTCAAAGGTAAGTACCCTCCCCTGAAGTTAGATGGTTCATCCTGTCCTACAAAAGTAACCAGGTTCTAAGGGATCTCAATATCATTGATCCTTCACAAGGGTGGTTGTTCAGAAGGCAACTTACTTGCCAACCAAAACCCCCCAAGTTTAAGATCTCAATGAGCGTAGTATCGAGTGTCAACCAACCTCAGTCTGCACCAAAGCCGGTTACCTCACTACTTTCTAAAGGCCAAGATGGGATAACTAGGGTTCTAAAAGTTAGTTAGTGCATTGACAACATATGGCAGCCTTATATTATCCTCAACTTGACTTAAGGAACATAAGCACCAACCAAGAAGTCGCACTAACTATGGCCACCAGATCAACCGTATCGATATACGTCGTACAGTTTCCTTGGTCTATTGCCATTTACCTAAGGTACACTAGATCCGGGTTAGGACCTTTCACACATAAGAGCACCCCAATAATATAATAATAAAGCAAACAAATCAAACAATATTAAAGTGATCTTGATTCCTAAGGGTACCCCTCTTAAATTAAATCCCCAGCAGAGTTGCCAGTTCTGTAACACGGTGGGAGAACTGACTTTAGTTATGTTGCGGAGAGCAAGAGTCGCCACCGACTTTTATTTTATCCAAAAGGAAAGGGTATAAAAGAACAGGAAAGACCTTAAGAGATATTTTTGGATCCGGGGGTTAGGTTATGTAAAGGGAAGGTGTTAGCACCCTTTACATCCATGGTTATCCATGGGCTCTTAGTTACTTAGCTCACTTTGAATTATTTTTGAAAAGTGTAGTGTGTGAATAGAAAAATTTTCATAATAGTTGATAATGATCCATGTACGGATGCGTAAAAACTTGTGTTTGAAAATTTGTTTGAAATTGTGAAAAGTTTGAAAAGTTTTGAATGAAGTGAGCAAGTACATAAGAGGAACCTACCCTAAAGTTTAAGTCTTCCTGTTCTTTATCCTTTAAATGGTAAGACTATCCCTATTATTAAGGAATATGTAGTCATTACCTTGGATGTGAGGGACATGTGAGGGACATCTGTTTATGAAGGCAACTGTGGGGTGTATTAAGCATTTAGGAGAGACTATCATCATTATTCGAAAAGGGACTTGATCTTTAAAGGCAACCATTAGGGACTTGATGATTTTTCTTTTAAGGGACTTGCTTTATACACCCCACTTGACCTTATGATTAGGCAACAATGAGGGATAGCCTTAGAAATGTGAGATGGCGATTAAAAATCGACTTACGTGTGTGAGTGTTTAATTTATATTTATCTTTGATTAAAATGATCTAAATTTGATTTTAAGAGAATACATGTTTACACTCCCTAAATTACTAACCATAGCACAAAAATTAAATAAATTACATATTTACAAAATTTACACCAAGGAGCAATTACAAAATAATTATAAAAAGCAAATTAAAAATAAATAGCAAATGAATAAATATATAAGCAAAATATAAATAATAAGCAATAAATAAATAAGCAAAGTAGGGGTTAATAATAATAATAAAGAATTAAATAAAGGTTAGTAAAATAATAATAAGCATAATTAAAAAAAATAAATGGATTAGTAATAATGTGATTAGTAATAATAATAAATATAATTAGCAAAATATTATAAGAACAAAATTAAAATAATAAACAATAGTTAGATTTTTAATATGAACAATTAAATAATTATTATAGCATTTTAATTTATGTACAAATTATTAATTTATTTTTAGACATATTATAGTTACAAAATTATTTACATATAATTTAGATTATAAACAAAGTATAAAAATATTTACATATTATATAAGGAAAATAAGTTATAAGTATATTTGCAAATTTTAATTATATTAAAGATTATATTTACAAAAAATTAATTATATAAACATGTATAATAAATTACAAAATTTTATTATGTTATATATTATATTTACAAAAGTTATATTAAATAAATTTATACATAATAATTATATTAAGAATTAGAAAATAAAAATTATTTAGAAACTAAAATTAGGGTTTGTTTAGAAAAAATTTTAAGGGTTTAAATTATAATATACAAAATTTATTTTAACTAATATATATATATTATAATTTATTTACAAAGTAAAAGAAAATAATTTTTGAATTAAGAAAAATATGAGTTTTGAATATTATAAACATTAAATAACATTTTATAAAGTTATTTTATTAATAAAACTTAAATCAATTAAATATAATTAAACAAAGCAAAAAATAAAAAAAAAAATGTCAAAACAAACCTGGCTGGGATTTGAACCCAGGAGGCTTTGTTTACCAGCAGCAAGGCACACCACCAGACCACCCCATGCGCAGGTGAGAGGAAAGGAAGAGGAGTTGTTTTTGTGCATTGCCTGGAAAAATCAAGAAAAATCAAGAAGCAAAAAGGCCTGGGGTGGTGTTGAACCCAGGACCTTTGATCATTCACACGCACGCCTATCCGCCCGGCTGGGAGAGCCCTTCTGGTAGTATGATGACCAAAGTTGATTATATGTCAAGCCTGTAAAATAAGCAAAATAAAAGAACAAAATGCAGCCAACGGGGAATCGAACCCCAGACCAAACCCTTGTACACGCACGCTTCCAGCCACTGGGACAACATAGCTGTTGTGATTTAAAGCAACAACTAATTGATAGAATATAATACAAATTATTTGAATTCAAAACGCGCGGGAAGCAGTCTTCTTCTTCCTTGAGATTTCGCAGGTTTTCCTGCGAAATTTCCTGAGAAATTTCCTTCCATTTTTCCTGCGTGCATAAACCTGTGTATTCACAATCACCAAGCAAACAGCAAAATTTCTTAAAATTAATGAGAGCAATGAATTCCTGGAGGTCCATACAACATCACCACGTTCCTGAAATTCATTTATATATGTTAAATCACAAAGCCCTAATTGAGGTTGGTAAACCCTAGTTATGGCCGTTTGCGGTTTAAGCACTCATTCTTCAATCCAATTGTCCAGAATCATTCTACATAACATCACAAACAATATTATATAACCAAAATTCATTGATATGCAACAAATTAATAGAATCGAAAAAAATATTTTCAAGAGTAAATTGGATTCGGGTAGAGCATTATGGCATGTATGGGATGCATATGAGTACTGGTTTATGATCAGTGATGTCCAATGAAGCTTGCCATGTCTTTGTTTTACCTTCTAAAGTCCTGGAAATCCAAAACCGAATGTGAGTTTTTGGATGGTTTTTTGAACAATGGAATTTACACTTAGAGGCAGAGAATTCGTCTCTTGAGGATTGGTTTCTATTGTATACTTATATGAGATGCAATTTAGGTCAAAAGATGATGGATTTATGGGCTTTTTGGAAGACTTGATGGTGAAGGAATGTCATGATCTTAAAGTGTGAAAAAATCAAATATTTACCTTCCAATTTGGTCTAGCACGAATTTGTACAAGATCAAATCATGTTAAACAGCATTGATTAATTTCTAGAAGAAGAATCATGTCCAAACTTTGATTTTTTTAGATTTTATTTTGATTTAATTTGATTTAAAATGAATAAAATTCAAATAAATATCAAATAAAAATATAAAAATCAGAATTTCTTGCCATTGGGTCGTGCATGATGTTGTTGTATGGATTGGGTCATAATTTGGCAAGCCCATTTGGAAAGAATTGGTTTTAGACCTCCATTTTCATCATAAACCATCACAAAATTTCCCAACTTTGCAAGGGCACATATCCTTCAATTTTAAATCTATGAGGGTGTTCTTGGACATTTTGGAAAGCTTGAAGAGTCCTCTAAACAACCCCACTGGTTTCATGTCCATATCATTTACCAATCTCAAGTTATGCCCTTTTGAAGTTGTTGACTTTTTGTTGACTTTTGAAATGACCTATAATGTCTTAGCTCATACCTTCCAAATGAAGCATTTTTGGACTTGGCTTGTGAGACACAAAGTTGTAGAGAATTCAATTTCCTTCAAAATGAGCTTTGAGTGGATACTTGGTGATGAATTATGTGAAAGTTATGGCTGGTCAAAGTTCAGTTGACTTTTACTGAGGAAACCCTAATTTAGAAACTCCTGATTCTTGATGATCTGAAATCTCCTTGATGAATCATGATCAACCCTTGATCAAATGATGAATCTTACTTCATATACTTGATGTTGGCAAAAAATCATGAAGTTTGACTTTGATTTGACCACAGTTGACCTCAGTTTGACTTTTTAACTGCATTGACTGATTTTGACTTATCTGATCATCTGACTGAGCAAACTTCTGAGAAAAGTCTTGAAACTTGTCATGGGGGTTCTTATACACATATAAGATGTTATGAAGCTCACTTGAGGTCTTGGAAGTCCATTTAGCCTGATTAAAGTCAAAACCCTAGTTTTGAATGCACTGCTTAGGAGGTGCATTGTCTGAGGGAATTGTCAACTCTTCTGACCAATTGTGAACCTTGTGAACCATCATAAAATGTCTTGTGAACCTCATGAGAGGTATTGTGAAGCTTGTGAACCTTGTGAACCTTGTGAACCTTCATGAAATGGCTTGTAGACTTCATGAACCTCATGAAAGGTTATGTAAACATTGTGAATCTTGTGAACCTTGTGAACCTTCTTAGCACACAAAGTCTTGTATTGTGAACCTTGTGAACTTCATAAAGTAGCTTGTAGAATTCATGAACCTCATGAAAGGTATTGAAAGCATTGTGAAGCTTGTGAACCTTGTGAACCTTCTTAGCACACAAAGTCTTGTATTGTGAGGGCAAATTTTGGGGTGCAACACAGACGAGCAACAGTCAAGAAGTAATACCAGTGTTGGGTGAACTTCGCTTAGGGATAACACAAACGAGTGTTGACAATCACAGACGAGCGGTAAACAAATGCATGATTGGCAGCAAGAGATACAACTCCGCAGGGGAAGACAAGTCAAGAGGTCTAGATACCCGCTCTGACTGAGGGGATGAATACCTGGCCGTATCATCAAATACCCGAAAGTCTGGCAACTTTGCTGGGAAACATTTCACGGACGGAGGTGAAAAATCCAATATGAACTCTGTGGGGAATATCATCTAGTGACCTCTTGCATTTTCTGGACTAGTTGACTGCTTGAAGATCAACCTAAGAGGATTTTACAGAATACCTGACATCCAAACTGTCCAAGTCTTCAAACTCTTTAGAGATTCGTCGAATCTTGACATAACTTCCCCAGACTATATAGACTGTGGAAGAATTTGTCTCGCGAGGATTCCTGAAAAACCTCGTATCACTGCGACATACCGTACTCCGTGAGCACAAAGATATGCACACTTGCCCCGGGCATAAATGAATCCAGTGTGGCTGAGATAGGATGACATGATTTTTGAATTTCCTTTTATAACATACTCAATGGGTATCAACTCAAGGGTTGAAGAAGTGAAGACTATGATATCGACTCAAGGGTCGTAAGAAACGGAAATATCGACTCAAGGGTCGAGGAGAACACAACATCAACTCGAGGGTTGAGGAAACGAAGGCAATGGTATCGACTCGAGGGTCGTGGAACAAGATAACGCAACATCAACTTGAGGGTTAAGGAAATGACAGTAACAATATCGACTCGAGGGTCGAGGACAACAAAGCAACATCAACTCGAGGGTTGAGGGAATAAAATAGCAACATCAACTCGAGGGTTGAGGCAATAAAATAGCAACATCGACTCGAGGGTCGAGGAAAACAAAACAACATCAACTCGAGGGTTGAGGAAACAAGATGACAATACCGACTCGAGGGTCGAGGGAAACAAAACAACATCAACTCGAGGGTTGAGAAAACAGAAGCAATGATATCGACTCGAGGGTCGAAGAAAACCAGAGTGAAAATTGCCATACTCAACTGAAGTGAGAGGCTGAACGCATATAGATGCCAACATGTCATAGTTGAGGAGAGGCCAACAAAGATCGGACTTTAACCTTGAAGATGCCAATTATTATTGGACTTTAGTCGTGTATGATGATCAGATGAAGTAACCATAACGACTGAGGATAAATTCTCTGATTAGGGAAACACGCTTCCCGCGCCCTACTGGGATCAACCATCAGACGTTTATTCTGGGAACGGCCTTGCATACCGTAATATTATCTCAAGAGGATTTTACAGAAACCTAGCATCTGAAATGCTTCAGTATTTTCAAACTCTTGAATATCTCGAAGTAACCACCTCAAACTGTATGGTTCATGACGAAATTTGCCCCAAGATCTTGCGTCATTATGAGGTGTTCTGCCCCAGTATTCTGAACCTTGGGTAGGTGCATCTGATTAGTCGTCTTCTGGAGCTAATAACTTCTAGTGCTTCTAGAGTGACCTGCCCCAGTACGAGCCTTGCTTTGGAGACAGACACCCATACTAACTGCTTTGTGAGAGATTTAAATCTCGAAGTGATTACCCCAGATTGGCTGGAATTTGAAGAAATTAATCGACATGATTGCCACTGATTGGTTGCATTTAACCCAACTGGTTGGAAAAGGTCCTATTCAACGAAGTTTCTTGGAAAAGTGCCCCTTGACATGAATGTCCTTCCGGAGTTTCCGCCTTCTCAACTTGGCAAGATTAAACTTCTAGACTGAGGTTCCATATGTGAACTTTTTTGATGCCAAACAAATGTATGTAAGCAGAAAATGTCTTATTCTGAGAATGAAAATTCTAATGCAACACATGTTAATCTTGAAGCTTTTATTGAAAAGATGTCGTTTATGAACGAGTCACTGGTTAAGATATTACAATATTTTTTTATGAAATAAACATGCATATGCAATACCAACGAGGGTCTTTTAGCACAACTCGTAGGAGTCAGGAACGCTATCTCATGGTGGCACGCTCTCGAATTAACCCTGCTTCAATTAGGACTTTTAAGGGTTGTATAGTGGCCTGGCTCATGGTTATAGAAACAAAGATATATGCTCAAAATTTATATGTGCTCACCCATCTTCGTGATGTCCTTGCATTCCTATGTTCAACTAGTTTTCGCAAGCGCACACCTCTCAAAAGGGTTTCACATTGGTTGAGGAACCATTACTCTAACAGTTTAAGCACCATTGAGGTTATTGTGGGCATAACAGTCACCCTTATTGTCTTTCGTGCCTGTATCACACGACTTGTTCTTTCTTAAGGATCTTTCTTATGCAATACTTTTCGTCTTTCCTCTTTTTCATTCTTTTTCTTATCCCTAACTTTTGCCTGGACTGATTCTTGTGAATCTTTTGCAATTGGAGTCCAGCGGGATGCCCTAATTTTTGCCTAAGTCGTTTGTTTTCAAGTTTCGACTTAGCGGGCTATTTATTTCTTTTTTTTTCTTTTTCTTTTCGAACAAGTCGTGTGACACTGTTTGTCTTGACTGTTTTGTAAGGGTTGTGACTGTCTCACTTTCTGGTTGTTGAGGAATAACCATGGTGGTTTTCGGTCTTTGGACCTCTTGATTTGGTACAATGAAATGTTAGGGATCCTCAGATAAACTCCTTTACGGAAGACATGAACGCTTGGTCCAACTAGCTGACACCTACCCTGCCCCGGGTTAAATATGAGGGTTTTTTTTTCATGCGAAAAGAAACTCCTACTTCAAGGCTCAAAGGGGTTAGCAAGTGTTTATCTCCCTTATATCTCCGGTGTTTAGGATTTGAAACAAAGCCTGTACCTCGTCAACAAGGTCTTATTCAAGAGCACACAAATGGAGATTTTTGCGTTTTCATTTCGTCATCCTCCATCACAGAGTTTAAGAACAACAGTTGGTATTGCAATGCACACACAAAATTATAAGTAAAAAATACGGATTAATTACTTCAAGACAAACATGGGACTTTCATTAGTTAACATTCAAAACAAACAAGTTTCATGCAAGCGTACAAATGTTCAAACAAACAGATAAAAGCTACGCATGAAAATGCAGTAAAGAAACTGAGCAATGCCGTTGTTGAGGAGACTTGACTCCGTCTGGACCTGTTGATCTTGAATACTTTCAGTAGTCAGCATCTTTTCCCTGATGAGATTTGCAATCTTCAATCAAATGACCACGTGTCAGCACCATACTTCAATCTCACTTATTAAGACCTTAAGCTTTCGACGTTCAAACATTCACACAAGACGTTTGAAGAAAATAGTGACACTGAGATGAAATTGCCACATAAGTTGACACCTAAGGTTGCTCGGAAAGACCTGGCGATCTTCTGCCTACGTATCTCCATTGACCAAAGACCAATGAAGAATCAGAGCGACGTAGTTCCCCTCAATAGGGATCAAAATGAGGTACACAGCCGCTCTTCGGAATCAAACTGAGAATCACCTTCACATATATCTTCAATAAATTCCTCCATAACATGAGCTGACGAACCCACATAACCAAACGGAGACTTGTTAACTTGAATGCCTTGAGGCATCACTGAAATCAACCCAGACTCAATCAAATCTTGAACCTTATCCCTGAGAGGCTTGCATTCTTCAGCTGAATGTCCTGGTGCGTTGCCATAGAATCCACATTGAACATTGGGATCAAAACTTGGTGGGTATGGACAAGGTACTGGACCCGGCTTCTTCGGCACTATCAATCCACTATCGATCAGGCATGGGAGTGTCGCTCCCGACAAATGAAACTGGTTCAGATGAAGGTACAGACGCGAACGGTCGGCAAAGGGAACAGTGAGAACACACAGCCGTGAACTCACTGGGGAATGAAAAGAGTCGCCAGCTAGGCATTTTTATCCCGGAGGAAAGGTAATGCTGCATAGACCTAGAAAGATAAGGATAAGACGGTTGCGAACCAGAGAGACTGAGAAAGGGGGTTGGTTACAACCTGGGAAGGTATTAGCACCCAGATTGTCCGTCGTACTCGACGGGATCCACGCTTAGAAGATTTGTGTTTTAAAGGGGTAGTGTCAGTGCAATCTGTGCATAAAATAGCTGGAAAGGAATGTACAGGTGTCAGTGTAAGAGAAAGTGAAGTGTATAATGATGTGTCAGTGTAAGGAAGAGAATGAATTGCTCATGATAATGAGGCTAAAGAATAAAGCTAGAAAAGGGGGGGAATATACAGAGACTTTTGTTCGATAACTGTTAAGTTATGCCTACGTATCCTCTCGTGCAATGAGGAAGTCAGAACACCGTAGTTCGACCCAAAGAGACTAAAAGATGAATTGACTGGTGAACTGCTTGCTTGCCTATGCTCAAGTGTATGACCTGTCTGGCTCAGGTGCTGACTGTCTTGCATTAGACGGAAGAAGCAAGTTCTCGATTGTGAGTGAAGGTGATGAGAAAAGAATCCCGAGGGAGACGATTATTGTTTGTTTTTGAGTTTTCAGTCTTTTATTGCTTTTTGGACTTTGTCATAAGTTAATGAGCTTAAGCCTAAACCAATGGGTTAGTAAACTCATCACATCTTCCCTCTGATCAGGGGTAATGAGAATACCTTAAGTGTGAAGTCAGATTCTCACACTTAATCACCTTTGGTGTAGGATTAAGATCATTAACCTACTTGTGATTATTTAGATGTTTTTGTGATTTTGTTTAGTGTTGAGTAATGAGGTTAAGCCATAATCAAGGATTAAACAGACTCATTACACCATCCTAAAAGAAGGATAATAGATGAGAATGTTTAAGCTGAGGAAGGCTCCTCAACTTAATCCATGATTAGGGATTAAACCCATGACAAAACAAGCCTTTGATTAAGTGGATCTTATTCAATGGTTATGATGATGAAGTGAATTTTATGATTTGTAAGACAACTTGAGGAGGACTTGTCCATTAACACTAGGGTTAGTCCTTCTTAACCACTTAAGGAAGAATTAGAACCCTAATGCAAGGCCCAAGTTACAAGTGTGATGTCTTGATATTTATTAAGTGAATTGATTAAGAGATTTAAACACATAAAGGGTTTAATACTTAGGATTAAAGTTATACACTCCATCCTAAGAGAAGGATGCAGGCATAACCCTAATCACAAAGTCTTAAAGCCTTTAGGGTTTAGTCCCTGATTATGAGATGAGAAGAGAAGACTCAAAGAAGACACAAAGGTAAAACTATGAGGGGAGACTAATCAAAATCCTAATTCATTATCATGCTTGGTTGATCCTAAGGTTTGTGAGGTTTAAACAAGAAGATCTTCAATGGAACCACCAGGAAGCAGATGAACAGGATCAAGAGAAGCAAAGTGACTTGCTTCATTCAAGAAGTCAAGTCACTTGAAGAAAGAAAGTGGGAGGAAGAAGAATGAGCAAGCTCAAACTCAAACACATATAAGAATGCAGCAATGGATGCAAGAGAGATGAAAAGAAAAGTTATGAGAAGTGAAGGCAAATTCACTTCCCAAGTTTACTTACCACCTGAAATGTTAGAAAGAAATGCAATGCAATGCTAAATGAGATGAAATGGTATGATGCAAAGCAAAACCAGAAGCATGTTGATGATGAAAATGATGTTATGAGGTGCTGCAAACATGAGGCAAGACAATGGAAATGATCATACAAGATTATGAATGCAAATGATGCAAGTTAAGGAGCATGAACAAGCATGAAATGTTATGAAGCATACAAGACAAATGACATGGCAAGTATGTAATGCAATGATCAAACATGTTTCCTATATGTCTTAAGATGTCAAATGAATCATAAACATGTACAAAATGCAAAGACAAGTCATGTTATGCAAGAGAATGCAAGAAGGATGCAAGAGAAAGCCCAAATTAGGGTTCATGAATCAAACATCAAACACAAACCCAAAACAGAAGCAAACCTCATGATAAAAAATGGAAAATGGCACCCAAAGAAACCCTAGGCCTATGATGAACCACTGCCCAAAGGGGAGCTCTCAACTCTCAACCAATCTCAAGATATGAATTTTACAAGATATTAGGGTTTTTTAGGGTTCTTAACAAAACAAATGCCAAACAATTTGAAAATGCAAGAACAATTCATGGCCTTTTTATCCTAGGAACTACATGCAAAACAAAAGACAATGCAAGAAGAATCAATGTCTCAACCTTCACCAATTGGCAGAAATGAATTTTTGAATCCATGATCAAAATAATGCATAAAAAATGATTTAATTCAATGAAAAATTCTTAAAATGCATCAAGATCAAAAAAGAAATTTGGTTTGAAGGTTGGACAATGTTTCTAAATGTCTTAGAACATTTCATGAATTTTTTGGTGATTTTTAAATACCTAAAAGTATTTTTAATAAATTAATTTCCATTAATCAATTAAAAATAATCTTTTAAATATTTAAAAATACCTTTTTAATGCTAAAAATGAAAATAAAAATATTTTTGTGTCATAAAAATTAATGAAATTCAGGATAAAAAATTTCATAATTTTTAAACAATTTTTACTATTTTTAATAAATTATGCAAATCAAATGAAAAAGAAATGAATTAAAATGAATTAAAATAAAAGTCAAACAAATGGAAGGATGAGATTGATCCTGGTTTTAAACATGTTGACTGCGCGCGTGATCTGAGGGTGGAGATTCAAGCTGGCCAGATTAATTATAAACTTAATTAATTAAGGTAATGACGTGGATTAGGGTTAAGTGAAGCAATCCAGGCCATTGAATACACGCGGGAATTGACCAAGTCAGCTCATCCAACGCTCAGGATTCAAACTCTCATTAATGACTGGATTAAGCCCTAATCACTCTCAGGCTGCCGGAGAAGACTTCTGGTCGTCTTCTCCGGCCAGCTCTTCACCTGAAAACTCACCAACTCCCTCAAAATGCAATGAAAATGAAAACTAAGCACATAGAAATGAACCCCATGATCTCCTGAATCAAAACCCTAACCCCAAACAAATTTATTCTTCATCAATCGCATGAATCGAAGGCAAACATTTTTAGGGCAAACCAGTTTCAGAGTCAAATTAAATGCTCAAATGACAACCATTTCAAAAACTAAAAGCATCAGGATGATCAGTGAATCATGAGGAACAAGTTTGTAACAAGAAAAACACTTTCTGGAAGAATAAATTTCAGGCTACCTGAGATTCGAAGCTTTCAGTTTAGGAACTTTCTGGCCACCTCTCCTTGTGCAATCTACTCCTTAGAACCTCTTGATGATGTTTGAATGCTCAAATGGAGTTTAAGTTGGCTTGATGATGAGTTTCGAAAGGAACTGCTTCAGCTTGATCAGAAATGGCAATGGTGTTTCTGAAGGTTTCAGGTCATGGTGATGGGTTCTATGTGATCCTGAGGATGGATGGAGAAAGTCTGGAGTGTTTGTTTGTGTGTTTGTGAGCTAGGATGAGAGTTTCGAATGAAACTGCAGAGTGAGGTGAGGAATGGCAATGGAGTGTTCAGGATGTTTCAGGCCTGGTTCTTGGTTGCTGGGTGGTCTATGGAGTGAGGTGAGATGATTGGTGAAGATGGCTTGAGTGTTTGATGGCTGGGCAGAGGGATTCGAAGCAAAATGCAAATGAGAGTGTTTTTGTGAATGTTGTGAATGAATCTCTTTCAGCCTTGCTTAGTCTTATGTTTAGCTTGCAAAGGGATAACATAAACAAATCTGATTGGCTTTGTGATGTGACATGGCCTGCTATGATAGGTAAGTTTGCTTTTGCATAAAAGTCAACTTTTGTGTAAGTGAGGCATGGCTCAAAGTCTAGGCAAGTACAAGTCATGGGCTGGCGCAGCAAGGATGAGGGAGAGGTCTAGCAAAGCTCAGCAGCCAATGCATCAAGTTGGTGAAGTGATCATGATGGTTTTTGCAAGTTGTTGCTTTATGGAATTCTATGAGAAAATGCCTTGTTACACAAACCAAACCATGGGCAAACTTGATCCAATTCTGATTTTATGACTTAGAGAAATGTTTGTGTACTGGTTTGAGAGGAATTAGAAGTCACATAATGCATTTGTCCAAGATTTTGCAAAGTTTCACACTTGGTGCATACCTTGAAAAACAATGATTTTTGCCAACTTTGCATTGCTATAACTTTTGATCCAAGAAGAGTTTGATCATGTTCTTGTACTTTTTGAAAAGGGAAAGATGAGATCTACAACTTTCATGACCAAAGTTTTTCCATTTGAAGCCTTTTTGGATCAAGAATCAAGGCTTGAAAAATGACCTAAAATGATGCATTCTTGAAAAGTCAACTATGCCCAAAAAGTCAACATTTGCAAAAACCCTAAATTCTTGATTTCTATGAACTTAAACCTTCTTCCATGATCAAATAAAGATCATATACACTCAAAATGATGAAGATCAACCATTGGTTGGGTCATTGGGGGCCTCAGATGCCCTGACTTTGCACTGACTTGTCTGAAAAGTCAACCCTTGATCAGATGACTTCCCCATGGAATTTCTTCATGAAAATTGATATGCATACTCCCTATACCATATAGAGATCAATGGAAACAAGAATGACCAAAAAATTTGGAGTTATGGCCTCTGAAACCAAAACCCTAATTTTCAGTCAACTGTGCAGTTCAACCTGGCTCTGCATCCACTCAAACCCTAGTTCTTGTGATTCCTCTGCAATTTTGACTTTGAGGAGATGAAATATGTTATAAGAACACACATGGACCACTTTGAAATGATTGGTAGCCTTTGGAGTGCCTCAAGAAGCCTTGAGGTTGCTCAGATCACAAACCCTAGGTGCAGATGCCTTTGAATCTATGCAGTGAATCAAACATGAGATGTGAGATGATATGATTGTGTTTATGCATATGAGATGATCACAAGCCATGGTGTGAATGGGTGAGGGCAAATTTGGGGTGTTTACAGCTGCCCCTATTCAAACATGAGTTAGCTGTGCAGGATGTAAGCGACGGCTTAACAGGCCAAACAAGATAACTTGTGGTTGAATACCAAAGACAGTCCAAAATTTGCACTCACAGAATGAAAAAGAAAAGGGATATAGATTGTAAAGGCAAAATAAAGTATATTAAAGTGTGGGCGACGGAGGACGACCGTTGAGCAGAGGAAGACTGCTGGGTAAAGTGGTATGTGAAGCAAAGCGATGACGGGGACAGCCGACATGCTGGTAAAGTGCATGAAATAAAGCGATGACGGGGACGGCCGACATGCTGGGGATAAAAAGCTAAGACGGGGACGGCCGACTAGCTGGGGAAAAACAAGTAAAGCTAAGACGGGGACGGCCGACTAGCTGGGAAAAATAGGATATTATGATGGGGACGGCCATCAAGATAAAGCTGCAAAGTTCTCTGGGGATTAATGAAACATGACGGGGACGACCATCAAGTTCATAAAGGTCAAGTAACCAACGATGGGGACGGCCATCGGGCTAAAAAGGAAAAGGGACCACGACGGGGACGGCCATCGGGTTAAAGAATAAATGAAATAAACAGATGATGGGGTACGACCATCAAAGGTGAAGGACGATCACCTAGCAGGGGACGGCTGCTCTGTTGGGTATAAAAGAAATATGATGGGGACGGCCATCAAAGGTGGAGGACGACCACCTGGCAGGGTACGGCTGCCGAAAATATCAACGATGGGGACGGCCATCGGATAGATAAGGTCAACGATGGGGACGGCCATCGGACGAGCAAGATGGAGGACGACCATCAAGAAGTGGAGGACGACCACTCAGCAGGGGACGGCTGCTCTCAGGGTTATCATGACACAGGACGAGTGTCAGATAACCAAAAATCAACAATGGGGACGGCCATTGGATAAAGTGATGAAGGACGATCATCAAAAGGTGGAGGACGACCACCTAGCAGGGGACGGCTGCTAAAATCAACGATGGGGACGGCCATCGGATGAGCATGATGGAGGACGACCATCAAGAAGTGGAGGACGACCACTCAGCAGGGTACGGCTGCTCTCAAAGGTATCATAACACAGGACGAGTGTTAGATAAAAAGAAAATTTGTTGGTGATCTACTGGGGATAATGTAAACACGGACGAGCGTTTACATCCAAGAAACAAAAGGTATAAGTGTTTGGTATTGTGTATAGATTAAAGATGCGGACGAGCATCCTTAAGACTATGATACGGACGAGTATCATGTAGAAACAAACTGACACATGTTCAGAGATGATGATACGGACGAGTATCAACTGGTTAACAAGGAACACGGACGAGTGTTGCATCCGAAGGGACTCTTCTGGGGAATAATAGACACGGACGAGTATCTATATTCAAGAAGACATAAGTATTTGACACGGTGTATGGATTAAAGGTGCGGACGAGCATCCTTAAGACTATGATACGGACGAGTATCATGTAGAAACAAACACTAGTCGCACTGTTCTGAGATGATGGTACGGACGAGTACCAACTGGCTAACAAAGAACAAGGACTACTGTCGAATCTGCGGGGATATGAGTGATGATGTATACAAGATACGGACGAGTATCTGTATAAGCGTACCATGAGTAGTGAGTATTGTATTGTATAGATGAGTGTTTTTAAATGCTGGGGAGAATGACACGGACGAGTGTCAAGAGAGAAAAGTATAATATTAACAAGTATATGAGTGATGAAAGGTGTAAGCGACTGCGCTGGGGATATGACACGGACGGGTGTCAAGAAAGTGTATATATAGGTATATGTGAGTGCAAAGAGGACGTCTTTGGCTTTTTGCTGGTGATTTGACACGGACGGGTGCCAGGACGTATCTGTAATGAGGGTGATTTGTTTGAGTGTATTCAGGCGACCTTACTGGGGAAGGATGACACGGACGGGTGTCAAAATGAGTATATACCGGTGTTCGTGATTTGAAAGGGCAGCTGCTTTTGCTGGGACTCTGGTGGGGACTCTTGTACAGTGATGATGAACAGTTCATTATTCACAGGTGTTAATTCACAACATGACTTATGATTATGCTATGCATTTTATTTTTTGCCGTAATGCTCCGTATTAGACGGAATGCTACGCTCTGGGGGGTAAATATGATGTGAATGCTATGATTATGCAAAGAGGCGCAGATTCGGGACTCGAATCCCGTTGCTGCGAAGATCTCCGGATGATCTGCTTGAAACGGACCTCCCGGCTGGGGATGAGATCATTGGTAGATCTAATGATGCATCTGTTTGGGGATATAGGTCACTGGTTGACATATCCTTATAATACGGGACCCAGCTGGGGTTTGTAGAAGCTTCCTGTACTCTGTTGTGACTTCTTCGTGCGTTGCTCTTCTGAATAGAGGCTGGAGCTCTGTGGGGAGATGATTCCCTGATTTCTGCATCCTGTCGAGGAAGGATGGTTGGCACTACAGCTGGGGAATGCTGTTGATAACTCAGCTGGGGGAGAGTAACGAGAGGCAACTCGGCTGGCGAGAAAACATCCTGAGTGTTAAACCTGTTAGTTGATTTGGCAACTCTGCTGGGGGGAGCAATGGGGAGCAACTCAGTTGGGGATAGAGCATTTCGGATGCTGAGATTGAGTGTATGCTGATTTGGCAGCTCCGCTGGGGAAATGGGCACCTTCCAGTGCCACGTGGAAGATAGACCGAGTTGATAATGATTCGCCCACTTGCTGAGACGTAACCTGCATGCCCCAGGTTGCGTTCTGGATACCTGCAATCCTGCAAAGGTAAGGAAACGTACAAAAGGTCCCGAGGTATCCCTCACTGGATTCCGTCATAGGAGTTAAGTACTTTCGAGAATAATCACATTCCCTGTAAGCATGTGTTTTTTTTTCTTTTTATTTTTAGAGAAGGGCATCTGTACTTATGCAATTGTATTTTTATATATATTTTTTTTAGAGATATCAGACAACTCTTTGCAAAACATAAATGTAAAAACGAAACATGACCGAAAATCTGATTTTATTAATTCCTGAGCCCTGAATTGGCAAGATACAGTCAAGGAAACATGTCTCCTGAAATGAAGAGACTGTTACAAATTGAGAAACAAAATGCTGGCAGTGTTGACGACGCTTTGAGGGAGCTTCCTCTTCTGCTATGACTCGTATGACAATGACGTTCTTCTCGTCTTGCTTTCTGGAGTGAGTTGATTCTGATTGAAGTTTGATCCTTTGAAGCTTACCAAATTGTAGGTGATACAGACGAATTCAGAATGCAGTTGTTCGCTTATTCCCTTATTTTGCATGGATCGCCCTTTCGGGTTTTCAATCCATCGGGATACCCATTTTTGCCTGAGCTGTCCAATGCGGCTTTTCAACTCAGCGGGTGTACATTTTTCATTTATTTCCCTTATTTTTGCCCGAGTCTTTTATTCTGTTTTTGACTCGCCGGGATGCCCTATTTTTGCCTGGACTTACATTCTGTTTTTATGTCCAGCGGGTCATTTTATGCGAAGTATTTTTTAACTGCATCTGAATTCACAGGGGACGGGAAATCTTCACCATCCATGGTGCTGAGCATCAGTGCTCCACCAGAGAAAACTTTCTTTACAACGAATGGTCCTTCATAATTTGGAGTCCATTTGCCCCTGTGGTCTGTATGAGGAGGGAGGATTCTTTTCAGCACAAGATCTCCTACTTGGTACTCTCGGTGCCTGACTTTCTGATCGAAGGCTCTCTGTTGCACCCCAAAATTTGCCCTCACAATACAAGACTTTGTGTTCTAAGAAAGTTCACAAGGTTCACAAGTTCTCCAACACTTGCATAACCTTTCATGAAGTTCATAAAGTCCACAAGCTACTTTATGAAGGTTCACAAGGTTCACAAGTTCCATAATGCTTTCAATGCCTTTCTTGAAGTTCATGAAGTCTACAAGTTACTTTATGAAGGTTCACAAGGTTCACAAGCTTCTCAACACTTACAAGACCTTTCATGAGGTTCATGAAGTCTACAAGTCACTTCTTGAAGGTTCACAAGGTTCACAAGTTACACAATGATCACAAAGCTTCCTTGAGGATCATGAGGTCTACAAAGCCACTTCATGAGGTTCACAAGGTTCACAAGCTTCACAATACCTCCCATAGGTATCACAAGACATTGTATGAAGATTCACAAGGTTCACATAGTTCACAATTGGTCAAAGAAGTTGACAATTCCCTCAAACAATGCACCTCCTAAGCAGGGCATCCATAATTAGGTTTGTGACTTTAATCAGGCTAGATGGACTTCCAATACCTCAAGTGAGTTTCATAACATCTTATATGTGTATAAGAACCCCCATGTCAAGTTTCAAGACTTTTCTCAAAAGTTTGCTCAGTCAGATGATCAGATAAGTCAAAATCAGTCAATGCAGTCAAAAAGTCAAACTGAGGTCAACTGTGGTCAAACCAAAGTCAAACTTCATGATTTTTTGCCAACATCAAGTATATGAAGTAAAATTCATCATTTGATCAAGGGTTGATCATGATTCATCAAGGAGATTCCAGATCATCAATAATCAGGAGTTTCTAAATTAGGGTTTCCTCAGTAAAAGTCAACTGAACTTTGACCAGGCATAACTTTCACATACTTCATCACCAAGTCTCCATCCAAAGCTCATTTTGAAGGAAATTGGATTCTCTACAACTTTGATGTTTAAGGTTAAGCCTAGAAATGCTTCATTTGAAAGATATGATCTAAGACATTATAGGTCATTTTAAAAGTCAACAAAAAGTCAACAACTTCAAAAGGGCATAACTTGAGATTGGTAAATGATATGTACCTGAAACCAATGGGGTTGTTTAGAGGACTCTTCAAGCTTTCCAAAAAGTCCAAGAACACCCTCATACCCTTAAAATTGAGGGAGATGTGCCTTTGCAAAGTTAAGAAATTTTGTGATGGTTTATGTTGAAAAGGGAGGTTCAAAATCATTTCTTTTCAAATGGGCCACTCAAATTATGACCCAATCCACTTCATAATGGTTTGCACGAAATTATCATGATATTTTCATATTTTTTTATTTTATTTTATTAATTTATTATGATTTATTACATTTTAAATCATTTTAAATTTAAAAAAAATATTAAACATGAAAAGATATTTTTGTGATTGAATCTAGAAAATCATAAAGTGTGATTGGAGTCAAAAGAGAAGGAAATCATGAGATCCCTCCCAAAATAGCAAGACCTTATGACCAAATATTTGACTTTGAACACTTGATCTTTTTCAATATTTTTTGATCCAAAGTTTCACTAAATCAATCAATTCCTTTAACCTAATTGACTCACTTATATATGCTGATCATAAACCTAGCCTTAGACACGAATTTGCAGCAGCCTAGAGGTAAGTTCAAGAGCACAAAAATTCTTCAAAAGTTGAAATTCGGATTTGGAGATTCAAGCCTTTTTGAACCAATTTGAAGGTTGAGACACGTTTCTGAGACATCATTGAATCATTCCCAATGATCATTTGCATCTGAAACACCATATATGGCACAACCCGAATTCATAAATGTTCATCATATTTTGCTTTTCGATTTTGCATATTGGCTGGATGTTAATCATTTTTGATCATTGTTTTGTGTTTGTATGGAGTTATTGATTGTTTCTGGACAGGTTTCGTGAAGAACCATCACCTAATATGGATTTCACCATTCCTAGGGTTTTTCGGCCAAATTAGGGTTTGTCAATCCATCAAATATAAATGAATTTGGAGAACATAGAGATGTTGTGTGGATTGTATGGATCATAAAACATTAATTAATTTCATGAATCTGTACTGTTTTGTCAATGTTTCGTTTTCGTAGGTTTTGAAGTGTGAAGAACACCCAGGAAAATTCGCAGGTGAATTTGTAAATATTTTCGCAGGAAATTTCGTAAGTCCAGAGGAAGAAGAAGAAGTTTGCCGCGCGTTTAAAAATTCAAATTTGGATATTATATTTTTTGAGTTTGTTCCAATTCTATATCACCAACGTACAGTTGGTCTGGTGGTAATCTAGGCGTGCGTTTGTTGTAAAGGCCATGGTTCGATTCCTGGCCAATGCATTGTTTTTGTTTATTTTTTTTTCCAGGATAATAGAAGACTTGATATATTATTATTATTTGTCAACAAGCCACCAGGAAGGCTCTCCCAGCCAGGTGGTTAAGCATGCGCGCGTTTATCCTTAAGGTCCTGGGTACGAAACCACCCCAGGCCTTTTGTTCTTTTATTTTTTCCAGAATTTGCAAGATCAAAGCACAAAACAAATTGGATTCCTTCTTCTTTCACTTGCGTCTGGATGGTCCAGTGGTCTTGTTGTTGCTAGCAAGGGTGGAAACCTGGGATCGAATCCCACCAGGTTCTTTTTCTCTCTTTTATTTCTTTTTGTTTACTAATTTAATTCTAATAATTTAAATAATTAATACATTATTATTATAAAACATGTGTGTATATTATATGGTCTAAATTACACTTAAAACAATTTTTCTATAAAAAAACTTTTGATTTCCTTTAATTTTAATTTCATTCGTATAGTTTATATTAATTAAAATAATGTTATGTGGTTATTAAAAACGAATTTTTGTATATATATATAAACCCTAATTCTTAAACCCTAAAAAATATAAAAACCTAATTTTCCAATCTTAAAATATTTTTCTAAATAACATTTAATTCTGTTTTTTTTATTAATTCCTAATATAATTATAATTTTTTTTTCATAAAAAAAATTTGTATTTTGTAATTTAAATTAATTTTCTTTTAATATTTAGAAATAGTTTAATTTATATATTTTGTATATGGTTAAAAATAATTTGTAAATATATTGACCAATAGAATTAAATTTTAATATGATATTTAAGATCTATCTTTTTCTTATAATATGTATAAATATATGTTTATGATAATTAAAATTTTGAAATCATAATATATTTGAAAATAATTTAATAATTAGTATATGAATTAAAAATTATCTAGTTATGTATGTTAATTCTTTCTTATATTATTGATTTCTATCATTATTATTAATTAATTTTTGCTTATTATAATTTTATTAACTTTGTAATTAATTTTTATTACTAACCATGTTATTATTTATCTTTTATGTTTCTAACCTTATTTCTTCTAATTATTCTTATTATTTTACTAACCATATTATTTTGCTTTATTAATTTTTATATTATTAATTTTCATTATTTACTAACCCCAATATTTTATTTGCTTATTTATTTATTATATTTTGCTATTTATTTTATTTATTATAATTATATTGTAATTGTTTCCTGGATGTAATTGTAATTATTTAATTATTATTGTTGTGGTTAGTAATTTAGGGAGTGTAACAACATGTATGTAATATTAAAATAAATTTAGATCACTTTTAAATAAAGATAATTAAATTAAACACTTCACACACGTAAGTCGATTTTAATCGCCGTCTCACTTTCTAAGGATATCCCTCTCGTTGCCTACGAATAATGGTTAAGTGGGGTGTATAAAGCAAGTCCCTCGAAATAAAATCATCAAAGTCCCTTTATGGTTGCCTTTATGAATCGAGTCCCTTTCGAAAAAATGATGATAGTCCCTCAAGTTTGCTTATTACACCCCACAATGGCCTTCAAAAATCAAATTGTCCCTCACATGTCCCTTAACATCCAAAGTAAGGACTACCTACTCCATTATAGTAGGGATAGTCTTACTAAGGAAAGGATAAAGAATAAGAAAGACCTTTAAACATTAGGGTAAGTTACTCCTAAGTACTTAAGCTCATTTCAAAACTTTTTTCACGCCTAAATAAATTTCCAACAAAATTTTCAAACAAGTTTCTTACACATCCATACATGGATTATTATTAAACTATTCTGAAATTTTTGCTATTCACACACTACACTTTCAAAACAATTCAAAAGTGAGCTTAAGTACCTAAGAGCCCATGGATAACCATGGATGAAAAGGGTGCTAATACCTTCCCTTTTCATAACCTACCCCCCGGACCCAAAAATATTCTCTAAGGTCTTTCCTGTTCTTTTATAACCTTTCCTTATGGATAAAATAAAAGTCGGTGGCGACTCTTGCTATCCGCAACATTGTTTAAAGTCATTTCACCGGGTTACAGAACTGGCGACTCTGCTGGGGATAACATATTAAAGAGGGGTACCCTTAGGAATTAGATCACTTTAAAATTGTTTGCCTTGTTTGTTTTATATTACTTGTTGGGGTGCTCTTATGTGTGAAAGGTCCTAACCCGGATCTAGTGTACCTTAGGTAAATGGCAATAGACCAAGGAAACTGTACGACGTATATCGATACGGTTGATCTGGTGGCCATAGTTAGTGCGACTTCTTGGTTGGTGCTTATATTCCTTAAGTCAAGTTGAGGATAATATTGAGGCTGCCATATGTTGTCAATGCACTAACTAACTTTTAGAACCATAGTTAACTCATCTTGGCCTTTAGAAAGTAGTGAGGTAACCGGCTTTGGTGCAGACTGAAGTTGGTTGACACTCGATGCTACACTCATTGAGATCTTAAACTTGGAGGGTTTTGGTTGGCAAGTAAGTTGCCTTCTGAACAACCACCCTTGTGAAGGATCAATGATATTGAGATCCCTTAGAACCTGGTTACTTTATAGGACAGGATGAACCAACCAATTTCAGGGGAGGGTACTTACCTTTAAACCTCATGCAAGCCTTTAAACCTAGGGCAATTGTGTGACTTGTCTGTGTGTGCCACATGTTTGTGATTGAGCATAGCATCATGACATCATCATGCATCATAAGCATAACATTTTCACTAACCATTTCAAGGACCAAAGGATTTATCTTTGTTCTTTGTTGAAGGTCATGGCTTCAGCTCGTAGAAACACCATCAGGATCAACTTTGTGGGTATACCTGCCAAGCTTAAAGAGTTGGTTTCTCAAGTGTCTGATCATTCCCAGTTCATCAAGAGACATGGTCACCTATTGGATCTAGTCACTTCAGGGTTCAATGAAGACATGATGAGTGTTCTGTTTCAGTTCTTTGATCCTAAACATCACTGTTTCACATTCCCCGACTATCAGTTAGTCCCTACCATGGAGGAGTTCTCTAAGCTTCTGGGTATACCTGTTCTTGATCAAAGACCCTTCACAGGCTTGGAGAAGGAGCCCAAACCAGAGGTTATTGCTGCAGCCCTACATCTGAAGAAGTCTGACATTGTTCTAGAAACGAGAAGTGGAGTCAAGGGTATTCTTGCTAAGGTATTAATGGATAAAGCTCAGATGTTCTTGAAGGCCATGAGCTATGATGCTTTTGAGGAGGTCTTAGCCTTGCTGATATATGGCTTAGTATTGTTCCCCAATCCAGATCAGTTCATAGACGTTCATGCCATCAACATATTCCTGAGTCACAATCCAGTGCCTACATTGCTTGGAGACATTCTACATTCTCTTCATACCCGTACTACAAGGGCAAGAGGAACTTTGATGTGCTGCATACCTTTACTTTCTAGGTGGTTTATTTCTCACTTTCCTCGCTCCGTAATGAAGAATGAGTAAGGGTTCAGATGGTCCAAGAGGATCATGTCACTTTCTCACTCAGACATCCATTGGTGCTCCAGATCTATGGAGAATGTCACCATCATTGACCGTTGTGGGGAGTTTCCTAATGTGCCACTTCTAGGCATAAGAGGAGGCATCACCTACAACCCCTCTCTAGCTTTACGACAGTTTGGTTACGCCCGGAGCGATGGCCCACATGACATGTTGATTCAGGGCATTGTGTTTGATTACGACAAAGATCTTCAGGGTTACCGTCAGAAATTCATACGAGCTTGGGGAAAGGTAAACAGGATTGACAGCAAGACACTGGAGCCTAAGTACACTATTCCTATGGAGGCTTATCTCAGATGGGTACGATCTCGTGCTCAGACACTCATGATGCCATATCCTGCCGTCCTACCAGTTACCATGGAACCTGTTGCTGAAGGAGACACAGCTTATACCATCCTTCACCCAGACATGCCTACTGATATGGAAGACTTGCAGAGATCATGGATCCAACTGAAGGAGCAAAGGGATACTTTCGAGGCTCATTACAAAGCAAGCCAAGCAAGAATCCTAGAGCTAACAAAGCAACTTCACGAGGAACGAAACCTCAACTCATACCTCAATACAAAGAGGAAACGTCCATGGGAGACTTAAAACCCCATCTTTTGTACTTATTTCATTTCCATTTTTGTAAGCCTAAAAGGCAAAACAAGTTATTACTAATAAAAAGTTACTTTCTTGTTTGTTTAAGCAAATTTAAATCCTGCGGTCCTTGAAAACATTGCATATGCATTCCCATATCATTTCATTGCATCACAGGTTTATAATTGTGCACAGGTTTCTCATCTTCTCGCTGTTTATTTCAGCAATGGCTCTTGAACGATCAGTTAAGGATCTTCAGGCACAGAATGCACGGTTCCAAGAGCTGATCCTGAACCTATCCAAGGGGCAGGATGAATTGAAGACACTGCTGGCTAAGAAGAAGAATCCTGAGGACAACAAGGATGATCAGCTGAAACAACTACAAGCTGAGATGACAAGAATGAGGGCCCAGATGAATGACCAGGTGGCTCTTATTCAAAGATTAGCTCAGGGGCAAGAAGAGCTAAGAGCCTTTGTCCATAAACTTCAAAGTGATGGAGTCAGGGATCTAAAACAAGCTGGTTTGGTTGAAAGGAGGATGAGGATAAAAGAAGGTAAGAAACAGGTTGCCATTGATTGTTCTTCAGTTGAAGAAGAAAGACCTGATAAGGTTGATCCACCTCAACACAAGGGATGTAGAAGACAGTTTATCAAGTTCAGCACTCCAATGTCACAAGTTCTGCAATGCTTGTTGGAGATGAAACTAATTTCCTTGAAAAATTCTCCTCAAAATCCTAAAACCTCTTCTCCTCGCTATAATCCCAAGGCAAGATGTGAGTATCACTCCAACAGTCCTGGACATGATACTAACAACTGCTGGATGTTGCAGAATAAGATTCAAGACCTAATTGACGAAGGAATACTCGAGGTTACTCCAGAAGGTCAAGTTGAATTTTACTATCGTCCATCAAACACCGAAGCTGCAAGACAAGTAGCCCAAAGTAACAAAAAAGGAAGAATACCTAGGCCTGTTGAGATATGGGGCACCTTGGGGCATCCAAGTGGTAAATTTGGTTTCATGGTGAAGTATACTGCTCCTCAAAGTTCACAGATTGCAATTGAGGACATTCAGCCAACTGGATGGGACAACATTTGAATTTTCATTTGTAATTTCTTTTATTTGTTTGAACACTTACTATTATGTTAAACTTTTGTCTTCTTTAATGCATTGCATATGTTTGTCTTGAATTAATCCATTCGTTCCACTATATTTTGAATTATGCTTCTCATTTCTATCTTGTGATATTTAACTCCTGATAAAGCTATAAGCCTGTAGAGGGAGGATGACGAAAACAATACCATAATCTTATGCAGTATGCTTTTGAACAGACTATGCTGACGATGTACAGGCATTGTTTCAATTCCTAAATAGTGGAGATATAAGGAAGTTAATCCCTAGTCAACCCTTTTGAGCCTATGAAGTAGGAGTTTTTATTCTCACAAATTAAAACCCTTATTCATAACATGGGGCAGGGTAGTTACTCAGTTAACTCAAATATGCCATTTATATGTGTTGTACACAATGAATGATGGTTCACTGTAATCATTAAACCTAATAGTCAATATCTAGCAAAAGAAAAGCTCACTAAGTCAAAACCTATGAAGGAGACTTAGTAAAACATCAAGACATCCCGCTGACTGTAATCTTAAAATAAGCAGTTCAGGCAAAAAGAAGGGATAATAAAGTCAAAAGAAAAAAAAAAGAGGTCACTATGAACCCTCAACAAAGAAAGATGGCTGAATGTTCAAATAAATTTTGGGTTTCTGAACCATCACAAATATCGGTGTTACAACTCCAAACTGCTATGGAACTTCAATGCATGAGTTAACTGAGCATAGGACTGAAGAACATCATGGAGATTGGGTTGGGTACAAATAAAATTTGAGCCTTTATCCTTTGTTTCTTAAACCATGAACCAGGCCACGTTACAACCCTTTAAAAGTCCTAACTGAAGCATGGTTAGTTCGAAAGCGTACTGCTGCAAAAAGGTATCCTGACTCCTTTAGGGCTTGTCATAAAATTTGAGTTAATATCACAGTTTTCCCAAAAAAAAAAAAAAAGTTTTTCTAAAACAACTTGTTTCAAAACTTCAAGACAGACATAAGCATTGCATTTTTTTAATATATTTGTTTGCATATACCTAAGTGTTTGACAAATGGAGAAGCTTACAGGATGAATGTTCAATGAACCAAAGTCCTTCCGATAAACAAAGTTGCTTCCTGGATCAAAGTCCATGTATACAAAGGGGCATAGTCATGACCTCCCAATCAAGGGGGCAGGCCATGATACTTCCTAACTCATTTGGGGCAATCAGGACAAGATTCGACTATGTTTAAGCAGCCAGAGGCAGATCTCCTCATCTATCTGAAATGCCAAGGGCATAGTCACTGTTTCCCAGTCAAGAGGCATACCAAGTTACTGTTCAATTCAGTTGGGGCAATTAGGTCCAGACTCATCTGTGCTTAATAGCCAGGGGCATTTTTCCTCATACAGTTGAATTACCAAAGGTGACATTACAGAGTTCACAATGCCAGGGGCATTTTTCCTCATACAGTTAAATTACCAAAGGTGACATTACAGAGTTCACAATGCCAGGGGCATATGCTTATGGGGCATTCTGCTTGTTTCTCTTGAGATAACTCATTACAGATACTTCCATTATGGGACAATTCATCCTCAACCAAGGGGCAATGCTTTCTCTTCAAATCTAATACCTGGAGCGTATATGGTCCATTACAGTTTGAAGACACATTCCTCTCATTGTATTACCTTGATATTGGATTCTCAGCTGAAACCATGATGCAAATTAGTTGTCTACGCCAGTAGTATCAGATGGTGTCAATATCATGTATTCAGATCCAGCTATGAGGATTTCTGGAAAGGTACTCAGGAAAGTTAAAGAATTTCAGGAGCCATAGATCCAATTGGTTATACACTCTCGAAGTTGAAACAATTCTGTTTTCAAGTTCAGCTTTACTTTTCCCTCTGAATCCAGATTTACTTTACCCTATTTACATAAGCGAAACGTCCATTGGTTGTGTTCGAATGTATGTATGCTTTTGAATATGATTGATGTTTACCAAAAATGCATGAATGCTTAATATGATTGATGTTTACCAGAAATGCATGAAAATGCAGTAATAGTATTTACTAAGGACGAATGAGGGAAGGATTTCAACGAAGCTTCGTCGGTTCATCTCTACAAAACAGTTACAAACCCTCAGTAGGGAAAATCCATCTTAATAAAGTCTCATCTCCCCTGGAATTTATATCCATCTCTTTTATCCTCATACGGATATTCGGGAATTTACTTTCCAATAAGGGTACGACGAACAAAGACGGGATGTTGTATCTACTCTACTATCAAACGAAGATGGGATGTTATGTCTACCCTACCATCAAACGAAGATGAAGGTTATATATACCTTACTATCCCAGCATACGGGAGGTGATATCTATCCTTACTATCCCCATCATACGGGAAGTTATCTATACCCTGTTACCCCTAGCAGACAGAGGGTTATATATTCTTCAACAACAAATCGGGATTTATTTTCCCTGGCCAGCAGTTGTTATACGAAGATATCCAGACGCTTCCGGCAGTATCATACCATACATACATCATTTACATCATACCATAGCATATATATCCATAGACATATAGTACATTACCTAAGTGCATCATATCATACATGCATACATAAAGCATAAACTAATGTTATGCTACCTTGTTTTCAGGTTAATTATCCAACAAACAAACTTATGATCTTTGGGACTGCTTTATTGTAACCTCAGGGTTACTTTATCCTCCTGATGAGCTTCTTATTACTTTGGGACTGCTTTATTATTACCTCAGGGTTACTTTATCCTCCTGATAAATTTTCATGACTTCAAGACTGCTTTAGAGCTATTGATTGCTCTATCCTCCTGAGGTCATATTACTACTTCAAGACTGCTTTAGAGCTATTGATTGCTCTATCCTCCTGAAGACATATCACATTATTATTTCAAGACTGCTTTAGAGTTATCATTATTGATGGCTCTATCCTCCTGAAATCATTACTTCAAGACTGCTTTAGAGCTATTGATTGCTCTATCCTCCTGAGGTCATATTACTACTTCAAGACTGCTTTAGAGCTATTGATTGCTCTATCCTCCTGAAGACATATCACATTATTATTTCAAGATTGCTTTAGAGTTATCATTATTGATGGCTCTATCCTCCTGAAATCACTACTTCAAGACTGCTTTAGAGCTATTGATTGCTCTATCCTCCTGAAGACATATCACATTATTATTTCAAGACTGCTTTAGAGTTATCATTATTGATGGCTCTATCCTCCTGAAATCATTACTTCAAGACTGCTTTAGAGCTATTGATTGCTCTATCCTCCTGAAGACATTTCACATTATTATTTCAAGACTGCTTTAGAGTTATCATTATTGATGGCTCTATCCTCCTGAAATCACTACTTCAAGACTGCTTTAGAGCTATTGATTGCTCTATCCTCCTGAAGACATATCACATTATTATTTCAAGACTGCTTTAGAGTTATCATTATTGATGGCTCTATCCTCCTGAAATCATTACTTCAAGACTGCTTTAGAGCTATTGATTGCTCTATCCTCCTGAAGACATTTCACATTATTATTTCAAGACTGCTTTAGAGTTATCATTATTGATGGCTCTATCCTCCTGAAATCATTACTTCAAGACTGCTTTAGAGCTATTGATTGCTCTATCCTCCTGAGGACATACTACTACTTCAAGACTGCTTTAGAGCTATTCATTGCTCTATCCTCCTGAAGACATATCACATTATTATTTCAAGACTGCTTTAGGGTTATCATTATTGATTGCTCTATCCTCCTGAAATCATTACTTCAAGACTGCTTTAGAGCTATTCATTGCTCTATCCTCCTGAAGACATATCACATTATTATTTCAAGACTTCAAGACTGCTTTAGAGCTATTGATTGCTCTATCCTCCTGAAGACATATCACATTATTATTTCAAGACTGCTTTAGGGTTATCATTATTGATTGCTCTATCCTCCTGGAATCATTACTTCAAGACTGCTTTAGAGCTATTGATTGCTCTATCCTCCTGAGGTCATATTACTACTTCAAGACTGCTTTAGAGCTATTCATTGCTCTATCCTCCTGAAGACATATCACATTATTATTTCAAGACTGCTTTAGGGTTATCATTATTGATTGCTCTATCCTCCTGAAATCATTACTCCAAGACTGCTTTAGAGTTATCATTTGGCTCTATCCTCCTGAAATCATTACTTCAAGACTGCTTTAGGGTCATCATTATTGATTGCTCTATCCTCATGAAGACATGCTGTTACATCAGTATTACTCCAATATCCTGAACGCATATCATTAATACCTCAGGACTGCTCCAGACTCCTGACAGCTTTCATTATACCTCCATATTTTGGACTGCTTTATCTTCCAAGAAATATATCCGAAGAACTTTCCCCTAGTGGCATCTTTAAGCCCACTCAATCATATTCAACCAACCATCAATATCACTCTATGCACTGGTGAGTGCAAATTTTTGGGCTTTTGTGTTCAATCCCCTTCAACCTTCCAGGTCACGACTGGCAAATATACCAATCTAACCCCTCAGGTTTCAGAAAATTGAACAGGGGCAGCTGTTGCACCCCAAAATTTGCCCTCACAATACAAGACTTTGTGTTCTAAGAAAGTTCACAAGGTTCACAAGTTCTCCAACACTTGCATAACCTTTCATGAAGTTCATAAAGTCCACAAGCTACTTTATGAAGGTTCACAAGGTTCACAAGTTCCATAATGCTTTCAATGCCTTTCTTGAAGTTCATGAAGTCTACAAGTTACTTTATGAAGGTTCACAAGGTTCACAAGCTTCTCAACACTTACAAGACCTTTCATGAGGTTCATGAAGTCTACAAGTCACTTCTTGAAGGTTCACAAGGTTCACAAGTTACACAATGATCACAAAGCTTCCTTGAGGATCATGAGGTCTACAAAGCCACTTCATGAGGTTCACAAGGTTCACAAGCTTCACAATACCTCCCATAGGTATCACAAGACATTGTATGAAGATTCACAAGGTTCACATAGTTCACAATTGGTCAAAGAAGTTGACAATTCCCTCAAACAATGCACCTCCTAAGCAGGGCATCCATAATTAGGTTTGTGACTTTAATCAGGCTAGATGGACTTCCAATACCTCAAGTGAGTTTCATAACATCTTATATGTGTATAAGAACCCCCATGTCAAGTTTCAAGACTTTTCTCAAAAGTTTGCTCAGTCAGATGATCAGATAAGTCAAAATCAGTCAAAAAGTCAAAAAGTCAAACTGAGGTCAACTGTGGTCAAACCAAAGTCAAACTTCATGATTTTTTGCCAACATCAAGTATATGAAGTAAAATTCATCATTTGATCAAGGGTTGATCATGATTCATCAAGGAGATTCCAGATCATCAATAATCAGGAGTTTCTAAATTAGGGTTTCCTCAGTAAAAGTCAACTGAACTTTGACCAGGCATAACTTTCACATACTTCATCACCAAGTCTCCATCCAAAGCTCATTTTGAAGGAAATTGGATTCTCTACAACTTTGATGTTTAAGGTTAAGCCTAGAAATGCTTCATTTGAAAGATATGATCTAAGACATTATAGGTCATTTTAAAAGTCAACAAAAAGTCAACAACTTCAAAAGGGCATAACTTGAGATTGGTAAATGATATGGACCTGAAACCAATGGGGTTGTTTAGAGGACTCTTCAAGCTTTCCAAAAAGTCCAAGAACACCCTCATACCCTTAAAATTGAGGGAGATGTGCCTTTGCAAAGTTAAGAAATTTTGTGATGGTTTATGTTGAAAAGGGAGGTTCAAAATCATTTCTTTTCAAATGGGCCACTCAAATTATGACCCAATCCACTTCATAATGGTTTGCACGAAATTATCATGATATTTTCATATTTTTTTATTTTATTTTATTAATTTATTATGATTTATTACATTTTAAATCATTTTAAATTTAAAAAAAATATTAAACATGAAAAGATATTTTTGTGATTGAATCTAGAAAATCATAAAGTGTGATTGGAGTCAAAAGAGAAGGAAATCATGAGATCCCTCCCAAAATAGCAAGACCTTATGACCAAATATTTGACTTTGAACACTTGATCTTTTTCAATATTTTTTGATCCAAAGTTTCACTAAATCAATCAATTCCTTTAACCTAATTGACTCACTTATATATGCTGATCATAAACCTAGCCTTAGACACGAATTTGCAGCAGCCTAGAGGTAAGTTCAAGAGCACAAAAATTCTTCAAAAGTTGAAATTCGGATTTGGAGATTCAAGCCTTTTTGAACCAATTTGAAGGTTGAGACACGTTTCTGAGACATCATTGAATCATTCCCAATGATCATTTGCATCTGAAACACCATATATGGCACAACCCGAATTCATAAATGTTCATCATATTTTGCTTTTCGATTTTGCATATTGGCTGGATGTTAATCATTTTTGATCATTGTTTTGTGTTTGTATGGAGTTATTGATTGTTTCTGGACAGGTTTCGTGAAGAACCATCACCTAATATGGATTTCACCATTCCTAGGGTTTTTCGGCCAAATTAGGGTTTGTCAATCCATCAAATATAAATGAATTTGGAGAACATAGAGATGTTGTGTGGATTGTATGGATCATAAAACATTAATTAATTTCATGAATCTGTACTGTTTTGTCAATGTTTCGTTTTCGTAGGTTTTGAAGTGTGAAGAACACCCAGGAAAATTCGCAGGTGAATTTGTAAATATTTTCGCAGGAAATTTCGTAAGTCCAGAGGAAGAAGAAGAAGTTTGCCGCGCGTTTAAAAATTCAAATTTGGATATTATATTTTTTGAGTTTGTTCCAATTCTATATCACCAACGTACAGTTGGTCTGGTGGTAATCTAGGCGTGCGTTTGTTGTAAAGGCCATGGTTCGATTCCTGGCCAATGCATTGTTTTTGTTTATTTTTTTTTCCAGGATAATAGAAGACTTGATATATTATTATTATTTGTCAACAAGCCACCAGGAAGGCTCTCCCAGCCAGGTGGTTAAGCATGCGCGCGTTTATCCTTAAGGTCCTGGGTACGAAACCACCCCAGGCCTTTTGTTCTTTTATTTTTTCCAGAATTTGCAAGATCAAAGCACAAAACAAATTGGATTCCTTCTTCTTTCACTTGCGTCTGGATGGTCCAGTGGTCTTGTTGTTGCTAGCAAGGGTGGAAACCTGGGATCGAATCCCACCAGGTTCTTTTTCTCTCTTTTATTTCTTTTTGTTTACTAATTTAATTCTAATAATTTAAATAATTAATACATTATTATTATAAAACATGTGTGTATATTATATGGTCTAAATTACACTTAAAACAATTTTTCTATAAAAAAACTTTTGATTTCCTTTAATTTTAATTTCATTCGTATAGTTTATATTAATTAAAATAATGTTATGTGGTTATTAAAAACGAATTTTTGTATATATATATAAACCCTAATTCTTAAACCCTAAAAAATATAAAAACCTAATTTTCCAATCTTAAAATATTTTTCTAAATAACATTTAATTCTGTTTTTTTTATTAATTCCTAATATAATTATAATTTTTTTTTCATAAAAAAAATTTGTATTTTGTAATTTAAATTAATTTTCTTTTAATATTTAGAAATAGTTTAATTTATATATTTTGTATATGGTTAAAAATAATTTGTAAATATATTGACCAATAGAATTAAATTTTAATATGATATTTAAGATCTATCTTTTTCTTATAATATGTATAAATATATGTTTATGATAATTAAAATTTTGAAATCATAATATATTTGAAAATAATTTAATAATTAGTATATGAATTAAAAATTATCTAGTTATGTATGTTAATTCTTTCTTATATTATTGATTTCTATCATTATTATTAATTAATTTTTGCTTATTATAATTTTATTAACTTTGTAATTAATTTTTATTACTAACCATGTTATTATTTATCTTTTATGTTTCTAACCTTATTTCTTCTAATTATTCTTATTATTTTACTAACCATATTATTTTGCTTTATTAATTTTTATATTATTAATTTTCATTATTTACTAACCCCAATATTTTATTTGCTTATTTATTTATTATATTTTGCTATTTATTTTATTTATTATAATTATATTGTAATTGTTTCCTGGATGTAATTGTAATTATTTAATTATTATTGTTGTGGTTAGTAATTTAGGGAGTGTAACAACATGTATGTAATATTAAAATAAATTTAGATCACTTTTAAATAAAGATAATTAAATTAAACACTTCACACACGTAAGTCGATTTTAATCGCCGTCTCACTTTCTAAGGATATCCCTCTCGTTGCCTACGAATAATGGTTAAGTGGGGTGTATAAAGCAAGTCCCTCGAAATAAAATCATCAAAGTCCCTTTATGGTTGCCTTTATGAATCGAGTCCCTTTCGAAAAAATGATGATAGTCCCTCAAGTTTGCTTATTACACCCCACAATGGCCTTCAAAAATCAAATTGTCCCTCACATGTCCCTTAACATCCAAAGTAAGGACTACCTACTCCATTATAGTAGGGATAGTCTTACTAAGGAAAGGATAAAGAATAAGAAAGACCTTTAAACATTAGGGTAAGTTACTCCTAAGTACTTAAGCTCATTTCAAAACTTTTTTCACGCCTAAATAAATTTCCAACAAAATTTTCAAACAAGTTTCTTACACATCCATACATGGATTATTATTAAACTATTCTGAAATTTTTGCTATTCACACACTACACTTTCAAAACAATTCAAAAGTGAGCTTAAGTACCTAAGAGCCCATGGATAACCATGGATGAAAAGGGTGCTAATACCTTCCCTTTTCATAACCTACCCCCCGGACCCAAAAATATTCTCTAAGGTCTTTCCTGTTCTTTTATAACCTTTCCTTATGGATAAAATAAAAGTCGGTGGCGACTCTTGCTATCCGCAACATTGTTTAAAGTCATTTCACCGGGTTACACTCTCTTCATTCTCTTCTGATATAGCTGCCCATGGCAGATTGCAGCCAATCTCTTCTCTTCGATCAGACTCAGTTGTTCGTATCGGGCCCGAACCCAATCTGCTTCACTCAGTTTAACATCCATTAACACCCGTAGAGAGGGTAATTCAACTTCAACAGGTAGGACTGCTTCCATACCATACACAAGCTGATACGGTGTTGCCCCAGTGGACGTTCTGATTGACGTGCGGTACCCATGCAAGGCAAATGGTAGCATCTCATGCCAGTCTTTGCAGGTGATTACCATCTTCTGCACAATCTTCTTGATATTCTTATTTGCCGCCTCAACAGCACCATTCATCTTTGGTCTGTAAGGAGAAGAATTGTGATGTTGGATCTTGAAGTCCCGGCATAGTTCTGCCATCATCTTGTTGTTTAAGTTGGAACCATTATCAGTAATGATTCGCTCGGGCACTCCATACCGACAGATGATATCTCTCTTCAGAAATCTGGCTACCACTTGCCTTGTAACATTTGCATATGAGGCTGCTTCAACCCACTTGGTGAAATAGTCAATGGCGACCAGGATGAATCTGTGGCCGTTTGAAGCAGTTGGCTCAATTTTTCCAATCATATCAATGCCCCACATAGCAAAGGGCCAAGGTGAAGACATGATGTTCAAAGGATTGGGAGGTACATGCACCTTATCTGCGTAAATCTGGCATTTATGACATTTCCTGGCGTAAGCACAACAGTCTGCATCCATCGTGATCCAGTAATAGCCTGATCTTAACAATTTCTTTGCCATGGCATGCCCTCCTGCATGGGTACCAAAAGATCCTTCGTGCACTTCATGCATCAGCAAATCTGCTTCCGTCTTGTCAACACATCTGAGGAGTACCATGTCAAAGTTCCTCTTATATAAAGACCCATCAGTGTTCAGAAAGAAACTTCCAGCAAGCCTTCTCAAAGTCTTCTTATCATTGGAAGATGCCCCAGGTGGGTATGTCTGATCCTCCAAGAAGCACTTAATGTCATGGAACCAAGGCTTGTCATCTTTTACAACATCTGCTGCAAATACATATGCTGGTCTATCAAGTCTAGACACTGAAATCTGAGGTACAAAGTTAGCAGCTTGAACTTTGATCATGGACGAAATGGTAGCCAAGGCATCTGCAAACTGATTCTCGTCCCGAGGGATATACTCAAGCTTGACTGTTGTGAAGAAAGTCAATAACCTCCTTGTATAATCCCTGTAAGGTATCAGATGATCCTGGTGGGTGTACCATTTTCCGTTGGTTTGATTGACTACCAAAGCTGAATCTCCGAATACGGTCAATGTCTTGATCCTGAGGTCAATAGCTTCCTCAAGACCCATAATGCAAGCTTCGTATTCAGCTTCGTTGTTAGTGCAGTTGAAAGTGAGTTTTGCCGAGAAAGGCATGTGAACTCCTTTTGGTGTAATGAGTACCGCACCAACACCACGGCCATTCATGTTAACAGCCCCATCAAACATCATAGTCCATTCTTCTTCCGGGTCGGGCCCTTCAGTGTGAATAGGCTCCTCGTGATCTTTTGCTTTAATGAACATGATGTCTTCATCAGGGAAGTCAAACCTCATAGGCTGGTAGTCATCAATGGGTTGCTCAGCAAGATATTCAGATAGTACACTGCCTTTGATGGCTTTCTGAGAGGTGTACTGTATGTCGTATTCTGTGAGAATCATCTGCCATCTTGCAACCCGTCCGGTAAGAGCTGGCTTCTCGAAAATGTACTTGACTGGATCCATTTTTGAGATTAATAAGGTAGTGTGGGTCAACATATACTGTCTCAGTCGGCGAGCAGCCCACGCTAAAGCACAGCAAGTTTTCTCGAGCAGTGAATAACGTTGTTCACAGTCGGTAAACTTTTTGCTTAGGTAGTATATTGCATACTCTTTTCGACCAGACTCGTCATGCTGACCTAGTACACACCCCATTGACTCTTCTAGCACTGTCAAGTACATAATCAGAGGTCTTCCTTCGACTGGCGGCATGAGGATTGGAGGTTCTTGCAAGTACTCTTTGATCTTGTCAAAAGCCTTCTGGCAATCTTCGTTCCACCTGACCGTCTGTTCCTTCCTTAACAGCTTGAACAAGGGTTCACAAGTTGCTGTAAGGTGAGATATGAACCTCGAAATGTAGTTCAATCGTCCTAAGAACCCTCGAACTTCTTTCTCAGTTTTGGGTGCAGGCATCTCTTGAATAGCTTTGACTTTATCAGGGTCCACTTCAATCCCTTTCTCGCTTACAATAAAGCCCAGCAGCTTACCGGATCGCACCCCGAATGTGCATTTGTTGGGGTTCAGCTTCAATTGGTACTTCCTCAGACGCTTGAATAATTTGAGCAGATTCACCAGGTGGTCTTCCTCTGTAAGGGACTTGGCGATCATATCATCCACATAACACTCGATTTCCTTATGGATCATATCGTGGAATAATGTCACCATAGCCCGTTGATATGTGGCACCAGCATTCTTCAGTCCGAATGGCATCACTTTGTAACAGAACGTGCCCCAAGGTGTGATGAATGTTGTCTTCTCCATGTCTTCAGGTGACATCTTGATCTGATTATATCCTGAAAATCCATCCATGAAGGAGAATACCGAGAACTGAGCCGTATTATCCACCAATACGTCAATGTGAGGTAATGGGAAGTCATCTTTCGGGCTGGCTCTGTTCAGATCCCGGTAGTCAACACACATTCTTACTTTGCCATCCTTCTTAGGCACAGGTACTATGTTAGCAACCCACGGCGGATAGCTAGTCACAGCAAGGAACCCGGCGTCCCATTGCTTTTGTACCTCTTCCTTGATTTTCATAGCCATGTCTGGGCGAGTTCGGCGCAACTTCTGTTTGACCGGTGGGCATTCTTCTCTCAAAGGCAGCTTGTGCACAACAATGTCGGTGTAATACCTCAAAATTTGCCCTCTCATTTCCTCAACATTTTGCATAGCATTTTGCATATATGGATTCATAAAATAACCAAAAACATTGCATCATATATAGCATAGCCGAGGCGTGGGTATGTGATCAATGATCGGAGCAACCGAAAGTTATGAAGAGGCTACCGAAGGGCCACAAAGCTTCTCAACCTTGTGCAAAGGGTTCACAATATCCCACAAGTCTTCACTTGAAGCCACAAGTCATGGAAAGTTTTGGTTTGATTGAAGGAGGCAAGCAGTGCAATACTTCTTGAGGGAAAAGAGCCGAATTAGGGTTTCATTTCTACAGGGCTTCTACATAAATTTTTGAGTCGAAGTGGATTTCTTTGACTTATATATGATGTCAAGTGCCTAGGGTTCAAATCTCGTCCACAAATTCATTTTGGAAGGGGTTCGACTGGCCGGACGACGGAAAATCGAGGAATTGGAGAAAAGGCAATCGGGCTAGGTAAAAAGGGTCGACTCCGGACTTTTAAGATCGAGATCGTGAAATTAGGGTTACAATGATCCTATGGTTCAAACTTGATCAAGAAATGATGGAGGAATCATAGAAAAACCAAAGAAAAATCATTTGAAAGGTAGTTAGTTTCACCATTTCCCTCCACCTTTCCTTCCACTTTCTTTCCACACTTCCTTTCATTCTTTCCGTCTCATTTTTCCACTTCAATTCCACTCCATTTCCCTTGGAAACTTCCACCACCTTCCACCATTTTCTAGAGTGTTCCAAGGAATATTCCCTTTTCCAACCCTAACCCTAACTAACTTCCAAACCTAATTTTGGATCCCAAACCTAATATTTGGGCCCCAAACCCAAACCTAGCTCCTAGCCTAGTCTCTATTTAAGCCATTTTCATCCAAACAAAAAGGGTTGAACACCATTTTCCAATCTCACTCTTTGATAAGCACTTTTTTCTCTCACTTTTCCTCTCCCTCTCACCAAAGCTTTTTCAAATAAGCTCTTCAAGTTTCACATTGAAACTTGAAGATCTTGAAGCTTAAGCCTCCAACCTTCATATTTTGTGGATTGAAGAAGGATAAGCTACTGAATTTTGTGAGGATTATCGACTTATCAGAAGCACACGAAGATTCAAGCTCAAGAACGCATTTATTTTGCGATTTCTTGGTTTTCGGTTTTCTCTTCGATTCAAGTTCCGATTCTTGCAACAATCACCGAAGCACTCCTCCGCTTCGTAGGTTGGTGATCTTAATCATTTCTTCTTTAAGTTATTCTCTCCATCTCGCCATTTTTGGCATTCTTTAAGTGCTTTTCGCTTTGTTTAAAATCAATTCCGTTTCGATTATGTTTGCTTGTGATTTGTGATTTTGGTTGAATTTGGATTTAAGGTGTTAATAGATATAGGTTCTACCATGTGTAAATAAGCTCCAATTGAGTAGAAATTTGTGTTAGCATGATTAAGTGGGGGTTAGGATTGTTTAGAAGGAAGATTGTGGCCAAAAGCACTTTTTTCAAAAGCATTTTTCACTTTTTGTTCAGTGTTAACCGGTTAACGCATTTGGTTAACCGGTTAACGCATGCGTTTTTGGCCAGAATGCTGTATTTTTCTGCCCGTTAACGGGTTAACCTATATGGTTAACCGGTTAACGCTGTTCATTTTTGGATTTTTAGTCTATTTTCTTGCTCAATCTTGCTTCCTAGTGCCTCTAATGTTCATGTATGTTTAGGTAGTGATTTTAGGGAATTTTTGGGTCCATTTCCAGTAGCCAATTTATTTTTTTCGAGTCGTTTCGACATGATTCCATTTACTTTTCTATGTTTTGTGTTAAAGGTGCAAATGTGATATAAGTGATTCTTGATGTTGTTTGCTACACTTTAATCATTTGTTTCACATGTTAATTGCTTGCTTAAATCCAACATATGCTTCATGATTATTGTCATTGCTTGCTTGATTGATAAAGTGATTAAATACCATGTTGATTTTTTGCCAAAAGTGATTAAATGCTTCACATGTTCATGCAAGTTTCTTGTGCTTAATTGACCATATCTTAACATGAGTTCAATTCTGATTTTATGCCATGCATGTGTAACAATTGATGCTTGTAGTGATACTTGTTCAATCTCATGATAAAATGCTCATGTGTGCAACATGAAAAAGTATGTTTGTTCTTGATTGATCATTGTCATTTTAATCAAATAAAGGATGTAAATAAATTCACATGTTTGAGTTCATTTTGATGCATGTAGATTCATGTCAAGTGACATTAATGTGTTGTTTATCATTCACTTTGTGCACATAAATAAAAATAATCAAATTTGGATTTTGCATTTCATAGCTGTTTTTGTATATAGCTGCTGTAAGATACATGGTGTTTGTTATATTAGTATGATGTGTGTGACTTTCTACACCTACTTTTTCATGTTGCATGCTGGCTGTAAAAAGCTGGTGGGTGTTAGGCTTAGTTTCATAGCTGTTTGTGTATTAAGGGGCTGTAATAGGTGTTGTATTTTGGTTTTAGCATTTTTCTAGTTCCTTTAGGATTAAAATAGAGTCTAGTTTAGGTCTAAGGTGCCTTAGAATTTAATTAGGATTTAATTAATGTGTGTTTGCCTTATTCTTTTTAATAAAAAATGTGCATTAACACTTGTTTTGTAGTGGGGAAGATTGAGGTAAGTTTACTCCACTTTATCCTTTATTTTTTATGCATTTCTTTTAGGCTTTTTAATTCATTTTTCCTTCCATGTTTGTGATTGGTAGGATTCCCCATTGTTAGGACCAACTTATCTTCCTTAGGAAGTAAGTTGCATCCTTTTTCCTTTTTTTTCTTTTCCTTTTTCCATTAGGAATAGAAAACCTCACTAACCACTAGGATCACTTTGTAAATACATAATACATTAGGATTGAGTCTTAGTCCCTTAGATTTTTCCTTTTATCAACTTGAGTCATTCTCTTTCTCATCTCAAAAGAAAAGCAATAAAACACTTAATAAAAACCGAACAATCTTGTACGACACGAGACTTTGTTGCGGAGTGTTTATACGCGTCCTGTTTCGGGGCGAGGTGTAAATACTTCCCGCGATGGATAGGTCTTAGTACAAGACAGTTCACAAACAAATTCAAAAAACACTTCTTTTAAAAAGACAAAAACAAACAATAACCGACTATCCTGCGGGAACTTCTTCTCTCATCTCATTCACTCACATCGCGAACTCGCGGCGACTTGTCACGCATGCAAGACGGTTAACGCACTCGTACCAGACGAGCCTGCAACACCTGAGCATAGACATACGCAGTTCCAGCTGTAAAAAACACAAACAAATAGTTCCCGCCTAGGTTAGGCGAACTACGTCGACTCTGATCCTCATTATCCCGATGAGGTACGTAGGCAGCGGGGTAGGGCCCGTTCGAGCACATTCTTTATTTTCCCTACATTTCCCCTTTTCTTTCCATTCTCTCTTCTTATTCCTTTCTCATTTTCCATTCCCTTTATTCTAGTAGCGGTTTTATTCAGCAGCATCTTATTTTCTCACCCTTTGAAACAAACAAGCAAGCGTGGATCCCGTCGGGTACGGCGGACGATCTGGGGTGCTAATACCTTCCCAGGTCGTAACCGACTCCCGAACTCAGATCTTTGGTTCGCAAGGCCTTGTCCTTTCCTTCTTCCCCAGGTTTGTGCAACATTACCTTTCCCATTCATTCGGGATAAAAATGTCTGGCTGGCGACTCTAACCTTTCCGCGCCACTTTCGCGTTTGTACTAGGATGAAAATCCCGGGAGCGACAGTCGGTATCCAACCCTGGGATGTCTTGGTACGACCAAGCAAACACATCAACATACTCTTGAAGCAGATCTATCAGTTGTCTCTTCACTGAGTCTTGCAGGCAGGCCCCGATTTTAACCTCTTTCACGTCTTCGTCAGTACCAAGATTGATCACTTCAATCTCCTCCTGATGAGGAGCAATAACCTTTTCCTCCTATCTCAACAACCTGGCTAGCTCTTCAGGAAGCTCATATTCTTCATCAACCCCTTCATCAGCTAGATTGATTGGATTGTCAAAGTCATATGATGTCATAGCCGTGCTGTTGTCGGTGCTGTCAGGAAGGCACTCTCTGCAAGGGTTAAGTTGTTCATTTTAGTGATTGATTTTAATCTTGCTTTAGAAAAAAGTGAAATGAAGTTATCATTTTGAAAACACCGCCATTTATTTTTGTACAAAAAAGAAAAATGGAAAAACAGTGAGCAGAAAAGAAAAAGACTTGTTTGCAAAAAGATGCCTGATATTTCATTAATTTAATCTTGTTTGCACAAAAGTACAGATGGCCCTGGTTACAAAATGAGTCTTGTCATCTTGGGCAAGATGCAAGACTTGGATGCATGCTATAGAAATACAGGAAATAATAATTACTCTGCTTGAGTAACTCTTATAATTTCCTGGGAAGACCAGTTCGAGACACTGCTCCCCGGGATCTTTGGACGAATCCAATTCTCCAGATTGCGCTCCTCTTCCAGCTCGTCTTCCAAACAATTGATAGTATCGGGGGTAAGCATCCCCCCACTGACAAAACCAGGCTCTCCAGCAGCCTTTGCTTGATGTTGAGTTGGTCTGTAACCCAACCCAAATTTGTCCTTCTTCTCCTCCACAGCTAAGACCTTGCCCCAGCCTAGGGCAGTTCCTTCTTCAACAACCTTCCGGGCTTGTTGGTAAGATGACATTGGAGTACCAGATACAGCAGATGCTTCATTGACATTCAAGGCTTCAAAACCTTGGCTCATTGTTTCATGGATCTCCCCATCCATCTCAATGTATTTATAAGTAGCCAGATGGCTAACGAAAATATCCTCTTCTCCACAGATTGTGACAACTTGACCTTCCCACTCAAATTTTAACTTTTGGTGAAGGGTAGACGTTATTGCGCCGGCGGCGTGAATCCAGGGTCTACCCAACAAACAGCTGTAGGCGGGCTGAATGTCCATCACATAAAAGATAGTTTTAAAAGTCTGTGGGCCAATTGTCACAGGTAGCTCAATCTCTCCCAGAACCGATCTCTTAGAACCATCAAAGGCTCTTACTACCAGGTTGCTGGGTCTCAATGCCAATCCATCATATTCTAACTTCACCAGAGCCTTCTTTGGTAAGACATTCAGGGAAGAACCTGTGTCCACCAGCACATGAGAAAGGACAGCTCCTTTGCATTCCAGGGTTATGTGCAAGGCTTTGTTGTGATTACGGCCATCCGCTGTCAAGTCAGAATTGGTAAACCCTAGCCCATTGCTAGCAGTAACGTTTCCAACCACGGTTTCCAATTGGTTGACAGTAATCTCCTCAGGCACGTAAGCTGCGTGCAGGACTTTAAGTAGTGCATTCCGATGGGCTTCGGAGCACATAAGCAGTGAGAGGATAGAGATTTTGGATGGCGTCTGGTGAAGCTGATCCACAATTTTATAATCACTCTTTTTGATGATCCGCATAAACTCATCAACTTCCTGATCAAATGGAGTCTTCAGGGCTTCTTTGGCAGCTGGATCTTCCTGCACCGGGCCTTTTCCTTTTGCCTTGGCAGCAGCTTCTGCTTCGGCTGTAGGTCTTTGAACTTGTGAAGCAAAGAGACGTCCGCTTCGAGTGAAGCCTCCGCCTCCCCCCACATTATCTACTTGTGGTGCAGGTGTTGATGTTTCCAGAGTGATTCTTTTTCCTTCGCAATACAAGTCAGAGCCATAGTGCCAAGGGATGGCCCTATTGCTTTCATATGGTACTGGTCCAGGCACCGTGACAGTGACCGGACTGATTGCTGCTGCTGAAGGGACTGCAATTGTTTGTGGATCATAAAAGATTGTTACTGGCGCTCTGGCTGGAGTAGCTCCTTCTGAATGGTAAGCGGAGTTATTTTCAGGATCATAGAATATGGTAATAGTAGAGACATCTTCGTGATTGATTGCTGGTGTTGTAGGAGGTGTTGTTGGAAGGACTGATGTTGTTGTTGATGGAGATTCGAAATGGAATGAAGCTGAAGTTGTAGCAGGAGAAACTGTTGAAAACTGATCATTTGGAAGGACAGGTGAAGTACTTGTTGATGTTGCTGATGAATTGTCGGGAACAATAGTTGTTGCATTTGTAGGAGGATCTGAAACCGTTGCTGATGAAGTTGCCGGATTTGTCGGGAATGATGTAGTGATCTGTAGCAAGCCACTCTGAATAAGGCTGTCAATGCCATTCCTTAAATCTTCACACCCATTCCATGAGATATTGCAGTAGGGACACCCTAGTTCACACCCCGGAAATATATTGCTCTCACGGAGTTGAGCTTTGATTTCCACCAATGGTGTCCTGATCTGATCCACACTAGTTATCAAATAAGATGGTTGGTCTTCTTCAATAGCATTAATTCGAGGACCACCATGGTTTGGCATTGGGTTTTTATTGACATTGGGCGGAGGTGCAAAGTTCAGAGCCTTGGAGTCTACCAAGTCTTGTACCTTCATATGCAGAGCCCTGCATCTTTCTGTACTGTGACCAGGTGCGTTTGAATGAAAAGCACACCTAGCATTGGAGTCATAGTTTCTTGGTAGACTGTTGGGATCCGGAGGTGCCAACGTTCTTAGCTCAACTAGGTTGAGTTTCAGAAGTTGTGGCAGCAAGGCAGCATACGGCATTGGGATCGGGTCGATCACTCGGTTAGCTTGGGGTGGCCTTTGTTGGAATGGCCTTTGTTGATTGTTGTTGTTGGAGTTGTTGTTGAAGTTCCTTGGAGGATACTGATTCTGCTGATACTGAGGTAATTGTTGGAAGTTCTGTTGAGGAGGTTGATAGACTGGCTGAGGATGTGCCGGAGCAGGGATGGTGACTGCTGCTATTGACCTCTGAGCATATTGGGGCCTACCCCTGTTGGTGTGAATGGCATTGGTCTCGCCAGTTCTTCTCGGGCCTGCAAAAGGCTTTCTTGTACTACTGGACGAGCTTGCACCGTTGTCTGAGATCTTTCCCATTTTTAACAGGCTTTCAATTCTCTCCCCAGCTATGACAACATCTGCGAAGCTGGTGGAAGAGAAAGCAGCTAACCTGTCAATATACGTTCCCTGAAGAGTGTTCATAAACATGTCTGCCATTTCTCTCTCAGACATTGGTGGTTGAACGGCAGCAGCCAGTTGCCTCCACCTTTGGGCATACTCTCGGAAACTCTCCCTCGAAGACTGTGACATTCCCATTAGGAGGGTCCTGTTGGGTGCCATATCTAGATTATACTGATACTGTCTGATGAAGGCTTCTGCCAGGTCCTTCCAGCATCTTATAGTTGCTCTTGTCAGATGGGAATACCATTCCCTTGATGCTCCAGTCAAGCTATCTTCAAAATAGAACATCCACAATTTCTCATCCATTGTATAGGCTTTCAGCCTTCCCAGAAATGATTGCAAATGAGTCCGGGGGCATGAAGTCCCATTATACTTTTCGAAGCAAGGAGGCTTGAACTTATGGGGGATCCTGACCCCGTCTACCAAACCCATGTCCATGACGTCGAACCCCAAAGAATTTTGAGATTCTAAGGACCTCAACTTCTCAGCTATCTCTTCCAATCACCTATCATAAGTTTCCTCTCCGGCACCCATCACTGTATACTGGTCCTCCTGAGGATCTTCTTGAAGTACTCTGGCTGCAGTGGCTGTCCCTTGAATGTTGACTGGGATGTTGGCCTCTGGATGGAGATGGGGTCCAAAAACTGGGGGATTGACATGAGGTTGGACCCTCTCGTTGTTACTTGTGCCAGCAGTTCCCACATGGGGCTCCTCTTGATTCCTTCCTTCTACCAAAACTCTGAGCCTCTCCTGGCTTTGAGCTAAATTGTTCATCACTTCCATGAATTGTGTTATCTGGGTTCTCATCTCCAACCTTTCGTTGGCCATCTGGTTTCTGACCTCCGTAAGGTCCTGCTGCATCTGATCCATCTGAATTCCCGGAAGGTTGTTTCTAGTTGGGTACCTGTGAGGCCTGTTGAGAGGAAATACCCGGCGGCGAGCAATAATTCCTGAGATTCACAACAGAGGTTAGCAACAACAAAACAAAAACCTACAAAACAAACAAAAGGGTTAGCATGCAATGCAGTTATGCTTATTTGTTCTCAAGGTATCCGGTTTGGTTTTCAGTTTTGACCCTTCCAGACCCTTGAAGGTGATGCTGTTGAAGTTGCTTTTGATGTGAACCCAGATAGGAACTAACACAAATATATTACAAAGGTGAAATAATACAATTTGTTCATTTTACAACACAAGCCCTCAAAGGGGTCAAAATACATCACAAAAAAAGCAAAAGTACATGGAAAAGGAATAACAACAAGCAAATGATCAAACTCCAAGGCCAAATTCATCCTCACGAACTTCCTTGAGAAGTGCTTCGGTCACAGGATCAGTCGGATGCTCCGTGAGACTTCTGATGAGAAGGTTTCTTGTTGCAACAGCTGCAGTCAACTTCTTGTTTTGACTTTGGTCTTTAGACCTCTTCACTCCTGCTTTGATTTTCAGCTCTGATATCTCCTCCTGGGCTACTGCCAGGGCTTTTTCCATCTGCTCCATCTTGTCCTGAACTCTCTTGTCTTCTAGAGTACGAGCCTCAGTGATCCGGACCCACCTGGCCTGACTCTCTTTCAAATACAAGTCTGTTCTTGCTCTCTGGAACTGGGCCTCTTTACAAGCATTCTTCAGAATCTGTTCACCAGCTTTAGACTTGTTGATATAATCTCCAGACTTCTCAATCTTAGTCAAGTGTTCCACTCTTAATTTCTCCAATCTTTCAATCTCCCTCACACCTTTACTCCTCTCCCTGAGGGTCTTCTGCAAGGCTTGGGTTAACTTCTCATTTCTTTCCTTCAAGCTCTCAAACTCCTCCAAACTGATGGTGGCAGGGGGTGGTGCTGAAGATGACTCAGGCATGTCTTCTATGGTGAAGGGCATTCCAGAGAATTGGGCCCTAGCATGGGACCACTCATAATATTGGATTGATGCCACATTATTGCACTTCCCTAGAATGGTGATTCCCTTGGTTTGAACATGACCCCAGGCCCAAGCAGCCTGCCTAACAGTTGCCAGACTAACCTTGTTCTCACAGTAGAGGGTCTCAACCAAGTCTTGTTCCCTAGGAGTGTGGACCAGTGCATAGCCTAATTGTCTCCTGAACAGCAGAGGGTTGTAGTTGATACTTCCCTTGACTCCTATCAAAGGCACATTGGGAAAATGCCCACAGCTAGTAATCATATCTCTGCCCTTGGTGCTCTGAGTACACCATCTGATATCTGCTGAAGTGAGAGTAGTGAGCCTCTTAGCCCAGTTGCTTTGCTGATGAGGATTTAGAAATGCATCCGTCCTGGGTAGATGCCTGAGAAGCCAAGCACGGAATAATGGAGCACAAATCCTCACTAATCTTCCCCTCTGCTTCTCATTTCTCTGATGGACTGAGTAATAGAGATCACCCAGTAAAGTTGGCACTGGGTTCTTCAGGATGAACAAATGGATTGCATTTTTGCTAATGAATCGAGGCTCATCTGCAAACAATACAATTCCATACACACTTAAGGCCAACAGAGCACAAACAGCTTTCCACTCCCCCAGGGAGGCCTTCATACTAGCTTGAGAAATCAGGAAGTCCAGATGAAATCCAGGGATCCCAGCTTTAGAGGTCATGTGTTGCTCAATCAATGCAGGTTCCAGATACAAAGCTTTTGCTATCTCTCCATTGCTGGGAAAGACCATTTCAGGGTTAAAAGGGATTTCTCTTTTGATGGGCAGACCAGTCAATGATGAGTATTCTTCCAGAAGAGGCCCCAACTGAAAGTCTTGAAAGGTGAAACATCTCAATGGGGGGTCATAAAACTGAATACAGGTGTGGATGAGGCTCCTCTGGGATGGGTCCAGATCCACAACCAAGTCAAGTATGTCTCCATAATTCTCTCTGAACAGGGATATGTGATTTGGAGTGATCAGGGTTTGGATCCTCCTGGTGTCTGATAAGTCTGGTTGGAAGAAATGATAAGTGATGTTGCTTTTCTTTGGAGCCATGATGCTGAGGACTGAGTAGGATAAGTGCTGATGAAGATGCTGAGGAGTGGGCCACTGGCTGGCTAGTGCTAGTAACTGAAGTATATGGCTGACAGGCTGAAGCAAGTGCTGGTGGAGATAGGTCAAAACTGCAGATGGGGTCAAAACCAAAACCAAAGATGAAGGTGGATACCCTGAAACACAAATAAGCAAATGTCAATATGATGCAATGACTATGTATGCAAAATGAAATGCAAGGGTTTGTGACTGAGCTGGATCTGATCAAAATGCCTTGGTATAGATCCATGTGTGTTCAAGAATTCCAGATGGAGGTCTAAAAATCCAGTAACCAGGGTGGGGGACTCAAATAAAGAGCCACATGTCCAGGGTTTTAGAATCACAAGAACTATCCAACATGGAGCATTCTTAACAAAGTCAAAGTAACAGGGTATTCTGAGGTCAAGGTACCTGCAAACCTGTAAACAACCCAACCCCCTCACAGGTGATGATCTAGAACAAGGATCCTCAGACTTGGATCAGTTATGGGAAGTGTAAACACTTCTAACCCGGAGGTACAGTGTTTACAATAACCATCACAATTCCTCCTCTAATTCACCTCAGTTTCTGAAGGTCAATACTAAAAGGTCATCCAGACTTAGCAGGCTTCCCAGATAGCCCTAGCATTGCAGGAAATCTGCAACACAGAGTTCTCAAGAAGAAACCCATATCTGAACCGTGTTTCATATTCCCGCACCAGACCGAAATGGAATGGGAAAGAATATGATTCACTCTAGCCTAGGTGTCACTCAGGTCCCAGGTATAGGACCTTAACTCTCAATGAAACACCTACCCACCAAAGGAAAACCAGATCCAGCCAGCAGTACAGTATGGCAATATGATAAATGAAAAAACAGTAAAGAAAGCAATAAGTAAAGCTGTACAGAAAGCAGTAAATAAAGCAAATATACACATACAAATAGCACATAACACCCCCAATAAACACAAATCAATCAAGCGCTAGGAGGAACCCACAAAAAGAACCAGAAGCCCTGGTTGCAGTATAAGGCTCCCCAGCAGAGTCGCCAAGCTGTCGCTCCCGACAAATGAAACTGGTTCAGATGAAGGTACAGACGCGAACGGTCGGCAAAGGGAACAGTGAGAACACACAGCCGTGAACTCACTGGGGAATGAAAAGAGTCGCCAGCTAGGCATTTTTATCCCGGAGGAAAGGTAATGCTGCATAGACCTAGAAAGATAAGGATAAGACGGTTGCGAACCAGAGAGACTGAGAAAGGGGGTTGGTTACAACCTGGGAAGGTATTAGCACCCAGATTGTCCGTCGTACTCGACGGGATCCACGCTTAGAAGATTTGTGTTTTAAAGGGGTAGTGTCAGTGCAATCTGTGCATAAAATAGCTGGAAAGGAATGTACAGGTGTCAGTGTAAGAGAAAGTGAAGTGTATAATGATGTGTCAGTGTAAGGAAGAGAATGAATTGCTCATGATAATGAGGCTAAAGAATAAAGCTAGAAAAGGGGGGGGAATATACAGAGACTTTTGTTCGATAACTGTTAAGTTATGCCTACGTATCCTCTCGTGCAATGAGGAAGTCAGAACACCGTAGTTCGACCCAAAGAGACTGAAAGATGAATTGACTGGTGAACTGCTTGCTTGCCTATGCTCAAGTGTATGACCTGTCTGGCTCAGGTGCTGACTGTCTTGCATTAGACGGAAGAAGCAAGTTCTCGATTGTGAGTGAAGGTGATGAGAAAAGAATCCCGAGGGAGACGATTATTGTTTGTTTTTGAGTTTTCAGTCTTTTATTGCTTTTTGGACTTTGTCATAAGTTAATGAGCTTAAGCCTAAACCAATGGGTTAGTAAACTCATCACATCTTCCCTCTGATCAGGGGTAATGAGAATACCTTAAGTGTGAAGTCAGATTCTCACACTTAATCACCTTTGGTGTAGGATTAAGATCATTAACCTACTTGTGATTATTTAGATGTTTTTGTGATTTTGTTTAGTGTTGAGTAATGAGGTTAAGCCATAATCAAGGATTAAACAGACTCATTACACCATCCTAAAAGAAGGATAATAGATGAGAATGTTTAAGCTGAGGAAGGCTCCTCAACTTAATCCATGATTAGGGATTAAACCCATGACAAAACAAGCCTTTGATTAAGTGGATCTTATTCAATGGTTATGATGATGAAGTGAATTTTATGATTTGTAAGACAACTTGAGGAGGACTTGTCCATTAACACTAGGGTTAGTCCTTCTTAACCACTTAAGGAAGAATTAGAACCCTAATGCAAGGCCCAAGTTACAAGTGTGATGTCTTGATATTTATTAAGTGAATTGATTAAGAGATTTAAACACATAAAGGGTTTAATACTTAGGATTAAAGTTATACACTCCATCCTAAGAGAAGGATGCAGGCATAACCCTAATCACAAAGTCTTAAAGCCTTTAGGGTTTAGTCCCTGATTATGAGATGAGAAGAGAAGACTCAAAGAAGACACAAAGGTAAAACTATGAGGGGAGACTAATCAAAATCCTAATTCATTATCATGCTTGGTTGATCCTAAGGTTTGTGAGGTTTAAACAAGAAGATCTTCAATGGAACCACCAGGAAGCAGATGAACAGGATCAAGAGAAGCAAAGTGACTTGCTTCATTCAAGAAGTCAAGTCACTTGAAGAAAGAAAGTGGGAGGAAGAAGAATGAGCAAGCTCAAACTCAAACACATATAAGAATGCAGCAATGGATGCAAGAGAGATGAAAAGAAAAGTTATGAGAAGTGAAGGCAAATTCACTTCCCAAGTTTACTTACCACCTGAAATGTTAGAAAGAAATGCAATGCAATGCTAAATGAGATGAAATGGTATGATGCAAAGCAAAACCAGAAGCATGTTGATGATGAAAATGATGTTATGAGGTGCTGCAAACATGAGGCAAGACAATGGAAATGATCATACAAGATTATGAATGCAAATGATGCAAGTTAAGGAGCATGAACAAGCATGAAATGTTATGAAGCATACAAGACAAATGACATGGAAAGTATGTAATGCAATGATCAAACATGTTTCCTATATGTCTTAAGATGTCAAATGAATCATAAACATGTACAAAATGCAAAGACAAGTCATGTTATGCAAGAGAATGCAAGAAGGATGCAAGAGAAAGCCCAAATTAGGGTTCATGAATCAAACATCAAACACAAACCCAAAACAGAAGCAAACCTCATGATAAAAAATGGAAAATGGCACCCAAAGAAACCCTAGGCCTATGATGAACCACTGCCCAAAGGGGAGCTCTCAACTCTCAACCAATCTCAAGATATGAATTTTACAAGATATTAGGGTTTTTTAGGGTTCTTAACAAAACAAATGCCAAACAATTTGAAAATGCAAGAACAATTCATGGCCTTTTTATCCTAGGAACTACATGCAAAACAAAAGACAATGCAAGAAGAATCAATGTCTCAACCTTCACCAATTGGCAGAAATGAATTTTTGAATCCATGATCAAAATAATGCATAAAAAATGATTTAATTCAATGAAAAATTCTTAAAATGCATCAAGATCAAAAAAGAAATTTGGTTTGAAGGTTGGACAATGTTTCTAAATGTCTTAGAACATTTCATGAATTTTTTGGTGATTTTTAAATACCTAAAAGTATTTTTAATAAATTAATTTCCATTAATCAATTAAAAATAATCTTTTAAATATTTAAAAATACCTTTTTAATGCTAAAAATGAAAATAAAAATATTTTTGTGTCATAAAAATTAATGAAATTCAGGATAAAAAATTTCATAATTTTTAAACAATTTTTACTATTTTTAATAAATTATGCAAATCAAATGAAAAAGAAATGAATTAAAATGAATTAAAATAAAAGTCAAACAAATGGAAGGATGAGATTGATCCTGGTTTTAAACATGTTGACTGCGCGCGTGATCTGAGGGTGGAGATTCAAGCTGGCCAGATTAATTATAAACTTAATTAATTAAGGTAATGACGTGGATTAGGGTTAAGTGAAGCAATCCAGGCCATTGAATACACGCGGGAATTGACCAAGTCAGCTCATCCAACGCTCAGGATTCAAACTCTCATTAATGACTGGATTAAGCCCTAATCACTCTCAGGCTGCCGGAGAAGACTTCCGGTCGTCTTCTCCGGCCAGCTCTTCACCTGAAAACTCACCAACTCCCTCAAAATGCAATGAAAATGAAAACTAAGCACATAGAAATGAACCCCATGATCTCCTGAATCAAAACCCTAACCCCAAACAAATTTATTCTTCATCAATCGCATGAATCGAAGGCAAACATTTTTAGGGCAAACCAGTTTCAGAGTCAAATTAAATGCTCAAATGACAACCATTTCAAAAACTAAAAGCATCAGGATGATCAGTGAATCATGAGGAACAAGTTTGTAACAAGAAAAACACTTTCTGGAAGAATAAATTTCAGGCTACCTGAGATTCGAAGCTTTCAGTTTAGGAACTTTCTGGCCACCTCTCCTTGTGCAATCTACTCCTTAGAACCTCTTGATGATGTTTGAATGCTCAAATGGAGTTTAAGTTGGCTTGATGATGAGTTTCGAAAGGAACTGCTTCAGCTTGATCAGAAATGGCAATGGTGTTTCTGAAGGTTTCAGGTCATGGTGATGGGTTCTATGTGATCCTGAGGATGGATGGAGAAAGTCTGGAGTGTTTGTTTGTGTGTTTGTGAGCTAGGATGAGAGTTTCGAATGAAACTGCAGAGTGAGGTGAGGAATGGCAATGGAGTGTTCAGGATGTTTCAGGCCTGGTTCTTGGTTGTTGGGTGGTCTATGGAGTGAGGTGAGATGATTGGTGAAGATGGCTTGAGTGTTTGATGGCTGGGCAGAGGGATTCGAAGCAAAATGCAAATGAGAGTGTTTTTGTGAATGTTGTGAATGAATCTCTTTCAGCCTTGCTTAGTCTTATGTTTAGCTTGCAAAGGGATAACATAAACAAATCTGATTGGCTTTGTGATGTGACATGGCCTGCTATGATAGGTAAGTTTGCTTTTGCATAAAAGTCAACTTTTGTGTAAGTGAGGCATGGCTCAAAGTCTAGGCAAGTACAAGGCATGGGCTGGCGCAGCAAGGATGAGGGAGAGGTCTAGCAAAGCTCAGCAGCCAATGCATCAAGTTGGTGAAGTGATCATGATGGTTTTTGCAAGTTGTTGCTTTATGGAATTCTATGAGAAAATGCCTTGTTACACAAACCAAACCATGGGCAAACTTGATCCAATTCTGATTTTATGACTTAGAGAAATGTTTGTGTACTGGTTTGAGAGGAATTAGAAGTCACATAATGCATTTGTCCAAGATTTTGCAAAGTTTCACACTTGGTGCATACCTTGAAAAACAATGATTTTTGCCAACTTTGCATTGCTATAACTTTTGATCCAAGAAGAGTTTGATCATGTTCTTGTACTTTTTGAAAAGGGAAAGATGAGATCTACAACTTTCATGACCAAAGTTTTTCCATTTGAAGCCTTTTTGGATCAAGAATCAAGGCTTGAAAAATGACCTAAAATGATGCATTCTTGAAAAGTCAACTATGCCCAAAAAGTCAACATTTGCAAAAACCCTAAATTCTTGATTTCTATGAACTTCAACCTTCTTCCATGATCAAATAAAGATCATATACACTCAAAATGATGAAGATCAACCATTGGTTGGGTCATTGGGGGCCTCAGATGCCCTGACTTTGCACTGACTTGTCTGAAAAGTCAACCCTTGATCAGATGACTTCCCCATGGAATTTCTTCATGAAAATTGATATGCATACTCCCTATACCATATAGAGATCAATGGAAACAAGAATGACCAAAAAATTTGGAGTTATGGCCTCTGAAACCAAAACCCTAATTTTCAGTCAACTGTGCAGTTCAACCTGGCTCTGCATCCACTCAAACCCTAGTTCTTGTGATTCCTCTGCAATTTTGACTTTGAGGAGATGAAATATGTTATAAGAACACACATGGACCACTTTGAAATGATTGGTAGCCTTTGGAGTGCCTCAAGAAGCCTTGAGGTTGCTCAGATCACAAACCCTAGGTGCAGATGCCTTTGAATCTATGCAGTGAATCAAACATGAGATGTGAGATGATATGATTGTGTTTATGCATATGAGATGATCACAAGCCATGGTGTGAATGGGTGAGGGCAAATTTGGGGTGTTTACAGGGAGTATTTGACTGTATGGCACTGGCAATGGATCGAAATACCTTTTGGATCTCTTAGTGTAGTAACGACGCCTTTGCGGAGTATGCTTCTGTTGGCATGGTATTTGTTGATACTGAGGAGGTTCACTGTTAACTGATATCTGACATACAGATTCAGAAGGTTGCTGACTCTGAGCAGCTGAATTGCATGGGTAATGTGGATAAGTCAATGGAGTTGAAGGATCATCCCAGATTGCATCAATCACATCCTTATCTTGGGAACTGACAAAAGATTCATTCTCTTCAGCTGAGCCATCTGAAATGCCTTGGATCTTTCCCATCTTGATAAAACTCTCAATGCATTCTCCAACTATCACCAAGTCCGAGAAACTCGAAGTTCCACTGCCACTCAACCTCTCCAAGTACGGCCCCTGTAAGGTCTCTATGAAAAGATCAACCAACTCTCTATCTGATAGCGGGGGTTGCACTCGAGCAGCTACTTCTCTCCACCTCTGGGCATACTCTCTGAAAGATTCACCATCCCCTTGGGATAACACTTGCAAATCCATGCGACTAAGAACCATGTCAAGATTGTAGTCATAATGCTTCACAAATGCATTGGCTAGGTCTGACCATGACTGAATACGACTGCTCTCTAACTGCATATACCAATTCGACGATGCCTCACTTAGACTGTATTGGAAACAATGGATCATCAATTTGTCATTATGCTCATGTGAGGCCATCCTTCTACAAAATCTCACCAAATGCTGCCTTGGACAACTATCCCCTTTGTACTTTTCAAACTTCGGTACTTTGAACTTTGGAGGTATTACAAGGCCGTGCACCAGACACATGCTTGCAACACTTAAATCAACAACGTTACGACTTTGAAGGGCTTTAATCTCTTCCTCCAACACACGAAATCTCTCCTCCCTCTCCATAATTCGTGGATCTGGGATTCTCACTACAGGGATTGCCTCTTGGGGATCTGGCATAGTGAAAGCAAAACTGTGATAATCTGCAGCATCAACAGAAGAAGAATGTCCACTTCGGGCGACCTAGCGCTCTTGAACATCTGGATTCCCAACAGGGGTCTGTACAAGCTGAGCTTGAGCGGAATTACGGTCATCCTGCCTTGCCAAAGTCATCATAGCCTCCAAAAGTTGGTCCCACTGATCTTTTGTCAACCCAACACTTGCAGACTGGCTTTGCTCTCCAGGGTCCATGATCTTCTCAAAAGTTGCTTCAAGTCTGATACGAGAACTGGAGTCTCAACTGTAGATGGTGAACAAATAACGGATGAGCCCTGCCTGCTGAACAGAAATGCAATGCAAATGCTATGAGATGCCATGTTCGGTTATTTCCAAAGAATCTATCTGCTTTGATCCACATTTTTATACAAAAATCCAACAGAAATAATTCAGGGATGAGATCCTCAGAAATAACTGAACATGTATGCTAGAATGCTATGATGGCATGTATGCAACTGGCAAGTGATCGAGTACTGGTGTCTGTCTGGATACGGAACACTGAGTTGAGAACCAAGCAATTGATGATATATGCCCTCTGAATAATAACCATCTGATAAGAACTCAAAACCAAGGATCAAGAACTCCAGAACCATAGTAACCGGATCAAAACATAAGATCGCACTGATGATGAAGAGTATGTTGAGGTTAAGGGTTCTTGTAAACCTGTAAACCCCTCCCAATATCACTGGTAGGCTCCGGGTCAGACATCACGGACTCTCAAAGCCGAATAACAATAATACTTTCACCATTTCCGAGAAATGGCTCATGACCAAATCAGGGAATCGGTTAGGCATTATGTACTACGCAGGGAGGCCTCAGTTGAGTCCGGGAAAAACAAGCATCCCTTATAAGTCCCCAGCTTCAAGCGCTGAATTCGAGAAACAATAGTACATTCAGCCCGTAGGATACAGTACTAATGTCATACGACCAGATGCTTTGACTGAGTTCCTATAAGAGAACCAGGCCATCCTATGCGAGTCCCCAGTGGACCCTCGGGTGCGAATGGGTTTGCCACAAAATATGGTCTGCCACTGCCACCACTGGAGAGGGTTGTTTCAACAAAGGTTCTCAATGATCGGTCCCTAGATGCACATAACTATCAAGGTCCTATCCCGAAGTGGAGGAAATCCCCACACAAGATATTTCTAAGACAGTCGCAATCTGGGCGTGAAACACATCGCCACTCATCATGCCACATGCGAGTACAATATGTCCACTCTAATCCTAGGGTGCACTCAAGCCGGGTACTTGGCTTATCTCTCAGAAACAGTATCACCCAAGCCCACCAAACAGAAAACCAGTCCAGTATGATATACATGATGCGGGAAATAAATACTGAAAACTGTAAATAAAGCTGTAAATAAAGTTGTAAATAAACAACAATACAATACAACAAGCCACATCAAACAAACATCACCCAATGAAACAGAAATAAACAAGCGCTAGGAGAGACTCACAGGGGAACCAGAGATCACTGGTGTGCAGTCCCCAGCAGAGTCGCCAGCTGTCGCTCCCGGGATTTTCAACCTAGTACAAACGCGAAAGTGGCGCGGAAAGGTTAGAGTCGCCAGCCAGACATTTTTATCCCGAATGAATGGGAAAGGTAATGTTGCACAAACCTGAGGAAAAGAAGAGGAAGGACACAGGTCCTACGAACCAAAGAGACTGAGTTCGGGAGTCGGTTACGACCTGGGAAGGTATTAGCACCCAGATCGTCCGCCGTACCCGACGGGATCCACGCTTGCAAAGAAAACTGTTTCAAAGGGTGAGGGGATGAAAGCTGCAGCAAAGAAAGAGAAATGAACTGAAACTGGAACTAGAAAAGAACTGAAATAAGAAAGCCAAGAGAAAAAATGTAGGGAAAATAAAGATTGTGCTCGAACGGGCCCTACCCCGCTGCCTACGTACCTCATCAGGATAATGAGGATCAGAGACTCCGTAGTTCCCCTAACTAGGGGTAACAAGGAAATTGCTTGTGAATTAAAGGCTTGAACTGCCTATGTCATTGCTCAGGTGTTGCAGACTCGGACGACGAGTGCGTAACCGTCTTGCAAGATGACAAGTAGGAGCAAGTTCGCGTACGGAGCGAAGGAGATGATAAGAGAATTCCCGAAGGAAAGACGCTTATTGCTTGTTTGGTTTTTTTCAGAAGCTTTTATGAGTGAAAGTTTGCATAGGTAAGTGTACCCGAGTCTTACTCGATGGGATGTGTACGTCTCATATCATCCCGAAATGGAATGCGCAAGAGGCACACCTATCTATGGAGGAAATCCCCAAAGCTAGTCCCACAAGTGAAGGCTTAAGCACACTGGCCTATTACCATTATTAAGTGTTTTTGTGGTTTTTTGGTTAAGAAGTGTTTTTTAGCTTTTTCTTTGTGAGGTACTCATGCTAAGACCTATCCACCACGAGTGATGACTCACACCTCGCCCCGAAATGGAACGCGTGCAAGTATCTCATAGAAAAGTCTCATGTCACATGAAAGTACTCAACCTTTATTAAGTGAATTAGAATTGAGTTTGAAGATGAGAAGAGAGAGCACCAAAGGATCTCAAAGGAAAAATTCTAAAGGAGACTAAAATAATTCTAGGTGTTAACATGCATGGATGTCCTAAAGGTTGGTGAGGTTTCTATCCTAATGAAGAAGGTAGAAGAAGATAGAAGAAGGGATGAGAAAGGCCTAGGCCCAACAAAAGAGGGTTAGTTCACATAAACATAAGAGGAAGAGATAAGAATTAGAGATGTGGAACTCAATTCCCACATCTCACACTTACCATAGCCCCTGCAAGGTTAGCATGCACAAATGAAACAAAAAATGAACAAATTAACATGACATCATCCAACAATCAGAAGTGAAGTGAAATGAGCAAATGCTTAATACCAATTCAACTCAAAGAAATGAAAATGAGAGACTTATGACTTAAGATGAGGCAACATGAATACATATGGAAACAAATGCGCACTTATGAAAGATATAATACAAAACACACAAAATACAAGCACAAAGTTAAAAACCAGGATCAAAATGATATGAAGAATAGCCTAGGAGGCCAGCAAGATGAAGAGAGAAGTCACACAATATCAAACAATATCAAAATAGAAGCAACGGAAACAAAAGATGGAATTTAAACACTTAAGGAAACAAATGACTTGAATAAGAAGCAAAACCTAAAAATTCAGAAGAAACAAGACCTATCCTAGGACCAGGAAGGTACCCACACCCCAAAGGAACCCCAAATGAGATGAAGAAGTTGGCACAAGTGCCCTTCTAAGCCTATAAGAAATCTTATGAACCAAACGAGGTAAAATGGGACAAGGCGAGAACAAAAATCCACAAATAATCAACCAGCCATCTAAAAAATCTACAACTGAAACCAAATGATCTAGAAACACATTATATCAACTTGCCAAAAGGAATTGCAAAAATTCAGAAAGGAACTAAGCCAAATGAAGGCAAGAACACAAGTTAGGACAGAAAACTTACATCACAAGATACCGGACCAAAACTCAAGAAATAATTTTCTAAAAATTCTGAGAAAAATCACATGAAAACTACAAGATCTTAGGAACACAATGCAAAAAGAATGGGATCGAAACTCCAAATATTGAAAGCTATAGAAAATGAACAAAACAGACTGGTCAAGAAATGAAGCAAAAGAAGCTATGCACATTGGTGAATTATTCCTGGCACGTGGATCAATGGAAAAAATAAAAATAAAAATATGATAAAAAACTAGAGACTCAAAATGACATTCAGGATTATTTTGGGAATTTTTAGGTGATTAGAAGTATTTTACATGAATTAAAACTAAACTGAATTAAAGAAAGGAATAAAAAAAATGAAAAAAAAATGAAAAGAAAAAATAAAGAAAGGAGAGGTGGGATTAGTAACTGCTGCGTGTGCAATTGGACTGGGCTGGATTCTGTGGGGTGTAGATAGCACGCGGGAAAGGCCCAGCATCAGCGCTGGTGCATGGCTGTTGCTGTGTGGACACGTGCGTGGAATGGAAAGGAAGGTCCTACCGGACGGTGACAAGTGTCACCGCCGGTATGGACAGAAACACCACACAATCTCCATGGCTTATCATCTTATCTCTCAGAACTCACAATTCTATCATCAATTTTCTTATTTCTTCTTATTAAATTCTTAAAATATTTAACAAATCAACTCCTTATAAACCAACAAATTAATAAAAAAACCAAAAACCTAAACCACATCCTCCTCTTTCATCCTGCGCCGCTATGCTTCTTCTTCTCCGACCTTAATCTCGCCGCCGCCCTCATCCCTTATCCGTCAGTCATCCCGAGCCTCCTCCGATCAACAAAACGCAACACACATCCTCTAATCTTCAACATCAAAACACAAAAATCCTCACTAAACCTCCTCTCTCAACCTAAATCCGAAAACCGAATCGAAAGAAACAAACTCAACCACCGGATCGGAGAAAGAACAACAACCAATACACAATCATGATTATGAGAGTTCGAATTCGCGTACCTGTGAGCGACGAACAAGCTGCGGTGAGTACTTCCTTCGATTCGATTTCGGTTCTCTCACTCTTGCTTCTGAAACTCAATCCTCTTCCTCTTCTGTGATTGTTAATGAGCAATGTTGTTGATTGTCGGTCAATCGTTGAGATCGCGAAAGAATTTGACATGAAGGAGACCGCGTAGATTGAGGAGATCAATGCAGCCAGCAATCAATGAAAGGTGTAACGATGATGATTCTGGTTATGATGAAGAGCGAGTGAAGATTTTTGATCAACGAACTTGATGGTGAGGGCCATGGATTCGGTTACAGCATGATAATGAAGAAGAGTGCCGCTGTTGATTTCACCTTATAAGAAAGGATGATGAACTTAGTCCTTGATCACAAAGAGGAATTGGCTTTCATTGAACTTAGGTGATGAAGAAGATTGAATCACGGTTGTCATTACAATGGAGAAGATGAGTTCTCTTTCTGTGAATTATTGTGAAGCCGAGTTATGGTTCTGGTGTTTTTTCAGTTATATCTCTATGAAGAAGAGCAACATTTTATCGGTGATGGTGCCATGAGGAAGATGGAGTATTTCATCAAGGAGTCTTATTGTGATTTTTCTCAGAAAAATGATTTCTCCTCTTTTTTTTTTTAAAATTTTGTTATCACTTTTTTGTGTGGTGATGGAGAGTTGACTTTAATTTTATTTTTGATGCAGGAAGATTATCATGAAAACGGTTCTGTTGATGGAAGAAAAGTGTGATCGCATTTTCGATGTAACAGAATTCTTTCTCCTTTTCAATTCGGTTATTCCTTTTTCCTACTTTCTGTTAGTACGTTTCTGGATGAACCTTTTCACTTGCGTTTTGCGTTATTTTTCAATGCGTTTTGGTGCTTCCTGTGCTGACGTGGAATGGCTGAGATTGGAGGCAGAAGTGTACATAATGTGTGATGTTGCTGATCACGTGAGGCTTGAGGAGGCTTATTGTGTGACTTATGTGATGCTTGAGTCTTATGGATTATTACCAATTTTATCTATTTATACACTTTCTTACCATTATGTGACATCCAATGTGGTAATGACATGGCCTAATTGGTAATATTTGGATTAATAAAAAAATGACTGTGTTTAATGGTAATAGTAAAGCACGAGGTGGATTATTTTTAGTAGAAAATAAAGGGATTAAAAGAAATGGATAATGGGCTATAAGAAAATGAATTAAAAAAATGGATTAAGAAAATAAAGGGATTAAAAGAAATGGATAAAGAAAAATAAAGTTAAATAAAAATATGGATTATGACTTATGGTTAAAAATGAAAGTGGATATGGTTTAGAAATAAATGTAAAAATGGGAATGAATAGAATCGGTTTAATTGGACAAAATGGTTTAGAAATGGATATGGAACTTGATATTTTGTGGAACAGGCCAATTGCCACCAATCATGCACATAACCACGAAATCTCAATCAATCACTTCATTCAACTCAACCATCTTGCATCGTTTCCACATAAACTATTTAATCAGAGAGAAAACACTACCATTGAACAATTCACAAGTGAAACAATGATCATCTGAATAAATCATTCTCTGAGCATCTGATCAGAATCACTTCAAATTAGTCTGAATCGTTCTCTGGAAAAATAAATCCGCAGATGCACTCAACTGAACATATAATCATGATGAGACTGAAATTTTTTTTTTGAACCCAAAACCATCACACAAACCACTTCTTGGCAAACACATGACCTTTACACGCAACACGACCCTACTTTGAAACGCATAGCCTGAGGAATTGCCACCAATACAGATAACTCGCAATTCAACCAATCTTTTGATAGTTTGACCAAGATTAGGTCAAACGTCCATCTGAACCGAATCGCGAACTGAACAACCACACCCGAAGCAAACTCACTGCCAGCTCTATGCAATGCTATGGATGTTATGCTTCATATTTCTATGCTAATGATACAGTGCGAAATATGAAAATGATATGCTAAATGCTATGAAAATGAGAGGGCAAATTTGGGGTGTTACACCAAGGAAGAACTGCCAAGGAACGCGTAGGAGTGTGTAAGACCTAGCATGTGGTTTTGCCCTAGATCCAACTGCCCCTATATTCTAGGAGATAATGATGGACAGTTGGGTGATGTGGCGTACGTGGGGGAGACGCGGTCTCCCCACTGCCAACTAGTGGGTCGTGGGCGTGCCCGACGGTTTGAGCCTTTTGCTTGTTGGGTTGGGCCTCTGCCCTAGTGATTGGGCTTCTGTCAGACACTGTCTTAGAGGCCCAGTCCGAATCAAGAGCCCACAAGCCAAAATTCTGGGACGAAGTGAGGACTTAAGAATAAGCTTGTTGGGCATAGCCTTTAGTGTCGGGGACAGTCGCAAGCTCATGTGTGGCGAGAAGCGCGATGTTGGGTGGAATGTGTTTGACAACCCTCGGGGATCCGTCGGGGAAGACAAAGGTCTCATCTTGTTGAGTTGATGACGCAACTCGAAGGATATGGACGGATGAAGTTGAAATTCGCTTAAGCTAGCGTCGGGGAATCTGTGAGCATCTGTTTTTGTCAGGGGAAACTTTCAGGTGCATGGCATCTTTGGACGTTGAGGATGTAGTGCATGCTCGTCGCCTTTTGGGATTCTCCAGGATGACGTGTTTTCAATAATTTTAATGTGTGTCGCTTTGTTTCCTGCATCATGGCGCATTAAATGTTGGCCGCCCTAAAGAATCTAGGTAATGATTGCCTAGGCGCGTCCTTTCACGCAACGCCTATAAAAAGGGGTGAAGGGACCATTTCATTTTTCCCCTTTCTACTCTCCCCTAACGATTCATCGGACCTGCATCTCTTCTTCCGTCAGAATAACTACCGTCGTCGCCACCGTCACCACACCCAAAATCATGATAGGTAACATTTCAGTTCCTTTTTCTTGGTAGTTTAAGTTTGATATTTTGGTTAGAATGGCGATTTATTCGTCAGAGTAGGTAGAAATGCCCTTTTCTTAGGTTGTTTCTAGGTTTTTTAGATGAATGTCTCGGGCAGACTATGAATGTGTCGGGCAAACATAGGATATTTGGGTAAACACCCCGGGCAATGTATGGATATGTCGGGCAAACATAGTAGTTTCATTTGAATATCGCGAGCATCTTTTGAATGCCCCCAGGCGAAATCTTCATGAATTCTTTGAATGTCTCGGGCATTCTTCGAATGTCCCGGGCGAAACCTTCATAAATTCCTTGGGAATCCCGGGCACTCTTTGAATGTCCCGGGCAATTTAGTATAAGTATGTCGGGTACTTTCCCCCTCGCCCTTTCACTTGAACTGCGGTGGAAGGGTGAATTTGATGCGACGTTGAATTCACTTGTTTCCTCTGCTTTTCAGGTAACGCAGACCAAGGATGTTCCACGGAAGGGAACGCGCCATCCTCATCCGGGAGTGAAGATCTCCCGTGGGTTGCCAACGAACCAATGGAGACAGAGTCTCGCTTTATCGACGACCACAATAACGCCCACATGGTAGCCGAGGATGTGGGTCCTAACGAGTCTCTTAATTGGCAGTGTTAGGCTCCTTTTCCCGAGCAACGGATCTGCTCGTATTTTTGGGGAAAACGATTTGTTATGTACGAGTTTGCCTTTTGGTAAGCGTGGATGCGACTCCCCTTCAATGAATTTCATATGGGGTTTTTCAGGTGGCTCAAGTTGGCGCCCTTCCAACTCCATCCCAACACCATATCATTCATTCGGGCGTTTGAACTGGTATGCCAGTTACTCGAAATTGGTTGCACCATGCCTCTCTTCTTTCGCGTCTTCCACCCGATACAAAAACTATTTTCTAATTGATAATTATGTCATATATGCTTTTCCACTGCAAAATAGAAGAAAAAGTGCTTCTAGTTAGGGCCTTAGGGATTTTTCTTTTTAAAAGAAAATGATATAACTATGGAAAAGGAATACTAGGGGTATTCCAACCCTTACAAAGAAAAAACAAAATTCCCCATCAAATCCTCTCTAGAACTAAAAGGGTTCATACATAATTCTAAAAAAGAAGGGTTGAAGTAGGGAATCTCGTCCAAACAACCCCATTTTCAAACAATTTTTTTTGCATTCCAACATACATTCTCAACATTAGAAGAGATCCCATAGAAAACAAAATTATTTCTTTCCTTCCACAAGGACCACGTCACCCCCAACCACAAAGCTCCTCTAGTATTGCTCTTTGATCCACCGCCACTCCACTCCAAAAAGTGGTTAAAAACTAGGCCCCCATAAAAATAAAAATTCCGCACCATAAATCTATTTTCCTCCAAACCGCTTTCGCAAACGGACAAGAAAAAAGAAGGTGCTCTAAATATTCATCTAGTTGATTACATAGGCCACACAAAATATCAACGACCACACCTTTGTTCCTTAAATTAAATTTGGTAGGAAGTCTATTCCAAAAAACTTTTCAACCAAAGATTTTGATTTTATTAGGAATCTTCAATTTCCATAAAAATTTAAATACTATTAATTGCTCGTCTTGGAAATACCCGCCTTTTGATTCTATCATTAAACTGTCATAAACAACTTTGGTAGAGAAGTTGTTGGAACCGCATCCAGTCCACCGGATAACATATGAACCTTCTGTCAATTAACTAGACTCCTGCAACATCTGCAGGAAAACCAAGTTGTTGTTTCCCAGCATGGTAGAGTTCAAAGCCAAATCTTTTAGGTTTTATTCCCAAGTCCCATTAATCCAAAATCCCATATCACAAATAAAAGCTAATTTGTTACTACTATCCCGAAAATGCTCCTGAAACAGTGTCGCCAACGGACCTTGGCCTAACCAATTAAAATACCAGAATAGAGTTTTCGCACCATTTCTTACTTCGAAAGAAACTACTTCGTTGAAATCAAAGCCTTCAGCCAACGAAAGCACTCCAAGTTTACTCAGGTCTTTCCACCAAACCGAAGATTTAACTTGCGGATGAAACATATTTGTCTGCATTAAATTTTGAATATTACCATAAAGAGCAACCAAAATTTTCTTCCAATAAGAAGGCGGTTCCGACAAAATTCTCCACTTCCACTTTGTTAACAGGGCCAAGTTAAATTCCTTGATGCTTTTGACACCCAAGAATCCTTCTGTTTTGCTCCTGCATACCGACTTCCAGTTGAGCCAACAAACCTCTGGCTTTTCGTCTTTGTTTCCCCACAAGAATCTCCTCTGAATTATGTCGGTCTCATGCCAAACTGCAATCGAAGCTTTGAAAACGGAAAACTAGAAAACTGATAAACTAGAAAGGACATAATTTATTAACGAAAATCTACCTACCATATTTAATAATTTGTAGTTCCACTTTTCCAGCTTGGCTTCTATCTTCGTAATCAGTTGTTTCCACATCTTCACTCTTCTTTGATCGAAACCAAATAGAATTCCCAAGAGGTGGAATCCCGTTGCACCAGTTCTGCACGATAAGAAGTTTGTCACTGCCTCACTATCGTAAAAACTCCTTCATAAAAGAAATGTGAGGGGAAGAAAGCTAAATAGATAGTCGTAAATTATTAGCTAAGAGTTTCCCAAGTAGGTAATTAACTTGGGGTAAACCCCCTCATAAATTGTCATACATAAATTTTCACCTACTGACACATAATCGTAGGAGCAATTTAATTAGGCAATCATGTCGATATTTTGCTAGGGGATAAGCCCCTAACAAATGCAATTATGTTTTGATATTTGTGATAGGTAAAATCCCTACCCAGTGTGTCAGTCATTTTCTTGGAGATAAGCCCCTAATAAATTCATATTTGGTTTGTATTTGTGAGGAGATTAACCCCTAGCTAACATTTATAATAATATATAGGATTAATACCCTTTTTGATGTTAGAATTTCACTTAAAAAGTTGATGACGTTGATTGATTGAGCTTATGTGTATGTTAATGAATGAGGATGTGGCAGTTGAGGTGTCTGAGTTGGCATAATTATTTTTTATTATTACATTTCATAATTAAATATTTTAATTAATTTTTTTAGAATATTTATTTAAATTAATGATCACAAATTTATATAAAATATTTGTGCTTAAAGGGACATGTCCTATATAATAGCAGTCCTTTAGTCTAGATTTATTATTATTGTGTGGATAAATGGTTTATAAACACTCAACATTATTATTAAAAATTCAATGTGGGACTTCAATATACCTTCAAAACCACTATCTCATCATAACCACTTCAATCTAACCACCCCCTTCTGTTTCTAAAACACCACATTCAGCTATCAGAAAAATTACCATGGATGCTTCCTCAAGAACTGTTACTGCTTCTTTACACTTCATCTGATAAGGTGGAGCATTTTGTATAACTTTAATTTATTAAACATGATCAATAACTTTTCCATAACTTTATAATATAATAACATTATCAATAACTTTATAATCATTATTTCCTGTTCATTTCTTTTTCTTTGCCATAAATTTATTAAGCATGGACAATAACTTCATTTGTTGTTCATATGCACACAATAATAGTTCTTGAAAATGTTGTTTTTTAATATATCCAAAATGGAACAATCTTCGAGCATTTGCACAGTGAGTGAATAGTTTCTTTATAACAACTTGTTTTAATTTTATAGAAAGCATTTGATGGTGAAATTAGAGGATTGATGAGATCCTGGGTGCAGCTTCAGTACCTGTTTAAAAAAGATACTATGATCTTCATAACAAATAAATAGGTGAAAACAATGAAATTTGTGTAAAATAATCATATAAGAGAACACATAACACCCCACAAACATAATACACCTAAAACAATCTCAATTAAATCATGGCGGCATCTTGTGTGTGTATCTCTTGATTTATGTCATCAAATTAGTATTCAGTTCTAATTCTTCAATTTGACGAGATTGTTAGAGACTTCACAACCAATTTTTGAGCTAAAATCAGGGCCCATTTTTTAGTTCCAAACACATACTCAAATTTAAAAACCTGTTATTTGAATCAATAGTTGAAAACCTGTTATTTGAATCAATAATTAAAAACCTGTTACATATCCAAGATAATGGTTCAGTGTTTGAGTGAAATAACAGACGTTGCTTTGTTTTTTTATACGTTTCTGTGGCAAACTAGGAAATGCTACTGAGTTGTTTCAGAAAGCATCTCAAAGTATAAAAGGGAGAGATTATACTGAGGCACTCAATGATCTAAATTTTGCAATTGAAGCAGATCCAAACCTTTCATAAGCATACCTTTCCCGTTCTTCAGTTCTTCGCCAGTTATGCAAGTGCGACTTATTTACAAATATTATCCCGCTTCCTTACATTTTAAACTTAAAGAATATTCATTTCCAAATAATGGTTTAACTTTTGAAGGTTTAATTAATTATATAAAAAAACATTAATTTGGTTTCCATATTTTGTTTCATATGGATACAAGATAGATACTGTTAAATATAATATAAGATGTGAAAAACAGAAGCATTGTTTTGCCAATAATCGTTCTTGAAGTTAGCAAATAGTTTATTGTTTAAATATAGTATAAGATGTGAAAAATAGAAGCAACATTTTACCCCTAATCGTTCTTGAAGTTAGCAAATAATGTACACCATAAACTTTAAGATACCAGTCCCACATCGGTTGGTTCAAAGAAAAATTTAGTCTTTATATAACCAATGTGTGCATAAGAATACAAATGAAATATTACATACCCTCAAAAGGGTATTATGGACAATGGACTTTTATGTCCTTGATATTGGTCCAATTAAAATTATTTTTAAAATATTGGAGTGTTGATAATATCCCCACAAGGTATTCCAACCAAGTTCAGATGCAAGGTTGATGAGAAATGCTCTAATATCGAGGCTGAGTATGAAGCTTTGATCACATGCCTAAAGATGTTAAAAAATCTAGGAGCCAAGAAAATTGAAATCAAAGGTGATTCAGAGTTAGTAGTTAAGCAGATTACAAAGGAATGTAAGTGTGCTAAGGAGCATCTCCTAGCCTATGTCGTAATGACAAAACAACTATTGGAATATTTCAATGTTGTCGGCATTGTGCATGTGCCCAAAATAAAACACCAAGAGACAAACGAATTTGCACAATTTTCCTTAGGGTATAAGGTGTCGAAGAGGAAGCTAGAAGATTTCATTGAAGTCAGGGAAAAAATGGTGTCAAATGTAACACCATTGCATACATCTAATGTCCCAGAAATTGAAGGATTAGATCTCTTGACAAGAAGTTTTGTTGAGGATGCTCGACACTGTGCAATTTTTGTCATTGATGGTTAACCGATATCATATTGGAGAAGACAGATTATTGAATACTTAGAGAATCCTGTCGGAGGGACTGATAGGAATATCAAGTATAGAGTGCTAAGTTACGTCCTAGCCTATGTCGTAATGACAAAACAACTATTGGAATATTTCAATGTTGTCGGCATTGTGCATGTGCCCAAAATAAAACACCAAGAGACAAACGAATTTGCACAATTTTCCTTAGGGTATAAGGTGTCGAAGAGGAAGCTAGAAGATTTCATTGAAGTCAGGGAAAAAATGGTGTCAAATGTAACACCATTGCATACATCTAATGTCCCAGAAATTGAAGGATTAGATCTCTTGACAAGAAGTTTTGTTGAGGATGCTCGACACTGTGCAATTTTTGTCATTGATGGTTAACCGATATCATATTGGAGAAGACAGATTATTGAATACTTAGAGAATCCTGTCGGAGGGACTGATAGGAATATCAAGTATAGAGTGCTAAGTTACGTCCTAATAGGAAACGAACTGATGAAGAAGACTTCAAAAGGTGCCTTGCTCAAGTGCCTAGGGGACGCTGAGGCGTATTTGGCAATCTCTGAGGTTCACTGTGGGACATGTAAATCTCACTAAGTCTGCCACAAGATGAAATGGGTTTTGTTTCGACTAGGCGTTTACTGGCCAAGTATGCTTACGGATTGCATGGTGTAGCTTGATTTTTGTGGTATTTAATCACTATCGCATTTTTTCTACATTCTTATTTCTTATTTTTTCCTGATGAAGCTGGTTATGGAAGGGAAAAGATATCTTAAACTCACCCCGCTTTGCATACTATTATTTAATAAATGCCCACATGGTTTTGGGTTCTTTAGCTTATTTCACCTTTGGATTAGTGCAAAATTTGTTCTTTTTGATATTTATGGTTTTTTTTTATGATATAGGTATGGGTATGAGATGAGTGTTGATTGATAGGGCGATGTTAATATTTTTGTGTTTATTTATCATCATAATTTTCTGATATTTTTCTTAGTTTTGGAAACCTAATTGTTGTTTTTTGTTTGGTGTGCTCGCAAAGATCTTACGACCTTTTGCTTACGTACCCCCAAAAAGAGAATTGAGGGATCATGGCATCGTAGATCCTCCAAAAAGGCTAGAGCTATGAGGAAAGGTTGATTTGTATCCTAGTTAAAGCACAAGATGTTGATGCTCAAAAGTTTTGTATGTGTGTCTTGATTAAAGCCCAAGATTGAAGCTGAAAAGTTTGTTTGTTTCTTGATCAAAGCCCAGGATTGAAGCTGAAAAACAGTTGTTTGTAACTGGTTGGTTGGTTGCTTGAATTGCATAGCTCAAGGCATAAGCTGAATGGTATCTTGATTTGCATAGCTCAAGAAAGACTGAATGGGTACCCTGAATTGCATACCTCAAGGAGGATCGAATTGTTGACCTGAATTGCATAGTTCAGGACAGCTGAATAGGTTATCTTGATTTGCATAGCTCAAGAAAGGTTGGATGTTTAGCTTAGTTAGAGTCCAAAACTATGACTGTATTATTGGGAATTTATCTTAGTTAAAGTCCAAGACTATGATGTATTGAATGTTGTTATCTTAGTTAAGGTCGAAAGCAATGACTGATTTTGAGTGATTGTATAATGTTTGACTGTTTGTGTCTTGATTGAAGCCTTGATGGTAAAAGGTGTTCAGTAGAGAGAATTTGTCATCTCTAAAGAAGGATGATTTGATTTATATGTGCCTTGATTGAAGCCCAAGGTTGAAGCTAAAAGATGAAAACTGACTTTGTTGGGAAAGTTTTATCTGTGTCCTAATTTGGAAGCTCAGGTGTGAAACTTATTTGTGAGAGACTGACTCTTGATTGTTTGTATCTTATATAAAACCTAATATGGGAGGCTAAAAATTTATTGAAGACTGACTCTGTAATAAGATTTGTTTGTTTGTTGGAAATGTATATGAGATATGGTCATCAGACATTTCTTATTCTGGGGATGATTCAATTGTACAAAGCCCAAAAGGAGGCTAGCTTAGTCATCTATCGGGAAGAGGGAGACTACTATATTGTATTTGACTCTAAGGTTTGTTCCTATGCTTTTAGGAAGCCTGAGAGGGTCCTTGTGTTTAAGCCCAAGAGAAGGATAAGTTACTTATATAAGACTCATGGGTCCTTGGATAAAGCCCAAGAGGAGGCTGGGGAAGACTGAGTAACATCTAAGACTGAGAGAAGACACCTTTAAGAGGCGTGAGGTTCCTTGAATGAAACCCAAGAGGAGGTTATGATTTGCCCTAGTTTTTGTCCTAGTTATTCAGAGGTTAGGTATGGTGACAGTAACCCGATTGCTGAGATTCTAGCAGAGATGCAAGTATAAATAGTAAAGATGCATGCAGGCAAATAAATGGTCTTAGTGAATGTGTTTAACAACTTTTACTATTTTCTTTACTATGGTTTGAGTATTCTTAAATTGTTTTATTAAGAATGAAGTTGGGTGTTACACTGGGAAGCAGAGGCCCAATATCACCAGGGAGAAAGATTACAAATGTGTTTTACATTGTATTCTCTTTGTCATTAAGAAGTATTTTATTATCTTTTCTTTAGTATAAGGTGAATAAAGATAATTTTGGCAAACAATTCTATTCTAAGCAAGCACAATAGTTTAAGAAAACAACGAGAAGTTAGAAAGAGAAAAGATGGCTCATAAGCCAATAATAGGGCTTATACATAAAGATGCATATGAATTTTTTTGTTGATTAATTATCTGATGATTTTATACACATAGTAGGACTTGGGTGCTGAAAAGATGCCTATAGCCTAGAAAGAAGTTCACTGGAGTGAAGTTCAATCTAGTTGTTGGTGTATTATATCTTTAGTCATAAAGATGAAAAAAGAAAAGGAGATGAGATTTGTAAACAAATGCTCATAATCTATGTATAAGAGATTGAAATCTTTTCAAGAAACATTTGGTGGGTTCAGGAATCATACTAAAGCCTGACAGAGTTTTAAAATAGACCAGAGAAAGTTTAAAACATAAGGGATTCCTAAACACAGGATTCCTCATGACACATTTTGACAATTCATTTTAGAAAATAAATGGTTATGTGTAAATATATTCACAAAAAAAGATTCACAGATGAAAACTTAATACGGTGAAAAACGACGATCGCGCCGAGTTTTTGAAAATGGATCAGATGAACCCTAATGGTTCATTTTTCAATAAAGGGTGGGTCTTACACTCTAATAGAGGCCCATGAGTGTGATAAATTTCAAATACTAATGAAAAACAAGTTGAAACCTTGGATCAATGTTTGAAAAATTATGTATTATCCATGAGACAATTTGAATATCATTTATGGTTGACAAATCAAGTGAAAGAAATGATTTTAAAATGTTTAGAAACAAATAAAATTAATTCATTATGGAAATAATAAATATATTAAAAAATATATTTTTTTGAGATTTTTTCATGGAATAAAATATTTAAACATTTTTTAGAATTAATGAAAATAGAATCATTTAAAAACTCAAAAGAATCAGAAAGTTATTAATTTTTAAATCAATTAACAAAAATAACAAAATTCAAATACTTGAATATTTGAAAAAGGGAGCCAAGAACACGCGGGGTGTTTTTCATCTTGCCCAAAAATGGGGATTTTGCAAAATCCCTCACATCTAACTGAATATGTAATTAAATAAAATGAAATAAACATCAATCTTGCTCGATTTTAACTCACGAACAACATAATAACAATTAATTTCATTTATTTCAAGTTTAGAATGAAAAATCAGTGGTGAACACTAAAGAACCCTAATTTGGTTTGAGCCTCATGAAATTCTACATGATGATGATTTTATGAAATTGATTGTGGGGAATCACTTAAAATATGATTTCGCACACATAGTTAAAAGATAGTGCAAGGAAATATGCATAGATCATGGTTTAGCCAAGTTTGAGGCTTACCTGAACTTGAGCTTGTAGTTGGAGTTGTGATTTTGAGATGGAGGTGTTACAGAGATGTTGTGATGATCTGGACAGCTTCCCTACCCCATATGGAGTATGTTTAAACACTTGGACTTGATTGCAAGTGGTTGGATCAAATTCTGATCTTCAAGTTGCGGAAACAAGGACTTTTTGAGGTTTTGATGAGTGATTATGGGTTGGGAGTGTTTCAGAGGTGATCTAAGTATTTTATCACCTCATAAACATTATATGTGACGTGTGTGAGCAATTGGCTTAAGCTTGTGCTAGCTCAAACTCAAAAACCAGAAGTGATTGCTCAAAATATTTAGTTTTGAGTCTTTGAGAGCAAAGAAGAGAAAACTTAGTGATCATAGGCTTTGGTGTCATTTTTATGATGGAATGAGGTCTCTATTTATAGGAAAATATGTTGAACAAGCTTGACCTCCAAGAATTGAAGTGTTAAGATAACAATGGTGAGTCATTGTTTATGAAAAATATCTCTTACATGTGAAATGATGAAATTCTCAAATAGCTCAGCTATGCAGCAGCAAAATTCATTTCTCAGAAGTTTGATGCTTGGATTGTGTCCGCCTATTTCTTGTTAAACAAGAGATCTAAAAATATGTCATTTTGGAGTTTTGTGCCCCTTGGATCAAAATGCATAATATTGAATTCTATGAATGTCATATTGGTGAATTCCATGGTGCAATCATAAATTTGCAGGTTTGATCATGTTTGTAATCATTGTTTAGATGCTTAAATCCATTTGACATTGTCCTTTGCTTCCAAAAATAAGATTTCACAAGTTTGTGAAAAATATGTTTTTGCAAAACAGTCTGTTGAGGTCACTTTAATCCATGATTTCTTCATGCACAAGCAAGATCTTTTCATGCAAATTGATTCTTTGAATTGTTGGCAACATTTGCAACAACATTGGTGTTTTGAAAAGGATCTGAATCAACTTGGAACATGGTGAAAAATCCTCCAAGTTTTGATGTTTTGTTGATTTTACACTTAGGCAGATTTTTTTCTAATTGTTGAAAATCAATATTTTTTTTTATTTTGATCCATCTTCAACAAGAAATCCATAATGAATTGGAGTTTCTTCTAGTTGAATAATTTGTAGTTTGTAACAAGATCTTTCATTTGAGCTTTGGTTCACCAAAATATGATGCTTGGATCACAATTTATGATGCTTGGAAGTAGGGTACTTGAACACTTTTTTCCATAACTTAGAAATTTTTCTAAGTTTCAAAGGTTGCCCCTTTTATAAGTTATCTTCAAATTTCTAATTTTTTTATCAAATGGATTCATGGACCATATATTCTTGAAATATAGGTCATGATGATCATTTTAGGTGAAAAAGTCAAACTTTGACTTTTTGGTCCAGATGGAAATTACACTAGATACCCCTGGATTTCTGATTTTTTACTGGACATCCTCTGAGGTATTTTGTCCTTATGAATGGAATTCCATGATGTATATGAGATATTTAAACCATTACATATGGCATAGGCTCTTGTCCATATGAAAAATTTGACTATTGGTTCCCAAATTAGTCAGAAACCCTAATTTGGGCACTATGAAACCCTAATCTTGCAGTCTTTGATCTCTGCACCTTTTGTACTTGTACATGGCTTGTCAAAGTCATATCAACATTCTTGATGATGTATGGAGGTCTTGGCTCCTTTCTCTATGAAAAATTTCATCTGGAGGGCTCAGTTAACTAAAACCCTAATTGGTGATTGTGATGGCTCGGGCCCAGATCACTGAGACTTTTGTACAGTCTTTGAAAGATTTCCCATCATTTGAGATTCCTTAAACCTCTGGTAGTGATTGAAAGGTTGAAAATATCATGTATTAAGGATTGTTCCTTTGTTTTAATCCTCTGAGGGACTCAAGAATCCTGATTCATTGCGGGGATACTATTCAAACTAGTCTGGCACAATCTTTTGAGCCAGTGGATTTCTTCTGGTAATGTTCACATCTTAGGGTCAAAATTTAGGGTATGACACGTGGATTTCTCCAAGGGATGCCAAGATTGTCAAGAACATTCAAACATCCAGCACATGTCAGCCAGCGAGTTGCATGCTATCATAAAGCCATGACATTTTTTAGGATGGGCTTTGGATGTGATAGGGGAGATTCGACTAGCCTCGTCGAAAAAACAAAGGTTCATCCTAGTAGGAATTGACTACTTCAACAAATGGATAAAAGTTGTACCTTTGATGAAGTTAGATCAAGAGGTTGTTATTGAGTTTATCCAACTCCATATTGTGTATAAGTTTGGAATTCCGGAGACTATCACCACAGATCAATTGTCAGTATTCATGGGTCAAAAAATGCTAGAATTCGCGGTTGAGATAGGGTTCAAGCTAATTACTTCGACCTTATACTATGCACATGCAAATGGTCTAGTTGAGGCGGCCAACAAGGTAGTTATTGGGCTCATTAAGAAACACATTGCCAAGAAACCTAAGAATTGGAATAAGACATTGAATCAAATCTTTTGGGCATGTCAGACATCTCATAAAGAGTCGATTAACTCAATGTCGTTTCGATTAGTGTTTGGTCATGACGCAGTTTTGCCATCGGAAATATGTCTTCAGTCAGTTAGAGTACATCGTCGGAATGAAATCCCTGCGGAACACTACTGGAACATGATGTTCGACGAGATCGCAGAAGTGGACGAAGAAAGGATGCAAGCACTATGTATTGTTACGTCAAAAGGCAAGAGTGGCGAAGACTTCCAATAAAAAGGTTAAAGAAAAACCTTTGAAGTAAATGACTATGTATGGAAAGTCATTTTACCCATGGATCAACAGGATCAAACGCTGGGAAAATGGTCACCAAACTGAGAAGGGCCATTTCAAATAAGTAAAGTTTTCACTAACAACGCTTATGAGATAAAAGACGTAGGCTTCGTTTAGAGAACTTTAAGAGTGAATGGTAAGTACTTGAAAAAGTATAAACCCATGCTACAAGAAGTCTAGTTCAAAATATAACTTTCATTGATAAGGACGAATTGACATACAGGAGGGCCAAGGTCTGATACATTACAAATTGGGAAAGATAAATGAAAACCTACAAGCTAAGAAAATCAGTTCATATCTCTCCAGCCGCCCGAGTTAAGGAAAACCATCCAGTATTCGTATGAATCAACATCGTGGTTCTGAGTGCGGCCTTTCGTGAGGGTCTTCATCTTGGTCACAAAATTTTTTCCAGACAGTTTCACCTCAATGGATGTGTAGCATTAGCCACAACATCTAATTCATGTTTCTTGTGTACCTTCTCCGCCAACTTCTGGGCCACGTAGCTTTTGGAGGAAGTACTCATGTTAGAACCCAACTGGATTGTAGGAATGGGCAAGCATATTGTGGTATTTATAGCTTCTGAGGAAGGGGGTGAATCCCTTGATTGTAGCGCCTATCTAGACGCGGGAAAATTGGGACACGCAAAATCAACCTTGGAAATAGACCACCACCCGAAAATGACATTTCCTATGTCATTAAGAATCTCTCCTTTGGAAAGTGAGTGTATCAAAGCAACATGGTCTTCGCGTTTTTCCGGGAAAAAAAGGCGTAGAGCAGGCCTTACCATGTAAGTTGGGAAGTTATAAATTTTGGAGGAACATGGTAACGGAAGACTAAGGGACACTGTCGAAGAATTTGGTCGAAATCCTGTAAAAGAGAACAAAAATGCCAAGTTTCTTGGTCGACAATATCTCTGTCGAAACTGGCCTTTTTTGGGGGGCAATTTGTTAGCTAACAAGGATTTCAACCGAATGGAAAATGGAAAACTGGTCAACCATTCAACACCAAGAAAGACATATGGAGGTCGACACAAGGAAGAAAATTGGCAAAAAGTCAAGATGAACGAAGGAATTTTTCGAAACAGTTTGACGTTGTCGAAGGCATTCGACACATGCTACAAAAAGCTTCAGGAATAAACCACCCAAGGAAGTGGGAAAACGAAGTGGACAGTTATCAAGAGTAGTGAGGTAACACGTGTCCTCACCAGATTCACTAGAAGGGTCCGACGGTTACTTTTTAGTGTCTATATAAGTAGATTTGATTGTCAGAAATAAGGACCGTATTTCTTTACATTGTACAAGGGAAACACTTAAAGTACCAAGCGTTAAGAGAAACGAGTTAACCCCCTAAGCAAAATGTATGATCGTGTCCAATGCCTTATCAATTTTGGCAATTTAAATTACAAGTCATTTTAATCTCTTTGTCTTTCTTTTGTTATTTATCTGCCTTTCATTTTCATTGCCTCTTTTACTTGTTTTCAAATCTCATTTAATTTACCAAGCATTATCCTTACCAAGCTTTTTACTTATCCGTTTCCAAAACAACCACCGCCACTATCATAGATCGCATACACTCAAACAAACAACAAAATATTTGTCATGGGACTCGTTTGGGCGGTCACGCAAGTAAACCTTCGGATATGAGGCCAACAATTGTTCGCGCGAAAAACACTTGTGAACAGGTGCCCCTCATAAATATCATATTCTTTAATAAAGTGATTGACACGAGGTAGATGTGACGAGACAAATGATAGACTGAGCTCAAAATCTGTGTGAGGTTATCCCTCACAAAATTTCCAGAGTTTATTAACTAAGGGTGTCCTTTCATCAATAATCATTTTCAAAATTCAAAATCTCTCTAATTAAGATTTGCGAGGGATTGCCCCACATCATTTACGTTATTAATTTTGTTTTTAATTTTATGCATTGTGTGAGGGAATAAATCCTAAGTAATATATAACAATTTAGTAAGGATTTTTTCATCTAAATGTCCCCAACTAATTAAACAATTTTTTTTGTACGTACCTAAAATTAAATTTTTTTAGATAGTTTTTGTAAATTGATATCTCAAATGAGAACCGATATCTTTTGTGAGAAATGAGAACTATTAAAAAATTTAGATAGTTTTTTGTGTACATACCTAAAATTAAAATGGTTAAAAGTGTTTGTTTTACATTACAAAATAAAATTTGCAGCTTAGCGTGTAGTTGTATTGAAATGAATATAATAAATTTCCGTTGGCCAGAACATGCATTTAATACACAATCATTAGTTTTTTCAAATGAATTGAATAGAAAAAGAAAAAACTAAGCTGCGTTTGCCGGGAGTCGAACCCGGGTCTATTGCTTGGAAGGCAATTATCCTAACCGTTGGACTACAAACGCATGCATGTTACGTTTCATTGTTTTTGTTTATTCCAATATTTCTTTAATCTCCAAATATTCACATGCCTTGCTAGCTGTTATTATTTTCACCCCTGGCTTCCAACTTCCAAAGCAAGCAAAACCCTTTAAAAATGACTCGTTAGAATTTTCAATCTTTAGAAATCTATTGCCTTGTGTAATTTTTCTCTCGGCCCATCTTTTCATCTAAATTTTATTGATTCATATCTTAAAAGTATTAGTAAGTTTTGTTATACCATTATTAATTGGTATCTTAAAAATACCAAGTTTTAAAGCATAGTATTTTACACCATTTGACTGTATTAATATGAAACTTAAAATTGCTTAAACATGATTTTTCAATCTTTAGTATTTTTTTCTACCACTAAAGTGTGTTGATTAATGTTGAGTTTGAAATTATCCATAATTAATTTATGGCGATCAATATTCTCTTTATGTAATATTTTGAATTTTTTTTAGAATAATATGATTTAATAAAAAAAATTCCAAAATATCTATGTTTTCAAAAAATTTATCAAAGTAACATAGTTTCTATACATGTTCAACAAGGCAATTGACGAACTAGTGTATAATGTGACCCAATTCGCCAAATGGAATGGCTAAAGCAAAGAAATTTACACACATTCAACATGTCAAATGGCGAACATGTGTAAAATGCAAAACAATTCTCCACTTGGTTTGACGAATGTGTATTATGTGATTAAAGGCATTCACCATTTGGATTGGTGAATGTGTTTTACCTTGTATTTTTTTTCTATAAATACATGTGTCCGATTATCACTCATTCACATCAAACTCCTCTCACTCATTCCTTACAATCCCTCTCTCATTCATTCCTTTCAATCTCTCCCTCTTACAACATGGCTTCTCCTCGTCCATATACTTTTGCATCGACACCGTCTTCCTCAACATCAGAAGAACCACTTCCAAAATTTGATATTTTGAAGAAAAATGCTTTGGTGTTTTTCTCGGCAACAAAGCCTCCTTTGAAGATGTTGTTATGGAACCCACAAACTTTGGAACACTTGCATAGAGAATTAAACCGCTGGTTAGAAGGAGAGATCGACCCCAAAGAAAAGATAATTAAAATTGAGAAGCGGGTTGTGGAGTCTGGTGTGACGAAATGGAGAAAAGTGGTCAATGATGCAGGTGTTCTTTCGATGATGTTAGGTCGAGATGAAGTTGTCCTGATGGTTTTGATAGGTTAGATATGTTGAATGTTCCCGTTGTTTTATTTATGTATGGTCATGTTTGAAATTATGTATTTTCTTGTTTTATTTATGTACGGTCATGTTTTAAATTATGTATTTCCTTGTTTTATTTATGTATGTTCGTGTGTGTGGTTGTATGATTTTAGTAATATGAATGAAACGAACTATGCTTCTTTCTTAATTAAGTAAGGTTACAATGGTTTAATTTATGATGTTGAGCTTGGTCCAACGTTGGGACATTTTTTACGATTGTGACCGGGCTGACGACATGAACTGCATAGTCTCACCATCTTATTCACCATATTCATTTCGGTACGAATACGCGTGCTGTTAGGACGCCCGTTTTTCTCTCTTCGCATGTTCTCATTGTGCTAGACTATTTCCCCGTTGTAGGTGGGCCAGTAGTCCTCATTTGCAACTATCGGAAAGCTTTTGTTGTAGACGTTGCAAAGATTGTGCACTTAGTAAACAGGGGATAGTAAGCCTGAAGGGTCCAGCCGAACCTTTGAACATGCCGCTATGACATGGGAGCAAGGCATGCGAAAGACTTGAAATTTTTCACAGTCGCACCAATTGTTATCAAGTTCTACCCGATAGGATCCCCTCGATTTCCCTTCGTTGTGATCCATAATCTCAGCAACAATAAAATGTCCCTTATTGCGGTTAAACACTGTAACCACATGTGTGTTAGATTTGGATGCTCCTTCTTTAATGAATGTCATAGAACTATCGCTGAACACTTGACCAGACTGTAGGATGAAACTCCACTTTGAACGCCTGGTGTCAAAAAGTTCTCCGAGCCTAAAGTAGGTTGACCTCACCAAAGCGGTTATCGGTAGGTTGCAGATTCCTTTGAAAACATAGTTCATTGATTCCACGAGATTTGTCGTCATGTGACCCCAGCGTTGTCCTTTGTCGTAGGCCCTGGTCCACTTATCCAATGGAATTTGGTTTATCCATCTAAACGCATCTTCATTTGTCAGTCTGATTTCGTCACGATAGTGTTTGAATGACGGTTCGGTTAATGAGTACCCCGCGTTCACGACCTTCTTCCGCAATGCCTTGTCTTTGATCTCTCTCATGAAATTTTGCGCGATGTGTCTAATGCAATAAACATGTATTGAAGGAGGTTCCTGCCAGCCGTTATCAACATTCTTCCATGCACTCTCAATTGATGCATGTCTGTCCGAAATCAAACATAAGTTAGACTGAGGAGCCACGTGCAAGCGGAGATTTTTCAGGAAAAAACTCCATCCCTAGACAGTCTCTCCCTCGACTATAGAGAATGCAATTGGGAAGATATTGTTGTTGCCGTCCTGGGCCACTGCCATCAATAGAGTTCCTTTGTATTTGCCGTAGAGCCATGTTCCATCAATTTGGATTATAGGCTTGCAGAAGGCAAAACCCTTTATACATGGGTCAAAAGCCCAAAAGAGTCAGTGGAATATGTCATTTCCACTAACACAATGACTTTCTGGAGTATACGCCGACAAGGTCTCAAAGTTGACAACGGTCCCTGGTGCATAGTGCTTTAGTGCTATCAAAAACTTTGGGAGTTCTTTGTACGAGTCATCCCAATTTCCAAATACAACGACAACAGCCTTGGTTCTAGCAATCCATGCTTTCTTGTATGATGGAGTATAAATGTGCTTCTGAACAATGTGCTTAGTTATCGTGCTGACCTTTACCGAAGGATCGTCGGTAACGATTGATAAGATATTGTTGCATTTTAGCTGAGAACTCAGTTGCCGATGATCCTGTAACACGGTGGGAGAACTGACTTTACTTAAATGTTGCGGATAGCAAGAGTCGCCACCGACTTTTATTTTATCCATAAGGAAAGGACATAAAAGAACAGGAAAGACCTTAAAAAGATTTTTGGGTTCGGGGGGTAGGTTATGTAAAGGGAAGGTGTTAGCACCCTTTACATCCATGGTTATCCATGGGCTCTTAGTTACTTAGCTCACTTTAAAATGTTTTTGAGAAGTGTAGTGTGTGTTTAGAAATTTCCTTAAGTACTTTATAATGATCCATGCACGGATATATATAAAGCCTTTGTTTTGAAAATTGCTTAAAAATGTGAAGTGTTTTTGAAATGTTTGAAAAGGTGAGCAAGTACATAAGAGGAACCTACCCTAAGTTAAATCTTTTCTGTTCTTAAATATCCTTTAAGTGGTAAGACTATCCCTATTATTAAGGAATAGGTAGTCATTACCTTGGATGCGTGAGGGATAAATGAAGGGACAACTGTGATTAGGCAACTGTAAGGTGTATTTAGCAACTCGAAGGGACTTATCATCTTTATTCGAAAGGGACAAGATCATTTACGAAAGGCAACCATGAAGGGACTTGATCTTTTTATCTTTTAAGGGACTAGATGATATAAATGAAGGGACTTTGCTTTATACACCTTACTGGACCTTTTTCTTTAGGCAACATGAGAGGTATCCTTAAGAAGGTGAGATGGCGATCCAGGATCGACTTACGTGTGTGCGTGTACAAATTCAAGTATTTATCTTACAAATTAGTGATCTAAATTCAATTTTAAATACAAACATGTTTACACTCCCTATTTTACTAACCATGGTAATTAAAAATAAATAATAAGAATAATTCTACAACTATTACATAATTGGCACAATTACATTATAAGAATAATTTAAATAAGTAAGCATATAATAAATAATAATTAAATTGGTTAGTAATAACAAACAAAAATAAATATAAGAAGGTTAGTATAACAATATAATATAGAAATAAATTAAAAGTTCAAAATTAAATAAATAATTATTTTTAAGAATTTTAATAAAAGAAATAAATAATAAATATTATATACTAATAAATATGACTAATAATTCTAATAATTTAATTTTATATACATATTATAAAAAATATTTGTTAATTATAATTAAGTAAACATATAAAAAACTAGAAATTAAACTCATAAAATAAAGTTAGGGTTTTTAATTGTTTAGAAAAAAATAAATTAGGGTTAACTACTTAATTAAATTATTTATATATATATAAACAAACTACATATAATAATTATAAAATAAATATATATATATATAATTAAAATTTACAAACAAATATATTAATATTTATAACATAATTAGGGTTTATAAAGAAAATTAGGTTTTACATATAAAAATATTAGGGTTTATAAATTAATCTAAATATAATTAAATTATTTATACAAAAAATACATACAAATAATAAAATAAATATAAATAACTTTTATTAATAAAATTTGAATTTTTTTTTAAATATAAGTTTTTTTGAATTATATACAAGAAAATAATATAACTATTTTATTTTAAACATTTATTATTAATTAAATTAAACAAATATAATATAAATAAAACAAAATAAATGAAAAAAAAATGAGAAAAAGAACTTACCTGGGGCTGGGATTCGATCCCAGACCCTAGTCTTTGCATCTCTAAGACCAGCAAGCTCTCCACCAGGCCAGCTGTTGCACCCCAAAATTTGCCCTCACAATACAAGACTTTGTGTGCTAAGAGGTTCACAAGGTTCACAAGACCTTTCATAAGGTTCATGAAGTTTACAAGACACTTTATGAGGTTCACAAGGTTCACAAGACCTTTCATGAGGTTCATGAAGTTTACAAGACACCTTATGAGGTTCACAAGGTTCACAAGACCTTTCATGAGGTTCATGAAGTTTACAAGACATCTTATGAGGTTCACAAAGTTTACAAGACACCTTATGAGGTTCACAAGGTTCACAAGACCTTTCATGAGGTTCACAAGACCTTTCATGAGGTTCACAAGGTTCACAAGACATCTTATGAGGTTCACAAGGTTCACAAGACATCTTGTGAGGTTCACAAGGTTCACAAAGTTCACAAATAGTCAGAAGATTTGACAATTCCCTCAGACAATGCATCCTCCTAAGCAGTGCATCCTAAACTAGGGTTTTGACTTTAATCAGGCTAAATGGACTTCCAAGACTTCAAGTGGGCTTCATAACATCTTATATGTGTCTAATAATCCCCATAACAAGTTCCAAGACTTTTCTCAAAGGTTTGCTCAGTCAGATGATCAGATAAGTCAAAGTCAGTCAAAGTAGTTAAAAAGTCAAACTGAGGTCAACTGTGGTCAAACCAAAGTCAAACTTCATGATTTTTTGCCAACATCAAGTATATGAAGTAAAATTCATCATTTGATCAAGGGTTGATCATGATTCATCAAGGAGATTTCAGATCATCAAGAATCAGGGGTTTCTAAATTAGGGTTTCCTCAGGAAAAGTCAACTGAACTTTGACCAGCCATAACTTTCACATGCTTCATCACATTTTTCCCATCCAAATCTCATTTTGAAGGAAATTGAATTCTCTACAACTTTGTGTCTCACAAGCCAAGCCCAAAAATGCTTCATTTGGAAGGTATGAGCTAAGACATTATAGGTCCTTTTGAAAGGGCATAACTTGAGAATGGTAAATGATATGGACATGAAACCAATGGGGTTGGTTAGAGGACTCTTCAAGATTTCCAAAATGTCCAAGAACACCCTCATAGCATTAAAATTGAAGGATGTGTGCCCTTGCAAAGTTGGGAAATTTTTGGGTGGTTTATGAAGAAAATAGGGTCTTAAAACCAAATTTTTCCAAATGGGCTTGCCATGTGATGATCCAATCCATACAAATACCTCAAGCACGACCCAAAGCAACAAAGTTCTGATTTTTTATTATTTATTTATTATTTATTTTGATTTTATCCATTAAAAATCAAATTAAATCTAAATAAAATATGAAAACTCATTATTTGAATGTGATTCTTCTTCTAGAAAGTTTTAATAACCATTCAAAGCTGATTGATATAATCCAATTTTGTGCTAGCTTGTTTTGGCAATGTTAGATAAGAAATTTTTCAATATTTGGAAGGAGATTTCTTCATCATCAAGGTACTCAAAAAGCCCATAGAACCCACAAGTATTTTGACCTAATTTGATTCATTATATATACACAAACATAACACAATGCAGGGGGACGAATAATTCTGCCTCAAACCATAGTTTCAAAGTTTCAAAATTCATAAAAAAATTTCAAATTCGGATTCTTGCATAGAGGCCTTATCAAAAGATTTTAAAGGTTGCATTGTGTTCCTAGATGATCATTGAAACTATTTGAACCATTTACAACATCCATATCAGATCATGTCACAATGCATAAACCGAATTTGCATTTTAGCTTGAAATTTTGATTTTCGATTCTTCTTGTATAAGCTGTATAAATGGAATTTAATTATATATTATTGTTTATATGGATGTTTGCAATGATTCTGGTTGGTTTAATTTGAGGTTTGATGCAGGAATGGCCGAACTCCATTTTTAGGGTTCATGAAACCACGAATTAGGATTTCAGGAAACAGCTAATTTCAAACCAAATTGTAGACATATTTGGACTTAGAGGACATACTTTAATTGGTTTGAACCCTTAGAATGAATTTATGTTGTGTATGTTATGTTTTTGAAGTTTTAGGACCTATAGCTACGGAAGAAATTCGTCACTAAAGGCTTTAGTGACGGAAGGGTGTCACTAGAAGTCTAAGACGACGGACAGAGGTTGAAGAAAGCTCATGGCGCGAAAACTGATTTTAAATATTTGACTTATTTTATTTTGTTTTGTTTGTATTAAAATATCAGAAACGCTGCTTGGCTCAATTGGTAAGGGAAATGCATATGTGAAGCGAAGGTCAAGGGATCGAATCTGGTCTCCAGCATTTTTTTTGCCTCAAATTCGTTTATCTCATGATTTCACCATATAATGATCAACTCGCCATTATACATCACATGCGCGCATCAGCCCAGGTGGTTTTGGAGAGTCTTCATTCAGGTAAAGGACCTGGGTTCAAATCCCAGGTCCTATTTTTTTAGGGTTTTATTTTCATTTATTTTTGATATGTTTGTTTTATTTTTTAATTAATCAAAGTAAATTTCTAAAAATATATAAAAACATTTTCTAATTAAAATTTATTTTGTTAAAACAAAATTTTCTTGTTATTTTCTTAAAAAATTAAATTAGTGTATTTATGTTTATATTTATATATATATTTATATATATATTTATATTTTATATAATGTTTAAATTAATTCTTAAAACCTTAATATAGTTAAAACCCTAATCTTTTCATAAACCAAGATTAACCCTAATAATATTTTTCTAAAACCCTAATTATTTTCATATAAATGTTAATTATGTTTCTCTATTTTTATTATTTATTTATATTATCATTATATGTAGTCTTATCTAAATAATGTAAATAATTTTAAATCATGTTTAAAACAATAAAACTCCTAAATTGATTTTGTAAATATAATTTATTTTTATAATATGTTTATAATTAACCTAATTTCTATAACTTATATATAATTTAAAACTTTATAATGATTGGTATATAATTGTTTATATTTTCTTCTTAATCTTAAAAAATATAATTGTTTATGTAAAAATTGATTATTATGCTAATATTCTTATTTATTTTATTATTAATGCTATTTATTTGCATATGATATTTATTTTATTATTACTAACCCCATTTATATATTGTGATTTATTATTATTATTTTTACTAACCCAATTATATTATTATTATTATTTATTTTTGCTTATTTATTTAGTTTGCTTTAATTATTATTATTATGTAATTGTTTCCTTTATGTAATATTTTAGTAATAATGTTTAATATTTATTTTAAATGTTATGGTTAGTAAAATAGGGAGTGAAACATGTTTGTATTTAAAATTAACTTAGATCACTAATTTAAAAGATAAATATTTAAAATTATACACTCACACACGTAAGTCGATCTTTGATCGCCATCTCATTTCCTTAAGGATACCCCTCATGTTGCCTAAAACAAAAGGTCAAGTAGGGTGTATAAAGCAAAGTCCCTCATTTCACATCATCTAGTCCCTAAACAGATAAAAAGATCAAGTCCCTTCGAATGTTGCCTTCGTAATGATTTTGTCCCTTTCGAATAAAGATGATAAGTCCCTTCGAATTGCTTATACACCCCACAGTTGCCTAACTAACAGATGTCCCTTCACTTGTCCCTTACATCCAAGGTAATGACTACCTATTCCTTAATAATAGGGATAATCTTACCACTTAAAGGATTCAAGAACAAAAAAGACTTAAACTTAGGGTAGGTTCCTCTTAGATACTTGCTCACTATTCAAAACATTTCAAACACTTCATACATTTCAAACAATTTTCAAAACAAAGGTTTTATACGCATCCGTACATGGATCATTATAAAATACTTAAGAAAATTTCTATTCACACAGTTCACATTTCAAAAACGTTTTAAAGTGAGCTAAGTAACTAAGAGCCCATGGATAACCATGGATGTAAAGGGTGCTAACACCTTCCCTTTACATAACCTACCCCCCGGACCCAAAAATCTTTTAAAAGGTCTTTCCTGTTCTTTTATGCCTTTCCTTTGGATAAAATAAAAGTCGGTGGCGACTCTTGCTATCCGCAACATAACTAAAGTCAGTTCTCCCACCGTGTTACAGAACTGGCGACTCTGCTGGGGATTTAATATTAAAGAGGGGTACCCTTAGGAATTAGATCACTTTAAAATTGTTTGCCTTGTTTGCTTTATATTTATCTGTTGGGTGCTCTTATGTGTGAAAGATCCTAACCCGGATCTAGTGTACCTTAGGTAAATGGCAATAGACCAAGGAAACTGTACGGCGTATACCGATATGGTTGATCTGGTGGCCATAGTTAGTGTGACTTCTTGGTTGGTGCTTATGTTCCTTAAGTCAAGTTGAGGATAATATGAGGCTGCCATATGTTGTCAATACACTAACTAACTTTTAGAACCCTAGTCATCCCATCTTGGCCTTTAGAAAGTAGTGAGATAACCGGCTTTGGTGCAGACTGAAGTTGGTTGATACTCGATACTACACTCATTGAGATCCTAAACTTGGAGGGTTTTGGTTGGCAAGTAAGTTGCCTACTGAACAACCACCCTTGTGAAGGATCAATGATTTTGAGATCCCTTAGAACCTGGTTACTTTTGTAGGACAGGATGAACCAACTAACTTCAGGGGAGGGTACTTACCTTTGAACCTCATGCAAGCCTTCAAACCTAGGGCTATTGTGTGACTTGTTTGTGTGTGCCACATGTTTGTGATTGAGCATAACATCATAGCATCATCATGCATCATAAATATAGCATTTTCACTAACCATTTCAAGGACCAAAGGATTTATCTTTGTTCTTTGTTGCAGGTCATGGCTTCTGCTCGTAGAAACACTATCAGAATCAACTTTGTAGGGATACCTGCTAAGCTTAAAGAATTGGTCTCTCATGTTTCTGAAAACTCCCAGTTCATCAAGAGGCATGGACACCTATTGGATCTAGTCACCTCAGGATTCAATGAAGAGATGATGAGTGTTTTGTTTCAGTTCTTTGATCCTAAGCACCATTGCTTCACATTCCCTGACTATCAGCTGGTTCCTACAATGGAAGAGTTCTCTAAACTTCTGGGTATACCTGTTCTTGATCAGAAACCATTCTCAGGCTTGGAAAAAGAGCTTAAACCTGAGGTTAATTCTGCAGCTCTACATCTGAAGAAGTCTGACATTGTTCTAGAAACGAGAAGCGGAGTTAAGGGTATTCTTGCTAAGGTATTAATGGATAAAGCTCAAGTGTTCTTGAAGGCTATGAGCTATGATGCTTTTGAGGAGATCTTAGCCTTGCTGATTTATGGCTTAGTGTTATTCCCCAATCCAGATCAGTTCATAGACATTCATGCCATCAACATATTCCTGAGTCACAATCCAGTGCCTACATTGCTCGGAGACATCCTACATTCTCTTCATACTCGTACCACAAGGGCAAGAGGAACTCTGATGTGCTGCATACCTTTGCTTTCTAGGTGGTTTATTTCTCACCTTCCTCACTCAGTGATGAAGAATGAACAGGGATTCAGGTGGTCTAAGAGGATCATGTCACTCTCGCATTCAGATATTCATTGGTGCTCCAGATCTATGAAGAATGTCACTATCATTGACTGTTGTGGGGAGTTTCCTAATGTGCCACTTCTAGGCATAAGAGGAGGCATTACTTACAACCCTTCCTTAGCTCTACGTCAGTTTGGTTATGCTCGGAGTGATGGTCCACATGACATGTTGATTCAGGGTATTGTGTTTGATTACGACAACGATCTGCAAGGTTACCGTCAGAGGTTCATACGAGCATGGGGAAAAGTGAACAAGGTTGACAGCAAGACTCTGGAGCCTAAGTACACTATTCCTATGGAAGCTTATCTCAGATAGGTGCGATCTCGTGCTCAGACTTTCATGATGCCATATCCTGCTATCCTGCCAGTTACCATGGAACCTGTTGCTGAAGGAGATACTTCTTATACCATCCTTCACCCAGATATGCCAACTGACATGGAAGATTTACAGAGGTCCTGGATCCAGTTGAAGGAGCAAAGGGATACCTTCGAGGCTCATTACAAAGCAAGCCAAGAAAGAATCCTGGAGCTAACAAAGCAACTTCACGAGGAGCGGAATCTCAACTCATACCTCAACACAAAGAGGAAACGTCCATGGGAGACTTAAAACCCCATCTCTTGTATTTATTTCATTTTATTTTCTATAAGCCCAAGAGGCAAAACAAATTTATTACTAATAAAAGTTACCTTCTTGTTTGTTTAAGCAAATTTAAATCCTGCGGTCCTTGAAAACATTGCATATGCATTCACATATCATATCACTGCATCATAGGTTTATTGTACACAGGTTTCTTATCTTCTCGCTGTTTATTTCAGCAATGGCTCTTGAACAAACAGTTAAGGATCTCCAGGCACAAAATGCACAGTTCCAAGAGCTGATCCTGAACTTGTCCAAGGGGCAGGATGAATTGAAGGCACTGCTGGCTAAGAAGAAGAATCCTGAGGACAACAAGGATGATCAGTTGGAACAACTGCAAGCTGAGATGACAGAAATGAGGACCCAGATGAATGACCAGGTGGCTCTTATTCAAAGTTTAGCTCAGGGGAAAGAAGAGCTAAGAACCTTTGTCCATAAATTTCAAAGTAATGAAGTTAGGAATCTAAGTGTTAGTCAACCTCCATTAAAACAAGCTTATTTGGTTGAAAGGAAGATGAGGATAAAAGAAGGTAAGAAACAGGTTGCCATTGATTGTTCTTCAGTTGAAGAAGAAAGACCTGATAAGGTTAATCCACCTCAACACAAGAAATATAGAAGGCAGTTTATCAAGTTCAGCACTCCAATGTCACAAGTTTTGCAATGCTTGTTGGAGATGAAACTAATTTCTTTGAAAAGTTCTCCTCAAAATCCTAATACTGCCTCTCCTCACTACAATTCCAAGGAAAGGTGTGAGTATCACTCCAACAGTCCTGGACATGATACTAATAATTGTTGGGCATTGAAGAAAAAGATTCAAGACCTGATTGACGAAGGAATCCTAGAGGTTACTCCAGAAGGTCAAGTTGAATTCTACTATCGTCCATCAAATACCAAAACTGCAAGACAAGTTGCCCAGGGTAGCAGGAAAGGAAGCCTACCTATTCCTGTTGAGATATGGGGCACCTTGGGACATCCAAGTGGTAAATTTGATTTCATGGTGAAGTATACTGCTCCTCAAAGTTCACAGATTGCAATTGAAGACATTCAGCCAACTGGATGGGACAACATTTGAACTTTCATTTGTAATTTCTTTTGTTTTGTTTAAACACTTACTATTATGTTAAACTTTTGTTTTCATTAATGCATTGCGTATGTTTGTCTTGAATTAATCCATTCGTTTCACTACGTTTTGAACTATGTTTCATATTTCTATTTTGTGATATTTAACTCCTGATAAAACTATAAGCCTGTAGAGGGAGGATGACGAAAACAATACCATAATATTAGGCAGTATGCTTTTGAACAGACTATGCTGACGATGTACAGGCATTGTTTCAATTCCTAAACAGTGGAGATATAAGGAAGTTAATCCCTAGTCAAACCTTTTGAGCCTATGAAGTAGGAGTTTTTCTCGCAAATTAAAACCCTTATTCATAACCTGGGGCAGGGTAGTTACTCGATTAACTCAAATATGTCAATTATCTGTGTTGTACACAACTAATGATGATTCTCTGTAATCATTAAACCTGACAGTCAATATCCAGCAAAAGAAAAGCTTACTAAGTCAAAACCTATGAAGGAGACTTTGTAAAAAATTAAGACATCCTGCTGACTGTAACCTTGAAATAAACAGTTCAGGCAAAAAGAAGGGATAACAAAGTCAAAAGAAAAAGAGGTCACTATGAATCCTCAACAAAGAAAGATGACTGAATGTTCAAATAAATTTTTGGTTCCTGAATCATCATAAATGTCAGTGTTACAATTCCAAACTACTTTGGAACCTCAATGCATGAGTTAACTGAGCATAAGACTGAAGAACATCATGGAGATTGGGTTGGGTACAAATGAAATTTGAGCCTTTATCCTTTGTTTCTTAAACCGTGAACCAGGCCACATTACAACCCTTTAAAAGTCCTAACTGAAGCATGGTTAGTTCGAAAGTGTACTGCTACAAAAAGGTATCCTGACTCCTTTAGGGCTTATTATAAAACTTGAGTTAATATCACAGTTTTCTTAAAAAAAAAAAATTTTTAAAATAATTCTTTTTCAAAAACTTCAAGACAGACATAAGCATTGCATTTTTGAATATATTTGTTTGCATATACTTGGGTGTTTGATAAACAGGGAAACTTACAGGATGAATGTTCAAAGTCTTTCCGATAAACAAAGTTGCTTCCCGGATCAAAGTCCACGTATACAAAGGGGCATAGTCATTATCTCCCAATCAAGGGGGCAGGCCATGATACTTCCTAACTCATTTGGGGCAATCAGGACAGAATTCAATTATGTTTAAGTAGCCAGAGGCAGATCTCCTCATCTATCTAAATTACCGAGGGTAATATTACAAAGTTCATAATGCCAGGGGCATAGTCACTGTTTCCCAGTCAAGGGGCATACCAACTTACTGTTCAATTCATTTGGGGCAATCAGGTCCAGATTCAACAATGCTTAATAGCCAGAGGAAACTCTCCTCATATATGTGAATTTCATGATGTTAGGGGCATATTATTGTGAGGTACTCTGTTTATTTCTCTTGAGGTAACTACATTCAGATACTGCCATTATGGTATAATTCATTCTCAACCAAGGGGCAATGCTTTCTCTTCAAAACTAATACCCGGAGCGTATATGGTCCATCACAATTTGAAGACACGTGCCTCTCATTGTATTACCTTGATATTGGATTCTCAGCAGAAGCCATTGTGGAAATTAATTGTCTACGCCAGTAGTATCAGATGGTGTCAGTATCAGGTCTTCAGATCCAGCTATGAGGATTTCTGGGAAGGTATTCAGGAGCTCTAAATCCAATTGGTTATACACTCTCGAAGTTGAAGCGATTCTGTTTTCAAGTTCAGCTTTACTTTTCCCTCTGAATCCAGATTTACTTTTACCCTATTTACATAAGCGAAAACATCCATTGGTTGTGTTTGAATGTATGTATGCTTTTGAATATGATTGATGTTTACCAGAAATGCATGAAGATGCAGTAATAGTATTTACTAAGGACGAACGAGGGTAGTAATTCAACGAAGCTTCGCCGGTTCATCCCCACAAGACAACTACAAATCCCCAGCTGGGCAAATCCATCTTCATAAATACTTCGAGTTACATCTCCCTTGGAATTTATATCCATCTCTTTTATCCTCATACGGATAGTCGGGAATTTATACTTTCAATAGGAGTACGAAGAACGAAGGCGGGAGGTTATGGATACCCTACTATCGAACGAAGACGGGAGGTTATGAATACCTTACTATCGAACGAAGACGGGAGGTTATGAATACCTTATTATTGAACAAACGAGGACGAGTTCCACATATTCTTCTCTATATTATCAAAACAAGTTCCCCATATTCTTCAATAACAAATCGGGATTTATTTTCCCTGGCCAGCAGTTGTTGTACGAAGATATCCAGACGCTTCAGGCTGCATGATGCATACATACATCATTTACATCATACCATAATATACATATACATAAGTACATAATACATTACTTAAGTGCATCATATTATACATGCATACATAATGCATAAACTAATGTTATTGTGCAGAATGTTATAATCTTGTTTTTCAGGTTAATTCTCCAGCAGACTTCATCAACAACTTGTGACTATTGGGCCGTTGTTTATCCTCCCAAAAGTTATCATCATACCTCAGGACGTTGTTTATCCTCCTGAAAGCTTCTTATACCTCAGGACGTTGTTTATCCTCCTGAAAGCAATCATTACCTCAGGACGTCGTTTATCCTCCTGAAAGCTATCATTTCCTCAGGACGTTGTTTATCCTCCTGAAAGCTATCATTTCCTCGGGACGTTGTTTATCCTCCTGAAAGCATATCATGACCTTGGGCCGTTTTTTATCTTCCCAAAGGTTACCTCATCATCATGGGACATCGTTTATCTTTCCGAAGGCTATCTTGAGACGTCGTTTATCTTCTCAAAAGCCATATCATGACTATTGGGCCGTTGTTTATCCTCCCAAAAGTTATACCTATACCTCAGGACATCATTTATCTTCCTGAAAGCCATCATCATACCTCAGGACGTTGTTTCCTCCTGAAAGCTATCATTATATCTTCATATTTTGGACTGCTTTATCCTCCAAGAAATATATTTGAAGAACTTTTCTCCAAGTGGCATCTTTAAGCCAACTCAAGTATATACAACTAATCCTCAGTATCATTCTACGCACCGGTGAGTGCAAATTTTTGGGCTTTTATGTTCAATCCCCTTCAACCTTCCAGGTCACGAATGGCACATATACCAATCTAACCCCTCAGGTTTCAGAAAATTGAACAGGGGCAGCTGTTGCACCCCAAAATTTGCCCTCACAATACAAGACTTTGTGTGCTAAGAGGTTCACAAGGTTCACAAGACCTTTCATAAGGTTCATGAAGTTTACAAGACACTTTATGAGGTTCACAAGGTTCACAAGACCTTTCATGAGGTTCATGAAGTTTACAAGACACCTTATGAGGTTCACAAGGTTCACAAGACCTTTCATGAGGTTCATGAAGTTTACAAGACATCTTATGAGGTTCACAAAGTTTATAAGACACCTTATGAGGTTCACAAGACCTTTCATGAGGTTCACAAGGTTCACAAGACCTTTCATGAGGTTCACAAGGTTCACAAGACATCTTATGAGGTTCACAAGGTTTACAAGACATCTTGTGAGGTTCACAAGGTTCACAAAGTTCACAAATAGTCAGAAGATTTGACAATTCCCTCAGACAATGCATCCTCCTAAGCAGTGCATCCTAAACTAGGGTTTTGACTTTAATCAGGCTAAATGGACTTCCAAGACTTCAAGTGGGCCTCATAACATCTTATATGTGTCTAATAATCCCCATAACAAGTTCCAAGACTTTTCTCAAAGGTTTGCTCAGTCAGATGATCAGATAAGTCAAAGTCAGTCAAAGCAGTTAAAAAGTCAAACTGAGGTCAACTGTGGTCAAACCAAAGTCAAACTTCATGATTTTTTGCCAACATCAAGTATATGAAGTAAAATTCATCATTTGATCAAGGGTTGATCATGATTCATCAAGGAGATTTCAGATCATCAAGAATCAGGGGTTTCTAAATTAGGGTTTCCTTAGGAAAAGTCAACTGAACTTTGACCAGCCATAACTTTCACATGCTTCATCACATTTTTCCCATCCAAATCTCATTTTGAAGGAAATTGAATTCTCTACAACTTTGTGTCTCACAAGCCAAGCCCAAAAATGCTTCATTTGGAAGGTATGAGCTAAGACATTATAGGTCCTTTTGAAAGGGCATAACTTGAGAATGGTAAATGATATGGACATGAAACCAATGGGGTTGGTTAGAGGACTCTTCAAGCTTTCCAAAATGTCCAAGAACACCCTCATAGCATTAAAATTGAAGGATGTGTGCCCTTGCAAAGTTGGGAAATTTTTGGGTGGTTTATGAAGAAAATAGGGTCTTAAAACCAAATTTTTCCAAATGGGCTTGCCATGTGATGATCCAATCCATACAAATACCTCAAGCACGACCCAAAGCAACAAAGTTCTGATTTTTTATTATTTATTTATTATTTATTTTGATTTTATCCATTAAAAATCAAATTAAATCTAAATAAAATATGAAAACTCATTATTTGAATGTGATTCTTCTTCTAGAAAGTTTTAATAACCATTCAAAGCTGATTGATATAATCCAATTTTGTGCTAGCTTGTTTTGGCAATGTTAGATAAGATATTTTTCAATATTTGGAAGGAGATTTCTTCATCATCAAGGTACTCAAAAAGCCCATAGAACCCACAAGTATTTTGACCTAATTTGATTCATTATATATACACAAACATAACACAATGCAGGGGGACGAATAATTCTGCCTCAAACCATAGTTTCAAAGTTTCAAAATTCATAAAAAAATTTCAAATTCGGATTCTTGCATAGAGGCCTTATCAAAAGATTTTAAAGGTTGCATTGTGTTCCTAGATGATCATTGAAACTATTTGAACCATTTACAACATCCATATCAGATCATGTCACAATGCATAAACCGAATTTGCATTTTAGCTTGAAATTTTGATTTTCGATTCTTCTTGTATAAGCTGTATAAATGGAATTTAATTATATATTATTGTTTATATGGATGTTTGCAATGATTCTGGTTGGTTTAATTTGAGGTTTGATGCAGGAATGGCCGAACTCCATTTTTAGGGTTCATGAAACCACGAATTAGGATTTCAGGAAATAGCTAATTTCAAACCAAATTGTAGACATATTTGGACTTAGAGGACATACTTTAATTGGTTTGAACCCTTAGAATGAATTTATGTTGTGTATGTTGTGTTTTTGAAGTTTTAGGACCTATAGCTACGGAAGAAATTCGTCACTAAAGACTTTAGTGACGGAAGGGTGTCACTAGAAGTCTAAGACGACGGACAGAGGTTGAAGAAAGCTCATGGCGCGAAAACTGATTTTAAATATTTGACTTATTTTATTTTGTTTTGTTTGTATTAAAATATCATAAACGCTGCTTGGCTCAATTGGTAAGGGAATGCATATGTGAAGCGAAGGTCAAGAGATCGAATCTGGTCTCCAGCATTTTTTTTGCCTCAAATTTGTTTATCTCATGATTTCACCATATAATGATCAACTCGCCATTATACATCACATGCGCGCAGCAGCCCGGGTGGTTTTGGAGAGTCTTCATCCAGGTAAAGGACCTGGGTTCAAATCCCAGGTCCTATTTTTTTAGGGTTTTATTTTCATTTATTTTTGATATGTTTGTTTTATTTTTTAATTAATCAAAGTAAATTTCTAAAAATATATAAAAACATTTTCTAATTAAACTTTATTTTGTTAAAACAAAATTTTCTTGTTATTTTCTTAAAAAATTAAATTAGTGTATTTATGTTTATATTTATATATATTTATATTTTATATAATGTTTAAATTAATTCTTAAAACCTTAATATAGTTAAAACCCTAATCTTTTCATAAACCAAGATTAACCCTAATAATATTTTTCTAAAACCCTAATTATTTTCATATAAATGTTAATTATGTTTCTCTATTTTTATTATTTATTTATATTATCATTATATGTAGTCTTATCTAAATAATGTAAATAATTTTAAATCATGTTTAAAACAATAAAACTCCTAAATTGATTTTGTAAATATAATTTATTTTATAATATGTTTATAATTAACCTAATTTCTATAACTTATATATAATTTAAAACTTTATAATGATTGGTATATAATTGTTTATATTTTCTTCTTAATCTTAAAAAATATAATTGTTTATGTAAAAATTGATTATTATGCTAATATTCTTATTTATTTTATTATTAATGCTATTTATTTGCATATGATATTTATTTTATTATTACTAACCCCATTTATATATTGTGATTTATTATTATTATTTTTACTAACCCAATTATATTATTATTATTTATTTTTGCTTATTTATTTAATTTGCTTTAATTATTATTATTATGTAATTGTTTCCTTTATGTAATATTTTAGTAATAATGTTTAATATTTATTTTAAATGTTATGGTTAGTAAAATAGGGAGTGAAACATGTTTGTATTTAAAATTAACTTAGATCACTAATTTAAAAGATAAATATTTAAAATTGTACACTCACACACGTAAGTCGATCTTTGATCGCCATCTCACTTCCTTAAGGATACCCCTCATGTTGCCTAAAACAAAAGGTCAAGTAGGGTGTATAAAGCAAAGTCCCTCATTTCACATCATCTAGTCCCTAAACAGATAAAAAGATCAAGTCCCTTCGAATGTTGCCTTCGTAATGATCTTGTCCCTTTCGAATAAAGATGATAAGTCCCTTCGAATTGCTTATACACCCCACAATTGCCTAACTAACAGATGTCCCTTCACTTGTCCCTTACATCCAAGGTAATGACTACCTATTCCTTAATAATAGGGATAGTCTTACCACTTAAAGGATTCAAGAACAAAAAATACTTAAACTTAGGGTAGGTTCCTCTTAGATACTTGCTCACTCTTCAAAACATTTCAAACACTTCATACATTTCAAACAATTTTCAAAACAAAGGTTTTATACGCATCCGTACATGGATCATTATAAAATACTTAAGAAAATTTCTATTCACACACTTCACATTTCAAAAACGTTTTAAAGTGAGCTAAGTAACTAAGAGCCCATGGATAACCATGGATGTAAAGGGTGCTAACACCTCCCCTTTACATAACCTACCCCCAGGACCCAAAAATCTTTTAAAAGGTCTTTCTTGTTCTTTTATGCCTTTCCTTTGGATAAAATAAAAGTCGGTGGCGACTTTTGCTATCCGCAACATAACTAAAGTCAGTTCTCCCACCGTGTTACACCAGCGCGCGCTGATGAACTATGGATGATCACCAATCTTTATATGTCAAGCCTGGAAAAATAAAGGAAATAAAGCAAAAAAATTGCTGAGACTGGGATTTGAACCCCTGCCTTGGCCTTGCATACACGCATCCTTTACCAACTGAGCCATCAACGCGTTTGTGTAATAAACCTCAAACAATTCAATAAAATATTAAAACTAATTTTAAAATCAGAATTTGGCGCCACTGGACTCCATCTTCTCCAAATTACCTGTGAATTCATTTAGGCTTTTACCTGCGAATTTACCTGCAATTTTTCAAAACCAGAATCCTATGTTTTTTGAAACTTCATGAAAACCTTAACAATAATAAAAACCAACAACCCAGATCAATTGCTTATAGTTTATACATTATAGCCATGTCTATAGAATGTCCAAAAACAATGTAAAACGTAAAGCCCTAAAGTGATGGCCGAAACCCTAATAATGGCATCTATTGTATTCGTCCATGGTTCTTCACAAAAACAATCCAGAAACCATCTATGAGCATCAACAAACATTAGTATATAATCAAAACTCATTATAAACATGTAAATTCAATGAATCGAAAAAAAAATAGGTTAAGGGCATGTATGCTTCGGGTTATGCAAATGAGGATGAATCAGAGGCATGTAAGGGGTGGTTTAGATTCAGGGAAGCTCAAGGAAGCTTCTTGTGTCCTTAGAATACCTTGAAATCTCCTGCAAAGATGAAACCGAAAATTGATTTTTTGATGTATTTTGTGAAGTTTGAAATAGGTCTTAGAGGCTGCAAAAATTCGTCCCTTTTGTTGTGATATGTTCCTCTATATGTAGTGAATCAAATTAGGTTAAAAAGTGTTATGGTTCTTTGGATTTTTGGATCATTTGAATATTGAGAAAGATATGTCATAAAATTTGAATATTATTTGATCTAACATTGCTATTTTAGGACAATCATCATAACTTGTGTATCAATCTGATCCAAATGTCATTTATAACATTCTAGAAACAAAATCCCTTTTTAAATATTTGATTTTATATTTTATTTCAATTTAAATGGTATTTTAATGAATAAAATTCAAATAAATATGAAATAAAAAATAAAAAATCAGAAAATAGGTGGGTTGGGTCGTGCTTGGTGTTTTTGTAAAGATGAGATGTCAATTTGGTGGGCTCATTTAGCAAAAATTTGATTTTAGGCCTTATTTGCTTCATAAACTTCCCAAAAATTTCCCAACTTTGCAAGGGCACAAATCCTTCAATTTTAATGCTATAAGGGTGTTCTTGGACATTTTGGAAAGCTTAAAGAGTCCTCTAACCAACCTCATTTGTTTCATGTCCATATCTTTTACCATTCTCAAGTTATGCTCTTTTGAAGTTGTTGACTTTTTGTTGACTTTCAAAAGGACCTATAATGTCTTAGCTCATACCTTCCAAATGAAGCATTTTTGGGCTTGGCTTGTGAGACACAAAGTTTTAGAGAATTCAATTTCCTTCAAAATGATCTTTGGATGGAAAATTATTGATGAAGCATGTGAAAGTTATGGCTGGTCAAAGTTCAGTTGACTTTTCCTGAGGAAACCCTAATTTAGAAACTCCTGATTCTTGATGATCTGAAATCTCCTTGATGAATCATGATCAAACCTTGATCAAATGATGAATTTTACTTCATATACTTGATGTTGGCAAAAAATCATGAAGTTTGACTTTGGTTTGACCACAGTTGACCTCAGTTTGACTTTTTAACTGCTTTAACTGATTTTAACCTATCTGATCATCTGACTGAGCAAACCTTTGGGAAAAGTCTTGAAACTTGTCATGGGGATTCTTGAACACATATAAGATGTTATGAAGCTCACTTGAAGTTTTGGAAGTCCATTTAGCCTGATTAAAGTCAAAACCCTAGTTTAGGATGCATTGCTTAGGAGGATGCATTGTCTGAAGGAAATGTCAAATCTTCTGACTGATTGTGAACTTTGTGAACCTTGTGAACCTCATGAGATGTCTTGTGAATCTTGTGAACCTTGTGAACCTCTTAGTACACAAAGTCTTGTCTTGCGAGGGCAAATTTTGGGGTGCAACAGCTGCCCCTGTTCAATTTTCTGAAACCTGAGGGGTTAGATTGGTATATGTGCCAGTCGTGACCTGGAAGGTTGAAGAGGATTGAACACAAAAGCCCAAAAATTTTCACTCGCCGGAACGTAAAGTGATACTGATGATTAGTTGTATATGCTTGAGTGGGCTTGGAGATGCCACTCGGAAGAACTGGAGATGGGCTTAGAGATGCCATCAGGAAGAACTGGTGATGGGCTTAGAGATGCCATCTAAAGTATCAGAATATGATGATGTCTTTATGTTGATACTGGATATCAGTACTAGGTCTTTGTATAGTCCGTCTCTGAATCATTTATGCAACATGATTTGAATTTCTGAATGGACCAGTAGAAATAAATCTTCGTGGCGATTATCTCTTCTGGAAATATCTTGGATTAGGGAGCGGATCTTTGTATAGACCGTTTGCCTATTCTCCAAGGTCAAAAGAACGTCAGGATTAGTTCTTCTGAAAAATATCTTGAACCAAGGAATGGATCTTTTTACAGACCGTTTGCCTGCTATTAAAGGGCCAAAAGAACGTCAGGATTTGTTCTTCTGAAAAAGTCTTGAACAAGGGGCCAAAAGAGCGTCAGGATTTGCTCTTAAGGGTCAAAAGAACGTCAGGATTTGTTCTTCTGAAAAAATCTTGAACAAGGGGCCAAAAGAGCGTCAGGATTTGCTCTTAAGGGTCAAAAGAACGTCAGGATTTGTTCTTCTGAAAAAGTCTTGAACAAGGGGCCAAAAGAGCGTCAGGATTTGTTCTTCTGAAAAAGTCTTGAACAAGGGGCCAAAAGAGCGTCAGGATTTGCTCTTAAGGGTCAAAAGAACGTCAGGATTTGTTCTTCTGAAAAAGTCTTGAACAAGGGGCCAAAAGAGCGTCAGGATTTGCTCTTAAGGGTCAAAAGAACGTCAGGATTTGTTCTTCTGAAAGATGTCTTGAACCAGGGAATGGATCTTTTTACGGACCGTTTGCCTGCTATTCGAGGACATTTTGAGTAGTGTATGGATCATTTCTGACCCGTTGTAAGTTGTTGATATTATTTTACCTGCATATAACTATCCTGCAAGGGAAATATTAGTTTATGCATTATGTATGCATGCATAATATGATGCACCTAAGTAAATGTATTATGTACTTATGGATGTGTATGTTATGGTATGATGTAAATGATGTATGTATGCATCATCTAGCCTGAAGCATATGGATATCTTCGTTTATCAACTGCCGGCCAAGGAAAATAAATCCCGATTTGTTGCTGAAGAATATGAGGAACTCGTCTTGTTTGATAATATAATGAAGAATATGAGGAACTCGTTCCCGTCTCGTTTGATAACATAGTATTCATAAACCTCCCGTCTTCGTTCGATAGTATGGTATCCATAACCTCTCGTCTTCGTTTGATAGTATGGTATCCATAACCTCCCGTCTTCGTTCGATAGTATGGTATCCATAACCTCCCGTCTTCGTTTGATAGTATGGTATCCATAACCTCCCGTCTTTGTTCGATAGTATGGTATCCATAACCTCCCGTCTTCGTTCGATAGTATGGTATCCATAACCTCCCGTCTTCGTTCGTCGTACTCCTATTGAAGGAATAAATTCCCGACTATCCGTCTGAGGATAAAAGAGATGGATATAAATTCCAGGGGAGATGTGACTCGAAGTTTTTATGAAGATGGATTTGCCCTACTGGGGGATTTGTAGCTGTCTTGTGGGGATGAACTGGCGAAGTTTCGTTGAATTCCTTCCCTCGTTCGTCCTTAGTAAATACTATTACTGCATTTTCATGCATTTCTGGTAAACATCAATCATATTAAGCATTCTATGCATTTCTGGTAAACATCAATCATATTCAAAAGCATACATACATTCAAACACAACCAATGGACGTTTCGCTTATGTAAATAGGGTAAAAGTAAATCTGGATTCAAAGATGAAATTTTATTTATATCATAAAGTGACCTATACATAGGTAAATTTGTACAAGGAGACAGAAATCCTAGTAAGAGGAATTCGTTGTAAAAAAAATGTTTACAAAACAAAGAAAATCAGCTATGTGGGAAATAATCCTATTGGGTTTCAATTCTACTATTGCTATTATCTTCAAGTATCTCATCTTCTGCTGTTGAGACGGAAACGATTGGATTGATCTTCATCTGTTAGAGCTTGGTTAAGTAGCACAACTGGTTGTAGTTTCATGGGTGATCCAAACGAGACATAGTCATACGCTTTAATCCCTAACTTTTTCCTGGATTGCCCTTTCAGGTTTTCAATCCACCGGGATACCCTTTTTTGCCCAAGCCGCCTTTTCAGGTTTTCGACTTGTCGGGTGTACATTTTTTTTATATATATCCCTAATTTTTGCCCGAACCCTTTTGGTTTGCCGGGATGCCATTATTTTTGCCTAGGCCAGTCAACCTAGCGGGTCTCTTTTTATGCGTAGTATTTTTTTACTATGTCTACGTTTACAGGCTGCGGGAAGTCTTCACCATCCATAGTAGTAAGCATCATGGCACCTCCTGAGAATACTGTTTTGACTATAAATGGTCCTTCATATGTAGAAGTCCATTTCCTCCTAGGATCACCCTGTGGTAATATGACACGCTTGATTACCAAGTCACCAGCCTGATATACCTTTGGCTTAACCTTCTTATTGAAAGCCTTGATCATCCGTTTCTGGTACATCTGACCATGACAAACAGCTGCTAACCTCTTCTCATCAATCAAATTTATCTGGTCAAGTCGAGTCTGAATCCACTCATCTTCATCCAAGCCTGCATCCTTCATGATTCTTAAGGAGGGGATCTGAACTTCAATGGGCAAAACTGCTTCCATACCATAGACTAAGGAGAATGGGGTTGCCCCTATTGAAGTACGTATTGTAGTACGATAACCATGAAGAGCAAATGGTAACATCTCATGCCAATCCTTATAAGTAACAGTCATCTTCTGTAGAATCTTTTTAATGTTTTTATTGGCAGCTTCTACTGCCCCATTCATCTTCGGACGATACGGAGAAAAGTTGTGATGCTTAATCTTGAACTGCGTGCAAAGATCAGTAATCATAGTGTTGTTCAGATTAGAGCCATTGTCAGTAATAATCCTTTCAGGGATACCATACCTACATATGAGATTATTCTTAATGAATCGAGCCACCACATTCTTAGTAACAGATGCAAATGAAGCTGCCTCCACCCACTTAGTAAAGTAATCAATAGCGACCAGGATGAAACGATGCCCATTAGAAGCAGTAGGCTTGATTTCACCAATCATATCAATGCCCCACATGGCAAAAGGCCAAGGAGCAGTCAACACATTCAATGGTGATGGAGGTATATGGACTTTATCAGCATAGATTTGACACTTGTGACATGTTCTGGAATGTTGATAGCAGTCAGCTTCCATGGTAGACCAATAGTAACCTGCTCTCAATATCTTCTTTGCCATGGTATGACCACTGAAATGAGTGCCAAAGATCCCATCATGCATGTCTTCCATAATCTCAGTTGCTTCCTTCTTATCCACACAACGAAGCAAAGTTGAATCATGATTGCGCTTGTACAAAATGCCATTACTCAAAAAGAACTTAGCAGAAAACCTCCTCAGAAACTTCCTATCTTTGACAGATGCCCCTTCAGGGAACTCCTAGGCTTCAAGATATCTTTTCACTTCATAGAACCAAGGCTTCTCCTCTGCTTCTTCAGTGTCAATCTCATTGCAGTATGCAAGCTTCTCAAATCTGTCAATAGTAATCTTGGGAGCCTTATCATCCCAGCTAATTTCAAACATGGATGCCATGGTGGCTAATGCATCTGCCAACTAATTTTCTCTTCGTGAAATATGTCCAAAGGTAATCTCTTTAAAATGTGGGATCAAAGACAACACATGCTCTCTGTAAGGAATGAGATTATCATGCTTGGTATCCCAATCTCCTTTGATCTGACTTACTACCAGGGATGAATCTCCATACACGTCAAGGAACTGAATCTTCATATCAATGGCAGCTTTGATACCCAGGATACATGCCTCATATTCAGCCATGTTATTGGTACAGTAGAAACAAAGTCTTGCAGTAATCGGGGTATGACAACCTTCAGGGGAACTGATCACAACACCAACACCATTACCCAGTGCATTAGAAGCTCCATCAAAAACCATAGTCCATCGGGATCCTTGTTCAGGTCCGTCATATTGTCCAGGTTCTTTGGTAATGATCATAATGTCTTCATCGGGGAACTCAAAACTCATTGACTGATAATCATCCACTGCTTGATGAGCCAAATGATCAGCCACAACACTTCCTTTAATGGCCTTCTAAGTAGTGTATTGTATGTCATATTCTGTCAAGATCATTTGCCATCTTGCTATTCTTCCAGAGAGAGCAGGTTTCTCGAATATGTACTTGATTGGATCCATCTTTGAAATCAATAAGGTAGTTTGAGTCAACATATACTGTCTTAGTCGGCGAGCAGCCCATGCCAAAGTGCAACAAGTTTTCTCGAGCAGTGAGTATCTTGTTTCACAGTCGGTAAACTTTTTGCTAAGGTAGTATATTGCCTGCTCTTTTCGACCAGACTCGTCATGTTGCCCCAACACACACCCCATTGAGTTGTCTAATACTGTTAAGTACATAATCAAGGGTCTTCCATCAACTGGTGGCATCAAAATGGGAGGTTCTAGGAGATATCTCTTGATTTCATCAAAGGCTATCTGGCACTCATCATTCCATTCCATTACCTGATCTTTCTTCAACAACTTGAAAATTGGCTCACAGGTGGCAGTTAATTGGGAAATAAACCTTGCAATGTAATTCAGTCGTCCCAAGAAACCTCTAACTTCCTTCTCAGTACGGGGAGCTGGCATCTCTTGTATAACTTTCACTTTTGCAGGATCTACTTCAATACCTTTTCCATTGATAATGAAACCCAAAAGCTTACCAGATCTAACTCCAAAAGTACACTTGTTTGGGTTCAATCTCAACTTGTATTTCTTCAACCTCTCAAACAATTTATGCAAATGATCAAGATGTTTCTCTTCATTCTGGGACCTGGCTATCATATCATCTACATATACCTCTATCTCATGATGAATCATATCATGAAACAAAGCCACCATAGCACGCTGATATGTTGCCCCGGCATTCTTCAAACCAAATGACATCACCTTATAGCAAAAGGTGCCCCATTGTGTAACAAATGTTGTCTTCTCCATATCTTCAGGTGCCATCTTGATTTGATTGTAACCATAGAAACCATCCATGAAAGAGAATATCTTATGCTGAGCAGTGTTGTCTACCAGAACATCAATATGAGGAAGTGGAAAGTCATCTTTAGGGCTGGCCTTGTTCAAATCCATGTAGTCTACACACATACGTACCTTACCATCTTTTTTAGGCACCGACACCACATTTGCAACCCATTGAGGATAAGAAGTCACAACTAAGAACCCTGCATCAAACTGTTTCATTACCTCTGCCTTAATCTTCTCTGACATCTCAGGACGCATGCGACGAACCTTCTGCTTCTTTGGACGACAATCTTCTTTTACCGGTAATCGGTGAACCACAATGTCTGTATCCAACCCTGGCATATCTTCATAGGACCAAGCAAAGATCTCCACATAATCATGTAACATCTGAATTAATATGCTTTTAACACCATCCTCTAATTCAGCCCCTATCTTGACCTCTTTCCTGTTTTCTTCAGTTCCCAGATTCATAACTTCGATTGGCTCTTCATGTGGCTGTATAGCTTTCTCTTCTTGTTGTAACAACCTAGCAAGCTCTACAGGTACTTCACAATCGTCCTCCTTTCCATCTTCAGCTTGATAGATCGGATTCTCGAATTATAATTGGCAATAGTAGAACTGTTATCAACAGGATCCAGAGTGGATGGGGATCTGCATTTTAGTGATGTGGGTGTGTGTAAGAACACATAGCTGATAAAACAAAAACAAAAATAAAAGAAAGACAAGGAACACAATATTTACGAAAACGAAACGTCCACTGATTTTTATTGAATGAAGTATGCAAATGAAATGACATCCTGAAACGAGCATACCATTGTGCCCCGGGTAAGGCACAAGGCTTTAGAGTTTAATTGTTAAAAAATTACAAACTTAAAAGTAACAACACAGTAATAGCATTTACTCCTGACTAAAGGAGATAGGAATAACATCTTCAGCCTTCCAATTATTGAGCCCAGAACCCACAGTAGGAAAAATCCAAGCATCCAAGTTGTAGTCTTCATCATAGTCACCCATAGCATTGATCTGATCTTTCATAATCCCCTGATTGGTGATACGAACAGCACGAGCACGACGAACAGCCTTCTGGGACTCTGCAGTGAAACCCAAACCAAATTTGTCAGACTTGTAAGGGATGTCAGGAAGCTGACCCCAAATAGTACAACCACCTTCATCCACCACAGCTCTAGCATCCTTGAGGGAAGCCATTGTAGGAGGTACTCTGGTGACCACAGGAACTTTCTTGATAACAGGAGGAGCTTCATAATTATTAACAACCCAAGGAACCACCTCGAACGTCTGGCACGGAGTTTCAACATATTCACCTTCCACTTCGAGATATTTAAACGTGTTCACATGGCTAATCATATATCCTTCCTCTCCGTAAACAATGACAACCTTTCCCTCTACTGGATATCTCAGCTTCTGATGTAAAGTAGAAGTCACAGCACCTGCCCCATGGATCCAGGGACGCCCAAGCAAACAAGAATACGAATGACGAATATCCATTACATAAAAAGTAGCATTGAAGACCTGAGAACCTACTTTGATTGGGAGATCTATTTCTCCATGCACCACTCTTCTCGAGCCATCAAAAGCCTTCACCACTATATTACTGGGCCTTAACACAACATCTTCAAGACTAAGCTTATTCAACACTTCTTTGGGCAACACATTCAGCGAAGAACCATTGTCTATTAATACATGTGACAGGGTAGTGCCCCTACATTCAATAGAGATATGTAGAGCCCTGTTATGATCCCTCTTGGCCGGAGTCAAATCAGCATCGGAGAAACCTAACCCATTATCATAGGTCAAGTGTGCAACACAATTTTCAAACTGGTCTACAGAAATCTCATTTGGTACGTAAGCAGTCTTCAAATATTTAATCAAGGCTTTAGCATGAGCCTCAGAACACAACAGCAAAGACAACATAGAAATATTGGAGGGAGTATGCCCCAATTGATCAACAATGTCATAATCACTCTTGCGAATGATCTTCAGTACTTCTTCCATCTGCTTAGAAAGATCATCAGCAGTTGGTGCATCAGTTTGCTTAGGTTCAATAACAGGACCTTTGCCCCAAGCATCAGCAGTGGAGGTAGTAGTTGGAGTAACTGTATTCTTGGAGGTAACTGGAGGAGAGAAAACTCTTCCACTTCGTGTGATCTTACTAGATCCAGCAATATTATCAACATCCAGATTTTCATCAACAATAGGTGCATCAGCCAAGGATTCTTGCTTAACACCACGAATATAAACATCGGACCCATAATGCCAAGGCACAGCTTTATCAGAAGTATATGGAATAGGACCCGGAGTGGTAATGATCATAGGAGCCACTCTAGCTTCAGCAACAATCTTCACAGGGCCTTCAGCAGTAATTTTAATTGGACCCTTACGAGTGATTTTTACAGGTCCCTTGGAAGTAATCCTTACCGGCACTTTATCAACCATATCCACCTCTTCAACCTTCGCACCTTTAGTTATATGTTCAACCATGCTCTCTACAGAAGGTGTCCTCTCAAACAATATTGTGTAATTGTCCATGAGGCGTTGAATTTCGTCCTTCAATCTCCAGCAACTATCCGGCTTATAAGCACAATAGAAACAATCTTCATGACAACCTGGAAAGAACCCAGCTTGTACCAACTTCTTCTTAATAACAGACAATGGTGTGGTCACATCTGCAACTGAGGAAATATGTGAAACTTCATCAATGGCATTGACAGTCTTTTCATGATTTGGCATGGGAGCAGTAATCACATTTGGAGTACCCGGAGGGTCAAACTCAATCTCTCCAGCATCAATCATATCCTGAATTTTATTCTTCAATATCCAACAACTATTGGTATCATGTCCCTGACAATTTGAATGATATGCACATCGTGCATTAGGATTGTACCTGGGAGAGGTAACATTGGGGTTCTGAGGAGGGTCCCTCAAAGTGATGAGTTCACCCTTCAACAAGTGTTGCAAGGCTTGGGCTAGTGACATATTGAGCTTAGTGAACTGCCTTCTAGGCCTCTGCTGATTTCCCTGTGGTGGCTCTGGTGTTGCAGGAGTAGGGTTAGAGATATGAACTGCACTCACAGATTGGTGCCTCCTATTACGATCAGGTTGACCATAAACAACATTCGACTCTTTCTTCCCACTAGGGGGCTTCTTTGTAGTACTGGATGAAGAAACACCCACTTGGATCTTGCCACTTCTTATGCCACTTTCTACATGCTCTCCCGTCATTATCAACTCAGTGAAGCCAGATGATGAGCTTCCAATGAGATGACTGTAAAAAGGACCATTCAACGTACACATGAACATATCCACTAACTCCCTATCAGTTAGAGGGGGTTGCACCCTTCCAGCCAAATCTCTCCACTTCTGGGCATACTCCTTGAAATTTTCTTTAGCACCCATAGACATGCTCTGTAGTTGCATGCGGGTAGGGGCTAAATCAGCATTGTATTGATATTGCTTATAAAAGGCTTCAGCAAGATCATTCCAATCACGGATGTTGACACTCTCCAACTGATAGTACCATTCCAATTGAGCTCCAGATAAGCTCTCTTGGAAGAAATGGATCCACAACTTCTTATCGGCAGTATGGGGTTGGATTCTCCGGACATAAGACCTCAGATGCAGCTTGGGACAAGAGACACCATCATACACTACAAAAGCAGGAACCTTGAAACCAATGGGTATGACCACCCCAGATATCAAACTCGAGTCTTCAAAATCCAACCCAGAAGACTTTTGCAATTCCATAGCATCCATTCTATCCACCAGCATTTTGAACTTATCTTCAGTAGGATCATGATAGTAGTTAGCTTCAGAATCAGAGTCCCCCATAGTGTTGTGGAGACTTCCTCCCTCTTTCTCAGACTCTTCAGATTCATAATCTTCAACCTGTTCTTTGGTCTTGACAGGACCTCTAAACCTTCTTCCCATGTTGATGAGACCTCCTGACCTTCTAGTCTTCTTAGTCTTCTTGACCAGCAGTGTCTTCAATTCATCCTGCCCCTTGGACAAGTTCAGGATCAGCTCTTAGAACTGTGCATTTTGTTCCTGGAGATCTTTAACTGTTTGTTCAAGAGCCATTGCTAAAATAAATAGAGAGAAGATAAGAAACCTGTGCACAATAAACCTGTGATGCAATGATATGGTGTATAAATGCGTATGCAATGTTTTCAAGGACCGCAAGATTTAAATTTGCTTAAACAATCAAGAAAGTAAACTTTTATTAGTAATAAATTTGTTCGCCCCTTGGGCTTACAATAAGAATGAAATGAAATAAATACAAAAGATGGGGTTTTAAGTCTCCCATGGACGTTTCCTCTTTGTGTTGAGGTATGAGTTGAGATTCCGCTCCTCGTGAAGTTGCTTTGTTAGCTCCAGGATTCTTTCTTGACTTGCTTTGTGATGAGCCTCAAAAGTATCCCTTTGTTCCTTCAACTGGATCCAGGACCTCTGTAAGTCTTCCATGTCAGTGGGCATGTCTGGGTGAAGGATGGTATAAGAAGTATCTCCTTCAGCAACAGGCTCCATGGTAACTGGCAGGATGGCAGGATATGGCATCATAAGAGTTTGAGCACGAGATCGCACCCATATGAGGTAAGCTTCCATAGGAATAGTGTACTTGGGTTCCATAGTCTTGCTGTCAACCTTGTTCACTTTACCCCGTGCTCGTATGAACCTTTGACGGCAACCTTGCAGATCGTTGTCGTAGTCAAACACAATACCCTGAATCAACATGTCATGTGGACCATCACTCCGAGCGTAACCAAACTGTCGTAGAGCTAAGGAAGGATTGTAGGTAATGCCTCCTCTTATGCCTAGAAGTGGCACATTAGGAAACTCCCCACAACGGTCAATAACATTCTCCATAGATCTGGAGCATCAATGGATATCTGAATGAGAGAGTGACATGATCCGTTTAGACCACCTAAACCCTTGTTCATTCTTCATCACTGAGCGAGGAAGGTGAGAAATAAACCACCTAGATAGCAAAGGTATGCAACACATCAGAGTTCCTCTTGCCTTTGTAGTACGAGTATGAAGAGAGTGCAGAATGTCTCCAAGCAATGTAGGCACTGGATTGTGACTCAGAAATATGTTGATGGCGTGAACGTCTATGAACTGATCTGGATTGGGGAACAACACTAAGCCATAAATCAACAAGGCTAAGATCTCCTCAAAAGCATCATAGCTCATAGCCTTCAAGAACACTTGAGCCTTCTCTATCAACACCTTAGCAAGAATACCCTTAACTCCGCTTCTCGTTTCTAGAACAATGTCTGACTTCTTTAGATGTAGAGCTGCAGCAATAACCTCTGGTTTAAGCTCTTTTTCCAAGCTTGTGAAGGGTCTTTGATCAAGAACAGGTATACCCAGAAGTTTAGAGAACTCTTCCATTGTAGGAACCAGCTGATAGTCGGGGAATGTGAAGCAATGATGCTTAGGGTCAAAGAACTGAAACAGAACACTCATCATGTCTTCATTGAACCCTGAAGTGACTAGATCCAGTAGGTGACCATGTCTCTTGATGAACTGGGAGTTTTCAGAAACTTGGGAAACCAATTCTTTAAGCTTAGGAGGTATTCCTACAAAGTTGATCCTGATAGTATTCCTACGAGCAGAAGCCATGACCTGCAACAAAGAACAAAGATAAATCCTTTGGTCCTTGAAATGGTTAGTGAAAATGCTATGCTTATGATGCATGATGATGCTATGATGTTATGCTCAATCACAAACATGTGGCACACACAAACAAGTCACACCATAGCCCTAGGTTTAAAGGCTTGCATGAGGTTCAAAGGTAAGTACCCTCCCCTGAAGTTTAGATGGTTCATCCTGTCCTATAAAGTAACCAGGTTCTAAGGGATCTCAATATCATTGATCCTTCACAAGGGTGGTTGTTCAGTAGGCAACTTACTTGCCAACCAAAACCCTTCAAGTTTAGAATCTCAATGAGCGTAGCATCGAGTATCAACCAACTTCAGTCTGCACCAAAGCCGGTTATCTCGCTACTTTTCTAAAGGCCAAGATGGGATAACTAGGGTTCTAAAAGTTAGTTAGTGCATTGACAACATATGGCAGCCTCATATTATCCTCAACTTGACTTAAAGAACATAAGCACCAACCAAGAAGTCACACTAACTATGGCCACCAGATCAACCATATCGGTATACGCCGTTCAGTTTCCTTGGTCTATTGCCATTTACCTAAGGTACACTAGATCCGGGTTAGGATCTTTCACACATAAGAGCACCCAACAAGTAAAGTAAAACAAACAAAGCAAACAAAGTGATTTAATTCCTAAGGGTACCCCTCTTTTATTAAATCCCCAGCAGAGTCGCCAGTTCTGTAACACGGTGGGAGAACTGACTTTACTTAAATGTTGCGGATAGCAAGAGTCGCCACCGACTTTTATTTTATCCATAAGGAAAGGACATAAAAGAACAGGAAAGACCTTAAAAAGATTTTTGGGTTCGGGGGGTAGGTTATGTAAAGGGAAGGTGTTAGCACCCTTTACATCCATGGTTATCCATGGGCTCTTAGTTACTTAGCTCACTTTAAAATGTTTTTGAGAAGTGTAGTGTGTGTTTAGAAATTTCCTTAAGTACTTTATAATGATCCATGCACGGATATATATAAAGCCTTTGTTTTGAAAATTGCTTAAAAATGTGAAGTGTTTTTGAAATGTTTGAAAAGGTGAGCAAGTACATAAGAGGAACCTACCCTAAGTTAAATCTTTTATGTTCTTAAATATCCTTTAAGTGGTAAGACTATCCCTATTATTAAGGAATATGTAGTCATTACCTTGGATGTGTGAGGGACAAATGAAGGGACAACTGTGATTAGGCAACTGTAAGGTGTATTTAGCAACTCGAAGGGACTTATCATCTTTATTCGAAAGGGACAAGATCATTTACGAAAGGCAACCATGAAGGGACTTGATCTTTTTATCTTTTAAGGGACTAGATGATATAAATGAAGGGACTTTGCTTTATACACCTTACTGAACCTTTTTCTTTAGGCAACATGAGAGGTATCCTTAAGAAGGTGAGATGGCGATCCAGGATCGACTTACGTGTGTGCGTGTACAAATTCAAGTATTTATCTTACAAATTAGTGATCTAAATTCAATTTTAAATACAAACATGTTTACACTCCCTATTTTACTAACCATGGTAATTAAAAATAAATAATAAAAATAATTCTACAACTATTACATAATTGGCACAATTACATTATAAGAATAATTTAAATAAGTAAGCATATAATAAATAATAATTAAATTGGTTAGTAATAACAAACAAAAATAAATATAAGAAGGTTAGTATAACAATATAATATAGAAATAAATTAAAAGTTCAAAATTAAATAAATAATTATTTTTAAGAATTTTAATAAAAGAAATAAATAATAAATATTATATACTAATAAATATGACTAATAATTCTAATAATTTAATTTTATATACATATTATAAAAAATATTTGTTAATTATAATTAAGTAAACATATAAAAAACTAGAAATTAAACTCATAAAATAAAGTTAGGGTTTTTAATTGTTTAGAAAAAAATAAATTAGGGTTAACTACTTAATTAAATTATATATATATATATATATATATATATATATATATATATATATATATATATATATATATATATATATATATATATATATATATATAAACAAACTACATATAATAATTATAAAATAAATATATATATATAATTAAAATTTACAAACAAATATATTAATATTTATAACATAATTAGGGTTTATAAAGAAAATTAGGTTTTACATATAAAAATATTAGGGTTTATAAATTAATCTAAATATAATTAAATTATTTATACAAAAAATACATACAAATAATAAAATAAATATAAATAACTTTTATTAATAAAATTTGAATTTTTTTTTAAAATATAAGTTTTTTTGAATTATATACAAGAAAATAATATAACTATTTTATTTTAAACATTTATTATTAATTAAATTAAACAAATATAATATAAATAAAACAAAATAAATGAAAAAAAATGAGAAAAAGAACTTACCTGGGGCTGGGATTCGAACCCAGGCCCTAGGCTTTGCATCTCTAAGACCAGCAAGCTCTCCACCAGGCCAGCGCACGCTGATGAACTATGGATGATCATCAATCTTTATATGTCAAGCCTGGAAAAATAAAGGAAATAAAGCAAAAACATTGCTGAGACTAGGATTCGAACCCCTGCCTTGGCCTTGCATACACGCATCCTTTACCAACTGGTTGTGATATGTTCCTCTATATGTAGTGAATCAAATTAGGTTAAAAAGTGTTATGGTTCTTTGGATTTTTGGATCATTTGAATATTGAGAAAGATATATCATAAAATTTGAATATTATTTGATCTAACATTGCTATTTTAGGACAATCATCATAACTTGTGTATCAATCTGATCCAAATGTCATTTATAACATTCTAGAAACAAAATCCCTTTTTAAATATTTGATTTTATATTTCATTTCAATTTAAATGGTATTTTAATGAATAAAATTCAAATAAATATGAAATAAAAAATAAAAAATCATAAAATAGGTGGGTTGGGTCGTGCTTGGTGTTTTTGTAAAGATGGGATGTCAATTTGGTGGGCTCATTTAGCAAAAATTTGATTTTAGGCCTTATTTGCTTCATAAACTTCCCAAAAATTTCCCAACTTTGCAAGGGCACAAATCCTTCAATTTTAATGCTATGAGGGTGTTCTTGGACATTTTGGAAAGATTAAAGAGTCCTCTAACCAACCTCATTTGTTTCATGTCCATATCTTTTACCATTCTCAAGTTATGCTATTTTGAAGTTGTTGACTTTTTGTTGACTTTCAAAAGGACCTATAATGTCTTAGCTCATACCTACCAAATGAAGCATTTTTGCGCTTGGCTTGTGAGACACAAAGTTGTAGAGAATTCAATTTCCTTCAAAATGAGCTTTGGATGGAAAATTCTTGATGAAGCATGTGAAAGTTATGGCTGGTCAAAGTTTAGTTGACTTTTCCTGAGGAAACCCTAATTTAGAAACTCCTGATTCTTGATGATCTGAAATCTCCTTGATGAATCATGATCAACCCTTGATCAAATGATGAATTTTACTTCATATACTTGATGTTGGCAAAAAATCATGAAGTTTGACTTTGGTTTGACCACAGTTGACCTCAGTTTGACTTTTTAACTGCTTTAACTGATTTTAACCTATCTGATCATCTGACTGAGAAAACCTTTGGGAAAAGTCTTGAAACTTGTCATGGGGATTCTTGAACACATATAAGATGTTATGAAGCTCACTTGAAGTTTTGGAAGTCCATTTATCCTGATTAAAGTCAAAACCCTAGTTTAGGATGCATTGCTTAGGAGGATGCATTGTCTGAAGGAAATGTCAAATCTTCTGACTGATTGTGAACTTTGTGAACCTTGTGAACCTCATGAGATGTCTTGTGAACCTTGTGAACCTTGTGAACCTATTAGTACACAAAGTCTTATCTTGTGAGGGCAAATTTTGGGGTGCAACAGATCCTGCAATGCGTTGGTTATTACACAAGTATAGTATGCTCCGGTCCCATAGACGCAACCTTCCAATCTTCACTTCTCTTTCTGTATGATGCTGTCAATCGAAATGGACACGCAACGTTAAGACATCATATCTTATATAGTCTAGGATTCATTCGGTCGACCTTATAATCAGCTGATAAATCCATGTGGTAAAATTTTATAGCTCGAACGCATTCTTCTTTTGTTCGAAAATGGTCGCCCTCCTTTAATGCACCTTGTCTTTGTGGATACAGATCATAAAATATGTCTGAAGATGGGTCATCACCTCCCAAGTTCAAGTTTGTCATGTGTGAAGGAGGACGATATACATGACTGGCCGGGACCTCGTCTTCATTGACCATTTCATCAACTACTGCCTCCTCTTCTTCCTCGTCCTTGAACCGCGTGTCGTGCACGAATCAAAAACGAGTATTTTAGAAAATGTAGTATAGCGACAATGACTCAAATCGTCTCACAAGGATTCGTGATCTTATTAACTAACGATAGTAATGATTAATGGGGGTTGATTTTAAAGTCGAATTATAAAAACGAATTAAAATAAGTGATTAACTAATTAAGCTGAAATGGTTAATCTGCTGTTTTGATTTCCCAACTTATCATCGATCCAAATAATTCTCAATTCCTAAGCAGAATCTATTTCCTTTTCGATTATAATAACAATCAAACAAGAGTAATTGATATTATATGATAAATATTCCTAATTTCTGAATTAAGCAAATAGATGAAATATATCAATCGTGAATTTAGCAAACACGATAAACATACGCGAATTAAGCAAACGCGATTAAAGTATAGGAACATGCAATCATCGAAATAAATCAATCTAACCTTAGATAAATCGAATTAAGCAAACAAGATATCAAGATAAGAATTGAAAGGAAATAGATTAATTGGAAAATATAAGAACCTCAAAGTGTCGGCGAAAACCGATTACAACAGATTAATCCTTGGAATTAGTTCTCCATAATCCGTCTCTTCGAGCGTAAAAAATTAAAATCGTAAAAAGTGTGTAAGTGAACAGCTGCGGCTGCTATGTTAAATATAAAAACCTAAAAAAACCCGTTTACAACCCAACTGGGTCAAATACATAACTCAGGCCCAATTCTAAATGACCAGAAACTAAATAAAACTAATGCAGCAACTTCAAACGAAATTCTGGAAAATATGACTCCGAATATGACTTCAACTCCAACACGAAAGTTGTAGCTCTCTCTCTTAGCTTTCCATCGAGTGGTAGAACTCCTCAATTAGATTCCTGGAACTTCGGTTATGATCATTTCCGTAAAAGCTGTTAAAGCTGAAAATTAAGTACGAAAATTAAATTAAGCCAAAAATAAAGTAAATTAGAAAAAAAAAATTAAAATATAAAAATAAACAAAGAAAACTAAAAAAATGCCTAAGTGCAATCATGTAGGAATGTGCACCAAAATGCACTGATCAAATTCCCCCACACTTGACCTTTTGCACTCCGAGCAAAAATAAACTCAAGACTCAAGAAACACAACATCATTCAGCTACTCATTCTAGGAAACAAACTCTTATTCGATTAAGATAGCATCGATAGGTACTGATCTTACACACTAAGGATATCGTAAGAACACAAATCTGCAATTGTGCGGTCATAAGCCTCCCTCCTATACAACCCATTTTGAATCATGTTATTATGCCTAAGTCTAACTTACTGATCCTCCAATTTCTCTCTTTCATTCTAGTGCAATCACATTAAGCCCGTTATTTATTCATACACATGGTAAATAAGTTTGTTAGTGACTATGATCCATATATTGTCAATATCTTAAAGTTACTTTAGTACAACAATAATTTTTTTTCTTAAGGTTTCACATCTGTTAGGCTAAATGACCGGGTGAGGGTCACCTAACTTATTAGGCGGATTCCTATTCATATTTCTTTTTAAGCGCAAGATCATTCACTTATTTGCATCAACTTAATTACTTAGTGTGTGATTTCTAGATGATGTTGACTGCTAGATAAACTTACTTAAGAGATATTAAAGGATGAGAACTCAAGGCTATGACATAACAAGTATTCACAATGATTTTCATATTTAGGAGACTTAAGGTGTTAAAACGATATCGATCCTGTGAACTTTTCCCAAGTCTCCACAATCTAACCTCAAACTAGTCTATGGCCAAAGAAAAATTCAACAATTGCATGTGTTTCTAAGTCTAATAATAATTTTTTTATTGAAAAAGAAACAAACAAAAACAAAAACAAAAACAAAACAAAAACAAAGAAAATAAATTATTCCTCCCCCATGCAAAACAAGCATTGTCCTCAATGAAAGGACATAAATATACAATAAGAGGGAGAGAAAGGAAAGAACACACCCGAGTAGTCAAGGTGGATAGGTGATCACATAAGCATCATTTCCTAAAGAGAGCTCTTCTACAGTCTCTTCTTCCAAAGTGGGGATCTCATAGAGTAACTTTGGGTAGTATCCATTAATCTTGGAGTTTTTATTAGCGACTTCGCCTTTTATTCCAGGATCAAAGAAGAATCTTCGATAAGTAAAAGTGTTGAATGTGCATGTGATAGTGATCTCCTTTTCTACAACTTCAAGAATCAAAGGATTAAGGGGTTGCCTCATTACTTTTGTTCCATCTTCAATTGAGATCCTATGCATACTCATGGATGGACTAATATCACAAGTGTCAACCAAAGTCCATCCAATTCCCTTCTTATGTTCCTGTAATGATTTCTCTTCCTGCACAAATTCAAATAAATTATTAGGAAGTGGCTTCAGCTCTAAAGAGGGATATTTCTTGATGGATGGTTTGTTCCGAGAAGTCGGGGTGTCGAGAGCTTCATTGACATGAACAACTTCATTTGCAACCTCATTTGCAGTAAGAATATCAACTTGCAAGGCAACCTCAACTTCAGTACAAACAGAGCAAATTTTAGTGCTAGTACAAACATCACAAGAGTAAACATCATTAAAATCAGACAATGATGGAAAATCAGCTGCAAACAAATTAATACAAGTATCATCAACAGTTTTAGAAGGCAACTCTATTTGAAAAATAAAATGTTCTTCCGAAGGTTGTTGGTTTGATCCTTGAGCTTGCTGCATAGCATTCACCGAAGTGGTAAGTTGATCAAGCTGTGTTTGCAAAGTCTGAAGACTATAATCTGTTTATTGCTGAAACTGGAGATTATTTGCAGCAATTTGCTTGACAAGGTCCTCTAGTGAAGGTTCGGAAGGTGCAGAGTACACAACCTGAAATTCATTCATATGCTTATGTGGATCCACACCTGCAAAACCATTAAAACTTGGCAACAAGTGTGTTAAACCAAATTTCAATTCGAAAGGTGCATCAACAACATCAGGATATTCAATACATAAAACATTATAATTCACAAGTGCAGCCAGTTCTCTCAGAGTTCTTTGATCAGTCATGATATGATTATAAATTTCAACACAGAATCAAATAAAATCACTATAGATTTAAAAAGAATGGAAAATAAGAAAAGAAATTAAAATAGAATCTTAAAAATATAAAAATAATGCTAAAAATCTAATTAAATCAAATAAAAATCACACAATTTTTTTTAGATTTTTTTGAATATATGAAAACAGAAAATAAATCAAATAAAATAGAAAAACAGTAGCTTCCAACTTACCTGAAAGGCTGGAAAACTTATCACTATACTGCAACCGGTATTGCAACCCTGAAAATCAACAAACACAAAAAAAATCTAGCAAGCAAACTATATCTATGACTATAAAATCGGTTAATAACAACAAGAATCCCTGGCAACGACGCCAATTTGAACCGCGTGTCGTGCACAGATCAAAAACGAGTATTTTAGAAAACGTAGTATAGCGACAATGACTCGAATCGTCTCACAAGGATTCGTGATCTTATTAACTAACAATAGTAACGATTAATGGGGGGTTGATTTTAAAGTCGAATTATAAAAACGGATTAAAATAAGTGATTAACAAATTAAGTTGAAACGGTTAATCTGCTGTTTTGATTTCCCAACTTATCATCGATCCAAATAATTCTCAATTCCTAAGCGGACTCTATTTCCTTTTCGATTATAATAACAATTAAACAAGCGTAATTGATATTATATGATAAATATTCCTAATTTTCGAATTAAGCAAACGAATGAAATATATCAATCGTGAATTAAGCAAACACGATAAACATACGCGAATTAAGCAAACGCGATTAAAGTATAGGAACATGCAATCATCAAAATAAATCAATCTAACCTTAGATAAATCGAATTAAGCAAACAAGATATCAAGATAAGAATTGAAAGGAAATAGATTAATTGGAAAATATAAGAACCTCAAAGTGTCGGCGAAAATCGATTACAAAAGATTAATCCTTGGAATTAGTTCTCCATATTTCGTCTCTTCGAGCGTAAAAAATTAAAATCGTAAAAAGTGTGTAAGTGAACAGCTGCGGCTGCTAGGTTAAATAGAAAAACCTAAAAAAAAAACCGTTTACAACCCAACTGGGTCAAATACATAACCCAGACCCAATTCTAAATGACCAGAAACTAAATAAAACTAATGCAACAGCTTCAAACGAAATTCTGGAAAATATGACTCCGAATCTGACTTCGACTCCAACACGAGAGTTGTAGCTTTCTCTCTTAGCATTCCATCGAGTGGTAGAACGCCTCAATCAGATTCCTGGAACTCCGGTTATGATCATTTCCGTAAAAGCTGTTAAAGCTGAAAATTAAGTACGAAAATTAAATTAAGTCAAAAATAAAGTAAATTAGAAAAATAAATTAAAATATAAAAATAAACAAAGAAAACTAAAGAAATGCCTAAGTGCAATCATGTAGGAATGTGCACCAAAATGCACTGATCAGTCCTCATCAACAACACCGACTTCAGCCAAATCATTGTCAGATTCGCAAAAGACTTGCGAAGGATCAATAGTCTGAGACATTTGCTGTTGGTTAAGCGTAACATAGAGCTCGATATCATTGAAACCAGAATACTCATGGCTTAGAAACATAGTACGAACACTTTCGTCATCAGATATAGTTAATTGTAAATACATGAACTAGTTATCCTCATAGAATACTGGATTTTTGTAAATAATGACGTCTACTGGACCACGCTGCATTTTGTTTTCCAATCTCTGTTTTAGATGAGCAAAATTGGATCGTCGGGTTATTGAGAACCGAGTAACCTCGGTGTTACGAAAGTTGAAACCAGAATTATTACATTCAAATATTTCGCCATTTATATGGACGTTAATCATATACTGGGGTGATTGAGACATAGTTCAAATACAAAGACACTTTTAAATATGTTTAATGTTTTGAAGTTTATGGTACAATGAATCAACTAAAAAAATCTATAAATAGAAAAGTTTAAAATTATTTTATGAATATATTTACTGTTTAGAATTAATGTGTACAAGTCGTGGAAAATAATTTCGGTAGACTTATCTTATGAACACTATGAAATGTAGGCTTACTGTTTTCCTTTGTGTAACGCCCAAATATTTATTTATTTATTTTATTATTTAAGTATTTATTTGTGGTTAGTCGATATATTTAATGTTGTGGTTGATTTAATCGATATATTTAATGTTGTGGTTAGTCATTATGGTTTGTACTTGATAATTGCTATAAAAATTATTCTCTTCATTCAAATAAATAAGTAATAACTCAATTAAAATTAAAAGTTTATTATATAAATTAATTATGTTGATTGTTATTGGTTTGATTTGGGTTTACGGGTAGCAAATTAGAAATCCGTTACCCGAACCAATTATAATAAATTTTAATTGGTTTGGTTCAGTTTTTGCCCGAAATTGAAAAATGTCCAATCCAAACACATTGGTTTGGTTTGGATTCCGGTTTGGTTCGGATTTACCCGAACCAATGAACACCCCTATTGATGAATAAGATGAAGAATAAATGGATCTAATTTTTCCAACTTTATCTTGATTTTGAGACAATTCATAAACAAACCATAAGAAAATTATTTTCCACTCAACTTATTATTTTTACATCTACGCTAGTTGGACTTTTTAATTGACTTTGACCAGGAGATTAGACAGAAAGGACAAACGTGAGTTGATTTGAAGAATTAAAGGATCAAAATTTCCGTTTTTAAATTATAGAACTAAAATGAATCCCGAATAAAAAATAGGGACGGAAAATGTATTAAGTCAAAAAGTTTTGATGTCGTTAAAATTTTTGAAGTTGTATCACTGTCTTTTGATGAATCAAATTTGAAAATGGTTCTATTTACCGATGACGGTAAAGGAGGAGATAACATTCATATTACTCCCATCTTTATTTTTAACCTTTTCTCCCGTATCTTCATCCCATATGAACAAATCACATGTGTGTCATTATGACGCTAAAATGGATATCTCAAAAAAAAAAAAAATCCTTTATTAGGTTCCTTCTTATTAGACCATAACACTGAAACAAATGGATGAGGAAGACCTGAAAGCAACTTTGATTAAATTTATAATGGAAGATGACATTGAAATAAAGATGGTTGAGCTTCTTCGATTCTGCCTAAGAAAATTTAAAGAAGAGAGAGTGAGTTAGAGTAAACTCATTGGGAATATGACTTCTTAACATTCTAAAAACCAAATATGTTTCAATAAACATATTCCATATTATAAATTAATTTCATCAAGTTTTCCCCTCAAGTTCAATCTTGCACTGCATAAAGCAAACATATGGGAAACATAATCCCAAATGAAACAGAGCAACAAAATCACCCACTCATACACTCAACTCCATCACAACCACAATTTCAACCAAACACCAACTCCTTAATCCAACAAACATGTTCCGAATCAAACAAACTATGGCACATTGCTGCCCCTTCCATCTTCAGCCGTCTCACCATGTTCTCCATCACAGTCGTCACTCAGTCTTTCGCCGGCCATCTCAACGATCTCGACCTCGCCGCCATCTCCATCGCCTGCACCCTCCTCATCTCCATCACTTTCGGCTTCATGGTACACTAAAAAAACTTACTTTTTCAACTTTTTTATATCTTACAAAAAAATTCAATTTTTTTGATTCTGTAGCTTGGAATGGCGACTGCTCTTGAGACCCTTTGCGGCCAAGCTTACGGCGCGGGACAAAACCACATGTTGGGTGTTTATTTACAACGCTCTTGGGTTGTTCTGTTCTTGTCTTCACTTTTGTTGCTACCCATTTTTGTGTTCGCCACGCCTGTGTTGAAGTTCATAGGACAACCTGTTGAGGTTGCGGAGCAAGCGGGTTTGGTTGCGATTTGGTTGATTCCGTTTCACTTGAGTTTCCCATTTCAGTTCACTCTGCAAAGATTCTTGCAGTGTCAGTTGAAAACTGGTATTATAGCTTGGGTTTCTGGGGGTGCACTTGTGATTCATGTGATATTGAGTTGGGTTTTTGTTTATAAGGTGAGAGTTGGGATTGTTGGGATTGCTCTTACTATTGATTTCTCTTGGTGGGTCTCAGTTTTGGGAATGCTTTGTTATACACTGTTTGGTGGCTGTTCTTGTTCTTGGACTGGTTTTTCTGTTGAAGCTTTTGTTGGTCTTTGGGATTTCTTTAAACTCTCTCTGGCTTCTGGTGTCATGCTCGCGTTAGTATTTTCCTTTCTAGTTTTTTGATTATTTTTGAGGTTGTTTGTTATGTTGTGATTCTTTAAATGATGTTAAGTTAATGTTATATTTCAGGTTAGAGAATTTCTATTACAGATTGTTGCTTATAATGTCTGGCTATATGTACAACTCCGATGTTGCAATTGATGCTCTTTCCGTTTGGTAATTTTCTTTTCTTCCTTCTCTTTTCATTGTGTTTATTGGATTTTTGCTGATTTTGTTTTCTGTTGGCAGTGTAACTATTTATGGTTGGGAATCCATGATACCACTTGGTTTTTTGGCTGCAACTGGGTATGTCGCGGGTTATAAGTCTTCTTTTTTGATAGATTTCTTATTTCTTTCAAATCTCAATCTTTCTCTCTTTTAATCATTTCGTTTCAGGGTACGAGTAGCAAACGAGCTTGGCGCAGGCAATGCAAAAGGGGCGAAGTTTGCGACAATGGTTTCAGTGGTAAATACAGTATTGGTGGGTTTCATATTTTGGTTGATAATTGTGGTCTTTAATGAGAAGCTTGCTTTGATCTTTACATCAAGCTTATCTGTAATCAAAATGGTCCATGAACTATCATTCTTGTTGGCTTTTACCATTCTTCTTAATTGCATTCAACCCGTTCTTTCAGGTAAATGTCTAATAATTTACTTATAAGCACATAACTATAATATCAATGTTCTTCTGAACTTAAGATTACGCTTGGTTTTCAACTTTCAGGTGTAGCCGTTGGATCTGGCCGGCAAGCAGTAGTGGCTTATATAAACATTGGCAGCTATTACTTGGTCGGAATACCTTTTGGGATTCTCCTAGGTTGGCTGCTACCGTCCGGCATTGTGGTAAGTTCTGTCACAAATTAATATTCCACTCCATTCTCGCGAAAGTTAAATCAAATTTAACCCCTATGCAATGTCATTGTAATACTTTCATATGTATTTAATCAAATGTCTTTGATTGTGATTATTTATGAATTGAATGTATAAGGGTATGTGGATTGGAATGATGAGTGGAACGGTGGTTCAAACATTGATCTTGGCCATTATCACGTCCAGATATGATTGGGAAAGTGAGGTAAGCTTTTGTTTTTTCTTATCTGATAACAGAAATTGTAACATAACAATGGTGTGGTTGTTATCTTGTTTGTAGGTATGGAAAGCACAGATTCTTGTTAAGGACGACGCATCATCATCCAACCAATAACGAAGGTAAAATTCATGTTGTATTGCACTGTATGAAAATACTACCTTATCTATTCAAGATAGTTTTATTCTTTGCCTCTTAAAAGACTACCTTAGCACATAATTGTGCTTTTTAGATTTTTAGATTTATGAGAACATTTATTAGTCATACAATGTGGTAGTAAGTTAAAAATGGTTATGAAGTAGTATGTAAAACAATCAATAATGAACAAAAATTATACAATGTAAAACCCCAAAGCTGAGATAAGTAAATGGAAGATAAAGGATGTTAAAAAATTTGTATGGAAGGGTAATAATAAGGATTTTAAAACTAAAGTTAGAAAAAAGTAAAAAGAATGTCAATGTAAAAGAAAAAATGAAAGACACATGGATTAAACCAGAAAGCAGAAATCTTAGAAGATGTAACAATATAAGAGGAGTTAAAAAAAGAAAGTTACCCGATGGAAGTGAAATAAGGTGAAGGGGAAAGTGAAAGATTAAGTAAGTTCAGTGAATTGGATTGGGCCGGTTGATTAAATAAATAGGCCCAATGTTGACTATGTATGAAATTTGTAAGCTTTTGGTGAAGCTGATAATGATAAAACATAAAACATTAAAATACTAATTTATCAAAAAGAAGCACCAAAGTTATATCAATAAAAAAACATTATAAAATGCACAAGAAAAAATAAATGTTTAGAACCAGTACTTTCATGTTGCACGACTAAAGACAGTAAACTTGTTAACTGTACCTTGGGGAATTGATCAACGGTGGTTGTGGAGGATTAAACTGAATAGCAGGATTATACCCTTAGATGCCTCAGCATTGAGGTCCCGAATTTGTTCATAAATTTTGTGTTGTCTTTGAATCCATGAATCAGGGGAAAAATTAAGACATGAAAAGTTGAATGTTTATCTAAACATGCAGCTATGAATGGGATGGTATCCATACCTTCTTTTTTTTAGTATCCCAACTTTTTCTTGAGTGTTACCTTGTTCCAGAGGGTTTTCAAGACATAGTCTAACGTAGTCCTTTTTCGGAATGTAGCGTTTTGGTCTTTTTCGAGCTTCCTCAGTGTCAGCAGCTTCAAAAACCATTTTGTCAAGGGTTTCCTGAACTTGATTCATGTCAGTGTTCCTCTAACGTAGTCCCACATATATCCACACTGTCACTTCATTAAGTCATTCACAACATTTTTATCTCATCGATCAATCATCATCACGAAAATAACACTTAAGTCACAACATTGGCAAAAATCATTTAACTTGCATAGTCCAAATCCAAACAGAAGTAAGAATAAAAGAAGCCATGTAGACCAAACAAACTGCAGAAATGAACTAAATAAAAGCATAACTATTAAACATTTGTGAGAATAGCAAAACATATAGTATTAATTATTTGTGATGGAAGTAAACATTATATGATGAAAGACAAAAAAAAATGAAACATTGGTTGCATATTAAGATGTTCCTTATTGGAAAAAATGGAAGTGAAATCCATTCTTAGTATCGGCAGTCTATCCTTGTAATGTATTTGAGAAAAAACTTGCAACTGAGACAAACAAATTTTAGTAATGGAGCCTCAGAAATAAGCAACAATTGTTACTCCTAAAAGAATGTAATTGAAGGTTGACAAATGAAAATGCCATGCAGTAGTTGATACTGATTACATAGAAAAGATAAAATGAAATTTGAAAGTACATATGGGATGGTGTGCTCTAAATATTAGCATGAGACTTACTATATGAACATAGGCAACAACTAAACATTGTTGAATACCTCTTTGTAGACGAAATTAGCAGTTGTTGACTTGGGTTTGTTGATGAGTATTTTTATACCTTTTTTGCTAGTTACTCGTGAGTCTGCAACATACAATTGGCCACGACTGAATAGATCCTTCGGTATATACATTCCAACCCAATCCAAAGACTGTCTATGTGATTTGTTAATAGTCATGGTGTATGATACACTGATAGGAAATTGTCTCCTGTTTAGTTTGAAAGGCCAAAGTGATTGTGATGGGGACATATCCATTCTTGGAATGTATATTGGCTTTCCATGGCCTTTCCCACCCATTATCTCAGCATTAAGAACATGGTTAGAGCCATCTTTCTAATAATTAATCTTGTTTCGTTGCATAGGCCTTCCGCCTGATCAATGTTTATCATTAGCATTATTGGTGTACCTATTTTTAATTTGATGTTGTGGTTGGGCAAGCCAGAAGTCCTGAGAGATCTTAGGGATTCATGAGTAAGGACTTCGATAATGTCGTTATCATGAATTTCAGATCGATCAACGGTGTTAGAGCTATAATATTCCTTGAATTCACCTAATTTACAAAATTTAGAAAGATTTTGATGATAATAATAAACATAATTATTGAATTATAGTTCTAAAAATCTAAATCTTTAATAGAAGTTGAAAAATGGATAAGTGTATTATACCAGACATCATATCGAGAATATAATTGTTGATTCGATCAACAACTTCAATTGTAGATGCCCAAATTATTTGACTTTTCAAATAGTCGTAAGAAGTAAAATTATCCATGAACGATAGATAAATGCTTTCCACAAAAGCACGAATTAGGTCGCCAAAATTTTGGATAAGTAATTCTGGTGGAATCTTAATATCAATATAACTATCATTGGGTTCAGCTATCCCACCTTCTCCCAATTGTAAAAGCCATTTTGAGAATTCAACAATTTTATTATAAAATTGATTGTTCAGACCACCTTGTAGCCTCTTATTACGTGTTACCGTCAAGATCTCACAGAAATCCCAAATGTATGAGGCATTGATGACTGAGTGGACAATATCTGATATATTTCCTCTTGGCGTGACAAACAATATTTGTCTGAAATCTCCACCGAAAATAACAACTTTACCTCCGAAGACAATGTCAGAATTGCCATAGTTACTCATGACATCTTTTAAAGTCTTGTCGAGATTTTCGAAACAGAATTTGCTACACATTAGGGTCTCATCCCAAATAATTAGTTTGGTTTGACGAAGGAGTTCAACATGGTCATCACCAAATTCAATTTTGCAAGTGGAATTTTCCAAAAGCGGTTCTACTGCCAGATAATAAAAGAGAAGCAATATCACTCGAAGCCACGGTTAAAACGATTTGATGTGTTGACCTTAACGAAGTTGCAAGTGTTTTTCACATAAACGTTTTATTGGTTCCACCATATCCATGCAAGAAAAACACCCCACGTTTTTTTTATTGGAAACAACAAGCATGATTTTGTCATAGATTATGCGTTATTCATCTAAGAAAAATTATAAAAGTTGTATGTATTGCATAAAAAAAGAAATGCAAAATGTGTAAGAATGTATTAGTTATAGCGTTCCATACCGGTAAGTAAGGTGAAAAGAGTATTGAACTTCGATCTCATAACAACAATATCTTAACTTCTATCTTCGTAGATAAGTCTGTTACCCAGTTGTTGTAAAACATAACCATCATGATATGATATTGGCTTGAAATCATGAAGACTCTGACGATTTGCTTGAAGTAAAGTTTCATTTTCAATCAAAGTCAAGTTCTGCAGTTTAATTTCGTTCAATTCTAATTCTGCATCATTAATTGACAGAAGTGTAAGATGAATTGCATAAATAATACAAAATAAGACAAAAAAGTATTATGTTATTCACTATAACATGTTGTAATAATGCAATAGAATAGTAACAACAATATGACATAGAAATAATTAACCTTGGTTATTAGCCACCTCCATCTGTCTGTGTAAAATCCCATTAGATAAGAACAACCAGGTTTCATTCCATACATGGAAGGGTTTATTGATAGTCCCAAACAACAACATAATAACAAATAATTTGCGTAAAAAATGGCTAGACCCCCACTCGTTTGCCTCAGTTATAGCTCCAATGTATTCCTTATCATCCTCAAGAAAACCCATGGCGAAGCAAACATCTCTAAAAGAATCATACTCTTGTGCCCCAACCTTACGAATATCTTCGTAACATTTAGGTCCTTTGACAACGGTAAACATCATTCGTAGATATAAAAGTTCCCCTGTAGTAGGGGTACTAAATTAATCGGCCAATTGTAAAACCCTTCTTACGTGGCTTCCATGTTCTACTGCGTTTTACATACACAAATTTAGAGACAAATTGTGCATAAGTCAAGTGAGCTGCTTCATCATACTTGGCATTTGCAATTAACCATGAAGAGAACATAAATTCGATTACACCCGCTCTTTCCAATATATTCTCCATTCTTTGGAAATTAGTGTAGTTGATATGTTTCTCACCAATTAAGTAGTAAAACATGCGTTCAATGACGAGTTTTCTACCATGATTCTTATAAGAAAAGATCCTCCAACATGCCTCACTTGGAGATACATACCTACAATTAGGTATTATTTTATCTCATCAATGTTGTAATGAGGATTGGTGGAAGCACCATGTTTTGGAACAACGGTTGCCGTAATTCTATCGTATCCCTTGTGTATGTACTTAAAAAGGTATTTGATTGAGGTACTCTGGTTGCACCACTCCATGTTGATGTGAGCTTCATTTTTCAGGAGCAATCTTGTGTTGTAAGGTACGACATGACAATTGTCTAAAGTAATGCCTGATTTGATAACCGTGTGTGTTTTTGAACTCCTTTTGTAGAGTAGATAACCGTCGCTATCAACAATAGTTTATTCATTGAGTTTTTTAGGGGAAATTTTGGAGCATTTCTTGTTCTTCATGCATGGAGATGTTAATCTTGCCATCCACATGGATTGTGCATCATGTATGTTTTGACTAAGTGATACAACTTATGATGTGTGACAAGATTATGAATTTCAACAATGATGATTTTGTCAATGTCTGGTGGTGTAAGGTATATACTTTGTGGATGTAAGAAAATGAGAATGTGAGCATGTGACAAACCTTTTTTCTGGAATTCAATGGTGTAAATGTCTGCAAGTTTAAAAGGCCACGGAAAGACAATATACATTCCAAGAATGGTTATGTCCCCCTCACAAGCACCTCAGCCTTTCAAACTAAACAAGTGACATTTCCTTATCATTGTATCATATGTAACACCCCATTTCTACCCAATAATTATTGATAAAATCAGAGTAATAAAAACTCAACTAAATCAAACAAATAGGATGCCACATTTCAACTTTAAAACATATTCATTAAATTTCATGAAACATGGATACATAACACTTTAACTCGGATGAAACTATAATAACAACTTTTATTCATTCTTTGAAACAAAACAATTTTCATAACTAAGCAGCAGATTCACAATTATTCCACTAAATACAATTTATATCATCTTGTTCAACTTAGACAACTTAATAACAACATGTTTTAATGGTAGCAACTTGAAACAACAACATAATAAAATCCAACAACACAACATATAAGCGTTCATCCCTCCGAGTGTTATGTATCAGAGCATCGATACCGACTCGAATTAATGAAGATAAACAATCTTCCTTCAAGCTAACCTGCATGTTACCAACATAGGGGTAACATTCAAACAAAATGGGTGAGATGTCGAACAATATAAACAAGAGTATGATAATTAATACGTTAGATAAAATCATACAATTTCACAACTATACAACAACAACTTAATAATCACCCACAATTTAACACCAACTTTATCAACTTATTATATACATCAACATTTACGAAACAATCAACATAATCAACATCAACTTCATCAACATAAGCAACTTCATCAACATAAGCAACATAATCAACTTCATCAACACAAGCAACATAATCAACTTCATCAACATAAGCAACATAATCAACTTCATCAACATAAGCAACTTCATCAACATAAATATGCAACACAAGATGCGACTCAACTATGCATATGCATGTGGTACCATTGGAGTAAAACTCCCAACTTAAAATATGCCAGGTTATCGAGACATCTGCAAGACATAAGCCTTCAACTTAATAATTTTGCCAATCCAGACCAACATGGTGAGCATCCGCTCCAACTTAGAAATGCAACATATGCCATGATACAAACGACACAACACATAACAATAACCAACTCAGAACAACATACAACAAACAACTCAGAACAACATAACAACTTTTAATTCAACACAAATTCAACCTTGGCCATAGGCCTACAACTTATATATAGCAACGTTCCTTAACCTACAACTTTAATATCAACATTGGTCATTCGACCTACCACTTTAATATCAACATTGATCATTCGACCTACAACTTAATTATGCCCATAAATCAGGACAAAAAAACATACTCAATAGTACTAGAAAATCCACACATTCAACACGAATTCAACAAAATAAATCGAATGAAATCACCTAATAATTATTACACCTCGATAATTTTCAACAAAACACTGACTCTAACATCTTACACCGACACCATAAAACCTCATTAGATCCTAGTTACTTTTAATTTCAGGACTTGAAACCATTTTTAAAAGAAAGTACACAATATTAGCTTTCCAACGCTTCGAACGACGTACGAATTGGACTCCCGGAACTCAAGTTACGAATTTTCGAAGTTTCCAAAAATAAGCACTAACCTAGCTACAAGTTTGATCACTTTTTTGCCCAAAAACCTATCCGAAACTTCGATTTAATTCGCGAAGCTCTTATTTTAACTTAGTTTTACCTATTAGAACTCATTGGTAGCATAAAAACTAATTTTCGCGATGATGAATTTCACACCAAAATTTCCTGTTTTCACTATTCCTAACCCAAAACAGAATTTCTTCATAGTATTCTCATAAAACACTACATCATAATGATAACATTATAATTCAATCGACACAGATTAATCATTCTATGACTTATTCAAAAACGGTAATCAATTTTGTTATTCAACCAAACAACACAACATACTGATAGCAACAACAACATAGCAGATTTTCATAATGGATTCATACAGAGATCAACAACAACATAGCACACGAAAACACATCAGTAAATCATATGAATCCCGATCCTACATACAGATTATCCTAATCCCGATTATAGAATTTGAACCCCACCCTTACCTTGGATTAAAGACAGCTCGAATTATCTCTTAAAAATTCCTGCGAAAATTAGATCTTGGAGTACCCTAACTCTCCCTTGTTCTTCCCTCTAAGACTTGTTCTTGCTCTAATTGTCGTGATGACTAATTCTCCCCTAAAAAAACTCATTAATCCTTATTTTCCTTTTTTACTCTTTCTCACCCAATATTCATAATAATAATAATAATAATAATAATAATAATAATAAAACTATTACTATTAAAATTATTAATCATCACTTAATAGAATAATTGGTCTACTGACATCTTAATGAGCCTACTACACAATACCCCAAACTTTGCTATTTCTAACACAACAACCAAATCCAATTAAGTAAATAGTCTTATAACTTCTAATTTTATTCTACGATTAAACCAACTTAATATCAACTTAGCAACTTAAATGACCGCAACACAATATCAACCAATAAATCACGAATAAATAATTTCTCCCCACTAAATCGATTAATTACCCGATTATCAATATATTAGCTGAAACAACAAATTCAACAAATATTCGGAAAATATTCAATATTATTTTCCACAACTTAAAGCAACTTATTTAATCAATTCAACTCGAACCAACTTAGAAACATCAACCTAACATTCCGATATTTCGGAATCAACTTAAATCGACACAATTCCACACAAAGCAACACAATATGATATGAATATATTTAATTAAATAATTAATTAAATAAACGGGCGTTACATCATACGCCATGACTATTAACAAATCACAAAGACAATCTTTGGATTGAGTTGGACTGTATATATCGAAGGATCTATTCAGTCATGACCAGCTGTATGTTACAGTCTCACGAGTAACTAGCAAAAAGTATCAAAATACTCATACATGATGACGACAACAAACTCAAGTCAACCACAACAAACGTCGTCTACAAGGAGGTATTCAACAAGGTTTAGCCGTTACCTATGTTCATATAGTAAGTCTCATTCTAATATTTAATACACGCCATCCCATATGTACTTTCAAATTTCATTTTATTTTTTCTATGTAATCGGTATCAACTGCTGCTTATTTCTGAGGCTCCATTACTAAAATTTGTCCATCTCAGTTGCAGGTTTTTTCTCAATTACATTACAAGGATAAACTGCAGACACTAACATTGGATTTCACTTCCATTTTTTTTCAATTAGGAACATCTTAATATGCATCCAATGTTTCATTTTTTTTGTCTTTCATCATTCATCACTTCCATCATATAATTATGTAACCATTTCAATTTGTACTATTTTACTTCCATCACAAATAATTAATACTATCTGTTTTGCTATTCTCACAAATGTTTAATAGTTATGCTTTTATTTAGTCCATTTCTGCAGTTTGTTTGGCCTATATGGCTTCTTTTATTCTTACTTCTATTTGGATTTGGACTATGCGAGTTAAATGATTTTTGCCAATATTGTGACTTAAGTGTTATTTTCGTGATGATGATTGATCGATAAGATAAAGATGTTGTGAATGATTTAATGAAGTGAAAATGTGGGTATATGTGGGATATGTGCAAAATATATAAATTATTGGTATTTATTATTGTGACTACTATATCTTTTAATTATATCTTTTGAAATGAATTGTGATTACTCACCCTGCATGTTCAAATGTTGCCTCCATGTGGGTAATGTGCAGGTGATCAAGATTAACTCGTAGATACTGAAAACTTAGCTTTGGAGTTATTCCACTTTAATTCCGTTGATAGAAGGTCTCCTGCTCTGATATGTAACATCAGGTGGGGAACGCTTAAATGAATATTATGTTGTTTTGTTAAAAGTATTTTATGAGTTTTCTATATACTGATTTTATTTGATGAGACTTTTGACAATGACCAAAGGGTCTTGATGTTTTGATGAAATAAATGAAGTTATTTTGAGATAATGATTCGCTACAAATTCTGGATTTAATTGTTGATTTACCAAAGAAATGATTATTATAACCGTTTTGAAAACCCGTGTTACAGAGCAATATGTTTTACTTAGGTGTTTTCTTATGACGATGTGACACTCTTGTGGTGATTTACTCTGATTTAATTATCTATAATTATTGTGTATCTTATGTGGGTTTAGAAGAATATTACATTAGTGGTATCAAAGTCTAGTTGATTGTTGGAGTACAAATAGAGTTAGATTTTTGTTATCGATCCACAAAGATTGTTTTGTGATATCATCGCACTACGCCAAAAATGACTTTTAATAGCGCACCTTAGACAACGTTTTATTAAGTAAACCCTGCTATAAGTAAAAAATAAAATAAATCACTGAAACTGTTCAAGAAAAATAATGAAAGCGTTGCTAAAAGTCATACCTTAGACAACACTTTTGGAAAAGCGTTGTCTAAGGTAGACATTAGACAACACTTTTAAAGTAATATCTTAGACAACGCTTTCCTCAAAAGCGTTGTCTAAGGTCTTATAATTTAAAAAATAAATAAAATCAGAAGCGCTGTCTAAGGTTGACTTTAGCCAACGCTTTTTAAAAGTACTTTTAAAGGGCTCCCTTAGACAACGCTTTTGAGGAAAGCGCTGTCTAAGGTCTAATTAAATGAAAATGTTAGAATACTCAGTATTCTATTTTCATATCTTTCTTTCCCTCTCTATGAATGACGATACTGTGTGAACGCCATTTACGACCTAACGAAGCTTCTAACGCCACCGTCGTCCATCGTGCTCCTCCGTGACATTTAAAGTTGTCGTCGTACTCCTTCCTCCACCGTACATTGTCTCATTTTCGATAAGTTTCTTCTTTTTCTCCGTTAGGGCAAGCACGAAAATAGCTTATCTCTATTAGGGCAAACATGAAAATAGCTTATAAAGATGAAAGAAGTAGCTTATAGAGATGAAAGAAGTAGTTTGTTACATTATTATATTTGATTTGTTAGTACACGTTTAGTTTGAGATTGAGGAAGTGCTTATTATTTTAATCTCTTTTTGTATATAGTTAACCATGGTTGAAGAAATGCTTATTATTTTAATCTCTTTTTGAGATTGAGGAAGTGCTTATTATTTTAATCTCTTTTTGTATATAGTTGACATTGGTTAAAGAAGTGCTTATTATTTTAATCTCTTTTTGAGATTGAGCAAGTGCTTATTATTTTAATGGGAATAACTTATTATTTTAATCTCTTTTTGAGATTGAGGAAGTGCTTATTATTTTAATCTCGTTTAGTTTGATTTGTTAGCACACGTTTAGTTTGAGATTAAAGAAGTGTTGATTAATAGTTATAGCTTGAAAAGTTCGTGTTTAGAAATATTGTGTGGCTTATTTGTGAATAACGTGCTATAGTAGAATAACATATCGGTGGTACAGTTCGTTAACAACATTCTAATGTGTTTTATTTTGTTTACCTTAATAAGTAGGAAAACCATGGATACAAAATGGATGTCTGCCTATCGATTGACCAAAGAGTACGAGAATGGGGTTGCAGAATTCGTTAAGTTTGTTGTTCAACACGTTGAAGACCCTAGTCGAATGAAATGTCCTTGCTTGGGTTGTTGTTATATTGGTAAGGTTGACGCGGATGGATTGAAATCGCATTTTCTGATGCATGGAATTGATCGAAGTTATAAGTGTTAGATATTTCATGGTGAGAAAATTAACGAGAATGTTGAACCGAGGGGGAAAAGTAATACGACCTATGCTTCAGACGACAAAGACATGGAAACATACGATTGTGATCGAGTCGAAGAGATTACAGAAGCACTTGAAGAAGATCTTCAAGATTGTCCCGAAATGTTTGAGAGGTTGGTAAGCGATGCAGAGAAACTGTTGTATAAAGGTTGCACTAAATTCACAAGACTCTATGAGGTATTAAAGTTGTATAACTTAAAGGCGGGCAATGGATGGTCGGATAAAAGTTTCACAGAGTTGTTGGCCCTTATGAGAGAAATGCTACCGGGGGATAATGTTCTTCCTAATCGAACCTATGAGGCAAAAAATGTTGTGCTCTATTGGCATAAGCTATGATAAGATACATGATTGTCCAAACGATTGCGTTTTGTTTCGAAATGAATATGCATCGTTAACTGAGTGCCCTAAACGTGGTTTGTCTCGATATAAGAAAAAATTGTCTCCAGCAAAAGTCTTATGGTATTTTCCTATAATTCCGAGATTTAGGCGCATGTTTCGTAGTGAAACCGATGCAAGACACTTGACTTGGCATGCAGATGAAAGAATTATTGATGGAAAGTATTGACATCTGGCTGATTCACCACAGTGATCCAAAATTGATAATGATTATCCTGACTTTGGAGAAGAAGCAAGAAACATTCGCTTGGCATTATCTACTGATGGAATGAACCCGCATGGTCTTCAAAGTATCTCACATACCACATGGCCTGTGATTCTTATGATTTATAACCTACCTCCATGGCTATGTATGAAGCGTAAGTACATGATGTTATCTATGTTAATCTCTGGGCCTAAACAATCAGGGAATGACATAGACGTATACTTGACACCTTTGATCGAAGATTTAAAGATTTTGTGGGAGAACGGTGTGGAGGTTTATGATGGATATAGGAAAGAAAGTTTCAATTTAAGGGCAATGTTGTTTGGCACAATTAATGATTTTCCAACATACGGGAATCTATCTAGGTATAACATTAAAGGTCAACGTGCGTGTCCTGTTTGTAAAGATGGAACCAATACGATACGATTGGAACTTTTTCAGAAGAATGTGTTTCGCGGTCATCATAGATTCTTACATTCTAAACATCACTACCATGGGTGGAGAAAAGTATTCAATGGAGACACCGAACAACGTAAAGCTCCACCCGCATTGTCAGGTGACTAAGTTTTTGAAAAGGTGAAAGATGCGCGTACTGAGTTTGGCAAGAATTTTGCACATAAGGTTGTCAAAGGTGGGTGGAAGAAGAGGTCAATATTTTTTGAATTTCCATATTGGAAGTCTTTGTATGTGAGACATTTTCTCGATGTTATGCATATTGAAAAAAATGTATTTGAAAGTGTTATTGGCACGTTACTCAATATAAAAGGAAAGTCTAAGGATGGCCTTAAAGCAAGGAAGGACATGTTAAAAATGGGAATAAGAACTGAATTAGCACCCGTGAAGAAAGGAAGACGAACATATCTACCACCTGCTGCTTTTACTCTATCTAGAAAGCAGAAAAAATATTGTGTAAGTTTCTGAGTGAAGTTAAGGTTCCAGAAGGATACTCTTCAGATATTAGAAGACTTATGTCTATGAAAGACCTCAAGTTGAAGAACTTGAAGACACATGATTTCCATGTTATAATGGAACATTTTCTACCAATAGGTATACGTTCTATTTTTCCAAAAAAAAAGTAAGAAGTGCCATAACTAAATTGTGTTTTTTCTTTAGGTCAATTTTTAGTTAGGTGATCGATCCCGATATCTTACCAACACTATAAAAAGAGATAGTAATTACCTTGTGTGAGCTTGAAATGTATTTTCCTCCCTCTATTTTTGACATAATGGTACATCTAGTTGTTCATCTTGTGAAAGAGACACAATTGTGTGGACCAACTTATATGAGATGGATGTACCCTGCTGAACGGTATATGAAAATATTAAAAGGGTACGTGAAAAACTGAAGTCACCCAGAGGGTTATATTGTTGAACGATACATTGTTGAACGATACATTGTTGAATAGCGGTTGAGTTTTGTACTAAATATTTGTCCAACGTTCAATCGATTGGACTCCCCAAAGCTCATATTTTCGAAAAAAGGAAGGTAACAAATTAATTGGAAATAAAATTGTGATAGTATCAAGGGATGAACGGGATCAAGTGCATTTGTATGTTCTGAACAATGATAATGAGGTTGAGCCATATGTTGAAATGTACAAGGATGTACTTCGAAGGTTAAATCCGAACATAAATGAAAATTGGATAGTACGAGAGCACAATAAAAGTTTATACAATGGTTAAAGGATCATATTTATTCGAAGCGCTCTTTAGATTCTTCTTCATTAACAAAAAGGTTAAGATGTTTGGCATATGGTCCAAGTTTGCATGTGTTTTCTCATAGCTCATACACAATTAATAGATGCACATTTTATACCAAAGAACACGATGATAAGAGTACTATGCAAAATAATGGTGTCACCGTGCTAGATAAAGCAATGCATATATCAAGTATGAAGGACTTAAACCCCAAATATGCAAATTTGTCATATTTTAGAGTTATTGAGCACATTTGGGTGTTTGATTACGAGAAGTTTCAGATTCCCATTTTTGGTTACAAGTGGGTAAATAGTAGTGGCATACGAATGAATAAGTATGGATTTTTGCAAGTGGATCTTACTAGTGTGGGGTACAAAGATGAGCCTTTTATTCTAGCATCTCAAGCTAAACACGTGTTTTATATCAATGACCCGACAAGTATGAAATGGTCTATAGTGCTTTTATCTAACAAAGTGGTTGATGATAGTGGTGTAGATCAATGTGATATTGATGTTGAGAATGAGTCATGCATTAGACGAAATGAGTTGAATATAAATGATCAAGATGAGGATCTTATAGAGGATGAGTCATATATCAGAAATGTTCATAACGAGGGAATTTGGATCAATTCATCCATCCGCATTGCTAAGAAACAAGTAATTCATATTCCAACCAAGAAAAGAAATATATGTTAGTGAAAGAGGTAATATAATAAAATGTTATATATTATGTCATTTTCAATAAATTTATATGTTTTTCCTAATTTTTGATAATTTATATTTGATATCCTTGATTTCTTTATTTTTCATTTTCAATTACTTTCATTATAATTTATATTTAACATCCTTGGTTTCTTTATTTAATATGGTTTCTTTATAATTTATATTCAATTTCCTTGGTTTCTTTATATTTAATAAGACAATTACTTTCATTATAATTTATATTTAATATCCTTGGTTCTTTATTACAGGTTAGATATGGCCACTAACGATAATCATCCACATGATGATGATTCTATGCATGAAGGAGGTAATAAAAAGGTATCTACGGAAGACGAGATTAGAAGAGGCATAATAGTGATGAAGAAAGTGATCCATGGTAGAGACCGAAGCATCATTTTAGATGTGCATTGGAGCCTACATGGACATCTTATAGAACATAACGGTCATACCTTAACTAGTTTCATTGGTGCACTAGTAAGAAATGAGATTCCAATTACTTGTGATGATTGGAGAAATAAACAGTTGAAAGAAGCCAAAGACAAACTCTGGAGTGAGATAAAGGTGCAATAATTATGTCTTTAATTATGCAAACTAATTATGTCTTTTAAATTACTTGTACTAACGCACAATGTGTATGTTTTTCTTAGAGGTGTTTCAACGTCGAAGATGATAGAAGAGATTTTTGTCTTAAATTGGCCGGAAAACTACTAAGAGGGTTTAGAACATTTTTATCATCCAAGTATCTTAGGGATGAGGATGGTAATCATGTTGATGCAGAGCTTCCAAAGAAATATAAAAGTTTGATTTCACAAGAAGAATGGGACACATTTAAATCCAAACGAAAAACCCTAGAATTTAAAAGAATAAGTGAAACAAATTGGGAAAGAACATCAAGTCCCGCGTATCCATACTGAAAATGACGTGTCGGATATGGACGTTTAGAACAATCTATCGTAAGTATCTATAAATTTCAATAATATATTTGTTCATCATGAGTCATATTTGATCATATTATTTGACTTAATGTGTAGTTGCAAAAGGAAAAAAGTTATGAAACATCTCTTCATGCACATGTTTTGTGGAAGGAAACCCATGTGGGCAAGTCTGGAGTTGCTAAAGAAGATGTTCTACAAGTAAATGCGAAATGTGTAAGCAGAACATTATTTCTTTAATTAAATCAAAACTTTATTAACAAGTATTTGACAAATATTCGATATTCATTTGATTTTCAGGAGGCGCTATCTCAGTCTTTATCTCCAGATGATACTAGGAGCATACTTAGTCGGGCATTAGATGTCCGTGAGTATTTGGGTCGGGTGAGGGGTAAGGGATTTGGGATCACTCTGACCTCCTTGAGTATTAAAAAAGGAAAGGCTCCTAGTAACAAAGAACTTCAGCTAAAATTAGAAGCACTAGAAGCTGAAGTTCGTGAATTAAGAAAAGAAAAATAAAGTAGCGCTTCAACATGTTTTAAAGATGGTTCAGACAAAGTTAATATCAACTGTAACTTTCAACCGAATATTCCAGAGGTAATTAAATTATTAGCTTAAATTATTTAATTGACATATATACATATTAGCAATGTCATATTTATTATTTGTTTTAGGGCATTTCTATTTGTCAACTATACTTATCGTCACCGACATATCGGATGGTTGGCAAGGGAAAAATGTATAGCATTGCGGATCAATCACTTCACACTAACCCCCTGCTTCCTGGATGTTTGAAAGTATCAGTTGAAATTACTGTAGAGTCGAATGCATTATTACCATATCCCTACGATGTTTCGGATGCAACAACGGTGGAACAAGAAATAGGTTCGTTCGTTGCATGGACGACAAGCCTCATTAGCGTTGGATATGAGGTATTCTTAAAACCATTATGAACCTTTGTTAACCTTAATGTATATATTAAAAGTTTTTACGCGCATTTTACTAACATTTTTACATGGTAATGTTAATTAGACTCCAACAAGATCCAAAGGAAAAGATAAGAGGATTTCGCGGCATACCGAGTCTGTTGTTTAAAAAAAAGAGGTACATCACATTTTTACGCGCATTTTACTAACATTATGAACCTTTGTTAACCATAATGTGTAGATTCAATGTTAAATTCGTGATCTTATACTTCATATAACTAATTATATGATATGTAGCTTCATGGTAAGGAGATTAGCAACGTCTCCACACAAAAAAAGGTTGGTGTTAAGAAGACCGCGACTAGAAATAAACCTACCTCCAAGTATAGATCGTGCATTCAGACGTTTTTAGAATTGACAAATATTCCGAACGGAGGTATTCGTCTTATACATATGGAGGAAGGTATTTTTGGCTTTGAATATGAATAATCAATTGGTAATGACGAATTTGTGCAAGTTTTTCGTCATGAAGAATTAGGCGTCAATATATACATGAGGTATATCTGATCTACTTTTTTATATTAATTGAACAACTTATTTACTTTATGTTTCAAATGAATAGTCTAATGTTAATGATGTTTTTATTTAAAGTTTTTGTATGACAAAGTGACGCACCCAAGTGGATTGGACGAAATATTTGCATTCCTAAGCCCCACGACCGTCAACTTAACTTTAATCTTAAGTAAACCAGATGAGGTCATGATGTACGTACGCAACCTCTTCATGGCCAACAAAGATACGAAAAAGTTGTTCTTTTTACCGTTTAATACCGGGTTAGATTTTCATTCTAAATTCATCTATTATAATTTTTTTTGTATTTTGACGTTGTGTAGAAATTTTCCATCTAACATTTGTTTAATCTTACAGTGGACATTGGTTGTTGGTCGCAATTAATCCTATCAAAGAATTTGTTTATTATCTTGACTCGTTAGGAAATGATTGGACAACATACCCGAATATGAAGAACATGATTGACACATAAGTGAGATTGTTCTAAATATTCATGTGTGTATTTATTTATTTATGTGAATTGTTCTAAATTTTCATTTATATTTTATTAGCATTATTCAAGCTTTTTGAGCCCAACGAGATATCCAAGTATCAAAGAGGAGAGCCAACAACATTACATGGATAAAAGTGACGGTATATTAATTATCATATTTTTGATTATATTAGTAATGATACTTGATAAAACTTAGAATTTATCCATATTTTCTTTTCATGTGTAGTGTCGTCGGCAACGTAATGGTATAGATTGTAGATATTTCATGTTGAGGTTTATGAAAGAAACTCTTTTTTTGGACCAATTAGATATTCCATTCGATGTATGTATTTCTAACTTATGAGTTATTTTAATATTTAACACACATTTCTCATATAATTAAATAGTTGAAACTAAATCAAACTATGTTATATTATTATGTAGTACTTTGATGAATTCAAGTGTGCATATTATTCAAGAGATCATTTGGAAGAAATTAAAGAGGATTGATGTCAATTCATTATGGAGCTCGGAGTGTTATAAGGTATATTGTACTCTTACTTTAATTGATGAAAATTTTGAGTATGTGTTTGTAACTATATACATATTGATTATGACTTGTTTTAATTGATCAATTACAATATTTTTGTGTTGTTTCAGGTTATAGTATAGTTGGATGAAAATGTATAGCTCGGAGTGTTATCACATTTTTGTTTATGTAGATTTCATTTGAAGCAAAATGTATAGTTAGATGAAATGATTTGTAAAACTTATGTTGTATATTTAAATTGGTGCGTAAATTGGTACATTTGTATAAATTGTTTCGTAGATATTGGTTTGAAAATCCGATTGTTTTGTATATATAAATCGGTGCCTAAATTGTTACGTTTAAATAGGAAAATTTGGTGCAAATTTTGGTTGGAATGAATAGGTACAAATTCTGGTTTAAAAACCAGATGAAAAATGTGGATACAAAACAGGTGCCTATAATTTATCAAATCCAGACAACGCTTTTTAAAGGAAATTATTTTAAAAATTTCGTATACCTTAAACAGCGCTTTCAACCAAAAGCGCTGTCTAAGGTGGGGTTTAGAAAAACGCTTCCATTAAAAGTGTTGTCTAAGGCGGGGTTTAGAAAACGCTTTTAGTGAAAGCGTTGTCTAAGGTATACCATAAAAATAAAAAAAAATGTTGTCTAAGGTATATTAAAAAAGGAAAAAAGTGATGTCTAAGGTGGGGTTTAGAGAGCGCTTTTGACAATAAAAGTGTTGTATAAAACACCTTTAGACCACACTTTTGACATTAACCAAAGTGTTGTCTAAACCTTTAGAAGCGCAGGTTTAGAAAGTGCTTTAAAGCGCTGTCTAAGGGCAAAAAAAACGCTGTCTAATGTCTTTTATGGCATAGTGCCGTTGTTCTACAATCACATTAGTTTCAGACTTAATAGTAACAAAATGGGGTTTTTGGTTTTTAGTAACGTTTCGTTTTGTTTGCATACCAGATTAGAAAGCTAACGGTAAAAATTATCGGGTTTGAAAGTTTATAAAACACATGCCAAGGTTAGGATTCGACAATCCATTTTGCACAGATAGAATCGCTCAAGCGGATGAACTCGTTTAGACGATAAACATAATCACAATATCCTCTCAAAATGTTTATTTATAACACAAATTGTGAGTTTTACCATTTTGATCCATTGATGATCTCTCACTCAATCTATCAAAATGGCAACATTCAAGATCAATACAAGGTGAACATCAAGTCTCATAACTATCTCTAGCCTATGTTCTTTGATGGATGAAAAACCTAGGTAAAGTGTGGAACATATTTCTCAATCATGAATCACACAAGGAATATATCATATAGACAAAGTTTTCCACCATATATTTATCATCACAAGTTCATACACTATGATCAAAACCTATACATATAAAGGAAATACTTATCTACCTTCTCACCTTGACACAAAAGGAGTTTAGCTAGCCATAACAATGGTAGCTTCCATTACTAGAAATAAATGAAGAAGACAAAGCATCAAAGACGATCTCCCAACTATTAACCCGTCGAATCTTCGAAAACAAGGAAAAATATTAAGTTTAGGGTTTTTGTGCAAAGAAAAAGTGTATAGATCGACAAAATTTTTGTTCAACCCATTATATAGGGGCTGAAAAACACAAAGCTCACTAAGCGTGCATGATCTCTCTAAGAGAGCTCTCATTTATTGATAAAACCGTCTTTGCTCGCTAAGCGAAATTTAGGCCTCGCTAAGCGAGCAACTCTTTGGAATTTGCTGTTGTTAGTCGCTAGGAGCTCGCTTAGCGAGCTAGTAGCGAGCTTCAAAAAATGCTTTTCTTCAAAAGTCTTTAAAAGAATGTCCCATTGATTTGTGCTCTCCAATCCAATTGAAAAACCTAAAAATATAAAAATAAAAGTTATATAAGTGATACTATTAAAGAATTTAAACTATACTACGAATATTTACCGGAAACAACGGGAAAAAGCATCAGATAACAATTTAAGATCAAGAAAAGTGCCAAAAACTACACTACATATTAACACAATTTAGCAGTTATCAACTCTCCCCAATTTTCTTCTTTTTTTATCCTCAAACAAAGGTAAGATCAAATAGAAACAAGCAAAAGATAGGAAAAAGAAAACACACACAAATTGATGGTTCAAACTTAATCGATGCGCAACAAGTAGTGCTTAGCTTCAAACAAAATCTAAACATGATTATGAACTAACTTCTAAACAAAAATAACAAGCAACTTATCACAAGCAATCAAATGTTAAAACGGGAATCACCTATTTAACTCAAATGAGTCATGATCAATATCTACAAGGGGAAAAACACTCTCAGAAGTAATTGTGCCAGCATCCACAACAATTCAGACATTCATCTATCAAATTGAACAAGGAAATCAAGGAAACAAAGATCTCATAAGGGTTTCTCAATGATGTAACTTGGCAAGGGTGAACAAGAAAGGGATATATATATATATATATATATATATATATATATATATATATATATATATATATATATATATATATATATATATATATATATATATATATATATATATATATATATATATATATATATATATATATATATATATATATATATATATATATATATATATATATATATATATATATATATATATTAAGGCCAATGATTTAAAGTGGTTATAAAAAAAATTTCAAAAATTTGAAGAACAAGCCGACTTAATCAAATTTCAATCCAATTCACTCTTCTCCTTTCTTTTTATTTTCTTTTCATGGTTCCCTCTCTTATAAGATTCATATGCTTCTTTTACATTTATTTTTGAGCAACTCACAATTGAGTGCAAAGCATAACAAATGACACATTTTTTCTATTTTCTTTTTCTTTCAAAGAGGGACCATTTTTTTTATACCACACTAGTTATTTTTCACACCACAAGCACTCTCCCCAACTTTAAACCACACCATACATGATGACAATGTTCTTCAAACGAAAGTATGTTTAAACAAAAGGAGTAAGTATATTAAGAATAACTAGAATGAATCACAATGATTTTTCTTTATAATAACAACCACAATTGGTTTTCTCAGCATTTTTGCCTAAATTCAAATTATGATTCATTCTATTATTTGAAAGCTCAAAAATGGTTAGCAAATGCTCACACTTCTTACCGGATAAAATAAAGCTAAAAAGAACAGGTGGTTTTTCTCAAATTCAAACAATGCCTTGATCACTTCAATGTTTCCAAGATTTACTAAAGAATACAAGATTAAACATGAATCATATAAGCTAAGAAACAATTACAACACTCTCTTTTGTGAACAATGAAGGTCACTCACATTTATGGTTTTGTCCTAAATGATTCCCTTATGAATGCAAAATGAAATCAAGCTTGACTTTATGCAAAAAAATAGTTCATACACATGCTAACATTCTACAAAGTGCAAACTTAGTACCTTTTTCATGCAACAATTGAGAATTCTATCATCACCATCAATGATTGGTGTAGCACACAACTTTGAACAAAGAAATCAATCTTGCTTCATCAATTGATTACCTCATAATTAAGAACAAACACAAATTATTTGCAACAAAAACATAAATATAAGCTAAACTCATCCGCCCGGATGTTAACTTAAATAAGTATTTAGGATACAAAATGAGTTTTAATCTACCAAAACAATTCATTCGCCCAAATGTTAACTACCAAAAAACTTTAAAAACTAAACTAATGTCATCACAAACTACAATAAAATCCTAACAACATACTAAACATAACAAAAATAAAAGAAGAAACGATCAAACCATCCGACATTAGTAAGAACTCGAACTCGTGTCATCATCATCATCAGCAGCAGCAACACCAGCTGCCCCCTCGAAGAAGTAGGCATGTCCCCAGGCCGTCCAACATAAGCACGGAACTCCTCAATGGAACATAAAAATGATCCACATGCGGCTCCCTGATCTGAATCTGCAACTGTAACATAGATTCATACATAAAAGATAATGCATGATGATTAGCCTCGTGCATAACCCAGTTTGCAGCAGAACTCGGATCAACAGTGTGTCTAGCAGAAGGCACACGTCTAGGAAGAGCAGTAGGAGTAACAAGAGCAACTCCATAAGTGGGCAAGAAAAACCTAGTAAAATAATCAACATCAATAAAACCCAACTTCACATTCCCTTGTGAGGGAAGTGTGACACCAACTTGTTTGCACAAAGCCATAACCAGTCCGTGATGAGTGAACGTGCAAGTTGCCCTCGAACCATGAGGGGTACCAATATTAGAAATCCGCATAAACTCCGCGGAGATAATCTGAGCAAGATCGACCACCTTTCCAACCATAATACAATAGATGAGAGCGGCAACCTCAATAGTAACATCAGAAGTGTGGCTTCTCGGTATTAGGTTGTGCAAGACAACTGACATAAATATTTAAGCGTAGTTGGACAAAGATTTTCTTTTAAAACGCAACAGTGCTCCCATAGAAATCACTTCATAAGAGTGGTCCTCGAAGTAAATACACTCTTTGATGCGCTCAACATCCCAATTCCTTTGAGCCTTCATCCTCCCAAAATAGCACAATCCATCATCTGACAACTGTACATTACCTCCCCGGTAACTACTTATGCTAGCCCTTGAGAAATCAATTGTTTTCCCCTATCTCCAGGTAGTCCGTGAAGAACTCCCTAACTATCAGAACCGGTAGGAAGGGAGTTCGTGAAGAACTCCCTAACTATCTCCAGGTGAAACTCAGGATGAGGTTAAAAAAGGACCGCATAATCTCCTACTTCCAAGTCTTTGCCTATATTCCGGTAATACCCCACAGGGCTTAATCGAACGATTCTATCAGCCCAAAATGACCTCTTTTCCAAAAGAAGATACCTTTCATGATGTGCCAGACTCAAAAAGCGTGCCCTATCAAAGGTTACGAACGGAGGGTGCCTAGAGGAAGATGATGATCCAACACGGCCTCTTTTACTTCTACCTGAAATCTGAAAAACAAAAACACACAAAACACAAACAAACTGATAAAATTAGGTACTAAAATCAAGTTACAAAATTCTTAAATATCCTAACAAATCCACATCAATTGTCCCATGTAACTTAAACAATAGCAGAAAAGGGGAATTTTTATGTAACTCCCAGGTCTCACTAAGCGAGCACTATGAATTGCAGAAAAAAAATCCCCATTGTTACAAAGGAAATTCCACATGATAACCAGACCTAGGGGCACTTCTAAACAACACATGTAGAGAGATAATTTACATGCATAAACCCTAATTAACACAAACTGAAACAATCTCAAATTCATGCACTAATTTCTCAATTTTTCTACCCTAAGCAACATGCAATCATGATTTTTACTAAATAGCAATATAGGGAGATAATAGAGGCAATTAAGAAGCAAGAACAAGAGGAGTTTCTTTAAGAACAACACAAAACTCCCAAAAATGGGTTTTTAAAAGAACTATGAAAAATTCACAAAAACAAACTTACATTTGATGATGAAAATGGTGGGAGTCTTGGAAAAGAGAAGAAGAAGAGCAAAATTCTTGAAGCTTTGGAGGAAAGGAGAAAAAAAGTTGGAACTTGTTATGAAACTTTTTTATAAAATGAATGGAAGAGGCAACCATAATCTCTCTCCATCCTTCATAACCTGAACTGGGTTGGGTCTGGCTAGATGGGCCTAGTTCAACAACTTATTTTTTGTTTTGAAAAATTTCACTCAGCTCACTAAGTGAGTAGGATGCTCTCTAAGCGAGCAACTTACTAGAAGTGAAGGTTCCTTTTTTTCAAACGCTCGCTAAGCGAGCTCTGCAACTTTAAAACACCTCCCAACAGTAAAAAAAACATTTTTTAGCCTCCAAAACACACATAAACACCATATTTAACAAAAAAAATAGTAAAATCTTACAGAATTGGGGTGCCTCCCAACAAGCGCTTGTTTAACGTCAGATAAACTCAACGGTCCACGATGATCAATGATCATCGAGTGAAACAAAACAATTCTCACGATCGAAGCTACCTCCAAGGTAGATATTGAGACGTTGGCCATTAATCGACCAACTATCTTTATTTTCTAAATCTTCGATCACCACCGCTCCATATTCTTTCACTTCCTTCACACGAAATGGTTCGGACCATTTAGACTTCAACTTTCCCGGAAAAAGCTTTAATCAGGAGTTGAAGAGTAAAACCAATTGTCCGACTTTGAACTATTTCAGCTTAATTTTCTTATCATGATAAGTCTTGAATTTCTCTTTGTACAACCAGCTTGAATGATATTCCGCATTTCACATATCTGCTAGCTCACTTAGTTGCACTTTCCTTTTGGTTTCGGCCGAGTTTGGATCAAAATTTAACAATTTTAAATTCTAGAGAGCTTTATGCTCCATTTCAACCGGTAAATGGCATGTCTTTCCATAAACCATTTGGAATGGAGTTAAGTCGAAAGGAGCTTTGTGGGCGGTGCGATATGCCCACAAAGCCTCGTCCAATTTTTGAGACCAATCCTTCATCGAGCCTGAGACTGTCTTTTCTAAAATTATTTTTACCTCCTTATTCGAGGCCCCCGCTTGGCTGTTCGATTGGGGATGGTATGGAATCGCAACTTTATGCGACACACTGTAGTGTTTTAAAACAGTTTCAAGAGGTGCATTACAAAAATTCAACCCACCATCACTTATAATCACACGAGGTGTTCCGAATCAGGAAAAAATGTTTTTCTTTAGAAATTTTATCACCGATTTTCCGTCCGCCCTCAGTGAAGCAATAACTTTAACCCATTTTGATACATAATCAATCGCCACCAAAATACATTCATTTGTGAAAGATGGTGGAAACGGTCCAACAAAATCAATGCCCCAACAATAAAAAATTTCAACCTCCTGGATATTTTGGAGGGGCATTTCATCTCGTTTACCAATTCCACCTGTTCTTTGACAAGTATCACAACTCCTTGCATGGAGATTTGCATCTTTGAAAATAGTGGGCCAATAAAATCCCGATTGAAGGACTTTAGTGGCCATTCTAGATCCATTGAAATGTCCTCCATACAACGAGTTGTAAAAATGCCAAAGAATGCTCTGAGCTTTGTCACTTGTCACACATCTCCTCAACAAATTTTCTCCACCAATTTTAAACAAATAAGGTTCATCCCACACATAAAATTGTGCATCCGACAAAAACTTTTATTTTTGATTCCAAGTTAGGTCTTCGGGAATCCAACCAGTTGCTTTGTAGTTAGCAAAATCGGCAAACTAAGGCCTAACTTGGACTTTAACAACATTTCATCAGAAAATTCTTCTTGGATTTCCATTTCTTATTTAGTCACATATACATTTATCAACCGCGACAAATGATCCGCTACCAAATTTTCCGATACTTTTTTATCTTTAATCTCCATATCAAACTCTTGGAGAAGTAGGATCCAACGGATAAACCTTTGATTAGAATCTGGTTTGGTTAGAAAATATTTAATCACATAATGATCAGTGTAGATGAAAACTTTTGAACCTATCAAATAAGAACGAAACTTCTCAAACGCATACACTATAGCTAGATATTCCTTTTCAGTTGTCGCATAATTCACTTGTGCCTCATTTAGCACTTTTCTAACATAGTGTATGGCATGGAAATATTTTTCTTTTATTTGCCCTAGCACCTCTCCAACGGCATAATCACTTGCGTCGTACATAAGCTCAAAGTTTAAATTCCAATTCGGCGCAATGATTATGGGAGTAGTGACAAGGTTTTCTTTTAAGATTTGGAAAGCTAAAATACAAAGGTCATCAAAGATAAATACCTTATCCTTGTCAAGCAAATTGCTTAGTGGTCTCACCACTTTGGCAAAATCCTTGATGAACCGTCGATAGAATCCCACATGACCCAAGAAACTTCTAATTACTTTGATGTTGGTCGGAGCAGGCAACTTTGCGATCACTTAGACTTTAGCTTGATCCACCTCTAGGCCTCTAGAAGAAACTTTGTGCCCAAGTAAAATCCCTTCCATCACCATGAAGTGACATTTTCCCAATTCAACATTGTCTCCAAAATTTTCAAGCATAGATCAAACGATGCTCCAAACACCGAAAAGTTGTCCATGAAGACTTCCATTGTCTTCTCAATAAGGTTGGAGAAGATGGATTACACACATCTTTGGAAAGTAGCAGGTGTGTTGCATAACTTGAATGGAATTTTTCAGTAGGAAACAAATCCGAAAGGACAAGTGAAAACGGTCGTCTCATGATCCGCCGGGTCAACCATAATTTGGTTTTACCCCAAATAACCATCCAAGAAACAATAGAATTGTTGACCGGACAATATCTCAAGCATTTTATCCATAAATGGTAGTGGATAATGTTCTTTTCTAGTAGCCGTATTCAATCGTCTATAGTCTATACACATTCTCCAACCCGTGACAACCTTTGTCGGGATGAGCTCATTCTTTTCATTACGAATAATGATAATGCCACCTTTTTTTGGCACAACATGTACGGGTCTTACCCAAGGGATTTCAGAAATGGGATAAATCATTCACGCATCAAGAAGTTTCACTACCTCTTTTCGAACTACCTTTTTCATTGTCGGATTCAAACGGTGTTGTGGTTGAGCTACCGCTTTGAATTCTTCCTCCATGAGAATCTTGTGCATGCAATAAAATGGACTTATTCTTTTGAGATCAGAAAGAACCAATCCTAATTCTTCTTGATTTTTCTTTAACACATGAATCAAACGGGACTCCTCATTGATAGAAAACACATTGCTAATGATTACCAGTTTGTTTCTACTCTCATCTAAGAATGCATACTTCAAGTTTGAAGGTAGCACCTTCAATCCCACTTTCACTTTTTCATCACTTTCCTCTTTTTTCAATTCTTCAACTTTAATCTCCCAAGGTTGCAATTTTTTCAACATCTCTAGTTCCTTTAAACACTCTTCAATATCTTTTTCTTTATCACTAGTGAGTATGTCAATTTCCTTACCTAGTGCTCGTTCAAGAGGAGTTTCTACATGCATATGCTTTTCCACTTCAATTATAGCCATACCAGATTCATCTATGCGGAAACTACCATGCATATCCTTTGAGTGCTTCATCGCTTCGAACAAATTAAAGGCAACCTCTTCATTAATCACCCTAACTTTCATAAGACCATCGTCGATGTCAATCATCATTCGGGCCGTCTTCATGAAAGGGCGACCAAGTATTAAAGGTGCATACTTATCTTCTTCCATGTTGATCACAATGAAGTCCACCTGAAAGAAAAACTTGTCAACTTTTACCAACACATCTCTTGCCATTCCAATCGGGTGAGTGGTAGATTTATCGACAAGTTGTAAAGTCATTCTAATGCCTTTTATTTCTATGTTCTCAAGCCTTTTCATAATGGAAAGAGGAATAAGATTTATGCTCGAACCTAAATTAATAAGGCCATTTCCCACAAACATATTTCCAATTGTGACGGGTAAAGTAACACACTCCAAATCGGCTTCCTTATTTGGAAGAGTGCGTTGAATGATCGCACTACAATTTTTTGCAAGGATAACCGTTTCTGGCTCCGTATACTTCCTCCTTTTAGTGAGAATATCCTTCAAGAATTTCACATACTTAGGCATTTTCTCAAGAGCCTCGGAAAACGGTAAATTGATTTGAAGTTGCTTGAATATATCCATAAACCGAGAGTATTGCCATTCATCATCTTTCTTTGTAGGCACATTAGGATATGGCATATTTGTTGTAATTTGCTTCATCATTTCTTTTCCCTTCCTTACTCCCGCATTTGTTTCTTTTTTCTTCTCATTCTCCACTTTTGTATTTTCAACTACAACCACATTCTTAAGTTTCTTTTCAACTACTTCATCAATTTTTTTCTTCTATTCAACTTCCTCCTCATCACAAACTTCCTCAAATATACCATCAATCTTTTCTTCTTCCACTCTTTTCTCTTTTGGTTTGGCCATCTCTTTCCCAATCCAAGTAACAATAGCTTTACAATGCTCCTTAGGATTCACATGAGTGTTGGCGGAAAAAGAAGGTCCTGGTTGGTTCTCGACTATTTGTTTCGCAAGTTGTCCAACTTGATTTTATAGATTTTTAATTTCCATGTCACTAAAGTTTTTATTGGCAATAAACATTTGAATAAATTGATTCAAAATGTCTTTCAATTTAGAAGGTGCAACCGGAGGTGGTGGAGCAAGATAAGGATTTCACTGATTAGAAGAACCACTGCCATAACCTTGGTTATTTTGGTAATTACCTCTTGGTTGATATGCTTTTTGTTGATTTTGGTAATGTTGATTTTGGTAAGGTTGTTGTTGTTGTCTTTGGTACCCTTGATTGTTGTTCATGTAGTTTACTTCTTCGGTTCCCGGTGGCGGACAAAAACCAGTATTGTGATCATCTTTGCATAATTCACAACTCGCAACTTGCTTGTTCTTGCTTGGATTCTCATGCAACTCCTTCAATTGTTGGGGAAGCTTTTACATTTGTTGTGTCAAGAGCTCCACTTATTGCGATAGAAGTTTATTTTGCGCAAGTATTGCATCATTCGTCCCTAGTTCAAGAACTTCGGGTTTCTTCAAAGAATTGTTGCGATTTTGACTTTGTAAATCATTGAGAGCCATATGATTAATAATGTTTGTCACTTACTCTGCACTCTTTGATAACAAAGCTCCACCCACAGTAGCATCTGTAACATGGTGGGAGAACTGACTTTAGTTATGTTGCGGATAGCAAGAGTCGCCACCGACTTTTATTTTATCCAAAGGAAAGGAATAAAAGAACAGGAAAGACCTTTTAAAATATTTTTGGGTCCGGGGGGTAGGTTATGTAAAGGGAAGGTGTTAGCACCCTTTACATCCATGGTTATCCATGGGCTCTTAGTTACTTAGCTCACTTTTGAATTGTTTTTGAAAATGTGAAGTGTGTGAATAGAAAATTTTCATAAGAGTTAATAATGATCCATGTACGGATGCGTAAAAACTTGTGTTTGAAAATTTGTTTGAAATTTGTTAAGTGTTTGAAAATTTGGAATGAAGTGAGCAAGCAACTATGAGATACCTACCCTAAAGTTTAAGTCTTTTCTGTTCTTGAATCCTTTAAATGGTAAGACTATCCCTATTATTAAGGAATAGGTAGTCATTACCTTGGATGTGAGGGACAAGTGAAGGGTCATCTGTTATTTAGGCAACTGTGGGGTGTTTTAAGCATTTAGGAGGGACTATCATCATTATTCGAAAAGGGACTTGATCTTTAAAGGCAACCATTAGGGACTTGATGATTTTTCTTTTTAGGGACTTGCTTTATACACCCCACTTGACCTTATGATTAGGCAACATTGAGGGATAACCCTAGAAAGTGAGATGACGATTAAAAATCGACTTACGTGTGTGAGTGTTTAATTTAATTTATCTTATAATTTTAAATGATCTAAATTTGATTCTTAATATAAAATACATGTTTGCACTCCCTAAATTACTAACCATAGCATAAAAATTAAATAAATTAAATATTACAAAATTTACACCAAGGAGCAATTACATAATAATTATAATGAGCAATTAAAATAAATAGCAAAAAAAATAAATATATAAGCAAAATATAAATAAATAAGTAAAGATAAATAAGCAATAATAAATATAATAGGGGTTAGTAATAAAAAAAAATTAAATAAGGTTAGTGAAATAATAATAAGCAAGAATAAATGTTAATAATAATATGGTTAGTAATAATAACAATAATTAAAATAAATAGAATTAGCAAAAATATTATAATAACATGATGAAAATAATAAACACAAAATTAAATTTTCAATATAGATTTTTTATTTAAAAATATGAACAATTAAATAATTATTATAACATTTTAATTTAGGTACAAATTATTAAATTATTTCTAAGCACATATTAAAAATTATTTATATATAATAATTTAGAAAAAATATTTACATATTATATGAAGAAAATAAGTTATAATTATATTTAAAAATTGTATTTACAAAAATTAATCATATTTACAAAATTTTATATTGAGTATTATATTTACAAAAATTATATTAAATAAATATATACATAATAATTATATTAAGAATTAGAAAATAAAAATTATTTAGAAAATAAAATTAGGGTTTTTTACAAAATTAAGATTCATTTAGAAAATATTTTTAGGGTTTACAAAATTTATTTTAATAAATGTGCATATGTCTTAATTTAATTACATAATAAAGAAAATAATTTTTGAATTACAAAATAATTTCTGAATATTAGAAAACATTGAATATATATTTTATAATATAGAAAATAATAAAACAATATAATTTTAATTTATTTTATATGTAATAGTAATTAAATTAAAAAATAAAGCAAAAGAAAAAGAAAATCAAAAACCTGATGGGGCTGGGGTTTGAACCCAGTCCCCTATGCTTGCCAACAACAGCCTCTACCACTGGGCCATCAACGCGCAGGCAACAAGGAAGTGAGTGGAATTGCTTTTGTTTCTTGTCATGAAAAATCCAGAAAATAAAAGAAAGCAAAAAAGGCCTGGGGGAGTATTGAACCCAGGACCTTTGAACATTCAAACGCACGCATAACCACCCGGCTGGGAGAGCCAATCCTGTTTGTAAACCAACAATAACTCATAATATATAATAATCAATGCGTAAATGAAAAAAACCAAAATTATTTGTCATGGCCAGGATTCGATCCCCTCCCCTTTTGTCAAACGCATGCGTACTTTTCCACTGGGCCAAGCGCTGGCTTATGCTAATGAATCAACAACATTGCATAAAATATTTTAACCAATATTTGAATTTTGCTGAGCGCGCCAACTAGCTTCTTCTTCAACCTCCTGTCCTTCGAAATTTCCTGCGAATCCAGCTACGAGTTTTCCTGCGAAAAACAAATTCCAGCAAAACCTACGAAATACAAACATGGACAAAACAACAAGATTTTATGAAATTGGTTATGCCATTAAGTTCCTAGCAAGATTTCCAATCATTCTATGTCCTTGTAATCCATTTATATTGGCTGGATAACAAAACCCTAATTGAAGCCGCAAACCCTAAACATGGTGAATCATGATTCAGGCTATGGAACTTCACCAAACGATCCAGAATCCATCTATAGCTATCAACAAACATCAATATGTCATCAAAATTCATTATCAATTAGTAAATATAGTGATTCGAAAAAAAATTTATGAAGCATATGAATGATGCGGATTATGCATTATGGGGTGCTTTGGCTGCAAGTGAAGGTTGGTTTTCACTCAGAGAGGGCCAAGGATCATGACTATGATCTCAAATTACCTTCAAATGTCCTGGAGGATGAAAACCGAATGTGAGTTTTTTGAAGGATTTTTGATTTTGTGAAACTTACTTTGGAGGCAGAGAATGCGTGTCCTTGTGATTGCAATGAGTTATCTACTTATAGGTGATTGAATTTAGGTCATAACATTGAAGGGTTGTGTGGAAATTTTGATTCAAAAAGATTCACCATGATCATGCTTTAAAATCCAAATATTTATGCATTAAGGCTTGCTATTTTGGGACCAATCTTGTGATTTCATTCCTTTTCAATTCCAATTGTAGATGTTTAAGAATTGGCAGAATTTTTGACCAAACAAGAAATGTTAAATTCAGTTCAGAATGTCCTATCAGATGTTGGGACATTAGCAAACAGAGTATGTGAACTTGGTTCAGGATGTCCTACCAGATGTTGGGACATTGTTTAAATGACTAAGTTCAGTTTTGTCAGGATGTCCCAACAGATGTTGAGACATCTCAGACCTGCTACCAGAATTAATTATTGATTAACAGATCAGAGATATTTAAGGAGAATTATCTGGAATTAATTAATGATGGATATAAAACAGAACAAGGCGCATCTGTAGGGAGTTTTAAATTGAAGATTCAGATTAAAACAGAAGACCTAATGCACCTAGAATATAGGAGGTAACAAACCCTAAATTCAAGGTGACAGCTGCTGCACATTAGGGCTGGATCATTCTACAGAAAGCCCAAAATTCAGAACCTATTTAAACAACAGAATCTCATAGAATTGAGCACGAATTTCAGAAGACTAAATAGGGTGTCTAGTGTTTTAATAGCAGGTTGTGTTTTTATGTACCACTTTATGAGCTTTTAAGCAAAAGTGCATTTGTGACTTGATTGAAACTGTGAAGTAAAATCAAGCTGTTATTGTTTGAAGGATGTCTTCAATTTCTGTAAACTTGTAAACTTGATCACTAGGTGATTGAGGGGGAGTGAGTAGGGTACTCTTATCTAAGTGAGTCTTAGGTAGAAATTGCATTGGGTAAGTATTAAGTGATAGATTAAACAGGGTGGTTTAAGTCTAGAATTAATATTACTAATAGTGGATTTCCTCCTGGCTTGGTAGCCTCCAGATGTAGGTGTGGTTATACACTGAACTGGGTTAACAAACTTCTGTGTTGTTTATTTTTCCTGCTGTTTAAGTTTTTGGTTAAATTTGTCAAATGTCCTATTAAGTGTTGGAACATCTCTTAGGACATCTCATTACAGAATTTCAATTGGCATCAGAGCAGGCACCCTGCCTGTTTATACTGGGTGAGATCTAGGGAAAACAAATTCTGTAACATGGACAGAGATATAGGGTCAGTAAATAGACCACCTATACTGGATGGTTCTAATTATGACTACTGGAAGCCAAGAATGATTGCATTCTTAAAGTCACTTGACAACAGGGCATGGAGAGCAGTAATTGTTGGATGGAAACATCCTGTTAAAGACACCAAAGATGGATCAATAGTTCTGAAACCTGAAGAAGAATGGAGTAAAGAGGAAGAAGATTCAGAACTAGGCAACTCAAAAGCCCTAAATGCTTTATTCAATGGCATTGATAGAAATATTTTCAGACTGGTGCATCATTGTGAGCTGGCCAAAGATGTGTGGGATACCCTCAAGACAACTCATGAAGGAACATCAAAAGTAAAAATGTCAAGACTTCAACTTCTCACCACCAAGTTTGAAAACTTGAGAATGAAGGAAGATGAATCAATTCATGAGTTCTACATGAACATCTTGGATATAGCCAATACTTCTGGAGCCTTGGGAGAAAAGATGACTGATGAAAAGCTTGTAAGGAAGATTCTCAGATCTTTGCCAAAAAGATTTGACATGAAAGTCACAGCAATAGAAGAAGCTCAAGACATATGCTCCATGAAAGCTGAAGAACTCATTGGTTCCCTTCAAACTTTTGAAATGGGAATGAATGACACACATGCTAAAAAGAACAAAAGCATTGCCTTGGTTTCAAATGCAGATGAAGAAGATGATGAACTAGCAAATGATAAAAGCTTCTCAGAAAATCTTGCATTGATTACAAAACAGTTCAAACAGATTCTCAGAGGTATGGAAGGTAAATCAAATTCCAGTGGAAGATTCACAAACTCTTCTGAAAACAAGAGAACCTATGATGCTAACAGAAGATCAAATCATGCTGAAAAGACCAGTCAAGAAAAAGGAATCAAGTGCCATGAATGTGAAGGATATGGACACATCAAGAAGGAATGTCCCAACTTCTTAAAAAGACAAAAGAAGGGACTATCTGTAACCTGGTCTGATGAAGACTCAGGAGGAGATTCAGAAGAAGAATCAGCTAAGCATATTACTGCTTTAGCTGGACTGTGTGAATATGATAGGGATTCCAGTTGTGGAGAGCTTACTTATGAACAACTTGAGCAAGCATTCAAAGATCTATACAAAAGAAGCTCTGAAATATGCAGTGAGGTTATAAAGCTAAAGAAGCAGAATGAAGTACTAGAAGAGGAAAAAGCAAGTGATCAAGTAATCATTGATACCTTGAAAAGTGAAGTAACTCTTCTCAATTCTAAGATGGAACATATGTCCAAATCTGTTAGAATGATGAACAGCAGCTCAAATACACTGGATGTTATTCTTTGCAATAATAAACATTCAGGGGACAAAAGTGGACTGGGATACAACAGAGAAGAAGCCAGCTCTAGCAAAGCCACTTCAAAAATTACACAGTCAAACAAGATGTCCCAACAAATGCTTCAACATCAGAACACAAAGACTAACATAATGTTTCAACAGATGTCTCAACATTCTGGAAAGAACAAAATGAAGAAGAAGTATCAAAGATGGAGATGCCATCACTGTGGAAGATTTGGGCATATCAAACCTCACTGTTATAAGTTACATGGATATCCAAATCAGATGTGTCAGCAACCTTCCAAGCAGAAAGTAGAAGGTACCAAGAAAATGCAGCTTAGAAATCAGCAACCTCCTAAGCAAAAGACAGAAGTAATCAAGAAAGTTTGGAGACCAAAAGCTGACATTCAGACTGATCAAAGCCACACACCCAAGAACAAGATCAACAATCAAGCTTGGAGATCAGCTGAACAACACTCAGAGCAGAGGCATCAAAAGAAATCTCAACTCATCTGGTCAAAGAAGAGTACTGCATACATAGCACATACATCATTGAAAGTATCAGCTAAGGAAGACTGGTACTTTGACAGTGGATGCTCAAGACACATGACTGGATTGAAGAATTTGCTAGTAAACTTAAAGCCACATTCATCCAGGTATGTTACCTTTGGAGATGGAGCTAAAGGAGAGATCAAGGGAGTTGGAACCTTGGATTGTCAAGATGTTCCAAGATTAGATGATGTGCTGCTTGTTAAAGGTTTAACTGCTAACCTGATCAGTATAAGTCAACTATGTGATCAAGGATACAGTGTAAACTTTACAAAAACTGAATGCATAGTGACTAACCAAAAGCAAGAGGTTGTCATGAAAGGAGCCAGATCTAAAGACAACTGTTACATGTGGGAATCCCAAAATCTCAGTCTCACTTCAACCTGTTCTCTAGCTAAAGAAGAAGAAGTGAAACTGTGGCATCAAAGACTAGGTCATCTTCATTTCAGAGGCATAAAGAAGATCATATCTATGGATGCTGTAAGAGGTATTCCTAAACTGAAGATTGATGATGGCAAAATATGTGGTGAATGTCAAATAGGCAAGCAAACCAAGATGTCCCATCCAAAGCTCCAACATCTGACAACTTCCAAAGTTTTGGAACTTTTACATATGGATCTTATGGGACCTATGCAGGTTGAAAGTCTTGGTGGTAAGAGGTATGCCTATGTTGTGGTTGATGATTTTTCAAGATATACATGGATAAACTTCATCAAAGAAAAGTCAGATGTATTTGATGTATTCAAAGAATTATGTCAAAGATTGCAAAGGGAAAAATCCAGCTGTGTGATCAGAATAAGAAGTGATCATGGAAAGGAATTTGAGAATCAAAAGTTCTTAGATTTCTGCTCTTCAGAAGGAATCAATCATGAGTATTCTTCTCCTATCACTCCTCAACAGAATGAGATTGTTGAAAGGAAGAATAGAACTATTCAAGAATCAGCAAGAGCTATGATCCATGCTAAAAAGTTACCTCTGTATTTCTGGGCTGAAGCTATGAACACTGCCTGCTACATCCATAACAGAGTTACCTTGAGAAAAGGAACCCTGTCCACAATATATGAAGTCTGGAAGGGCAGAAAACCCACTGTGAAGTACTTTCATGTGTTTGGAAGTAAATGCTATATTCTGGCAGATAGGGAGCAAAGGAGAAAAATGGATCCTAAAAGTGATGAAGGAATTTTCCTTGGATACTCTATAGACAGCAGAGCTTATAGAGTATTTAACTACAGAACAAATGTTATGATGGAGTCCATAAATGTGATAATTGATGATGCTCCTACAGATGTCCCAGAAGATGTTGGAACATCTGCTGATATCAAGGTTGAAGCTGAAGAAAAGAATGATCAATATAACTTCACTCAAAATGATACAAGGTCAGAAGATTCAAGCAAACCTCCCTCCATCAGAATACAGAAGGATCATCCCAAAGATTTAATAATTGGTGATCCCAACAGAGGTGTGAGCACTAGATCAAGAGAAGTGATTTCAGGTTCTTGTTTTGTTTCCAAAATAGAACCTAAAAATGTCAAGGAAGCTCTCACTGATGAATACTGGATTTGTGCTATGCAAGAGGAATTAGGTCAATTCACAAGGAATGAAGTGTGGAATCTTGTACCTAGACCTGATGACATAAATATGATTGGTACAAAATGGGTGTATAAGAACAAGTCAAATGAACAAGGAATTGTTACAAAGAACAAAGCTAGACTTGTGGCTCAAGGATACACTCAAATTGAAGGAGTAGACTTTGATGAAACCTTTGCACCAGTAGCAAGGCTTGAATCAATAAGACTACTGTTGGGAATTGCTTGTATCTTAAAGTTCAAGTTATTTCAAATGGATGTGAAAAGTGCCTTTCTTAATGGTTATCTTAATGAGGAGGTATATGTAGAACAGCCTAAAGGATTTGTTGATCCAAGCTGTCCAAATCATGTATACAAACTCAAGAAAGCACTTTATGGTCTGAAGCAAGCTCCAAGGGCATGGTATGAAAGACTTACCACATTTCTTATCAAGCAAGGATACAGAAAAGGTGGGATTGATAAAACCCTGTTTGTTAAATATGAAGAAGGTAATGTCATGATTGCACAAATATATGTGGATGACATTGTGTTTGGTGGGATGTCTGATAAGATGGTCAAACATTTTGTCAAGCAGATGGAAGCTGAATTTGAAATGAGTCTAGTAGGTGAATTAACCTATTTTCTTGGTCTGCAAGTTAAGCAAATGGAAGACTCAATGTTCATCTCACAAAGCAAGTACTCCAAGAACATAGTGAAGAAATTTGGAATGGAAAATGCTTCTCATAAAAGAACTCCTGCTCCTACACATTTAAAGCTGACTAAAGATGAGAAGGGTGAGAATGTAGATCATAGTTTATATAGAAGCATGATTGGGAGCTTGTTATACTTGACTGCTAGCAGACCAGACATTGCATTTGCAGTAGGAGTTTGTGCAAGATATCAAGCTGATCCAAAAGTCAGTCATCTCAATCAAGTCAAGAGAATCCTTAAATATGTTAATGGTACTTGTGACTATGGCATAATGTACTTTCATGGGTGCAAACCAATCCTCACTGGCTTCTGTGATGCTGATTGGGCAGGAAGTGCTGATGACAGAAAAAGCACTTCAGGAGGATGCTTCTTTCTAGGAAACAATCTGATTTCTTTGTTCAGTAAGAAACAGAATTGTGTATCCTTATCTACAGCTGAAGCTGAGTACATAGCAGCAGGTAGCAGTTGTTCTCAGTTGGTTTGGATGAAGCAGATGCTCACTGAGTACAATGTCCCACAGGATGTCATGACATTGTACTGTGACAACTTAAGTGCAATCAACATATCTAAAAATCCTATCCAACACAGCAGGACAAAGCATATTGATATCAGACATCATTTCATCAGAGATCTTGTAGAAGAAAAGGTGATTTCATTGGAGCATATAGCTACAGATCTGCAGTTAGCTGATATCTTTACCAAGGCATTGGATGCTGCACAATTTGAGAACTTAAGGGGCAAACTTGGAATCTGTTTATGTGATATCTAGCAGTTAATGAGATGTGCCAACATGTCATATGACATTGCATGGCATAAGTTCCAGATGGCAAAGCTAGTCTGGACTAGATCCTTGGGAATTTCATTCCTAATCATTTGGACTGTAACGGCTACTTATTTGGTAATTCCTTATAAGCAGCTATCAAGAGTCTCATCACATCATCACAAGCGAATCACATTAACTAGTAATCCTTCAGAAATCTTAAACCCTAAAGTTGCACATTCATCTTCCTCAACAATGTCTCAAAACCCTAAAACAGCTGAAGAAGTTCTCAACCAGGAAGACGTGGTTCATGCCACCCCTATTTCTATGGTGCCAATGCAATCAACACCATTAGACGAGCTCAGGGGAAATGCCTCTCACACTAAGAAGGCAAGAACACCAAAAAGAGGTAAAGATCAAATCAGAAGCAAAGCTAAAGAAATTCCTTCACATGTTAAATACTCCAAATATGTTGATGATTCCATCAAGGAGATTGTCAACCAAGTTTTCTCTGAACATAGAGTAGTGAAAGGAATCTCTGTTCCCTTGAACACCATTCCTGCACCTCAAGAAGAACCTGCTCAAGATACAAAGAACACTGCTGCAGAACAAGATGTCCCAACGGATGTTGGAACATATGCAGATGAGAAAGCAAACTCATCTAATGCACAGACTGAGGACAAGAAAGAGGTCTCAAGTGAAAGTGATAAAGAAGTTTCTATGGAACAGGCTAAAGACTCAAATGAAGATCAATCCTCTACTGATCAACAAGCTGATGAGGAGACTGTTCAATCCCCTCCAATAGTCAATCTGGAACAGGATTCTGATGCAGAGATCATATCATCTGTGAATCCCAGCATTGCCAAAAGGCTAAGGTCCAGGAACGGAAAGATGCAAGATGAACCTGTCATTCCTGAGAAGAAGAAGGCTAGTCCAAAGAAAGGCAAGGCCAAAGCCACTTTTGGTCCAGCAAAACCATGGAGCAAGGTTCAAACTCAGAAGAGAAAAGCTGCAACACCATCAGATTCAGATGTTGGATCAGATGTCCCAACATCTCCTCCCAAGAAGAAACCAGCTCCAGCTAGAGCTTCAACTGTTGTTCCAGAAGCTCCCTTGGACAATATATCCTTCCATCATGTCTCCAGTGTCAACAGATGGAAATATGTGTACCAAAGAAGGGTTGCTTTGGAAAGAGAACTGAGCAGCAATGCACTTGAGTGCACAGAACTCATTGACCTAATCTCTGCTGCAGGACTGTTCAAGACAGTCTCAGAGTTCTCTCCCTGCTATGAACTTCTTGTTAAAGAGTTCATTGTGAATCTTCAGGAGGATTGCTCAAATGGTAAGTCCTCTGAGTTTAGAAAAGTTTTTGTTAGAGGTAAATGTGTACAGTTTTCTCCTCAAATCATCAATGAGTATCTAGGAAGAGAAACAGATGGACCCAATGAGCTAGGGAAAACAGATAATCAAATCTGTAAGGTGATCACTGCAAACCAGGTCAAAGCTTGGCCTGTGAAGGGAAAGCTCTCTGTGAGCATGCTTACTAGAAAATATGCCATGCTTAACAGGATTGGAACTGCAAACTGGGTGCCTACCAATCACACTTCATCAATCTCAACTGGTCTGGCCAGATTCATCTTTGCTGTGGGGACTCAAACCAAGATGGACTATGGAGCATATATTTTTGATCAGTCTATGAAGCATGCCATCTCTACTGCAACAAAGCTGCCAATAGCTTTTCCATCATTGCTGTGTGGTATTGTTCTAAGTCAATATCCTGGAATTTTAACTGAGAAGGACATTGTCTGCAAGAGAGAGAGCCCCCTGGCCTTTCATTACAAATTATTCCTAAGTCACCATGCTGCAGATGTTAAAGCACCTGCTGGGACATCTGCTGGTCCCTCAACTGCTAAGATTTCAATCTCCAAGAAAGAGTTAATTGCTGAGCTAAAGTGCACATGCAAGGAGTCTGAAGCAAGGAAGCTGAAACTGGAAGAAATCATTCAAAGATTGGAGAATGAAGAAGACCAGAAAGCTGCCTCTAATGCAAACAATGCCTCTGATGAAGAAACAGAAGCTGATGAAGAGACAGAAGTTGAGGAGGGAACTGAGAGTGATGATTCTGAGTGATCCAATGTATGTGAGGCATTTGTAATGACAGCAATGATGTGTAATTCTGGATAATAGTTCTTTGGCCCCTAATTTTGTGCCTACCAAGGGGGAGAACAACATCAAATGTAATTGCTGAATGAAATCTGTTTGTTTCTGACTGAACTGAATAAGTGTGAATATTTCTGTTGAAACAAGACTGGACTCATATATGGTTGAGGGGGAGTAAAACTCAAATTTGAATCAACAGAATAGTAATGATTTACTCTGATAAAAAGAACTTCTGCTGCACTCTGAAAACCAGAAAAAATGTTAGCCAAAAATTAGCCAAAGGGGGAGTTTGTAGATGTTTAAGAATTGGCAGAATTTTTGACCAAACAAGAAATGTTAAATTCAGTTCAGAATGTCCTATCAGATGTTGGGACATTAGCAAACAGAGTATGTGAACTTGGTTCAGGATGTCCTACCAGATGTTGGGACATTGTTTAAATGACTAAGTTCAGTTTTGTCAGGATGTCCCAACAGATGTTGAGACATCTCAGACCTGCTACCAGAATTAATTATTGATTAACAGATCAGAGATATTTAAGGAGAATTATCTGGAATTAATTAATGATGGATATAAAACAGAACAAGGCGCATCTGTAGGGAGTTTTAAATTGAAGATTCAGATTAAAACAGAAGACCTAATGCACCTAGAATATAGGAGGTAACAAACCCTAAATTCAAGGTGACAGCTGCTGCACATTAGGGCTGGATCATTCTACAGAAAGCCCAAAATTCAGAACCTATTTAAACAACAGAATCTCATAGAATTGAGCACGAATTTCAGAAGACTAAATAGGGTGTCTAGTGTTTTAATAGCAGGTTGTGTTTTTATGTACCACTTTATGAGCTTTTAAGCAAAAGTGCATTTGTGACTTGATTGAAACTGTGAAGTAAAATCAAGCTGTTATTGTTTGAAGGATGTCTTCAATTTCTGTAAACTTGTAAACTTGATCACTAGGTGATTGAGGGGGAGTGAGTAGGGTACTCTTATCTAAGTGAGTCTTAGGTAGAAATTGCATTGGGTAAGTATTAAGTGATAGATTAAACAGGGTGGTTTAAGTCTAGAATTAATATTACTAATAGTGGATTTCCTCCTGGCTTGGTAGCCTCCAGATGTAGGTGTGGTTATACACTGAACTGGGTTAACAAACTTCTGTGTTGTTTATTTTTCCTGCTGTTTAAGTTTTTGGTTAAATTTGTCAAATGTCCTATTAAGTGTTGGAACATCTCTTAGGACATCTCATTACAGAATTTCACCAATCAACATTGAAGACATTCTAGAAACCAAATCTCCATCAAATATCATATTTTCATATTTTATTTTCATTTAAAATGATTTTTAATGAATTAAATCAAAATAAATAAAAATAAAATAATAAAAATTCTGATTTTTAATGGTTTGGGTCGTGCATGATGTTGTTGTATGGATTGGGTCATAATTTGGCAAGCCCATTTGGAAAGAATTGGTTTTAAACCTCCATTTTCATCATAAACCAACTAAAAATTTCCCAACTTTGCAAGGGCACATATCCTTCAATTTTAAAGCTATGAGGGTGTTCTTGGACATTTTGGAAAGCTTGAAGAGTCCTCTAAACAACCCCAATGGTTTCATGTCCATATCATTTACCAATCTCAAGTTATGCCCTTTTGAAGTTGTTGACTTTTTGTTGACTTTTGAAATGACCTATAATGTCTTAGCTCATACCTTCCAAATGAAGCATTTTTGGGCTTGGCTTGTGAGACACAAAGTTGTAGAGAATTCAATTTCCTTCAAAATGAGATTTGAGTGGAGACTTGGTGATGAAGTATGTGAAAGTTATGGCTGGTCAAAGTTCAGTTGACTTTTACTAAGAAAACCCTAATTTAGAAACTCCTGATTCTTGATGATCTGGAATCTCCTTGATGAATCATGATCAACCCTTGATCAAATGACGAATTTTACTTCATATAATTGATGTTGGCAAAAAATCATGAAGTTTGACTTAGGTTTGACCACAGTTGACCTCAGTTTGACTTTTTAACTGCATTGACTGTTTTTGACTTATCTGATCATCTGACTGAGCAAACTTTTGAGAAAAGTCTTGAAACTTGTCATGGGGGTTATTAAACATATATAAGATGTTATGAAGCTCACTTGAAGTCTTGGAAGTTCATTTAGCCTGATTAAAGCCAAAACCCTAGTTTTGGATGCACTGCTTAGGAGGTGCATTGTCTAAGGGAATTGTCAACTCTTCTGACCAATTGTGAACCTTGTGAACCTTGTGAACCATCATAAAATGTCTTGTGAACCTCATGGGAGGTATTGTGAAGCTTGTGAACCTTGTGAATCTCATAAAGTGACTTTGTAGACCTCATGAACCTCATGAAAGGTTATGTAAACATTGTGAATCTTGTGAACCTTGTGAACCTTCAAGAAGTGACTTGTAGACTTCATGAACCTCATGAAAGGTCTTGTAAATGTTGAGAAGCTTGTGAACCTTGTGAACCTTCAAGAAGTGACTTGTAGACTTCATGAACCTCATGAAAGGTCTTGTAAATATTGAGAAGCTTGTGAACCTTGTGAACCTTCAAGAAGTGACTTGTAGACTTCATGAACCTCATGAAAGGTTTTGAAAGCATTGTGGAACTTGTGAACCTAGTGAACCTTCAAGAAGTAACTTGTAGACTTCATGAATCTCAGGGAAGGTCTTGAAAGTGTTGAGAAACTTGTGAACCTTGTGAACCTTCTTAGAACACAAAGTCCTATATTGTGAGGGCAAATTTTGGGGTGCAACAGCTGCCCCTGTTCAATTTTCTGAAACCTGAGGGGTTAGATTGGTATGCTTGCCAGTCGTGACCTGGAAGGTTGAAGGGGATTGAACACAAAAGCCCAAAAATTTGCACTCACCAGTGCATAAAGTGGTACAGATGGTTAGTTTAATATGTTTGAGTGGGCTTAAAGATGCCACTTGGAGGAAAATTCCTCAGATACATGTCTTGGAGGATGAAGCAGTCCAAAATATGGAGGTACAATGATAGTTGTCAGGAGGATGGAGTAATCCTGAGGTAATGATATGATTTCAGGAGGATGAAGCAATCCTGATGTAATAAAAGCTGTCAGGAGGATGAAGCAACCCTGAGGTAGTGATATGATTTCAGGAGGATGAAGCAATCCTGATGTAATAAAAAGCTGTCAGGAGGATGAAGCAGCCCTGAGGTAATAATGTGATTTCAGGAAGATAAAGCAATCCTGAGGTATGAGAAGCTGTCAGGAGGATGGAGCAGTCCTGAGGTAATAGGAATTTTCAGGAGGATAGAGAAATCCTGAAGTAATGATGATAACTATCAGGAGGATGAAGCAGTCCTGGTGTAGTAATATGTTCCCAAGAGGATGAAGCAATCTTGAGAGATGATAAGTCTTCAGGAGGATAAAGCATTCCTGATGTAATAGGAATCTTCAGGAGGATGAAGCAGTCCTGATGGATGATAAGTCTTCAGGAGGATAAAGCATTCCTGATGATCATAAGTCTGTTTGTAGGATAATTGACCTGAAACAAGGTAGCATTTGTATAATAATATTAGTTTATGCCTTATGTATGCATGTATGATATGATGCACTTAGGTAATTTACTATGGATCTATGGATATGTATGTTATGGTATGATGTAAATGATGTATGTATGATATGACACTGCCGGAAGCGTCTGGATATCTTTGTATAACAACTGCTGGCCAGGGAAAATAAATCCCGATTCGTTGTTGAAGGATATGAGGATCTTGTTCCCGTCTTGTTTGATAATATACATAACCTTCCGTATACTGGGGATAACAAGGTATATATAACCTCCCGTCTGCTGGGGATAGCAAGGTATATATAACCTTCGTCTTCGTTTGATAGTAGGATAATGTAACATCCCGTCTTCGCTTGTCGTACTCTCATTGGAAAGTAATTTCCCGTATATCCGTATGAGGATAAAAGAGATGGATATAAATTCCAGGGGAGATGAGATTTTATGAAGATGGATTCGTCCTACTGAGGGTTTGTAACTGTCTTGTAAAGATGAACCGGCGAAGCTTCGTTGAAATCCTTCCCTCGTTTGTCCTTAGTAAATACTATTACTGCATTTTCATGCATTTCTGGTAAACATCAATCATATTAAGCATACATGCTTTTCTTGTAAACATCAATCATATTCAAAAGCATACATACATTCAAACACAACCAATGGACGTTTCGCTTATGTAAATAGGGTAAAAGTAAATCTGGATTCAAAAGATGGGATTTATTTATATCGAAAAGTGATCCATACACGGGTAAGTTTGTACAAGGAGACATAAACCCTAGTAAGAGGATTTTGTCATAAAATTTTACAATACAAGGAAAATCAGCTACGTGGGAAATAATCCTATTGAGTTTCAATTCTACTATTGCCATTATCTTCAAGTATCTCATCTTCTGCTGTTGGGACGGAAACGATTGGATTGAGCTTTATCTGTTCGAGCTTGAGTGAGTAGTACAACTGGTTGCAGTTTTATGGGTGATCCAAACGAGACATAGTCATACGCTTTAATCCCTAACTTTTGCCTGAATTGCCCTTTCAGGTTTTCAATCCACCGGGATACCCTTTTTTGCCCAAACCGCCTTTTCAGGTTTTCGACTTGCCGGGTGTACATCTTTTATATATATCCCTAATTTTTGCCCAAACCCTTTTGGTTTGCCGGGATGCCCTTATTTTTGCCTAGGTCTGTCAACCTAGCGGGTCTCTTTTTATGCGTGGTATTTTTTAACTATGTCTGCGTTTACAGGTTGTGGAAAGTCTTCACCATCCATTGTAGTGAGTATCATGGCACCTCCTGAGAACACTGTCTTGACTACAAATGGTCCTTCATATGTTGGAGTCCACTTGCCCCTAGGATCACCCTGTGGTAATATGATACGCTTGATTACCAAGTCACCAGCCTGATATACCTTTGGCTTAACCTTCTTGTTAAAAGCTTTGATCATTCGTTTCTGGTACATCTGGCCATGACAAACTGCTGCTAACCTCTTCTCATCAATCAAATTTATCTGGTCAAGCCGAGTCTGAATCCATTCATCTTCATCCAAGCCTGCATCCTTCATAATTCTTAAGGAGGGAATCTGAACTTCAATGGGCAGAACTGCTTCCATACCATAGACCAAGGAGAATGGGGTTGCCCCTGTTGAAGTACGTACTGTAGTACGATAACCATGAAGAGCAAATGGTAACATCTCATGCCAATCCTTGTAAGTAACAGTCATCTTCTGTACAATCTTCTTAATGTTCTTATTAGCAGCTTCAACTGCCCCATTCATCTTTGGACGATACGGAGAAGAGTTATGATGCTTAATCTTGAACTGTGTGCAGAGATCAGTAATCATAGTGTTGTTCAGATTAGAGCCATTGTCAGTGATAATCCTTTCAGGGATGCCATACCTACATATGAGATTATTCTTAATGAATCGAGCCACAACATTCTTAGTAACAGATGCAAATGAAGCTGCCTCCACCCACTTCGTGAAGTAATCAATAGCAACCAGGATGAAACGATGCCCATTAGAAGCAGTAGGCTTGATCTCACCAATCATATCAATGCCCCACATGGCAAAAGGCCAAGGAGCAGTCAACACATTCAATGGTGATGGAGGTATATGTACTTTATCAGCATAAATTTGACACTTGTGACATGTTCTGGAGTGTTGATAGCAATCAGCTTCCATGGTAGACCAATAGTAACCTGCTCTCAATATCTTCTTCGCCATAGTATGACCACTAGAATGAGTGCCAAAGATCCCATCATGCATGTCTTTCATAATCTCAGTTGCTTCTTTCTTATCCACACAACGAAGCAGAGTTGAATCATGATTGCGCTTGTACAAAATGCCATTGCTCAAAAAGAACTTAGCAGAGAACCTTCTCAGAAATTTCCTATCTTTGACAGATGCCTCTTCAGGGAACTCCTGAGTTTCAAGATATCTTTTTACTTCATAGAACCAAGGCTTCTCCTCTGCCCCTTCTGTGTCAATCTCATTGCAATATGCAGGCTTCTCAAATCTATCAATAGTAATCTTGGGAGCTTCATCATCCCAACTGATCTCAAACATGGATGCCATGGTGGCCAAAGCATCTGCCAACTGATTCTCTCTTCGTGGAATATGTTCAAAGGTAATCTCTTTGAAATGTGGGATCAAAGACAACACATGCTCTCTGTAAGGAATGAGATTATCATGCTTGGTATCCCAATCTCCTTTGATCTGACTGATTACCAGGGCTGAATCTCCATACACATCAAGGAATTGAATCTTCATATCAATAGCAACTTTAATACCCAGGATACATGCCTCATACTCAGCCATGTTATTGGTACAATAGAAACAAAGTCTGGCAGTAATCGGGGTATGACAACCTTCAGGGGAGCTAATCACAACACCAACACCATTACCAAGTGCATTAGAGGCACCATCAAAAACCATAGTCCATCGGGATCCTTGTTCAGGTCCGTCATATTGTCCAGGTTCTTTGGTAATAATCATAATGTCTTCATCAGGAAACTCAAAACTCATTGACTGATAATCATCCACTGCTTGATGAGCCAAATGATCAGCAACAACACTTCCTTTAATGGCCTTCTGAGTAGTATACTGTATGTCATATTCTGTCAAGATCATTTGCCATCTTGCAATTCTTCCGGAGAGAGCAGGTTTCTCAAATATGTACTTGATTGGATCCATCTTTGAAATCAATAAGGTAGTATGAGTCAACATATACTGTCTTAGTCGGCGAGCAGCCCATGCCAAAGCGCAGCAAGTTTTCTCGAGCAGTGAGTATCTTGTTTCACAGTCGGTAAACTTTTTGCTAAGGTAGTATATTGCCTGCTCTTTTCGACCAGACTCGTCATGTTGCCCCAATACACACCCCATTGAATTGTCTAACACTGTTAAGTACATAATCAAGGGCCTTCCATCAACTGGTGGCATCAAAATTGGTGGTTCCAGCAGATATCTCTTGATTTCATCAAAGGCAGTCTGGCACTCATCATTCCATTCCATCACCTGATCTTTCTTCAACAACTTGAAGATTGGCTCACAGATGGCAGTTAACTGGGAAATAAATCTTGTAATGTAGTTCAATCGTCCCAAGAAACCTCTAACCTCCTTCTCAGTACGGGGAGCTGGCATTTCTCGTATAGCTTTCACTTTTGCAGGATCCACTTCAATACCTTTTCCACTGACGATAAAACCCAGGAGCTTTCCAGATCTAACTCCAAAAGTACATTTGTTTGGGTTCAATCTCAACTTGTATTTCTTCAACCTCTCAAACAATTTATGCAAATGATCAAGATGTTGTTCTTCATTCTGAGATCTGGCTATCATATCATCCACATATACCTCTATCTCATGATGAATCATATCATGAAACAAAGCCACCATAGCACGCTGATATGTTGCCCCTGCATTTTTCAAACCAAATGGCATTACCTTATAGCAAAAGGTGCCCCACTGTGTCACAAATGTTGTCTTCTCCATATCTTCAGGTGCCATCTTGATTTGATTGTAACCAGAGAAACCATCCATAAAAGAGAATACCTTATGCTGAGCAGTGTTGTCTACCAGAATATCAATATGAGGAAGTGGAAAGTCATCTTTAGGGCTAGCCTTGTTCAAATCTCTGTAGTCTACACACATACGTGTAACACCCCAAATTTGCCCTCTTCATTTTAAGCATTATCTCATATCATATTCATCATACTCATATCATTTCCTCAGTATCATACCATGAAAATATGAAGCATAACATTTTCATGACTTAGCATTAGGCATATGATCATCTGTGGGTGGGTGTGAAGTATTGCAAGCTATAACAAGAGGCCCAATGAACTAGTCTAAGTCACATGAGATATCTACATGGCATTCACTAGTTCAAGAACAGTCACAAAAACTCAAGAGGTTGGGAGAGTATCAGAGAAAGTTAGGCAAGCCCCCACACAATGAATCCAAGTTAGGGTTTTCACTTTCAAGCATGGAAACTTTGTGACTTTGGCCATTCCATCTGGGCAAAGTCCCTTATATGACAAGAGGATCCTAGGGATGAGATTGGGTGAGAAAAGTTCCTTGGGGAGATCAGTCATTTCATCAAAAGTTCAAGAACACAACTTTTCTCCTGTATGAGGGAAATCATGATTAGGGTTATGGACCAGATCCTCATATGTCTTTAATTTCGACTGTTTCTTATGGGCAAAGGCTTTCATTTGGTCTGCATGGCTTATTTATGAAGTTGGAGGCAAAAATTCATTGAAGAAGTCAAGATTTGGTCTAGTTACCTGAAGGTGAAGCAAGAAAGTCAACTGCACAGTCAGAAAAGTCAACATGAAAATTGCAGGTTTTTTAATCAAGATTATCAATTTGTGAGGTTATATCATGTCAAGGAATAATTCAGTTGAGCTTAAATGTCAAAAATCGGGAGTATGCGAAAAGTCACTAAATTTGGAAATTTGGAGGTTTCCATTTTTAGAAATTATTTGTACTTAAAAAACTTCAGGCTATTATTTCATGTGCGAAAAAGCTCCGAATGATTTTTCGGTAAACACGAAAGTTATAGAGCACGATTTTCCCTTTCCGGAAAGTCGTAGAACGCCTTCATAGCACTTGTAGAACTCAAGTTACGATTTTTTGAAGTTTGGAGCATTTTAGGGTTTTGTGGCTGGACACGTGTCATTTTGTGGTTGGTGCATTTTTATTTCTATTAAAATTATGTGAGGCGTGACATATTATATTGTTCACATACTTTTAATAGGACCAATATGTTAATGGGTGTGACCAAATATTGGGATAATTAAAAATACAATAATAGTACTTGGTGAGGGATTATGAGGAAAATGAGGTGAGAGATTCATCATTTGGGCTTAATCAACTTTGGCCCACCATGTTTCCTTGAATGAATCCAATATGCACCTTGGAGCTGTACGTTTTTCTCACTCATCACCACATGCTGAATTCATTAATGAAGAAAAAAAGAAGGTCACGTTTTACTCCCTCATACACAAATGAGCTGCACCTAAGGAAAAGAGAAAGTGTGCACGTGTTCACTAAAGCTTCCTGCATGTGAATGAATCAATGCCATCCACCACTCACTCTCATGCATTTTTTTCCTCTCCTTCAATCTCACACACACCGCATGCACGTGATACTTTAGAGAAACATCACGCTGGAAATGAGAGGATTCATATGCAGGCTGCGTTTAGGCAAAAGAAAAAAATAAACAATGTGCTTCAGCCACTCTCCACACATTAATCCCACACTCTGCATATATAAGAAGAAAAAGGTCACGCATTGAGGGGGGTTCCATTTTTTACACATCATACTCTTGAAGTCTTCTCTCTTCTCTCATTGAAGCATAACTGAATAACAGAATTCAGAAGTTTCTAGATCAAAAAATTCTCATCTCATTCTTCATCTTCAAAGAGTGCTGAGTTCTCACACTGAATCTCATATCACATCCATGGCAAGAACCTTGAAGCTTGGAGCAAATTGAAGATTCGGCAGTACATCCATCTTCATCTATCAGCCTTTATTTGGCTTGAACCAGATCTAAGGAAGATTCAAGAAAGTAAAGAGTTCTCTGGATTTCTCAAATTCTTCAAGAAGTTTCAAGTTCAGGTTTGTGTTTCTCAAACAATTGCAGCGGTTCGATTGTATGTTAGACTGTTTGATGTTGTTATGGATTAGGATATATGAGTTGAAGTGTTTAGCAACTCTATGTGGCATAAAATCATGAATGTCAGTTTTGAGATAGGATCTTGTTTCGATCAAATGGCTCTGCGTGATGTTTGTTTGTGAAAGATATTGGCATATTCATGATCCTCATATTTCATACTTCAATTTTTGTTTTTATATTGTTGAGTTTCACTGAGAGATGAGAGAGTTATGGTGAGAGGAATTGTTGATGGAAATGCTGAAGTATGGTTCTGTTTCTTGAAGTTTTTCGAGTCTTCATGAGCATGAGGAAGAAGATGAATGTGTGTGTGATTCTGATTGGTGGTTGCGTTTTCTTGTCCTTTTCTAACTTAAGCCCCAAGCGCACCAATTGATATAAGTTACATGATTTTGTGTTCATTTTTTTTATTTGTTCATATTAATAAAAACATTAATAACAGGTAAGTAATAATGGGATTATTAGGGGAATTCCGTGTGGGCCTAGGGCCATTTGCTAATTGCGCCCCCATTATTGGGCCCAGGCTGTGTTGTGTTAAATTTCCCTACTGCATACACCCCCTCGCAACTTCTATGTATTCTTCTATTTTTCTATTTAATTTTTCCTTTTTAATTCATTAGAAATGGAATAAATTAGGCAATGATAATTAGATAAATGTTTAGAAAATTGATTAGAATAATTAATTAGAAATGTTTAGAAAATTGATTAGAATAATTAATTAGATAAATGTTTAGAAAATTGATTAGAATAATTAATTAGAAATGTTTAGAAAATTGATTAGAATAATTAATTAGAATTGTGTTTAGGATATTATTTCGTTTAGAATATATTGTTTAGTTTTTTTGAATATTGTTTAAAAAATAAAAAAGATTGGATTTGATATTTTTTTTTAGAAAATATAATATAGTTTTAGGATTAGATAATTGTTTAGAAATAAAGGGAATTTAATTAGTGGAGATTAATTATAATAAATTTGTTTAGGAAATAAAAAGAATTTAACAAAAAAATTGTTTAGATATAATAGAGTTTAAGTAGTAAAAAATGTCCAGGTTAGTTAAATAATTGTTAGGAGTTTAATAATAGATTAATTAGTATAATGTTTGTGTAGCCTATTGTTTAGTTTCTTTTAATATTGTTTAGAAAGATATTTGTTTAGAATGTTTTGCTTAGAAAAAATGTTAATTAGGAAAAATTGTTAGAAAATAGAATAGTTTATTTAGTTAACTTTCCTTTTAGGAAAATATAGTAATTAAAAGAGAGACTGTTAGGACATAATATAGAAATGTTTAGGAAAGTGTTTAGAAATTATAGTGGAGACTAGTTGATATTTGTTGAGAATTATTTAGAAATAATGGTTAGAATTGTTTAAAAAAAGCTGTTAGAATTGTTTAGAAATAATGGTTAGAATTTGGTTAGAACAATAATTGTTTAGAAATTGTTTAGAAATTGTTTAGAAAATAAAAAGATTTTTATTAGTTGAGATTAGTTAGTATAATTGTTAGGATTTTAATATTGGGTTTAATTAGCATAATGATAGTGGTTTAAGGAATAAGAGAGGTTCAAAAGAGTTGTTTATGTGTTCAGACATGGGCCCATAATAGATTGCTTTTCGCACCCCTATCCTGCCAGGCCCATTTGAATTCAGTGCAAATCCTTGCCAATCGTACCCCCATTCCATTTTCCTAATTTTCTTTTATTATTTTGTTTGTCTCTTTTATTCAGTTTGCTTTTAATTCGTATAAAATAGAAATATTCATCTAAAAATTCCCAAATAAATCATAGATGTTTCTTTGTGTCTCTAAAATTTTGTCATATTTTTATTTTATTTTTTTTCATTAATTAGCGTGCCAGAATTAATTCTCCAATGTACATAGCTTCATTTGCTTCATTTCCTGACCAGCCTGTCTTGTTGATTTTCTATAGATTTCAATATTTGGAGTTTTGATCCCATTCTTTTTGCATTGTGTTCCTAAGATCTTCTAGTTTTCATGTGATTTTCCTCAGAATTTTTAGAAAGTTATTTCTTGGGTTTTGATCTGATATCTTGTGATGTAAGTTTTCTGTCCTAGCTTGTGTTTGTCCATCCATTTAACCTAGTTCCTCTCTGAATGTTGGCAAACCCTTTTGGCAGGTTAACATAATGTGTTTTAAGATCATTTGGTTTCGGTTGTAGAATTTTTAGATGGCTGGTTGATTATTTGTGGATTTTTGTTCTCGCCTTGTCCCATTTTGCCTCTTTTGGTTCATTAGATTTCTTATAAGTTTAGAAGGGCACTTGTGCCAACTTTTTCTTCTTGTTTGGGGTTCCTTTAAGATATGGGTACCTTCCTGGTCCTAGGATAGGTCTTGGTTCTTCTAAATTTTTGAGTTTGCTTCATATTCAAGTCATTTGTTTCTTTAAGTGTTTAAATTCCATCTTTTGGTTCCATTGCTTTTATTTTGATATTGCTTGGTATTGTGTGACTTCTCTTTTTCATCTTGCTGGACTTTTAGGCCTTTCTTTATACCATTTAGATTCTGGTTTTGGACTTTGTGCTTGTATTCATTTGTGTATGCTAACCTTGCAGGGGCTATGGTAAGTGTGAGATGTGGGAATTGAGTTCCACATCTCTAATTCTTATCTCTTCCCTTTATGTTTATGTGAATTAACTCTCTTTTGTTGGGCCTAGGCCTTTCTCATCCCTTCTTCTATCTTTTTATTCCTTAGGATTAGAATACCTCATTAACCCTTAGGATATCCATGCATGTTAACACTTAGGGTTGCTTTAGTCCCCTTTAGAATTTTTTCCTTTGAGATCCTTTGGTGCTCTCTCTTCTCATCTTCAAACTTAATTCTAATTCATTTAATAAAGGTTGAGTACTTTCATGTGACATGAGACTTTGCTATGAGATGCTCACATGCGTTCCATTTCGGGGCGAGGTGTGAGTCATCACTCGTGGTGGATAGGTCTTAGCATGAGTACCTCACAAAGAAAAGCTAAAAAACATTTCTTAACCAAAAAAAAACCACAAAAACACTTAATAAGGGTAATAGGCCAGTGTGCTTGAGTCTTCACTTGTGGGACTAGCTTTGGGGATTTCCTCCATAGATAGGTGTGCCTCTTGCGCATTCCATTTCGGGATGATGTGAGATGTACACATCCCATTGAGTAAGACTTAGGTACACTTACCTATGCAAACTTTCATTCATAAAAGTTTCTAAAAAACACCAAACAAACAATAAACGTCTTTCCTTCGGGAATTCTTTTCTCATCTCCTTCGCTCTGTACGCGAACTTGCTCCTACTTGTCATTTTGCAAGACGGTTACGCACTCGTCGTCCGAGTCTGCAACACCTGAGCAATGGCATAGGCAGTTCAAGCCTTAATTCACAAGCAATTTCCTTTTGGTACCCCTAGTTAGGGGAACTACGGCGTCTCTGATCCTCATTATCCTGATGAGGTACGTAGGCAGCGGGGTAGGGCCCGTTCGAGCACACTCTTTATTTTCCCTACATTTCCCTTTCCTTTCCATTTTCTTATTTCAGTTTTCATTTCCATTCCAGTTCCAGTTAGCGGTTTTATTCAGTAGCATATTATTTCTCACCCTTTGAAACAAAACAAGCAAGCGTGGATCCCGTCGGGTACGACGGACGGATTGGGGTGCTAATACCTTCCCAATTCGTAACCGACTCCCGAACTCAGATCTTTGGTTCGCAAGGCCTCGCCTTTTTCCTTCTTCCTCAGGTTTGTGCAACATTACCTTTCCCATTCTTTCGGGATAAAAATGTATGGCTGGCGACTCTAACCTTTCCGCGCCACTTTCGCGTTTGTACTAGGATGAAAATCCCGGGAGCGACAGCTGGCGACTCTGCTGGGGACTGCACACCAGATAATCTCTGGTTCCCCTGTGAGTCTCTCCTAGATCTTGTGTGTTGCTGTTTCATTGGGTGATGTTTGTTTGATGTGGCTTGTTGTATTGTATTGTTGTTTGTTTACTGCTTTATTTACAGCTTTATTTACAGTTTTCAGTATTTATTTTCCGCATCATATATCATATTGGACTGTCTGGACTGGTTTTCTGTTTGGTGGGATGGGTGATACTGTTTCTGAGAGATAAGCCAAGTACCCGGCTTGAGTGCACCCTAGGATTAGAGTGGACATATTGTAGTCGCATGTGGCATGATGAGTGGCGATGTGTTTCACGCCCAGATTGCGACTGTCTTGGAAATATCTTGTGTGGGGATTTCCTCCACTTCGGGATAGGACCTTGATAGTTATGTGCATCTGGGGACCGATCATTGAGAACCTTTGTGGAAACAACCCTCTCCAGTGGTGACAGTGGCAGACCACATTTCGTGGCAAACCCATTCGCACCCGAGGGTCCACTGGGGACTCGCATAGGATGGCCTGGTTCTCTTATAGGAACTCAGTCAAAGCATCTGGTCGTATGACATTAGTACTGTATCCTACGGGCTGAATGTACTATTGTTTCTCGATTTCAGCGCTTGAAGCTGGGAACCTATAAGGGATGCTTGTTTTTCCCGGACTCAGCTGAGGCCTCCCTGCGTAGTACATAATGCCTAACCGATTCCCTGATTTGGTCATGAGCCATTTCTCGGAAATGGTGAAAGTATTATTGCTATTCGGCTTTGAGAGTCCGTGATGTTTGACCCGGAGCACACCCGTGAGATTGGGGATGGGTTTACAGGTTTGCAGGAACCCTTGACCTCATCATACCCTTGTTATCAGTGCAGTTCATGTTATGATACAGTTGCTTTGGTTCCTGAGTTCTGGTTTTCTGGTTCTGGTATTCTTGATACTGTGGTTCAGAGATTTTCTTCAGAGGGTTGTGATTATCAGAGAGTGTGACTCAGTGGACTTTTGGTTTGTCAGTTATTCAGAGGGACCTTGTCAGTGGCCAGATTCCAGACAGTCTCGGATGACCATATGTCCTTGCATTTGCATCTGCATTGCATCATTGCATCATTAATCATTGTTTTTTGTTTTCATTCACAGGTTCATATCTCTGCTTCCGGTTCCGGTATTCTCTTCAAAGATGGAAGATCCTCGCAAGCAGAATATTCATTTCAAGTTCTTTGATATCAAAGTTGGTTTGTTGAAAAAGATGGTAAAGCTGATTACACCCAACCAGGTAGAGAGATTCAGAAAGGCTTACGGGAGTATTCTTGATGTGGTGATAGAGTTAGATTATTCAGAGAGGAGTGCCATTCATACATTGCTTCAATATTATGATCCTCAGCTCCGTTGCTTCAGCTTTCCTGATTTCCAGTTGGGTCCTATGCTGGAGGAGTATGCTTTGATCCTGGGTGTGCCGGTTCGAGATCAGGTTCCTTTCAATTCTGAGATGAGTAGACCTGCACCTGAGGCTATTGCGGAGGCTCTTTATTTGAGCCCTCCTACTGTGAAGTCTTTGACGATTATTAAAGGAGGTGTGTCTGGGTTTTCTTTGGAGGTTCTGGTAAAGAAGGCGGAAGAATTGGCTGTTGAAGGGGAATGGGATGCTGTCTGTGCTATCTTGGCTCTTTCTATCTATGGCATCATCTTGTTTGCTGACATGGAAAAGTTCATAGATATAAACGCCATACATCTCTTTTTGCTGAAGAATCCTGTGCCTACCTTACTCGGGGATTTGTATTACTCGGTTCATTACAAGACTGAGAAGAAGAGGGGAGGTTTGGTCTGTTGCTGTGCTCCGTTATTTCACATGTGGTTCATGAGGCATTTGCCTAGTACGGGAGTGTTTAGTGACCATAGTCTGATATGGGCTCAGAAGCTGGAAAAGTTGTTGGCCAAGGATGTTAGATGGTTCACTCAAAGGCTGCAAGGTGCACGTTTTATCACCAGCTGCGGGAGTTATCATAGTGTGCCTTTGTTGGGAATAACTGGAGGGATTAATTACAATCCAATCTTGTTAAGAAGACAATTAGGATACGCTTTGAGAGATGTGCCTGAAGATTTGAAGCTGACCCCTATTTTCTACTTCTCAGTGAAAGATAATATGCCCTTAGTGAGGAAGGTTGCGGGGGCTTGGAAGAGCATCAAAGGAGAAGGAATAGCCAGTTTCGGGAAGTGCAACAATCAGACATTCCCAGGGTACGAAGCTTGGTTGAAAGACAGAGCCAGAAGAGTTTTGTTACCATTTTCAGCACCAATTCCTCCAATTGCTGAGTCCATTGATACTGTGCCTTTAGAGGAATTCAAGAAGTTAGAAGCCCAACTACATGCAGTTAGAGTTGAAAATACCGAGATGGTAAGCTTGTATCACCAAGCTAACAGGGCCAAGAAGGAAGCTGAGGAGAAGCTGCTGAAGATACAGACGACTTTGGAGGCTAAGGAGAAGGACTTTGCAGGAAAAGAAGCACATTTCCACAGATTAGGGATGATGGAAGCCCAAAGAGAAGTTGAGCGCAAGAAGAAGTCAAAGACTCTCAGAGATGCTCGTCAGTCTATTGTTTGGTTGAAGGGACAAAGAGAGCAAGAGTTGAAGCAATATAAAGAAAAAGAGGAGTTCTTTGAGACTCAGATGGCTTACAAGAAAGAAGAGGTGGAGCAGGCCCACAGGATTCGCAGAGAGAAGACCCAACAGCTCGCAGACAGTCAACAAGCCCTCGAAGCAGCACTCAAAGAGATTGAAGATCTCAAGTTGATGGCAGGAGTCAAGAAGGTCAGGTCTGATGATGGAGTTTCAGGATCCTCAGGCGGTGGTTATGCTTCTTAGTTTGTTTTCTTTGTATTTGGATTACCTACAGGCATGTTGTAGGAGTCCTAGCTGTTTGTTTATCCTTTGTAAGAACTCGTACTTTATGAGGAATTCTGTTTTATTGTGCCTAATGGGTTGATCTATGTTATGATGTTTCTCACCATGTTTTGGTTTGCTTGCTATTATGGTTTGAATGTGGTTTCCCGCAAAGGTTTCTGAAAGTCGAGGATCAGTGCCCATCTGGTTTTCTTTGCTAAATACTGGAACCGGGGCATAAATGACCTGTGATTGGAAACATAAACAACTGCATTGCATCCATATAACTTGTTTGTTGTTTTGCAGGTGTTGCCTCAGTTACTAATGTGTTTTGTGATAACAGGCACTATAGCTCCTCGCAAAGTCCGAGAACAACCAGCAGTGCACAGATACCCAACCAAGACTAACAGAGAGCGAGCCATGGATCAAATGCAGGCAGATTTGGCAGATCTAAGGCAGAGAATGGACAACTTCATGACGTTAATGGCAGGCATGGGGCAGAATCAAGAACGTTTGCGAGAGATGGTTGAAAATCAGAACCGGAATACTGTTGCTGCTGTTAATGTTGATAATCACACCGGTGCGGGCACACGTCAGGGTGGAACTCCAGTTACGCAACCAGGAGTGAATATAAACAACGACGGGTTGCATCACCTTCAGATGGACAACCATGAGGATCAGTTTACTCTGCTTGATGAAGCCGAGGGTCAAGGGGTAGAAATGAACAAGAGGTTCGAAGAGATGGCCGAGCAAATCAAGGCTATCCAGTCCCAGAGCTCTTTGGGATTCGATATAACAGACTTGGGCTTGGTTCCTGGAGTCAGGATTCCGTATAAGTTCAAAGTTCCTACTTTCGAGAAGTATAACGGCACTGCTTGCCCAAAGACCCATCTGCAATCATATGTTGGGAGAATAGCCGCTCATACAGACGACGAAAAACTGTGGATGTATTACTTTCAGGACAACTTGGTGGGAGCTTCCCTTGAGTGGTACATGAAGCTCAGCAGGGTCAATGTCAAGAGCTGGAAAGATCTCGCTGAGGCCTTCGTGAAGCAGTACCAATATAACATGGATATGGCTCCGAATCGCACGCAGTTGCAACATATGGCTCAGACAACAAAGGAAGGCTTCAAAGAATACGCCCAGAGGTGGCGTCAGCTAGCTGCTAGGGTGCAACCACCTTTGTTAGAGAATGAAATGGCCGATATGTTTATGGGTACCCTCCAGGGGGTATTTCTTGAAAGACTGGCGTCGAGTTCTGCTACAAAATTCAACGATATTGTCATTGCGGGAGAAAGGGTCGAAACGTTGTTGAAAATGGGGAAGATACAAGACCCAGGTGCTAGTAGTTCAAATGGAGCAAGGAAAGCTTTTAGCGGACCTCCGAGAAGGCGAGAAGGCGAGACCAATGCTGTATTTGGCCGAAGCCAGGGTCATGGTTATAGGAGGTCTTATGAACATATGGCTGCTGTCACCATTCCTGCAGCTCCTGTACAACAGATGCTACCTCCACCACAACAACATCAACAACAACAGAAACCTCGAACCAACTACCAGCAAAGACCATATCAGCCGAGGCAGGCTCGCCCGGCTAACAGGGTGATTGAAGCTATTCCGATGACATATGCTGCCTTGTTGCCGAGACTACTGGATTTGAACCTTATTCAATTGAGGACTTTGGCACCACCACCTCCTGGAGAGCTTCCCGCTGGTTATGATGTCAATGCGCGATGCGCTTTTCACTCAGGAGCACCCGGGCACTCAACCGAGAAGTGCAGGGCGCTGCATCACAAAGTTCAAGATCTCGTAAATTCCAAGGCAATCAACTTTGCGCCGCCACCGAATGTCAACTCGAACCCTATGCCCAACCATGGCGGGGCAAGAGTCAACGCTGTTGAGAGTGACGATAAGTTGAGTTTGGTGCTGAGAATTGATGAAGTCAAGACGCCGTTGAGAGTGGTGAAAGAGAGACTGTTGAAGGGTCAAGTGTTTCCTGGTTGTTGTCTCGATTGTGAAGATTGTATAAGTGCTGTGAATGGTTGCGAGAAATTGAAGATGGGTTTGCAAGGGTTAATGGATGATGGGTCTCTGCAATTTAGCAAGATTAATAATGAAGAGGCTGATGATGTGTCAACCATTACTATCTTCTACGATGAAGCTGACATGCCCGTCAGACAAGAGCCGATTACCATTTACGCTCCTCAGATTAGTCCCGTGACTATAACTGTACCTGGGCCGGTGCCGTACACCGATGATAGGGCCATTCCGTGGCATTATGGTTCCGATGTCTATGTGGCGGGACAGAAGATGGAGAGTAGACCTGTTGCTGACTTGACTATTGAAAATGTGGGAGGTGTTGGATGTTTTACTCGAAGTGGCCGTTTATTTGCTCCCCCTGCACTGAGAAAGGATCCTGAGGCCGAAGCTTCGTCTAAAGACAAAGGAAAGCAGACTGCGATTGACGAGTCAACTACTCCTGTGGCTGGGCAGGGGACGTTTGAAAAGGAGGTAGAGGAGTTCATGAGGATCATAAAAAGGAGTGACTATAAGGTGGTTGATCAACTAAATCAGACACCTTCAAAGATTTCTATCTTGTCACTGTTGATGTGCTCACCCGCGCACCGAGAAGCCTTGCTGAAAGTACTTCAAATGGCTTACGTACCTCAAGAGATCACGGTCAATCAACTCGAGGCTGTTGTTGGAAGTGTTAATGCTAGCCATGGCTTGGGCTTCACTGACCGAGACCTCACTTCGGAGGGAAGAAATCACAATAAAGCACTGCATATCACGATGGAATGCAAGGGCGCTGTGTTGTCTCATGTTCTTGTGGACACAGGCTCTTCTTTGAACGTGCTTCCGAAAAAGGCGTTGATGAAGCTTGACATTGATGGGATTGTCCTGACGCCGAGTGATCTGGTGGTTAAAGCTTTCGATGGTTCAAGAAGATCAGTTTTCGGAGAGGTTGAGTTGCCTGTTAAGATAGGCTCTCAAGTCTTCAAGAGTGTCTTCTACGTCATGGATATCCAACCTGCGTATAGTTGCTTGTTGGGCAGACCGTGGATACATGCAGCCGGAGCTGTTACCTCAACCCTGCACCAGAAGCTTAAATATGTGGTGGACGGCCAGGTCATCACAGTTTGCGGGGAAGAAGATATATTTGTCAGCCATCTGTCGACGTTTAAATATGTAGAAATGGACGGAGAAATTCACGAGACTTTGTGCCAAGCTTTTGAAGCAGATGTCAGTATCTTGACTCCGGTGAAGAAAAACAACGAAGGCACGTCAATTCATTCCTACCAGGAAGCAAAGGAGGTCGTCCAATCAGGCAATGCTCAGGGCTGGGGCAAGCTATTGGAGCTGGAAAAGAAGGATGACAAATTCGGCTTAGGGTATCAACCTGGAGGGTCTACTCAGAGTGGTAAAGCTATCTCATTCACAAGTGCTGGGTTGCTAGACCGCAATCAAATTTGTACGGCAAGCCAAGACGGGGACAGTGATAGAGACTGGGACAACAATTGGATCCGCCCGTGTGCACCCGGCGAAGAGCTAGGAAATTGGTCTGCTGAAGACATCGTTCAAGTCACCTGGCTCTCAAAGTAATTGCTTTGTTTCCTTTTATTAGCATACTGCATTGTCAAGTCCAGCATTCTGCCCAAGATGCTTGGATCCATTGTATTGGGCCACCATGTTTTGTATCGCATTGTTATTTTGCTATGAAATAAAAGGACATTTTCAGACAAATTGTGTTCTCTTTCTTTGTTTTAAACTTTTTCAAAAAAAAATGGCAATGTTGTTTTTCTTTTTTTTTGTTTTGTGTTAGCGTCTCCTTTTCAAAATAAGCAGATTCTGAATAAGCACATCATTTGTGCAGTGTTGATCATCCGGATTCCACGGATAACGTTCCTGCTATGACTATGCATGACTTTGATAATCCAGTCTACCAAGCTGATGAAGGGGTTGAGGAAGACTGTGACCTCCCTGAAGAGTTGGTCAGATTGTTGAAACAAGAGGAACGAGTTATTCAGCCTCATCAAGAAGAGATTGAGACCATCAACATTGGCAGTGAAGATGCAAAGAAAGAAATCAAGATAGGGGCCAATCTGCAGGCCGACGTTAAACGAGAGTTGGTCAGTATGCTGAGAGAGTATGTGGATATTTTTGCTTGGTCATATCAAGATATGCCAGGTTTAGATACCGACATCCTGATGCATAAGCTACCCCTGAGAGAAGACTGTCCTCCTGTAAAGCAAAAATTGAGAAGAAATCGCCCGGATATGGCGATGAAGATCAAAGAGGAGGTACAGAAGCAGTGGGATGCCGGGTTCCTTGCCGTGACTAGTTACCCACCGTGGGTAGCTAACATCGTACCAGTACCTAAAAAGGACGGCAAAGTCCGGATGTGCGTTGACTATCGAGATTTGAACAGAGCAAGCCCAAAGGATGATTTTCCGTTGCCACACATTGACGTGTTGGTCGACAATACTGCTCAATTCTCGGTGTTCTCCTTCATGGATGGATTCTCCGGTTATAATCAGATAAAAATGGCGCCGGAAGACATGGAGAAGACAACGTTCATTACCCCGTGGGGAACATTCTGCTATAAGGTCATGCCCTTCGGTTTGAAGAACGCTGGGGCAACTTATCAACGGGCGATGGTCATGTTGTTCCATGACATGATCCACAAGGAGATCGAATGTTATGTGGATGATATGATTGCAAAGTCCAAAGACGAAGAGGAGCATTTGGTTAACCTAAAGAAGTTGTTTGACAGATTGATCAAGTACAAGCTGAGGTTGAATCCGAACAAGTGCACTTTCGGAGTGCGTTCCGGAAAATTGCTGGGTTTCATTGTAAGTCAAAGAGGAATCGAGGTAGATCCTGCTAAAGTGAAAGCTATTCAAGACATGCCTGCACCAAAGACAGAAAAAGAAGTGCGCGAGTTCTTAGGTAGATTGAACTATATTTCTCGGTTCATATCTCACCTAACTGCCACGTGCGAACCGATATTCAAACTGCTAAGAAAAGAGCAGACAGTCAGGTGGAATGATGATTGTCAAAGAGCTTTCGACAAAATAAAGGAATATTTGCAGGAACCTCCAATTCTGATGCCTCCAGTGGAGGGGAGACCGTTAATCATGTACTTGACCGTGCTAGAAGGGTTGATGGGGTGTGTGCTTGGCCAACATGACGAGTCTGGTCGAAAAGAGTACGCCATTTATTACCTTAGCAAAAAGTTTACCGACTGTGAATCCCGATACTCACTGCTCGAGAAAACTTGCTGCGCTTTGGTATGGGCTGCTCGCCGACTGAGGCAGTACATGTTGACCCACACTACACTTCTCATTTCCAAGATGGACCCTGTCAAGTACATCTTTGAGAAACCAGCATTGACCGGAAGGGTTGCTAGATGGCAGATGATTTTAACTGAATACGACATCCAGTACACTTCTCAGAAAGCCATCAAAGGAAGTGTATTGTCGGAATACCTTGCTCAGCAACCTCTTGAGGATGACTATCAGCCGATGAGATTTGATTTCCCCGATGAGGACATCATGTACCTCAAAACAAACGATTATGAGGAACCACTTCCGGAGGAGGGGCCTGACCCTGAATCCAAATGGAAGTTGATGTTTGATGGGGCTGTCAATATTAATGGTCGTGGAGTTGGTGCCGTACTCATTAATCCTGAAGGTGTCCACTTACCCTTCGCTACCAGAATTACTTTTGGCTGCACCAACAATGAAGCGGAATACGAGGCGTGTATAATGGGAATAGAGGAGGCAATTGATCTTCGGATTAAGAACCTCGATATATTCGGAGATTCAGCCCTCGTCATTAACCAAATTACCGGCAAGTGGTATACACATCAAGAGCATCTAGTTCCGTACAGTGATTATGCTAGAAAACTGTTGACATTCTTTACGACAGTTGAGCTCAAATACATACTACGTGACGAAAACCAATTTGCCGATGCTTTGGCCACTCTCTCTTCGTCGATTAAAGTCATGTGTTGGAATTTTGTGCCCAGAATTGACATCTCCAGGCTTGACTCTCCAGCTTATTCTTTCTCTGTAGACGCCATGTCTGATGAGAAACCTTGGTATTTTGATATCAAGTTATTCCTGGAGAAGCAAGAATACCCAACAGGGGCATCTTCCAAAGATAAAAAGACCTTGAGGCGACTTGCTGCTAGTTTCTTCTTGAACACAGACGGGATTTTGTACAAGAGGAACTTCGACATGGTTTTGCTCAGATGCATGGATAGACACGAAGCAAGCCTGTTGATGCAGGAAGTCCATGAAGGATCTTTTGGTACCCATGCAGGAGGGCATGCTATGGCAAAGAAACTGCTGAGATCAGGGTATTACTGGATGACAATGGATGCAGACTGTTGTTCATTCGCTCGTAAATACCACAAGTGCCAAATATATGCAGATAAAGTGCATGTTCCTCCTAACCCGCTCAACGTCGTGTCATCTCCTTGGCCTTTCTCTATGTGGGGCATTGACATGATCGGGAAGATCGAGCCAACTGCTTCGAATGGTCATCGCTTCATCCTGGTCGCAATTGATTACTTTACCAAGTGGGTAGAAGCCGCGTCTTATGCCAATGTCACTCGTCAAGTGGTGGCAAGATTTCTGAAAAGAGATATCATATGCAGATATGGAGTACCCGAAAGGATCATTACTGATAATGGTTCTAATCTCAACAACAAGATGATGGCAGACTTATGTCGGGACTTCAAAATACAACATCACAATTCTTCTCCTTACCGACCAAAGATGAATGGTGCGGTAGAGGCAGCTAACAAGAATATCAAGAAGATTGTGCAGAAAATGGTTGTCACCTACAAGGATTGGCATGAGATGTTACCGTTTGCTTTGCATGGGTACCGAACGTCGGTCAGGACGTCAACAGGGGCAACTCCCTTCTCTCTGGTGTATGGTATGGAGGCAGTCCTGCCTGTTGAAGTAGAGATTCCTTCACTGCGCGTGATGATGGATGTCAAACTAGATGAGGCTGAATGGGTACGTGCTCGTTACAATCAGCTATGTCTAATTGAGGAAAAGAGATTAGCGGCTATCTGTCATGGTCAGCTTTATCAGAGGAGAATGAAGCGGGCATTCGATCAACGAGTACGTACTCGAGAGTATCGAGTGGGAGAGCTTGTATTGAAGAGAATCGTTCCTCCAGGTTCAGATAACAGGGGCAAATGGACCCCAAATTACGAAGGACCATTCATAGTGAAGAAAGTATTCTTAGGAGGGGCACTATTGCTCACCACTATGGATGGAGAAGACTTCCCATCCCCTGTTAACTCGGACGCAGTTAAAAAATACTTCGCATAAAGAGACCCGCTGGACACAAAAACAGAATGTAAGTCCAGGCAAGAAAAGGGCATCCCGGCGAGCTAAAAACAGAATAAAAAGCTCGGGCAAAAATTAGGGAAATAAATATAAAAAAATGTGTACACCCGCTGAGTTGAAAAGCCACATTGGACAGCTCAGGCAAAAAGGGGTATTCCGGTGGATTGAAAACCCGAGAGGGCGATCCACGCAAAATAAGGGAAATAAGCGAACAACTGTGATCCAAGTTATCTGAACCACGTCATCGTTTCGTACGGTTTGACAATATCAGAAGGATAGGAAACAGTTCCCTCGTCCTCTCAGAAGGCCGAAACAGAATGGAGAGTCTTGAAGACGTGCAGATCATAGCAGAAATGGAACTCCTTGGAATGCCGTGTACATTGCCATTAGGACAATTTCTTTTCTCAATTTTATAGCGGCTACCTCTTTCCAGGTGGTTGCTTCTTGATGTAAATCTTTGCCTATTCAGAGGCCATTCAATAAAAATAATATTCAGTCAAAAAGCTGTGTGTGTTTACTTTTGTTTGCAAAATGTCCTGAATTTTTGGCAAAAATAGCATTGCATCTAAACATGGTAGTATTTTTGAAAAGAAAACTGACATGCAGGGAAACTGTAACCCTCTTGGAGTGTCGGGTGATGATGGATGAACTGATCATTCCATGCAAATTCTCGGGACACACGTGCGTTTTCTGTTGTTGCAGGTTGCAGGATGGCGTCACATTTTCTCAAGCAATGTACTCTTCCCCAGTAGAGTATTTCCCCAAGCAGAGAATTCTTCTCTAACAGGTATCTGAAGCTTGGCATCTCTGACAGAGATTTTATCCAACCAAACCTTGGCAGTAACCCAAGCAGGTTCTTCTTCCCCGGTGAAGTAGCAGTCTATTCTTCCCCAGCAGAGTATGCCTAGCAGGTACCTGAAAGTATGTCATCATCAAAGGTGGAATTAACAGTATTTTATCATCAACAAGATTATTCCCCAGCAAGAGTCCTTGCCTATCAGGTGCTCGAAAGCCTGACATCCCCTCAGAATCTTGAATCATCAGATGCTCTCCCCAGCCAGAGTATTTGCTCAAGAAGTTTCCCCAGCCAGGGTGGAAGATGATCCTGTCCCCACAGAGTTCACATTTGATTTTCACCTCCGTCCGTGAAATACTTCTCAGCCAAGTTGCCATACTTTCGGGTATTTGATGATACAACCAGGTATTCATCACCTCAGTCGGAGTGGGTATCCAGACCTCTTGACTTGGCTTCCCTTGCAGAGTTGTATCTCTTGTTGCCGATCAAGCATTCGTTTATTTGTTCGCCTGCAATCCTCAACACTTGTATGAGTTATCCCTAAGCAAAGTTTTTCCCAGCAAGGGACATATTACTGCTTTATTGCTGCTCGTCTACATCTTTCAACACTCATCCGTGTTAGCCTGTTGGTATTGCTCAGTTGCTGTCTCCATCAGTGGTTCTTGATTACTTTGATTCTGCTTGCCTGAAATTTCAAACACTCGTCTGTGTTTGATTATATCAGTGTTGTTTGCTCGTCTGCAAATTCCAGCACTCGTCTGTGCTTCGAGATATTATTTTGCTGTAGATTATCAACACTCGTCTGTGTTGTGATACCTCTATTATTGCTCGTATGCAACTGTCCAGCACTCGTCTATGTTTGGTCATGATATTTGCTCGTTTGCAACCCCTTAACACTCGTTCGTGTTCCGATATGATATTTGTTGTTGCTCGTCTGCAATCTCCCAACACTCGTCTGTGTTCGGTTATGATAGTTGCTCGTCTGCAACTCCTCAGCGCTCGTCTGTGCCTTGATATGTGTTCTCTATTGTTGTTCGTCTGCAACTGTCCGGTACTCGTATGTGTTTGTTTGAAGCTCGTCTGCTTTGCCTGGATACTCGTCTGTATCATCCTCAGTACTCGTATGTGCTAGCTTACATCTGAATGTGAAAATTTGCTGTTTACCCCGATATTTCTGTGACTACTTCAAATGCTCGTTTGTGTTTGAATCTCGGGTATTCGTCTATTCCAGTGACTGATACTCGTCTGTATCATTGCCTGAAGCACTCGTCTGTGTTTCTCAGATCATCGTCTGATGCTCGTCTGTATCATTGACTTATGGCACTCGTCTGTGTTATCTTGATGATCATCCAATACTCGTCTGTATTGAAGAGGTTTCGAATCCTGACAGTGGGAATTAAATGTCGAAATGGTTACCGGTCCTGGCGTAACAGGTAAATCCGAAGGAGGCTCGTCTGTCTCAGGCACCAATTATTGTTGTTGCTGCATCTGGCGTAACAGGTTTGTTAAGAAGACTCTCTCGTCTGTCTTATACCATATATCCGCGGATAATATATGAAGAAGGTTCGTCTACCTTGATTGCATGTCTATTCCACAGACTTATATGCATTCCCGGAGCCTGCGTAAGGGTTATCCGAAGAAGACTCGTCCGTCTTATTCCACTTATCTGCGTAAGGATTAGTGAAGGAGATTCGTCTATCTCAGGCTACTTTGAAGATCCTTAAGGGCTCGTCCGCTCTCTGCACCTGGCGTCACAGGTCATTCGAAGACTCGTCTGTCAACATGATAGTACTACAGATATCAGTTTCAACTTGGAAGAAGCTCGTCTGCTTTGTCTTCCCTTCCGTCACCAAAGCATCATTCGGTCGGGTTTATTTCCCGATGTGGCATTCTTCGTCAGAGTGCAAATTTCTGGTCTTCTTGGTATTCAATCACAGTTTATCTCGAATGTCTGATAGCCGTTGCTATCACCCTTTTCAGATTAACAGTTGATTGAATAGGGGCAGCTGTAACACCCCAAATTTGCCCTCTTCATTTTAAGCATTATCTCATATCATATTCATCATACTCATATCATTTCCTCAGTATCATACCATGAAAATATGAAGCATAACATTTTCATGACTTAGCATTAGGCATATGATCATCTGTGGGTGGGTGTGAAGTATTGCAAGCTATAACAAGAGGCCCAATGAACTAGTCTAAGTCACATGAGATATCTACATGGCATTCACTAGTTCAAGAACAGTCACAAAAACTCAAGAGGTTGGGAGAGTATCAGAGAAAGCTAGGCAAGCCCCCACACAATGAATCCAAGTTAGGGTTTTCACTTTCAAGCATGGAAACTTTGTGACTTTGGCCATTCCATCTGGGCAAAGTCCCTTATATGACAAGAGGATCCTAGGGATGAGATTGGGTGAGAAAAGTTCCTTGGGGAGATCAGTCATTTCATCAAAAGTTCAAGAACACAACTTTTCTCCTGTATGAGGGAAATCATGATTAGGGTTATGGACCAGATCCTCATATGTCTTTAATTTCGACTGTTTCTTATGGGCAAAGGCTTTCATTTGGTCTGCATGGCTTATTTATGAAGTTGGAGGCAAAAATTCATTGAAGAAGTCAAGATTTGGTTTAGTTACCTGAAGGTGAAGCAAGAAAGTCAACTGCACAGTCAGAAAAGTCAACATGAAAATTGCAGGTTTTTTAATCAGGATTATCAATTTGTGAGGTTATATCATGTCAAGGAATAATTCAGTTGAGCTTAAATGTCAAAAATCGGGAGTATGCGAAAAGTCACTAAATTTGGAAATTTGGAGGTTTCCATTTTTAGAAATTATTTGTACTTAAAAAACTTCAGGCTATTATTTCATGTGCGAAAAAGCTCCGAATGATTTTTCGGTAAACACGAAAGTTGTAGAGCACGATTTTCCCTTTCCGGAAAGTCGTAGAACGCCTTCATAGCACTTGTAGAACTCAAGTTACGATTTTTTGAAGTTTGGAGCATTTTAGGGTTTTGTGGCTGGACACGTGTCATTTTGTGGTTGGTGCATTTTTATTTCTATTAAAATTATGTGAGGCGTGACATATTATATTGTTCACATACTTTTAATAGGACCAATGTGTTAATGGGTGTGACCAAATATTGGGATAATTAAAAATACAATAATAGTACTTGGTGAGGGATTATGAGGAAAATGAGGTGAGAGATTCATCATTTGGGCTTAATCAACTTTGGCCCACCACGTTTCCTTGAATGAATCCAATATGCACCTTGGAGCTGTACGTTTTTCTCACTCATCACCACATGCTGAATTCATTAATGAAGAAAAAAAGAAGGTCACGTTTTACTCCCTCATACACAAATGAGCTGCACCTAAGGAAAAGAGAAAGTGTGCACGTGTTCACTAAAGCTTCCTGCATGTGAATGAATCAATGCCATCCACCACTCACTCTCATGCATTTTTTTCCTCTCCTTCAATCTCACACACACCGCATGCACGTGATACTTTAGAGAAACATCACGCTGGAAATGAGAGGATTCATATGCAGGCTGCGTTTAGGCAAAAGAAAAAAATAAACAATGTGCTTCAGCCACTCTCCACACATTAATCCCACACTCTGCATATATAAGAAGAAAAAGGTCACGCATTGAGGGGGGTTCCATTTTTTACACATCATACTCTTGAAGTCTTCTCTCTTCTCTCATTGAAGCATAACTGAATAACAGAATTCAGAAGTTTCTAGATCAAAAAATTCTCATCTCATTCTTCATCTTCAAAGAGTGCTGAGTTCTCACACTGAATCTCATATCACATCCATGGCAAGAACCTTGAAGCTTGGAGCAAATTGAAGATTCGGCAGTACATCCATCTTCATCTATCAACCTTTATTTGGCTTGAACCAGATCTAAGGAAGATTCAAGAAAGTAAAGAGTTCTCTGGATTTCTCAAATTCTTCAAGAAGTTTCAAGTTCAGGTTTGTGTTTCTCAAACAATTGCAGCGGTTCGATTGTATGTTAGACTGTTTGATGTTGTTATGGATTAGGATATATGAGTTGAAGTGTTTAGCAACTCTATGTGGCATAAAATCATGAATGTCAGTTTTGAGATAGGATCTTGTTTCGATCAAATGGCTCTGCGTGATGTTTGTTTGTGAAAGATATTGGCATATTCATGATCCTCATATTTCATACTTCAATTTTTGTTTTTATATTGTTGAGTTTCACTGAGAGATGAGAGAGTTATGGTGAGAGGAATTGTTGATGGAAATGCTGAAGTATGGTTCTGTTTCTTGAAGTTTTTCGAGTCTTCATGAGCATGAGGAAGAAGATGAATGTGTGTGTGATTTTGATTGGTGGTTGCGTTTTCTTGTCCTTTTCTAACTTAAGCCCCAAGCGCACCAATTGATATAAGTTACATGATTTTGTGTTCATTTTTTTTATTTGTTCATATTAATAAAAACATTAATAACAGGTAAGTAATAATGGGATTATTAGGGGAATTCCGTGTGGGCCTAGGGCCATTTGCTAATTGCGCCCCCATTATTGGGCCCAGGCTGTGTTGTGTTAAATTTCCCTACTGCATACACCCCCTCGCAACTTCTATGTATTCTTCTATTTTTCTATTTAATTTTTCCTTTTTAATTCATTAGAAATGGAATAAATTAGGCAATGATAATTAGATAAATGTTTAGAAAATTGATTAGAATAATTAATTAGAAATGTTTAGAAAATTGATTAGAATAATTAATTAGATAAATGTTTAGAAAATTGATTAGAATAATTAATTAGAAATGTTTAGAAAATTGATTAGAATAATTAATTAGAATTGTGTTTAGGATATTATTTCGTTTAGAATATATTGTTTAGTTTTTTTGAATATTGTTTAAAAAATAAAAAAGATTGGATTTGATATTTTTTTTTAGAAAATATAATATAGTTTTAGGATTAGATAATTGTTTAGAAATAAAGGGAATTTAATTAGTGGAGATTAATTATAATAAATTTGTTTAGGAAATAAAAAGAATTTAACAAAAAAATTGTTTAGATATAATAGAGTTTAAGTAGTAAAAAATGTCCAGGTTAGTTAAATAATTGTTAGGAGTTTAATAATAGATTAATTAGTATAATGTTTGTGTAGCCTATTGTTTAGTTTCTTTTAATATTGTTTAGAAAGATATTTGTTTAGAATGTTTTGCTTAGAAAAAATGTTAATTAGGAAAAATTGTTAGAAAATAGAATAGTTTATTTAGTTAACTTTCCTTTTAGGAAAATATAGTAATTAAAAGAGAGACTGTTAGGACATAATATAGAAATGTTTAGGAAAGTGTTTAGAAATTATAGTGGAGACTAGTTGATATTTGTTGAGAATTATTTAGAAATAATGGTTAGAATTGTTTAAAAAAAGCTGTTAGAATTGTTTAGAAATAATGGTTAGAATTTGGTTAGAACAATAATTGTTTAGAAATTGTTTAGAAATTGTTTAGAAAATAAAAAGATTTTTATTAGTTGAGATTAGTTAGTATAATTGTTAGGATTTTAATATTGGGTTTAATTAGCATAATGATAGTGGTTTAAGGAATAAGAGAGGTTCAAAAGAGTTGTTTATGTGTTCAGACATGGGCCCATAATAGATTGCTTTTCGCACCCCTATCCTGCCAGGCCCATTTGAATTCAGTGCAAATCCTTGCCAATCGTACCCCCATTCCATTTTCCTAATTTTCTTTTATTATTTTGTTTGTCTCTTTTATTCAGTTTGCTTTTAATTCGTATAAAATAGAAATATTCATCTAAAAATTCCCAAATAAATCATAGATGTTTCTTTGTGTCTCTAAAATTTTTTCATATTTTTATTTTATTTTTTTTCATTAATTAGCGTGCCAGAATTAATTCTCCAATGTACATAGCTTCATTTGCTTCATTTCCTGACCAGCCTGTCTTGTTGATTTTCTATAGATTTCAATATTTGGAGTTTTGATCCCATTCTTTTTGCATTGTGTTCCTAAGATCTTCTAGTTTTCATGTGATTTTCCTCAGAATTTTTAGAAAGTTATTTCTTGGGTTTTGATCTGATATCTTGTGATGTAAGTTTTCTGTCCTAGCTTGTGTTTGTCCATCCATTTAACCTAGTTCCTCTCTGAATGTTGGCAAACCCTTTTGGCAGGTTAACATAATGTGTTTTAAGATCATTTGGTTTCGGTTGTAGAATTTTTAGATGGCTGGTTGATTATTTGTGGATTTTTGTTCTCGCCTTGTCCCATTTTGCCTCTTTTGGTTCATTAGATTTCTTATAAGTTTAGAAGGGCACTTGTGCCAACTTTTTCTTCTTGTTTGGGGTTCCTTTAAGATATGGGTACCTTCCTGGTCCTAGGATAGGTCTTGGTTCTTCTAAATTTTTGAGTTTGCTTCATATTCAAGTCATTTGTTTCTTTAAGTGTTTAAATTCCATCTTTTGGTTCCATTGCTTTTATTTTGATATTGCTTGGTATTGTGTGACTTCTCTTTTTCATCTTGCTGGACTTTTAGGCCTTTCTTTATACCATTTAGATTCTGGTTTTGGACTTTGTGCTTGTATTCATTTGTGTATGCTAACCTTGCAGGGGCTATGGTAAGTGTGAGATGTGGGAATTGAGTTCCACATCTCTAATTCTTATCTCTTCCCTTTATGTTTATGTGAATTAACTCTCTTTTGTTGGGCCTAGGCCTTTCTCATCCCTTCTTCTATCTTTTTATTCCTTAGGATTAGAATACCTCATTAACCCTTAGGATATCCATGCATGTTAACACTTAGGGTTGCTTTAGTCCCCTTTAGAATTTTTTCCTTTGAGATCCTTTGGTGCTCTCTCTTCTCATCTTCAAACTTAATTCTAATTCATTTAATAAAGGTTGAGTACTTTCATGTGACATGAGACTTTGCTATGAGATGCTCACATGCGTTCCATTTCGGGGCGAGGTGTGAGTCATCACTCGTGGTGGATAGGTCTTAGCATGAGTACCTCACAAAGAAAAGCTAAAAAACATTTCTTAACCAAAAAAAAACCACAAAAACACTTAATAAGGGTAATAGGCCAGTGTGCTTGAGTCTTCACTTGTGGGACTAGCTTTGGGGATTTCCTCCATAGATAGGTGTGCCTCTTGCGCATTCCATTTCGGGATGATGTGAGATGTACACATCCCATTGAGTAAGACTTAGGTACACTTACCTATGCAAACTTTCATTCATAAAAGTTTCTAAAAAACACCAAACAAACAATAAACGTCTTTCCTTCGGGAATTCTTTTCTCATCTCCTTCGCTCCGTACGCGAACTTGCTCCTACTTGTCATTTTGCAAGACGGTTACGCACTCGTCGTCCGAGTCTGCAACACCTGAGCAATGGCATAGGCAGTTCAAGCCTTAATTCACAAGCAATTTCCTTTTGGTACCCCTAGTTAGGGGAACTACGGCGTCTCTGATCCTCATTATCCTGATGAGGTACGTAGGCAGCGGGGTAGGGCCCGTTCGAGCACACTCTTTATTTTCCCTACATTTCCCTTTCCTTTCCATTTTCTTATTTCAGTTTTCATTTCCATTCCAGTTCCAGTTAGCGGTTTTATTCAGTAGCATATTATTTCTCACCCTTTGAAACAAAACAAGCAAGCGTGGATCCCGTCGGGTACGACGGACGGATTGGGGTGCTAATACCTTCCCAATTCGTAACCGACTCCCGAACTCAGATCTTTGGTTCGCAAGGCCTCGCCCTTTTCCTTCTTCCTCAGGTTTGTGCAACATTACCTTTCCCATTCTTTCGGGATAAAAATGTATGTCTGGCGACTCTAACCTTTCCGCGCCACTTTCGCGTTTGTACTAGGATGAAAATCCCGGGAGCGACAATACGTACCTTACCATCTTTCTTAGGAACTGGTACCACATTTGCAACCCACTGAGGATAAGAAGTCACTGCTAAGAACCCTGCATTGAACTGTTTCATTACCTCTGTCTTGATCTTTTCTGACATTTCAGGACGCATACGACGAACCTTTTGCTTCTTTGGACGACAATCTTCTTTCACTGGCAAACGGTGAACCACAATGTCTGTATCCAACCCTGGCATATCTTCATAAGACCAAGCAAAGATCTCCACATAGTCACGTAACATCTGAATCAATCTGCTCTTGACACTGTCTTCTAAATCAGCCCCTATCTTGACCTCTTTTCTGTTTTCTTCAGTTCCCAGATTCACAACTTCGACTGGCTCTTCATGTGGATGTATAGCTTTCTCTTCTTGTTGTAACAACCTAGCCAGCTCTACAGGTATTTCACAATCGTCCTCATTTCTGTCTTCAGTTTGATAGATCGGATTCTCGAAATTATAATTGGCAATAGTAGAACTGTTATCAACAGGATCCAGAGTGGATGAGGATCTGCATTTTAGTGATGTGGGTGTGTGTAAGAACACATAGCTGATAAAAGAAAAGAAAGACAAGGAACACAATATTTACGAAAACGAAACGTCCACTGATTTTATTGAATGAAGTATGCAAATGAAATGACAGCCCGTAACAAGCATGCCATTGTGCCCCGGGTAAGGCACATGGCTTGAAAGTTTTATTGTTCAAGAAATTACAAATTTAAAATATAACAACACAGTAATAGTATTTACTCTTGACTAAAGGAGATAGGGATAACATCTTCAGCTTTCCAATTATTGAGTCCAACACCCACAGCAGGAAAAATCCACGCATCCAAGTTATAGTCCTCATCTTGATCTCCCACAGCATTGATCTGGTTCTTCACAACCCTTTGATTGGTGATACGAACAGCACGAGCACGACGAACAGCTTTCTGGGACTCTGCAGTGAAACCCAAACCAAACTTGTCAGACTTGTATGGAATATCAGGAAGCTGACCCCAAATAGTACAACCACCTTCGTCCACCACAACTCTTGCATCATTGAGGGAAGCCATTGCCATTGTTGGAGGCTTTCTGGTGACCACAGGAATTTTCTTCACAACAGGAGGAGCTACATAATCATTAACAACCCAGGGAACCACTTCAAATGTCTGACACGGAGTTTCAATGTATTCACCTTCCATTTCCAGATACTTGAAAGTGTTTACATGGCTGACAAAGTATTCTTCTTCTCCATAGACAGTAACAACCTTTCCATCCACCGGATATCTCAACTTTTGGTGCAATGTAGAGGTTACAGCACCTGCCCCATGGATCCAGGGACGACCAAGCAGACAAGAGTACGAAGGACGAATATCCATCACAAAAAACGTAGCAGTAAACACCTGGGAACCAACTTTGATTGGAAGATCAATTTCTCCATGTACTACTCTTCTAGAACCGTCAAAAGCCTTCACCACAATGTTACTGGGCTTCAGCACAGCATCTTCAGGACTTAACTTGTTTAGGACTTCCTTAGGCAACACATTCATAGAGGAACCATTGTCTATCAGCACATGTGACAGGGTAGTGCCCCTGCATTCAATTGAGATATGCAAGGCCCTGTTATGATCCCTCTTGGCAGGGGTCAAATCAGCATCAGAAAATCCTAACCCATTGTCAAAGGTCAGGTGGGCAACACAATTCTCAAACTGATCCACAGAAATTGCACTGGGTACATGAGCAGTCTTCAGAAACTTGATCAAGGACTTGGCATGAGCCTCAGAACATAACAACAAGGACAGTATAGAAATCTTAGAGGGAGTATGCCCCAACTGATCAACAATGTCATAATCACTCTTGCGAATGATTTTCAATACTTCTTCCATCTGCTTAGAGAGATCATCAGCAGCTGGCACATCAGTAAATACAGGCTCAATAACAGGACCCTTGCCCCTAGCATCAGTGGTGGAAGTAGCAGCAGGAGTAACTGCATTCTTGGAAGTAACTGGAGGAGAGAAGACTCTTCCACTACGAGTGATCTTGCTAGATCCAGCAATATTATCAATGTCAACAGGCACATCAGATAAAGGCTCCTGCTTAACACCATGGATGTAAACATCAGACCCATAGTGCCAAGGCACAACTTTGTCAGACGTATATGGGATAGGACCAGGAGTAGTAATGACCACAGGAGCTACTCTGGCTTCAGCAACAACTTTCACGGGACCTTCAGCAGTAATTTTGATTGGACCCTGATGAGTGATTTTAATGGGACCCTTTGAAGTGATTCTTATTGGTACTTTGTCAACCATGTCAACCTCTTCAATCTTCTTACCCCTGGTAATATGCTCCACCATACTCTCCACAGAAGACGGTCTTCTTTCAAACACTATGGTGTAATTATCCATGAGACGCTGAATTCCGTCTTTCAACCTGAAGCACTTCTCTGGATTATACTCACAATAAACACAATCTTCACGACAACCCGGAAAGAACCCAGCTTGCACTAACTTCTTTCTGATGATGGCCAATGGTGTGGTCAACTCTGCAACTGAATGGATATGTAAATCTTCATCAATGGCATTGACAGTCTTCTCGTGATTTGGCATTGGAGCAGTAATCACATTTGGAGTACCTGGAGGATCAAACTCAATTTCTCCAGCATCAATCATATCTTGAATTTTATTCTTCAAGATCCAGCAGTTATTAGTATCATGTCCCTGACAGTTTGAATGATATGCACATCGTGCATTGGGATTGTACCTGGGAGAGGTAACATTAGGATTCTGAGGAGCCTCTTTCAAAGTAATAAGTTCAGCCTTCAACAAGTGTTGCAATGCCTGAGCCATTGACATGTTGATCTTCGTGAACTGTCTTCTAGCCCTCTGTTGGTTGCCCTGTGGCTGCTCTGTTGTTGCAGGAGTTGGATTTGAAATATGCACTGCACTAACAGACTGATGTCTTCTGTTACGATCAGGTTGACCATAAACAGCATTGGATTCTTTCTTCCCAGTGGGAGGCTTCTTTGCAGCACCTGATGAGGAAGTACCCACTTGGATCTTACCATTCTTTATACCATTCTCTACTCGCTCTCCTGTCATGATCAACTCAGTGAAGCCAGATGATGAGCTTCCAATGAGATGACTGTAGAACGGACCATTCAGCGTACACATGAACATATCAACCAGCTCCCTGTCAGTCAAAGGGGGTTGAACTCTTCCAGCTAAATCTCTCCACTTCTGAGCATACTCTTTAAAACTTTCTTTGGCACCCATAGACATGCTCTGAAGCTGCATGCAAGTGGGGGCTAAGTCAGCATTGTATTGATACTGCTTATAGAAAGCTTCAGCAAGATCATTCCAGTCTCTGATGTTGGCACTCTCCAACTGATAATACCACTCCAGCTGAGCTCCAGATAAGCTCTCTTGAAAGAAATGGATCCACAACTTTTTATCAGCAGTGTGGGGTTGAATTCTTCTGACATAGGACCTCAGATGCAGCTTGGGACAAGAGACCCCATCATAAACAACAAATGTAGGAACCTTGAACCCAATGGGTATGACTACCCCAGATATCAAACTCAAATCCTCAAAATCTAGCCCAGATGACTTCTGCAACTCCATGGCATCTATCCAATCCACCAGCATCTTGAATTTGTCTTCATTAGGCTCATGGTAGTAATTAGCCTCAGAGTCAGAGTCCCCCATAGTGTTGTGGAGACTGCCTCCCTCTTTTTCAGATTCCTCAGACTCATAGTCTTCAGCTGGTTCTTTGGTCTTGGCAAGACCTTTGAACCTTCTTCCCATGTTGATCAAACCAGCAGACCTTCTAGTCTTCTTAGTCTTCTTGGCCAGCAGTGCCTTCAATTCATCCTGCCCCTTGGACAGGTTCAAGATCAGCTCTTGGAACTGTGCATTTTGTGCCTGGAGATCCTTAACTGATTGTTCAAGAGCCATTGCTGAAATAAACAGCGAGAAGATGAGAAACCTGTGCACAATTAAAAACCTGTGATGTAATGAAATGATATGGGAATGCATATGCAATGTTTTCAAGGACCGCAGGATTTAAATTTGCTTAAACAAACACGAAAGTAAACTTTTATTAGTAATAAATTTGTTTTTCCTTTTAGGCTTACACAAAATGAAATGAAATAAGTACAAAAGATGGGGTTTTAAGTCTCCCATGGACGTTTCCTCTTTGTATTGAGGTATGAGTTGAGGTTCCGTTCCTCATGAAGTTGCTTTGTTAGTTCTAGGACTCTTTCTTGGCTTTCTTTGTAATGAGCTTCGAAAGTATCCTTTTGCTCCTTCAGTTGGACCCATGATCTCCGCAAGTCTTCCATATCAGTAGGCATGTCTGGGTGAAGGATGGTATAAGCTGTGTCTCCTTCAGCAACAGGTTCCATGGTAACTGGTAGGACGGCAGGATATGGCATCATGAGTGTCTGAGCACGAGATCGTACCCATCTGAGATAAGCCTCCATAGGAATAGTGTACTTAGGCTCCAGTGTCTTGCTGTCAACCCTGTTTACTTTTCCCCATGCTCGTATGAATCTCTGACGGTAACCCTGAAGATCGTTGTCGTAATCAAACACAATGCCCTGAATCAACATGTCACGCGGACCATCACTCCGAGCGTAACCAAACTGTCGTAAAGCTAGAGAGGGGTTGTAGGTGATGCCTCCTCTTATGCCTAGAAGTGGCACATTAGGAAACTCCCCACAACGGTCAATGATGGTGACATTCTCCATAGATCTGGAGCACCAATGGATGTCTGAGTGAGAAAGTGACATGATCCTCTTGGACCATCTGAACCCTTGCTCATTCTTCATTACTGAGCGAGGAAGGTGAGAAATAAACCACCTAGAAAGCAAAGGTATGCAGCACATCAAAGTTCCTCTGGCCCTTGTAGTACGGGTGTGAAGAGAATGTAGGATGTCTCCCAGCAATGTAGGCACTGGATTATGACTCAGGAAAATGTTGATGGCATGAACGTCTATGAACTGATCTGGATTGGGGAACAATACTAATCCATAAATCAGCAAGTCTAAGATCTCCTCAAAAGCATCATAGCTCATGGCCTTCAAGAACATTTGAGCTTTATCCATTAATACCTTGGCAAGAATACCCTTGACTCCACTTCTGGTTTCTAGGACAATGTCAGACTTCTTCAGATGTAGAGCTGCAGCAATAACCTCTGGTTTAAGCTCCTTCTCCAAGCCTGTGAAGGGTCTTTGATCAAGAACAGGTATACCCAGAAGTTTAGAGAACTCTTCCATGGTTGGAACCAACTGATAGTCAGGGAATGTAAAGCAATGGTGCTTAGGGTCAAAGAACTGAAACAGAACACTCATCATGTCTTCATTGAACCCTGAAGTGACTAGGTCCAATAGGTGACCATGTCTCTTGATGAACTGGGAGTGATCAGACACTTGAGAAACCAACTCTTTAAGTTTAGCAGGTATGCCCACAAAGTTGATCCTGATGGTGTTTCTACGAGCAGAAGCCATGACCTGCAACAAAGAACAAAGATAAATCCTTTGGTCCTTGAAATGGTTAGTGAAAATGATATGCTTATGATGCATGATGATGTCATGATGTTATGCTCAATCACAAACATGTGGCACACACAAACAAGTCACACAATTGCCCTAGGTTTAAAGGCTTGCATGAGGTTTAAAGGTAAGTACCCTCCCCTGAAGTTAGTTGGTTCATCCTGTCCTACAAAAGTAACCAGGTTCTAAGGGGTCTCAATATCATTGATCCTTCACAAGGGTGGTTGTTCAGTAGGCAACTTACTTGCCAACCAAAACCCTCCAAGTTTAGAATCTCAATGATCGTAGTATCGAGTGTCAACCAACTTCAGTCTGCACCAAAGCCGGTTACCTCACTACTTTCTAAAGGCCAAGATGGGATAACTAGGGTTCTAAAAGTTAGTTAGTGTATTGACAACATATGGCAGCCTCATATTATCCTCAACTTGACTTAAGGAACATAAGCACCAACCAAGAAGTCACACTAACTATGGCCACCAGATCAACCGTATCAATATACGTCGTACAGTTTCCTTGGTCTATTGCCATTTACCTAAGGTACACTAGATCCGGGTTAGGACCTTTCACACATAAGAACACCCCAACAAGATAATATAAAGCAAACAAGGCAAACAATTTAAAGTGATCTAATTCCTAAGGGTACCCCTCTTAAATTTAAATCCCCAGCAGAGTCGCCAGTTCACACGGTGGGAGAACTGACTTTAGTTATGTTGCGGATAGCAAGAGTCGCCACCGACTTTTATTTTATCCAAAGGAAAGGCATAAAAGAACAGGAAAGACCTTTTAAAAGATTTTTGGGTCCGGGGGGTAGGTTATGTAAAGGGAAGGTGTTAGCACCCTTTACATCCATGGTTATCCATGGGCTCTTAGTTACTTAGCTCACTTTTGAATTGTTTTTGAAAATGTGAAGTGTGTGAATAGAAAATTTTCATAAGAGTTAATAATGATCCATGTACGGATGCGTAAAAACTTGTGTTTGAAAATTTGTTTGAAATTTGTTAAGTGTTTGAAAATTTGGAATGAAGTGAGCAAGCAACTATGAGATACCTACCCTAAAGTTTAAGTCTTTTCTGTTCTTGAATCCTTTAAATGGTAAGACTATCCCTATTATTAAGGAATAGGTAGTCATTACCTTGGATGTGAGGGACAAGTGAAGGGTCATCTGTTATTTAGGCAACTGTGGGGTGTTTTAAGCATTTAGGAGGGACTATCATCATTATTCGAAAAGGGACTTGATCTTTAAAGGCAACCATTAGGGACTTGATGATTTTTCTTTTTAGGGACTTGCTTTATACACCCCACTTGACCTTATGATTAGGCAACATTGAGGGATAACCCTAGAAAGTGAGATGGCGATTAAAAATCGACTTACGTGTGTGAGTGTTTAATTTAATTTATCTTATAATTTTAAATGATCTAAATTTGATTCTTAATATAAAATACATGTTTGCACTCCCTAAATTACTAACCATAGCATAAAAATTAAATAAATTAAATATTACAAAATTTACACCAAGGAGCAATTACATAATAATTATAATGAGCAATTAAAATAAATAGCAAAAAAAATAAATATATAAGCAAAATATAAATAAATAAGTAAAGATAAATAAGCAATAATAAATATAATAGGGGTTAGTAATAAAAAAAAATTAAATAAGGTTAGTGAAATAATAATAAGCAAGAATAAATGTTAATAATAATATGGTTAGTAATAATAACAATAATTAAAATAAATAGAATTAGCAAAAATATTATAATAACATGATGAAAATAATAAACACAAAATTAAATTTTCAATATAGATTTTTTATTTAAAAATATGAACAATTAAATAATTATTATAACATTTTAATTTAGGTACAAATTATTAAATTATTTCTAAGCACATATTAAAAATTATTTATATATAATAATTTAGAAAAAATATTTACATATTATATGAAGAAAATAAGTTATAATTATATTTAAAAATTGTATTTACAAAAATTAATCATATTTACAAAATTTTATATTGAGTATTATATTTACAAAAATTATATTAAATAAATATATACATAATAATTATATTAAGAATTAGAAAATAAAAATTATTTAGAAAATAAAATTAGGGTTTTTTACAAAATTAAGATTCATTTAGAAAATATTTTTAGGGTTTACAAAATTTATTTTAATAAATGTGCATATGTCTTAATTTAATTACATAATAAAGAAAATAATTTTTGAATTACAAAATAATTTCTGAATATTAGAAAACATTGAATATATATTTTATAATATAGAAAATAATAAAACAATATAATTTTAATTTATTTTATATGTAATAGTAATTAAATTAAAAAATAAAGCAAAAGAAAAAGAAAATCAAAAACCTGATGGGGCTGGGGTTTGAACCCAGTCCCCTATGCTTGCCAACAACAGCCTCTACCACTGGGCCATCAACGCGCAAGCAACAAGGAAGTGAGTGGAATTGCTTTTGTTTCTTGTCATGAAAAATCCAGAAAATAAAAGAAAGCAAAAAAGGCCTGGGGGAGTATTGAACCCAGGACCTTTGAACATTCAAACGCACGCATAACCACCCGGCTAGGAGAGCCAATCCTGTTTGTAAACCAACAATAACTCATAATATATAATAATCAATGCGTAAATGAAAAAAACCAAAATTATTTGTCATGGCCAGGATTCGATCCCCTCCCCTTTTGTCAAACGCATGCGTACTTTTCCACTGGGCCAAGCGCTGGCTTATGCTAATGAATCAACAACATTGCATAAAATATTTTAACCAATATTTGAATTTTTCTGAGCGCGCCAACTAGCTTCTTCTTCAACCTCCTGTCCTTCGAAATTTCCTGCGAATCCAGCTACGAGTTTTCCTGCGAAAAACAAATTCCAGCAAAACCTACGAAATACAAACATGGACAAAACAACAAGATTTTATGAAATTGGTTATGCCATTAAGTTCCTAGCAAGATTTCCAATCATTCTATGTCCTTGTAATCCATTTATATTGGCTGGATAACAAAACCCTAATTGAAGCCGCAAACCCTAAACATGGTGAATCATGATTCAGGCTATGGAACTTCACCAAACGATCCAGAATCCATCTATAGCTATCAACAAACATCAATATGTCATCAAAATTCATTATCAATTAGTAAATATAGTGATTCGAAAAAAAAATTATGAAGCATATGAATGATGCGGATTATGCATTATGGGGTGCTTTGGCTGCAAGTGAAGGTTGGTTTTCACTCAGAGAGGGCCAAGGATCATGACTATGATCTCAAATTACCTTCAAATGTCCTGGAGGATGAAAACCGAATGTGAGTTTTTTGAAGGATTTTTGATTTTGTGAAACTTACTTTGGAGGCAGAGAATTCGTGTCCTTGTGATTGCAATGAGTTATCTACTTATAGGTGATTGAATTTAGGTCATAACATTGAAGGGTTGTGTGGAAATTTTGATTCAAAAAGATTCACCATGATCATGCTTTAAAATCCAAATATTTATGCATTAAGGCTTGCTATTTTGGGACCAATCTTGTGATTTCATTCCTTTTCAATTCCAATCAACATTGAAGACATTCTAGAAACCAAATCTCCATCAAATATCATATTTTCATATTTTATTTTCATTTAAAATGATTTTTAATGAATTAAATCAAAATAAATAAAAATAAAATAATAAAAATTCTGATTTTTAATGGTTTGGGTCGTGCATGATGTTGTTGTATGGATTGGGTCATAATTTGGCAAGCCCATTTGGAAAGAATTGGTTTTAGACCTCCATTTTCATCATAAACCAACTAAAAATTTCCCAACTTTGCAAGGGCACATATCCTTCAATTTTAAAGCTATGAGGGTGTTCTTAGACATTTTGGAAAGCTTGAAGAGTCCTCTAAACAACCCCACTGGTTTCATGTCCATATCATTTACCAATCTCAAGTTATGCCCTTTTGAAGTTGTTGACTTTTTGTTGACTTTTGAAATGACCTATAATGTCTTAGCTCATACCTTCCAAATGAAGCATTTTTGGGCTTGGCTTGTGAGACACAAAGTTGTAGAGAATTCAATTTCCTTCAAAATTAGCTTTGAGTGGAGACTTGGTGATGAAGTATGTGAAAGTTATGGCTGGTCAAAGTTCAGTTGACTTTTACTAAGAAAACCCTAATTTAGAAACTCCTGATTCTTGATGATCTGGAATCTCCTTGATGAATCATGATAAACCCTTGATCAAATGATGAATTTTACTTCATATAATTGATGTTGGCAAAAAATCATGAAGTTTGACTTAGGTTTGACCACAGTTGACCTCAGTTTGACTTTTTAACTGCATTGACTGTTTTTGACTTATCTGATCATCTGACTGAGCAAACTTCTGAGAAAAGTCTTGAAACTTGTCATGGGGGTTCTTAAACATATATAAGATGTTATGAAGCTCACTTGAAGTCTTGGAAGTTCATTTAGCCTGATTAAAGCCAAAACCCTAGTTTTGGATGCACTGCTTAGGAGGTGCATTGTCTAAGGGAATTGTCAACTCTTCTGACCAATTGTGAACCTTGTGAACCTTGTGAACCATCATAAAATGTCTTGTGAACCTCATGGGAGGTATTGTGAAGCTTGTGAACCTTGTGAATCTCATAAAGTGACTTTGTAGACCTCATGAACCTCATGAAAGGTTATGTAAACATTGTGAATCTTGTGAACCTTGTGAACCTTCAAGAAGTGACTTGTAGACTTCATGAACCTCATGAAAGGTCTTGTAAATGTTGAGAAGCTTGTGAACCTTGTGAACCTTCAAGAAGTGACTTGTAGACTTCATGAACCTCATGAAAGGTCTTGTAAATGTTGAGAAGCTTGTGAACCTTGTGAACCTTCAAGAAGTGACTTGTAGACTTCATGAACCTCATGAAAGGTTTTGAAAGCATTGTGGAACTTGTGAACCTAGTGAACCTTCAAGAAGTAACTTGTAGACTTCATGAATCTCAGGGAAGGTCTTGAAAGTGTTGAGAAACTTGTGAACCTTGTGAACCTTCTTAGAACACAAAGTCCTATATTGTGAGGGCAAATTTTGGGGTGCAACAGCATCCAACAAATTTTTACAATTCGGTTGGAGTCCATTTCTAAAAATGTAGATTTGCATCAACTCATCGAACCCGTGACCTTTGCACTTCTGGATCATATATTTGAATCTCTCCCATGCTTCATTTAGGGACTCGGTTGTACCTTAAGAAAACACAGAGATTGCGGTTTTAAATTCCATGAAACGGTTGTGAGAGAATAATCTCTCAATGAACTTTTCTTCAAGAACATTCCAATCAGTCATCACAACGGTACTTTGATCAAGGTAGCAATCCTTTGGATCGACTCCGTCCGCCAACGCTATCTCATAAAATTTTGTGAGAAAAGAGAAGGGGTGTTCGTGGTCCATTCCCGTGAATGTACTTCCATACAATAAATTCAAAGTTCCCGTCTTCATCTCAGTTTGCTGGCTATTGTGAGCGTTGTTGGAAAAATAAGCTGTGTTGCATGGGCTATTCACACATAGTGTAGAAGGTGGAGGTAGAGGTGGATCGAGACCCACTGTGGTTGGCGTTAACTGTGGAATGAGTGGTGTTGAAGTAGAAGTTGAACTTTGTCCTGGCTCTCGCCTTTATTTAGAGAGTTGACTCCTCCGTCGTGTCTTGCTATTCAACCTCCTTGCGGTTCTCTCAATCCCAAGATAAAAAAAAGTTGGGCTGCAGGAAGTTTTCCACGCATAAACAAAAGCTGCACAAACTAACTAAACAAATTAACAAGTTCAAGAAAAAGCTCAAACAAGTATAAAACTTAAGGAACTAATGCAATGCTTGCAATATCAAATAACAATACCCGACCACAAAGCCAATTTGTTGGAGTACAAATAGAGTTAGTTTTTTGTTATCGATCCACAAAGATTGTTTTGTGATATCACCATCGTTCTACAATCACGCTAGTTTCAGACTTAATAGTAACAAATGTTTTTTTTTTTGGTTTTTAGTAAATTTTCGTTTCGTTTGCATAACATATTAGAAATTTTATAAACACATGAGGTTAGGGTTCAACAAGCCATTTTGCACAGATAGAATCGCTCAAGCAGATGAACTTGTTTAGACCTTAAACATAATCACAATATCCTCTCAAAATGTTTATTCCTAACACAAATTGTGAGTTTTACCATTTTGATCCATTTAAGATCTCTCACTCAATCTATCAAAATGGAAACATTCAAGATCAATACAAGGTGAACATCAAGTCTCATAACTATCTCTAGCATATGTTCTTTGATGGATGAAAAACCTAGGTAAAGTGTGGAACACATTTCTCAATCATGAAGCACACAAGGAATATATCATAAAGACAAAGTTTTTCACCATATATTTATCATCACAAGTTCATACACAATGATCAAAACCTATACATACAAAGGAAAGACTTATCTACCTTCTAACGTTGACACAAAAGGAGTTTATTTAGCCATAACAATGGTAGCTTCCATTACAAGAAATAGATGAAGAAGATAAAGCATCAAAGACGATCTCCCGACTATTGATCCGTAGAATCTTCGAAAACAAGGAAAAATATTGAGTTTAGGATTTTTGTGCTAAGAAAAAGTGTATGGATCCACAAAAATTATGTTCAACCCATTATATATGGGGTTGAAAAATGCAGAGCTCGCTAAGCAAGCAGGATCTCGCTAGGTGAGCTCCCATTTATTGATCAAACCACCTTTGCTCGCTAATCGAGCTTCAGGTCTCTCTAAGCGAGCAACTCTCTGGATTTTGCTATTGTTGGTCGCTAGGAGTTCGCCTAGCGAGCTAGTAGTGAGCTTCAAAAAATACTTTTCTTCAAAAGTCTTTAAAATAATGTCCCCTTGATTTTTGCTCTCCAATCCAATGGCAAAACATAAAAATATAAAAAAAAAAAATTATATAAGTGATACTATTAAAGCATTTAAATTATACTACGAATATTTACCGGAAACAACGAGAAAAAGCAACGGATAACAATATAATATCAAGAAAAGTGCCACAAACTACACTACATATTAACACAATTTAGCACTTATCATTGGTCCGTCCGACCAAGTTGTCTAATGTTATTTATTCCTTAGTACGTGGCATGTGTGTGAAACACTGTCGGTACTCGCTTGTTGGTTTTCTAACCGTTTTTCTCCAGGTATTAGTTTGAAACAAGTGGGGGAGAAGCTTGCTTCCCAGAGATGTTTCTGGTGTGCGAAGTTGGTTCGAAGTGATATTGATTGTAAGAGTACAAGTGTTGGTGGAGTTGTATTGTCACGAATCGTCGAGAGTACGAATTCACAAATTCTTAGTTGCCGATCAAGTTTGAGATGCATTAAGGGAGAATGAGCCGATATGGTTGATGTTTACTTCTCAGAGAATAGAGAGTAACGTGACGAATAATGTTATGCAAGTGATGTATAATTATTGATGTCTCTTGAAGATAATTGTGACTTGCCTCTGTAGTGTAGATATGAGTTTGGAGATAGTTGAGAAATGGTGTTTTTATCTGCTAATTAAATAAGATAACTCTTAGAGAATGAAGCTTATATGAGTGCATGTGTATGAAAACAGTTATATAAGAGGAGCGTAGATTACTGAAGATGGGTTAAGGTGATGATTGAGAATAAGGATCCACTCCAATGAAATTGACGATTTGATGGATCAACTGGTAGGCTAATATGTCTTGAGTATAATTGAATTGGAGTCAAATTATTTTCAGAGTTGGGTGAAAAGTGAGGATAGTTGGAGGATCTTAGAAGCAAGAAAGAGAGGTAGAACTCATGTTCATCGATTTCAAATTTTCATTTTTGCAATTATGGAACAACCTTCAGTAAAAGGGGCATAACATTTCACTCGTAACTCCGATTGAAGCGATTCTGGACTTTTCGGAAAGCGTACGAAATTGCATACATTTTACATATAAACTTTGTCTACTACATGTTTTTGAAGAGGGAGAAAAATGTGTTTGAATATTTGGGTCTGATGTTGATTTTGGTGGAAGTATGTATACGTGATTTCTTGGCCAGCCTCCGTTGCACAGACGATAACGTTTTACTCGTAACTCTGATTTAAGCGATTCTTGAAATTCTAGAATCTACATGAAATTGCCTTCATTTTGGAATATAATATTGTGTATAAGAGCTCTGTATTGAAGGAGATAATCATGTTTGAAGTTGATGCTAGAAATGGGTATGATAAGGTCAGGTATAAGATGTTTGGTAATAGGAAGGAGGTAAGGGTATTGGAGGAGCACATGGAGATGAGGCATAAGCCAGTGGAGAATTATTAGAGAGGATATATCTTTGATGAAGAGAGAGGTTTAAATAATAAAGTGGATTGTGTTTTATTAATGATATGGTGTCGACATATGTCGGGAAAAGTTTGGAAAGTTTCTATCACCAACTAGATGATGAGAGGTTACTATTGAGATTGTGATTGGAATGAGACCCAAGTGTGAAACTATATAGATCATCATGGTCATGAGATTAAAGGAAAGACGAAGGATTTGTTAGGGTTGTTAAAGTTCTTAACTTGGATGAATGATTCATTTAAAGTAAAACAACTGGGATTGTACTTGGTATTGTAGTAGTTCCGGTATTGAGAGAATATTTAGCAATTGTGTTGCGCTACGAGCGTGTATAGAAGAATATGTAATGGATTTCGGGAGTTTATTTACCATTGATGAGGTTTAAAATAGTGAAAATAAGAAAATGTTTGTCAGCCTTAGAGAGATTGGAATCATACTTGTGTTGGAAAAGTGTTGACGTACGACATAGAGAATTAGAGGAGTTTCTATCATCAACCGTATGTGGAGATAGTATTATCAAGAGTTTGATTGGAATAAGATTAAAATGTGAAAATATATGGATCCTCTAAGTTATGAGATTTAAAGGGAAACTAATGAATTGTGAATATTGTTAGAGTCCTCTAAATGAATAAAGACTTCATTTGGGATGAAATAAATTGTGATATGTTTGGTATTTTAACAAATATGGAGTCGGAAAAATACTTAACAATTGTGTGATGCTAAGCGAGTATGAAGTAGATTATGTACTGTTTGGTTGATGGTGTCTCATCGACGAGATGGGATGATGAGGAATTGAAGGAAAGCATTTATAAACCTCAAAGGGGATCATTGGACCATCATGGTTGTCGGCTACCTATTGACAAATTGAGGAACTGATCACCCTTAATCTCTTGTTGATAATAGACAGGATCATGTTGGATGTTATAAACTTGTCTTGTCAGCTTGGTAGTTTGGAAATAAATTAGTATTCTATCGAGGAGATAGTCATTCACCATTTCGTGTGAACCTAAAGGAAAGTAACTAGGAAAGAGTTGGGATCTATTGAATAATTTGGAAATTTGAGTTGTTATAAGAGTTAACACTACAGAGTGGAAGGTTGAGGAGATAGAAATTGAACGATGATTTTTTGGTGAATATTAAAGAGATTCAGAAGCCAGATGTGAAACTTGTGGAACTGATAGATGATGGAAATCAAAGTGAGGAAAGTGATGTTAAGGTGGATGATCAGAATGGCGCATTTGAAGCATGATATGGCATGGTTCATTATGTGTGTATGACTTATTGGGGTCAGGGGTTAATCATTATAAGCCTACGAGAACGATGCAAACCATTGGACACTCCAGAATGAATATGATGGGCGAAAGGTTTGCATACTATTCGTGTTACTGCCATACCAATAGATGTATTGAATTATATGTTTGATTGAGGAATCACATCACCGTGGTACTAATGTTATGTGACATAGTTATTGGTGTTATGGTTATGTTGATATTCTTATGACGATGTTGATTATGATGGTAACGACCTTTTTGTGTTTCGATCCAAGAGCGAATGAGATCCTAAGGTGATGAGAGAAGGAGTGAAATGAATATGTGCGTTCATAACTTGGTAGCATTGCATCTTGCTGGATTGTTGTGGTTAACAATGTGGAACTTGGATTAATGGTATTTAAATTGTTGTCAAAACACAACATGGGAGTCAGAGAGAAGGATGTGAGAGTCATATTCAGAGTTGGTTACATCAAGTAATTTCCGGGGACGAAAATTCTTTACGTGGGGAGAGTTGTAATACCACAAAATAATTATAATATTTATTTAATTAATTTATTATAAATATTCATGATTTTCGGTGAATTTTGGTGAAATATATGAGGCTTTGTGTGATTGTGTTGTGGAATGTTGTGGGATATAAGTGCTATGTTCTGGGATGGTGTGAATTAAAATGTCAATTACTATAATTTAGAATTAAATAATTATGGTTATATTATTTAAAGTTATAATAACTATTTAGTTGGAAATTATTATGAATTAATAATAATTATTTAGAGTTATTCTAATAAGTGAATTAGAATAAAATTGTGTAGATATTTTAAGGGAAAAGTGGTAATATTGAGAAGAGTAAGTGGAGACAGAGTAGGAATATCATAATAGGGGTCCTAAGGGCATGTTTGTCAAAAGGGGAATTAAGAAGGGAGAAATGGAGTTTTTTGATCGGTCGTGTTTTTGGAGAAAAGCTCTGAAGAATGGAAGTGAAAACGTGAGGGCTCAAAGCAATTTCGGTGAGAACTCAAGAGGAAGATCAAAAATTGAATCCCAAGGTATTGGGGGTAATCTGGTTTATTAGATTTGATATGGGGTTTAAGGTAGATGTAGGTTTTGTGTGTCATGTGTTTGAATGATGATTTCATGAAAGTGTGATGAAATACCATGATCTAATTATTGATAATAATAATGTTCTGATTGATGTTTGAATGGTAAATTGTGTGAATTGCTATTAAAATTATGTATTTGATGAATTTTTTTATAGGGAATGTTGTATTGTTGTGTACGGTTGCATGTCAGAGTCGAAACTGAGTCATGAGTGTTTTCAATGAAAAATATTTGGGGGTTTCAAAACTTTTGAAAGGTGATTTTCATGTTAAAACATGTTCTAAATGATTTGTGAGGAAAATAGCGTTTCAGATGAGGAAAAAAGTGATTTTTGTGTAAAAATATATAGAAAAGTGCTTCTACAGCTTGGTTAATCAATTAATCCTAGACTGGTTTGTCTAGAAACTTTAAAAATTCATATCTTGAGCTTCAGGTGTCCGTTTGACGCGCTGTTCGAACCTGTGGAAAGGTAATACAATTCACTTTCTCTTAAAAATGGTTTAAAGTCCTGGAATTAAAATTAACTAGTGTGTAATGAGGCTTTATGGTGTTAGTGAAAGATGTTAGTGTCGGTGTTTGACGAAAAACTTTGAAAATTCATAACTTTAGTTCCGGTAGTCTGATTTATGCGCCATTTGAAGTTGCATAAAGCTGAGATAATGTTATTTCTTTTAAATGAAAAAAATTTAAATGATATGCATTGATATTTGGGAGATGTGTAGTTGTATGTTGAACTAATAATGTTTTGTTATAAATGATGAAACTTGCGTGTTGTTGCTACAATGTTACTATGATGTTATTAGTGATGCTATACTATGATTTTATGATGAATTAAATTGTTGATATGTGTAACACGGTGGGAGAACTGACTTTAGTTATGTTGCGGATAGCAAGAGTCGCCACCGACTTTTATTTTATCCAAAGGAAAGGCATAAAAGAACAGGAAAGACCTTTTAAAAGATTTTTGGGTCCGGGGGGTAGGTTATGTAAAGGGAAGGTGTTAGCACCCTTTACATCCATGGTTATCCATGGGCTCTTAGTTACTTAGCTCACTTTGAATTGTTTTTGAAAATGTGAAGTGTGTGGATAGAAATTTTCATAAGAGTTTGATAATGATCCATGCACGGATGCGTAAAAACTTGTGTTTGAAAATTTGTTTGAAATTTGTTAAGTGTTTGAAAATTTTGAATGAAGTGAGCCAGTAACTATGAGATACCTACCCTAAAGTTTAAGTCTTTCTGTTCTTTATCCTTTAAGTGGTAAGACTATCCCTATTATTAAGGAATAGGTAGTCATTACCTTGGATGTGAGGGACATATGAGGGACATCTGTTTTAATGAAGGCAACTGTGAGGTGTATTAAGCAATTAGGAGGGACTGTCATCATTATTCGAAAGGGACTTGATCTTTATGAAAGGCAACCATTAGGGACTTGATGACTTTTTCGTTTAAGGGACTTGCTTTATACACCCCACTTGACCTTATGATTAGGCAGCATTGAGGGATAGCCCTAGAAAGTGAGATGGCGATTAAAAATCGACTTACGTGTGTGAGTGTTTAATTTAATTTATCTTATAATTAAAGTGATCTAAATTCAATTTTACAATAGAATACATGTTTACACTCCCTATTTTACTAACCACGGCATAAAAATTAAATAGTTAAATATTTACAAAAATTACACCAAGGAGCAATTACAATAATTATAATAAGCAATTAAAATAAATAGCAAATAAATAAATATAAATAATAAGCAAAAATAAATAAATAGGCAATAATAAATGTAATAGGGGTTAGTAAAAAATAAATAAGGTTAGTGAAATAATAATAATAAGCATAATAAAAAAATAAATGTATTAGTAATAATATGATTAGTAATAGAATAAGCAAAATAAATAATGAATAGAAATTATTAAAGAAATAAGAGCAATTTAATTATAAAACATAAAAAATTACAATCACCATATTAGCATAAATTTAATTATTTTTAAACATATATATATTTTAAAAGAATAAAATTTGGATTATGAATAAAATTATAGAAATAATTATAAACAATTTGATTATAAGCATATTTATAAGATTCAATTATATTACATATTATATTTACAAAAATTAATTATATTAAATATATTTATAAATTTTAATTATATTAAAGATTACATTTACAAAAAATTAATTATATATATATGCATAATAATTATATTTACAAAATTTTATATTAAATAAATATGTATATAATAATTATATTAAAAATTAGAAAATAAAAATTAGGTTTTTAATAATTATTTAGAAAAGATAAACTAGGGTTTCTAAAATTAGGGTTTTGTTTAGAAAATGTTTTTTTAGGGTTTAATTTATAATTAGGGTTTAAATAACAATTCATTTAATTAAATAGTGCATATATACAATTTTTTAGAATAATAAGATAATGACATATATAATTTAATAATAATATTAACAAATTATTTTTTTTTAAGAAAAAGAAAACAAAATGAGTTTAACCTAATATCAATATACTATTTTAAATTTTTTTGAATTTTTCTTTAAGATAAAACATTAATTAAATTAGAAATAAGAAAATAATAATAAAAAAAATAAGAAAGTAAAAAAACCTGCTGGGGCTGGGGTTTGAACCCAGTCCCCTTAGCTTGCAACTTCACAGACCTGCCTTCCGTCCACTGGGCTGCGCGCGCCAGTAATAATAATGCACTTCATATGGTTTTGTTGTTGTTCTGGAAAACAAGAATAAATCAAACCAAAAAAATTGCCTTGGCTGGTCTCGAACTCATGACCTTTTCTCCATACGCGCATGTGTCTACCAACTGAGCTACGCAGCCTTTCTGAAATAAACTACAAACAGAATCATAAAATATTAAAACAAATATTCAAATTTCATCCGCGCGCCAAACTCCTTCTTCCTCCTTGAGACTTGCGAATTTAGCTGCGAAATCATCCACGGAATTTCCTGCGAATTTACCTGCACACATTCAAAACCAGAATTCCTATGTTTTTTGAACATCATTCAAATCGCAACATCCAGTCAAATTGAAAGCCCAGATTAACTACACAAAGATTATAGGTCACGGCCATGTGTTTAGGTTTTATTTAAGTGTCCTAAAACTCAAGATCCCAAACTCGAACTTCAAACCCTAGCCATGGCATCTCTTCGATTCTGTAACAAAAATTCAATTCAAGTATGCAAAAACATTCCAGAGACATCCACAAACAAGAATTAGTGCACAAAAATCATTTATATTAGATGAATTAATGAAATCGAAAATCTCAAAAATTCAAGAAAGTGATGATTCGATTTTCATGGATTATGATGTTTTGAGTGATGAGAGTAATTGGGATAGCTTCAGAGATATCCCAGGAACCTTTTGCAACCTTCACAATGCTTTGGAGTGACCTCTAGCAAGGAATCCGAATCAAGCTTTTTTGGATGATTTTTTGAAGTTGGAGAGTGTTGTTTGAGGCTGCAAAAATCCGTGCCAATGCTTGTGATGTGCTTATCTACTTATAGTGAATAGAATTAGGTCAAAAAATTGTTGGGTTGTTTGGACTTTTTGATCATTGAAGATTGAAAAAGATCATGTCTTAAAATTCAAATATTTTTGTATGAAGGCTTGCTATTTTTGGACCAATCTTGTGATTTCATTCCTCTTCAATTCCAATCATCATTTAAGATCTTCTAGAAACTCAATCTCCATCAAATATTACATTTTCATATTTTATTTTTATTTAAAATGATTTTTAATGAATTAAATCGAAATAAATAAAAATAAAATAATAAAAATTCTGATTTTTAATGGTTTGGGTCGTGCATGAAGTCAATGTATGGATTGGGTCATCATTTGGCAAGCCCATTTGGAAGAAATTGGTGTTAGACCTCCTTTTTCATCATAAACCAACTCAAAATTTCCCAACTTTGCAAGGGCACATATCCTTCAATTTTAATTCTATGAGGGTGTTCTTGGACATTTTGGAAAGCTTGAGGAGTCCTCTAAACAACCCCACTGGTTTCATGTCCATATCATTTACCAATCTCAAGTTATGCCCTTTTGAAGTTGTTGACTTTTTGTTGACTTTCAAAAGGACCTATAATGTCTTAGCTCATACCTTCCAAATGAAGCATTTTTGGGCTGGGCTTGTGAGACACAAAGTTGTAGATAATTCAATTTCCTTCAAAATGAGATTTGAGTGGAGACTTGGTGATGAAGTATGTGAAAGTTATGGCTGGTCAAAGTTCAGTTGACTTTTACTAAGGAAACCCTAATTTAGAAACTCCTGATTCTTGATGATCTGAAATCTCCTTGATGAATCATGATAAACCCTTGATCAAATGATAAATTTTACTTCATATACTTGATGTTGGCAAAAAATCATGAAGTTTGACTTTGGTTTGACCACAGTTGACCTCAGTTTGACTTTTTAACTGCATTGTCTGATTTTGACTTATCTGGTCATCTGACTGAGCAAACTTCTGAGAAAAGTATTGAAACTTGTCATGGGAGTTCTTACACACATATAAGATGTTATGAAGCTCATTTGAAGTCTTGGAAATCCATTTAGCCTGATTAAAGTCAAAACCCTAGTTTTGGATGCACTGCTTAGGAGGTGCACTGTTTGAGGGAATTGTCAACTCTTTTGACCAATTGTGAACTTTGTGAACTTTGTGAACCATCATAAAATGTCTTGTGATACTCATGGGAGGTATTGTGAAGCTTGTGAACCTTGTGAACCTCATAAAGTGACTTTGTAGACCTCATGAACCTCAGGAAGGCTTTGAAAGCATTGTGAATCTTGTGAACCTTGTGAACCTTCATGAAATGACTTGTAGACTTCATGAACCTCATGAAAGGTATTGAAAGCGTTGGGAGACTTGTGAACCTTGTGAACCTTCATAAAGTGACTTGTAGACTTCATGAACCTCATGAAAGGTCTTGTAAGTGTTGAGAGACTTGTGAACCTTGTGAACCTTCATAAAGTAGCTTGTAGACTTCATGAACCTCAGGGAAGGTCTTGAAAGTGTTGAGAAACTTGTGAACCTTGTGATCCTTCTTAGAACATAAAGTCTTGTATTGTGAGGGCAAATTTTGGGGTGCAACAGCTGCCCCTGTTCAATTTTCTGAAACCTGAGGGGTTAGATTGGTATATTTGCCAGTCGTGACCTGGAAGGTTGAAGGGGATTGAACACAAAAGCCCAAAAATTTGCACTCACCAGTGCATAGAATGATATTGATGTTTGGTTGTATATGCTTGAGTGGGCTTAAAGATGCCACTTGGAAGAATTGGAGATGGGCTTAGAGATGCCATCTAAAGAACTGGATGTGGTGATAGCTTTATGTTGATACTGGATCTCAGTACTAGGTCTTCGTATAGGTCGTCTCTGAATCGTTTATCCTTTGAATTTGTTGAATATACCAGTAGAAATAAATCTTCGTGACGATTATCTCTTCTGGAAATATCTTGGATTAGGGAATAGATCTTTTTACAGATCGTTTGCCTATTCTCCAAGGTCAAAAGAACGTCAGGATTTGTTCTTTTGAAAAATACCTTGAACCAGGGAATGGATCTTTGTATAGACCGTTTGCCTGCTATTCAAGGGCCAATAGATTAAATCTTCTGAAAATATCTTGAACCAGGGAATGGATCTTTGTACAGACCGTTTGCCTGATATTCAAGACTAGATAGATGAAATCTTCTGGAAATATCCTGGATTAGGGAATGGATCTTCTTACAGACCGTTTGCCTACTCTCCGAGGACAAAAAGTGTCAGGATCAAGTCTCCTGAAAATATCCTGGATTAGGGAATGGATCTTTGTACAGACCGTTTGCCTACTCTCCGAGGAAATGGATTAAATCTTCTGAAAATATCTTGAACCAGGGAATGGATCTTTGTACAGACCGTTTGCCTGATATTCAAGACTAGATAGATGAAATCTTCTGGAAATATCCTGGATTAGGGAATGGATCTTCTTACAGACCGTTTGCCTACTCTCCGAGGACAAAAAGTGTCAGGATCAAGTCTCCTGAAAATATCCTGGATTAGGGAATGGATCTTTGTACAGACCGTTTGCCTACTCTCCGAGGAAATGGATTAAATCTTCTGAAAATATCTTGAACCAGGGAATGGATCATTGTACAGATCGTTTGCCTGCTATTCAAGACCAGATAGATGAAATCTTCTGTAAATATCCTGGATTAGGGAGTGGATCTTCTTACAGACCGTTTGCCTACTCTCCGAGGACATCTTGAGTAATGTATGGATCATCTCTGACCCGTTGTGAATTGTTGATATTGTTTTATCTGCATATAACTATCCTGCAAAGAGAATGTTAGTTTATGCAATATGTATGCATGCATAGTATGATGCACCTAAGTAAATGTATTATGTATCTATGGATATGTATGCTATGGTATGATGTAAATGATGTATGTATGATATGATACTGCCGGAAGCGTCTGGATGTCTTCATATAACAACTGCTGGCCAGGGAAAATAAATCCCGATTCGTTGTTGAAGAATATATTATACATAACCTTCCATATGCTGGGGATGGCCAGGTATAGATAACCTCCCGGATGCTGGGGATAATAAAGTATATATCACCTCCCGTATGCTGGGGATGGCAAGGTATAGATAACCTCCCGTACGCTGGGGATAGTAAGGTATAGATAACCTCCCGTACGCTGGGGATAGTAAGGTATAGATAACCTCCCGTATGCTGGGGATAACAAGGTATATATAACCTCCCGTCTGCTGGGAATAACAAGGTATATATAACCTCCCGTCTTCGTTCGTCGTACCCTTATTGGAAAGTAAATTCCCGTATATCCGTATGAGGATAAAAGAGATGGATATAAATTCCAGGGGAGATAAGACTTTATGAAGATGGATTCGTCCTACTGAGGGTTTGTAACTGTCTTGTAAAGATGAACCGGCGAAGCTTCGTTGAAATCCTTCCCTCGTTCGTCCTTAGTAAATACTATTACTGCATTTTCATGCATTTCTGGTAAACATCAATCATATTAAGCATACATGCATTTCTGGTAAACATCAATCATATTCAAAAGCATACATACATTCAAACACAACCAATGGACGTTTCGCTTATGTAAATAGGGTAAAAGTAAATCTGGATTCAAAAGATGGAATTTATTTATATCAAAAAGTGACCCATACACGGGTAAGTTTGTACAAGGAGACATAAACCCTAGTAAGAGGATTTTGTCATAAAGTTTTACAAAACAAAGGGAATTAGCTATGTGGGAAATAATCCTATTGAGTTTCAATTCTACTATTGCCATTATCTTCAAGTATCTCATCTTCTGCTGTTGAGACGGAAATGATTGGATTGAGCTTTATCTGTTCGAGCTTGAGTAAGTAGTACAACTGGTTGCAGTTTCGTGGGTGATCCAAACGAGACATAGTCATACGCTTTAATCCCTAACTTTTGCCTGGATTGCCCTTTCAGGTTTTCAATCCACCGGGATACCCTTTTTTTGCCCAAGCCGCCTTTTCAGGTTTTCGACTTGCCGGGTGTACATCTTTTCATATATATCCCTAATTTTTGCCCAAACCCTTTTGGTTTGCCGGGATGCCCTTATTTTTGCCTAGGCCTGTCAACCTAGCGGGTCTCTCTTTATGCGTAGTATTTTTTAACTATGTCTGCGTTTACAGGCTGTGGAAAGTCTTCACCATCCATTGTAGTGAGTATCATGGCACCTCCTGAGAACACTGTCTTGACTACAAATGGTCCTTCATATGTTGGAGTCCACTTGCCCCTAGGATCACCCTGTGGTAATATGATACGCTTGATTACCAAGTCACCAGCCTGATATACCTTTGGCTTAACCTTCTTATTAAAAGCTTTGATCATTCGTTTCTGGTACATCTGGCCATGACAAACTGCTGCTAACCTCTTCTCATCAATCAAATTTATCTGGTAAAGTCGAGTCTGAATCCACTCATCTTCATCCAAGCCTGCATCCTTCATAATTCTTAAGGAGGGAATCTGAACTTCAATGGGTAGAACTGCTTCCATACCATAGACCAAGGAGAATGGGGTTGCCCCTGTTGAAGTGCGTATTGTGGTACGATAGCCATGAAGAGCAAATGGTAACATCTCATGCCAATCCTTGTAAGTAACAGTCATCTTCTGTACAATCTTCTTAATGTTCTTATTAGCAGCTTCAACTGCCCCATTCATCTTTGGACGATACGGAGAAGAATTGTGATGCTTAATCTTGAACTGCGTGCAGAGATCAGTAATCATAGTGTTGTTCAAATTAGAGCCATTGTCAGTGATAATCCTTTCAGGGATGCCATACCTACATATGAGATTATTCTTAATGAATCGAGCCACAACATTCTTGGTAACAGATGCAAATGAAGCTTCCTCCACCCACTTCGTGAAGTAATCAATAGCAACCAGGATGAAACGATGCCCATTAGAAGCAGTAGGCTTGATCTCACCAATCATATCAATGCCCCACATGGCAAAGGGCCAAGGAGCAGTCAACACATTCAATGGTGATGGAGGTACATGGACTTTATCAGCATAGATTTGACATTTGTGACATGTTCTAGAATGTTGATAGCAATCAGCTTCCATGGTAGACCAATAGTAACCTGCTCTCAAAATCTTCTTTGCCATAGTATGACCACTAGAATGAGTGCCAAAGATCCCGTCATGCATATCTTCCATGATCTCAATTGCTTCCTTCTTATCCAAACAACGAAGCATAGTTGAATCATGACTGCGCTTGTACAAAATGCCATTACTCAGGAAGAACTTAGCAGAGAACCTTCTCAGAAATTTCCTATCTTTGACAGATGCCCCTTCAGGGAATTCCTGAGCTTCAATATATCTTTTCACTTCATAGAACCAAGGCTTCTCCTCTGCCCCTTCAGTGTCAATCTCATTGCAGTATGCAGGCTTTTCAAATCTATCAATAGTAATCTTGGGAGCTTCATCATCCCAGCTGATCTCAAACATGGATGCCATGGTGGCTAATGCATCTGCCAACTGATTCTCTCTTCGTGGAATATGTTTAAAAGTAATCTCTCTGAAATGTGGGATCAAAGACAACACATGCTCTCTGTAAGGAATGAGGTTATCATGCTTGGTATCCCAATCTCCTTTAATCTGACTAACTACCAGGGCAGAATCTCCATATACATCAAGGAACTGAATCTTCATATCAACAGCAGCTTTAATACCCAGGATACATGCCTCATACTCAGCCATGTTATTGGTACAATAGAAACAAAGTCTGGCAGTAATCGGGGTATGACAACCTTCAGGGGAACTAATCACAACACCAACACCATTACCAAGTGCATTGGAAGCACCATCAAAAACCATAGTCCATCGGGATCCTTGTTCAGGTCCGTCATATTGTCCAGGTTCTTTGGTAATAATCATAATGTCTTCATCAGGGAACTCAAAACTCATTGACTGGTAATCATCCACTGCTTGATGAGCCAAATGATCAGCAACAACACTTCCCTTAATGGCCTTCTGAGTAGTATATTGTATGTCATATTCTGTCAAGATCATTTTCCATCTTGCAATTCTTCCGGAGAGAGCAGGTTTCTCAAATATGTACTTGATTGGATCCATCTTCGAAATCAACAAGGTAGTATGAGTCAACATATACTGTCTTAGTCGGCGAGCAGCCCATGCCAAAGCGCAGCAAGTTTTCTCGAGCAGTGAGTATCTTGTTTCACAGTCGGTAAACTTTTTGCTAAGGTAGTATATTGCCTGCTCTTTTCGACCAGACTCGTCATGTTGCCCCAATACACACCCCATTGAGTTGTCTAACACTGTTAAGTACATAATCAAGGGTCTTCCATCGACTGGTGGCATCAAAATTGGAGGTTCTAGCAGATATCTCTTGATTTCATCAAAGGCAGTCTGACACTCATCATTCCATTCCATCACCTGATCTTTCTTCAACAACTTGAAAATTGGCTCACAGATGGCAGTTAATTGGGAAATAAATCTTGCAATGTAGTTCAATCGTCCCAAGAAACCTCTAACCTCCTTCTCAGTACGGGGAGCTGGCATTTCTCGTATTGCTTTCACTTTTGCAGGATCCACTTCAATACCTTTTCCACTGACAATAAAACCCAAGAGCTTTCCAGATCTAACTCCAAAAGTACACTTGTTTGGGTTCAACCTCAACTTGTATTTCTTCAACCTCTCAAACAATTTATGCAAATGATCAAGATGTTGTTCTTCATTCTGAGATCTGGCTATCATATCATCCACATATACCTCTATCTCATGATGAATCATATCATGAAACAAAGCCACCATAGCACGCTGATATGTTGCCCCTGCATTCTTCAAACCAAATGGCATCACCTTATAGCAAAAGGTGCCCCACTGTGTAACAAATGTTGTCTTCTCCATGTCTTCAGGTGCCATCTTGATTTGATTGTAACCAGAGAAACCATCCATAAAAGAGAATACCTTATGCTGAGCAGTGTTGTCTACCAGAACATCAATATGAGGAAGTGGAAAGTCATCTTTGGGGCTAGCCTTGTTCAAATCTCTGTAGTCTACGCACATACGTACCTTACCATCTTTCTTAGGAACTGGTACCACATTTGCAACCCACTGAGGATAGGAAGTCACTGCTAAGAACCCTGCATCAAACTGTTTCATTACCTCTGCTTTGATCCTTTCTGACATCTCAGGACGCATACGACGAACCTTCTGCTTCTTTGGACGACAATCTTCTTTTACTGGTAAACGATGAACCACGATGTTTGTATCTAACCCTGGCATATCTTCATAAGACCAAGCAAAGATCTCCACATAGTCACGTAACATCTGAATCAACCTGCTCTTGACACTGTCCTCTAAATCAGCCCCTATCTTGACCTCTTTCCTGTTTTCTTCAGTTCCCAGATTCACAACTTCGACTGGCTCTTCATGTGGCTGTATAGCTTTCTCTTCTTGTTGTAATAACCTAGCAAGCTCTACAGGTACTTCACAATCGTCCTCATTTCCGTCTTCAGTTTGATAGATCGGATTCTCGAAATTATAATTGGCAATAGTAGAACTGTTATCAACAGGATCCAGAGTGGATGAGGATCTGCATTTTAGTGATGTGGGTGTGTGTAAGAACACATAGCTGATAAAACAAAAATAAAAGAAAAGAAAGACAAGGAACATAATATTTACGGAAACGAAACGTCCACTGATTTTATTGAATGAAGTATGCAAATGAAATGACAGCCCGTAACAAGCACACCATTGTGCCCCGGGTAAGGCACAAGGCTTGAGAGTTTCAATTGTTCAGAAATTACAAACTTAAAAAACAACACAGTAATAGTATTTACTCCTGACTAAAGGAGATAGGGATAACATCTTCAGCTTTCCAATTATTGAGTCCAGCACCCACGGTAGGAAAAATCCACGCATCCAAGTTGTAGTCTTCATCTTGATCTCCCACAGCATTGATCTGGTTCTTCACAACCCCTTGATTAGTGATACGAACAGCCCGAGCACGACGAACAGCCTTCTGGGACTCTGCAGTGAAACCCAAACCAAACTTGTCAGATTTGTATGGAATATCAGGAAGCTGACCCCAAATAGTACAACCACCTTCATCCACCACAGCTCTAGCATCATTGAGGGAAGCCATTGCCATTGTTGGAGGTTTTCTGGTAACTACAAGAACTTTCTTTGCAACAGGAGGAGCTACATAATCATTAACAACCCAAGGAACCACTTCAAACGTCTGACACGGAGTCTCAATGTATTCACCTTCCATTTCCAGATACTTGAAAGTATTCACATGGCTGACAAAGTATTCTTCTTCCCCATAGACAGTAACAACCCTTCCTTCTACCGGATATCTCAACTTCTGGTGTAATGTAGAGGTTACAGCACCTGCCCCATGGATCCAGGGACGACCAAGCAGACAAGAGTATGAAGGACGAATATCCATCACATAAAATGTAGCAGTAAAGACCTGGGAGCCAACTTTGATTGGAAGATCAATTTCCCCATGTACTACTCTTCTAGAACCATCAAAAGCCTTCACCACAATGTTACTGGGCTTCAGCACAGCATCTTCAGGACTCAGCTTGTTCAGGACTTCCTTAGGCAACACATTCAAAGAGGAACCATTGTCTATCAGCACATGTGACAGGGTAGTTCCCCTGCATTCAATTGAAATATGCAAGGCCCTGTTATGATCCCTCTTGGCAGGGTCAAATCAGCATCAGAAAATCCTAACCCATTGTCATAGGTCAGGTGGGCAACACAGTTCTCAAATTGGTCAACAGAAATTGCACTGGGTACATGAGCAGTCTTCAGAAACTTGATCAAGGCTTTTGCATGAGCTTCAGAACATAACAACAAGGACAGTATAGAAATCTTAGAGGGAGTATGCCCCAACTGATCAACAATGTCATAATCACTCTTGCGAATGATTTTCAATACTTCTTCCATCTGCCTAGAGAGATCATCAGCAGCTGGCACATCAGTAGATACAGGCTCAATAACAGGACCCTTGCCCCGAGCATCAGTGGTGGAAGTAGCAGCAGGAGCAACTGCATTCTTGGGAGCAACTGGAGGAGAGAAGACTCTTCCACTACGTGTGATCTTACTGGATCCAGCAATATTGTCAATATCAACAGGCACATCAGCTAAGGGCTCTTGCTTAACACCATGGATGTAGACATCAGATCCATAATGCCAAGGCACAGCTTTATTAGACGTATACGGGATAGGACCAGGAGTAGTAATAACCACAGGAGCCACTCTGGCTTCAGCAACAACTTTCACAGGACCTTCAGCAGTAATTCTGATTGGACCCTGATGGGTGATTTTAATAGGACCTTTGGAAGTGATTCTTACTGGCACTCTGTCAACCATGTCAACCTCTTCAACCTTCCTACCTTGCGTAATATGATCTACCATACTCTCCACAGAAGACGGTCTCCTTTCAAACACTATAGTATACTTATCCATGAGACGTTGAATTCCATCTCTCAATCTGAAGCAACTATCCGGCTTATAGGTACAATACAAACAATCTTCACGACAACCTGGAAAGAACCCAGCTTGTACTAACTTCTTCTTGATAACAGACAATGGTGTGGTCAACTCATCAACTGAATGGATATGCAGATCTTCCTCAATGGCATTGACAGTCTTCTCGTGATTTGGCATTGGAGCAGTAATCACATTTGGAGTACCTGGAGGATCAAACTCAATCTCTCCAGCGTCAATCATATCTTGAATTTTGTTCTTCAAGACCCAACAGTTATTAGTATCATGTCCCTGACAGTTTGAATGGTATGCACACCGTGCATTGGGGTTGTACCTGGGAGAGGTAACATTAGGATTCTGAGGAGCCTCTTTCAAAGTAATAAGTTCAGCCTTCAACAAATGTTGCAATGCCTGTGCCATTGACATGTTGATCTTCGTGAACTGTCTTCTAGCCCTCTGTTGGTTGCCCTGTGGCTGCTCTGTTGTTGCAGGAGTTGGATTTGAAATATGAACTGCACTAACAGACTGATGCCTTCTGTTACGATCAGGTTGACCATAAACAACATTGGATTCTTTCTTCCCAGTGGGAGGCCTCTTTGCAGCACCTGATGAAGAAGTACCCACTTGGATCTTACCATTCTTTATACCATTTTCTACTCGCTCTCCTGTCATGATCAACTCAGTGAAGCCAGATGATGAGCTTCCAATGAGATGACTATAAAACGGACCATTCAGCGTGCACATGAACATATCAACCAGCTCCCTGTCAGTTAAATGGGGTTGAACTCTTCCAGCTAAATCTCTCCACTTCTGAGCATACTCCTTAAAACTTTCTTTGGCACCCATAGACATGCTCTGAAGCTGCATGCGAGTGGGGGCTAAGTCAGCATTGTATTGGTACTGCTTATAGAAAGCTTCAGCAAGATCATTCTAGTCTTTGATGTTGGCACTCTCCAACTGATAATACCACTCCAGCTGAGCTCCAGATAAGCTCTCTTGAAAGAAATGGATCCACAACTTTTTATCAGCAATGTGAGGTTGAATCCTTCTGACATAAGACCTCAAATGCAGCTTGGGACAAGAGACCCCATCATAAACAACAAAGGTAGGAACCTTGAAACCAATGGGTATGACTACCCCAGATATCAGGCTCAAATCTTCAAAATCCAGCCCAGATGATTTCTGCAACTCCATGGCATCCATCCTATCCACCAGCATCTTGAATTTGTCTTCGTTAGGCTCATGGTAGTAATTAGCCTCAGAATCAGAGTCCCCCATAGTGTTGTGGAGACTGCCTCCCTCTTTTTCAGATTCTTCAGATTCATAATCTTCAGCTGGTTCTTTAGTCTTGGCCAGACCTTTGAACCTTCTACCCATGTTGATCAAACCAGCTGACCTTCTAGTCTTCTTAGTCTTCTTGGCCAGCAGTGCCTTCAATTTATCCTGCCCCTTGGACAGGTTCAAGATCAGCTCTTGGAACTGTGCATTTTGTGCCTGGAGATCCTTAACTGATTGTTCAAGAGCCATTGCTGAAATAAACAGCGAGAAGATGAGAAACCTGTGCACAATTATAAACCTGTGATGCAATGAAATGATATGTGAATGCATATGCAATGTTTTCAAGGACCGCAGGTTTTAAATTTGCTTAGACAAACAAGAAGGTAAACTTTTATTAGTAATAAATTTGTTTTGCCTTTTAGGCTTACAAAAATGAAATGAAATAAGTACAACAGATGGGGTTTTAAGTCTCCCATGGACGTTTCCTCTTTGTGTTGAGGTATGAGTTGAGATTCCGTTCCTCGTGAAGTTGCTTTGTTAGTTCCAGGACCCTCTCTTGGCTTGCTTTGTAATGAGCCTCGAAAGTATCCCTTTGCTCCTTCAGTTGGATCCATGATCTCTGCAAGTCTTCCATATCAGTAGGCATGTCTGGGTGAAGGATGGTATAAGCAGTGTCTCTTTCAGCAACAGGTTCCATGGTAACTGGTAGGACGGCAGGATATGGCATCATGAGAGTCGGAGCACGAGACCGTACCCATCTGAGATAAGCTTCCATAGGAATAGTGTACTTAGGCTCCAGTGTCTTGCTATCAACCCTGTTTACTTTTCCCCAGGCTCGTATGAATCTCTGACGGTAACCTTGAAGGTCGTTGTCGTAATCAAACACAATGCCCTGAATCAACATGTCATGTGGACCATCGCTCCGAGCGTAACCAAAATGTCGTAAAGCTAGAGAGGGGTTGTAGGTGATGCCTCCTCTTATGCCTAGAAGTGGCACATTAGGAAACTCCCCACAACGGTCAATGATGGTGACATTCTCCATAGATCTGGAGCACCAATGGATATCTGAGTGAGAAAGTGACATGATCCTCTTGGACCATCTGAACCCTTGCTCATTCTTCATTACTGAGCGAGGAAGGTGAGAAATAAACCACCTAGAAAGCAAAGGTATGCAGCACATCAAAGTTACTCTTGCCCTTGTAGTACGAGTGTGAAGAGAATGCAGGATGTCTCCAAGCAATGTAAGCACTGGATTGTGACTCAGGAAAATGTTGATGGCATGAACATCTATGAACTGATCTGGATTGGGGAACAATACTAAGCCATATATCAGCAAGGCTAAGATCTCCTCAAAAGCATCATAGCTCATGGCCTTCAAGAACACCTGAGCTTTCTCTATCAACACCTTGGCAAGAATACCCTTGACTCCGCTTCTCGTTTCTAGAACAATGTCAGACTTCTTCAGATGTAGAGCTGCAGCAATAACTTCTGGTTTAAGTTCCTTCTCCAAGCTTGTGAAGGGTCTTTGATCAAGAACAGGTATACCCAGAAGCTTAGAGAACTCTTCCATGGTTGGAACCAGCTGGTAGTCGGGGAATGTAAAGCAATGGTGCTTAGGGTCAAAGAACTGAAACAGAACACTCATCATGTCTTCATTGAACCCTGAAGTGACTAGATCCAGTAGGTGACCATGTCTCTTGTTGAACTGGGAATGATCAGACACTTGAGAAACCAACTCTTTAAGCTTAGCAGGTATGCCCACAAAGTTGATCCTGATGGTGTTTCTACGAGCAGAAACCATGACCTGCAACAAAGAACAAAGATAAATCCTTTGGTCCTTGAAATGGTTAGTGAAAATGCTATGCTTATGATGCATGATTATGTCATGATGTTATGCTCAATCACAAACATGTAGCACACACAAACAAGTCACACCATAGCCCTAGGTTTAAAGGCTTGCATGAGGTTCAAAGGTAAATACCCTCCCCTGAAGTTAGATGGTTCATCCTGTCCTACAAAAGTAACCGGGTTCTAAGGGATCTCAATATCATTGATCCTTCACAAGGGTGGTTGTTCAGAAGGCAACTTACTTGCCAACCAAAACCCTCCAAGTTCAAGATCTCAATGAGCGTAGTATCGAGTGTCAACCAACTTCACTCTGCACCAAAGCCGGTTACCTCACTACTTTCTAAAGGCCAAGATGGGATAACTAGGGTTCTAAAAGTTAGTTAGTGCATTGACAACATATGGCAGCCTCATATTATCCTCAACTTGACTTAAGGAACATAAGCACCAACCAAGAAGTCGCACTAACTATGGCCACCAGATCAACCGTATCGATATACGTCGTACAATTTCCTTGGTCTATTGCCATTTACCTATGGTACACTAGATCCGGGTTAGGATCTTTCACACATAAGAGCACCCCAACGAGATAATATAAAACAAACAAGGAAAACAATTTAAAGTGATCTAATTCCTAAGGGTACCCCTCTTTAATATTAAATCCCCAGCAGAGTCGCCAGTTCTGTAACACGGTGGGAGAACTGACTTTAGTTATGTTGCGGATAGCAAGAGTCGCCACCGACTTTTATTTTATCCAAAGGAAAGGCATAAAAGAACAGGAAAGACCTTTTAAAAGATTTTTGGGTCCGGGGGGTAGGTTATGTAAAGGGAAGGTGTTAGCACCCTTTACATCCATGGTTATCCATGGGCTCTTAGTTACTTAGCTCACTTTGAATTGTTTTTGAAAATGTGAAGTGTGTGGATAGAAATTTTCATAAGAGTTTGATAATGATCCATGTACGGATGCGTAAAAACTTGTGTTTGAAAATTTGTTTGAAATTTGTTAAGTGTTTGAAAATTTTGAATGAAGTGAGCCAGTAACTATGAGATACCTACCCTAAAGTTTAAGTCTTTCTGTTCTTTATCCTTTAAGTGGTAAGACTATCCCTATTATTAAGGAATAGGTAGTCATTACCTTGGATGTGAGGGACATATGAGGGACATCTGTTTTAATGAAGGCAACTGTGAGGTGTATTAAGCAATTAGGAGGGACTGTCATCATTATTCGAAAGGGACTTGATCTTTATGAAAGGCAACCATTAGGGACTTGATGACTTTTTCGTTTAAGGGACTTGCTTTATACACCCCACTTGACCTTATGATTAGGCAGCATTGAGGGATAGCCCTAGAAAGTGAGATGGCGATTAAAAATCGACTTACGTGTGTGAGTGTTTAATTTAATTTATCTTATAATTAAAGTGATCTAAATTCAATTTTACAATAGAATACATGTTTACACTCCCTATTTTACTAACCACGGCATAAAAATTAAATAGTTAAATATTTACAAAAATTACACCAAGGAGCAATTACAATAATTATAATAAGCAATTAAAATAAATAGCAAATAAATAAATATAAATAATAAGCAAAAATAAATAAATAGGCAATAATAAATGTAATAGGGGTTAGTAAAAAATAAATAAGGTTAGTGAAATAATAATAATAAGCATAATAAAAAAATAAATGTATTAGTAATAATATGATTAGTAATAGAATAAGCAAAATAAATAATGAATAGAAATTATTAAAGAAATAAGAGCAATTTAATTATAAAACATAAAAAATTACAATCACCATATTAGCATAAATTTAATTATTTTTAAACATATATATATTTTAAAAGAATAAAATTTGGATTATGAATAAAATTATAGAAATAATTATAAACAATTTGATTATAAGCATATTTATAAGATTCAATTATATTACATATTATATTTACAAAAATTAATTATATTAAATATATTTATAAATTTTAATTATATTAAAGATTACATTTACAAAAAATTAATTATATATATATGCATAATAATTATATTTACAAAATTTTATATTAAATAAATATGTATATAATAATTATATTAAAAATTAGAAAATAAAAATTAGGTTTTTAATAATTATTTAGAAAAGATAAACTAGGGTTTCTAAAATTAGGGTTTTGTTTAGAAAATGTTTTTTTAGGGTTTAATTTATAATTAGGGTTTAAATAACAATTCATTTAATTAAATAGTGCATATATACAATTTTTTAGAATAATAAGATAATGACATATATAATTTAATAATAATATTAACAAATTATTTTTTTTTAAGAAAAAGAAAACAAAATGAGTTTAACCTAATATCAATATACTATTTTAAATTTTTTTGAATTTTTCTTTAAGATAAAACATTAATTAAATTAGAAATAAGAAAATAATAATAAAAAAAATAAGAAAGTAAAAAAACCTGCTGGGGCTGGGGTTTGAACCCAGTCCCCTTAGCTTGCAACTTCACAGACCTGCCTTCCGTCCACTGGGCTGCGCGCGCCAGTAATAATAATGCACTTCATATGGTTTTGTTGTTGTTCTGGAAAACAAGAATAAATCAAACCAAAAAAATTGCCTTGGCTGGTCTCGAACTCATGACCTTTTCTCCATACGCGCATGTGTCTACCAACTGAGCTACGCAGCCTTTCTGAAATAAACTACAAACAGAATCATAAAATATTAAAACAAATATTCAAATTTCATCCGCGCGCCAAACTCCTTCTTCCTCCTTGAGACTTGCGAATTTAGCTGCGAAATCATCCACGGAATTTCCTGCGAATTTACCTGCACACATTCAAAACCAGAATTCCTATGTTTTTTGAACATCATTCAAATCGCAACATCCAGTCAAATTGAAAGCCCAGATTAACTACACAAAGATTATAGGTCACGGCCATGTGTTTAGGTTTTATTTAAGTGTCCTAAAACTCAAGATCCCAAACTCGAACTTCAAACCCTAGCCATGGCATCTCTTCGATTCTGTAACAAAAATTCAATTCAAGTATGCAAAAACATTCCAGAGACATCCACAAACAAGAATTAGTGCACAAAAATCATTTATATTAGATGAATTAATGAAATCGAAAATCTCAAAAATTCAAGAAAGTGATGATTCGATTTTCATGGATTATGATGTTTTGAGTGATGAGAGTAATTGGGATAGCTTCAGAGATATCCCAGGAACCTTTTGCAACCTTCACAATGCTTTGGAGTGACCTCTAGCAAGGAATCCGAATCAAGCTTTTTTGGATGATTTTTTGAAGTTGGAGAGTGTTGTTTGAGGCTGCAAAAATCCGTGCCAATGCTTGTGATGTGCTTATCTACTTATAGTGAATAGAATTAGGTCAAAAAATTGTTGGGTTGTTTGGACTTTTTGATCATTGAAGATTGAAAAAGATCATGTCTTAAAATTCAAATATTTTTGTATGAAGACTTGCTATTTTTGGACCAATCTTGTGATTTCATTCCTCTTCAATTCCAATCATCATTTAAGATCTTCTAGAAACTCAATCTCCATCAAATATTACATTTTCATATTTTATTTTTATTTAAAATGATTTTTAATGAATTAAATCAAAATAAATAAAAATAAAATAATAAAAATTCTGATTTTTAATGGTTTGGGTCGTGCATGAAGTCAATGTATGGATTGGGTCATCATTTGGCAAGCCCATTTGGAAGAAATTGGTTTTAGACCTCCTTTTTCATCATAAACCAACTCAAAATTTCCCAACTTTGCAAGGGCACATATCCTTCAATTTTAATGCTATGAGGGTGTTCTTGGACATTTTGGAAAGCTTGAGGAGTCCTCTAAACAACCCCACTGGTTTCATGTCCATATCATTTACCAATCTCAAGTTATGCCCTTTTGAAGTTGTTGACTTTTTGTTGACTTTCAAAAGGACCTATAATGTCTTAGCTCATACCTTCCAAATGAAGCATTTTTGGGCTTGGCTTGTGAGACACAAAGTTGTAGAGAATTTAATTTCCTTCAAAATGAGCTTTGAGTGGAGACTTGGTGATGAAGTATGTGAAAGTTATGGCTGGTCAAAGTTTAGTTGACTTTTACTAAGGAAACCCTAATTTAGAAACTCCTGATTCTTGATGATCTGAAATCTCCTTGATGAATCATGATCAACCCTTGATCAAATGATAAATTTTACTACATATACTTGATGTTGGCAAAAAATCATGAAGTTTGACTTTGGTTTGACCACAGTTGACCTCAGTTTGACTTTTTAACTGCATTGTCTGATTTTGACTTATCTGGTCATCTGATTGAGCAAACTTCTGAGAAAAGTCTTGAAACTTGTCATGGGAGTTCTTACACACATATAAGATGTTATGAAGCTCATTTGAAGTCTTGGAAATCCATTTAGCCTGATTAAAGTCAAAACCCTAGTTTTGGATGCACTGCTTAGGAGGTGCACTGTTTGAGGGAATTGTCAACTCTTTTGACCAATTGTGAACTTTGTGAACTTTGTGAACCATCATAAAATGTCTTGTGATACTCATGGGAGGTATTGTGAAGCTTGTGAACCTTGTGAACCTCATAAAGTGACTTTGTAGACCTCATGAACCTCAGGAAGGCTTTGAAAGCATTGTGAATCTTGTGAACCTTGTGAACCTTCATGAAATGACTTGTAGACTTCATGAACCTCATGAAAGGTATTGAAAGCGTTGGGAGACTTGTGAACCTTGTGAACCTTCATAAAGTGACTTGTAGACTTCATGAACCTCATGAAAGGTCTTGTAAGTGTTGAGAGACTTGTGAACCTTGTGAACCTTCATAAAGTAGCTTGTAGACTTCATGAACCTCAGGGAAGGTCTTGAAAGTGTTGAGAAACTTGTGAACCTTGTGATCCTTCTTAGAACACAAAGTCTTGTATTGTGAGGGCAAATTTTGTGGTGCAACAATATGCATGTTGATAATATACATGCTATATGAAGTCTTGTGATGATTTTTTTATGAATGATGATGCAAATTTGACGAGCTGTGACAATGATTATTATGACACTTTGCATCACACATTCATAGCATTTTTAGGACTTCAGTCCAGTGATGATGTTGGGACTTCGGTCCAATGATGATGTTGGGACTTCGGTCTATTGTTGGCTTCAATACCATTGGGAGGATTGATGTAATTATGTTGTGCTCCATTTTGGAGGGTGATGGCCCAGTCCATCCATGATATTCGGTACCACATGCATGATTTTATGACGTTGCATTTCATACTAAGTGACATTACATAATTTGCGAGTTAAATGATTTTTACCAATGTTGTGACTTAAGTGTTATTTTTGTCATGATGATTGATCGGTGAGATAAAGATGTTGTGAATGACTTAATGTAGTGGCAGTGTGGGTATATGTGGGATATGTGGAAAATATATGAATTATTGGTAATTATTGTTGTGACTATTATATCTTTTGTAATGAATTGTGATTACTCACCCTTTATGTTCGAATGTTGCCTCCATGTGGGTAATGTGCAGGTGATCAAGATTAACTCGAAGATGCTGAAGACTTAGCGTTGGAGTTATTCCACTTTAATTTCGTTGATAGAAGGTGTCTTGCTCTGATATGTAACATCAGGTGGAGAATGCTTAAGTGAATATTATGTTGCTTTGTTAGAAGTATTTTATAAGTTTTCTATATACTAGTTTTATTTGATGACGACTTTTGACAATGACCAAAAGGGTCTCGATGTTTTGATGAAATAAATGAAGTTATTTTAAGATAATGATTTCGTGGCAAATTCTGGATTTAATTGTTGATGTTACCAAATAAATGATTATTATAACTGTTTTAAAAACCTGTGTTACAGAGCAATATGTTTTACTTAGGTGTTTTCTTATGACTATGTGACACTCTTATGGTGACTTACTCTGATTTAATTATCTATAATTATTGTGTATCTTATGTGGGTTTAGAAGTGTGTTACACCACCTCTTAACAAAGCACTAAGCAATGGAGCACCCAACATGGTGAGTGAGCAGTGACCAAAATCAAGCAGCTGGAAGTCCCATATAATCTGATTGACCTCCTCAGGTATCAAAATCTTCGGGAAGCCCTTCATCTTCGACCCGTAAGATGTGATCTTCAATGTGGGTCGATCCCGTGACAACAAAATATAAAAAACCTAGTTGATAGTTAAACAATTTAAACATATATATAAATGTAATTGACATATACCTCTCCCTACCATAATCGTAAGGTCACATGCTCACCATACTCTATAAGCATAGACCGATCGATGGGTCCTCCCGTGAATCCTTCATCAGTATGCACAGAGGGCTCAATCAAAGGAACTATGACCTTTGTCTTAATAGTAACTGATGGCCCGAATCACCAACAAAAACATCTAGTTATACCTCATCAAAATCCTCCCTAACAACCTCCTTGACAACCTCCGGAACAACCAGTAGTTTAACTACCTGAGCAACCACCAGCTCAACCACTGGCTGAACTACCTCCTCAACAACCGGCTGATCGACGAGATCAACTATTGAAATGTCTGCCACCACCTCATATGTATCCTGCTCTGCTGATCGAACCCCACGACGACGAGTAGTGTGAGGTTCCCGGGAATGAACCATCTCCGCTATCTGCTTCTGGTGTGAACCGATGGGAACCACTCGTCCTGCCCATAGAAGGGAAGACTCACAATCAGCCCTACCTGAATATGATGCTCAATCTGCAGCTCTCCCTACAACAGTATCGTCCCTACCTCTGGATTTCACTAGAAAAAAAGAAAAAAAGATTAGTAAAAAAAACAAAGGGAACAACTACTAGAAATTTTAAAGTTTCGGTTTAAAACTAAATATTTATAACTACCAGAAATTTTGAAATTTACGGTAAGTTACTAAACTAGTTTTGTAAACTATCGAAAATTTTGAAATTTGCGGTAAAAATATTGAGGTATGTACCCGAATTTTTGATATTTTAGGTAAAAATATTGAGTTATGTGCTGGAATTTTTGAAATTTGCGGTAAAAATTACCAGAAATAATGGAAATTACGGGAAAACTTACTTATTTTTAAAAATTCTGATAGTTGCTTTGAAATTTCCAGTATCGCCCTAAAAATTTGAAAATTCTGCAAATGAACTCCAAATTATAAAAATGTGAAAAAACTTTTTGCAGTGTTAGTTTGGTCTTTTCCTACAAATTAAGGGAGGGTGTGAGGTTTTATTGTGATGTGAAAAAAAAACTCTAAAGTTGGATATTGGACTATCTTGCAAAGAACTTGGACTTTAATCTCAAATGTATATATTAGAATTCATAATATTTAATTCTAAATAAATATTTATAAAAAATAATTAAAAATATTAAATTAATAAAAAAATCATTATAAAAGAAAATAATAAAATTTTAGATTTTTAAATATTTTTAATGATGTGACAAAAAAAAATCCCCTTATAGATTTCAATGCCACATGTAAATGTGAAACATAAAAAAAACATGAAATATGATGTTATGGGACCCTAAAATTGATTTTTTTAAATGAGAATTAAAAATTTATTAAAAAATATAAGGGAGCTATAAGTGCATTTAACCTTTTTAATTTTGTTACATTCTATTCTAATATAACTATCACATTATAAAAAATAATATTTTTTTTAAAACAATTTTTACTTTTAAATTGTTAATATAATTTTTATTGTATATTAATGCGCCACTTCTAAGATGTTAGTTTCTATTTTATATTTATGAAAATAAAAATATATTAGTAGTTGATATGAATAGTTAAATAACTTATTTTTTTTATAATTTTTAAATTATTAAATGTGGGATAAAGAAATATTGTATTATCATAATTGTCTTTTAAAATAATAAATGTGATACAATTTATTCATTAACAGAAGTCACACCAAGACTTCAAGGGCTAAAGAAACACAGAAATCTAAAAGAAAACCAAAAAACATCTTCAATAGAAGATCCACCATGGAACCAAATAGAAAGTTAATCACAACTTAATCCTCATCAGAACTAGATTGACCAGAGCCACCATCTGAGCCACTAGGACCTTCATCACTCAGCTCAAAATCTGCTTCAACACCATCACTGAGTTTCTCAGCTTCATCCTCTTCTCGCTCATCATCAGTCACATCCTTTTCAAGCATACTAATCATTTTCTCAAACCTCATCTTTCTTGCATCCAGTAATTGCTATAAGCCTTCATAAAGACAAATTCCTAATTTACCTCTTAGGTTTTCAAACTGATTTGTATCCAAAACTTTTGTAAATATATCAGCCAACTGCAGCTTAGTGGCAACATGCTCTAATGTGATCACTTTATCTTCAATAAGATCTCTTATGAAATGATGTCTAATATCAATATGCTTGGTCCTGCTATGCTGAATAGGGTTCTTGGATATATTTATGGAACTTAGGTTGTCACAATATAATGGCATGACAACTTGTGTGACATTATACTTAATCAACATCCGTTTCATCCAAACCAACTGGGAACAACTGCTACCAGCTGCTATGTACTCAGCCTCTGTAGTAGACAAGGAGACACAATTTTACTTCTTGGTGAACTAGGATATGAGATTGTTCCCTAAGAAGAAGCACCCTCCAGATGTACTCTTTCTATCATCAACACTTCTAGCCCAATCAGCAACACAATATCCAGATAAGATGGGATCACAACCATGAGAGTACAACATACCATAGTCACAAGTTCTATTCACATATTTTAGAATCCTCTTGACTTGATTTATGTGACTGACTTTGGTTCTGTTTGATATCTAGCACACACTCCAACAACAAAAGCAATATCTAGTCTGCTAGCTGTGAGATACAACAGGCTTCCTATCATACTTCTATACAAACTTTGATCAACACTTATACCCTTTTCATCTGTAGACAACTTTAGATGAGTGGGAGAAGGTGTTCTTTTGTGGCTGACATTCTCCATTCCAAACTTCTTGACTATGTTCCTGACATACTTGCTTTGATAGAGAAAAATGGAATCTTCCATATGTTTCACTTGCAAACCAAGAAAATAAGTTAATTCACCAACAATACTCATTTCAAAATCAGACTACACTTGTCTGAGAAAATGTTTAACCATCCTATCTGATATCCCACCAAACTCTATATTATCCACATAAATCTGAGCAATCATTATCTTTCCTCCTTCATCTTTAACAAAGAGAGTCTTATCTATTCCTCCTTTCATGTATCCATTGTTAATGAGAAACTCTGTCAATCTCTCATACTAAGCCCTAGGAGCTTGTTTCAACCCATAAAGAGCCTTTCTCAACTTCTAAACATTATCTGGGAAGTTTGGATCAACAAAGACTTTAGATTATTCCACATAAACTTACTCATTCAAGCATCCATTCAAAAAGGCACTTTTGACATCCATTTGGAACAATTTGAACTTCAGAATGCAAGTAACTCCCAATAGCAATCTTATTGATTCAAGTCTAGCAACAAGAGCAAAAGTCTCATCAAAATCAACCCCTTCAACTCGAGTGTATACTTGAGCAACCAGTCTGGCTTTATTCTGGTCACCACTCCTTGTTCATCTTATTTATTCTTGTACACACATTTAGTACTAATAACATTGGTTCCTTCAGGTCTCGGAACAAGTTCCCACACTTCATTCCTTTTAAATTTTCCTAACTCCTTTTGCATGACATTAATCCAAAACTCATCAGTCAAGGCTTCCTTAATATTCTTAGGTTCAATCTTTGACACAAAACAAGAGTTTGAGATGATTTCCCTTGATATAGTAGTAACTCCACTCTTAAGATCACCTATAATAAGATCTTTAGGATGATCTTTCTGGATTCTGATGGAGGGTCCCTTGTTTGTTGGTTATGGCTCAAATTCTGTGATAGCTGGATTGGGATCTACCTATCTATCAGAAGCTTTAGTTGGTGTATCAAATAATGTTCCAACATCATGTATGACATTAGCTTCTTTATACAGATCATCAACAACCATATTTATGGATTCCATCATGACTCTTGTTCTAGAGGTGAAGACTCTATACGCTCTTCTGTTAGTAGAGTAACCCAAAAATATGCCTTCATCACTTTTGGGGTTCATCTTTCTTCTTTGTTCTCTATCTGCTAAAATGTAGCACTTACTTCCAAACACATGAAAATATTTAACAGCAGGCTTTCTTCCCTTCCAGATCTCATACAAGGTAGTGGGGGTTCCCTTTCTCAAGGTGACTCTATTATGAACATAGAAAGCAGTATTCATAGCTTCAGCCCAGAAATGCATGGGAAGTCCCTTGGCATGAATCATAGCTCTAGCTGATTCTTGAAGGGTTCTATTCTTCCTTTCTACAACTCCATTTTGTTGAGGATAATGGGAGATGAAAAGTCATGGTTGATTCCTTCAGAGGAGAAAAATTCAGAAAATTTGTGGTTCTCAAATTCCTTCCCATGATCACTTCTAATTCTGATAACACAACTTTCTTTTTCCCTCTGAAGTCTTTGACGAAAATCCTTGAAAACATAAAAAGCATCAGATTTCTCTCTGATAAAATTTATCCAAGTGAATCTTGAGTAGTCATCCACCACCACATAAGCATATCTCTTCCCACCAAAGCTTTCCACCTACATGGGACCCATCAATTCCATGTGCAATAGCTCTACAACTTTAGAGGTAGTAAGATGTCGAATCTTCGGATGTGACATTTTGGTTTGCTTGCCAACCTGACATTCACCACACACTCTTCCTTCATCAATCTGTATCTTTGGAATTCCTCTTACATCATCCACATAGATAATCCTTTTCATCCCTCTTAGATGAAGATGACCCTGTTTTTGATGCCACGATTTTACTTCATCTTCTTTGGCTATAGAACACACAAATGAGTAACTAGGATCTTGATTAACCCATAGGTAATAAATATCTCTAGACCTGACTCTCCTCATGATCATTTCCTTTTCTTCATTTGTAACCACACACTCAGATTTAGTGAAGTTGATATTAAACCCTTGATCACACAGTTGACTGATACTGATAAGATTGACAGTCAATTCTTTCACAAGTAAGAAACCATCAAGGTTTGGAACTCCTGAATACTCCAATTTTCTAACACCTTTGATTTCTCCTTTTTCTCCATCACCAAAAGTCACATAATTGGTAGAATGAGGTTTGATGTCAACCAACAAATTCTTTATTCCAGTCATATGCCTAGAGTATCCACTATCAAAATATCAATCCTCTTTAGCTGATACTCTAAGAGAAGTATCAGCTATCAAGGAAACATCCTTAGGAACCCATTATTGTTTCTTAATGATCATGTTTTGTTTAGGTCCGGGCTGAGGGTTATGATCAGGATATCTATATAGTCTAAAACACAAAGGTTTTATGTGACCAAATCTGCCACAGTAATGACATCTCCATCTTTGAAATCTTCTTCTTTGATGATTTGATCTTCATTTACCATGATGTTGAGACATGGGTTTTAACATCTGATTTAAACACCATACTTGAGTTCAGGTTGGCTTCTACTTGAATATGTGTTCTTTGTACCATCAAACCCTAAACCAGACAAGTCTCCTGCATTCTTCCTAGTCTGAAGAATGTCATCCAATGTTTCAGATCCATTGTTCAACATTATGATAGACTTGGACATTTGATTAAGCTTGTATTTCAGCATGATAATTCCATTGTTTAAGTTAGAGATTGTTGTCAGATGCTCTTTCTTTTCAGCCTCCAGTTTTATTATGAGCTTCTTCTGCTTCTCTTCTTATTGAACCACTTTTGCACTTCTGAGATATAACTTTCTATAAGATGTTGCAAGTTCATCAAAGGTTAAATCATCCTCACTAGAGTCATCATCAGAAACACATGTCCCTGTCAAAGTAGTTATGTGTTTAGCTGATTCTTCTTCAAAATCACTTTCAGAATCTCCATCAGACCATGAAACAGATAGTCCATTCTTTTGTTTCTTAAGATAAGTAGGGTATTCAAATCTAATGTGACCAAAACCCTCACATCCATGACATTTAACCCCTTTTATTTGATTGGGCTTCTCTTTAGACTTTGTTTTTCTTCTAGAATCATAGGATCTGCTAATGTCAAATGAGGTGTTCCTGACATTAGGTTTTGAATTCACATTCATCTTCTTCAAAACTCTGTTGAATTGTCTTCCAAGCATAGCTAGAGCTTCTGTTAGGATTTCCTCAGTTTCCATCTCACATTCTTCTGTTCCCTATTCAACATTAGAAACAAAGGATATGCTCTTGTTCTTCTTTTCAGGGATGTCACTGATTCCTATTTCAAATGTTTGAAGGGATCCAATGAGTTCAACCACCTTCATATTGCAGATGTCAGATGCTTCCTCTATAGCAGTAACCTTCATTGCAAATCTCTTGGGTAGAGATCTGAGTATTTTCCTCACAAGCATTTCATCATACATTTTTTCTCCTAAAGCTCATGAAGTGTTGGCAATCTCAAGAATATTCATATGAAAGTCATGAATAGTCTCATCCTCTTTCATCCTCAGATTTTTAAATTTTGTAGTGAGCAACTGAAGTCTTGACATCTTGACCTTGGAAGTTCCTTCATGAGTGGTTTTAAGAGTATCCCAAACATCCTTGGCCAATTCACAATGGTGCACTAGCCTGAATATATTTCTATTAATTCCATTGAACAAAGCATTCAAAGCTTTAGAGTTGCCCAGAGCCAACTCATCATCCTCTTTTCTCCATTCTTTCTCAGGTTTTAAAGTATTTGTTCCATCTTTTCCAACAATGACAGGATGTTCCCATCCTTTGTTTGCAGCTTTCCATGCCTTCATATCCAGATATTTCAAGAAGGCCACCATACGAGGTTTCCAGTAATCATTGTTAGATCCATCCAGAATAGGTGGTCTATTCACAAATCCTCCTTCCTTGTCCATAGTACCCGAATATATTTCCCCTAGATCTTACCCAGAAAAACAAGCAGAGTGCCTGCTCTGATGCCAATTGAAATTCTTGAACCAGATATAAGATGTGGAATGAGATGTTACGACACTAATATTTGACAGATTTAAATTAAATAATCACAAAACAGTTGTAAAAGACACAAGCAATTGTTAACCCAGTTCGGTGCAACACACCTACATTTAGAGGCTACGATGCCAGGAGGAAATCCACTATAAGTAATATTAATTCAGAGTTAAACCCAACAGTTTACACCCTCCACTTAATCCCTACCCAATGCAACTTCTTATCTAAGCAACACTCAGATATGAGACAATTCTCACTCCCATTCAATCACAACAATGATAACAACCTAAAAAACAAGCAGTAGAAGACACACTCCAAAGATAAACCTTAACCTTGCTTAAAAGCTTCAGTCAAGAACATATCACTCTTGCTTAAAAGCTTTGAGTGGACAACTTATAACTCAACAAAACCTAGTTCAATACAATTATCAACATGATAATTGTTTGGCTCACAAAAAAATTAAGAGCACTTAAAAACCCTAACACAAGCAACACACTTCAACGCTTTTTTTCTCTCTCTTTGTATCTTTAAATAAGGGTCCGTAGCCTTTAAATAGAAACAAGAACATGGAAATGGGCCTGCTGCAGCTGAGAATAAGTTTTAACCTAATAAAACTAATTCCCATAATTAAAGGAACAAAAATAGAAACCATATAAAACATTCCTAAAAAAATAACAAATCATGCTGAATAAAAACCTTCCAAATAGAGCACCTTATAAATCTCAACTAAAACACACAACTAAATCACTGAAAACGCGTGCAGAAATAATTGAACAAAACAAGATTGAAAACTAGACAGCGATGTCATGACATCAGTCTTGACATCTTGATAAAATAGTAGCACACTAAAACTTCACACCTGCAGATTTCTTAAACAACATGTCATGACATCAATCATGACTTTAGAAATACTGAACTTGTTTTATCAAAAATTGCTGTCAATCTACAACATCTACAACATAGATACGTAAGAATGTCTCTTCCAACCTTCCAAAGTATTTTTGGATAGTCATGGCTACTCTCACAAACAAACACTATGGGAGTAGTTCGGTGTTTAAATTTTTTTTCCACACGGTATTCAAATTATTATGTTGGCCATTAATGTAGATTAAGTAGGATACATGCATTCGATGAATTATAAAATATGAATCTAATTGCCAATCATATCGTACGATATGAACCATATCGTACGATAACAACAATAAATCATAGACAAAATGTTCTTTTTTCTTTTGTGTAAAAAAAGTCTTGTTTCTAATTTTGTTAGCTTACAAACAAGTATTATTTTTTATTGGGTTAAATATGTTTTTAGTCCCTATAAATATCTCAATTTTATTAAAAAAACAAGATACTTTAATCATTATATTTTGATTTCTCGAAAAAAAAAGAACTCAAAATTTGATTTCTAAGTCGAGGTTGTCATTACTTTTATAATTATATTTTGAAATTTAAAAAAATTCATGTTTAATCCAAGAGGACCAATCTCATCCCACCATCCACTAGTGGGGTCCCGTTTAAAGCCAGAGCAAAGCTCCGTATGGACTGACCCATACAAGGATTCATTGCACCCAGTAGCATTCGAACCTGGGACCTTAAGAGGAGCAAACTCTTAAGACCCAAGCCCCCACCACTAGGCCAACTCTTGGGGGTTAGTAAAGAAATATGTTATAGTATTCTAAACATGGTTGCAAAAAATTATTCAAAAATTTAAAAGTTTAAGGATAATTAAACAGTTTTCAAAATTTTAGAAAACAACAGGGACTAAAATTGTCTGCATTTAAAATTTGTAGGGACTAAAATTTATTATTTTTTTAATATAGACTAAAAATAAAAATTGAGATATTTACAGGGACTAAAAACATATTTAACCTTTTTTATTTGATTCTAATTATTCAGACCTTTTCAGTTTATGTAGTAGAAGATGATTGCCACATCATCTTTTCATTGAGTCAAAAATTTGGGAAGAAGGACAACAATTCAGATTTTGATATTAATTTGCAATTTATGTTGATTTTGATATTGGTCTACTTTCTTGGTTGCAATTTAAATTGATTTTGACATTGGTCTACTTTATTGGTTGCAATTTATGGAAATGTGAAATGGATTTGGAGAGATAAGAGGACTAGATTTTCACTAACAAGAGGATTAATAATTTTTTTAATGTTAACTTATTATTTTAAATCACAACCATTAATTTTCTATTTTACCACATGTTCAGTATCTATAAAATGAATAGAAATAAAAGGAGGAAAGACTAAATGGAGCATAAAGAGGAAATAATCACTCAAATGATCGGCAATAAAAGTAGGGTTAAATATATTTTTGGTCCCTATAAATATCTCAATTTTTATTTTTAGTCCCTATTAAAAAAATAATAAATTTTAGTCCCTACAAAATTTATATGCATGCAATTTTAGTCCATGTTGTTTTCTAAAATTTTGAATTTTTTTTTCATCCATGTTTAGAATTACCCTTAAAATTTTAAATTTTTGAATAATTTTTTCATCTATGTTTAGAATACTATAACATATTTATTTACTAAATTTTAGAATTTTTTTTAAATGAGAAGAATTAAATATGAATATTTTAAATTCAAAATATAATGATAAAAGTAATGAAAACCTCGACTTAGAAATCAAATTTGAGTTTTTTTTTCGAGAAACTTTTTATAACATTTTAAAGATGTTTGTAAAATAATCATTTAAAAATACATATCGATTTAACAGGAGAGACTAAAATTACATGCATAATAATTTTGTAGGGATTAAAATATCTTATTTTTTTAATAGGGACTAAAAATGAAAATTGAGATATTTATAGGGACTAAAAACATATTTAACCCATAAAAATATATGTAAAAGTGGCAAAATGTCTTTATAGTTAAAAAAATGGAAAGAGTAATAAAAAAACCCAGAGTTACTTCATCTAGAGGTGGTTAGAAGTGGAAATCAATTAACATTGATTAATTGATTAATAAATGTTTCATAAATATAAATAAAAAGAAATGGATTAAATATGTGATTGATTTCTAACTTAAAAATTTGTATGAAATAAAGATTAATAAAAGATTAATGGCAACCACAATAGATCGTAAATGGACATGTTCGCCTTGTCTAGGCCCCTCTAACAAAATTCTATTAAAAAATGAGTGAATATGACGAATTTTGTTGATGGTACAGACCTAAAATCATGCTCTGCCCCGCAAAAATATAAGTGCAGGATGAGGCGGACCCACAACATTGCATCTTTTGAGTCTAAAAATTGTAAATTTTCATGTTAATGTTCATACCTGCAAAAGTTCCTAAAACAACAGGGCATGAAATGATGGACATATTAGAGGGTGTAAGTCAAAAATATTGTCTCGCCCCATAAAGAAGTGAGCAAAACGAGTATACCCGGAGGATGTGACAAATTTTGCCATCCCTAAATGACAATGTAAATTGTCATTCAATAGGAATTCATCATTCAATCATCTTATACAATTAACTTAAAAATATTAATGTAACTTAATATAATACATGATGGTGATTGATCGATATTATATACTATCTCAGTTCATATCCTTTTTATTTTTAATAAAAATATATGTTATGAATTTTCAGTAATTAACATTATATTTAATTTGAGGTTGCTAGTATTTTTACTCAATTTATGGTTGCTAGTTTTGTCTATTCAATTTGTTGCGGCCGACTTAAAAATTAAGAGTCGTCATCACATTTCTAGGTCAAAAAATAGTGATAAACCTAAATTCCTAGGGTAGAGACCTTCGGTCCAGAAGTTGGTTAAATGAGAGGAAGGTGTTAGACACCTCTCACTTCTATTGTATCCAATAGAATCCTTTTTAGGTTTCTAGGGTATATTTTGTTTGTTTATTTTAATATTTTAATATAAATCCCATGATTATAAATTCCAAATAAATTCCGATTTAATAAATCCAAAAATTCTAATTTTATCCCTTATTGTACTCGCTAAGGTCTTTGTAAAAAGACCCTATGTCTACGTACCCTCAAAAGAGGGATCAGAGCGTCGTAGTTCAATTCCCCTAATCCCCTACCCCTTACTAAGTGATAAAAACTCTTATTTTTTAAAACCCCATTTTGATTAAGTATTTAAGAAAATCTTGATTTTCTCTTTATAAAAACTTTTAATTAAAATCTCATTTAAAACCCAAAAATAATAATAAAACCCCAAAACAATTATAAAAATCCCAAAATAATTTGTAAGATCCCAAAATAGTTATGAAATCCCAAAACCTTTATTAAGAAACCCCCTATTAAATCCCTTTAATAAATATATTTGAAACCCCCAAAATGCCATTAATTCCGACATATTTTGAAATCCGAAATATAATAAAATTTAATCCCGAAATAGTTTAATCCCCAAATTTCTAAAGAAAATATCTCAACATATTTTTTGTAGAAGATAATATAAAATATTTTTTCTATTAAATATTAACATATAATTATTAACAAAATAGTAATTATAAAATCTAATAATTATGAAAATCCAAATAAATCCCAAAATAAGTTATAATTGTTTATTCCTAATTCCCCATGAAAATCTATAATAATTATTATAAATCCTAATTAATTAATTAATCGAGTAATCAATTAATTAATTAATAAATCCCTAAATAAAAATAAGAAATAGATTTTAATAAACAAAATAATAGTATTTCACAATCCACAAAATTCTAATAACTAAATCCCTTAAAATACCAAAACCTAATTTAAAATAATTAATTAGGTAAACTAATTTCAAAGAATAATTAATTAGGTTTTGTTTATCTTTAAAAAATAATTAATTAGGTAAACTAATTTTAAATTTTTTTGGTGGAAGAGAGTCCCAAATTTCAAAGAATTTGACCTATCAAAGGGATGAGATCACCTACAACAAAAATGGTGGTCAGAGCAACTTTAAATGTGAAAGTAGGAGGATCGACAAGAGCAAGATGCATTGTTTTGTTTGTCAACAATTTGGTCATTTAGTAAGAGAATGCAATGAGAACAAAAAGTAATCTCAAGTGGATGAAGCCAATGTTTCAAGTCAAGAATTTGATAAAGAGAACAAACTCTTACTCATGATCACAAAAGGTTAATGCAACGATGACATTATAGGTCATTTGTGGACTTAGTGAAATTTTGTCTATCTTTAAGTTATTTTTCCTCAACTTTCAAGAATTATAACTTCTTCAACTTTCAACATTTAGGGTTGATTCTTTTTGCACAATATCATTTGAGATGCCCTCTACAAGTTTGCTTCAATAATCAAAGTCAAATTGTGCTTGGAAGGCCATGTAATCTATTGATACATTATAAGCCATTTTCAGTCACGGGGACTTAGAATTTTTCAAGTTTACATTGCTAGATTTATGCGCCAACTTCAACACGCCATAACGTGTGACACAAGCATCCAAATGTAATATTTCTTGCCACATTGTGATCTTTGTTATGATGTTAACAAGTTTCAAAAATAATGGAACCAAAAAGCCTCTTGAGCAAGATGCCCCTTTGATTTAAATATGGCAACTTGAAGCTGAAGATATCACCGCGATCATAATTTTGGAATTCACTAATTCTTAATTGTAGATGTTAAGAATTGGCAGAATTTTTGATAAACAAGAATAAGTGAACTTAGTTCAGGATGTCACACCAGATGTTGTGACATTGACAAATAAAGTAACTGTTAATGAATTTAGTTCAAGACATCAGGATGTCACACCAGATGTTGTGACATCGCAAACCTGCTATCTGACTTAAATGATGCATAACATAACTGAGTAAATTCAGGGGAATTTATCTGGAATTAATTGTAAAGAGATAAGTATTCCAAGGCGCATCTTTAGGGAGCTTAGTTATCTGGTTTCAGTATAACAGAATAACTAACTCACCTTGATTCAAGGAGATAACAAACTAACTAACCCTAATTCAAGGTGATGACTGTGGGATTTATCGGGTCTGGATAATTTGCCAAAAGCCCAAAAACCAAGCATCTATTTAAGTAACTGAAACTCTCAGAAAAGAGCACGAATTTTAGAAGACTGTAAAGGGTGTTTATGTTTTATAGCAGGTTTTAATTGTTTGTCACTTTATGAGCTTTTAAGCAAAAAGTGAATTGTGTCTTGATTGAAACTTTTAAGTAAGATCAAGCTGTTATGTTTGAAGTGTGACTTCAATTTTATTAATCATTGTAAAAGATCAAAATGTGATTGAGGGGGAGTGAGTAGGTACTCATATCTAAGTTGAGTCTTAGGTAAAAATTGCCTTGGGTAGATATTAAGTGAAGGATTAAACTGGTTGGTTTAATTCCAGAATTAATATTACTTATATTGGATTTCCTTCCTGGCTTGGTAGCCCCCAGATGTAAGTGTGGAGATACACTGAACTGGGTTAACAATTTCCTGTGTTATTTAATTTACCAGCACTTTAAGTTTTGTTTAAGTTTTCAAGTGTTTAAACATCTGGTTCGACATCACGTACCTGATCCCAGAATTTCAATTGGCATCAGAGCAGGCACCCTGCCTGTATAACTGGGTGAGATCTAGGGACTGCAAATTTTGGGAACATGGACAGAGATGTAGGATCTGTGAATCGACCACCTATCTTGGATGGATCCAACTATGATTACTGGAAGCCAAGAATGGTAGCATTCTTGAAATCTCTTGATAGCAGGGCTTGGAAAGCAGTTAACAAAGGATGGGAGCACCCTGTTCAAGACAATAAGGATGGGGCGAAAGTGATGAAGCCTGAAGAAGAATGGAGCAAGGAGGAAGAAGATTCAGCACTTGGAAATTCCAAAGCCTTAAATGCCTTATTCAATGGCATTGACAGGAACATATTTAGGCTTGTGCATCATTGTGAGCTGGCCAAAGATGTTTAGGACACTCTCAAAACTACTCATGAAGGAACATCAAAGGTGAAGATGTCAAGACTTCAACTTCTCACCACCAAGTTTGAGAACTTGAGGATGAAGGAAGATGAGACCATTCATGAGTTTTACATGAACATCCTGGAAATTGCTAATACTTCTGGTGCCTTGGGAGAGAAGATGAGTGATGAAAAGATGGTAAGGAAGATTCTCAGATCACTGCCAAAGAGGTTTGACATGAAGGTCACTGCTATAGAAGAAGCTCAGGACATCTGCACAATGAAGGTTGAGGAGCTCATTGGTTCTCTTCAAACCTTTGAGATGGGAATGAATGATACAATTGTGAAGAAAAACAAAAGCATAGCTCTGGTCTCAAACACTGATAAAGAAGAAGAAAGTCATGAAGACTCTGAGGACAACTTATCAGAATCAATTGCTATGCTTGGAAGACAATTCAACAAAATTCTCAAAAAAATGGAAAACAGGCCCATACCAAGTGGAAGAAACTCAACCTCTGAGAATAAAAGACCTTATGACTCTAATAGAAGGTCAAACTAAGATGAGAAGACTAACCAAGGAAAAGGGATCCAATGTCATGGATGTGAAGGGTATGGACACATCAGAAGTGAGTGCCTAACATACCTAAAGAAGCAGAAGAAAGGTCTCTCTGTGTCCTGGTCAGATGAAGACTCAGGTTGTGAGTCAGAAGAAGAATCTGCGAAGCACATCACTGCTCTAGCTGGAGTATGTGAAACTAAAGGGGGATCCAGTGATGAGGATCTGACATTTGAAGAGCTTGAAGCATCTTACAGGATGCTGTGTAAAAGGAGCACTGAAGTATGCATGGAAAATATACAGCAGAAGAAGCAGATTGAGGAATTAAAGGCTGAAAAGGCAAGTCATCTAGAGATCATTGACACCTTAAAAAGTGAAGTCAGCCTACTCAACTCCAAAATGGAGCATATGTCCAAATCTTTCAGAATGCTGAACAGTAGCTCAAACACACTGATGTCATTCTCAACAACAACAACAAGCACTCAGGGGATAGGACTGGGCTGGGATTTAATAAAGCTCAAAACTTTGAGGCTAGCACCAGCCAAACAACTCCAAATCCCATGAAGTCAAACAAGATGTCCAAGCAGATGTCTCAACATCATGACAAGAACATGATGAAAAAGAAATATCAAAGATGGAGATGCCATCATTGTGGAAGGTTTGGTCACATCAAACCTTTTTGCTACAAGCTGCATGGATATCCAAATCAGAGTTCTCAGCAACCCCCTAAGCAGAAGACAGAGGTCACCAAGAAAATTTGGATACCTAAAGCTAGTCTTCATGCTGATCAAAGCCACAAATACATGCCCAAGAACAAGTTCAACAGACAACCTTGGAACTCTAAAGATGGACACTACACAGGGCAGATGCATCAAAGGAAATCTCACAACAGGCAAAAATGGTCCAAGCAGGTTGTTGCCTCTATAGCACACACATCTCTCAGAGTATCTGCTAAGGAAGACTGGTATTTTGACAGTGGCTGCTCAAGGCACATGACTGGACTGAAGAATCTGCTGGTAGATTTAAAGTCACACTCATCCAGCTATGTAACCTTTGGAGATGGAGCAAAGAGGGAAATCAAGGGAGTTGGGACCCTGGACTGCTCAGGTGTACCAAGTCTAGATGGTGTGCTGTTGGTAAAAGGATTAACTGCTAACTTGATAAGCATAAGTCAGTTATGTGACCAAGGTTACAGTGTAAACTTCACCAAAACTGAGTGTATAGTTTCTGATAAAGAACAGAAAGTTGTCATGAGGGGAGCCAGATCAAAAGACAACTGCTATATGTGGGAACCCCAAGATTTCAGCCTCACTTCTACTTGTTCCTTAGCCAAAGAAGAAGAAGTGAAGCTATGGCATCAAAGACTGGGTCATCTCCATCTCAGAGGAATAAAGAAGATCATATCCATGGAGGCTGTAAGAGGGATCCCAAGACTTAAGATTGATGAAAGTAAAGTGTGTGGTGAATGTCAAATAGGCAAGCAAACCAAGATGTCACACCCAAAGCTCCAACATCTGACAACTTCCAAAGTCTTGGAATTGTTGCATATGGACCTTATGGGACCAATGCAGGTTGAGAGTCTTGGTGGAAAAAGATATGCCTATGTGGTTGTTGATGACTTCTCAAGATATACTTGGATAAGCTTCATCAAAGAAAAGTCTGATGTGTTTGATGTATTTAAAGATCTGTGCCATAGAATCCAAAGAGAAAAAGCAAGCTGTGTGGTCAGAATAAGAAGTGGTCATGGAAAGGAGTGTGAGAATAAAAAATTCTCAGACTTATGTTCTTCAGAAGGGATCAATCATGAGTATTCTTCTCCTATCACCCCTCAACAGAATGGGATTGTTGAGAGGAAAACCAGAACTATTCAGGAGTCAGCAAGAGCCATGATTCATGCCAAGAAGTTACCCCTTTACTTTTGGGCTGAAGCTATGAACACAGCATGCTACATCCACAATAGAGTCACACTAAGAAAGGGAACTTTATCCACCATCTATAAAGTCTGGAAGGGAAGAAAACCTACAGTCAAGTACTTTCATGTGTTTGGAAGTAAGTGCTACATTCTGGCTGATAGGGATCAAAGAAGAAAGATGGACCCTAAGAGAGATGAATGGATATTTCTTGGATACTCCATAAATAGCAAAGCCTACAGAGTATTTAACTCCAGAACCAAAGTTATAATGGAGTCAATAAATGTGATTATTGATGATGCCTATACAGATGTGGCTGATGATGTTGGAACATCTGGTGACAGTCAAACTGAAGTTAAAACAGAAAGTGATAATCTTGACTTCACTTTAACTGAGGCAAGGTCAGAGCAATCCAACAAACCTCCCTCCATCAGAATCCAGAAAGATCATCCTAAAGATCTGATAATTGGTGATCCCAACAGTGGTGTCATCACTAGATCAAGAGAGATGATTTCAGGCTCCTGCTTTGTTTCAAAGATAGAACCTAAGAACATCAAGGAAGCTCTGAATGATGAGTACTGGATCTCTGCTATGCAGGAAGAATTAGGCCAGTTTACAAGGAATGAAGTATGGGATCTTGTTCCTAGGCCTGATGACATTAATGTGATTGGCACTAAGTGGGTGTACAAAAACAAGTCTAATGAGCAGGGAGTAGTTACAAAAAACAAGGCTAGACTTGTAGCTCAAGGATATACACAAATTGAGGGAGTAGACTTTGATGAAACCTTTGCACCAGTAGCAAGGCTTGAATCAATCAGACTACTCCTAGGAATTGCTTGTATCCTAAAGTTCAAGCTATTTCAGATGGATGTTAAAAGTGTCTTTCTAAATGGGTACCTTAATGAGGAAGTATATGTGGAGCAACCTAAGGGATTTGTTGATCCAAGCTGTCCAGATCATGTATATAAGCTAAGGAAGGCTCTGTATGGTCTAAAGCAAGCCCCAAGAGCATGGTATGAAAGACTGACCAATTTTCTCATAAAACATGGGTACAGGAAAGGTGGAATAGACAAAACCTTGTTTGTGAAGGATGAAGAGGGAAAGGTCATGATTGCTCAGATATATGTGGATGACATAGTGTTTGGTGGGATGTCAGACAGGATGGTTAAACATTTTGTTACTCAAATGGAGTCTGAGTTTGAGATGAGCCTAGTAGGAGAACTAACCTACTTCCTTGGACTGCAAATCAAACAGATGGAGGACTCCATGTTCATATCCCAAAGCAAGTATGCAAAGAACACTGTCAAGAAGTTTGGGATGGACAATGCAAGTCACAAGAGAACACCTTCCCCTACTCATTTAAAACTGACAAAGGATGACAAAGGTGAGAGTGTGGACCAAAGCTTGTACAGAAGCATGATTGGAAGCCTACTATATCTTATAGCTAGAAGACCAGATATAGCTTTTGCAGTAGGTGTATGTGAAAGGTATCAAGCTGAGCCAAAAGTGAGCCATCTAAACCAGGTTAAGAGGATCTTGAAATATGTTAATGGTACTTGTAACTATGGCATAATGTATTCTCATGGTTGTGAACCAATCCTCACTGGATTTTGTGATGCTGACTGGGCTGAAAGTGCTGATGATAGAAAAAGTACATCAGGAGGATGCTTCTTTCTAGGAAACAATTTAATTTCTTGGTTCAGTAAGAAACAAAATTGTGTGTCCTTATCCACTGCTGAAGCTGAATATATTGCAGCTGGTAGCGGTTGTTCACAGCTGGTATGGATGAAACAAATGCTCACAGAATACAATGTCCCACAAGATGTCATGACATTGTACTGTGACAATTTAAGTGCAATTAACATCTCCAAAAATCCTATCCAATACAGCAGAACTAAGCACATAGACATCAGACATCACTTCATCAGAGACCTTGTGGAAGAAAAGGTGATCACATTAGAGCATGTAGCCACAGAGCTGCAATTAGCTGATATATTTACTAAGGCTTTGGATGCTACCCAATTTTAAAACCTAAGGGGTAAATTGGGAATCTACATATGTGAAATATAGCAGTTATGGAGAAGTGTCGGCATATCTTATGACATCGTGTGGCATGATCACTAGATGGCAGCACCAGTCTGGCCAATAACTGTTAGTATTCCAATCTTAAAAACTCCACTAGTAACAGATTCTATAAATGTGAAAACGTGCTCTCAACTTCTCACATTCCCACTAGCTTCACTAAACATGTTGCATGCTACAACTGAATCTCTAAGCTCATCAAAATCTATCAAACCTAACTCCTTTTCCACTACATTCGAAAAAATGTCTCAACATCAAAACCCTAACTTCATTGATGAGGGTCTCAATCAAGAAGATGTAGTGCATGCAACTCCAATTTCTGTAGTACCAATGGATGCTACTCCTATAGATGAGATCAGAGGAAGCATTCCTATTGCTCAAAAACCTAGAACTCCCAATGCAAGAAGAGCTAAGGAGCCTGTTTTCAGCAAAAGCAAGGGAACTCCTTCATCTACAAGCACCCCCAAAGCTTCTGCTTATGTGGATGCATCCATCAAACAACTTGTAAACATGATCCTTTATGAACAAAGAGTTGTGCCTGGGGTGTCTGTTCCCCTGAACAGTATGCCTGCTCCACAAGAAGAACCAAGCAACCAGGCTGGAGAGGACATACCTGCTCAACAGGATGTCCCAAGAAATGTTGAAGCATCTGAGGGCCAAGACAAAGCCCCAAGTGATGATGACAAAACTACTGATGATCAAGCTCCTGTTGATCAAGCTGCTGAAAAAGAGGCTTCCCAACCTCCACCTGTTGAAAACCTAGATGATGACTCTGACACTGAGATCATAGCATCTGTCAATCCTAGCATAGCCAAGAGGCTTAGGGCTAGGAAGGAGAAGAAGCCAGCTGCACATGCAACTCCTGAAAAGAAACAGTCTACTCCCAAGAAGGACAAGGTCAAAGTTGCCTTTGGACCTACTAAGCAATGGAGCAAGGTAAGCACCCAGAAGTGGAAAGCTACAACTCCACCTGACTCAGATGTTGAGGAGGATGTCCCAACATCCCAACCAAGGAAGAAGCCAACACCTCCCAGGACTGCCACTGCTGTTCTTGAATCACCTCTAGACAATGTGTCCTTCCATCATGTCTCCAGTGTAGGCAAGTGGAAGTATGTTTATCAAAGAAGGGTGGCTTTGGAAAGAGAGTTGGGTATCAATACTTTGGAGTGCACTGAGGTAATAGACTTAATCTTCAATACTGGTTTATTCAAAACTATTTCCAACTTTTCCCCTTGCTATGAACTGCTGGTCAAAGAATTCATAGTCAATCTGCAAGAAGGGTGTGCTGATGGGAAACCTGAGGATTTCAGGAAGGTATATGTCAGGGGGAGATGTGTTGATTTTTCTCCTAGGGTGATAAATCAATACCTAGGGAGAGAATCAGATGGGCCAAATGAGCTGGGTAAAACTGACAACAAAGTCTGCAAAATCATCACTGCCAACCAGGTCAAGTCATGGCCAGTCAAAGGCAAACTATCTGTCAGCTTGCTAACAAGGAAGTATGTTATGCTGCACAGGATTGGAACAGTCAACTGGGTCCCCACAAACCACACCTCTTCTATAGCTACTGGACTAGGAAGATTTATCTGTGTTGTAGGCACCCAAACAAAGTTGGACTATGGGGCTTATATCTTTGATCAAACTCTAAAGCATGTAGGAACCTCAGCAACCAAGCTTCCAATAGCTTTTCCCTCTCTGCTTTGTGGAATCATTCTCAACCAATATCCAGGCATCCTTACTGATAAGGATTCTGTCTGCAAGAGAGAAAGTCCACTGTCCTTTCACTACAAACTGTTTCTGAACCATCATGTTGCCGATGTTGAAGCTCCAAGTGGGACATCTGGTGGGCCATCTAATGTCAAGACTCCTATATCCAAGGTAGCCCTGATTGCGGAACTCAAGACAACTTGCAAAGAGCTGAATGAAAGGAAGAAAAAGCTGGAGAGCATAATTCAAAGACTAGAGCTGGAAGAGGTTGCTCAGAATGTTGATGAATCTGATGCCGAGTCTGAGGATGAAGAGGATACAGAGTATGATGAGTCTGAGTGAAGCTGGTTGTGGTGGAAAATGTATTGCCTGTTTTGCTTTGTAATTTTGAATGTTTTTTTTCTCTCTGCTTATGTAATGTTTGGCCCCAAATTTCTGTCTAACAAGGGGGAGAAGTGTACTGAACAATGTTTGCTGCTATTTGCCTGTTTAATGAACAATGATGAAGTTAATTTTTGTCTTCTGAACTAAGTTTTTTTTTGAATGCTCATTGGTATATCAAAGTCTGTTGAACAAGTCATAGCAGTAAACATACATGTTTGAGGGGGAGCAAATTATTAGCTCTCACATGATTCAACAGAAAAGAACTCTGTTGCTCTCTGATAAAAGAACTCTGATGCTCTCTGATAAAACCAGAAGATTGTGTTAGCCAAAAATTAGCCAAAGGGGGAGTTTGTAGATGTTAAGAATTGGCAGAATTTTTGACAAACAAGAATAAGTGAACTTAGTTCAGGATGTCACACCAGATGTTGTGACATTGACAAATAAAGTAATTGTTAATGAATTTAGTTCAAGACATCAGGATGTCACACCAGATGTTGTGACATCGCAAACCTGTTATCTGACTTAAATGATGCATAACAGAACTGAGTAAATTCAGGGGAATTTATCTGGAATTATTTGTAAAGAGATAAGCATTCCAAGGCGCATCTTTAGGGAGCTTAGTTATCTGGTTTCAGTATAACAGAATAACTAACTCACCTTGATTCAAGGAGATAACAAACTAACTAACCCCAATTCAAGGTGATGACTGTGGGATTTATCAGGTCTGAATAATTTGCCAAAAGCCCAAAAAACAAGCATCTATTTAAGGAACTGAAGCTCTCAGAAAAGAGCACGAATTTTAGAAGACTGTAAAGGGTGTTTATGTTTTATAGCAGGTTTTAATTGTTTGTCACTTTATGAGCTTTTAAGCAAAAAGTGAATTGTGTCTTGATTGAAACTTTTAAGTAAGATCAAGCTGTTGTGTTTGAAGTGTGACTTCAATTTTATTAATCATTGTAAAAGATCACAGTGTGATTGAGGGGGAGTGAGTAGGTACTCATATCTAAGTTGAGTCTTAGGTAGAAATTGCCTTGGGTAGATATTAAGTGAAGGATTAAACTGGTTGGTTTAATTCCAGAATTAATATTACTTATATTGGATTTCCTTCCTGGCTTGGTAGCCCCCATATGTAAGTGTGGAGATACACTGAACTGGGTTAACAATTTCCTGTGTTATTTAATTTACCAGCACTTTAAGTTTTGTTTAAGTTTTCAAGTGTTTAAACATCTGGTTCGACATCACGTACCTGATCCCAGAATTTCATTAATTACAAGCCAAATTACCACGTGATTTGCACTCTAATCATGTTAAGGGGTATGTAACAAGTGAAAACTGTAACACCCTTCTAACCCTAGGTAAAATACGCAATAAAATAATCAATTAAATCAGAGTTCAACTTAGAAAGGCGTCACATTTACTTCATAAAACATCATTTAAAACATCCTGCTCCATAACACGAGTTTTCAAAACATTTAAAATACTCATTATTTGGTTATCAACTATCAAATCTAAACTACACAGTAGAATCATAATTTCAAATATAACTTCCTTTATTTCAACAAAATATCAAGACCCTTTGGTCATTGTCAACAATTGTCATCAGGTAAAATCGATATGTAAAACTCATAAAATACTTCTAACAAAACAACATAAAATTCATTCAAGTATTCCCCTCTCGATGTTACATATCAGAGCAAGACACCCTCTAAACAACGAAAATTGAATAAACTGACTCCAAATCTAACTCTTCAAACACCATGAACTAATCTTGGTTAACTGGACGTTATCCACGTAGAGGCAACATTCAAACAGGCTGGGGGAGAAATTATAATTCATTATAATAATATAACAAAAAGAAAATAAATAGGACAACAATACACCATCAACTAAAACATACTAGGAATATCAACATGTCATCAACATCAATGATGCACAACTATGCAGTGCCACTTAGCATGAAATGCAACGTTATAGAATCATGCATGTGGTACCAATCAACATGTAATGGACACTGGGCCATCAACACTCTACTCAGGGAGCACAATATAAACAACATCACCCTGATCCACACAATAGGATCTAAGCCTCCAACATCATAGGTATGCCATGAATGCAATGATGCAACAACTTCAACATAATCAACATTTGCATCAGCATTCATGTAAAATTCATCATAATACTCAACATACAACATCTATAAATCAATCATATAATCCATCAACATATAACGTCATCATATAAAAATCATAGACATCATAATATAACATCACCATTTTATTTCAATACCAAATCATCGTAATTCATTTGATCATCATGTTCGTCACATATCATGTACAAACATCATAACATGCACATCATCTATTTATTTAATCATAGCATCCTTAAACGAGATCACTAATACATGTCAAAATCCTCATAATAACATCAACACATAATTATCATCACATAATCATCCATACATAATCATCATCACATAAGCATCAATACATAATCATCATCACGAAAGATTCATCTAATTTAACAACACACCATTATCATTGCCTAATCACCGGACACCACTACAACGATATTATCATAGTACCTACACATCCACAATACTACTCCCTCAATACCATCACTACTATCACTCAACATAGGACATCACTGTTCTCCAATTATACCAAGTCTCTACACACATTTCACTAAACAACATAACTTGACATACAACATATCAACCGCCCGCGTACTGAATAGTTAGAATTATGGTACTGAAATTATTTTTATAAGAAAGTATATTACATCAGTTTTCTAACAATCCGAATTACGCATCAATCAGACACTTACAACTCGAGTTATGAATTTTCGAAGTTTACGGATTAAAACAACCACATACTCATCAAGTTACACCATCATTCATCTCCTCGGAAATTAATCATCTTAATCCATACATCATCATCAGAAATAATCCAACTATACAACATTATAATCATACATCGGCAACAGGACTAAAAACAATAAGAAACAGCAATGGAAACAATAAAAGAAGAAAAACAGCATTGTTAGGCCTCTTGCACCGCCCGGTGCTCCACGAGGCCCAAGATTCCCCTCAAAAACCAAAAATCCAGCAGTGTTCCCTGCTAGGCCTCTCTCACCGCCCGACCCTGCACTACCCGGCATCATGATTTCACCGTCCCGCCCTGCGAGCACAGGACATATTTCCTGCACTACGATTTTCTGCCATACCAACCCCAAAAACTCCCCCAAAAATCAGTCTTTTAGTGCTCGAAAATCACATATAATCCCAACAACATTCATCAACAATAACATATAACAAATTATCAATAACATCAAGAACAACATCATCAATCCTAACTCATTAGAATTTACCCAATTATCACAAAACTCCATCAAAACCCCACCAAAACCCCAAATACCTATCATTATCAAATCATCATATCAAAATAATAAACAGTGATTCTCCCCAAACCTTATTCAATTTGGATTCCTTTGATCACCTCTTGGATAATCTCAACCCTAGCCTCTTATCCTTTTTCTTCAGAGCTCTCTCTCTCTCTCTCTCTCTCTCTCTCTCTCTCTCTCTCTCTCTCGCTCGCTCTCTCTCTCAAACACGATCGTGTAAACTGATCGTATCCCAAAACTCCCAACTTCCTTTTTATCTTACCCCTAGGACCCCAATTACATATTTCCCATATTATCCCCACTAATTCTCAGCAAAGACCAATATACCCTTCATACCTCTAATTCTCCTTTTATTTAATTAAATAATATATTCAACTAAATAAACTCATAGTATCCATTTAATCTTATCAATTAACAATTTCATCATAACAACACCAAAACACATCACAACATGCCATATATTCATAAATAATTACAAATAACTAAAATTATGAATTTTAGGGCGTTAAAAAAACGACCCAAAATGGCTAAGTTTGGTTGCATTTTGATGCACATGAAGCCACACTTTTTTCACTCATGATGAAAAGTTAATTTTACACAAATTCTTACAAACCTTCACATGTGTGAGCTCATTCAATCCAACTATAAATATAGGACCTCTCTCCCTTCATTTCAAAGATTTAGAGAGCCAAAATCACTCTGTAGAAACTCAGAATTCTATCCAAATTTTCAGAAAATGTATTTTCTTTTCACACTCTTCTAGGTCATTTCTTTGCTTCAGTCAACTTCCTTGATACCTCCTATAGTTGTTCCAACCATTTCCAGGAATTGAGAACCTCTGAATCATCCTCACTAGATCCAGTTTTAGAAACTTTCGAGCTTATTTCGTCCAGGTAGTTAGAAACATCCATTTGCTTCAAATAAGTTACCACAATGTAGTATGTAGCTTGCTGATGGTTTATGGATCCTCAATTTTGTTTGATTAATGCATTTTCCTTTCATATTTTTGAGTTTTCCGATTTTCTACTGTGTTAAGTTTATGCAAAATTCTTGTGTCTCACTTCAAATAAATGAAGTTTGAGGACATGGTTGAGTTGGCGCCACTGAGAGGATTTAAATAATATAGGTTGCATGACCTAATGTTACTATTTGATGAATCTCTGGTGAAGATTAAACGAATAAGATGATTGGAGCAAGCTCTGGTGGTTTCCAAACAATCTCATTCTTGCCATGTGAAATGAAATGTTTACAGTGGTTGTTTTTTAATTTGATTTAGTGTGTTTTCCAAGTAATTGCCACCATGAGCATGCGCCTTTGAACCATTAGATCTTCCAAGTCAAATTAATGAGATGGATCTCGCGCTCCTCCTTTTTCAGTTTTATTTCTCTTTTTCTTTTTCATTTTTCATTTTAAATTTATTTTCATTTAAAAATTCATAATAATTTCATTTTTAATTCAAAAAATCCCAAAAATATTTCTAAAATTTTCTTTAGCTGATTTTAATTTTTGAGATTTAATTTTTATTATTTTCTATTTTTCTTTGATTTTATCCTTTTTATCTTGTTTTAATTGGTTTAAAAATACTTTTATGTATTAAAAAAATCTGGAAGAAAAATTAATATATGCTTCTTGTTTTAGTTCTGGCCTTCCATAATTTTCTTAACCATTTATTTGTTGTTTTGAAGAGCTTTATGTTTTTTCTTTTATATTCTCATTTTAAAAATTATTTTAAAAATATTTTTATGGAATTATATTTAATTTTATTGCATCTTTTATTTGTTTTACTTTGTTGACTTCAATTTGCCTTGGATCTTGGTTGAATTAATCTAAGTTTCATCAAACTCAATGGATCTTGGGTGTTGATTGGATGAAAACCCTAATCCACCAAAATGGATTATTGATCTTGATGATAAAACCTCCCAAGGTCTTTTGAGACATATTCGCCTCCACCATCCATTTTGATCTTGTGGCCACATTGCCTCTTCACCATGTGATTGAACTTATTAAACACATAAAATAACACATCATTTCTATTAATAAGATATGTCTATAGCTTTCTACTATGATCATCAATGAAAGTGACAAAGCACCTATTGCCACCAATGAAATATAATTGCATAGACCCACACACATATGAATATACAACCTCAAGGTGATTCTTAGTTCTCCGGTTTGCATCATTGCTGAATTTTCCTCTATGTTGCTTAGCTTACACATATTTTTCACAAATTTTAGCTGGAATATTGATAGTTGGTAGCCCCGTTACCTTTATGTTCCTTTGTAAGTCCTTGAGATCTCTAAAATTGAGATCCCCAAGACGATAATGTCATACCCACTATTCATGACTTGTTACAGTAGCAAGAAATTTATGCTCCATAACATTCAACTCAAGGTTTTATTGGCAGCCATAGGTGCTTTAAGGACCAAACCTCCATTTGCATCCATAATGTGTAACCCCTTGTTTTCCATATGAAACTTGTAATCCTTCTCAAGTAATTGACTAATAATTAGAAGATTACATTTAATTCCCAAAATATACAAAACATTTATGATCAAGTAATGTCCACCATCCCTCCTCATGATCATAACATCATTGATCCCATTAGCAATTATAGTGGTGTCATCCGCGAACTTTACTTTGTTCTTCATGGCACAATTAATTTTGACAAACCGATCCTTTCTTCATGTCATATGAGTTGAACAACCTGATTCCAAATACACTCCTTATTGAATTGAACTCCTTTTACACTCATCATGGCGTCTCCCTCTTCACGCAATTGATCAATTGCATCATTCAACCGACAACAACCCAATTATTCTGCATTCTTTGAGTTGTTGTAGCTGCTGTCCCACAGTTGTTTGCTGCTACAATTCACTTATGTGATCACAACCAAGAGTGTATTATCTTCATCAAAGTCTTGTCTTGCAACCTTGGCTTCATCCCTTTGATATTTCTTCTTGTTCGTCTTGCATTCTTTATCAAAATGACCAAACATTGACATTTGTAGCACTGCTCATCGCTCTTGTCAAATCTCTTTCTTCCATCTCTATAGTTAACTTGACTACCATGTTTGTTTTAGGTTCTCTCACCCATTTGACAAGTCAAATTCTTTGAATTTTGGGACTTTTTCCGCCAAAATTCTGAAAATTTACTTTGTTATTCATGAGCCATTATCCTTTCTATCTCTTGTCCTTGTCATTCAACCGAGATTGCAAAGTGATCTTCGCCTTTTCCTTGTCATTGTTCCTCTCTTCCATCATTTTCTTATGAGCCTCAAGAGAACTTTGCAGCTCCTATTTGCTCATCTCCGTAAGATCCTTTGACTCCTCAATCACAATAACTATGTTGTCGAATCTTGGTGTTATCGAACGCAAAATTTTAGAAACAACATACTGCTCCGTAATGGTTTCTCCACATGCCTTCACCAAGTGATTCTTGTTGTGAAGTCATTGATTATCTCATTCTCTTCCATTTAAATAAATTCAAGTTGTTTTTTGTGAGTTTTTAACCTCACCACCTTCATCTTGTCAGCCCATGCATAAGTTTTCTCTAAGATCCCTCATGCTTGTTTCGACGAATCACAATCATCAACTTTCTCAAAATTGTCACCATCAACACATTGATGAATCAAGAATAACACTTTGAAATCTTTCTTCTTTCTTCCTTGTGTGATGCTTGTTGCACCTATGTTACATTAGCTTGGAAAGGAGTAACACCATTCTTTATTGCCTCAAGAACATCTTGATGGCCAAACAACACCTTCATTTGCTTGCATCATTTGTCGTATTTCTTCACATCAAGGATTGGTAAATTTGCATGGATTCTTTCATTGGAGATAAAATTCATGTTGTTTGTGGATCTGAACCATACTCTTGATGCCAAATATTAGAACGATTAGGAAGTGGAGAGTGAAAGAGGAGAATTAAGTGAGAGAGAGAGAGAGAATTAAGGGTGAGAATGAAAAATTTCATTTTCTTGTGTGAGAGTGCACCCAACATGTTTATATATAGGCTACACAATGATAGAAATACATTTTAATCAAGTACAAAAGCATAAAAAACAAAAACTTTGGGCCTATAACCGGTTACGCCAAAGTGGGTAATCGGTTACACCTGACATGAATTAATTCCAAAATCAATTATGTTTTAGTGGTAATCGATTACATTAAATGGTAATTGGTTACACCTTTGAAAACTTCAGTTTTTTAGCGGTAATTTATTACATCAAATATGGTAATCGGTTACGCCTTCAAAAATTCATTTTTTTTACCGCTTGATAGCATATCACTATTTGAAATTACCACATCAAACTTCACACTACTACAAAACGTGCAATTAACGATGCCATAGTCACCACGGTTTATCCCTAGACCGTGATGACATATCTTAACAAATGTGCTACCTTATTTATTTATTTTTTTGAATAAAATTATTTGTATATAACAACGGTTTCAGAATCAACTGTTGTGATACAATTAAACTTTCATCGGTTTGAACCTCAGCGTATTAATATATTTTACCCCTTCAACGTTAAAGCGCACCTTTTCTTTTTTATTTATTTTAAAATCACCAATAAAAAGGCTATCAATACGGTTACAATTATAAACCATTGTGATTTATTTATAATATTTATAATACTTAGAATCTTGTGCTTCATACATTAAGGTATTCATCTTCTTCCATCTAGTATAACATATTTCTTATTATATCGTTTGTTCTAATTTGAGGTTTAACAATGTTGCGTCTGAAGACAAACTTATCCAAAGGCGTTTCTAAGTCTTCTACCATATTAAAATCTCGATCTCGAAATTTATGTGGTTGTGATGGTCGTATGATTTCATACCAATGCAAGAAGGGACAAGATAAAGGAAGGATTTTTTGGAGATTTCTGTTTTGGAAGAGTGATGAAACATGTAACTTGTTCATATGGGATGAAGACATGGGAGAAAGAGATGGAAATGAAGATAAGAGCATTATGAAGTCAGAGTTGGAAGTTGTGTGTTATTTGAAAATTATGTATGAGGATTCAAAGAAGAAGAACATTAATTTAAAGAATAAACTGAAATCAAAGAGATTTTATGGAAATCTCAAGATGTTATGTTTTTTAGTCTCATTTATTTTTAATGTATACTTTTTATGAAATTTAATAGTTAGGGTTTGAATTACATTGTTGATGTTTATGTTTCTCTTAATCTTTTTTAAAAGAGTTACCACTATGATTTTCCTTGTTAACCGATGTGATATATTTATTATTAATAAATATTTATAATTTGGGTCTTTTTTTTATTATATACTTATCATTACGGTTCTTTTAGAAAACCGTTATTAAATATTTACCTATATAAGGGAATTAACTTTCCCGTATTGATAGTAGCGCCGTTTCCTTCACAGCGAAACCCTAACACCCATTTTTCCTCTATATTTTTGGCAGAAATGCTTCATCTTGTTTTAGAATCTGCAAAAAAGAATACAAGAAGTATGAAGCTTTTTATTTAGGCTTCTTCATCCTAGTATTCCTTCTTGTAAAGTCTAAAACTAAATGAACATGGTGATGATGTTGGCGGTAGCAAGCGTAATGTATATATTGTTTATGGAAAATAAGGTATTCTTCAAGGGTTTTGTTTCAACTTTTGCTTGTTTTGTTTTAAATACTAACTAATTTTCTTCATTGCTTCCAATTTCTTAGGATTTTGTTTCACATGGTGGATGATGGTGGTGGTAGCAAGCTTATAGTATGAGTTGTTGAGGTACATATATATGAAAATAAGGTATTCTTCTACTTCAATCTTTTTGTTAGATATTTCCCATTTTCTCGTTTGTTACATGTTGTTTTTGTTGATTGTTCTCATTTTTTTTCCAGATTCGTCTTCTCGTTCGGGCAGCTATGTGTAGTAAACGAGGAAACAACCGTGGCAACAAATCTTACCTAGTTTTAGAAACAATAAAAAGAAGTATAAGAAGTATGAAGTCATTGTGGTTAAGAGGTATGTTCTCTTGTAACCATTTAATATAGTGTATGATAAATTATAGTATCTGGTTATGGTGTATGATAAATTATAGTATCTGATTCTGATGTATGATAAATTATAGTATCTGGTTCTGGTGTATGATTTTGTTTGAGTTTATTATATTGTATATAGATTGTTTGTTTCACTAATATGTCTCACTTAAAATACATTCATTTAAATTGAGGTAAATACTTATAATTTGTAAATTAAGTTATATTTGAAAACTAAGTTAAACAAACCATTGTTGTTTTTGGATTGACATGTTTCTCGTCGTTCATCTCATGTTGTTTACATTTATTATGGTATAACGATCAGGCACCTCTGATGCATCGCTGAATTCGTTTATAGTTAAATTTCTATAAGAAAGTTTGATCGGCTAGTCTACCTCCCCATCCTCATTGATAATCGTAAAAAAAGATTAGTATAAAAATTACGATAATAAGTGATGATGAGAAGATAGACTATCCAATCAAATTTTTTTTATGAAAATTTAACTATAATCAAATTCAGCGATGCATTTAAGGAGCTAAATCATTATACCACAATATATGTAAACAACATGAGATGAATGACAAGACGCATGCAATTCAAAAACAACAATGGTTTGATTAAATTGGTTTTCAAGAATAGTTTAATTTTTCAGATTATATATTTTTTCCTCAATTTGAATCTCTGTATTTCTTTAGTGAGGGGTATAGAAAACAAACAATTTATATAAAATATAATAAACCACGGGTCTTTCACGACGGTTATCTATTATAACTGAGGCTAAAAATAATTTTTGTTTTTGTCTAAATTTGTTGTTGATGGGTTTCGAACCCAGTATCTAAGAGTATATTATCACAACGATTCGTAAGCATAACCGTCGAGATATGTGACGCGCATCATGGATTACAACGGTTTCCAGACTGTCATAGAATTAGCGAACTTACAACGACTCTCTACTTAACAACGGTATGACCGGCATGATGTTAGCCTTTTTCCAACCGTTATGAAAGAGATTTTCCATAATAATTTCAACGGCATGTTTGTTATTGTCCGTGCATCACCCTTTGATCATGTGTTAATAGAAAGAAAAAAATCTTAATTATTTTTGTCCTTAATTTTAAGTATAACAATTTAATTTTCCAAATTAACCCAACAAATATATTAACTTAAAATGGAAGACTATCAATCATTTTAGTCCATCCATCAACTAATTTCCATAAATATAAATTGCAAGTCTTAAATAAATTTACATAATTATACGCTGCAATTAATATTTGCCAATAATATTTTGAACTCTGTTAGATGAACAAGGACATGAAGCATCATACTTTTTGGGTTACAGTGCTAACATCATGTATGTAATATCCTATATATTTGTTTCTGTATTCATTTATTTTCAAATTTAATGTATTTGACATAAAAGTTTTGGTGTCAAAATAGTTTTTTTTTTTTAATAAAATAGAGAAACAAGATAGAGTTTTGAAACCAAACCTTTTGTCCTTTTTATTCGTATATAACAATCCAATTCGGAATCGTGCACCTAACTCTTATATATATATATATATATATATATATATATATATATATATATATATATATTTACCCACGCAACACAGTTCAATTCTCCTACGAGGTTCTGTTCTATCACACAATGGGTAGTATCGATAGAGACAATGATATTAACCAATCTCTGTTATCAAACAAGGTTTTTGAGGAAGAAGAAAGATTTGGGAAGAAGGTATGGATTGAATCCAAGAAACTATGGCTGATTGTGGGTCCTGCTATCTTCAGCCGCATCGCATCATTCACCATGAACGTTGTTAGTCAAGCTTTCGCAGGTCACCTTGGTGAAGTTGAACTCGCCTCCATCACCATCGCCAACACCGTCATCGTTGGCTTCAACTTCGGCCTCCTCGTAAGTCTTTCATAATCTCAGCAATTTTCTTGATAAATGATGAGATGATAGATTAACTTGTGTTGTGTGTTGTTTTTATGATGGAAAATAGTTGGGAATGGCAAGCGCGTTGGAGACACTTTGTGGACAAGCGTTTGGTGCAAAACGACATAACATGTTGGGAATATATCTGCAAAGATCTTGGATAGTTCTGTTTGTATGTTGTTTTCTTTTGTTGCCGTTTTATGTCTTTGCTACTCCGTTTCTCAAACTTATAGGACAACCGAATGACGTGGCGGAATCGAGTGGTATTGTAGCTATATGGCTTATACCTTTGCATTTCAGTTTTGCGTTTCAGTTTCCTCTTACGAGGTTTCTACAGAGCCAGCTGAAAACAGGTGTGATTGCATGGATTTCTCTGTTAGGTTTGGTGGTCAATGTTGTAACGAGTTGGTTGTTTATTTATGTTTGGGATTTTGGACTTATTGGTGCTGCTATTGCTTTGGATGTTTCATGGTGGGTTTTGGTTTTTGGAATGTTTGGTTACATTCTTTGTGGTGGTTGTCCTTTGACTTGGAATGGTTTTTCAATGGAAGCTTTTTCTGGTCTTTGGGATTTCTTCAAACTCTCATTTGCTTCAGGAGTGATGCTTTGTTTAGAGAATTGGTATTACAGGATACTCCTGCTTATGACTGGTCAGTTACAAAATGTGACCGTTGCTGTTGATGCATTGTCTGTATGGTAAGTTGTTATTAGTATATGAATTTTACAAGTTTTTTTTTTTGTTTTCAGAATTCTTCCTATGTAGTTTTATATTTATGAGAGTGGATATGTTTGGTTTTGCAGTATGACTATCAATGGATGGGAAATGATGATCCCTCTTGCTTTCTTTGCTGGTACCGGGTATGCTATTTTTTTTTGTTTAACTCTTTTCTTTTTACAATATATTACCATTGAAATTTAAGTAAAATATAATTATTTATTATTTTGAATGCATTGTATTTTCTCTTACGCAAGTAGAAAATATATGGTGTGGTTATTGACCAAGTGGTGGGGCAAATTACCATTTTTAAGCATGAATTACGGCTTTTTACTCGGCATTAATTAGTCATTATGAGTTGGGGACAAACTTGTCTTTGTTTTGTCTACCTTTTCCCGCGTTTCTACGGGTCTATTTGCTTACAAAATAGAGTTAGAGCATAAATATTAGTTAGGTTTGTTAAATGTAATTTTAATTTAAGTTGTTAGTTTTAATTTGACTTTGGATTAGTATATAAATCTAAAATTAGTTACAATTATAAGATAACTGAGATTTGAGAAATTGATTTAGTTATAATTTTTCTCTCTGCTATTATTTCATCTTCTTCATATGCATCAATGAAATTTGGCTGTTAACTCTAACAATTAATATTCAGAATTCCGATTCTAATTCACATAGGAAAATACGAGTTAGAATTTCAAGGTTTCTATACAATATCTTTAAAGTATGATTCTGAAAATACATACTCTCTTCAGTCTCATATATTTGAAATTTTATATAAAAAAAATGTGAATTCTTATCTATTAATCTCAAGAAATTGGGTAGAGTTATTCATAGTGTAATTTATATTGGAATTATTTTGGAAATCTAAAAAATTTAAACTATTAAATAAATAAATAAATGCAATAAAATGATTTGGCATTGTTTAATTGGAGGAATGTATATTATCCAACTTTTTATGAATGATAAAGAAGTTGTCCAAAAAAAAATCTCCCTTTAAGAAAAATATCTTAATGGATTAAAGTCTTACTCTCTTTCTAGTTTTACCTTATGCTATAATCACATGATTGGTTAATGGCGTGTAAAGTATTATACTAGCCATGAATGAATTAAATTTTTAACATGATTTTTCAAATAAAAGTTACCAACAAATGACACAAATTGCAGGGTGAGGGTGGCAAATGAACTTGGAGCCGGAAAAGGAAAATCAGCAAAATTTGCAATGCAAGTATCAGTGATACAATCAACAGTGATTGGATTAATCTTTTGTGTACTCATAATGATATTTCAGAGACAGTTTGCATACATTTTCACCTCAAGCCCTTCTGTTCTTCAAGCTGTTAACGATATGTCAATCCTTTTGGCAGTCACCATTCTTCTTAATAGTGTTCAACCTGTTCTATCAGGTAAAAATCATCTATCAACTTAATTCAAAAATTGATTATGCTTAATAATTGATTATAAAAATGCATGCATACAGGTGTGGCTGTTGGTTCGGGTTGGCAAGGATTTGTGGCATACGTAAATATTGGATGTTACTATCTTATTGGACTCCCACTTGGAATTATCATGGGATGGGTCTTCAACACTGGTGTTAAAGTAAGTAAAAACTCATTAAGAAAATCACTTATATTATATTATGTTTGAGATTTGAATAATAAATGTTAATATATGGTGGTGACATATACATTAGGGCATATGGAGTGGGATGATATTTGGAGGTACAACAATTCAAACGTTGGTACTCATCATAATTACAGTTCGGTGTGATTGGGAAAAGGAGGTAAACTAAATACAATTCAACTTAAACCTTAATTATCTTTTGTAACTCATTAGTTTAATATATTCTACGATATTGATTACTGTGTGTATTTGTTTTGACTGTATGAATTTATGCAGGCAGAGAAGGCTGACTCACGTGTAAACAAGTGGTCTGTAATTAAACCTAATGATCAGCTGCAAATCACTGATTAATATTAGGATTTAGCTAATGTATCAGTTGATTTTTTTTACATAATTGTTGTTTCAGTTAATTAAACAGTTGGTTTTGATCTTTAGTGTATGAATAAGACATTTATATATTCTTTAGTTAGATCATCACTAATAAATTCTATTATAAAAACGATGAATTCATCACTCAAATCTTGATTCTCTAATATTCGTTTTCTTGTCCATTCTATGTGTAATCTTCTTCCCACTTCATGGTGTGGTCCATTTTGTGTGGGTTCTTTTTAGTTCTACATGGATATCCTAAAGAAAGAAAAGTTACGTGTAATGTAAGACTCAAAATTACCTCTTAATGTTTGTATATATAATTTATTTTATTTGTGCAGTATATCTTTGGGCATGGAATGATAAATAAAAGAGAAGTTTTAGATGCCTATAGTTATGGGTCCATTAGCACTACACGATTATTAATCATTTTCATGTTCTACTACTACTACAACTATAATCTTGTGTTATTACATTAAATTGGGGATCAAAGCGTTTCAGATTCATATACAAGTGAAACATGACTTTCTACTTAGCCTTGTTAGATAGAACAATAGAACCTACAAAATTTGGACTGGTTGAATCGAATATATGAACAATCAATCTGATAACCTCACATATGCCCTATTTTTGGGTTTTACTATCCTCACGGGAATAACTAAGGACGATTCTCGTCAACTATTTTTTGGGTTTTACTACCCTCAAGCAGAATGACTAGGAACATTTCTCGTCTACTATACTTTTGGATCTGATTACCCTCATGAGAATGACTAAGAAAATCTCGTGTATGCCATAATTTTGGGTGTGGTTACCCTAAAGGGAATGACTAAGGAAGTCTCATGCCTACTCTATTTTCTGGTCTTAATACCCTTAAGAGAATGACTAGGGAAGTCTCTTATTGTCCTACTTTCGGAACTTACTTTCCTACATTTTGAAATACCATTTTCCAAGATTTAGGAACTGAATTTCCACTTAAGAGATTTATATGATCTCGTAAGGTGCATCGAGTCTATTGAAAACCCAAGTTTCACTTGTCACCCCAAATGGCATTACAAGAAATTCATAATGCCCATATCGGGTTTGAAATGATATCTTCAGAGTGTCGTAACTCTTAACTCGTATTTGATGGTAACCTTATCACAAATCAATCTTCGATAACACAAAAGTTCCTTCCAATTGATCAAATAAGTCATCTATCTGAGGTAAGGGGTACTTGTACTTGATGGTAACTTTGTTCAAATGGCGGTAGTCAATACATGGACACATGCTACCATTATTCTTCTTTACCAACAAAATTGGAGCTCCCCATAGAGATACACCCGGGCGGATAAAATATTTATCCAACAACTCTTCCAACTAGCCCTTTAATTCTTTTAATTTGATGGGTGACATAAGATACGAGGCCACAAGAATTGAAGTTTTTCCTGGGATTATGTAGATGAAAAACTCAAGTTCCCTTTATGGAGGATGAGAAGAGACATATGTGGGAAAAACTTTTGGGAATTCATAAACCACGGGAACTTGCGAGACATTAATCTCTTCGCTCGAATCCTGGGTGAGGATCAAGAGAAGAATTTTTTCTTGCTCAAATAACCCATTAACTGTGTTGATCGTAACTCCTAAATGAGTGGATAACACATCTTCAAGAGTGGCTTCATCGGTTGGAATAAATAATATCTTTTCCTTGCAACCGATGTACACTGAATTGGCAGAGAGTCGATATTCTTGAATGGTAAATACATAAGGTCCATTAAGAAGATCCATCCATTCATGAATACCAGACAATCTTGAAGGGTAAATACATAAGGTCCCTTAAGAAGATCCATCCATTCATGTCTACGCTACTATCTGTAGTGGTGGTTACTACCGTAGTGGTGGTTACTACCGTAGTGGTGGTAACTACCATTGGAGACTTCAACGGAACAACCTCTAGACCGAGTCGTTGTACGCACTTGATTGATATACAAGAATGCATTGATCCAATATCAAATAACAAAGCTAGATTTATTTTTTACATAACATGTACCAGATGTTAACTCATTATTATCCTTGGCCTTTTTTTGCATCCAAGGTGTAGACTTGGCTGGTACTATTTCCTTGCGCTCTTCGGTTTACACAATCCTTTTCCATATTCCCTTCCTCATTAAACTAAAAACATTTACACGTCCCTTTATTACATTCACCTAAATGCAACCTCTAACATAAATTTCCCCAAGGCATATGACCAAATCTTCCACCTTGGTGATGTTTCCTTTGGAAGTTGAACTCTTAGCCTTCAGTTGGTGACTAGGTCTCCCATGGTCTCTTTTACTCTGCCTAAATTGTTCTCTTTCTGCTTGGATTTTATTCTAAAAAAATTCAGAAACTGTTCGCAAATGTTCTTAGCAAACAATAACGAATTTAAAACTCTTTGAGATTAACTCGAAAAATCTTGGGATTAGTTTTGTGTAAAAAACGTAACTGTGACGTACGTGCAAGACATAACCAAAATTGTCAGACCACTGACAATGCGTAAATAAACTTCTAAGAAAATGACGTTTGAATTGAAGTAAAAAGAACTTGAAAAAAACAATATTAAAAAGAATGCAGTAAATGAAAAGAAAAGTAAAGTTGTTTCAATTAAAAAAAACATAAAAATACTAAAATAAAGAGGGACACAGACTCACATAATTCCTCACAAATTGTTTCTCTCTCTAGCTTGGTTACTTCTGTTCTATAGAGAATTATATGTGAAAGTTGCGAACCTTTGCTATAATATATGAGTCTATTAGAAATGTTCTAGCCACATTTGATAACAGGAAGTTGCAAAAAGGAGATCGAAGATTTCAAACATGACCTAAGTGGGGAGTTTGAAATGTCAGACTTGAGAAATCTCTCATATTTCATTGGCATTGAATTCTACAAGAGTGGTAGAGGTTTGACGATGCATCAAAGAAGATATGTAAGAGAAATACTCAAGAGATTTGATATGTAAGATTGCAACCCAACTTCGACTCCAGCTGAGCCCATATTGCAATTGTCGAAGGTTTAGAAGAAGATTATGTCAACCCAACCCAATACAGAAGACTTATTGGGTCACTTCGATATCTTTATCACACAAGGCCTGACTTAACATACAATGTTGGTATGGTGAGTAGATTCGTGCAGAAGTCAAAGGTATCACACCTAGCAGCGACGAAGAGGATACTAAGGTATTTTAAAGGAAATCTCGACTATGGCATTTTGTTTCCAGAAACTGATGAAGGAAAAGAATGCAAGTTAGTGGGATACACAAATTCTAGTTGGTGTAGTGATGTTGAGGATCGAAAATCCACTGCTGGATATGTGTTTATGTTAGGTGGTGCACCAGTTGCTTGGAGTTTGAGAAAGGAGCCAGTAGTGGCATTATCATCATGCAAAGCAAAATACATAGTTGCTTCTCTTTGTGCATGTCAAGCAACATGGATGGTTAACTTGGTCGAAGAGATTACATCAAAGAGTCATGGAGCAATCACCGTGAAGATCGACAACATGTCAGCTATCAATTTGGCGAAGAATATGATAGCACATGGTCAAAGCAAACACATCGAAATGAGGTTACATTATCTTCGAGAGTAGGTAGCAGATAGGAAGATGAATTTGAAACACTGCAGAACTGAGAATCAGAATGCAGATATAATGACGAAAGGAGTGCAGGTCAAAGTATTCAAGAAGTTAAGGTCTATGATGAACGTAGATAGCTTAGACACAATGAATTAGGTAGTGTGTTAAATTGCAATTCCTTGTGTCGAAGCAGGTTGCTCGACAAAAGGAAAGATTTGATTTGATCTAGATTAGATTTAATTCAAAATGGATATTTTGGGCTTTTATAGTTTTGGGTTTTGTCTTGAGATGCAAGCAAACCTAATTCTATAAATAGGGAGTTTCCCTCATTATAAAATATCACAACATTATTTCACTCACAGTTTTGCAGTTGCAGAGTGAGTAACAATAAGAGAAAGAAAGTCCCACTGTTAGTGGGCAACAACATTCATCATTTTTCAACTTTCTCAAGAACCCTAATTTTCTCTATTTTTCTTCTTCTTCTTCTTTCTTTTAACGTTTCTACTGCGTGATAGCTACGAAATTCTCATAGGTTTTGGGATAATTCCAACACCATATTAGTCATTTTTATCATATTAGCGACGAATTTAACGACCGTTTTTTTGAAATTTTTCGTCGCTAATAAGACGAAAAAGACTAATATGAAACGTTTTGAAGGGTTAAGAGACCAATACAGAATTTTAAAAGTTAAGGGATTAAAATGAATCCTGAGGTAAAGATAAACAACTAAAAAATATATTAAACCTATAAAATAATAAAATAATGAAAATATTAATTTCTTAATTAAGAATGTCATTTTATATCATTTTATATTTATCTGTTAGTACTGAGCCGACCCAAATAATGAAGAGGCCTTGTACGAATTTTAAAAATAAACTTGATATAAATAAAAAACATTTTTGTTAAAATTATTATACTTGATCTTTGATAAAAGAACGAAAAATAGTTAAAATTTTAATTATTATACTTACTCTTTGATTTAAAAAATCAAAAAATAAATAAAATGTAATATAGATTCGTTGTTCAATTTATATTTTACATCCATTTTACTATTGAAATTATTATGCACTTGTAATCTATTAGAGTGTGTTTGGATGAAATAATTGAGATTTTTTTACGAATTCAAAACTCTAGGTAATTTAAATGATTCTAGAATTCATTCAATTTTAAATTCTTTTGTTTGGATAGAGTATTAAAATGATTCATTTTAAAAAATTTGGGGTAATTTTCATAATTTGTAATTTTTGAAAATTTGAAGAACCAATTTGTAAAATTTGAAAATTATTAAGGACCGTAAATATTTGGAAATTTTGGGGTGAATTTGAATTTTTTCATAAAATATGAGGACTATTTTGCAAAATTTAAAAATTTAATAATAAACAATTTAACATTCATAATATATAGAGTGACGAAACAATTTGAAATTTTTTATTTTTTGGTGTCGTTTTAAATTCTTTAAATTTAACATGAATAAAATATTTTATAAATTTACATAATTTTAACAATACTCCATATTTTTTATCCAAACAATTGAATTTGATCAAATCATTTCAAATTCTCTCAAAAAATTATTTTTTCTCATTAAAATATTTTATCCAAACATACCATTAATGTTTTATTTAACTAATGTAATATAGCTTTCTATCACTAATTAATAATAATAATAATAATAATAATAATAATAATAATAATAATAATAATTAAACTAAGACTTAGATTAAAATTTTGTTTATTATAATTTAATTAAACTATTTGATGTTATTTTACTGTGTCTAACTTATCATATGTCAATGAAAAATGAAATTAAAATTTTCATTCTATAGTATTCTAACTTCTGAACATGACGATTAAATGTTAAATATAAAATATAAAATTCATTATTTTCCTAAGACTAATATAATGATTAAATATTTTAAAAAGACCAAACTGTATAATATTATGGTGTAGTTGTGATATCCAGTATAAGACTAATATTCCTCTTAATATATAATGTAAACCAAACTTTAAAGTTTAAAGCTATAGCATTCTATAAGCATATAAAATAGTGAAGTAAATTAACTTGGGACCTATTTTTTTCCATTAATTGTTATATCAAAATATTAGAGGCCCCATAAAATATTAGGCCCTGTGCTGTAGCTCATGCCGGTCCTGAGCTAGTATCAATTAATTTTACGAAACTTAAAGTTACACTTTCACAATGCAAACATCATTTATTTATTTATGGTTAGAATGCAAACATCATATGTAATATCCTATATATTTATTTCTATAGTTGATTATTTTCCTCGTACTACCACTTACACGGATTAAACACATAAAAACAAAAATTCAATGTATTTGACTGACATAAGAGAATTGATGTCAAAATAATCGTACGGTAAAAAAAAAAAAAAAAAGAGAGAGTAATAATAAGAGAGAATTTGGATGGGTGGGTGGTAGGTTAACTCAACCTGAGGCTGAAACTAAATCACCATTTAATTCGGAGTTGTACACACTTGCCAATACAATTCAATTCTTCAACTCAGCTTCTATCACAATGGCTGGTATCGATACAGACAATGATATTAATGACACTGATCTTATTCAAAACTCTCTTATCAAATGAGCTTTACATGGAAGATTTAAGAGATACTACTATTAGGTATTAATTTCTAATACATAAATAATAGAGTGACAAAACGGATCGTCTGTTCCGTCACACCTAATATCTGTTATAAAAAAAGTGGGACATACATATCCGTTAAGTTGAAATAGATATAAAAATCTAATTTGTCCCGCCAAAGTGTGGGGTTGGTAGGTGACTGACTTTTCCGCCTTCATTTTTATTTATTTTTTTCTTTCTATTTTCTTAAATAAATGTTTTTTTTTTCTTTTTACATTTCAATAAAAAAAATCATCAAACCAACATTTAGAAAGCATAAATATCAAAACATTAAAACTATCAAGTATTAATCTTCAATCATGAATACAACTTTCAACAAGTTTTCACCTAAAATAAAACCAAAAGTATAATCCAAATAAAAGGAAAATAAATTTTAATGGCATATATTTATGATTAGTTTTGTTGCATTCTATTTTGTGATTTAGAAAATAAACTATCATGTCATTTAATTAAGATGCTAGTAAATAAATATGATTGATTTTCATGTATTTGATTATTTATCAATTGAAATAAGATAGCACGTACATATTTTCATTCAAAGATGCCTTAAAGGGGAGATGACTTCCATTTCATATTTGGTTATTTGGAAGGTGGAACTAAAATGATTTATGATTGAAAACAAGTTATAAAAATGTTTATTTCATAGATGCGGCGGGCTTTGCGAGCGGCGGGTTTTGGCGGGGCAGACTATGGTGAATGACAGTCTTTAGCGGGGCAGACATTGGTGGACAGCGAACTTAAAATCTCGATCCAACCCGCCATTTTTTGACGGGTGCGCGGGTCGGCCCGACAGGCCACGACCATTTTTGTCACCCCTAATAAATAATGCTAATTTGACTAGAATCCAAGGTATTTTTAACAATTTTTTATGACTTATTATCTAACAAATTTATTGAGTGATATAAGGAATATTCTAGATTTACTTATCTTTTCTATTTTCTTTCTTCATTTTGGACATGACATAAATAATTACTGAGGTGTTTAGGCCGGACCACATTCCTCTTGGCCTTTAACTTAGAATCGATATATATGTTTCTTTCTCATTTGATTCTGCTCATTCTTCACGGGTCTAATCTTCCATAACATTTATTGAATCATCGAAATTCAGCTTGTCATCACGGTGGAAATTTAGATAAGTATCTACTATATGTGCTTGAAAACTTCCCGAGTTGCATCCTTCGAAAATAAATATTTTCACTATATTATTATTTGGGACATGCATTACTACAAAAAACACTTATCACAACAGTTAGAAAAGGAATATCACCACGTTGGATCAACCGTTGTGAGATAAGGTTTGGGATGACAATGAATCGGGTCAGGTGCGAGTTTTACACAATCCAAACCCGCACCCAAAATCATCACCCGAACCCGATCCCAAAGACTATTCGGGTGGTAAAATAACACTCACACCCGTTTGGTTGGGGTTTTTTCATCCAAACCCGAACCCGTAGCAAAAACACAAAAATACAACAGCATTGAAATTTGAAACACAAGAGTTTTGTCAAGGTCTCTCAAAGAAATTAAGGATTTAAATTACAGCTTTCCCTCAAGTTTGGTAACATTACAATTAAAATTAAGGTATTTAACATCTTAACATTACAATTAAAATTAAAATCCACAGTCTACAATTAAAATTAAAATTAAAGTCAACAACTAAAATTAAAATTAAAGTCTACAATTAAAATTAAAATTAAAGTCTAAGTGAGTGTAGTTTCGGGCACAAATTTCACTCTACACAAACCCGCACCCAAAATATCAGGTGGCACCCAAACTCGAACCTATTCAACTCGCATCGTCACCTGTTGACTCGGGTTCGGATGCGGGTGGGCCCCGCGGGTTTGGTTCTTCCTGTCATCCCTAGATAATGTATGATTGTATGCATGATGCTTTAAACCACTGTTGTGCGACCGTGATTATAAGCTATGTAGCACATTACCTACCACAACGGTTACTTTACACAACCGTTGTGATATTCTTTAATGCATAACAATTAACAATGGTTAGTATAAACAACCGTTGTGATATGTACATTGACTTTATTATAAATTATGTAAAATGCTTATTTTGTCAATGCTCATTAACCATATAACCTTTCAATCTAAACTAGATCATTATAATATGACAAATTAAATTGTATTAGAAGACTAAGTTCACATTCAATGCTAGACAACAGTTCTTTAACTCCTTATCCATATTTTGCTCTTTAAAAGATAGAATTTTGTTTAACGATCAAAGTTCTTCAACCACCCTTCATTCACGTCTAGTTCATTTTACAAAATGTTATTTACATTGCAAACAAAATTAGAGATGAAGAGAGGGGAGATTGAAGAGAAAGAGAAAGTATCTGTTGCACTCCTCCACAATTATAATTGTTATAGCCCCGCAAACGTTTAAATTCCCAATTCCCCTCTTAATTTCTCAAACTGATTTGCATCTAAAGCCTTAGTAAATATGTCTTCTAGCTGCTTTTCAGTGGCCACATGCTCAATAGTAACAATTTTATCTTCAACAAGATCCCTAATAAAATGGTGAAGAATATCAATATGCTATTTCCTGCCATGTTGAATGGGATTCTTGGATATATTGGTTGCACTCAGATTGTCATAATATAATATCATGACATCCTGTTTGACATTATATTCCTTTAGCCTTTGTTTCATCCAAGTCAATTGAGAGCCACTACTTCCTACAATAATATACTCACCTCAGTTGTAGACAACGACATAAAATTTTGCTTCTTACTGAACCAAGAGATAAGATTGCTTTCCAAGAAGAAACATTCTCCAGAAGTATGTTTTTTGTCATCAACACTACCTGCCTAGTCTGCATCACAATATCCTACAAGCATGAAAATTGGTATATGAGAATACAACATTCCATAATAACTAGTACCATTGATGTATTTCAATATCCTCTTCCCTTGAGTAATGTGGCTCATTTTAGGCTCAACCTGATATTTAGCATAAACTCCTACAACAAAAGTGATGTCAGGTCAGTAAGCTATAAGATACAACAGACTACCAATCATACTCCTATATAAGATTTGGACCACATCAACACCATTCTTCTTAGTAGAAGGCGCGATGTCTTGAACATCTTGTTCAACATCATAATTAGATTCACTTGAAGGCAATTCCTTTCTTGTCAATGACCTTTTCTTGGTAGCAGGGGACACAACTTTACTCCATCCCTTTTCAGCTTCAACCTTAGTATTTTTCTTGGATGCCTTAAAAGGCTTGATTGTAGACACATCTACCTTCTGATGACGTGAAAATACATCGTTTATTTGACTTTATTAATGCATATTTTGTACTCGTTTTGATATTCATTTGCACTATATTATGTTGGTATTTTGTTTATTTTGTTTGTTTCAGGTATTCAACCATTTAAGAGTCGTATGCGAAGAAAGGAAACAAATCAGGCGAGAAATGGAACAATTCGCATACAAAAAAGTAGTCTGACGAAAATGGCCATAACTTTTGAACCGTAAATCGAAATGACGCCCCGTTCGAAGCGCCGGAAAGCTAAGACTGAGATCTGCAACCTGAATTTGGAAATTGTGGGTGTCACGGTCGTGACACCCCTCTCACGACCGTGACACGCCTTTTTGATGTGTCACGACCGTCACAATGGTCTCACGACCGTGACGTGCTTTTTGGAGCATAACGATCGTCACAGCATCACCACGACCATGACACGCTGGAAATGGGAAAAATGACCGTTACACCTTTGTCATGAACGTGACAAAGGTAAGTAGGTTAAAATTGAAATGTTCATTGGACGTGCGCTACGTGAGTCCTACTTTTCCTCAAACCAGTACGCCACTTTGTTGAATTCTCTCCTTCATGAACGAGGCCCATGATGTGCCAAATCCAACTGCCCAAGCCCAAAATCTAGTTCTATAAATACCCTAGTTTCAATTGGAAAATTACAGAGTTTTATTCTGCATTTTTATGCGGAAGCTCTGCCAATTTTCTTTCAACCCAATTATTTTTTCAGCCTTGTTTTTATTTATTTTTCTGTTTCTATTTCCAACCCAATTAAATAACAATTTCCAACATTAGGAAATTGTTATTTCAATTAATTTCTTTCTAGCTTCAGAATTCGTATTTTATTTAGATTCCGATTCCGAAACTCCGAGCTTGCCAATCTGTGGAAGAAGGAGTTTAAGAATTTAATTATCTAGGTTTTTATTTTTGCATTTATATTAAGTTTAATTATTTATTTATGTTAAGTTTCTATTATTATTATATAATGCATGCTTTAATATTTATTTATTTCGTTTTGTATCTGTCTGTTGGTTTTATAAAAATGAGTAGCTAAATTATTTAGAGTCCGGCGTATGAGGACCGTCGTTACCGATGGAACTCCGTAGAAATTATTAGGTGCGAAATTATGATTGTATGTTTGTTTTGGTTTTAATTTCTAAGCGTAATTTAATTAGCATTGTCACGAGAGTGAGATGTTATTTAACACGGTTTTGTCACGAGAGTGAGAAACTAATTAAGGTTAGAACCGGCACAGCGAGAACGTGGGGATCGAACCGGATAGTAGAAATTAGGCAACTTATCTAAATACAGCGAGAGCGCTTTAGAGACGTTTAGGATATTATTAGCTTTCAAAACACGTTTCTTAGTTACCGGGCGAGCGAGAGCAAAATCTTGGGATTAGGAAGTGTGGCTTTAGTTAAGACCGCGAGAGCGTGAGGCAGAGTCTTTAAGTTGATATATTCTACGGAACTAGCTATAGTCGTAATTAGTACCGAATTCTATAAAGTCCCTTAGGAGCGCGGAATCCATATCTCGGCCTCGTTTTATTCTTATTTTCTTTCTTAGATTTATTTTAGTTTCAGTTCTAGTTTCCCTTAAACCATAAAAATATCATTAGCCTTAGCTTTACAACGCAACGATAGATAACGGTAGGTTGACATTGGTCTCTGTGGGTTCAATATCTTTATTACTACGCGATAGCCTGTGCACTTGCAGTTAGAAACCGTTAGACGTATAATTTACCGCGATCACCTTCTCTTTCCTATTCCTCAATCTTTTAGCAATACCAGGAGCCAATTTCTTTCCTATAGACTCGTCACCCTAATCTAGACCATCTACATTGACAGTGTCAGAATATTGATCCTTCTTTACACTAGCACTCTCTTCTTTATCTTCTTTTTCAAATAGATCTTTCTCTTCTTCAGCTGACATACCATTATCATCAGAATCATCTCTTTTACAACCAAAAAAATCATCTTCAACCATATTCTCTTGAGACTTTTCAAGAGACTCTCTATGATTTTTTTCTTGTGTGGTTTCAAAAAGATGATCAGGTTGGGCCAAGGATGTTGCAACATCCGACACAACACCGGATTCAGGGTTATTAACCAAGATCTTAGAGAGAGGAATATGAACACTTGTATCAATAGTGTCACTAACAACAACATTCAAACTATATTGACTTTGGGTTTCTTCCTTTTAGGGTTATCTAGACTCACAGTTTCAGAGGTAACAACATTTGAAACAACAACATTTAAACCAAAAGTATCAATAACACCCATAGAGGCATACCTCTTTCCAATAAGTACTTCAACTTGCATTAGCTCCATTAAGTTAATATGAAGAAGTTCTAGAACTCTGGAAGTAGTCTGATGTTATGATGTTAGGTGTGACATCTTGGTTTACTTCCCAATTTGACACTCACCACAAATTTTTCCTTCCTCTATTCTGAGCTAAGGATTGCCTCTGATAGCTTCTGTAGACATTATCTTCTCCATACCTTTTAGATGCAGATGACCAAGTTTTTGGTGCCACGACTAAAATTTATCTTCCTTGATAACAAGAATATGGAGGAACAATTTATTGCTTGAGGTGACCATGAGTAAAAATTATCCTTTGACCTGACTCTCTTCATCAGTACTTCATTATTCTCATTAGTGAACAAACATTCAAACTTAATGAAATTAACTTTCAGACCCTGATCACATAAGTGACTTATGCTTATCAAATTAGCAGTCATACCTTTTACAAGGAGAACATTATCAAGACTAGGAAGTCCATTGCAAGATAACCTTCCCACTCCTTTAATTTCACCTATAGCACCATCACCAAATGTGACAAAATTGGTAGGTTTAGACTTGATATACTAAACAGTTCTCAACACGTGTTATATGTCTAGAACATCCACTGTCAAAGTACTAGTCCTCTTTAGATAAGGTTCCAAAATAGGTATGGGCTATGAGACTAGTGACATCATCCTTAGCTTTCCACTCATTTTTAGTTGTAATCCTTACATGATTAGCCCTATGTTGAGGTGAATGTTTTGGATAACCATACAATTTGTAGCAGAATGATTTGATGTGAACATATTTACCACATTAAGGAAATTTCCAAGGTTAGAACTTTCCACTAGTATGAGTTTTCCGAAGTCCGACAGGATGTTGCAACATATGGTCAGACATTATGAGTTCACCCTTTACTTCAGCAGGAACAAACTTTGTAACATAAGGTTTTCTTTGATTATTTAAAAATTGATAATTAAACCATATACCAGTAAATATTTGACCTCTTTTCTCAACTTGAAGAATCTCATCCAACACATCATATCCATTGTTTAACATCCTTATGGATTTGGTCATATTTTCAAGCTTTAAGGTCAATAGGATTATTTAACCTTGAAGTTCAGAGATGGTAGACAAAATTTTCTCTTTTTCATCTTGAAGTTGAGATATAAGCCCCTTTCTGCTTTTCTCCTAACTTATTAACTTTTTCACTTCTGATACAAAGTTCCTTGAAGGAAGCATCTAATTCTTCATAAGTGCCCTTTTTATCACAAGAGTCTTCATCAGAATCACATCTACCAGTGAGTGTTGTAACATGCTTAGTAGTTTCATCATCAGTTTCACCTTCAGACTCATCAGTCTAGGAAGTAGTCAAGCCATTATTTTGTTTCTTGATGAATGTTATACATTCTGGCCTATTATGACCAAAACCCTCACATTCATTACACTGAATGCTTCTACCTTGATTTGGCTTCTCTTTTTTTCTTGCTTTTCTCTCAAATTCGTTGTTCTTTTTTACGTCAGATGGGATGTTCTTGACATTTAGTTTTGACTTCCTATCCATATTTTTCAGTCCCTTATTGAATTGTCTCCCAAGAAGCACAATATCATTAGAGATTCCTTCATCAACGTTCAAGTCAAATTGATCCTCTTCATCATTGATGTTGGAAGTAAAATATATGTTCTTGTTCTTCTTTTTAGATATATCACTAATAGTCAGTTCAAAAGTTGAAGTGACCCAAAAAGTTTATCCACTCTTAGTTTGCTTATGTCTTGGGTTTCTTCAATGGATATGACCTTCATGTCAAATCTCCTGGGTAGAGACCCAAGAATCTTCCTAACCAGCTTTTCTTCTGACATCTTTTCTCCCAAAGCTCTAAAAGAATTTTTCTATTTCAAGAATATTCATGTGAAAGTCATGAATGCTTTCATCATCTTTCATCTTTAGATTTTTCAAATCTGGTAGTGAGCAGCTGAAGTCTAGACATCCTCGCCTTAGATGTGCCTTCATGAGTGGTTTTGAGAATTTATCAAGCATTTTTGGCCACGGTACATGTGTTTATTAACTTACACATGTTTTTGTCAACTACATTGAATAAGGCGTTCAAAGCTTTGGAGTTCCCAAAAGCAGGTTCATTTTCTTCCTTAAACCAATCATCTTTTAGCTTCAAAGTCTCATTCCCATCTTTATTCTTAACAAAATGATATTCCCAAACCTTTATGATAATTTTCCAGGTTTATATATCCATAGATTTTTGGAAAGCCACCATATGTGCTTTCCAATAGTCATAGTTGGTGCCATCTAAGACGGGGTCTGTTAACATTTCCTCCTTCTTCCTTTTCTATATGTGTGTTTGTCGTCACAATCCTTAGTGTCATATTATGTGGTGTTAGGTCTAATCAACTTGACTTCTAAATGTATGACATTAATTGTTTTCTTTTGTTGTTGTTTTATGTCTTTGTTACTCTATTTTTCAAACTCATGTGACAGTTCGATGATGTGACATAATTGAGTGGTTTTGTAAATAAAATATATTTAATTTTTTTAATCTTTAATATAATATTTGGTCAAACTCAGTCAAATTTATTTGAAATGTATAAAAATATTATAAAAAATAGGAATAATTTTTTTTTAAAAATTATTGTTATCTTTAAATAAATTTAATGGGTAATTAGAAGAAGAAAATCCTAATCATTGTTTTCCTTAGAATTTAAGAATAACAATTTAATTTTTCAAATTAACACATATTTTCTCCATTCCTATTTATAAAATTTTTTTTTTTTAAGATTTATTGAATAATTAATGTATATCTTCTATTATTATTAGATTAAATTCATTGATTATTCAATAATTAAAAAAAAAATCTTTTTAAATAGGATTTTAGGTAATGTGGAAAACTACCAATCATTTAGTCCATTCATCAACCAACTTCCATAAATATAGATTGCGATAGTATTCATTTCTTGAACTGTGGTTCTATCTATCACAATGGGTAGTATCGATAGAGAAAACGATGTTAATGACACTCTTTTCCAACGTCTCTTATCAAATGAGGTTTCTGAGGAAGAAGAAAGATTTGGGAAGAAGCTATGGATTGAAACCAATAAACTTTGGGTGATAGTGGGTCCCGCTATCTTCAGCCGCATCTTATTATTCACCATGAACGTCGTTAGTCAAGCTTTTGCCGGTCACTTAGGAGAAGTTGAACTCGCCTCCATCACCGTCGCCAACACCGTCATCGTTGGCTTCAACTTCGGCTTCTTCGTAAGTCCTTCTTCCTAACTTTGTTTTATGCTGTAATTTTCTTGATAAAAATGTGATAATGGTATATTAACTTGTGTGATGCGATGTTTATGATGGAAAATACAATAGTTGGGAATGGCAAGCGCGTTGGAGACACTTTGTGGACAAGCTTTTGGAGCAAAAAGACATAACATGCTAGGAATATATCTGCAAAGATCCTGGATTGTTTTGTTCGTATGTTGTTTTCTTTTGTTACCATTCTATGTCTTTGTTACTCCATTTCTCAAACTTATAGGACAACCTCATGACGTGGCGGAATCAAGTGGTACTGTCGCTATATGGCTTATACCTGTGCATTTAAGTTTTGCGTTTCAGTTTCCTCTTCAGAGGTTTCTACAGTGCCAGCTGAAAACTGGTGTGATTGCATGGGTTTCTCTGTTGGCTTTGATGGTGAATGTTGTAACGAGTTGGTTGTTTGTTTATGTTTGGGATTTTGGACTTATTGGTGCTGCTATTGCTTTGGATGTTTCATGGTGGGTTTTGGTTTTTGGAATGTTTGGTTACACAGTTTGTGGTGGTTGTCCTTTGACTTGGAATGGTTTTTCAATGGAAGCTTTTTCTGGTCTTTGGGATTTCTTCAAACTCTCATTTGCTTCAGGAGTGATGCTTTGTTTAGAGAATTGGTATTACAGGATACTCCTGCTTATGACTGGTCAGTTACAAAATGTGACCGTTGCTGTTGATGCATTGTCCGTATGGTAAGTTATTAGTCAGAAACAAGTATTTGAATTTTACAAGTTTTTGTTTTTGTTTTTACTGTATCTGGTTCACTAACTGATTAATCGGATCCGCTTATGATGTGGTATCTGATTTTTGTTCTCTCTTTATCGTAGTTGTGAAGATTCAACCTGACCAAGTTTTATATTTATATTTATTAGAGTGGATATGTTTGGTTTTGCAGTATGACTATCAATGGATGGGAAATGATGATTCCTCTTGGCTTCTTTGCTGGTACCGGGTATGCTATTTTCATTTTGAAATTTAAGTAAAATATATGGTGTGGAAATTGGCCAAGTTGCCAAGCAAATTACCAATCTTTTTCTTTCAATATTAATTACGGCTTTTTAATGATCATTAATGGATCCTCTGAAATTTATTGTCTCAAGTTGTCTTTGTCCTTTCACTAGCCTAGAAAGAAAATTAAACCCTGAACATAATTTTTGAAAAGAAAGTTATCAAGCGATGACATAAATTACAGGGTGCGGGTGGCGAACGAACTTGGAGCCGGAAAAGGAAAATCAGCAAAATTTGCAATGCAAGTATCAGTGATACAATCAACAGTGATTGGATTAATCTTCTGTGTACTCATAATGATATTCCATACACAATTTGCATACATTTTCACCTCGAGTCCTTCTGTTCTTCAAGTTGTTAACGATATGTCAATCCTTTTGGCAGTCACTATTCTTCTCAATAGTGTTCAACCTGTCCTATCAGGTAAAAAGGATCGATCAACTTAACTCAAAAAGTATTTATGCTTAATAATTGATTATAAAAATCCATGCATGCAGGTGTAGCTGTTGGTGCGGGTTGGCAAGGATTTGTGGCATACGTAAATATTGGATGTTACTATCTTATTGGACTCCCACTTGGAGTTATCATGGGATGGGTCTTCAACACTGGTGTTGAAGTAAGTAAATTATAAATCATTAAGAAAATCACTTATATTATATTATATTATATTTGAGATTTGAATAATATGCTAATATATGGTGGTGACATACATCAGGGCATATGGAGTGGGATGATATTTGGTGGTACAACAATTCAAACGTTGATACTCATCATAATTACAGTTAGGTGTGATTGGGAAAAAGAGGTAAACTAAATACATTTCAACTTAAACCTTAATTTTCTTATTTTACTCCTTTGTTTAATATATTATACTATATTGATTACTATGTGTATTTGTTTTTACTGTATGAATTTATACAGGCAGAGAAGGCTGGCTCACATGTAAACAAGTGGTCTGTAATTAAACCTAATGATCAATTGCAGATCACTAATTAATATTAGGATTTAGCTAATGTATCAGTTGATTTAATTTTTTTTACATAATTGTTGTTCCACTTGATTAAACGGTTGGTGTTAATCTTTACTGTATGAATCAGACAATTATATATTCTTTAGTTAGATCATCACTAATAAATGCTACTATAAAAATGATGAATTCTTTTTCCCACTTCGTGGTGTGATCCTTTACGTGGATTCTGTTAGATTAATTATTTAATTAATTAATTATGAATTGACATAATTAATTATTAATTAATTATATTATGGTTTATTGTTATTAAATACTAAATAGATAAATTATTTGATTTAGTTTTGTGTCTGAATGGACCGTGATGAGTTGTATCATTCAGTTTAGTCCAATTAGAGGTCTTCGTCCTCAACTGTTTAACTATTTAAATGTCTCTCCATTAGACAATTAACATACTCTGAAACAACAATTATGTAAAGCGATAATTTTATAGGCAATTGGTGTGGCTGTTTAACAATTATGAGTACACAGTTTATTTGGAATTTTATAGGCAATTAGTGTGGTTGTTCAATGGTTTATGCCGGTTGTCTTAGGACTTTCTTCAACAGTTTGTACATAACAGGCATCAGTTCTTTGAAGAAATCAAGGTTGGATTCGATTTGGTTCGCAGTTGTGTGGTGTCTTTGGAAAGCGAGAATAATATGAGTTAATGACGCCACTTGCTGATGATGTTGATTGTCTCTCCTATTATTTTCTCTAGACACAGTATTGGCTTTTCCATCTTTCTTTTTATAAAATCCATCAGAACCTCCTTCTTTGGTTAACCGTCCTTTACGGACACCTTCCTCTAGTCTCATTCCCATGTTCAACATCTCAGCAAAGTCGGTGGGTGCACTAGCAATCATCTTATCATAATAGAAAGGACTAAGAGTTTCCAAAAAGATCTTGGTCATCTCCTTTTCTTCCATCGGAGGACTGACTTGGGTGGAAAACTCGCACCATCTATGCGTATACCCTTAAATATTTTCTTTGTTTTTATGGGGCATGCCCCGGAGTTGATCACGGTCTGGTGCCATTTCAACATTGTACTTGTATTGTTTCATGAAAGTAGCAGCTAGGTCTTCCCGAGACTGAATATGATTCCTTTCAAGTTTCATAAACCACGTCAAGGATCCCCCATATAAACTTTCTTGAAAGCAGTGAATCATCAGCTTATCGTTCTTGATATGAGCGCATATTTTCCGAAAAAAACATCCTCAAATGGTACTTTGGACAACTTACACCCTTGTATATTTCAAAGACAAGAATTTTGAACTTCGGAGGAAAAACCATGTCTGATACCAAACATAAATCATGTGCCTTAAGGCCAAATTCCTTGAGTCATGTCATCATCTTCAATTGTTCTCCAAGATCAAACAAATCCTTTCTCGAGTTTCACAACTCTAGGATTAATCACCTTTACCATAGGGTGGACATTTGTAGGATTTGGCATATACATCAGAAATCGGGAATCCTCTTCATCAACTTGAGCAACCAAGCTACCTTTCACATATTGAGACTGAATATGAACATCCAACTGTAGAGAAATGTTGTTCGGAGGGGAGTCATACATCGGAATGGTCATCACCTTAAGACTTGACATTGGATCAACATTTTCTATCCTCTCCATTATCCTTCAGTAACTACTTAGAATTTGGTATGAGTGCCAAGAAATCAGCCCACTGGTACAAGGACGAAAGAACATATGAGCTTCTGTTTAGGGAAATGAAAATGCAAATAATGAATGTGATGCTTTCATTTTTATTTTCCGTTTTCAGGGAATTGACTCGATTATTGCAAACATATGAAACATCAAGAACATGGGCATCACAACTTTTATTCACAACTTTCACAAAAGGACCATTTTCCTTGTCCATATTTGCAATAACCTGAGTTTTTTCCTTGAAAACAGTTGCGATGATGTTTATGATGCATGAATGTATAGATGCAACAATCACAAACAAGATCATGTAAATCACACAGGTCAAGGTTCCGAGTCATGAGCATGGAGTCAATGGATAAGAAACACCAACCCACAAAGGTATGTACTAAATTTTTCTTCACTGTACCTGCAGAAAATCAGAGGATTCTATCAGAAGTTCCCGGAGTTAACAGTCATCCTTCAAATATCATTGGTATGTTGGACTACTCCTCCACCGATAATTTCCTCAAGAGGACCTCGTCCAAGTGTAGTATCGCATGAAAATCACCTTAGGTCTGTAGGATCAAGCGCTTACCACTGCACTAAAAGCAATTGTTGTTAGTGAAGGCACAACTTTATTTCCTTATAGTATAAAGTCCTCAAGGGGTTGCTTCTATTAAGCGCCATGGGTTGGGATGTTAAGCCCATCGAATCCTTAAGGGTGACGCTAAATTAATAAATCCACCAATCTCCCCCCCAGTGTCAGCCGGGGGGATTCGAACCCATGACCTTGCTCTGATACCACTTGTAGGATCAAGCGCTTACCACTGCACTAAAAGCAATTGTTGTTAGTGAAGGCGCAACTTTATTTCCTTATAGTATAAAGTCCTCAAGGGGCTGCGCCTATTAAGCGCCATGGGTTGGGATGTTAAGCCCATCGAATCCCTAAGGGTGACGCTGAATTAATAAATCCAACAAGGTCTACACCTGAATGACTTTCGCACTATGTTCCTAAAATGGCCTGGATGGGTTAAGGGTTTTACGGTCCTCAGTGTGATAAGCCCGAGGTCGGAAAAGTAATGAGATGAAATGACTACTCGCCATGACATCAGTAATTTGAGGGAGCCTAACTGAGTGGTGGTTCTCGATCGACATCACATATGACTACTCCACGTGTATCTCCTTGAATATACCACCATCGTATCATAAGTTCACTCAGATTCGATTACATGATCTATCTCACTCACAGAGAATCACCAAACCTAAACAAAACAAGCAATAACAAACAAGTTAAACCAAAACAATAAATAAATCAAAGTAGTCCAAACCCACATAGAGATTACTCCCCAGCAGAGTCGCTAGTTTATTGTAGCGGTAAAAATCGTGAGTGTAAGCTATTGATTAACTTAACTCAAGAAAAACATATTCACCACCATGCTTTTATTTTATTCCAAAAGGAAAAGTAAAAAAGAGATAATAAATTCTAAAAATGAATCTATAATCAAAAAGCTAAAGAAACAAGCAGAGAAAGGGTAAGGGGGCTAGTTACAAAATGGAAAGGTGTTAGCAACCAAAATGTTTGTGGTACTCCATGGGAGCCCTTTGAAAAATTTACGCTTTTGGTTTGTAAATGGTTTGGTAAATGAGAGTGAGGGGATGAGAAAAGAATTAATTTTTTTTAATGTTTTTCTGTTTGGAAAGGTTTATCATCTCATGCCTATGTATCCACAATGTGCAATGTAAGATCAAAACCCCTTAGTTTGTGGTATAAATAGTGAAAATTAATTGTTTTTGATTGATTTTAATAAGTAAAGACAATTTGTCATTTTCAAGTGGATAGCCTCACAAATCTATCATGAGAATGAGGGCATGGACTCATACATCATTATGGGGAGGACGCCAACTCGGATAAAATCGACGAGTATTCTATTAAACCCCCACAAATGACAAAACAACTTGAGTGAGTTTGTTTTTGTTTTTTTGTTTTTTTTAATTGAAGTCAAAATGATTAAGTTCATTGACATTTATTAAAAGAAAATAAAGAATAAAAGTCACATGATAAAAGTCAAGGTTTGAATTATTAAAGTGGTGAAGGTTTTTAAAACAAGAATCATTTGAAAAAGAGAGAAGGTTTTGAAAATTGAAGAAAAGGAAAAGATGAAGAGGGTATCCTAAAAATAAAATAAAAGAGATAAGAGAGGAAATATATAACCGACTTGATGATACTTCCAAGCATAAGCAAAAGAGTTATATCCTTATAAGCATAAGCTAGCAAATGACCAAATAAAGGCTAAAGTATCAACTCCACGATGATCAAAGCAAATGGAAGGCGCCTTAGAATCTAAGTCCAACACTCCAATTCCAATGCAAAGGATAGTAACCATAGTCCAAGATTAGGATCACAAGCTTTTTAGAGGTTTAAGTCTTTATTAATATTTTTGGTGTCCAAAGGTTAAAAGAAAAGCACAAAGATGTAATGACATAAACATAAACATGATAATGGATCATAAAGCATGAAATAAAGAGGATAAGGGAGCGAGAAGGAATTTAAAGAGAATGGAGTGCAAGAAGAAAGTAATATAGTAATATAGTGGTAGTAATAATAATATATACATAATAATGGTATGGTGAACTTAATCATCCATAACCAAGATAGTAACAATGCTATTAGTGCCAAAACCGAGAAGGAAACATTGATTCCGTTTAGTATCTTACACTATAGTGATTAACCGATGCAATTAAACCCAAATTCAATGAAGACTTGATAAAATATTGGGATACCAAAGCAAATACGCATCAAGCTTCAAAATTAGTGGATCTAATGCAAATAATTAATCAACATTGGGGTGGCGCAACCAATCAAGGTCCGGTTCATGAAAGTGCAAGTATCCAATTGGATTTTTATTCCGAGATAGGGAGACATTTAAGTCTATGTTAAGCAATCGCAATAATTTATGAAGTAATTACCCTACAAATAAGGTTGGCCAATATAATATGTGTGCTAATGCATGAGAGATTAATGATATGTAAATTGGCATCCTAACGTTATACATCACAAAAATAAAGATGAATAGAAAATTGAGTCACACTTATGATATTTTTTCATCTTTAAGTTCAATCACTTATTTTGGTGGATTCAAGTTTAAAATATATCACTAATTCAAAGCACCTAAAGTGAATCGAATAATTCACTTAAAGATAGATTTGAACTAATGAATATGATCTCCTATAATCTACACCCAAAGTCCATTGAAATCAAAGAGAAATCAGTCTCAATAATGTTTCCCCAGGTAAAAATAAGAAGAGAATGGAAAAGGAGGGAAGAGAAGGCAAAACAGTCCCAAAAACAGAGCCAAAATCACTTCTGGAACAGTGTTAATCGATTAACACTTTGGTTAATCGATTAAAACAGCAAAATTTGAAATTTTGCACTAAAATAACATTGGTTAATCGATTAACCAGTTTGTACTGCAGCTGGTTAATCGATTAACATTATACCAGAAGCAGAAAATTAGCTAAAATTCAGCATGATCCTCTTTCAAAACATTTTCCAAACACCTCATGATCATGAACTGAATTTGCACAAATTTTAAAGTGAAAATAACAGTGAAAATCTTCAATCAAACAATAATATATGATCCAAAGGATCAACAACAAGGGACACCAATGATCTACATCATGGATGATGAAGGTGAAGGTGTAACAATGGTGAGATGAATTACCACTTCAAGGATTAGAACAAACTCCAAATTACTCCACAAGCAAGCTTGATTTACTGAAATTGATGACGAAAAATGAAAAAATGAAGGTTTAGCTCAAAGTCAATCAAGAATTCAATGCAAATTCTTGATAACTTTCAAAGGTAGAAAATGAGCTTTGGTGAATTTTGTGGTTTGAGGAGATATTTTGCAAGGGGTTTTTGGCTCTATAAAGCTTGAAAAATGAATAAAATGATGCCTCTATTTAAAGAGTTTAGGCTTGGGAATTTGGTGGAATGGAATCAGGCTTAGATAATCAAAATTAGGCTTAGAATTAAAATTTGGAGGGAAATTCATAAAAGAGTGGTGATTAATGAAGGTATATGGTGGGAAATTATCAAAGTGATGTAGGGGAATTAAAATGATGTGATCTAGAATATTCCAAGTGAGATCAAGGGCTGAGATGATGTATAATTATTTCTTTCTTTTTTTAATTTGCCCAAGTTAATCGATTAACACATTGGTTAATCGATTAACAAGTCCAAAATTTAAATTTTCCTTTTCTTTTGATTACATTGCTGTTGTTTCGACTCGATTCTTTTGCGTGTCAAAGAAGGCATGGAAATAAACACATGAACCTTGGGATTCCTTGAACAAATCAATAAAGACTTGGGAAATCCTTGATCAGATGAATTTGAATTGTCTGCAGATCAACTTTGACTTTGTTCAGATGAAATTGTTCGAGTTGAGGAACTGCTCTGATATTTTTGCTTTCTTCCTGAAAAAGATAGTAAAAGATGCAAAACAAATTATTTTTGGGTTTTTATTAGATGTTAGTAAATATAAACAAATAATAGCACACAAAAGCAATGGTGATCCCCTGTGAAGCATAAACCTGCAACCAAAAAGGATAAAAGAACAAGTGTGTGATTTGTTTGTATGCAAATGATGGGAATGCAAACATAATCTTATGGGCAAAAATTAGGGTGTTATATGGAGTAGCTTGGATAAGTTAGAAATCCATGTGCCTTCCCAATGTAAGTAGTGGTCTTGGCATCAAGGATGTTGGTATTTTCAATAAAGCTTTGCTCACTAAATGGCTTTGGAGATTCCTTATGGAAAGGTCTACAATTTGGAGTGATATTCTTTTGTTTAGATATGCTAATTTCATCAGTAGGTTATTCTCGAAAGTGGTGCCAAGATTATTATTCTATCAATCGTTGTGGAAAGATCTAATTATCTTTGTTGATTCAATCGATGAGGCTTGATTGTATGACTCTTTAACTTGCAAGCTTGGAACGGGAAAATTATTCCGTTTTGGATGGCTAATTGGTTGAGGAGCTTGCTTTTTAAGGTGCTATTTCCAGGCCTATTGAGATTTCGGAGAGGAAGCTGATGGTGGTGGATGATATGGGAAACTAAGTGGGGTTGGTTTGTGTGTGAGATATAGGTTTCAACTCTACTATACTTAGCAGTTTAGTTGCGATTGAACTCAATGATATTTCGATTTTGATGGTTGAGTGTGTCCATCAAGTTCTGGCCATGATTCTTTCATTTGATCATATGGTGTTGATACATTATTTTCTGTCAAATCTTACTATGATAGACTTTTACAAGCTACATGTGTGTTGGAATTGGATGTTAATCTTTCTTATGTTTTGGTTGCTCTTTGGAAGTCGATGATCCCATTGAAAATTAAGATTTTCGGGTGGAGATTTCTCATTGACATGTTGTCGACTCGTTCTAATCTTATTATTAGAAACATGGTTACTAATGACAACGACAAAGTGTGTGTCTATTGATTTAGATGTGAAAAAGACATTGATCACCTATTTATTTCTTGCCCTCATACAAATCTGGCGTGGAAGAAGATTGCAGAATGGATTAGTGACAACTAATTGTGGAGTTCACTTGATGGATTGGGAGGCGAGTTTGAAGGGGAAATGTTCTAAGTCTTTTGTTTTCTTGATTTAGTATGCGATATATTGGTGTATCTAGAGGATGATAAATCATATTATTTTTTATGATGCCATAGGTGATCCGAAGGTCTTAGTGGATATAATCATTGCTCTTTCTTGGTCGTGGTTGGTCTTACAGACTAATTCGAAATATAATTGTAAATTTTTATGAGTGGTTTAAATGCCCTTTAGATTTTCTGTAGGAATTGTTTTTTGTGATTCAATTTCTTGATGTTCTTTGTATATTTGGGTTGGAGTACCTCTAGGACTCCCCTTGAATTCAAGGTTTTGCTTATAAAAAAAACTTAAAATGGAAAATTATCAATCATTTAGTCCACCCTTCAACTAATTTCTATAAATATAAATTGTAATAAATATCAAGTCTTAAGTAATTTTTTAAAATTATACACTACGATTTAGAATGCTCTAAGAACTTCATGTTAAAAATTCGAATATAATCACCATTTTTTAAAGAAGTGTGATTGAACCTAATTCAATCTTTAAAAAAATTGATTTGCATGATGAAGATGGAACTCATGCTTAAAACTGAACATCTAGAATATATAAATAAATTGTAGGTGGCTTGAAAGTGGAAAGTTTATAACAAATGATCTACATAATCTTAAATCAAACTCATATGATGTTCAACAATGTTTCTTAAACCTTGCTCTCTTAATACCATTTTTAAAAATGAATAAATGGGATGCTATGGGTTCGAACTCAAACTCAAGCATCAGATATTCCTACACAATTACCAACTGAATTGTTTTAACTTAAAACAATATATCTATTCTATAACTTTTCAAATATTAACAAATACAATTGTTGTTTTATAAAAAAGTAATTACTAGGATTTTACAAAATTATCATTATTAATGATTAAAAATAATAAATATTTAAAACTACAATAAAAAATATATTAATTATTTATTAATATTTATGATTTTTATTAAATAAAAAATGAAAATAATATTTAATTAAATATAAAAATATATTAATTAGAATCTGTTTGGTAATCACACAAAAAAAAAGTTTTAACATTTAATTTTTCGGCTCATAACAACAACAAAAAAAAGTTTTGTTTGATATTTGTCATTTAGCTCTTAACTTATAGATTTTCTACTAAACTTTAACTTTTTCCTCAAAAGCTATTATCATTTGAACTTATAATTTTTAACTTGTCACTTTTTCTTTTATTTATACTTTATTATTTTAATAAAAAAAGATTCTTAATATATATATATATATATATATATATATATATATATATATATATATATATATATATATATATATATATATATATATATATATATATATATATATATATATACCACAATTTTTCATAATATATCTATTTTTATCAAATAAAAAATAATTTAATAATATAATAAAATAATAAATTTCTTAATTAAAAATATCGTTTCATGTTATTTTATATTTATCAATTAATTTATAGCTATCAATCATCAAACTATTAACTATCAATTATTAATTACCAACTATAATATATAGGACATTTCATACAAGCATTAAACACATGAAACACATGAAAACTAAAATCTAATGTATTTGACTGACGTATTTGACTGACATAAGAATATTGATGTCAAAATATTATTATTTTTATAATTTAATAATTTAACTGTCAAAACTTTATCATTTGTAATAAAAAAAATGTATTATAGATTCGAATATTCGTCCCAACAACTAAATTATAAATTAACATTTATTTGAATATCATAAAATATAATGAATGTAATAAAGTACATAAGAGAAAACTCGTACGGTAAAAAAAAAAAAAAAAGAGTAATAATAAGAGAGAATTTGGATGGATGGGTGGTAGGTTAACTCAACATGAGGCTGAAACCAAATCACCATTTAATTCGGAGTTGTACACACTAGCCAATACAATTCAATTCTTCAACTCAGCTTCTATCACAATGGCTGGTATCGATACAGACAATGATATGATATTAATGATATTCTTATCCAATCTCTCTTATCAAACGAGGTTTATGAGGAAGAAAATATATTTGGTAAGAAGAAAAGATATTTGCATATTTAAAAGATGGGAAATATTAACTAGTGTTCTGAGAATATTTTTAAGAATTTTAAATAGTAAATTTTTATAAAAATATATGTAATAGTGTGCAATCAGTGAAATGAAAATTGAACGGTTTGAATTTTATAAAGAATCATTTTTTAATTTGAAATCCTTAAAGAGTGTCATGAGAACACTCGTAGGTGTACTAATTTCTTGTAATTACCTGCAGAGATACTAACAGTAGGTGTACTAATTTCTTGTAATTGCCTGCATTTATTAAGTGCAATCTACTACATATATAGTATGATTTGGCTAGAATCCTATGTATTTCTAACACTTTTTATATGATTTATTATCTAACGAATTTATTAAGTGATATAAGGAATATTCTAGATTTATTTATCTTTTCAATTTTCTTTCTTCATTTTGGATATGACAAATAATTAGTGAGATGTTTTGGTCTCGGGCCACATTCCTCTTATCACTTAATTTAGGAATCACTATATCTTCTTCTTTCTCATGGGATTCTCCTCATTCTTTATGGTCTAATCTTCCATAACTTTTTGGAACCATTGAAATTCACCATGTCATCATGGTCTAATCTTTTCAATTTGTACATGGGATTCTCCTCATGTCATCATGGGATTCTCCTCATTCTTCATGGTCTAATCTTTTCAAGTTGTATCCTTCGAAAATAAATCTTCCTACTATATTAGCACTTGGAACATGTACTATTATGGAAAATATATATCACAATGGTTAGAAAAGGAATATCATCATGTTGGACCAACCATAGTGAGATAAAGTGTGATTGTATGAATGATGTTTTCCACCATGGTCGTGCAATCATGATTATAAGCTATGTAGTGTGATACATACCACAACAGTTATTTTACACATCCGTTTACACTGAGTTTATTATAAATTATGCGTAATGCTTATTTCGGCAATGCTCATTAAACATATAACATTTCAATCTGATCTAGAACATTATAATATGACAAATTAAGTTATATTAGAAGAATAAGTTCACGTTCAATGCTAAACAAGAGTTCTTCAGCGCCTTATCCACATTTTGCTTTTTAAAAGTTAGAATTTTGTTTAATGATCATAGTTCGTCAACCACCCCTTACTTCACCTCTAGTTCATTTTTCAAAATATTAACTACATTGCAAACAAAATTAGAGGTGGAAAAAGGGGCGATTGAATAGAAAGAGAAAGTATATGTTGCACTCCTCCATACTTGTAATTGTTATAACCCCTAAAACGTGCAAATTCTCAATTCGCCTCTTAATTTCTCAAACTGATTTGCATCCAAAGCCTTAGTAAATATGTCTGTCAGTTGCTTCTCAGTGACCACATGCCCAATAGTAACAATTTTGTCTTCAACAAGATCCCTAATAAAATGGTGACGAATATCAATATGTTTTGTCTTGCTATGTTGAATGGAATTCTTGGATATATTGATTGCATTCAGATTATCACAATATAATGTCATAACATCCAGTTTGACATTATATTCCTTTAGCATTTGTTTCATCCAAGTCAATTGAGAGAAACTGCTTCATGCAACAATATACTCAGCGTCAATTGTAGACAAAGACACAAAATTTTGCTTCTTACTGAACCGAGAGATAAGATTGTTTCCCAAGAAGAAACATTCTCCAGAAGTACGTTTATCAGCACTATCTGTCTAGTCTGCATCACAATACCCTACAAGCATGTAATTTGGTCTATGAGAATACAATATTCCATAATAACTAGTACCATTGATGTATTTCAATATCCTTTTCACTTGAGTAATGTGGCTCATTTTAGGCTCAGCCTGATATTTAACACAAACTCCTATAGCAAAAGTGATGCCAGGTCTGCTAGTTGTAAGATACAGCAGACCACCAATCGTACTCATGTATAAGCTTTGAACCACATCAACACCTTTCTTCTTAGCATAAGGCGTGATGTCTTGAACATCTTGTTCAACATCATACTCAGATTCACTTGAGGGTAATTCATTTCTTGTCAATGACCTTTTCTTGGTAGCAGGGGCCACAACTTTACTCCATCCTTTGTCAGGTCCAACCTTAGTACTTTTTATGGATTCCTTAAAAGGCTTGATTGTAGACACAACAACATTCCCTTTCATGTATGTCGCTCACAGGATTTTCATCCTAGTACAAACGCGAAAGTGGCGATGAAAAGGTAGAGTCGCCAGCTAGGCATTTTTATCCTGAAGGAATGAGAAAGGTAATGTTGCACAAACCTGAGGAAGAAGGAAATGACAAGGTCCTGCGAACCAAAGATCTGAGTTCGGGAGTCGGTTACGACCTGGGAAGGTATTAGCACCCTAGATTGTTCGTCGTACCCGACGGGATCCACGCTTGTTTGTTTGTTTCAAATGGTGGGAAATAAGATGTTGCTGAACAAAAGAATGGCTAACTAGAATGAAGATGGAAATGAGAAAGGGAACTGGAAAAGAGATCGAAAATGGGAAAATGTAAGGAAAATAAAGAATGTGTTCGAACGGGCCCTACCCCTCTACCTACATACCTCATCGGGAAAATGAGGATCGGAGTCGACGTAGTTCGCCTAACTAAAGGCGAAAGCTTTGTTTGTATTTTTTATGCGCTGAAACTGCATATGTCTATACTCAGGTATTGCAGGCTCGCCTTGAACGAGTGCGTTTACTGTCTTGCATGCGAGACAATTCGTCGCGAGTTCGCTTTGTGAGTGAGTTAGGTGAGAAAAGAATTCTTGAAGGAAAAGACGATTCTTATTTGTTGTTTTGTCTTTTAGAGAAGGGTTTTTTGTTTATTGTTTGTGAACCTTCTCATACTAAGACTTGTTCATCGTGGTAGATGACTTATACCTCGCCCCGAGACATGACGTGCATAAGTAACCCACGGCAAAGTCCCGTGTCGTACGAGAAGATCAACCTTTATTAGGTGTTTTTTAGCTTTTCTTTGTAGATGAGAAAGAGAAAGTAAGGCGAACCAAGGGAAAAAAGTCTAAGGGGAAGACTAAACTCCTAGTGTTATCATACATGGATGAACCTAGCTTAGTGCGGTTTCTATTCTAATGAGGAAAATAGAAACAAAAGGCAAATAGAATACAACTTACTTCTTAACTAAGTTAAGTTGATTCTAACGAAGGGGTTAACATGAAGTTATGAGAAAAAACCTAACAAACACAAGTATGACAGGTAAGGTAAAATGCATTAAATGCATAAAGAAGTAAAAGGAATAAGTTGTGAAGAACTTACCTTAACCTCCCTAAAAAACAAAGGTTAGTGTTGCATATTATTTAAAATAATAAGGCAAACAAAGTACCAATTAAATCCTAATGCGCCTAGGACCTAAACTAAATTCAATCCTAAGTCTAAAGGGGACTAAAAAATGATGCAAAACAAAATCCAACAGCCTATTACAGCTACTAACTGCACAAATAGCAATAAAATGCAATGCACAATGCACACAACTTTTTACAGCTTCTAATTAACATGCAAAACAGGTGTATAAAGTATGGAAATGCAACAATCAACATACATTTTACAGCTACTGCACAAACAAACAGCTATGAAATGCAAAAGTCAGATTTGATTATTTTCATTTTTTTAATGCACAAAATCAATGAGAAATGCACAATTAAAACAAATAAATGCAACATGAACATGAATCAATGAACATGATTGTTTTCAATGAATTATGAAAGAATGCACCAATTTATACATATGCAACAAGCATGCAACATGTATGGCATATAAATATGATGAACATGCATCAACATGGATTAACAAGAATGACATGTAGCTTGATGCAAAAATCAGAATTGGATTGATATGAAAATGTGTTTACACATGCAACAAAATGCAACAACATGCACATTTATTATTATGTAAAATGCTACATGCAACAAGCAATGCAATTATGAATCATGCAAATGGAAATGACACTAAAACAGAATGTCAAACATATGTAAGCATGCTAAATGAAGGGCTTGAACATGGCAACACTTATTTACAAGTCACTTTATGCACAATTAACAAGTAAAATGCACAATATGCAAAAGGTAACGGAAGCGTGTCGAAACGACTCGAAATGACGGAATGAGATAACGAAACTATTCTTGAAATTCCCTAAAATCAATACCTAAACATGCACGAACATTAAAGGCACAAGGAAGCAAGATCAAGCAATCAACTAAGCCGAATTTCCAAATTCAAACAGCGTTAACCGGTTAACACTATAGGTTAACCGGTTAACGGACCTAACACATAAGCAATTTGTGGCAAAACGCACGCGTTAACCGGTTAACACTGAACAGAATGTGAAAAATTGTTTAGAAATAAGTGATTTTGGCCACAAACTCACTTCTAATAATCCCTAACACATACATGAACATGTTAACACGACTTTTCTACTTAAATGAAGTATTCTAACACCTATTAGGACCTAGATTATGCTACGGATCTAGCTTATAGAAAAAGAAATGCACGAATCGCAATCAAAACGAAATTGAACAGTAAAACGCAAACATAACGATAAACATGTGAAGAATGCCATTACGGCGAGATGAAGAGAATAAGTTAAGGCATAAGTGGTTTTAGATCACCAACCTACGAAGCGGATGATTGCTTCGGTGAGTGTTGCAATGAATCATAATGCAAACGAAGAAGAAAATCGATGATCCGCGAATGCAAAATAAATGCGATTTGTTCTTGATGCTTCTTGATTAATAACTTCCAATGCTCCAAATCACTTCAAAAACAGAAATGCTTCTCCAATTAAGCTTCAATGTTGATAATTGAGGAAGGCTTAACTTCAAGTTCTTCAAATCCCAATGAAGAATTTGAAGAACTTCTATGAAGAAGCTCTTGGTGAATTTGGTGAGAAAGTAGGAGAATTGAGAGAGAGAAGATAGATTTGAGATGAAAATGGTGAAAATGAAATGTCAACCCCTTTCTTTGGAATGGTTAGGGTTTATATAGAGCACAAGCATTAAGCTAGGTTTGGGAATGAAATTATGCTTTGGTTTGGAACTAGGGTTGGAGTTCGTTAGGGTTAGGGTTGGAGTTCTAGAATATTCCTAGGAATATTCTTTGGAATAATCTAGAAGGTGGTAGAAGTTGGTAGAAGATGGTATAACAATCCAAGGTAAAATGAAATGGAAACCAAAGTGGAAAAAAGGAAGGAAAATGTGGAGGGAAGTGAAGAAACCCAACTAATTTTCAAATATTTTCCCCAAAATCGCACCCGTTAACCGGTTAACCAAATACGTTAACCGGTTAACGGAAGTAAATTTTGTTTTCTTCCTTTCTTTTGGTTGTTTCCCATGGAGTTGCTTTTGAATTATCTTTTGTAGTAATTTTTCCCTTTGAGCTCCAAGATTGACAAGCCTAGCCCAATCACATGCCTCATGCACATGCAAATGCTCGTGATTTATTTTTATTTTTATTATTTTCGGATACGATGCGATGCTCGGACAATCATGCAAAATGACAAAGCATAAACCACTTAAGGTTGACAATAAATTAAGAGGGCAAATTTTAGGGTATTACAGATGCCCTTATTCAATCATCTGAAGACCTGAATGGATGATAGCAATGGCTTTTAGACCTTCAAGGTATGGAGTGATTGAATACCCGAATAAACCGGAAAATTTGGACTCTGTAGGAATGAAAAGTGATTGAGAAGAATGCCATTCTTGGATGACGACTCATTGCATGGGATTGACCTCTGACAGGACAAAAGGAATGAGCTCATCGTACTTAGATGATAACTCAAAGGAAACGAGACCATCGTACTTAGATGGAGACACGAATGGAGAGACCGTTGTACTGAAACGAAATCAGAAGGGATGGGATCATTGTACTTAAACGATAACCTGAAACGTGACCGTTGTACTTAAACGGAGACGAAATAACGAGGCCATTGTACTTAAATGGGAGCTCGATAATACGAAACCATTGTACTTAAATGGATTCGTAGACCTGAAATCATCATACTGAGATGAAATCGAGGAAAATGGGATCATTGTACTTAAATGATTACCCACGACACGACCGTTGTACTTAAACGGAGACGCGAAAAAAAAGTGAGATTGTTGTACTTAAACAAGACTCAACTAGGGAACCATTGTACTTAAATGGAACACCCGAAAGGAGAGGGATCGTTGTACTTAAACGAGAGCCCAAGACGCGACCGTTGTACTTAAATGGAGATGCGGAAACAATGAGACCGATGTACTTAAATAAGACTCAAAGACGAGACCATTGTACTTAAATGGAATCGGGAAATGGGATCGATGTACTTAAACGAGAGACCGAGACGCAGCCGTTGTACTTAAACGGAGACGCGGAAACAATGAAACTGTTGTACTTAAACAAGACTCAAAGACAAGACCATTGTACTTAAATGGACTCGAGGAATGGGATCGTTGTACTTAAACGAGAGCCCAAGACGTGACCGTTGTACTTAAACAGAGACGCGGAAACAATGAGACTGTTGTACTTAAACAAGACTCAAAGACGAGACCATTGTACTTAAATAGACTCGAGGAATGTCAAAGAAGACTTGGTAGAAATAACCACAATGGGACATGAACTTGGCATTCTGTGGAGATACTTCGGTCTGATTGAAGAACTGATGTTTCAGGCTTTTGCAAGATACCAAAACTGACTTATGCTCCGTATGCATATGTTTGAATTTTTCTACGGCGTAATGCTTCATAATGATGGAAATGTTACGCGTTTTAGAGGATGCAAATGTAATGATGATTACTATATGAAATGCAAGGGAATCTTCTGATGAGGAGAGAACAAATATCCTTGACGGCTTCGCTGGGGAAGAACCAATTTCTGCACCGATTGCGGTGAATCCCTGTGAGGAAGGGAAACTCTTGTGGGGAATAAGCAACTCCGTGGGGAGATAGAGTAACGATCCACCGGCTCTGAACTGCCGTCATTGCCAAAAATAAATTGGACTTTGAGGGAGAGCCAAGACCCTATTGAGGATGAACTTAATCTGCTGAGGGGTAGGCTACTCCCCGAACTCCTCTAGGGAAATGATATCCTTCTGACTCAGCTGGAGATACAGATGTGTCGGTACTCTGCTGAGGAAGAGACCTACTGAGGAAATCCTTTAGGTGCACCCTTCTGCTTGGGGAACAGATATGCTGGGGAATCTTTCTGATGCACAATGATGATTGGACTCCGTTTGGCGAACCCGCTGGGGGAAGTAGCAACCACTGCTGGGTAGAGAAGACAACTTGAGCTCTTCTATGTTTGGCCTCTGCTGGGGAATGATAAATTCTCCCATGCGGTTGGAGATAAGAAGACTCTGATGAGGAATATTCCTTTGTTGAAGGAGGGTTTTCTGCTTGGGGAGAATGCTTGTCTTTCTCCAATTCTGACTCTACTGGGGATAATGGAGAATGCCACTAAGGGAAATTTTCTGCTGACGCTGAGAGTCTTGAATCGTCTCTGGCTGGGGAAAAGGAGATCATGACATCCTTCTGTTCGAGAAGTATCATTCCTTTTGCCGCTATGCTGGGGAAAACTCATATTTCCAATCCTGCTGGAGAGGAGGGAGAACTCAGCTGGGGATATAAGGCTTCTCGAGTTGGGGAATACCTTTCAATTTTAATCCTGCTAGGGAGGAGAAGACTCAGCTGAGGATATTTCTCGCTGGAAATACGAGTTTGATCAACTCTTGCCGGGTGTGAGAGGTAGGAGTGAAAGACGCCCTCTGTCGGGGATAAGATACTGATATTCCCCTGCTTGGGGATTATCATTCTCTTTGCTGTTACCCTGTTGGAGAGGTGATGATCTGATGAGACTTGCTGAGGATTCATGCTTCACGATCAGCCAAGGAGGAAATTTCTCAAAGCCCTGTGCTGGTGATGGCTTTATTGGCAATGCCTGTACCTGCATGTTAATGAACACAACTGATAGTACCCGTGAAATAGAGAGTTAGTTTGGCTTGCATGCCCCAGGGTCATGGTCTGAATCCATCCCCCGTGTAGCGGTAAAATCATGAGTGTAAGATATTAGTTAACTTAACTCAAAGTAAACAGAGTCGCCACCGCGTTTTTATTTTATTCCAAATGGAAAAGGGAAAAATAGCGAATAAAACCTAATGAATCTAAAAGCAAAAAGCTAAAAGAATCAAGCAGAGAACGGGTAAGGGGATAAGTTACAAATTGGGAAGGTTTTACGCACCCAAAATGTATGTGGTACTCCACGGGAGCCCTTTGAAATATTTATTGCTTTTTTTGGTTTGAAAATGGTTTGTTTAAAAGTGATTGAAGAGATGAGAAGAGAAATGTTTTTTTAAGATTTTTGTGTTTGAAGAGGCGATCGTCTCATGCCTACGTACCCACAAAGTGCAATGCGAGATCAAAACCTCGTAGTTCGTGGTACAAAATGTGAAAAAAAACAATGTGTTGAATTGATTTTAAAATGTAAAGATAAGTCGTCATTCTTTAGCGAATAATTCCGCTAAAAAGAATGAATCATATCTAAACGTAAAAATGGAAAAGTGCACGAGGGCACAAAAACAATTGAATGAGTTTTGAATTTTTTAAAGTATTTTTGAGAAGAAAGTTTCGATATGCTTATATGGTTTAACATTTATTAAGAAATGAAATTGAAAAGGTAAAACCGCTTGACCTAAGTTAAGTTTTGATTGTGAAAACGTTTAAATTTTGAAAACAAAAAAGGTTTTTGAAATAGGAAGAAGATTTGAAAATTTAAGAAGGGGGGAGATGAAGTGACTATCCTAAGACTTTAAAGTAAAAGTTAAGGGAAGAACGATCAAACCGTATGGTGAATATTCTTCGAAGCAATAGGATTTCATCTTCATAACAAGTGAACCAAATCGAGGTCAAGGTCTTCAATCCATAATAACTTGAGCAAAGGGAGAGATCCTAAAATCTAAGTCCAAAACTCCAAGTCCAATGCTAAGGATAATGGCCATAGTCAAAAATTAAAGTCACAAGTCTTTTAGAAGTTTAATCCTTTATTGATGTTTTTGTGTCCAAATGGACAAAAGGAAAATCAACATAACAAAAAAAAGAGCAAATAATAAACATGATAATGGATGAATAAAGCATAGTAAAGCAAAATAAAATAAAAGCAAATAAAAGTGCAAGAATTTAAATGTTAGTAGCAAAAGAAATTAAAGTGCAAGAATCTAAAATATTAATAGTAGTAATAGTATAATAATATTTACATAATAATGGTATGGTGAACTTAATCAACCACAACCAAAAGAGTAACCAAAATCGAAAGGCAACCGGATCCGCTTAATATCTTACACTATAGCGATTAATCAAGGAAAATCGAACCGAATTCAATGAAATTTGAAAGGCGTTTGGGAGACCCGAATCACCTATGCATCAAACATTCATAAGTCTCGATTCTTAATGCAATATGATTAACCACTTTGGGATTACGTGATCAACAAGAGATCCGGTCCACGAAAGTGCAAGTACCCAATAAGATTTATATTCCGAAGTCGGGGCACATTTAGGTCTATGTTAAGCAATCGCCGAGTAATTTACGAAGTAATTACCCTACAAATGAGGCCGACCACCACCAATTAAGGTGCATAATGTTAGTGCTAATGCATGCAAGATAAACGATATGTAAATCGCTATTCGGACGCAATACCGCACAAAACTAAAGGTGAATACCAAATTGAGTCACACTCATAGTATTCTTCCATCCTTAAGTTCAATCACTCATCTTGGTGGATTCAAGCATGAAAATATATATGTAATGCAAAATACCTCAAATGAATTGAATAATCCACTTAAAGGTAGTTTTGAATTAATGAACATTAACTACTCTAATCTACACCCAAAGTTCATTGAAATTAAGGAGAAATTACTCCTAAAAGTGCTTACCAAGGTAAAAATAAAAAGGAGGAAGAAGAAGAAGAAAGAGGAACCAAAAAGGGGCTTGAAACCAGCCAAAAACACCATTCTGACTTGCGTTAACCGATTAACCAATTGGTTAACCGGTTAACGCATGCAAAATCTGCGCAGTTTTAAAACTGGTTAACCAGTTAACCAAATGGATAACCGGTTAACGATGTACCAGAAGTAGAAAAATGCAGAAAATTCAGCATGATCCATTTATAAACCTTTTCACAAACATTTGATGATCACGATCTGAATTTGCACGAATTTTAAAACCAAAATACAGTGGAATCCCTGCAATCAAACAACAAATAAAGATCCAAAGGATCTAGAATCAAAGGCACCAAAGAGCTACATCTTGAATGTTGATGGTAAATATGGGTTTATGGAGAACGATGAATTACCAAAAGCTCTTCTTCAAATTGGACCAAAACAAGCTTAGATCTACTGAAATTGATAAACAAAAGAAGGAAAGGATGAAGGTTTAACTCAAGTTAGTCAAGAATTCAATGTGAATTCTTGATAACTTCAAAAGAAAGAAAGTGAGCTTTGGAGAAATTTGGTGTTGGGGGAGTATTTTGCAAGAGGTTTTGTGGCTATCAAAAGCTTATGGAATAAATGAAATTGTGGTCCTATTTAAAGACTTTAGGTATGGGAATTTGGTGGAATGGAGCTTGCTTTGGTAATTCAAATTAGGTTTGGTAATTGAAAATTTGGTGGGAAATGGAAAAGAGTGGTGATTAGTGAGAGTTTATGGTAGGAAATGTTCAAAGTGATGTAGAGAAATCAGAAACCAATGGATCTAGAATATTCCAATTAAATCAATAATCTAAGGATGCTGAATTTGAATAAAATATTCAAATTTTGCACTGGTTAACCGGTTAACCAAGCCAAAATTTGAATATTTTATTCAAATGAGGTTGCTTGGTTATTTTGGCCCGATTCTTTTTGTACGTCGAAGAAATAAGCACATGAACCTTGGAAATCCTTTGAATGAATCAATTAACTTGGGAAATCCTTGATCAGATAAATTGAATTATTTGCGGATCATCTTCGACTTTTGTCTGTGAAATTTACTCGAGCTGCAGGACTACTATTTTTGGCATTTTCAATGGTTCATCTCCTGAATAAAATGTTAGTAAAAGGAAACAAAATATTTTTGGATTTTGATTAATGGTTAGTAAACATAAACAAATAAAGTAATTAATGACAACGGTGATCCCCTGTGAGGCATAAACCTGCACCCGAGAAGGCTAAACGAACCAGTGCGCGATCTTGTTTGTATGCAAGATGTAGATGAGATGCGAAAAACCTTAGGGTCAAAAATTAGGGTATGACACCCCGTCACTCAACACATCAGATACGTGTAAAAAGGTTTTAATCTCCTGCACGAGTTATAAGGCATTCATGCATTCACAAAGCAATATTTATCATAATTTGTTGGATGTTTTTGCAATCAATCAGCGGTAGATGAAAAAACAAAAACTCATGGAAACAAATTTGACTGAAGTTACGCTTTTATTGATTTGAAGAATGGCCATGAATAGGCATTACATAGGAAGCAATCCATGGAAAGAGGAAATTGCACAAAAGGAAATTTAAACCATCCTAATGGCAATGTGAAAAACAAGGTCTCATCAAGCTCCGACCCGGATATGACTTGTATGTCTCCAAGATTCTCCGTTCACTTCGCTTTTGAGGAAGATGATTGAATTGATCTTCAACTCGTGGATCACCTTTGATTGCGAATGATAGATCACAGACCTCGCAGATCACAGTGGTTCGTTTTAGTCCCTCTTTTGTATGAACCGTCCTTTCGGGTTTTCGATCCACCGGGATACCCGTTTTTGCCTGAGTTGTCTGGTGTGGCTTTTCAACTCAGCGGGTGTACATATTTTCTGATATTTCCCTAATTTTTTCCCGAGACTTTTATTTTGTTTTTGGCTCGCCAGGATGCCCATTTTTTCCTGGACCTTCATTCTGTTTTTGTCCAGCGGGTATTTTATACGAAGTATTTTCTCACTGCGTCTGTGTTGACAGGGGATTGGAAGTCTTTACCATCCATGGTCTTTAGCATCAAGGCTTCGCCTGAGAAGACTCTTTTGACCACGAATGGACCTTCATAGTTGGGTGTCCACTTACCCCTGTGATCGTTGTTAGGAGGAAGAATCCTTTTCAGCACCAAGTCGCCTGGTATTTACCGTTGAGGCCGTACTTCCCTGTCGAAAGCCTGTTTCATTTGCCGCTGATACAGCTGTCTATGGCATACAACTGCTAGGCACTTCTCTTCAATAAGGCTCAGCTGGTTGTACCTGGCTTGGAGCCATTCAGCTTCGTCAAGCCTGACATCCATCATTATTCTCAGCGAGGGGATCTCGACTTCTACTGGTAGGACTGCCTCCATACCGTATATAAGTGAGAATGAGGTTGCCCCAGTCGAAGTGCGCTCCGACGTTCGATACCCATGCAATGCCAATGGTAGCATCTCGTGCTAATCTTTGTATGTTACAACCATCTTCTGAACAATCTTCTTGATGTTCTTATTGGCTGCATCGATGATGTCGTTCATCTTCGGGCGATATGGCGATGAGTTGTGATGCTCGATCTTGAAATCCCATCACAAGTTTGCCATCATCTTATTGTTAAGATTGGAACCATTCTAGTAATGATTCTCTCGGGAATTCCATACCGGCAAATGATATCCCTTTTGATGAATCGGGCTACCACTTATTTTGTGACATTGGCATAAGATGCCGCTTCGACCCACTTCGTGAAGTAGTCGATAGCACCAGGATGAAGCGGTGACCATTGGAAGTTGTTGGCTTGATCTTGCTAGTCATATCGATGCCCACATGGAGAATGACCAAGGTGAAGACATGGCGCTCAATGTATTTGTAGGTACATGGACATTGTCAACGTAAATTTGGAACTTGTGGCACTTGCAGGAATATTTGTAGCAATCAGATTCCATGGTGATCCAATAATACCCTGATCTGAGAAGTTTCTTTGTCATAGCATGCCCTCTAGCATGGGTACCGAAGGAGCCTTCGTGAACTTCTTGCATCAACATGTCTGCTTTGTGTCTATCCATGCATCTGAGCAGGACCATGTCGAAGTTCCGTTTTTAAATCACATCATCTTGATTTAAGAAGAACCCGCCTGCCAGCCTCCTGAGGGTCTTCTTGTCTTTACTTGATGCCCCTGTCGGGTATTCCTGAGACTTTAGGAATTGCTTGATATCATGATACCTAGGTTTGCTATCGTCAGTGTTGTCAACTGCGAAGACATATTCCGGTCTTTCGAGATGAGAGACATCAATTCGAGGCACGTAATTTTCTTGATGCACCTTGATCATGGAGGACAAGGTTGCCAAAGCATCAGCAAAATGGTTCTCGTCTCGAGGTATGTAGTGCAACTTGACTTTGGTGAAGAAAGTCAACAACCTCCTGGTATAGTCCCTGTATGGAGTAAAATTAGGTTGATGAACCAGCCATTTTTCGTTTACTTGGTTTATGACCAGCGCGGAATCGCCGAAGATCTCGAGGTTCTTGATTCTCAAGTTGATTGCTTCGTCAATCCCCATTATGCAGGCTTCATACTCGGCTTTGTTGTTAGTGCACTTGAATGTCAGCCAGGCAGTGAAGGGCATGTGGATCCCTTTCGGCGAGATAATAACGACACCAACTCCGCTACCGTTTATGTTCACGGCTCCGTCAAACATCAGACTCCATTTGGATTCGAGGTCTGGACCCTCCTTCGAGAGTGGTTCTTCACAGTCTTTCGACTTGAGGAACATGATTTCCTCGTCCAGAAACTCGAACTTCATCGGTTGGTAATCATCAATCGGCAGTTGGGCCAAATAATCCGACAATACACTTACTTTGATGGCTTTTTGTGAAGTGTACTGGATATCATATTTCGTCGGAATCATTTGCCTTCGGGCTACTCTTCTGGTCAGATCTGGATTTTCGAAGATTTACTTTACAGGATCCATCTTGGAAATCAGTAGAGTGGTGTGAGTCAGCATGTACTGTCTTAGTCGGCGAGCAACCCATTCCAAAGCGCAACACGTTTTCTCTAGCCGTGAGTAGTGGGTCTCACAGTCGCTAAACTTTTTGCTTAGGTAATAGATTGCATGCTCTTTTCGACCAGACTCGTCTTGCTGACCCAACACACATCCCATTGATCCTTTGAAACAATTGCAAGTCATTTTGAAGCTTTTTGCAAAAGGTGGAAAAAAAGAATGCATGAGAAAACCCTAAAAACCAACTTGGAGTCTTTTGATCATAACTTTTGAACCAAGAAATTTATGGAGATTATCTTGTACTTTTTGGAAAGGGAAAAGGATGTTATTCAACTTTCATATTTAATAAAAACCCATTTATGCCTTTTATATGATGGAAAGTCAAGTTGAATGTGAGGTATAAAGCTTCGAAAATAGAAAGTTCTCATTACAAATCATTTCCATTTTTAGTAACTTTTGCCATGAGCCTTGATTCTTGATGAATGATGATATTCTTAACATTTCTTGACCAAATAAAGGTTCATGAACTTGAGGAGCAAGATTTAGACCTTAAAAACCTATGGTTGACTTTTCCTTTCAATTGTTGACTTTTCCTTTCAATTGTTGACTTTTGCTTAGTTCACAAGTAACTGGTCCACTGAAAACCCTCCACAAAGAACCAATGGACAAAACTTCATCCTTGAACACTTGTTAACATATAGAATACCATGAAAACAAATTTGAACCAAAATCTTGTGGATTGCTTGCTTTAAACCAAAACTCTAATTTGGACCATTTGTGTAGGAGATGAGGCCCTGAGCCAACTTCTTGATTAATTCACTTCTTGAAAAGACTTGATGTGCCATTTGATATTGTGTGGGATGTGAGAAACCCTTGAGGCTTATTGGGAGACACTTGGATCTTATCCTTTGGATTTGAATAATCATACTCTTGCAAATTAACTAATCACATGCTTTATGCTTCCACCAATGGATGTATGCTTCATTTTTCTATGATATGAATGCAATGCAATATATGAAAATGATACGCTAGATGCCATGAAAATGAGATTGAAAATTTTTGGGTTTTACAACTGGTAAACACGGAAGACCTAGAAGACACATAAACACGGAAGACCTACCCTAGTAGACCAGGTCCATGCAAAAGAGAGACATGTAAGCCTAAAAGACACTCGCCTTAATGGGATTTTCCAAAACTCCAGAGGGTAGGTCACATCGTAAAACTTGTCCAATTAGATAAGGTTTAGTATTTTCAATCCGTTCGAATCAGACTAAGCTTGCCCTAATATATATATATATATATATATATATATATATATATATATATATATATATATATATATAATATATATATATATATATATATATATAATATATATATATATATATATATATATATATATATATATATATATATATATATATATATGTATATGTATATGTATATGTATATGTATATATATATATATATATATATATATATATATATATGTATATGTATATATATATATATATATATATATGTATATGTATATATATATATATGTATATGTATATATATATATATATATATATATATATATATATATATATATATATATATATATATATATATATATTAACCAAGTAGGTAGGAGCCCATATTTGTGTACTATGGAAGTAATGAGAGATATGTTCTCTTATTTGCTTGACTATTATGAGTATGGTAATAGGTAATCGTTGTTGGAAGTGCTGTCAACTGCTGTATTTTTCAGTTTGCAACAGCAGTAACCGGTTACCCCTCGGTGAGTAACCGGTTACCACTGCCAAAATCTGAAAAATAACAGCATTAACAGCCAATGCACTTTAGTTGTATTTTTTGTGTTTTCTCTCAATTGTATCCACATTGTATAAATACTCATTGTAATTTCCAATTCCAAATTTAATGCCAAATTGAATATTCATCCCCAATTACTCTATCTACTCTAATTCTCTTTCTCTCTCAATTCATCTTCTTCCCCAATTTTATTCTCCACCATTATTACACCTTCACTTTCACAATTCTGTTTTGTTGTGTATGTTGTTCTAACATTTGGCATCAAGAGCTCCGGTTATTGATCCGATTCCGCTGCAATAATGGCTACCGTTTCCAATGATCGAATTCCCACAAATCTCCCAATTCTTGATTCGAAAAATTACGACAAATGGGCGAAACAAATGAAGGTTCTGTTTGGTTATCAAGAGGTGCTTGAGATTGTCACCAATGGAGTCACACCATTAGAGGAACAAGCTACCGACACGATTAGGGCTACACACAAAGAAGAAAAGAAGAAGGATTACAAAGCTCTATTCTTGATTCACTCTTGTGTTGATAACGACAATTTCGAGAAGGTTGGTGATTGTGAATCCGCGAAGCAAGCGTGGGAAATCTTGGAGAAAGCATATGTCGGTGTCGCGAAAGCGAAGGTGGTAAGGTTACAAACTTACAAGCGTCAATTTGAGTTAACGAAAATGGAGGACAAAGAAACGATCAACGACTACATTACGCGCATTACCCGGTTAGTCAATCAAATAAAGTCTTGTGGCGAAACGATCGTAGAGCAGAATGTTGTATCGAAGGTGCTGCGTTCGTTAACATCGCGGTTCGATAACATTGTGGTTGCCATGGAAGAATCAAAGGATCTAACGACTATGAACAAGGATGAGTTGCAAAGTTCGTTAGAGGCGCATGAGCAAAGGATGGATGAGAGATGTGTCGAAGCGAAAGCGGAGATCGCTTTGCAAGCGCGTTTGAATGAGAGGAACAAGAGGTCGAAAGGAAAATTTGTAGCTAGAGGTAAGCCAAATTTTCAGAATTTTGGTGCAAACAATTCTCAAAATTCGAAGAGTTCGATGTATGAAAAGGGTGAGAGCAGCTCCAAAGAGAGTGATCGTAGTAGTGGTTTCAAAAAGAATTGGAGTAAAGTTCAATGCTTTAGGTGCAAAAGGCTTGGACATGTTCAATCTAAGTGTTATGCTAAATTGAACAAGACTCGCGATGATGAAGCCAAGGTTGCTAGAGAAGAGGTGGAGGATGAAGACACGGTTCTAGTGATGATCACGGAGGAGAATTATGGCATTGTGGATGTTCCGGACAACAGCTATTGTCATGACAGTTCGCGGGACAGCAGCTGTACTGTTTCGGAAAGTGGTAAAAAAATGTGTTCGGATCGAAATGCATTAGTTACCGTACGTGATGGAGTTCAAAGTAAAGATGAATAGTACTTGGATTCCGGTTGTTCAACACACATGACGGGTCGAAAGGATTGGTTTGTGCAAATCAATCAAGCGACAAAGAGTAAAGTCAAGTTTGCCGACGACACTACTTTAAGCGCGGAAGGGGTAGGAGACGTTTTGATCGGAAGGAAGAATGAAGGTTTTTCAAGGATCAAAGATGTCTTGTACATACCGGGAATTAGGTGCAATCTTTTAAGTATTGGCCAATTACTTGAAAGAGGGTACTTAATTCGGATGGAAAACAAGATGATGCGTGTTTTAGATTCAAAAGGTGTGTTGATTCTAAAAGCGCCGATGGCTGCCAATAGAACCTTTAAAGTTGAGTTAAGGGTTATGGAGCATCGTTGTTTGGCTACCGCGGGAAGTAGAGAGGAGTGGTTATGGCATTACCGTCTTGGTCACCTTAACTCTAGGGATCTTAAGATGTTGCAACAAAATGGTATGGTAACGGGGCTGCCACATATTAGTGTTCCGACAAAATTGTGTGAGTAATGTGTGACATCCAAGCAACACAAGAATGTGTTTAGCAAGGATGCGGGTCGGAGAGCCAAAGGCCTACTTGAGGTGGTGTATTCCGATGTTTGTGGACCGATGCAAGTAGAGACTTATGGCGGCAATCGATATTTTGTTACGTTCATTGACGATTTTAGTAGGAAACTTTGGACTTATCTTATCAAGAGAAAGGATGAGGTGTTTGGAGTGTTCAAGAGTTTCAAATCCTTGGTGGAGCGTCAAAGCGGCCGGAAGCTCAAAGTTCTCAAAACGGATGGTGGAGGTGAATACACCTCTAATGAATTTGGGAATTTCTGTGATCTTGAGGGTATTGTGCGTGAGGTGGTGCCTCCATATACGCCTCAACAAAACGGGGCTGCCGAGAGGAAAATCGTACAATAATGAACATGGTGCGTAGCATGCTTTGTGGGAAGAAGTTACCTAAGGAATTGTGGGGTGAGGCCGTATCTACAGCTACCTACTTGTTGAATAGGTGTCCTACTAAGAAGCTGCAGAATATCACACCTGAAGAGGTTTGGAGTGGTTTCAAACCTAGTGTGGTTCATTTGCGCGTTTTTGGATCGATTGCGTATCGTCACGTACCGAATCAACTTAGAAAGAAGTTGGATGATAAAGGTGAAAAGTTGATATTTGTTGGATATCATTCTACTGGGGGTTACAAACTGTTTGATGAGAAGAATCGGAAGATCGTGATAAGCCGGGACGTGCTGTTTGATGAAGTAAAAAATTCTGCAGAAACAGCGGTAACCGGTTACCCACCGGGGAGTAACCGGTTACCGGAGAAAAAACAGCAGCAGCAGTTTGTTGAACTGTCTGATCCGGAGGCGTCCGATTCCGCTGTACCTGCACCTACAGCAGCTGAAAACAATGTTGTTAATGAGGGTAGACCTGTGAGGCAAAGAGCTATGCCTCAAAGACTCCGAGACTATGAAAGGTTCCGAGATACCGAAGTGAATAACGATGGTGGTTTTGTTCATTTCGCACTTATGGCCGAATCTGAACCGGTAAATGAGGAGGAAGCCTTAAGTGATCATAAATGGATATGTGCAATGAAGGAGGAGCTGGAATCTATTGAGAAGAATGGTACTTGGGAGTTGGTCGATTTACCGCTTGGAAAGAAACCGATAGGTGTGCGTTGGGTCTATAAAGTTAAAGCAAATCCTAAGGGTGAAGTGATCAAGCATAAAGCTCGATTAGTGGCTAAAGGGTTCTTGCAACGTGAAGGTATAGACTATGAGGAGGTATTCGCACCGGTGGCTAGACTAGAGACTATTCGTTTGGTTGTTGGGATTGCACATAGCAACAATTGGGTGATCTACCAAATGGATGTGAAATCTGCGTTTTTGAATGGTCCTCTTGATGAGGAAGTTTATGTGGGGCAGCCACCCGGTTTCGTGATTAAAAATCAAGAGAGGAAGTATTACAAGCTACATAAGGCGTTGTATGGTTTGAAACAAGCTCCAAGAGCTTGGAACAAACGCATAGACGGCTTTCTTGTTGACATCGGTTTCAAACGATGTGTATCCGAACATGGTGTTTATGTGAGGTCGGATACGATTGATGGTGTTATCATACTTTGCTTGTATGTTGATGATCTCTTGATTACGGGCAGCAATGACAAGTGTATTTCAAGGTTCAAAGGGGAGCTCATGAGTGAGTTTGAGATGACGGACCTTGGTGTCATGAGTTACTTCCTTGGCATAGAGTTCCACAAGTCAAAAGTGGGGCTGCTTATGCATCAAAGGAGGTATGCACTTGATATCTTGAAAAAGTGTGAAATGGAGCATTGCAACGCTTCTAGTACACCTTGTGAAGCAAGATTGCAGCTGTCCAAAAGTGAGGAAGAGGATGATGTAGATCCAACACTTTACCGGAGTTTGATTGGATCGTTGAGGTACTTGTGCAATACGCGACCGGATTTGGCTTTTAGTGTCGGTATTGCGAGTAGATTCATGGAGAGACCTAAGGTGTCACACTTGGCAGCGGTTAAGAGAATCCTTAGATACGTGAAAGGTACTCTTGGCTGCGGAATTCTGTTTCCCGCATCGGATATGGGACGCAAATGTACTTTACTAGGCTACACCGACTCTAATTGGTGCGGAGATAAAGATGATCGAAAATCAACGGCGGGTTACATCTTTATGTTCGGTAATACACCAATCTCTTGGTGCTCCAAGAAGGAACCGGTTGTAGCACTCTCTTCTTGTGAGTCCGAGTACATTGCGACTTCGTTGAGTGCGTGCCAAGCTATGTGGCTTATGAATCTTATGAAGGAATTGGGATGTGGTGATGATGTTACCACACTGTTTGTGGATAATGTTTCCGCGATTAATCTTGCGAAGAATCCGATTGCACACGGAAGGAGCAAGCACATTGAGATGCGGTTTCATTACTTGAGAGAATTAGTCGGTGACGGAAAGCTTACATGTCTCTCTTTTGCATGGACCTGGTCTACTAGGGTAGGTCTTCCGTATTTTTCAGTTTGCAACAGCAGTAACCGGTTACCCTTCGGTGAGTAACCGGTTACCACTGCCAAAATCTGAAAAATAACAGCATTAACAGCCAATGCACTTTAGTTGTATTTTTTGTGTTTTCTCTCAATTGTATCCACATTGTATAAATACTCATTGTAATTTCCAATTCTAAATTTAATGCCAAATTGAATATTCATCCCCAATTACTCTATCTACTCTAATTCTCTTTCTCTCTCAATTCATCTTCTTCCCCAATTTTATTCTCCACCATTATTACACCTTCACTTTCACAATTCTGTTTTGTTGTGTATGTTGTTCTAACAATCGTGTGATCATGCACCGTGAGAGCTTGATAGTTAGTATCTTAATTCAATATCTTAATTCATATGCCTAACACATGAGTGTAGTATTATGTTAACTAGATAGTATTAGGCACCTTTGGTCGAGGGGATCCATATGTGGGTGAGATTCACTAACATAAGTTGTATCTCACTCCATATTAAATATTTGGGATGGTTCAGATAAAGACTAAGATAAATGTAATGCATCATGAAAACCTTGAAGAATTGTTGTTTTGGCTTATGTTTCCGCTGTGATTGTTTATCTATTGTAGGATTGTATTAGAGATCATTTATGCATATATTATATATCTTGTATTTGGAAAATGTTGTATATATGCATATGTCGTTTAGATAATGTATGTACTCAGTATGGGTTTAACGTTTCAATGTAATACAATTCTAGACGCGTATTGTATTGAAGTGTTGTAGTATTTATCAGAGCAGATCGATTCTCGACCATCAATGAGACATCATTAGTAAATTCTTTTCTACATCATATGTGTGTTTGTCGTCACAATCCTTACTGTCATATTATGTGGTGTTAGGTCTAATCAACTTGACTTCTATATGTATGACATTGATTGTTTTATTTTGTTGTCATTTTATGTCTTTGCTACTCCACTATTCAAACTCATATGGATGATGTGGCCTAATAGAGTGGTTTCATAGATACAATATTTTTAATTTATTTTAACTTTAATATAATTTTTTGTCAAATTCGGTCAAATGTATTTGAAATTTTTTGATAAGTGAATATTTAGAATGAAATGTGTTCCGGACTGGCCCAAACGTCAGGATTGAGCCATACCTGTCTCGCGGCCCAACGACCCGGAAAACCCGACCGCGCTCGGAGTATGAAACCAACTGATCGACCTATCCACGGTCGGGCAACTCCCCTGCCGGGCAACGGATCTGTCGAGCGGAATCTTTCTCGCCCCAACGGCTAGTTCCTAATCACCGTCGATTATTGCGGGATCCGCGATCCACTCCCAATGTTATGGGCCAATGAACACCCCCTTGGACCAGTATATAATCCCTCTCATAGGAGAGGGCCAAATATTCAATTCTCTCACCTTAATTCTCGTATTTGCACGCTCTTTGCTCAGTCTCTTACTTTAGCATCGGAGTGCCTTGCAGGTACAACCCCTCCTCTCCTTATCAACCGTCTTTCAACAACGCTCGACGTCAGTCCTATCAGATCCTGATCTCCAGGTACGATCAAAATGTATAAAAAAAATTTATAAAATTTTTGGAATAAAAACAATTTTTAAATTATTATTCTTTAAATAAATTACAACATAATCGAATTAAAAAACACAATCAAATATTTTTAATGGGTAATTAGAAGAAAAACATAATCAAATATTTTTAATGGGTAATTAGAAGAAAAACATAATCAAATATTTTTAATGGGTAATTAGAAGAAAAAGAATCCTAATTATTGGTTTCCTTAGAATCGGAAGAATAACAATTTAATTTTTCAAATTAACATATGCTTTTTCCATTCCCATTTATAAGAGACAATTTATTTATTTATAGATATATTTAATAATTAATATACATATCTTCTATTATTAGTTTGAATATATTGATTATTCAATAAATTGAAAAAAATTTGTCTTCTTAAATAGGATGATAGGTAATGTGGAAATTTGTCTTTTTGGTGTAGAAATAGCAAGCCTCTTTCCATAAGTATTCATTTCTTTCTTGAACAGAGGTTTCTATCACAATGGATAGTATCGATAGAGACAAAGATGTTAATGACACTCTTTTCCAACATCTCTAATCAAAGGAGGTTTCTGAAGAAGAAGAAAGATTTGGGAAGAAGCTATGGATTGAAACCAATAAACTATGGGTGATAGCATCATTCACCATGAACGTGGTTAGTCAAGCTTTCGCCGGTCACTTAGGAGAAGTTGAACTCGCCTCCATGAGAATCGCCAACACTGTCATCGTTGGCTTCAACTTCGGCCTCCTCGTAAGTCCTTATTTTATACTATGTTAGTTCTTGTAAAATGTTGAATAATAAATGGATTAAGTTCTGTGTTCTTGTGTTATGGAAAATAGTTGGGAATGGCAAGCGCGTTGGAGACACTTTGTGGACTATCAATGGATGGGAAATGATGATTCCTCTTGGCTTCTTAACTGGTACCGGGTATGCAATTTATTGTTTCAACTTGTCTTTGTCCTTTCAACAACATAAGATAGGAAAAACTTTTTCATTAATCCCCGCCTCATCCAGTTAAAACTAAGATGAAATGAAAAAGAAAAAATTGTTTTGCAAAAAAAGAAAAAGAAAAAGATAATATCCTCTGCATTACACTTTCCATCGTTAAAAACTATATCATTTATTGTCAACCATATCACTCAAACAGTAGCTAACCAAACTGAAGTTAATATTGCAAAAATTATTGGATTAAAATAGAGTTGAAAATATTGAAAAAAAATATGTTTTAAAAACTTTAAAAACTTTTAAACATAAATTATTGGATTAAAATAGAGTTGAAAATATTGAAAAAATTTAAAAAATTGTATGGTAAAAATGATTTTTACAAAAATATATTTGAATTTTGATATTGAAAAAAAAATCAATTAAATAATAAAATATTTAAAATAACATTTTAAGAATAACTATTTATATTTAAATTTTTATAAATAGCATTTATGTCAACTTTTTTTCTACATGAAAATTACACAACTTTTTCACGTAATATTCACGTCACAACTCTTTGTCACATAAATTTCACACCACAAAATTTTGTGTTGATCGAATAGTCACATAATAAACACACCACAAATTTGAAATTAACATGGTAATCATCCATAAAAACTTTAAAACATATTTTTTTTATAAAAAAAATATTATTCTTCTTTGAAATATATATTTAAATAATGTTTTGTTTTACAAAAATTATATATTCTAAAAATATTATTTACTTTGATTTCAACAAATAATATATTATGAACACTAAAAAATAGGGTTAAATATACGATATTCCTAGCGAATTTCAATTTATTCGTTGTAATTTATATTTTATGATTTTTTTTTCAAAAAAAGGATTAAATATATACCCCTAAAATGTTAAAGAATTTTAGTTTATCGGTAATTTATTTTTTTGAATTATGTCTAGAATTTGTGTGTTTGGCCTCTGGTTGACTATTTCAACCCTGAATATTTCTAAATTTTTACGAATTCAGTACCTTTGTGGACGAGATTCTTAACCACTAGAATCTCATTGGTAGCAAAGATTATAATTTTTTCAATGTTTTACTATCCAAAATAGTAAAATTATATTTTAAAAAGTGGCTTTTGATCTATCCAAAAAATTAAAAAATATATATTTACAAAAAAATTAAAAAAATTAAAGAAAAGTAAAAAAAATCATGTGGACAGCCAAGTATGACTTAAAATATATTTAAAATATATTCTGGGTTGAAATAATTAATCATGAGGCTGACACTCAAAATCTAGACATTTCAAGCTGAAATAAAAAACAATTATAAGGAATAAACCGAAATATCACTAACATTTGTAGAGATATGGTATATTTAACCTAAAAAAATATTATATAATATGTTATTATATGGTGGTGACATACATCAGGGCATATGGAGTGGGATGATATTTGGTGGTACAACAATTCAAACGTTGATACTCATCATAATTACAGTTAGGTGTGATTGGGAAAAAGAGGTAAACTAAATACATTTCAACTTAAACCTTAGTTATCTTATATAACTCATTAGTTTTATTAGTTTAATATATCTTATGGTATTAATTAATATGTGTATTTGTTTTGACTGTATGAATTTATACAGGCGAACAACTTTTTGATAGTAAGACGCTAATGTGCAAGGAATGCAAAGTAAAGCAGCCAGTGCTCCTACCTTGATGTTGTGAGAGAAACTGAGAAAGTGACCTAAATCTGCAGCCTGTTAAAAAAATAAATATGTGCAACTTGCCAATGAATGCTCGTGTGTTATCTTACTCATCCTTGGACCATGTCTTGTTGGAAATAAAATGAGAATTAATTAAGATTTACCATCACACCTCCGTTTCTGAGATACTCAAAATACTCGTATCCTCAAGATGCATTTCAACGTATGTTAATTCATTAATTCCATAAATTACACCCTCATTTTATTCCCACTAATTTTCTATTATATCCTTCTAGTATTTACAAAATGGTTACTTTATATTGATTTCGCATTAAATACTGTTGATGTGGCACACTACCAATTTTTGTTACATTTTAATTTCATAATTATTTCATTAATTTCAAATCACTATTTTATTATTATTTATTATTCATTATTCATTAAATAATATTGTTCACTGTAATCTTTCAATACATTAGCGAATCTTTTGACTCGGGAAAATAAACAATCAGTTCATTACCAATTTAGTTTCTCAATACAACCCCTATAATTTGATCTATAAACACAAACAACAACAACGCCGATTCACTTTCTCAATGTAAATCCGTAATTTCTATTTTGTCTTCTCCCAATACTTCATCATCAATTCTTCAATTTTCCAAGTAATTGACTTTTGTTGATTTTATCTATATAAATAGGACAAATTTCTTCTCATATTTCACTTTTCTTTCGTTTTCTTCATGTCTGGTAAAATTGGGAATGAACAATGGCTACTAGGAGTAAAAAACATCAAACGGTTTCGTTTTCGGTTCTTTTGGAAGCGGCCACGGTGTGAATGGATATGGGTTTTCCAGCGAGATGAAATGGAAACTGTTGAGTGGAGATCTCCGAAGAGTCCTGCTTATTTATTTGGAGATATCCTTTGAGCAAAATACCATTCCTTGTGGTCATGTCTATGAAATTCAAAGACATCATTTTCTGATTTGGCCAATTGAAGTTATGATGTAAAATTTCATAGGAGATGCCATTTATTTTATGTTATCATTAGGGATGTCAATTTGCATCTGTTAATGAGGATCCCCATGGATATTATCTGTTCGGAGTTCCAAAGTCGGAGAATTTTCCCACCGTGGGGACATGGATGGAGGTAAAATTTCTCCCGATTACACTTCGAGGCGGGGATGGGGAAATACTCCGCTCTGCGGCTTCCCCATATCCAGCCAAATATTAATTATCATTATATATATATATATATATATATATATATATATATATATATATATATATATATATATATATATATATATATATATATATATAATATATATATGTAATTGAACATTTTTTTATAAAGAAAATATTATATTAATTAGAAATAAAGAGTCATTACTCATTAGGGAGTATTTTATTTACTAATCCTAAAAAAGTGGACAGACCAAATGTGAAACGTCTTTTAAGTCTCTTCTTCTTTTTAGAAGAGTTTTTATTCTCAAAACTCATTGTATTCTTCATTCCTCATCTCCTCTATTTGCATTATCATCACAACAATCACTCTATTTTATTCATTTTCATCAACACAACAACAATGAAATTTCAATGTCATAGTTTTGATCGGAAGAAAAAAAATTAAGATTTGATGTATGTGGATCTCCGTGGATAACGCGGATACCGTGGGGATCCGTGGGGATGAGGATGGGGATAAAAATTACCCCGCAGTGGGGATCGGGGATGGGGAACGGGGAAGCATCCTCCGCACATTCCCCGTCCCGTTGACGTCCCTAGTTATCATAGATTTATGGCATAAAATCTCTAATTTTGCAGCTTTGTCGAAAATGTCTGAAAAGTGCGGTAGACAAGTGTGGTAAAAATTGTCCAAAATACGGGCAATTGATAAGTTATATAAAAACTAACTATAAATTGGTTTTTGAGCAATGTTTTAAAGTGCACAATTTGCATATTGTGCACAAGTGTGGTCGATGCAGCGTTAATTGTAGTGTCTGGAAGTTTTATATTGTGGTTGTAATTGTGGATGTCGTGCGAATTAAGATTATGATTACGAGGTTTCAATTCATTGATCATGATGGTAATAACATGTTGCGGCAATTGACGATCATGCAAGGTGAACATAGTTATCTGGAAATTGAAGTAAGGAAAGTTGTTGCTAGCGCAATAAATAATAGACAAGTTGTTCAAAATCCAATTAAAAAAACAACATTTTATACTTGCACAAGGAATACAAGTTTATAACCATATCTATCCAATAGGGGTATGAATTCAATGAGAAACGAGTTTGTGACAACCCAAGAAGAGGATGTTGTATTGGCTAAAAGGTTACATAGAGAAATTTATATAATTGACATTAATACTAATTTAAATGATTATTTTATTATTTAATTGTATCTGAAATTAATACAATACATTTTATTTTTGATATTATAAATAAATTCGATTTTAATAATAAAAATTAATATTGATTTTAATTCACTTACTCATATAAATTTGAATTTATCACCAATAATAAAGTCATATCAATTATTTTATAGGTTAATAGTCATTTATCTATGCAAAATATGCGTGTTTTGATTTATTTCCTTTAAAAAAAATTTGATTATCCCCTGAGATTTTAAAATTCAAGTCTTTTGTCCCCAGGTGGAAAACTTATCCCCTGTAAAATATTTTTTTTATTTACCCCTGATTTTTACACGTTTAGGGGTACCCAAAAATTTCAGTGGATAATAAAAAAAAATTAAAGGGGTAAAATTTACCTATATTGCAGGGGTAAATGACTATTAACACGTATTTTCTTCTTTAACTATGTTTAATTTTTTAATTAAAATTAATTTTTTTTAACTAATAAATTACTAAAACAAAACAAAATCTTTTCCAATTAACTTTATAATGATAATCATGATAAAAAAATAAAATAAATGATATTTGTAATGCCTGATTATTTAATTAAATATATTTGTATTATTTGTGTTGATTTGTGTTAATTGTCGAAATTGTGGAGTGTTGTGTTGAGTTGCTAAGTTGGTTTTTAATTGAATTAATTTAATTAAGTTGATTTTAGTTGTGGAAATAATATGATGTTGGTATATTAGAAAATAAGAGATTATTGGGCTTATTTGGATGGTGGGTTGTAGAAGAAGCGAGATGTAGAATTGAGCTCAATAAATTAATAAGAGTCGGTAAGAATTATAAGCATTATTATTATTATTATTATTTTTATTATTCCTAATATAATTATTAATTAAAATGTGATTTAATTAGTGATTGGGTGGAAGAGAGAAAAATAAGGAAGACTAAGTATTAGTCAAGTAGTTGGTGGAGAAAAATAAGGAGGATACATAGATTATAGGAAGACGTAGTGGGGAGTTAAGAAAAGGGAGACAAAATATCACGAAATCAGAGAAGAGAAGTTGCAGAGAAGAGAAAATAAAGGTTTGGGAGGAGATACATGAAGTCGCTAACAAGAGGGACCTAAGAGTCAATCAGAGAGTTAGAGCGACCTTCAATCCAAGGTAAGGGTGGAATTCTGACTCGATAATGGGATGGCTGATGAATGATATGTAGGGTTAGTCTGTAGAATTATCCTGTTTATGTTGATTGTGGTGATAAATGATGAAAACATGTGGAATTGGGTGTTATAAATTATTCTGTCAGTATGTTGTGTTGTTTGGTTGAATAAAAAAACTGATTACCGTTCTTGAATGAGTCGTAGAATGATTAATCTGTGTTGATTGAATTATAATATTATCATTATGGTGTAGTGTTTCTATGAGAATACTGTGAAAAAATTCTGTTTTGAGTTAGAAATAGTGAAAACAGAAAATTTTGACGTGAAATTCATCATCGCGAAAATTAGTTTTTATGCTACCAATGAGTTCTAATAGGTAAAACTAAGTTGAAATAAGAGTCTCGTGAATTAAATCGGAGTTTTGGATGGGTTTTTCGGCAAAAAGTGATCAAACTCGTAGCTAGGTTAGTGCTGAATTTTGGAAACTTTGAAAATTCGTAACTTGATTTCTGGGTGTCTGTTTTGACTCCTGTTCAAAGCTTTGGAAAGCTAATACTGCGTACTTTCTTTTTAAAATGGTTTCAAGTCCTGAAACTAAAATTAACTTGGATCTGATGAGGTTTTATGGTGTCAGTGTTTGTTGAAAAACTTTAAAAACTCATAACTTTTGGTTTGTAACTCCGATCGAGGTCCTGTTTGAAGCGTCGGAAAGCTAACGAAATAAACTTGATGAAATAAAATAAGTGATGTGATACACTTCCTAGTACCGTATTTTCATAAAAAGTTGAATTGATTTATGGTTTTATAAATGTTGATGGTTATACGTTGATGTTTTGTTGTTGTGATGATTGCTACGGTGCCACCCTGGTGTGTATTCTGCTGTAGCGGGTGTGTTATGTTGATGTGAGGTGTATAATGAATGTTTAATGATGCTTTTGTTGGTGAGTTATAGGATATCAATAAGTTGTTATTGAGTTAGGAATAACGATTATGTGTTGATGGTTGTATGATACATAAGTTGTAGGCATATGGCCAATGTTGATTTGATGTTGCATTGATATATAAGTTGTAGGTCTATGGCCAATGTTGATTTGATGTTGCATTGATATATTCGAGTTGTTGGTCTGATGACTAGTATTGATTTAATTTGTTGCAGTTGATGCATATTTTATGTTGTCGTTTTTATTGTATCCATTCATATTAGTAGCATACATTGCCTTTTCTAAGTTGGAGCTAATGCTCATTCACGTTGGCCTAGATTGGCAAAAAGTTGAAGTTGAAGGCTTATGCCTTATTGATGCCTCAATAAACTGGAACTTTCTTATTTTGGAGTTCTACTCCGATGGTACCACATGCATACGCATCATGTTGAGTCTCATTTTGTGTTGCATACTTAAGTTGTGGTGTTATTGTTGCATTATGTTGATAAAGTTATTGTTGTATTATGTCGATAAAGTTGTTGTTGTATTATGTTGATAAAGTTGTTGTAGTATTATGTTGATAAATTTGTTGTTGTGTTGTTGATTGATGTTGTTTGAGATGTTGTGAAGTGGTGATTTATATAATCTGATCTAATATATTGTTTATCATTTATCCGATTATATAGTTCGATAACTCACCCCTTCTGTTTGAATGTTATCCCTATGATGGTAACGTGAAAGTTAGCAAGAATGAAGATTGTTTATCTTCATTAGTTGAGTCGGTGTTGATGCTTAAATATGTAACACTCGGGGGGATGAACGTTTGTTTCCTTATTGTTGAATTTGATTATGTTGCTGGATTTTATGTTGAATTTATGTAAAGACATGTTGTTTAAGTTGCACCAAGATGTTATGTTAATTTAAGTTGGAATTATGAATCCGCTGTTTATTTATGAAAGTTATTTTGTTTCAAAGAACAAATGATGTTGTTATGGTTTCATCCGAATAATTGTGTTATGTATCAATGTTATATGAAATTAAATGAGCATGTTTTACAAAGTTGAAATGTGGCATCCTATTTGATTAAAGTTGAATTTCGAAACTCTGATTTTTTTTGATAATTGTCGGGTAGAAATGGGGTGTTACATTAGTGGAATCAGAGCAGGTTGGTTCATCCAGCCAAGTTGTCTAATGTTGTTCATTCCTTAGTACGCGACATGTGTGTGAAACACTGTCGGGACTTGCTTATTAGTTCTCTAACCGTGTGTCTCCTGGAATTGGTTTGAAATAAGCGGGGGAGAAGTTTTCCTCCCGAAAATGTTGATGGTATATTGAGTTGGTTCAAGCTTATATTGATTGTAAAAGTGAAAATGTTTTTGGAACTGTGTTGTTGCAAACCGAAGAGAGTGTGCACTCATGATTCTTATCGGTCGAACGAGTTTAAGATGTGTGTAGATTACAGACGGTGAATTAAGTAGATGATTGAGATTAAGGATCTACTCCGAGGAGATTGACAATTTGATGAATCAACTAGTAGACTTGTATTGCTTGAGTAAGAAATGTATGTCTTGAGTATAATTGGATTAAAGTCGGATGATTTTCAGAGTTGGGTGAAGAGCAAGGATAGTTGGAAGATCTTGGAAACAAGAGAAAGAGGTAGAACTCATGTTCATCGATTTCATTCTTTCATTTTCGTAATTATGGAGCAACTTTCAAAAAAAAAGGGTATAACGTTTTAATCGTGACTCTGATTGAAACAATTATGGACTTTTTGGAAAGATTACGAAATTCCCTACAGTCTGCATATAAATTTTATCTTCGAAAAGTTTTTGAAGAGAGATAAAAACGCGATTGAATATTTGGGTCTGGTGCTGATTTTTGTTGAATTTTGCATACGGGGGGGGGGGGGGGGGGTCAGAACAAAGATCCAATTTCAACCATTTTTTCAATCGATTTTGTCGATTTATGGATTCACGGTTTGTCGGGTAGTCGGATCGGTTTGAGCATTAGTCTTCTTCATTTAGTCCAAATTTTTTTTTTCAATTCATGTGTCAATCTTTAACTAAAAATTAATCTATATATTTAAATTGTGTAAGATTATCAATAATTTTAAAGTCAAATAAAATCTGTTAACATATTTTATACAACTTATGAATCAAAAGAATTTAAAAAAATATATAAAAATATGTTGTTGAATGAAACTTCCAGTATATAGACGATCTAAGTATATAATTTCAGTAAAAACAGTTTACAAGGATAAACATAAAATTACAATAAAAAATTTCATTTTTTCTTCCTACACAATATTTAATCATTCATCTTTTCAATCACCAAGCTTCAACAAATACAATCTTCCTATCCAACAACAATACCAAACTTCAACAAAAGATATTAAGTAAATGAAGAGGAATACAACTGAGACAAAGATAACAAAGCCAACAACACTATCACCAAGCTTCAACCAATATTATTGAAGATAACAAACAAAACTGAGGAGAAAAAATTTAAATTACATAAGTTAAAATGAAATTCGAAAGGTTAACCTTTAATTAGTCTTATATCTGGTTGTAGTTGTGAGAGCAAACAAAGAGGGAGAAGAGAAACTGTAAAACAAATGGGACAAGAAATCGAACATGAAAAACAAATTGGAAAAGAGATAGATTGTGAAGGCTAGGCTAGGGTTTTTCAGTCATATAGTGGTGTTTGGATATGATGGGTATTGGTATTGGGCTTTAGGAGAAACCAGTCCAGCAATTATAACTATAACTATAAACTAGGAAAACTGTCAGTTTCAGCTTTCAATGGATTAAATTGGTCCATCTGATCCGAACGTCAAAAGCCATTGAAAATCGATTAATTTCACTTTATGAACCCGACCACCGTTTTGAAACCGACCGCATACAAACGGTTTTTATTGATCGGACGGCTTGAGGCGGTTTACTCAAAACTTGTCCACCCCTAATTCTCGGTACTGTGGAGGGAGATTTTCAACACAATGAAAGACAATTTCTGGCATGATGGAAAGGAATTTTTTTACGCAAACTTTCATAATCTACAATTTTTCAAGGCTTGTTCGATGGTGTCTTACTCTGAGATAGTTTAAACTCATACTTCTCAGATTATGGACCATATCGGAAGGGACATTAAAGGCGAAACATTGATTATGGTTTTAAACTTCTTATTCTCGTGTCACAGAAGATCTTGAATCTATCTAGGTTGAATAAGTATGAGTTCAACAACACTAGGTTTTGCTCTCACAAACATGGACATGCAAGAAGAATAGTTGAAAATTTGAAGCACCAAAATGGTCAAGAATGACGACGATATTGACTTGCAAACATAATCAATTGAAAAACCAACAGGCAAGATATTGAGGCCAGAGTCAATTTCTTACAAGAACATGGTGACTGGGGAGTCCTATAAGAACATAGGAACACAAATGCAATAGGAGAAAGACATGCAAGAACTTTAAGATAGGATATGTCATACCCTAATTTTTGACCCTAAGATTTTTTGCATCTCATCTGCATCTTGCATACAAACAAGATCACGTACTGGTTCGTGTATTCTTCTCAGTTGCAGGTTTTTGCTTCGCAGGGGATCACCATGTTTTTACTTGCTTTTATCTGTTTATATTTACTAACTTCTAACCAAAATACCAAAAATATGTTGCAGTTTGCTTCTTCTTTTCTCTGTGTTACAGGAATTCAAAGACAAGGCAGTGATTTTAATTCAGATGTGGTTGTTCAATTATGATTCGATGGATGTTTGACCTAATCATTGGTCAAACTATCAGAAGATTTGTTTCAATTGCAAGCTATGTGTGCCAGTGGTCTATTCCTCAGACAATGCGTTTTCAAAGTTCAAGTTGTATGGTGTGTGAAAGTCATTAGTTATCAGACAGTGTTTTGTGCGAAGTTGGGTTTGAATCTTCAAGTTCATCAGTTCAGTCAGTTCACCAGTTTATCAGTGATTCATCTGAGAATTTATTTTTCTCGGCATGAATTCAAATCATCAAGGCAGTTTTCAGACGATTCAAATGGTTGTGGCTTAATTTTCTAATATTCAGTGGTTCAGGAGGGTTCATGTTCAAGTGGCTTGTGCAAGAAAAATCAGAGTTTGCTGTGGGCTAAAAATCATCATTTCATATCCATTATTCATTTTTCGATTAAACCATTTTTTATATCCATTTATTCACCTGTATTCCCTTTTCAATAACCATTTCCATTATTCCAAATTCAATTCTTTCTTCCAAATTTAATTCATTAACCGTTTTTCGATTCCCGATTATTCCATCCACTTTTATTTTTAATTTCCATTACTAATTTTTTTAGCCCATGTTTCTATAAGCCCAATTAATTCTTTTCTTATTCATTTCTTATAATCCATTCACCTTTCAAAAATAAAAAAATAGGGAAACAAGGCCCATTAGTCCATTCTAGTTTCTATACAAAAAAAAATTGATTGAAAAAAAACAATTAAAACAACAAGTTACCCAAGCCAATATTTCTCAAGCCTATTCACCTTTATTAATCATAATCTAATTTTCTTGTTTTAGTTCTTTCTTTATTATTTATCCCATTTACATTTTTGATATATACCAAAAAAGAGAGAGAGAGGTCCCTTGGCTCATGAAGCATCACGTTGGCCCATCTCCATTCATCACATGTTCAGCCATTTTTTTTCACTCATGTGAATCACTTCCATCAGCTCAATGACTTCAACTTTAAGCCGTACAAGCCTTTCCGGCACACACTTCAGCTTCACATCAAACAACTACTTCACAAGCAGCTCAAACAACAGCTTCCAAGCCGCAGCTAAGCCTCAAACAAAACGCACACGTGAAACTCTAAACGCACAGCCAAGCCAAGTTGATGCCCACACTTCCAACAACAAACCCATGGCATACACCACACTTCCCAGCCGCATCACTCACAAGGCTGCACAAAACGCAGGCCCAACAACATGCAACAAGCCTACACACACCACACGTCGTGACCTCACAATCAGCTACCACACGCCCTGCTCATGACCAAATCAAACGCAGCAATTCGTGTGCAAAACGCAAAAAACTTCAAAGCAAAACGCAACATCACACAACAAGTGAACACGCCAAAACACAGGCTAGCTGAGCATCACCAAAACGCAAAGAAAAAATTGAAACGCAGAAAAGGAAAAATTCAGAATAGTCACACAATCTTCATGACTCCAAACGCAGCAAATTGACTCAAAACGGAAACTGCGAGCTCTCTCATTTCATCTATTTAAACAGCTCTTCCCTCCCTTAATCTCTAAGCTTGAATGAGCCTCCAAAAGCTCTGCCAAATTGAAATCAAAACTTCAAGAACTCATCTCCAAACCCGAAACCTTCAATCAACTTTGAATTTTCCTTTCCATTCAATTTCGGTTCAAACCTGCAAATCAATTAAACAACACAAATTAAAAGAGAGAAAGAGTCTGAAGCTTTTCACCATTATTGAAGGTATTCGAGGTTTTCTGACGAACCTTTGTTTCTGAAATTCGTCGCATACAGCTTACGTCGGGATAAATTGATTGAATATTCTTGCTCTACTCGTCCTTGCGGTCAAAACGGTACCAAGATGGAGCTCCGCCGCTCCGATTTGGCGGAGCTCCAAAACTCCATTTCCTTTTGTGAATAGTAGCGCTGCGTGAAGAAGAAGAAGAAGGATTACTTTCTGTGTTTTGATTTTCTTAATACTTTTTTTTTAAAGATTATTTTGGTATTCGGGCTTTAATAGCAAGTTGGATTCATTTTACTAACCACACCTTACAATCCTGCGTTTTACCCTCTCCATTGATTTCTTTTTCTCTTTTTAATTTTGTTTCATTTTTTTATTAGTTTCTTCTCTTTTTTTCTAAATGTTTCTTAGTTTTTTTTTGAAATCAATTTCTAACTCTCTTTTCTAAAAAAAAAATATTTATAAAAATATCTAAAAATATTTTAATACATTTGTTAATTTCTTTATAATATTTTCTTTTTATTGTGGTTCTTTTATTGGATCATAAATTGTTAGATCCACTTTCTTATTCATTCTTTTTTCTTTTTGGTCGATGAGATCTCCGATTCGCGATTATTGGTTTTCGAAGATGTTTAATTTTCATTATTTCAAATCTATGGATGAATGATCATTTGGATCATTCTCCATACTTTGGAATTGTGATAGATTGCCTTCGATAATTCAATGTGAAATCTCGATTATGATTAGACCGTTACCTTTTCTTTTCGTGCGACATGTTTTCGGAGAATGATCCATAATATCATTTCTCTAACATGTATTAGCACAAATATTTTCCACCTTAATTGGTGGTGGTCGGCCTCATTTGTAGGGTAATTACTCCGTAAATTACTCGGCGATTGCTTAACATAGACCTAAACTTTTCCCGAATTCGGAAAGCGATCCAATTGGATCCGGTTGCCTCGATTTTGGTTATCTTTTTGTGGTTGTGTTTGATTAAGTTCATCATACCATTTCTATGTAAATATTATAATAATACTAATATACTAACCATTTAAATTCAATCTCTCGCACCTTATCCTCTTTATTTTCAATCTCTCGCTCCTTATCTCTCTGATTATGCTTTTATATCATTCATCATATTATTTATGTTTATATTGTTATTCTTGTGATTTTTCCTTTGTCCATTTGGACACCAAAACACTAATAACGGATCAAACATCTAAAAGATTGGTGACTTTAATTTCGGACTATGGTCACTATCCTTAGCATTGGACTTGGAGTTGGACTTAGATTTTAGGATCTATCCCATTTCTTGAGTTGTTATGGATTGAAGACTTTGGCTCCGATTGAGCTCACTTGTTTATGAAGATGGAAATCCGATTGTTCTCGAAAGATGTTCACCACACGGTTTGATCGTTCTTCCTTTAGCTTTTAAATTCAAGTCTTAGGATAGTCACTTCATCTCCTCCCACTTCTTAAATTTTCAAATCTCCTTCCTATTTTCAAAACCTTCTTTGTTTTCAAACTTCAAACATTTTCTCAATCAAACTTTTACTTAGGTCATGCGGTTTTTACTTTTTTCATTTCATTTTCTTAATAAATGCTAAACCACATAAGCATATCGAAACTTTCTTCTCAAAAACTTTAAAACATTCAAAACTCATTCAATTGTTTTTGTGCCCTCGTGCACGTTTCTTTTAACCATTTTCATGTTTAGATATGATTCATTCTTTCTAGCAGAATTATTCGCTAAAGAATGACGACTTATCTTTACATTTTAAAATCAATTCAACTCATTGTTTCTTTTCACAATTTGTACCACGAACTACGAAGTTTTGATCTCGCATTGTACTTTGTGGGTACGTAGGCATGAGACATTCGTCTCTTCAAACACAAAAATCTTAAAAAACATTCCTCTTCTCATCCCTTCAATCTTTTTTCAAGCAAACCAATTTCAAACCCAAAAAAGCAGTAAATATTTCAAAGGGCTCCCGTGGAGTACCACGAACATTTTGGGTGCGTAAAACCTTCCCAATTTGTAACCTATCCCCTTACCCGTTCTCTGTTTGATTCTTTTAGATTTTTAGCTTTTAGATTCATTAGGTTTTATTCGCTATTTTTCCCTTTTCCATTTGGAATAAAATAAAAGCACGGTGGCGACTCTGCTTACCTTGAGTTAAGTTAGTCAATAGCTTACACTCATGATTTTACCGCTACAGAAAAGTGGCGACTCTGCTGGGGAGTCAATCTCTAAGTGGATTCGGCCTACTTTGATTTGTTTACTGCTTTAGTTTGATTTGTTTGTTACCTGGTTGTTCTGTTTCGGTTTTGGTGATCCTCTGTGAGATAGATTCTAACCCGGATCTGAGTGGAACTTATGATAGGACGGCGATATTCGAAGCGATATGCGATGGAGTAGTCCAAAGCGATATCAATTTGATAATCTCTACTCAGTTAGGCTTTCTTGGATTATCAATGTCATGACGAGTAATCGTACGTGGCATTATTTTCCGACCTTGAGCTGATCATACTGAGGACCGTAGAACCCTTAACCAATCTAAGCCAATTTAGGAATGTAGTGCGGAAACTATCTGAGTGTAAACTTAAGGTGGTTGTCACGCGATACTACACTCGGACGAGGTCTATTTTAAGAATGTTATCGGTTGGGGAGTAATCCAACGTACCGATGATATTCTAAAGATGGCTGTTAACTCCGGGAACCTCTGTTAGCACCCTTTTGGTTTTTTTGCAGGTACAATGAAGACAAACCTTAGTACATGCCTTTGTGGGTTGTTGGTTCTTATCCCTTGACTCCATGCTCGTGATCCGAACCTTTGAACCTGTGTGCTTTGCATGATCTTGTTTGTGGTTGTTGCATCTACATATTCATCATGATCATTATCACAACCATTTTTCAAGGAAAATAATTCCGATTATTGCAAATATTGGAAAAAAGTAAATATTCCTTTTTGTCAAGATTTTTCATGACAGTATTCTCGATGTTGACCATGTTTGCAATAATCGAGTTGTTTTTCTAAAAATGGAAGTGAACATTGCATATCATTGCATTCTCGCATATTCTTGTGTTCATCCGAGTCGTGTGGGAACTTATCCCGGTTGTTTCTTTCCTCAGTTGTCTGTTGATCCGTCAAGCTGACTCCTCATCACATATACGGTACTAGAGCTGCTAATAGATTGAGAGCTATCAGATTGAGAATGGAACACCAAGAACAGCATAACATGGAAGTCCGGATGGAGATTGATGAGCTGAAGGCCGGTATGACCAGGCTCACTGAAATGATGCAAGTTTTGATTGCTCGAGGTGAACCACCTCAAAGGACTGTTATCTCTAAAGTTTTTACTGCTGTTGTTGATCCTCCTATTGTTCAGCAACCGGTTTCTACTTGGCCAGAATATGGGTTACCTCCGGATTATGTGCCAGTTTCTGCTACTGCTCAAATGGGTGGTCCATCTATTGTTCCAGTCTTTTCAGCTCCGACTTTTGTTGAACCTCAACCTGTTGTGCACACTACTTCTCAGACTACTTATCAGAATTCTCCTTTTTTGTATCAAGCTGTTGGTCAACAAGCTGAAAGTCAGGGTGAACCTGGATATATGGATGAAGTTAGAGAGCAATGTTTGACTCTTGAGAAGAGGGTAAGAGGTCTAGAAGGAAAAGATGTCTTTGGTTCTGCTTCAATAGACACGTGTTTGGTTTCTGACTTAGTTCTTCCTGATAAGTTCAAGATTCATGTATTCGAGAAATACAATGGTCATACTTGTCCAAAGATTCATCTGTTGATGTATTATCGCAAAATGGTTGCGCATGCCAAGGATGACAAGCTGCTTATTCACTGTTTTCAAGATAGTCTGAGTGGTGCTTCTATGAAGTGGTGTGTAGGACTTGAGAAGAGTCACATCTGAAGCTGGAAGTATTTATCTGATGCTTTTGTAAGACGGTATAAGTACAATCTGGACATGGCGCCTAATCGTCGTCAACTTCAAAACATGTCACAGAAAGAGAAAGAATCGTTCAAAGAGTATGCTCAGCGTTGGAGAGAGCTAGCTGCTCAAGTGGAACCACCTTTGCCCGAGAAGGAATTAACTGGTTTGTTCATGGACACTCTTCAACCGTTCTTTTGGGAGAAAATGGTAGGAAGTGTTTCATCTGGTTTTTCCGATCTAGTCACTATTGGAGAAAGACTAGAGGAAGGTATCAAGAAAGGTAAGATTACAAATTCTGAATCTCCTAATGCTGCAAGAAAGTCTTTTGGGAACTTTCACAAGAGAAAAGATGGTGATGCTTATGCTGTTTCAATTGAGAGGAGGCCATATCGCCCGCAACAACGATATGTTCAACCATGTGTAGCTGTGATTGCTCCTGTTGTTAAAACTCAACCTGCTCAAACTCAAGTTCAAGGTCAAGCTCAACCAGCTCAAGCTCAAGTTCAAAATTGAGCTCAAGCTCAGGCTCCTCATCCTGCTGCTGAACAAAATCAGTATCGCAATAGGCCAAACTTTGATTCTATCCTGATGCCTTACACTGAGTTGTTTCCTTCCTTGATTAAGAGTGGTTTAATTACTACTAGGCCTCCGCCTCCTGTTCCAAATCCTCTGCCGGTTGGTTATAGATCGGATCTTCGCTGCGAGTTTCAACAAGGTGGAACTGGTCATGACCTGGAACATTGCTTTGCACTGAAGGCTAAAGTGCAAGAACTTATCAGGAACAATATCCTTTACTTTAATGATACAAATCCCAATGTTGTCAACAATCCTTTGCCGAAGCATGTGAAGTGAATCTTCTAGAGGAATTCAACAGTTAAATTTTCTTCAAGGCCAGAATATCAGACGAGACAGCTCATCTTTGTTGCTGATGGATCACTAAGCCATTGTTTCTTTATGTTTGCGATTTTTCTTCAATTGTATTGACTTGTTTGCTTTTAAACTTTGTTTGTACTTTCATGTTGATTTTAATGAAATGAGCATTGCTTTGTTTTGATTCAATTTCATTTACTATTTGCATCTTTATGCTTTATATTTCAAGTTCATTTTATTTTCTCAAGCTTTTACAATGATTGGAGGGAGGATGATGAAAACGAGATACCCATAATTGTTGTTGGTATGCTTTCAATTGAGACTTGGTTGATGATATACAGACATTGTTTCAAATCTCAAACACTGGAGAAATAAGGAAGTTAATCCTTTGTCAACCCCTTTGAGCCTTGAAGTTGGAGTTTCTTTCTATTCGAAAAAACCCGCAATTTTAACCGGGGGATGGGTAGTTCTCAATTAATTCAAATGTGCATTCAAGTACAAGAGAATCATTCAAGACACCTTTCAATAAAGGTTGCAATCTCAAGCTTTCCTTCATACACATCAAAGAAGTGTTGAAGATGTTTCTCAATTCAAAAGCCAATGATGATTCGTCGTAATCTTTAAGCCATGCAGTCGTTATCTTTAAAAAAAATGATATTGAAAAAAAATTATTGGAAAAAAATCAAAGCCCGCTAAGTCAAAACCTATGAAGGAGACTTAGGCAAAAACTGGGGCATCCCGCTGGCTGTAAGTTGAAATGACACAGTTCAGGCAAAAGTTAGGGATAATAAAAGAAAGATTTATCAAGAGGTCATCAAAATCCTCAGCAAAAATAAGATGAGTTGATCAAAGCCCTCATTAGAAATAACAAGAGAGGAAAAGGTGACTGCTATCTCAAAATCCTTTGGCTTACGAACCATCTTCATCCGTGCAATCCCAAAAGTCTTGGAACTTGAATGCATAGGTTGAATTAACTGAATGTAGGACTGGAGTTCATCACGAAGTTGGGTTGGGTACAAATAAACTTTGAGCCTATATCCTTTGTTTCATAAACTGTGAACCAGACCATGTTACAACCTTCAAAAGTCCTAATTGAATCCAGGTTTCTTTTGAAAAGCATACTACAACGAGGTTGCATAAACTGACTCCCAAGTTCGTTACCAATCATTTGTTTCTTACTGTTGCTTTATCTTTAATTTTTGTCTCAACCGCCGTGTTTTGGCAATGTTTTCATTTACTTTACATCAATAAATTTCATTCAAAAAATGATTCTTGATTTCAAACTTTGCATTGAACTTTGCATTAAAATTACCAGGTTTGTACAAACACTTTTTATTTGCAAATAAACTTTCCTCATCAAGGAATTTTCAAACAGTTGAGAAACTTGGTCGGTGATCCTACCAAGGGGCAAGTTTTTCTCAGTTCCTATGGTTCAAGATTTGTTGCTCAACGCAAGTTATTCTCAGATTTGGTTAGTCAGAAGATTCTTTGCAAAATTCATACTTGGTTTATCTTCTCAACATTCATTTCAAGAACTGAAGCCATGATCAGTTTATTCTTCTTAACAGTCATTTCAAAGATTTGATTAATCTTCTCCGACAGTGTAACACCCCAAAATTTGCCCTCTCATTTTCATGCCATTTAGCATATCCTTTCATACATTTCATTGCATTTAGATCACAATTGCATCATAAACATACATGAATATACATCTCCATTTGAGCTTTCACAGGTTGCGATTGGCCTTTATTTTTTCATGCGGAACGTGCACAAGAATCTTAGAAGAAACCAAAAGTTCTCGGTTGATTCAAAGGAGTTTAAGCAGAATATCAGTTTTATGGTGCAGTTTGCAAAAGTTGTAACTTATGCTCGGAAACTCATTTTGGCTTGAAACTCAATAGTTTAGACTATTTCGGTATTCTCTACAACTTTTGTGTTCGGCTCGTAGGCCAATTCATCAAGGAAAATGGCGGGAATTATTTGTTTTTGAAATTTCGGTTTCGCCGATTAACTGTCCTAGCGGTATTCAAGAGTTCGTAACTTCTGATTGGGTCAACATGTCTGAGAGATTCATATGACAAAAGTTCCGTCTTGATATCCTTTCTAACTTTTGGGTTTTGGCCGAGAACTAATTCTTTGAAGAAGATCTCAGAATGTGCGAGTCTTTAGAGTCGACATAGTGAAAAACAGTGCTGAACCGGTGAGTTTTGAACACTAAAAAATTCATAACTTTTGGCTCGTTTATCGAATTGATGTTGTTTCGGTGCCTAAAATTCCTTTTAGATGTTATCTTCATTATGTGAATTCAGTTTGGGTTAGGTCCGAGCGGAAGGATCTCGAAAATGCGAATTACCAGTAAGGTTCTTTGATGCAGTGCACTGTCTATCAGATTTTGTAAAATTCATAACTCGGTCAATTTTCATCGGATATCACCCGTTCTTGAAGCGTTGGTTCACAAATTTTATCCTCTTCAATTTCAAATAAAAAAGTGAGTTCGAACGGTGCTCCAAAGATTGTCGTTTTGGTTGATTTCACAAAACTGAAGTGCTGAACTGAAGAAAAATGCTGAAAGTGGTTTCACGAGAAAATTCATATCTCCCTCGTCGTTTGTCCGGTTGAGCTTAGATTTTAACAAAAAGTCACTGACTCATAGATCTACAACTTTGATGACAAAGTCGAGTCGAGATTATGCTCCTAAGAGGTTGGCCTCGTCACATTTTCGAGTAGCGGACACCAAATAAGCCGAAAAAACAACTTATTCAGTGACGTCTTGCAGCTTAAACGTATCGATCGCACTCGATTTTGATCGTATGACGTCCGTTATTTTTGTGTTGCAACTGTGATTCAGAGGCGGACGATATTGTGGAAGGCTCAGAGTCGAAATTTCTTGCCGAAGATATTTTTATTTTCACTTAAGCCGAAATTCTACCTTTTGCCTTTCATTTTACACTCCACTATATATTCTTTTGACCCACAATTTGTCTCATAACTTCAATCATAATTTACAAACACCAAAAAACTCTCACAAACTCTCTCTAAAGGATCAAAGTTCATTCTCTCAACTCTTTCTCAAGAACACAACAACAACTTCATCAAGAACTCAAGAACACAACAATTCCGATCAAGCTTCTGATAGCCGAGCCGCCACGAACCACCACCTTCGGTCAACTTCACCACCGTGCGACCACCATCTTCCTCCGCCGGCAGCCACGCGGCCTCTCCTCCTCTCCTCCGTTCATGATCGCGTCTCACTTCCTCCGGATTCACAATTTCTTCGTCGATTCTTCATTCGGTAAGCTTCTTAAACTTTAATTCATGAATAATTGTTGCATTGTTTCTTGAATTGAATTTTGAAGTTGAATTCATATTATGGAGATTATGTGCATTGATTCTTGATGTGGTTGTTGATTGATGCTTGATTAATTGATCCTAATAATTGTTGTTGTGCATAATTGGAAATGATTGTTAAAATTGACATAGACTAATCGATGCATGTTAGATGTTTGATAAAATTCTTAAGAGAGTTAATTATTGTGACTTGATATTGATTGAAGTGCTTGACTTTTGAATTCATGTTTGTTTCATTGTGTAAATTCGGAATAGGATAGGTTGAAGCTTAATTGTTGATGTTGTTCATATGTCGCGTGTCGATAAGTGCGTTTTGGTCATAACTTCCTAACCGTAGCGCGTTTTCGCGAATGTGAATAGTGTAAATTGACTTTGTTGATTATTCCGGAGCCATTGGTAAACTTTTTAGTCGATTTTGGACAATTTTTTTCGGCTATTTCGCTACTGCCAGCCGATAAAATCGGCCAAAAAGTACCACTTCCGAGTGGAATTTTCAAAATCCGATTGCATATTTGAATCCGTTGGCACGTTTGCAAGTTACCATGCGATTTTCGTTCAATTCCGAGTCGGTGATTTTTGACGCGTTTTTTCGTTTTAAGGCTTTTTAAGTTCGGTTTGGTGCAATTTTGATGCATTGATCTTGTTTTGACTTGTACTTATGTTTGTTGATCATTTTCCATTCATTGCATGTAAATTTATTTGATTTTGGTTTGAATTTGCATGTTGTTTATGTTAGAGCATAAGTGCTACCCCGTTTTGAAACGTAAATTTCAATGCATGTCCATGACTCGTATATTCATCTTTCTATTTGATTTTGAGTTGTGAGATATAGGTGCAACTTCCGGTTGCACCTCTTTTTTGTTTCTAATGTGTTTGTTGAGTTCATGCAAGGTTCTCGCAAAGATCTTAACGACGGTCGTTTGGTTGGTATTCCACTTTATTTGTGGGATACCTTTGGATTCAAATGATATTTTGTGTCGTTGTTTTTGTTTCGATTATGGGGGATCTTCACAAAGAAATTATGGAAGATGAGCATTTATTTTGCTCATGGGAGATTACAAGGCTTGGCTTGAAGTTTTTTTGGATTTCTTTTATGTGAAAGAATCGGCACTTCGACCAAGTAAGTAATCTCGATTCTCTACTTTAATGCATCATTCTAGTTGTATGCGACTTAGGATCATGTAACTTAAGGTGCATATTGAGCCCTCCCACCCGAGGCATTGGATTTATTTGTGAAATATATTGATATGTGTCGATTTCGGAGTTTAGGGATTAGGTTACGGATTAGAGAATTCGATTCCTTTCACTTTCCCTTAAAATATCGTTTTTGCCCGTTTCGTCGCAATTATTAAAAATAGTTTTAGGTGTGATAAAATTCTGGAAAAATTCATGAGTGATCCTCATCCTCTTAATTAATTTGTCATATTTTTTGTTTCCAGATTTGGGTGGTTTCAATATTTTATTTGGATTTTAGATCACAAGCTGTCCCAAAAAGGAAGGTTTTGGCATAAGGGACCGAAATCGTTTTTTCCCCATAGGTGTGAGACCTATTTTTTTGTGTATGATTAATTACTGTAATTTTTGACATTTTGATGCTCTTTAGGCATTTTTTTCATAATTTTAGATGCCCTTTTTGATCCACTTTGTGGAGTTGTTTTTCGATGATCATGATTTGTTACCTTGCTAATCAAGGAATTGTTTTGGCACTTTGGTACATAATTTTGTGGAATCCTTTTAGACCATGTGATATAATTACTATATCATTCCAGGGATTTAATTTCATAATTTTTAAAGGCTTTTTGCTATTTTTCCATGTCACCTAGATCCTAGGTTGATTCATGTGTTTATGTGTCGCATAACCTAAATGTTAAGAAGGCATTCATGGCATTTGATTGAGGAACTTTTTGGTAGCTTTTAGGAGTTGATTATAGGTCATTTTTATGTCTTCAATTCCATTCATAGGTCACTTTTTGAACAATACTCATTTGGTTTGTTTTGGTGCTTTAAAGTGCATACTCATGTGAATTAACTTTAACCTAAAATAGATTCTCTTCTCCTCTAAATAATAACTTGAATTATGTGCAAATCATTAATGCCTATTCATTCATTCTCATTTCATTTCACATCTTGTATGCTACTGACCCATAATCATTTCATTCATATTCACATGCCATTCTTCCTTAACTTTCATCATGTGCGATCTTATGCGATTTTTGTTCGTTTCTTCTCATATTTTCTTCTCATTGCTCCATATGCCTAAACCATTGCATCCATGATTGTATATTCATTCACACATATTCATGAGCATTCACTACTGACTTTGATGTTCATTTCATGTATTAATTCATGCTTGTAAGCCATACGCATTCATATTTCATCCATGAGTCCTAATTTGCATTTATGTGAACTTAGGTGAACTTTTTGTACATAGTTTGACATAGTTTGATCTTGTGAGATATCCTAGCATACTTAGGGACCTATATCATGTAGCTACTGACTTTAGAAGTCATTTGACCTTTAGGTACCTTCACCTTTAGACTTAGGTCTTATTTTGAACCCTAGTTCCATTCTAGGACGTTTATGGTACTTAATCGCTTTTATGTTTTGATTTTACTTTCAATATGCATTGTCATGCTAACTTTTGTTTTGTAGGGGGGGAAGATTGAGGTAAGCATTACTTCATTCCTATCTCTTATGCATTTTAATTGTGTTTGCCTTAGCACTTTGTGCTTTGCTTTTAGGCTTTCCCTTTCTTTAGAGACAACTTAACTTCCTTAGGAAGTAAGTTAGTTTCTAACTCTCTTTTCTTCCTTTCCTTTTCTTTATTAGGATTAGAATACCTCATTAACCATAGGATCTCCCTTGTAAATAAATCAATAAAAATTAGGGTGTGTCTTAGTCCCCTTAGTTTGTCCTTTTTCCACTTGAGTCTTTCTTTCTCATCTCATAAAGAAAAATAATAAAACACTCAATAAAAATCGAACGTTCTTGTACGACATGAGACTTTGTTGCGGAGTGCTTATACGCGTCCCGTTTCGGGGCGAGGTGTAAATGCTCCCCGCGATGGATAGGTCTTAGTACAAGACCGTTCACAAACAAAATTCAAAACACTTCTCATAAAAGACAAAAACAAACAATAAACGACTATCCTGCGGGAACTTCTCTTCTCATCTCATTCACTCTCAACGCGAACTCGCGACGACTTGTCTCGCATGCAAGACGGTAAACGCACTCGTACCAGACGAGCCTGCAACACCTGAGCATAGACATATGCAGTTCCAGCTGTAAAAAACACAAACAAATAGTTCCCGCCTAGGTTAGGCGAACTACGTCGACTCTGATCCTCATTTCCCCGATGAGGTACGTAGGCAGCGGGGTAGGGCCCGTTTGAGCACATTCTTTATTTTCCCTACATTTCCCCCTTTTTTATTCTCATTCTCTTATTTCAGTTCCTTTCTCATTTCTCATTCCATTCCAGTTAGCGGTTTTATTCAGCAGCATTCTATTTTTCTCACCCTTTGAAACAAAACAAGCAAGCGTGGATCCCGTCGGGTACGACGGACGATCTGGGGTGCTAATACCTTCCCAGGTCGTAACCGACTCCCGAACTCAGATCTTTGGTTCGCAAGGCCTTGTCCTTTCCTTCTTCCTCAGGTTTGTGCAACATTACCTTTCCCATTCTTTTCGGGATAAAAATGTCTGGCTGGCGACTCTACCTTTTCCGCGCCACTTTCGCGTTTGTACTAGGATGAAAATCCCGGGAGCGACAGCTGGCGACTCTGCTGGGGACTAAGGTTTCCCTTGTAGAGTCAATCCTAGCGCCTGTTTGGTTTTGTTTATTTGGATGTTTATCTGTTTGCTGTTGGTGCTTTAGTTTAGCTTTACTGTTTTCATTTACAGTTTTATTTTACAGCTTTACTTTATCGCATTTATTTATCGCTTTCAGTATTTTATTTTCCATGCATCATATTATACTGGACTGTCTGGCTGTGCTGGTTTTCATTTTTTCTGTGGGTGGGAGTTACTGTGAGATAAGCCAAATACCCGGCTTGAGTGCACCATAGGATTAGCGTGGACAAACATTGTACTCTTATGGTATCTCACCATGATGGGTGGCGATGTGTTCCACACCCAGATTGCGATCGTCTTGGAACTATTCTGTGTGGGGATTACCTCACTTCAGGGTACGACCTTGATAGTTATGTGCATCTGGTGACCGATCTTCGAGGACCTTAATGGAAACACCCCTCTCCAGTGATGACAGTGGCAGACCACATTTGTTGGCAAACCCACTCGCATCCGAGGGTCCATTGGGAACTCGCATAGGATGGCCTGGTTCTTTCACAGGAATTCAGTTAAAGCAAAACTGTTCGTATGACGATAGTATTGTACCCTTCGGGATGAATGTATTATTGTTTCTCGATTCAGTGCTTGAAGCTGGAGACTTGTGAGGGATGCTTGTTTTTTCCGGAGTTCAGCTGAGGCCTCCCTGAGTAGTACATAATGCCAAACCGATTCCCTGATTTGGTCATGAGCCATTTTTCGGAAATGGTGAACGTATTATTTCTATTCGGCTTTGAGAGTCCGTGATGTTGACCCGAGTAGCACACCCGTGAGATTGGGAGGGGTTTACAGGTTTGCAGGAACCCTAAACTTCAACATACCCACTTTGCCAGTATTGTTCAGTGTTCTATGGTTCTTTGATTCTGAGATCTGGGATTTCTATTCAGAGAAATTGTTACTGTGATTACCATTATGACCTTGATATTGTGACTCTCCACAGATACTTGGCTCGTTGTTCAACTTCAACACCATCAGTGACTATTCTATTATGTGATCCAGTTCTACAGTTATTGGGTTCTCAGTTATGGGGTTCTATACAGAGATGGTGTCGTTATTGGGGTTCTATACAAACAGTTGGTTCACTGCTCAACACCAACATCACACCATTGATCACACGTCTGTTGCATACATGACATCATAGCATTTCTGCATACATGTTCAGTTATTTCCGAGGATCACATATCTGAATCATGTTGTTGGATTTTCTGTGCCAAAACTTGAATCAAAGCAGCTAAATTCCTCAGAAATAATTGAACATGGCATTTGCATACATCCTTGCATTCTTGACAGGTGTTCAGAGACAAATTATTTTCCTGACTTGATTTCCCTTCACAATGGACAACTTGAATCACATTCATCAAAGTATATATTTGAAGCAACTCCGGGCGGAGGTAATCGAAGGAAGATCCAGCTAAGGCCATTCAGGGCAGAGCTATAAACTTTATTTCAGAATCAGAAACTTTTGAAAGAGGAAGTCAACCAGATGAAGACTCAGATGAGTTTGGTTATGGGAATTTTGAACGAAGCTATTTTCATCCCTATTGAGGGGAACTACGCTGCTCTGATTCTCCATTGGTCAATGGAGATACGTAGGCAGGAGATCAAATAAGATCTTTCCGAGCAACTTTATTTATCAACTTCATTTATCAACCTCTTCCCTCCAGACGTCATTTGTCGGCATCCAATTTCAGCTTCCCAAGAGAGTCCAGCGTGCAAAGCATAAGGGTAAAGGCCAAAACCACTTGAGAAGAAGTTTGATCATATTCTGATGACGTACGTGCAACAAGTTTCCTCATTTACGCAAATTTGGAGTGGTTGAGCTAACTGCATCAAGATCATCTCCGACAAAGCTTCCTTTGGGGTTTCAATGCCAAGTATGACTATCATTCTGGGGCACCTGGCCATTTAATTGAAGATTGCAAGTCTTTCAGAGACAAAGGTGAAGACAAGGTCCCAAATTTGATTGACTCCAAGACTATTATGTTCACGCCAGGTAAAAGTGAGGATGTGGCACCAAAACAGTAATGATATGAATATCCAGATTTCTGACTGTTGAAAGTTTCCAAGAGCAATAAATTCATACGGAGTCAAGCCTCCTCAATAATGGAAACCACGATGTAAAGGCTAGATGCAAGTACCGCTCAAGGGCATTTAGGCATACCATTTGACAACTGTGATGCGTTCAGGCACAAGGTTCAAATTTTGATCGGATCAAAGGTCATCATGCCAGGTAGTCTGCCCATATATTGAAGTCTCCTCATCAAATGGGTCTCCCAATTTACCAAGGCGTCTTCAGAAGCAATAAGTCCAGACGAAGTCAAGTCTCCTCAACGACGGCAATGTTCAACTTCTTTACTGCATTTTCATTTATAGTTTATATTGTTTGTTTAAACATTTGTATGCATGCATGAAACTTATTTGTTTTTGAATGATAACCATAATAAAATGCACATGTTTTTCTTGAAGTAATCCATTCGTATTCACTCATGATTTTGTGTATGTGCATTGCAATACCAACTGTCGTGCTTAAACTCTATCAGGGAGGATGACGAAATGAAAACGCAAAAACTTTAATTGTATGCTTTTGAGAAAGACCCTGTTGACGATGTACAGGCATTGTTTCAAATCCTAAACACCGGAGATATAAGGGAGATAGACCCTCGCCAACCCATTTGAGCCTTGAAGTAGGAGTTTCTTTTTGCATGAAAAAAACCTTTGCATGTAACCCAGGGGCAGGGTAGGTGTCAGTTAGTTTGACCGGGCGTTCAAATTTCAAAAAGGAGTGCACATCTGAGGATCCATTACCTTTCGTTGTACCAAATCAAGAGGTCCCATGACCAGAAACCACAATGGTTATCCCGAACAAGAGGTCCAAAGACCGGAAACCACAATGGTTATCCCTCATCAACCAAGAAGTGAGACAGTCACGATCCTTTCAAAGAAATCAAGATAAACAGTGTCACACGATTTGTTCAAAAAAGAAGAAGGAAAAAAAGAATGAAAAAGCCCGCTAAGTCGAAACTTGAAAACAAGTGACTTAGGCAAAAATTAGGGCATCCCGCTGGACTTCACAATCAAAGATTCACAAGAATTAGTCCAGGCAAAAGTCAGGGATAAGAAAAAGAATGAAAAAGTGAAAAACGAAAAGGATTACACAAGAAAGATCCTCAAACAAGAACAAAGTCGTGTGGCACAGACACGAAAGACTAAGGGGTGACTGACTCCCAACAACAACCTGTTTGGTGCTTACACCGTTAGTGTAATTGGTTCCTCAACCATCACAAAACCCTTTTTGAGAGGTGAACACTTGTGAAAGCTAGCTGAAAATAGGAATGGAGAACATCAAGAAGATGGGTGGGCACAAATAAATTTCGAGCCTATATCCTTTGTTTCTATAACCGTGAACCAGGCCACGATACAACCCTCAAAAGTCCTAACTGAAACAGGGTTATTTTTGAGAGCGTACTACCACGAGACAACGTTCCTGACTCCTATGAGTGGTGTTGAAAGATCTTTGTTGGTGTTGCATGTGCATGCTTTCTATTATTCAAAAAAAAAATTAATGTCGTATCTTAACCAGTGATCCGCTCACAAAGGTTTGCAACATCGTTTTCAGTAAAACTTCAAAATTAACATGTGTGTTGTATTAGAATTTTCATTCTAAAAAATAAACATTTTCTGCTTGCATACATTTGTTTGGCATCATAAAAGTCCATGTATGGAATCTCAGTCCAGAAGCTTAATCTTGCCAAGTTGAGAAGTCTGAAACTTCCGAAGGACAATCTGTCGAGGTGCACTTTTTAAGAAAACTCCATCGAGTAGGGACTTTCCCAACATTCCTGGTAAGAGCCAACTAATCCTGGGCAATCATGTCGAGAAATCTCTTCAAAATTCAGCCAAGCTGGGGAAATCACTTCGAGATTCAAATCTCTCAAAGAGCCATCAGGCGGAAGCATTATTCAAATTTTAGCCAAACTGGGGAAATTACTTCAAGATCCAATCTCTCAAAGAACAATTGGCATGGGTTTTTTCTTCAAAGCACAGTCCGTCAGAGGTGATCACTTCGAGGCTCGTACTGGGGCAGGCCATCCCAAGGGCATGGGAAGTACTTTCTCCTGAAGACGGTTAATTAGAGGCACCTATCCAGAGTTCAAAATACTGGGGCAGAATATCTCACAGTGATATGAGGCTTTTCATGAATCCTTGCGAGGCAAATTCTTGCAAAGACCATGCAGTCTGGGGCAGTTATTTCGAGATCCGATGAATCTCTCCAAGATTTTGAAGACACTGAGGCATTTCATATGCCATGTTTTCTGTAAAATCCTCTTGAGACATTTACTTCTGATGGACTTTAATCTGAGGTGAGTCGAAAATTGCAAAGAACCATTGTTCACTCATGATTAGTCGGCAACCTATCAACCCAGGGCTAGGGGCAAGGCCAGTGTCGGCACAGTACTGCAAGAGTTGTTTCATCTGCGGACTTCATCGATCAAGATTCCTTAGCAAGTATCATGGGAGGTTATTTCTTGAGAAGAAGGGTATCATCGTCTCTCATCACCAGCATGAGACGCCTTACATCTCTCATTCCCAACATGAGAGGATTTATCTCTTATCCCCAGCAAGTGGCAACTTAAACTCTTATCTTCAGCAGGAAGCTTCATCATTGACATCCTCCATCATCCCCAGTAGAGTTGGAAGTTGAAATCTCCCCCCAGCAAGGCAACAGAAGGTTGGTGCCATCCCCGAGCAGAAGTTTCCCTTCAGACAGGGGCAATTCTCAGTAGTATAAGGAGTGTTTTGCCTCCCCAACAGTTGCTTCCTCAGCAGTATCATGCCTTTGGTTCCCCACCAGAGTTCAAGAAGGGTCCATCTCCAGCAGGGTCTTAGCGCTCCAATCTCAAAGTCCAATTTATTTTTGGCAGTGACGGCTGTTCGGAGCCGGTGTATTATTGACAACTTTCCCCGCAGAGTTGTCTCTTCCTCATCAGGATGGATCAGATCGGTGCAGTGATCACTATTCCTCCCCAGTCAAGCCATTTGGGATACCTGCAGTCTTCTTGTCAGAAGATCTCTTTGCATTTGCATATGCATAATCATCATTACACTTGCATCCTCCAAAGCGTAGCATTTCCCTCATGGAGCATTACGCCATAAATCCAAACATATGCATACCAGCATGGGCCAGTTTTGAGGTATTACATAAGACTCGTTACATCTCCAATCAGATTGAAGTGTTACCCACAGAATGCAACCTCATTTCCCCTGGTGGATACTTCTACCAAGTCTTGTTGTTATCCCCAATTGAGTCTTGTTTCAGTACAACAGTCTCATTTCTTTTCGCGTCTCCGTTTCAGTACAACGGTCGCGTCTTGGGCTCTCGTTTAAGTACAATGATCCCATTCCTTTCGAGTCTCCATTTAAGTACAATGGTCTCGTCTTTGAGTCTTGTTTCAGTACAACAGTCTCATTTTTCGCGTCTCCGTTTCAGTACAACGGTCGCGTCTTGGGCTCTCGTTTAAGTACAATGATCCCGTTCCTTTCGAGTCTCCATTTAAGTACAATGGTCTCGTCTTTGAGTCTTGTTTCAGTACAACAGTCTCATTTTTTCGCGTCTCCGTTTCAGTACAACGGTTGCGTCTTGGGCTCTCGTTTAAGTACAACGATCCTGTTCCTTTCGAGTCTCCATTTAAGTACAATGGTCTCGTCTTTGAGTCTTGTTTCAGTACAACAGTCTCATTTTTTCGCGTCTCCGTTTCAGTACAACGGTCGCGTCTCGGGTTATCATTTAAGTACAATGATCCCATTCCTTTCGAGTCTCCATTTAAGTACAATGGTCTCGTCTTTGAGTCTTGTTTCAGTACAACAGTCTCATTTTTTCGCGTCCCCGTCTTAGTACAACGGTCACGTCTCGGGTCATCATTTAAGTATAATGATCCCGTTCCTTTCGAGTCTCCATTTAAGTACAATGGTCTCGTCTTTGAGTCTTGTTTCAGTACAACAGTCTCATTTTTTCGCGTCTCCGTTTCAGTACAACGATCGCGTCTCAGGTTATCATTTAAGTACAATGATCATGTTCCTTTTGGTCTCGTCTCAGTGCGATGATAATAGATCGGTTGATACCATTTCCATATTAGATCGGTTGATCTTATTTGAGTTATGAATCGATTGATATCATTTCTCTTCGAGCTGTAAATCGGATGATATTACATTCTCGTTTTCCAGGGTGGATCGGTTGATACCATCTCCGTGTTAGATCGGTTGATCTTATTTGAGTCGCAAATCGGTTGATGTTGCGTTAAGTCCTGTTTCGATAACAGGCATCTTCTGTGACTTGGTCATGCCCAACAATCGCGTCGCAGGTTCCCGTTTTGTACAACGGTCCTGTTTGCTTGGGCTCTCGTTTATGTACAACGATCCCGTTCCATCTTGTCCTATTTTCTTTGTTTTTGGTTATCAGTCGAGGCTGGTATACCCTTGCGTCTCCATTCGAGGATGGTTTCGTGTTAGATCCGAGGATCTTTTGGATTGTCATTCGAGGATGGCATTTCTTTTCTTCAAGTCCTTCCGAGGTTGGTCTTGTTGTTGTGGCTATTATTCGAGGATAGTAGTTCATTTTTTGAGCTTATTGATCGAGGTCAGTTTGTCTCTTTTGCAAAGTCTGTCTGAGGTCAGCTTTGTGTTTGGTTATCAGTCGAGGCTGATATACCTTTGCGTCTCCATTCGAGGATGGTTTCGTGTTAGATCCGAGGATCTTTTGATTTGTCATTCGAGGATGGCATTTCTTTTCTTCAAGTCCTTCCGAGGTTGGTCTTGTTATTGTGGCTATTATTCGAGGATAGTAGTTCACTTTTTGAGCTTATTGATCGAGGTCAGTTTGTCTCTTTTGCAAAGTCTGTCTGAGGTCAGCTTTGTGTTTGGTTATCAGTCGAGGCTGGTATACCTTTGCGTCTCCATTCGAGGATGGTTTCGTGTTAGATCCGAGGATCTTTTGATTTGTCATTCGAGGATGGCATTTCTTTTCTTCAAGTCCTTCCGAGATTGGTCTTGTTGTTGTGGCTATTATTCGAGGATAGTAGTTCACTTTTTGAGCTTATTGATCGAGGTCAATTTGTCTCTTTTGCAAAGTTTGTCTGAGATCAGCTTTGTGTTTGGTTACCGCCTGCGGCCGGTATACCTTTGCGTCTCCATTCGAGGATGGTTTCGTGTTAGATCCGAGGATCTTTTGATTTGTCATTCGAGGATGGCATTTCTTTTCTTCAAGTCCTTCTGTGGTTGGTCTTATTTGTTTTGTTGTTGCTATTATCCGAGGATAGTAGTTCATTTTTTTTGAGCTTATTGATCGAGGTCAGTTTGTCTCATTTGCAAAGTCTGTCTGAGGCCAGTCTTTGTTGTTGATGGTTATCGCCTGCGGCCGGTATACCATTGTATTTCTATTCAAGGAGGGTTTTAGTACTGGATCCGAGGATCCCGTGTGAGTGGTCATTCGAGGATGGCATTCTTCCCAGCATATTTCCACCTGGTTCTATTCTCGCTACCTATTCAGAGGTCAAAACAAAAAATATATAAATAAATAAATGGGAAGATGGCATTTCTGTTGCCCTCAGTGTGCAAATTTTCAGGTTTTATTCGAGTATTCAATCACTCCATACCTTGAACGTCTAAAAGCTGTTGCAATTATCCATTCAAGTCTGCAGATGATTGAATAGGGGCAGCTGTAACACCCCAAAATTTGCCCTCTCATTTTCATGCCATTTAGCATATCCTTTCATACATTTCATTGCATTTAGATCACAATTGCATCATAAACATACATGAATATACATCTCCATTTGAGCTTTCACAGGTTGCGATTGGCCTTTATTTTTTCATGCGGAACGTGCACAAGAATCTTAGAAGAAACCAAAAGTTCTCGGTTGATTCAAAGGAGTTTAAGCAGAATATCAGTTTTATGGTGCAGTTTGCAAAAGTTGTAACTTATGCTCGGAAACTCATTTTGGCTTGAAACTCAATAGTTTAGACTATTTCGGTATTCTCTACAACTTTTGTGTTCGGCTCGGAGGCCAATTCATCAAGGAAAATGGCGGGAATTATTTGTTTTTGAAATTTCGGTTTCGCCGATTAACTGTCCTAGCGGTATTCAAGAGTTCGTAACTTCTGATTGGGTCAACATGTCTGAGAGATTCATATGACAAAAGTTCCGTCTTGATATCCTTTCTAACTTTTGGGTTTTGGCCGAGAACTAATTCTTTGAAGAAGATCTCAGAATGTGCGAGTCTTTAGAGTCGACATAGTGAAAAACAGTGCTGAACCGGTGAGTTTTGAACACTAAAAAATTCATAACTTTTGGCTCGTTCATCGAATTGATGTTGTTTCGGTGCCTAAAATTCCTTTTAGATGTTATCTTCATTATGTGAATTCAGTTTGGGTTAGGTCCGAGCGGAAGGATCTCGAAAATGCGAATTACCAGTAAGGTTCTTTGATGCAGTGCACTGTCTATCAGATTTTGTAAAATTCATAACTCGGTCAATTTTCATCGGATATCACCCGTTCTTGAAGCGTTGGTTCACAAATTTTATCCTCTTCAATTTCAAATAAAAAAGTGAGTTCGAACGGTGCTCCAAAGATTGTCGTTTTGGTTTATTTCACAAAACTGAAGTGCTGAACTGAAGAAAAATGCTGAAAGTGGTTTCACGAGAAAATTCATATCTCCCTCGTCGTTTGTCCGGTTGAGCTTAGATTTTAACAAAAAGTCACTGACTCATAGATCTACAACTTTGATGACAAAGTCGAGTCGAGATTATGCTCCTAAGAGGTTGGCCTCGTCACATTTTCGAGTAGCGGACACCAAATAAGCCGAAAAAACAACTTATTCAGTGACGTCTTGCAGCTTAAACGTATCGATCGCACTCGATTTTGATCGTATGACGTCCGTTATTTTTGTGTTGCAACTGTGATTCAGAGGCGGACGATATTGTGGAAGGCTCAGAGTCGAAATTTCTTGCCGAAGATATTTTTATTTTCACTTAAGCCGAAATTCTACCTTTTGCCTTTCATTTTACACTCCACTATATATTCTTTTGACCCACAATTTGTCTCATAACTTCAATCATAATTTACAAACACCAAAAAACTCTCACAAACTCTCTCTAAAGGATCAAAGTTCATTCTCTCAACTCTTTCTCAAGAACACAACAACAACTTCATCAAGAACTCAAGAACACAACAATTCCGATCAAGCTTCCGATAGCCGAGCCGCCACGAACCACCACCTTCGGTCAACTTCACCACCGTGCGACCACCATCTTCCTCCGCCGGCAGCCACGCGGCCTCTCCTCCTCTCCTCCGTTCATGATCGCGTCTCACTTCCTCCGGATTCACAATTTCTTCGTCGATTCTTCATTCGGTAAGCTTCTTAAACTTTAATTCATGAATAATTGTTGCATTGTTTCTTGAATTGAATTTTGAAGTTGAATTCATATTATGGAGATTATGTGCATTGATTCTTGATGTGGTTGTTGATTGATGCTTGATTAATTGATCCTAATAATTGTTGTTGTGCATAATTGGAAATGATTGTTAAAATTGACATAGACTAATCGATGCATGTTAGATGTTTGATAAAATTCTTAAGAGAGTTAATTATTGTGACTTGATATTGATTGAAGTGCTTGACTTTTGAATTCATGTTTGTTTCATTGTGTAAATTCGGAATAGGATAGGTTGAAGCTTAATTGTTGATGTTGTTCATATGTCGCGTGTCGATAAGTGCGTTTTGGTCATAACTTCCTAACCGTAGCGCGTTTTCGCGAATGTGAATAGTGTAAATTGACTTTGTTGATTATTCCGGAGCCATTGGTAAACTTTTTAGTCGATTTTGGACAATTTTTTTCGGCTATTTCGCTACTGCCAGCCGATAAAATCGGCCAAAAAGTACCACTTCCGAGTGGAATTTTCAAAATCCGATTGCATATTTGAATCCGTTGGCACGTTTGCAAGTTACCATGCGATTTTCGTTCAATTCCGAGTCGGTGATTTTTGACGCGTTTTTTCGTTTTAAGGCTTTTTAAGTTCGGTTTGGTGCAATTTTGATGCATTGATCTTGTTTTGACTTGTACTTATGTTTGTTGATCATTTTCCATTCATTGCATGTAAATTTATTTGATTTTGGTTTGAATTTGCATGTTGTTTATGTTAGAGCATAAGTGCTACCCCGTTTTGAAACGTAAATTTCAATGCATGTCCATGACTCGTATATTCATCTTTCTATTTGATTTTGAGTTGTGAGATATAGGTGCAACTTCCGGTTGCACCTCTTTTTTGTTTCTAATGTGTTTGTTGAGTTCATGCAAGGTTCTCGCAAAGATCTTAACGACGGTCGTTTGGTTGGTATTCCACTTTATTTGTGGGATACCTTTGGATTCAAATGATATTTTGTGTCGTTGTTTTTGTTTCGATTATGGGGGATCTTCACAAAGAAATTATGGAAGATGAGCATTTATTTTGCTCATGGGAGATTACAAGGCTTGGCTTGAAGTTTTTTTGGATTTCTTTTATGTGAAAGAATCGGCACTTCGACCAAGTAAGTAATCTCGATTCTCTACTTTAATGCATCATTCTAGTTGTATGCGACTTAGGATCATGTAACTTAAGGTGCATATTGAGCCCTCCCACCCGAGGCATTGGATTTATTTGTGAAATATATTGATATGTGTCGATTTCGGAGTTTAGGGATTAGGTTACGGATTAGAGAATTCGATTCCTTTCACTTTCCCTTAAAATATCGTTTTTGCCCGTTTCGTCGCAATTATTAAAAATAGTTTTAGGTGTGATAAAATTCTGGAAAAATTCATGAGTGATCCTCATCCTCTTAATTAATTTGTCATATTTTTTGTTTCCAGATTTGGGTGGTTTCAATATTTTATTTGGATTTTAGATCACAAGCTGTCCCAAAAAGGAAGGTTTTGGCATAAGGGACCGAAATCGTTTTTTCCCCATAGGTGTGAGACCTATTTTTTTGTGTATGATTAATTACTGTAATTTTTGACATTTTGATGCTCTTTAGGCATTTTTTTCATAATTTTAGATGCCCTTTTTGATCCACTTTGTGGAGTTGTTTTTCGATGATCATGATTTGTTACCTTGCTAATCAAGGAATTGTTTTGGCACTTTGGTACATAATTTTGTGGAATCCTTTTAGACCATGTGATATAATTACTATATCATTCCAGGGATTTAATTTCATAATTTTTAAAGGCTTTTTGCTATTTTTCCATGTCACCTAGATCCTAGGTTGATTCATGTGTTTATGTGTCGCATAACCTAAATGTTAAGAAGGCATTCATGGCATTTGATTGAGGAACTTTTTGGTAGCTTTTAGGAGTTGATTATAGGTCATTTTTATGTCTTCAATTCCATTCATAGGTCACTTTTTGAACAATACTCATTTGGTTTGTTTTGGTGCTTTAAAGTGCATACTCATGTGAATTAACTTTAACCTAAAATAGATTCTCTTCTCCTCTAAATAATAACTTGAATTATGTGCAAATCATTAATGCCTATTCATTCATTCTCATTTCATTTCACATCTTGTATGCTACTGACCCATAATCATTTCATTCATATTCACATGCCATTCTTCCTTAACTTTCATCATGTGCGATCTTATGCGATTTTTGTTCGTTTCTTCTCATATTTTCTTCTCATTGCTCCATATGCCTAAACCATTGCATCCATGATTGTATATTCATTCACACATATTCATGAGCATTCACTACTGACTTTGATGTTCATTTCATGTATTAATTCATGCTTGTAAGCCATACGCATTCATATTTCATCCATGAGTCCTAATTTGCATTTATGTGAACTTAGGTGAACTTTTTGTACATAGTTTGACATAGTTTGATCTTGTGAGATATCCTAGCATACTTAGGGACCTATATCATGTAGCTACTGACTTTAGAAGTCATTTGACCTTTAGGTACCTTCACCTTTAGACTTAGGTCTTATTTTGAACCCTAGTTCCATTCTAGGACGTTTATGGTACTTAATCGCTTTTATGTTTTGATTTTACTTTCAATATGCATTGTCATGCTAACTTTTGTTTTGTAGGGGGGGAAGATTGAGGTAAGCATTACTTCATTCCTATCTCTTATGCATTTTAATTGTGTTTGCCTTAGCACTTTGTGCTTTGCTTTTAGGCTTTCCCTTTCTTTAGAGACAACTTAACTTCCTTAGGAAGTAAGTTAGTTTCTAACTCTCTTTTATTCCTTTCCTTTTCTTTATTAGGATTAGAATACCTCATTAACCATAGGATCTCCCTTGTAAATAAATCAATAAAAATTAGGGTGTGTCTTAGTCCCCTTAGTTTGTCCTTTTTCCACTTGAGTCTTTCTTTCTCATCTCATAAAGAAAAATAATAAAACACTCAATAAAAATCGAACGTTCTTGTACGACATGAGACTTTGTTGCGGAGTGCTTATACGCGTCCCGTTTCGGGGCGAGGTGTAAATGCTCCCCGCGATGGATAGGTCTTAGTACAAGACCGTTCACAAACAAAATTCAAAACACTTCTCATAAAAGACAAAAACAAACAATAAACGACTATCCTGCGGGAACTTCTCTTCTCATCTCATTCACTCTCAACGCGAACTCGCGACGACTTGTCTCGCATGCAAGACGGTAAACGCACTCGTACCAGACGAGCCTGCAACACCTGAGCATAGACATATGCAGTTCCAGCTGTAAAAAACACAAACAAATAGTTCCCGCCTAGGTTAGGCGAACTACGTCGACTCTGATCCTCATTTCCCCGATGAGGTACGTAGGCAGCAGGGTAGGGCCCGTTTGAGCACATTCTTTATTTTCCCTACATTTCCCCCTTTTTTATTCTCATTCTCTTATTTCAGTTCCTTTCTCATTTCTCATTCCATTCCAGTTAGCGTTTTTATTCAGCAGCATTCTATTTTTCTCACCCTTTGAAACAAAACAAGCAAGCGTGGATCCCGTCGGGTACGACGGACGATCTGGGGTGCTAATACCTTCCCAGGTCGTAACCGACTCCCGAACTCAGATCTTTGGTTCGCAAGGCCTTGTCCTTTCCTTCTTCCTCAGGTTTGTGCAACATTACCTTTCCCATTCTTTTCGGGATAAAAATGTCTGGCTGGCGACTCTACCTTTTCCGCGCCACTTTCGCGTTTGTACTAGGATGAAAATCCCGGGAGCGACAGACAGTAATCAAGAACTGAATCCATTATCAGTTTATCTTCATCAGTCATTGAACTTGGGGCAACTATCTTCAAGAATCCCCAAGAAGCTTTGCATGAATTCTCTCAAAAGATTTTCAACTTAATACAGTTTACTAGTGGGACAGAGATTTGTTCAAAGAGCAGTAGCATCTCTAATATCCGAGCAGAATGGCAGTGATCTCCGTGTTGAGGAATCAGTCTTCCATCTTTTTCACTCCTCTAAGAGTCTAAACTGGTTGTCATCATTTTTTCATATTATCTCCTTGGGTGTGTTATTCCCCAGTCTTGTTTATGTTTGCATATTTGAGTGTTTTAGTCCTCATTATGCGTTTTCTCGGGTGTGTTATTCCCCAGTCTTGTTTATGTTTGCATATTTGAGTGTTTTAGTCCTCATTATGCGTTTTCTCGGGTGTGTTATTCCCCAGTTTTGTTTACGTTTGCATATTTGAGTATTTTAGTCTTCATTATGCGTTTTCTCGGGTGTGTTATTCCCCAGTTTTGTTTACCTTTGCATATTTGAGTGTTTTAGTCCTCATTATGCGTTTTCTCGGGTGGTTTAGTCCCCATTTTCGTAAATGTCCGCATACTGAGTGTTTTAGTCCTCATATGCATTTCTCGAGGTCAACTTTTTTTCAACTTCTTACTTTTTGATCAAAGTCCAACTTACTTGGCATTTGTCTGTCTCTCCAGAACCTTTTCTTCACCTATTTGTTGTTTCTCTCAGATGTTGTGATCACTTTCCTTCCGATTGCTATTCTCGGATGTCCATAGTGAAGTCATCATTGATTTGATGTACTGTCCCGGACCTTTTTCCATCTCATTCAGTTTTGTTCCTGAATGTTGTGATTCACTTTTTATCTGATTGCTATTCTCGGATGTTGTGATCACTTTCCGTCCGGTTGCTATTCTCGGATTTCCATGTTGGAGTCATCATTGAGTTGATGTACTTTCCCGATCTTTTCCCATTTCATTCAGTTCTGTTCCTGAATGTTGTGATTCACTTCTTATCTGATTGCTATTCTCAGATGTTGTGATTACCCTTTTTTCCGATTGCCATTCTCGGATATCCCTTTTAATGTCAGTACTGTCATCCTTGGATGTTTCTGATGTACTTTTTCGGGACTTTTCTCACTTCATTCAGTGCCATTCTTGGATGGTTTGATCCTTCTGTCCAATTGCCATTCTTGGACATTTTCGTCTCAGTTGAGCCACGTGTTGGTCTCTAGCATGCTGCTTTTCCCCGTTGGAGTTTTATGCTCCTTGTCCCCAACGTTTATTCTCTTACATGTGTCGTCTTATCCCTCATGGATTTCTATGCATTTCATATGTTTTCATATACATTTCATATCATCTCATAATTTTCTCATAATATCTCATACTGCTTTCATATCATTTCATAACATTTCGTAACATTCTCATATCGTCTCCATATCATTTCATATTGTTCGTTTCATTTCATTTCAGTTCATTTTTTTGGCATCTTAGGATCAAAAATTGGGTTTTTTTTATATTTAAGTATCTTCCATCTTGTCGAAACGAAGATTTCAATCTTCATTATCTCTGGATTGAAGAAACTTAAATAGGGGCATCTGTCATACCCTAATTTTTGACCCTAAGATTTTTCGCATCTCATCTGCATCTTGCATACAAACAAGATCACGTACTGGTTCGTGTATTCTTCTCAGTTGCAGGTTTTTGCTTCCCAGGGGATCACCATGTTTTTACTTGCTTTTATCTGTTTATATTTACTAACTTCTAACCAAAATACCAAAAATATGTTGCAGTTTGCTTCTTCTTTTCTCTGTGTTACAGGAATTCAAAGACAAGACGGTGATTTTAATTCAGATGTGGTTGTTCAATTATGATTCGATGGATGTTTGACCTAATCATTGGTCAAACTATCAGAAGATTTGTTTCAATTGCAAGCTATGTGTGCCAGTGGTCTATTCCTCAGACAATGCGTTTTCAAAGTTCAAGTTGTGTGGTGTGTGAAAGTCATTAGTTATCAGACAGTGTTTTGTGCGAAGTTGGGTTTGAATCTTCAAGTTCATCAGTTCAGTCAGTTCACCAGTTTATCAGTGATTCATCTGAGAATTTATTTTTCTCGGCATGAATTCAAATCATCAAGGCAGTTTTCAGACGATTCAAATGGTTGTGGCTTAATTTTCAAATATTCAGTGGTTCAGGAGGGTTCGTGTTCAAGTGGCTTGTGCAAGAAAAATCAGAGTTTGTTGTGGGCTAAAAATCATCATTTCATATCCATTATTCATTTTTCGATTAAACCATTTTTTATATCCATTTATTCACCTGTATTCCCTTTTCAATAACCATTTCCATTATTCCAAATTCAATTCTTTCTTCCAAATTTAATTCATTAACCGTTTTTCGATTCCCGATTATTCCATCCACTTTTATTTTTAATTTCCATTACTAATTTTTTTAGCCCATGTTTCTATAAGCCCAATTCATTCTTTTCTTATTCATTTCTTATAATCCATTCACCTTTCAAAAATAAAAAAATAGGGAAACAAGGCCCATTAGTCCATTCTAGTTTCTATACAAAAAAAAATTGATTGAAAAAAAACAATTAAAACAACAAGTTGCCCAAGCCAATATTTCTCAAGCCTATTCACCTTTATTAATCATAATCTAATTTTCTTGTTTTAGTTCTTTCTTTATTATTTAGCCCATTTACATTTTTGATATATACCAAAAAAAGAGAGAGAAAGGTCCCTTGGCTCATGAAGCATCATGTTGGCCCATCCCCATTCATCACATGTTCAGCCATTTTTTTTTCACTCATGTGAATCACTTCCATCAGCTCAATGACTTCAACTTTAAGCCGTACAAGCCTTTCCAGCACACACTTCAGCTTCACATCAAACAACTACTTCACAAGCAGCTCAAACAACAGCTTCCAAGCCGCAGCTAAGCCTCAAACAAAACGCACACGTGAAACACTAAACGCACAGCCAAGCCAAGCTGATGCCCACACTTCCAGCAACAAACCCGCGGCAAACACCCACACTTCCCAGCCGCATCACTCACAAGGCTGCACAAAACGCAGGCCCAACAACACGCAACAAGCCTACACAACCACACGCCGTGACCTCACAATCAGCTACCACACGCCCTGCTCATGACCAAATCAAACGCAGCAATTCGTGTGCAAAACGCAAAAAACTTAAAAGCAAAACGCAACATCACACAACAAGTGAACACGCCAAAACACAGGCTAGCTGAGCATCACCAAAATGCAAAGAAAAAATTGAAACGCAGAAAAGGAAAAATTCAGAATAGTCACACAATCTTCATGACTCCAAACGCAGCAAATTGACTCAAAACGGAAACTGCGAGCTCTCTCATTTCATCTATTTAAACAACATTTCCCTCCCTTAATCTCTAAGCTTGAATGAGCCTCCAAAAGCTCTGCCAAATTGAAATCAAAACTTCAAGAACTCATCTCCAAACCCGAAACCTTCAATCAACTTTGAATTTTCCTTTCCATTCAATTTCGGTTCAAACCTGCAAATCAATTAAACAACACAAATTGAAAGAGAGAAAGAGTCAGAAGCTTTTCACCATTATTGAAGGTATTCGAGGTTTTCTGACAAACCTTTGTTTCTGAAATTCGTCGCATACAGCTTACGTCGGGATAAATTGATTGAATATTCTTGCTCTACTCGTCCTTGCGGTCAAAACGGTACCAAGATGGAGCTCCGCCGCTTTGATTTGGCGGAGCTCCAAAACTCCATTTCCTTTTGTGAATAGTAGCGCTGCGTGAAGAAGAAGAAGAAGGATTACTTTCTGTGTTTTTATTTTCTTAATACATTTTTTTTAAAAGATTATTTTGGTATTTGGGCTTTAATAGCAAGTTGGATTCATTTTACTAACCACACCTTACAATCCTGCGTTTTATCCTCTCCATTGATTTCTTTTTCTCTTTTTAATTTTGTTTCATTTTTTTATTAGTTTCTTCTTTTTTCTTTTTTTTTAAATGTTTCTTAGTTTTTTCTTAAAATCAATTTCTAACTCTTTTTTCTATAAAAAAAATCTTTATAAAAATATCTAAAAATATTTTAATACATTTGTTAATTTCTTTATAATATTTTCTTTTTATTGTGGTTCTTTTATTGGATCATAAATTGTTAGATCCACTTTCTTATTCATTCTTTTTTCTTTTTGGTCGATGAGATCTCCGATTCGCGATTATTGGTTTTCGAAGATGTTTAATCTTCATTATTTCAAATCTATGGATGAATGATCATTTGGATCATTCTCCATACTTTGGAATCGTGATAGATTGCCTTCGATAATTCAATGTGAAATCTCGATTATGATTAGACCGTTAACTTTACTTTTCATGCGACATGTTTTCGGAGAATGATCCATAATATCATTTCTCTAACATGTATTAGCACAAATATTTTCCACCTTAATTGGTGGTGGCCGGCCTCATTTGTAGGGTAATTACTCCGTAAATTACTCGGCGATTGCTTAACATAGACCTAAACTTGTCCCGAATTCGGAAAGCGATCCAATTGGATCCGGTTGCCTCGTTTTTGGTTATCTTTTTGTGGTTGTGTTTGATTAAGTTCATCATACCATTTCTATGTAAATATTATAATAATACTAATATACTAACCATTTAAATTCAATCTCTCGCACCTTATCCTCTTTATTTTCAATCTCTCGCTCCTTATCTCTCTGATTATGCTTTTATATCATTCATCATATTGTTTATGTTTATATTGTTATTCTTGTGATTTTTCCTTTGTCCATTTGGACACCAAAACACTAATAACGGATCAAACATCTAAAAGATTGGTGACTTTAATTTCGGACTATGGTTACTATCCTTAGCATTGGACTTGGAGTTGGACTTAGATTTTAGGATCTATCCCTTTACTTGAGTTGTTATGGATTGAAGACTTTGGCTCCGATTGAGCTCACTTGTTTATGAAGATGGAAATCCGATTGTTCTCGAAAGATGTTCACCACACGGTTTGATCGTTCTTCCTTTAGCTTTTAAATTCAAGTCTTAGGATAGTCACTTCATCTCCTCCCACTTCTTAAATTTTCAAATCTCCTTCCTATTTTCAAAACCTTCTTTGTTTTCAAACTTCAAACATTTTCTCAATTAAACCTTGACTTAGGTCATGCGGTTTTTACTTTTTTTATTTCATTTTCTTAATAAATGCTAAACCACATAAGCATATCGAAACTTTCTTCTCAAAAACTTTAAAACATTCAAAACTCATTCAATTGTTTTTGTGCCCCCGTGCACGTTTCTTTTAACCATTTTCATGTTTAGATATGATTCATTCTTTCTAGCGGAATTATTCGCTAAAGAATGACGACTTATCTTTACATTTTAAAATCAATTCAACTCATTGTTTCTTTTCACAATTTGTACCACGAACTACGAGGTTTTGATCTCGCATTGCACTTTGTGGGTATGTAGGCATGAGACATTCGACTCTTCGAACACAAAAATCTTAAAAAACATTCCTCTTCTCATCCCTTCAATCTTTTTTCAAGCAAACCAATTTCAAACCCAAAAAAGCAGTAAATATTTCAAAGGGCTCCCGTGGAGTACCACGGACATTTTGGGTGCGTAAAACCTTCCCAATTTGTAACCTATCCCCTTACCCGTTCTCTGTTTGATTCTTTTAGCTTTTTATCTTTTAGATTCATTAGGTTTTATTCGCTCTTTTTCCCTTTTCCATTTGGAATAAAATAAAAGCACGGTGGCGACTCTGTTTACCTTGAGTTAAGTTAGTCAATAGCTTACACTCATGATTTTACCGCTACAGGATACACGGAAATAGAGTCGAGGAAAACTGGATTGGAGATTAAAAATGTCTCGAGTTTTTTACATCAGAGCTGGAAGAATTCAAAATAGAGAAACCTTGGGAAAATGGGTGATCATCAAGATTCTATGAAGGCTCATCGGATTTAGGGCTTTGGAAAATCGGTTGCAACACATGTGGGCAAAGAGAAGAGTGATAAATATCATTGATCTTGGTCAAGAGTTATATCTTGTCACCTTCTGTCGCTCCCACCAAAATGACACCTCAGGTCAGAAGGGGTACAGACGCGAACGGTCGGCGAAAGGAGGATGAGAACACACAGGGGTGAACTCAGAAAAGAAAGAGTCTCCATCTAGGCATTTTTATCCCGGAGGAAAGGTAATGCTGCATAAACCTAGAAAGATATGGATAAGACGGTTGCGAACCAGAGAGACTGAGAAAGGGGGTTGGTTACAACCTGGGAAGGTATTAGCATCCAGATTGTCCGCCGTACTCGACGGGATCCACGCTTAAAAGATTTGTGTTTTAAAGGGGTAGTGTCAGTGCTATCTGTGTATCAAAGCTGGAAAGAATGCAAGTGTCAGTGTAAGAGAATAGTGAAGTGTACAAGAGAAGTGTCAGTGTAAGAACAGGAGTGAAATGCTCAAGACTATGAGGCTAAAAGAATAATGCTGGAAGGAGGGGGTATACAGAGAATTTTGTTCGATAACCGTTAAGTTATGCCTACGTATCCTCTCGTGCAATGAGGAAGTCAGAACACCGTAGTTCGACCCAAAGAGACTGAAAGATAAATTAACTTGTGAACTGCTTACTTGCCTATGCTCAAGTGTATGACCTGTCTGGCTCAGGTGCAAACTGTCTTGCATTAGACGGAAGAAGCAAGTTCTCGGTTATGAGTGAATGAGATGAGAAAAGAATCCCGGAGGAGACGATTATTGTTTGTTTTTGCGTTTTCAGTCTTTTATTGCTTTTGAAAGTTTGTCATAAATTAATGAGCTTAAGCCTAAACCAATGGGCTAGTAAACTCATCACATCTTCCCTCTGATTAGGGGTAATGAGAATACATTATGTGTGAAGTCAGCATCTCACACTTAATCACCATGGTGTAGGATTAAGATCATTAACCTACTTATGATTAGTTAGATGTTTTTGTTGTTTTTGTTTAGTGTTAGGTAATGAGCTTAAGCCATAATCAAGGATTAAACAGACTCATTACACCATCCTAATAGAAGGATAATAGATGAGAATGTTTAAGCTGAGAAAGACTCCTCAACTTAATCCATGATTAGGGATTAACCTCATGACAAAACAAAGCCTTTATTAGATGGATTTTTGTTAATGATAAGATGAAGAAGTGAGTTTTATGGTTTGTAAGACAACTTGAGGGGGACTTGTCCATTAACACTATGGTTAGTCCTTCTTAACCAATTAAGGAAGAATTAGAACCCTAATGCAAGGCCCAAGTTACAAGCTTGATGTCTTGATGATTATTATATGAATTGATTAAAGGATTTAAACACATTAAGGGTTTAACACTTAGGATTAAAGTTATACACTCCATCCTAATAGAAGGATGCAGGCATAAGCTTAATCACAAAGTCTTAAAGCCTTTAGGGTTTAGTCCCTGATTATGAGATGAGGAGAGAAGACTCAAAGATGACACAAAGGTAAAAGCTAAATGGGGGACTAATAAAACCCTAATTGTTATCATGCTTGGTTATCCTAGGGTTTATGAGGCTTAAGAAAGAAAGAGATCTTCAAAGGCCACCAAGGAGGAATCAGATGAAAGGAGCAAAGAGAAGCAAAATAACTTGCTTCACTTAAGAAGTCAAGTTGCTTGAAGCAAGAAAGTGAGATGAACAAGAATGAGCAAGCTCAATCCAATACACATACAAAAATGCAGCAATGATGCATAAGAAAGATGAAGAAGAATTATGAGAAGTGAAGGCAAATTCACTTCTCAAACAACTTACCACCTGAAATGTTAGCAAAGAAATGAAATGCAATGCAAAATGAGATGAAATGTGATGATGCAAACCAAAACCAGAAGCATGAGTATGATGTTAATGATTCTAAGGGATGATGCAAACATGAGGTAAGGCATGAGGATGATCAAACAAACATATGGATGCAAGAGAAGCATGTTTTGAACCATGAATGTACATGAAACGTTATGAAATGCAAATGGCATACAACATGGCAAATGAAAGATGCAATGATCAAACATGATTCTAATATGTCTTAAGATGCATTATGAATCAAATGGATGCACAAAATGTCATGACAAGTCATGGTATGCAAGCAAATGGGGAATGGATGCAAAGGAAGGCATGAATTAGGGTTTATGATCAACACACAAAGCAAAATCCAAAACCAGAAGCAAATGACATGATAAAAATTTGAAAATTCAATCAAAGGAACCCTAAACCTATACAAACTCACTGCCCAAAGGAGGGGATCCAACTCTTAACCAATTGAAAGTTATGAATTTCCTAAGATTGTTAGGGTTTTAAGGTACCTTGACAAGAAAAATGCAAAGCAAATTGAAAATGCAAGATCAATTCATGCCAAATTTATCCTATAAACTACATGTTATGCAAGATGCAATGCAAAAAGAATCATGATCCCACTCTCCATGGTTAGACAGAAATGAATTTTTGAAGTTTGAAGCAAAATAATTCCTTGAAATGAAATTAATTCCATTGAAAATGATCAAAAGGCATCAAGAACAAAAAATAAATTTGGTTTGAGAGTTGGACAATGTTTCTAAATGTTTTTAAAGGTTACATGAATTTTTTTGTGATTTTTAAATACCTAAAAGTATTTTTAATTAATTAATTTTCATTAATTAATTAAAAATAAACTTTTAAATGATTTAAAAATAATTTTTAATGCAAAAAATAAAAATAAAAAAATTTTTGTGTTCTAAAAATTAATGAAAACCTTGACAAAAATTTTCATAATTTTTTAAACATTTTTGCTATTTTAAATTAAATGAGGAAAAGAAATGAAATTAAATGAAATAAAAAATATGAATTAAATGAAGTAATCAAATCTGAGGGCCATGATTCAAACAAGAAAGGGAGGGAATTGACCAGCGCGCGCATCTGGACGGCTCACATTCAAACTACGCTAATTAAGTCATTAACCCTAATCTGAACCCTAAACATTTTCAGGTGACCGGAACAGTGTTCCGGTCATCTTCTCCGGCAGGGTGTTCATGCTATCTCACTCCCTATGCATCAAAACTTCACCAATATCTCCAGATTCACTCCTTAAACATCATTAAACCTAAACCCCACCCCAAAATCCATTTATTTTCACTGAATCATAAGAATCAAAGCAAAAGGTATTTCACGGGCAAAGTTTCAAAGCAAGCATACAACCTCAAAACTCAATCATTTTCAAAAATAAAAGGTTCAGTGAACTCAGGGAAGCATGTAGATCATTTTAGAAACAAGAAATAAGAGTTCTGGAAAAATGAATTTCCATGGCTACCTGAATCGAAGCTTTCAACCCAAGAGCTTTCTGCTTGCCTCTTTGCCTCAAAATGATCCCAATGGTCCTCTTGATGAAGTTATGAAGCTTGGTTGGAGTTTATAATGGTTGGTTTGTGAGTTTGCAGAAGTTCTGTTCAGTGAGGGGTGAGGATCGTTTTTCTGATTGAGGAGGTTTCAGGGATGAATGAGGGCAGGGAAATGATCAGGAGGATGTGCTGAGATGTTTTGTGAAGTTTGTTTGTGTGTTTGAAGCTTGTGCTGTGTGTTTCGAATGGTTTTGCATAAGAGGTGGAAAATGAGGATGCTGGCTTGGAGAGAGTTTCAGGATGAGTTGTGTTGTGTGTTATGCTGGCTTTGGTCCACTTATCACAACTAGAGAGTTCAGAAGAGTTGGTGTGCCCTATTGTGATTGGTATGGGCAAGTTGCCAAAATGTCAACTTGACTTGTACTTGAGGTATGGGCAATGGTACATCTTGTTTTTTGGCTTGTCTTGGCTCAGCTTGAATCAAGGAAAGCTATGGAAAAGGTCTAGAGGCAATGCAGCAAGTGGATTATGGTTTATGATAGGTTTTGCAACTTTGTGAACTTTTGCCCCTTTTGGAATTTCTTGATCCACAAGTCATGAAAATGGCCAAACCTTTGATGCAATCTGATCTTTAGACATTGGTTCATGTTTGTGTGAAGTTTATAAGTCCATTTGAAAGCTCAATTTGCCTTGGCAAGGGATTTTGCAACTTTGCCGCTTTGGTAGAAAACTTGAAATTATGTGATTTTTCCCAACTTTGACAAGCCATAACTTTTGATCCAAAATGAATTAGAATGAGTTCTTGTACTTTTTGAAAAGGGAATGATCCATTCTACAACTTTCATGACCAAAGTTTTCTCATTTGAAGCATTTTTGAATCAAAAAGCAAGGGTTGAAAAAGTTTCCCAAAATGGCAAGTTTCCATTATAAGTCATTTTCCCAAAAAGTCAACTTTGCAAATGGCTTGAAATTCTTCAATTTTGTGAACTTCTAACATCTTATATGATAAAATAAAGATCATACATAATAAAAATGATGAAGAACACCCTTTGGTTGGGTCATTGAGGGCCTCAGATGCCCTGATTTTGCACTGACTTGCTCAAAAAGTCAACTCTTGATTAGATGCCTTCCCCATGGAATTTCTTCATGAAAATTGATATGCATGATCCCTATACCATATAGAGACCAATAGAAACAAGAATGACCAAAAAATTGGAGTTATGGCCTCTGAAACCAAAACCCTAATTCTAGGTCATCTGTGCAGTTAAACCTGGCTCTGCTTCCATGCCATTCCCAGTTCTTGTGATTCTTTGACATTCTTGACTTTGAGAGGATATAATATGATGCTTGAACATACATGGACCCCTTTGAGGTGATTGATGACCTTTGGAGTGGCTCAAATGGCTCTTGGACTGCTCAGATCACAAACCCTAGATGCAGATGACTTTGAACCAATGCAGTGAATCAAAAATGTGGTATGAGATGCTATGATTGAATTTATGCATATGAAAAGATCACAAGCCATGGTGTGAATGGGTGAGGGCAAATTTGGGTTGTTTACAGCTGCCCCTATTCAAGCATGAGTTAGCTGTGCAGGATGTAAGCAACGGCTTAACAGGCAAACAAGATAACTTGTGGTTGAATACCAAAGACAGTCCAAAATTTGCACTCACAGAATGAAGAAGAAAAGGGATATAGATTGTAAAAGAAAATAAAGTATATTATAAAGTGCGGGCGACGGAGGACGACCATCGAGCAGAGGACGACTGCTGGGGAAAGTGCAATGACGGGGACGGCCGACATGCTAGGGATATAAGAGATTGTGATGGGGACGGCCATCAAAATAAAGTGACAAAGATTCTCTGGGGATTATAGGTAAAATAAATGATGAGGTACGGTCATCAAAGGTGAAGGACGATCACCTAGCAGGGGACGACTGCTCTGTTGGGGATAAGATGAGGGACGGTCATCTAAGGTGAAGGACGATCACCTGGCAAGGTACGGTTGCCAAAAGTATCGCGACATAGGACGAATGCCGAATAAAAAGGTCGACGATGGGGACGGCCATCGGATAAACATGATGAAGGACGATCATCAGGAGGTGAAGGACGATCACCTAGCAGGGTACGGTTGCTCTCAGGGTTTATCATGACATAGGACGAATGTTAGATAACAAAATCAACGATGGGGACGGCCATCGGATAAAATGATGAAGGACGATCATCAAGAGGTGAAGCACGATCACCTAGCAGGGTACGGCTGCCAAAAGTATCGCGACATAGGACGAATGTCGGATAGAAAAGGGGTTCTAATGAAATAGAGGCTCCGCTGGGGAAAGGATGAGGGACGGTCATCCAAAGGTGAAGGACGATCACCTGGGCAGGGTACGGCTGCCGAAAAGGTATCATGACATAGGACGAATGTTAGATAGAAAAGAAGTTTTGCTTTGCTGGCGACCTACTGGGGAATAGTAAACACGGACGAGTGTTTACATCCAAGAAGTATAAGGTATAAGTGTTTTGACGTTGTGTATAAATTAAAGATGCGGACGAGCATCCCTAAGACCATGATACGGACGAGTATCAATAGAAACAAACGCTGACGCATGTTCAGAGATGATGATACGGATGAGTACCAACTGGTTAACAAAGAGCACGGATGAGTGTTGATTCTGAAGGGACTCTTCTGGGGAATAGTAGACACAGACGAGTGTCTAGATTCAAGAAGACATGAGTGTTTGACACGTGTATGGATTAAAGATGCGGACGAGCATCCCTAAGACTATGATACGGACGAGTATCAGGTAGAAACAAACGCTGACGCATTGTTCAGAGATGATGATACAGATGAGTATCAACTGGTTAACAAAGAACACGGACGAGTGTCGAATCTGAAGGGATTAGTGGTGTATACAAGATACGGATGAGTACCTGTATGAGTGAAACAGGAGTAACAAGTATGAGTGGTGTATAGGCGAGTGCTTAACTTGCTGGGGAGTGTGACACGGACGAGTGTCAGAGAAGGTGTATTATAAACAAGTGTATGGTTTACAAAGTGTTTAGGTAGCTATGTTGGGGAAGGTGACACGGACGGGTGTCAGGGAATCTGTATAGATATATGTATCTGTGAGTGCAAAGAGGACGCTTTGGCTTCCTACTGGGGATATGACACGGACGGGTGTCAAGAAGTATCTGTAATATATAAGTGTCTGTTTGCTCGGGCAACTTTACTGGGGAATCATGACACGGACGGGTGCCAAAAGGAGTGTGTATTTGTATTTACGAGTGTAAGGCAAATGCTTTGGTTCTCTGTCGGGGAATTCGGAGAGTTTTCTGTATATAGTTTGCTGGATTGTCAGTATTTACAAGTGTTTGATTCCGAACATGGCTTATGATTATGCAATATGTTTGATTTTTGCCGTAATGCTCCGTTTTAGACGGAATGCTACGCTCTGTGGGGAAAATATGATGCGAATGCTATGATTATGCAAAGGTAACGACCCGGGATTCGGATCCCAATTGCTGTGAAGATCTCTGGCTGATCTGTCTGAAGTGGACATCCCAGCTGGGGATGAGATCATTGGTATATCTGACATATGGGACTCTGCTTGGGGATATATGTCACTGATAGACCTATCTTTGGTAATGAGGGACCCAGCTGGGGTTTGTAGAAACTTTCTTCACTCTGTTGTGAGATCCTCATGCATTGCTCTTTCGGATAGAGGCTGAAACTCTGTGGGGAGATGGTTCCCTGGCTTTTGTACTTGGCTGAGGAGAAAGTAAATGTTAACTCAGCTGGGGAGAAAGCACCTCCGGTGTTCAGACTGAGTGGATAATGAATTGCCAGTTTGCTGGGATGAAGCTTTCATGCCCCGTGCTGAACTTTGAATACCTGCAATCCTGAAAAGCCAGAGAAACGCACAAGTAATCCCGAGGTATCCCTTACCAGATTCCATCATAGGAGTTTAGACACCCTCAAGAGTAAGTATATTTCCTGCAAGCACGTATTTTAGAAGAGAAGCATCTGTTTTTATGCAATCAGTATCTTAAAGACATCGGACATTCTTGCAAATGAAAATAAAATGTACGAGACGAAACGTGACTCGAAAATCTGATTTTATTAATTCATGTGCCCTGAATCGGCAAAATACAGTCAAAGAAACAAATCCCCTAAAATGAGGATATTGTTACAAATTGAGAAACAAAAGGTATTGGCAATGTTGATGACGCTTCAGGGAGCTTCCCTTTTGCTATGACTCGTATGACATTTGACATTCTTCTCGTCTTGCTTTCTGAAGAAGGCTGGTTCTAAAAGAAGCTTGATCCTTTTGAAGCTTACCGAGTTGTGAGTGATACAGATGAATTCAGAGTACAGTTGTTCGCTTATTCCCTTATTTTGCATGGATCGCCCTTTCGGGTTTTCAATCCATCGGGATACCCATTTTTGCCTGAGTTGTCCAATGTGGCTTTTCAACTCAGCGGGTGTACATTTTTTGTTTATCTTCCCTTATTTTTGCCCGAGTCTTTTATTCTGTTTTTGGCTCGCCGGGATGCCCTATTTTTGCCTGGACTTACATTCTGTTTTTACGTCCAGGGGTCATTTTTATGCGAAGTATTTTTTAACTGCATCTGAATTCACAGGGGACGGGAAGTCTTCACCATCCATAGTTCGGAGTCCACTTGCCCCTGTGGTCTGTATGAGGAGGAAGGAGTCTTTTCAGCACAAGATCTCCTACTTGGTACTCTCGGAGCCTGACTTTCTGATCGAAGGCTTTCTTCATTCTTTTCTGATACAGCTGCCCATGACAAACTGCAGCTAATCTCTTCTCTTCAATCAGACTCAGTTGTTCGTATCGGGATCGTACCCATGCAGCTTCACTAAGCTTAACATCCATTAACACCCGTAAGGAGGGTAACTCAACTTCAACAGGTAGGACTGCCTCCATACCATACACAAGTTGATACGGTGTTGCCCCGGTGGACGTTCTGATTGACGTGCGGTACCCATGCAAGGCAAATGGTAGCATCTCATGCCAGTCTTTGTAGGTGACTACCATCTTCTGCACAATCTTCTTGATATTTTTGTTAGCTGCCTCAACAGCGCCGTTCATCTTTGGCCTGTAAGGAGAAGAATTGTGGTGTTGGATCTTGAAGTCCTGGCACAGTTCTGCCATCATTTTATTGTTTAAGTTGGAACCATTGTCAGTAATGATTCGCTCGGGAACTCCGTACCGATAGATGATATCTCTCTTCAGGAATCGGGCTACCACTTGCCTTGTAACATTTGCATATGAAGCTGCTTCGACCCACTTGGTAAAATAGTCAATGACAACCAGGATGAATCTGTGGCCATTTGAAGCAGTCGGTTCAATCTTGCCAATCATGTCAATGCCCCACATGGCAAAGGGCTAGGGTGAAGACATCACATTCAGAGGATTGGGAGGCACATGCACCTTATCCGCATAGATCTGGCATTTATGGTATTTTCTGGCATAAGCACAACAGTCGGCATCCATTGTGATCCAGTAATAGCTTTATCTTAGCAACTTCTTTGCCATGGCATGCCCTCCTGTATGGGTACCAAAGGATCCTTCGTGCACTTCGTGCATCAACAAGTCTGCTTCTGTTCTATCAACGCATCTGAGGAGTACCATATCAAAGTTTCTCTTGTACAGGGAACCGTCAGTATTCAGGAAGAAACTACTAGCAAGCCTTCTCAATGTATTCTTATCATTGGAAGATGCCCCAGGTGGGTATGTCTGATCCTCCAAGAAGCATTTAATGTCATGGAACCAAGGTTTATCGTCTTTAACAACCTCTGCTGAGAATACATATGCTGGTCTGTCAAGTCTGGACACTGAAATCTGAGGTACAAAGTTGGCAGCTTGAACTTTGATCATGGATGAAATGGTAGCAAGAGCATCTGCAAACTGATTCTCGTCCCGAGGGATATACTCAAGCTTGACCGTTGTAAAGAAAGTCAATAACCTCCTTGTATAATCCCTGTAAGGTATCAGATGATCCTGGTATGTGTACCATTTGTCGTTGGTTTGATTAATTACCAGAGCTGAATCTCCGAACACAGTCAAAGTTTTGATTCTGAGGTCAATGGCTTCCTCAAGACCCATAATACAAGCTTCGTATTCAGCTTCGTTGTTAGTGCAGTTGAAAGTGAGTTTTGCCGAGAAAGGCATGTGAACTCCTTTAGGTGTAATGAGTATTGCACCAACACCACGACCATTCATATTAACAGCCCCGTCAAACATCATATTCCATTCTTCTTCTGGGTCAGGCCCTTCAATGTGAACAGGCTCTTCATGATCATTTGCTTTTATGAACATGATGTCTTCATCAGGGAAGTCAAATCTCATAGGCTGGTAATCATCAATGGGTTGCTCAGCAAGATAATCAGACAATACACTGCCCTTGATGGCTTTCTGAGATGTGTACTGGATGTCATATTCTGTTAGGATCATTTGCCATCTTGCAACCCGTCCGGTGAGTGCTGGCTTCTCAAATATGTACTTAACTGGGTCCATCTTTGAGATCAATAAGGTAGTGTGGGTCAACATATACTGCCTTAGTCGGCGAGCAGCCCACGCTAAAGCACAGCAAGTTTTCTCGAGCAGTGAATAACGTTGTTCACAGTCGGTAAACTTTTTGCTTAGGTAGTATATTGCATACTCTTTTCGACCAGACTCGTCATGCTGGCCCAGCACACACCCCATTGACTCTTCTAATACTGTCAAGTACATTATCAGAGGTCTTCCTTCCACTAGAGGCATTAGGATTGGAGGCTCTTGTAAGTACTCCTTGATTTTGTCAAAAGCCCTCTGGTAGTCTTCATTCCACCTGACCGTTTGTTCTTTTCTTAACAGCTTGAACAAAGGCTCACAGGTTGCTGTAAGGTGAGATATGAACCGTGAAATGTAGTTCAACCTACCTAGGAACCCTCGAACTTCTTTTTCTGACTTTGGTGCAGGCATTTCTTGAATGGCTTTGACTTTATCAGGGTCAACTTCAATCCCCTTTTCGCTTACAATAAATCCCAGCAATTTACCGGATCGCACCCCGAATGTGCACTTGTTGGGGTTCAGCTTCAGTTGGTACTTCCTCAGACGCTTGAATAACTTTAGTAGATTTACCAGGTGGTCTTCTTCTGTGAGGGACTTGGCAATCATATCATCCACATAACACTCGATTTCTTTATGGATCATGTCGTGGAATAATGTTACCATAGCCCGTTGATACGTTGCACCAGCATTCTTCAGTCCAAATGGCATCACCTTGTAACAGAACGTGCCCCAGGGTGTGATAAAAGTTGTCTTCTCCATGTCTTCAGGTGACATCTTGATCTGATTGTATCCTAAAAATCCGTCCATGAAGGAGAACACCAAGAACTGAGTCGTATTATCAACCAATACATCAATGTGAGGTAAAGGGAAATCATCTTTCGGGCTAGCTCTGTTCAGATCCCGGTAATCCACACACATTCTCACCTTGCCGTCTTTCTTAGGCACGGGTACAATATTAGCAACCCACGGCGGATAGCTAGTCACAGCAAGGAACCCGGTGTCCCATTGCTTTTGTACCTCTTCCTTAATCTTCATTGCCATATCTGGGCGAGTACTGCGCAGTTTCTGTTTAACCAGTGGGCAATCTTCTTTTAAAGGCAGCTTGTGCATGACAATATCGGTGCCCAACCCTGGCATATCCTGATAAGACCAAGCAAACACATCCACATATTCACGAAGCATGTCAATCAGTTGCTCTTTTACTGCATCTTGTAGGCAGGCCCCGATCTTAACCTCTTTCACATCTTCTTCCGTACCAAGATTAACTGTTTCGACCTCCTCCTGATGAGGAGTAATAACCTTCTCCTCTTGCCTTAACAACCTGGCTAGCTCTTCAGGAAGCTCATAATCGTCTTCAACCCCTTCATCAGCTTGATTGATTGGATTGTCAAAGTCATACAGAGTCATAGCTGTGTTGTTGCCGGTGCGATCTGAAAGGCACTCTCTGCAAGGGTTTAGATTGTTCATTTTAGTGATCGATTTTAATCTTGTTTAGAAAAAGTGAAATAAATTTATCATTTTGGAAAACATTGCCATTTTATTTTTGTACAAAAAGAAAAATGAAAAACAGTGAGCGGAAAAGAAAAAGACTCATTTGCAAAAGATGTCCGATATTCATTGATTGATCTGTTTGCACAAAATTACAAGATGGCCCGATTACAAAATGAGTCTTGACATCTTGGGCAAGATGCAAGACTTGATGCATGCTTAAAATATATAGGAAATAATAATTACTCTGCAGGAGTAACCCTTATAATTTCCTGGGAAGACCAGTTTGAGATACGGCTCCCCGGGATCCTTGGACGTATCCAGCTCTCCAGGTTGCGTTCATCTTCCGACTCATCTTCCAAGTTGTTCACTGCATCCGGGGTGAGCATTCCCCCGCTGACAAAGTTGGGCTTCTTAGCAGCCTCTGATTGATCTTGTTGAATTGGTTTGTAACCCAACCCAAATCTGTCCTCCTTCTTCTCCACAGGCAACAGCTTGCCCCAGCCTTGGGCAGTCCCCTCTTCAACAACCTTCATAGCTTGCTGATAAGACGTCATGGAGGTTCCCAGTACAGCAGATGCCTCATTTATGTTCAGGGCCTCAAATCCTTGGCTCATAGTTTCATGGATTTCTCCATCCATCTCAATGTATTTATACGTAGCCAGATGGCTAACAAAGATGTCCTCTTCACCACAGATGGTGATGATCTGGCCCTTCCACTCGAATTTTAGCTTCTGGTGAAGGGTAGATGTAACTGCGCCAGCGGCATGGATCCAAGGTCTACCCAACAAACAACTGTAGGCCGGCTGAATGTCCATCACATAGAAGGTAATTTTGAAGGTCTGCGGGCCAATCATCACAGGCAGATCAATCTCCCCAAGCACTGATCTTTTTGAGCCGTCAAATGCTCTTACCACCAAATTACTCGGACGTAATGCCAAGCCATCATACTCCAGCTTCACTAAGGCTTTCTTTGGCAGAACATTGAGTGAAGACCCAGTGTCCACCAGTACATGGGATAGAATAGCACCCTTGCATTCTAGAGTGATATGTAAGGCCTTGTTGTGGTTACGCCCCTCAGTTGTTAAGTCAGCATTGGTAAAGCCCAGTCCATGACTGGTGTTGACATTCGCCACCACAGTTTCTAGCTGATTAACAGTGATCTCCTCTGGCACGTATGCTGCGTGCAAGACTTTCAATAATGCATTCCTGTGAGCTTCAGAACACATCAGCAGGGATAATATGGAGATCTTTGAGGGAGTTTGGTGAAGCTGATCCACCACCTTGTAATCACTTCTTTTTATAATTCTCATAAACTCGTCTACATCTTGTTCAAAAGATGTCTTCTGAGCTTCTTTGATAATTGGTTCTTCGGGTATCACACTCTTTCCCTTTGCTTTTGCAGCAGCTTCTGCTTCGGCATTAGGTCTTTGCAGTTGTGAGGCAAAAAGGCGTCCGCTTCTGGTGAAGCCTCCGCCTCCCCCAACATTATCAATTTGTGGAGAAGAGGTTGAAGAATCCAAAGTGATTTTCTCCCCGTTGCAGTAAAGGTCAGAGCCATAATGCCAAGGGATGGCATTACTGCTTTCATATGGAACTGGTCCAGGCACCGTGATGGTAACTGGACTGACTGCTGCAGAGGAGGGTATTGAAATGGTGTGCGGATCGTAGTAGATGGTGACTGGTGACCTGGCAGGAGGTGCCACTGTTTGTTGCTGAAAGTTGTTGTTTTGAGGAACATTTGATGGGTCATAGTAGATGGTGACTGTTGAGCTATCTGTTGACGTTGTAGAAGATTCTGTTGAATAAATGGGTGCTGATGTTGTAGAAGAAATGGTTGTTGACATCTGATTTGTTGAAGTGATGGACGGAGCCATTGTTGATGATATTGATGAATTGGTTGGAATGATTGTTGTTGCAGTTGTAGAAGAGTCAGGAATTGTTGTCAAAGGGATTGCTAGATTTGTAGGTACTGATGTTGTGATCTGAAGGATACCACTTTTGATAAGACCATCTATGCCGCTTCTCAAGTTATCACACCCGTTGACCGAAAGGTTGCAATAACCACAACCGAACTCACACCCGGGGAACATCTGGCACTCTAGAAACTGAGCTTTAATTTTTACCAGAGGTGTCCGAATCTGCCCAACACTGGTGATTAAGAAAGATGGCTTATCTTCCTCAATGGCGTTAATTCTTGGTCCTCCATGATTGGGCATGGGATTCTTGTTGACATTTGGCGGGGGTGAAAAGTTGAGGGCTTTAGAATCTACCAGATCTTGTACCTTCATTTGTAAAGCCCTGCATTTCTCTGTATTGTGGCCATGTGCATTGGAATGGAAAGCACATCTGGCGTTGACATCATAATTTCTTAGAAGGTTGGAAGGATCTGGAAGTGCCAATGTCCTTAACTCAACCAAGTTGAGCTTCAGGAGTTGTGGCAATGAGGCAGCATAAGGCATAGGGATAGGGTCAATCACCCTATTTGCCTGTGATGGTCTTTGTTGAAAAGGTCTTTGTTGTTGATTGTTGTTGTTATTATTGTTGTAGTTTCTCTATGGCGGATACTGAACTTGCTGTTGATAGTGTGGTTGTTGTTGTGGTTGATATGCTGGTTGCTGAGGAATCGGAGCTGGAATAGTGACAGCTGCTACTGATCTGTGGACATGCTGAGGTCTGCCCCTGTTGGCATAAATGGCATTTGCCTCACCGGTTCTTCTTGGTCCCACAAAAGGCTTCCTGGGATTACTTGACGAGCTTGCACCATTATCAGAAATTTTACCCATCTTCAGAAGGCTTTCGATTCTTTCTCCAGCTATGACTACGTCAGCGAAGCTGGTGGAAGAAAAGGCAGCTAGCCTGCCAATATATGTCCCTTGCAGGGTATTCATAAACATGTCGGCCATTTCTCTTTCCGACATGGGTGGCTGGACAGCAGCAGCAAGCTGTCTCCACCTCTGGGCATATTCCCTGAAGCTTTCTCTGGAGGATTGAGACATTCCCATCAGAAGGGTTCTGTTAGGAGCCATGTCTAGATTGTATTGGTACTTCCTGATGAAAGCTTCAGCTAGGTCCTTCCAGCACCTGATAGTAGCTCTGGTCAAGTGAGAGTACCACTCCCTTGAAGCCCCAGTCAAACTATCTTCAAAATAGAACATCCACAGTTTCTCATCCATGGTGTATGCCTTAAGTCTTCCCAGAAAAGACTGCAAGTGAGTTCGTGGACAGGAAGTTCCGTTGTACTTCTCGAAGCACGGGGGTTTAAACTTATGGGGAATCCTTACCCCATCCACTAACCCCATATCCATAACATCAAAACCCAAGGAATTTTGAGACTCCAGAGATCTCAACTTCTCAGCAATTTCATCAAGCCTCCTATCATAGACTTCATCCCCAGCTCCCATCACAGTAAACTGCTCTTCTTGGGGGTCTTCCTGTAAAACCCTTCCTCCAGTAGTATTTCCTTGCACAATACCCGGGATGTTGACTTCCGGATGTAGATGAGGCCCATATACTGGTGGGTTAACATGAGGCTGACCCCTCTCATTGTTACTTGTTCCTCCAGTTCCCAGAGGAGGTTCTTCCGGGGTTTGTCTTTCTACCAATGCCCTCAGCCTTTCTTGAATTTGAGCCAAGCCATTCATTACTTCCATGAACTGGGTCATTTGGTTTCTCATCTCCAGCCTTTCGTTAACCATCTGGGTTCTGACCTCTGACAGCTCTTGTTGTACTTGGTCCATCTGGATACCAGGAAGGTTGTTGCGAGTAGGATATCTGTGCGGACGGTTGAGAGGGAACACCCGGCGGCGAGCAATAATTCCTGAATCACAACAGAGTTAGTAACAACCAAAACAAAAACCTACAAAACAAAGCAAAAGTTAGTATGCAATGCAGTATGCTTATTTGTTTCCAAGGTATCCGGCTTGGCACTTGGTTTTGACCTTTCCAGACCCTGAGGAAGATGCTTTGATGTTGCTTGAGAGAAAGAAAACTTAGTGAAACAAACTAACAAATATATTACAGATGGTGAATAATACATTGTCTGTTTTTACAACAATATGCCCCTGAAGGGTCAAATACAACATAAAAGAAAAGTACATCAAATGGAAATAACAACAAGCAAAGAAATCAAACATCTAAGCCAAAATCATCCTCCTTAACCTCCTTCAAAAGTGCTTCAGTTACAGGACCAGCCAGATGCTCTGTGATGTTCTTGATAAGAAGGTTTCTGGTGGCAATAGCAGTGGTCAGCTTCTTGTGCCTGTCCTGGTCCTTTGACCTCTTCACACCAGCCCTAAACTTCAATTCTGAGATTTCCTTCTAGGCTGCTAGCAGAGCCTCCTGTTGCTTCTTCTCATTGGCCTCCAACTGCTCAATCCTGTCTTGAGTTCTCTTATCCTCTTGAGTACGAGCTTCAGTGATCCTGACCCACCTAGCTTGACTTTCTTTCAGATAGAGGTCAGTCCTAGCCTTCTGAAACTGGGCCTCTTTACAGGCATTCTTCAAAATTTGCTCTCCAGCTCTGGATTTCTTGATGTAGTCTTCTGCTTTCTCAATCTTGGCTAGATGCTCCACCTTAAGCTTTTCTAACCTCTCAATGTCTATACGACCATCACTCTTTTCCCAGAGGGTCTTCTTCAGAGCTTGAGACAGATTCTCATTCCTTTCCTTCAGCTTCTCAAATTCTTCCAGGCTGACAGTGGCTGGAGGTGGTATTGTGGATGGTCCAGGTGCATCCTCAATGGTGAAGGGCATCCCAGAAATCTGAACTCTAGCATGAGACCACTCATAATACTGAGCTGAAGCCACATTGTTGCATCTCCCAAGAATGGCCATCCCTTTTGTCTGGATGTTGTCCCAAGCCCAGGATGCTTGTCTGACAACAGCTAGATTAGGCTTTATCTCACAATACAGGGTTTCAGCCAAGTCTTGCACTCTAGGAGGGTGAACCAAAGCATAGCCCAATTGTCTCTTAAACAGCAAAGGATTGTAGTTGATGCAACCCTTCACTCCTACCAGAGGTACATTGGGGAACTGTCCACAGCTAGTAATTATGTCCCTGCCCTTGGTGCTCTGGGTGCACCATCTGATGTCATCTGAAGTTAAAGCAATAAGTCTCCTAGCCCAATTCTTCTGTTGGTGAGGATTCAGGAAAGCATCAGTTTTGGGTAAGTGTTTGAGCAGCCAGGTATGAAACAGGGGAGCACAACATCTCACCAACCTCCCTCTTTGCTTCTCATTCCTTTGGTGAACATAATAATAGAAATCTCCAAGCAAGGTGGGCACTGGGTTCCTCAAAAGGAAGAGATGAATAGCATTCTTGCTGAAAACTTGGGCTCATCTGCAAAAAGTATAACCCCATATATACTGAGGGCTAACAAAGCACAAACTGCCTTCCATTCTCCCAAGGAAGCCTTCAGGACAGCCTGAGAAGTCAGAAAGTCTAAATGCAAGCCAGGGATTCCAGCCTTTGTAGTCATGTTCTGCTCAATCAAAACAGGCTCTAAATACAGTGCTTTTTCCACTTCTCCATTGGTGGGAGAAGTCATCTCAGGGTTGAAGGGAATCCCACCCTTAACAGGCACTCCAATCAGTGATGAAAACTCCTCCAACAGAGGTCCCAACTGAAAATTCTGGAAAGTGAAGCATCTCAAAGGAGGATCATAGAACTGTAGGCAGGTGTGGATCAAACTCCTCTGAGAAGGGTCTAAGTCCATAACCATATCAAGGATGCCTCCATAATGTTCTCTGAATAATGGGATATGGTCTGGAGTGATAAGTGCCTGGACCTGTCTGATGCCAGCCAGCACAGGCTCAAAGAAATGATATGAAATGTTGCTCTTCTTGGGTGCCATAACTGCTGATGAAGAGCTGAAAACAGATGCTGATGATGAAGACTGGTACTGAAGATGAACCACTGATAGGCTAATGATGAAGGTAACTGAAGCAAACCACTGATGAAGACAGTTGAAGCAGATAACCGGTGAGCAGGGGTCTATGCAGATAAAGGGGTCAAAACCAAGCCAGATGGAATATGGATACCCTGAAAAACAAATAAACAAATGTTAAAATGATGCAAATGATGAGTATGCAAATGATATGCAAGGGTTTGTGATCAAGCTGGATCTGATTATCTGTCTTGATATAAAAGGCCCATGTATGTTCAAGAAGTCCAGATGGAGGTTCAGAAATCCAGTAACCAAGGTGGGGGACTCAAATAAAGAGTCACATATCCTGGGTTAAATCACAAGAACTGTCCAAAGTGAAGCATTCTTAAACACAATAAGTATCAGGGAATGATGTGGCCAAGGGTTCCTGCAAACCTGTAAACAGCCCAACCCCCTCACAGGTGATGTTCTAAAGCAAGGATCCTCAGACTTGGATCAGTTATGAGAAGTGTAAACACTTCCAACCCGGAGGTACAGTGTTTACAATAACCATAAAAGACCCTCCTCTAATTCACCTCAGTTTCTGAAGGTCATAGTAAAGGTCATCCAGACTTAGCAGGCTTCCCAGATAGCCCTAGCACTACAGGAAATCTGTATCACAGAGTTCTCAAGAAGAAACCCACATCTGAACCGTGTTTCATATTCCCGCACCAGACCGAAATGGAATGGGAAAGAACATGAACCACTCTAGCCTAGGTGTCACTCAGGTCCCAGGTATAGGACCTTATCTCTCAATGATACCCCACCCACCAAGACAAAAACCAGATCCAGCCAGATACAGTATGACAGTATGATATATAAAGCCGTAAAGAAAGCAATAAAATAACTGTACATAAAGCAATAAATAAAGCAACTATATACACACAATTAGCACATAACACCCCAGTAAAAACAAATCAAACAAGCGCTAGGAGGAACCCACAAAAAGAACCAGAAGCCCTGGTTACAGTATAAGGTTCCCCAGCAGAGTCGCCAAGCTGTCGCTCCCACCAAAATGACACCTCAGGTCAGAAGGGGTACAGACGCGAACGGTCGGAGAAAGGAGGATGAGAACACACAGGGGTGAACTCATAAAAGAAAGAGTCGCCAGCTAGGCATTTTTATCCCGGAGGAAAGGTAATGCTGCATAAACCTAGAAAGATATGGATAAGACGGTTGCGAACCAGAGAGACTGAGAAACGGGGTTGGTTACAACCTGGGAAGGTATTAGCACCCAGATTGTCCGCCATACTCGACGGGATCCACGCTTAAAAGATTTGTGTTTTAAAGGGGTAGTGTTAGTGCTATCTGTGTATCAAAGCTGGAAAGAATGCAAGTGTCAGTGTAAGAGAATAGTGAAGTGTACAAGAGAAGTGTCAGTGTAAGAACAGGAGTGAAATGCTCAAGACTATGAGGCTAAAAGAATAATGCTGGAAAAAGGGGGGGGTATACAGAGAATTTTGTTCGATAACCGTTAAGTTATGCCTACGTATCCTCTCGTGCAATGAGGAAGTCAGAACACCGTAGTTCGACCCAAAGAGACTGAAAGATAAATTGACTTGTGAACTGCTTACTTGCCTATGCTCAAGTGTATGACCTGTCTGGCTCAGGTGCAAACTGTCTTGCATTAGACGGAAGAAGCAAGTTCTCGGTTATGAGTGAATGAGATGAGAAAAGAATCCCGGAGGAGACGATTATTGTTTTTTTTTTAGTTTTTAGTCTTTTATTGCTTTTGAAAGTTTGTCATAAATTAATGAGCTTAAGCCTAAACCAATGGGCTAGTAAACTCATCACATCTTCCCTCTGATTAGGGGTAATGAGAATACCTTAAGTGTGAAGTCAGCATCTCACACTTAATCACCATGGTGTAGGATTAAGATCATTAACCTACTTGTGATTAGTTAGATGTTTTTGTTGTTTTTGTTTAGTGTTAGGTAATGATCTTAAGCCATAATCAAGGATTAAACAGACTCATTACACCATCCTAATATAAGGATAATAGATGAGAATGTTTAAGCTGAGAAAGACTCCTCAACTTAATCCATGATTAGGGATTAACCTCATGACAAAACAAAGCCTTTATTAGATGGATTTTTGTTAATGATAAGATGAAGAAATGAGTTTTATGGTTTGTAAGACAACTTGAGGGGGACTTGTCCATTAACACTAGGGTTAGTCCTTCTTAACCAATTAAGGAAGAATTAGAACCCTAATGCAAGGCCCAAGTTACAAGCTTGATGTCTTGATGATTATTATATGAATTGATTAAAGGATTTAAACACATTAAGGGTTTAACACTTAGGATTAAAGTTATACACTCCATCCTAATAGAAGGATGCATGCATAAGCTTAATCACAAAGTCTTAAAGCCTTTAGGGTTTAGTCCCTGATTATGAGATGAGGAGAGAAGACTCAAAGATGACACAAAGGTAAAAGCTAAATGGGGGACTAATCAAACCCTAATTGTTATCATGCTTGGTTATCCTAGGGTTTATGAGGCTTAAGAAAGAAAGAGATCTTCAAAGGCCACCAAGGAGGAATCAGATGAAAGGAGCAAAGAGAAGCAAAACAACTTGCTTCACTTAAGAAGTCAAGTTGCTTGAAGCAAGAAAGTGAGATGAACAAGAATGAGCAAGCTCAATCCAATACACATACAAAAATGCAGCAATGATGCATAAGAAAGATGAAGAAGAATTATGAGAAGTGAAGGCAAATTCACTTCTCAAACAACTTACCACCTGAAATGTTAGCAAAGAAATGAAATGCAATGCAAAATGAGATGAAATGTGATGATGCAAACCAAAACCAGAAGCATGAGTATGATGTTAATGATGCTAAGGGATGATGCAAACATGAGGTAAGGCATGAGGATGATCAAACAAACATATGGATGCAAGAGAAGCATGTTTTGAACCATGAATGTACATGAAAAGTTATGAAATGCAAATGGCATACAACATGGCAAATGAAAGATGCAATGATAAAACATGATTCTAATATGTCTTAAGATGCATTATGAATCAAATGGATGCACAAAATGTCATGACAAGTCATGGTATGCAAGCAAATGGGGAATGGATGCAAAGGAAGGCATGAATTAGGGTTTATGATCAACACACAAAGCAAAATCCAAAACCAGAAGCAAATGACATGATAAAAATTTGAAAATGCAATCAAAGGAACCCTAAACCTATACAAACTCACTGCCCAAAGGAGGGGATCCAACTCTTAACCTATTGAAAGTTATGAATTTCCTAAGATTGTTAGGGTTTTAAGGTACCTTGACAAGAAAAATGCAAAGCAAATTGAAAATGCAAGATCAATTCATGCCAAATTTATCCTATAAACTACATGTTATGCAAGATGCAATGCAAAAAGAATCATGATCCCACTCTCCATGGTTAGACAGAAATGAATTTTTGAAGTTTGAAGCAAAATAATGCCTTGAAATGAAATTAATTCCATTGAAAATGATCAAAAGGCATCAAGAACAAAAAATAAATTTGGTTTGAGAGTTGGAAAATGTTTCTAAATGTTTTTAAAGGTTACATGAATTTTTTTGTGATTTTTAAAAACCTAAAAGTATTTTTAATTAATTAATTTTCATTAATTAATTAAAAATAAACTTTTAAATGATTTAAAAATAATTTTTAATGCAAAAAATAAAAATAAAAATATTTTTGTGTTCTGAAAATTAATAAAAACCTTGACAAAAATTTTCATAATTTTTTAAACATTTTTGCTATTTTAAATTAAATGAGGAAAATAAATGAAATTAAATGAAATAAAAAATATGAATTAAATGAAGTAATCAAATCTGAGGGTCAGGATTCAAACAAGAAAGGGAGGGAATTGACCAGCGCGCGCATCTGGACGGCTCACATTCAAACTACGCTAATTAAGTCATTAACCCTAATCTGAACCCTAAACATTTTCAGGTGACCGGAACAGTGTTCCGGTCATCTTCTCCGGCAGGGTGTTCATGCTATCTCACTCCCTATGCATCAAAACTTCACCAAAATCTCCAGATTCACTCCTTAAACATCATTAAACCTAAACCCCACCCCAAAATCCATTTATTTTCACTGAATCATAAGAATCAAAGCAAAAGGTATTTCACGGGCAAAGTTTCAGAGCAAGCATACAACCTCAAAACTCAATCATTTTCAAAAATAAAAGGTTCAGTGAACTCAGGGAAACATGTAGATCATTTTAGAAACAAGAAATAAGAGTTCTGGAAAAATGAATTTCCATGGCTACCTGAATCGAAGCTTTCAACCCAAGAGCTTTCTGCTTGCCTCTTTGCCTCAAAATGATCCCAATGGTCCTCTTGATGAAGTTATGAAGCTTGGTTGGAGTTTATAATGGTTGGTTTGTGAGTTTGCAGAAGTTCTGTTCAGTGAGGGGTGAGGATCGTGTTTCTGATTGAGGAGGTTTCAGGGATGAATGAGGGCAGGGAAATGATCAGGAGGATGTGCTGAGATGTTTTGTGAAGTTTGTTTGTGTGTTTGAAGCTTGTGCTGTGTGTTTCAAATGGTTTTGCATAAGAGGTGGAAAATGAGGATGCTGGCTTGGAGAGAGTTTCAGGATGAGTTGTGTTGTGTGTTATGCTGGCTTTGGTCCACTTATCACAACTAGAGAGGTCAGAAGAGTTGGTGTGCCCTATTGTGATTGGTATGGGCAAGTTGCCAAAATGTCAACTTGACTTGTACTTGAGGTATGGGAAATGGTACAGCTTGTTTTTTGGCTTGTCTTGGCTCAGCTTGAATCAAGGAAAGCTATGGAAAAGGTCTAGAGGCAATGCAGCAAGTGGATTATGGTTTATGATAGGTTTTGCAACTTTGTGAACTTTTGCCCCTTTTGGAATTTCTTGATCCACAAGTCATGAAAATGGCCAAACCTTTGATGCAATCTGATCTTTAGACATTGGTTCATGTTTGTGTGAAGTTTAGAAGTCCATTTGAAAGCTCAATTTGCCTTGGCAAGGGATTTTGCAACTTTGCCTCTTTGGTAGAAAACTTGAAATTATGTGATTTTTCCCAACTTTGACAAGCCATAACTTTTGATCCAAAATGAATTAGAATGAGTTCTTGTACTTTTTGAAAAGGGAATGATCCATTCTACAACTTTCATGACCAAAGTTTTCTCATTTGAAGCATTTTTGAATCAAAAAGCAAGGGTTGAAAAAGTTTCCCAAAATGGCAAGTTTCCATTATAAGTCATTTTCCCAAAAAGTCAACTTTGCAAATGGCTTGAAATTCTTCAATTTTGTGAACTTCTAACATCTTATATGATCAAATAAAGATCATACATAATCAAAATGATGAAGAACACCCTTTGGTTGGGTCATTGAGGGCCTCAGATGCCCTGATTTTGCACTGACTTGCTCAAAAAGTTAACTCTTGATCAGATGCCTTCCCCATGGAATTTCTTCATGAAAATTGATATGCATGATCCCTATACCATATAGAGACCAATAGAAACAAGAATGACCAAAAAATTGGAGTTATGGCCTCTGAAACCAAAACCCTAATTCTAGCGGGGAAGAAAGGCAAAAGTGGGACACAAGGAACTCATAAGGGACCTTGGACAATTGTTCATAAGATCAAGCGGGGAAGAAAGGGAAAAGAAGATAATGAAAAGGAAGATTTTAGGGGGAAGGGAAGCATGTATTTGACCAAGAACAGAGGGTCGAGATTTCAAGCGCTCTTGAGGGAAGATTCTAATGATGTTATAGAAGATACTTTGCAAGATGATAAAGATGAACCTAGTAAAGAGGAAGAAGAAGCAAAATTTAGAAACAATATTGATCAAAATGAGGATAACAGAGAGCTCCAAAAGGATCCAGAAGGAAAGCAGCATGGGGACATAAAGGAAATATGCCAATGAGAAGTAAAAAAGGAAGAGAAAAAACCTTGATAAAAATATGGAGATAGCCTCACGAGGAATATGCAAAAATAAATCTAAAAACCAAGTGCGGGACAAAATTAAGGTGAATTTAGAGAGACTCTTCGGGAAGGAGTCGGGGGAGGAGATTAAAAAATGTGGCTCAAGTGGAAACTACTCAAACTGCTAATAAAAATCAACACAATGAGAATTACCATGGCAAAAAATCCAGCTTAGTGCAATTATGACCAAAAGGGATTAGGGCCCAATGTGTTATAAGTACAAAGAATCAAGTTTCCTAATCAACCTCATCAAATCAAGCAATTATTGCATAATCAATTCAACCACAAAACAAAAAGGGGTAGGGGAAATTGAAGACAAAGATGAAAAGGATGAGGAGATGGTGGAAGAAACACCAAGTAGCAAACAATGGGCAACCAAAATCACACAATAGTTGTTATGGATAATAATCAAATTACTGGATTGTTTTGGAACTGTCGGGGAGTGGGAAAATGGGCCTTTTTTTGTGTGAGTAATTCTTACATTCAAGAGAAGAAGCCAAATATCTACGTCATCATGGAAACCCGATTTGATCCATATAACCTTTAAAAAAAACCTTTACTCATCTAGGGTTTAGTTGTTCTACTTTCTTTGAAACAAGAGGATTTGCGAGAGGCATGACCATGGGGTGGAAAAGTGATAAAATGAAAGTGCAAGTATTAAAGCGACATTTTAAATTTATTCATACTAGAATCAGTACTGAAGATGGGAAAGATTGACACCTTTCAAAAGTTTATGCAAGCTTATTGGAGGAAAGGAAAAAGGATTTGTGGAAATAAATGACAGAGATTGCAAAAAAAATTATCACATGCTGGTTGGTTGGGGGGAAACTTCAATGACTTCTTGAAAATGGTGGATAAAAGAGGAGGAGCCCAGACGATTAAAAGAAGGTATATAATCTTTCAAGACAAGGTTAATGCTTGTAATCTATTATACATGGGCATAAAAGGTTGCAGATACACTTGGAGGGGCCTTATGGCTCACGGTGGTATGAGAATTTATGAAAAGTTAGATAGTATCTTCTGGAATGCTGCCTGGAGAACTATGTATCCTAAAGCTCATGTGAAAGTGCTTCACGGGATAAATTACTTTGATCATCACCCAATGTTGGTTACAATAATGGATAAAGAGCTTAGGAGGATTCCTAAATCTTTTTAATTTGAAATGTGCATGGCTTATTGAAGAAGCCTCGAGGATTTGATGAAGGAATTTTAGGACATACAAAACTCGCTTGTTAGGAACCTGAACATCTTAAAAGATAAATCAATGCAATGGACACTTCAAAACATCAGGAGTATATGGAGAGACAAGAACCATTATATTGGTAGACTTTAGGAAATTCAAAAGACAATTCAGAGTGGTATAGATCACGAGGGGCTCAAAAAGCTGGAAAGAAGATTCAAGTTAAGCTTTCAAAAAATTTGTACCGGGAGGAACTTCTAAGACCAAATGGATGGTTGATGGTGATAGAAACACAACTTTTTATCACATCAGGGTTGTATAAAAAAGAAGAAGAAGAAAAGTTATCAACATGCTGAAAAAATGATGGCAAGTGGATTTAAGATGGGGAGGCTATCAAAACGTTGTTCCAACAAAATTTCCAAAATATTTTCACTTCATATTTGGATATTGTTGACTGGTTTGAAACCAAGCATATGTTCACTTCTATGGATAACAATATTTCAAGGCAGTTAGAGACAGAGTTTCAAGATTCAGAGGTCAAGCAAGCCCTTTTTTGACATGGAGTCTTGGAAGTTACCAGGGCCTGATGGACTCTCCCTGGGCTTCTATCAAAACACTTGGCACATCACTAGAGATAATGTTTACAATTACATTCAGCGTCTTTGGCACAAGGAATATAATCTGGATAACATTAATATCACTGATCTTTGCTTGATCCCTAATGTGGAGAGCCCAATGTAGGGCAATAGCCTTGTGTAACATGATTTACAAAGTGTTCAACAAGGTCATTATGAATAGATTGAAGTTCCACATGGATAACATTGTGACTCCTAACTAGACATGCTTCATTCCTAAAAGAAGCATTCATGATAACACTCTTATTGTACTAGAAATTCTCCACTGTATGCAAAGAACAAAATTGAATACTTCGCTATCAAGGCCGATCTTGTAAAGGCTTATGACAGCATCAACTGGAAGTTTGATCTTGATGTTCTATTAGAATTTGGCATAGTTGGTAAGCTGAAAGACCTCATAATGGAAGTTGTTATTTCTGTCAAGATTAGAGTGTTGTGGAATGGTTACAAAGGTGAATACTTGAGGCCAAGAAAGGATTAAGACAAGGTGATCCCTTGTCACCTTATTTGTTTGTCCTTTGCAAATAAAAACAGTTTCATTTGATTATTGACGCCTTTGAAGATAAAATGTGGGATTGTATGAAGATTTGTAGTCAAGATCCCAAAGTGTCTCACCTAATATTTGTGGATGATTTAGTCCTGTTTGGAAAGGCTTTAGAAACACAAATTCAAGCTGTTATGGAATCTTAACCCTGTTCTACAAGGCTTCGGGCCAAAAGGCCAGTACGAAAAAGTCTAATATTGTGCTTTCTTACAACACCACTGTGTCTGTTAAAAGGCAAATCCTTGCTAGATCTAGCTTTAAAGAAACTTCCTCGCTTGGAACCTACTTGGGAGAACCTCTAACGGGCAAATAACTTATAATCAAATATTATAAATATTTGATTGACCAAGCTGGCCTATTGGAAGAGTAAGAAGTTTACTTTTGCAGGAAGAGTCACTCTTGCAAAAGCCGTGATTGAAGCCTTGCCTACATATACTACGATGAATCTGGCTATTCCTAAAGCTTGCATTAAAGATATCCAAAAATGTCAAAGAGCCTTCATATGGATAACGAAGATAAAAAACACTTGCACTCTATCAGATGGAGTGAAATTATCAAAGTCAAAAATTAAGGAGGGCTTGTTCTTAGAGACCTTGGTAATATGAACAAAGTTTGTCTTGCCAAATTGGGTTGGAATCTGAAAACCAAGGGAAACTCGATATGGTGCAAAATTATGAGAATTATGTTACCTTGAGACAAAAAATATAGGTGTGGAAAGATTTTAGTTGGTCTTTGGCACAAGATTGATAATATATCTTATTAGGAAATGGGAAATGGGAAGAGCAAAAGAGCCTAAGAGTATGAACCAGGGTTGAAGCTCAAGGACAGGCTTTTGTAGCAGAATTCTCTCAGGGATCATGTTTTTATTGTGGCTGAGCTTATTATTGATGATGGTTGTTGGGACTATAAATTGTTTAGAGGGAATTTCGACAAAGAAATCTTGGACAAAATTCAAGTTATCTCTCCCCCAAACAAGTCTGAGATAGCAGTTGATAAGTGCACTAGGGGAGGAACTAACTCAAGAGTCTTCTCCATTTCTAGTATGTATGGCTTCTTGAATCAATATTCAGAGGAAGTGAATCAGACACACTGGATATACATCTGAAAATTGCAGGTTCCATAGCAAATAAGGAGCATTGTTTGGAAGGTTTTCCAAAATAATATTCTTACCAACGTGTATTTGAGTCATATTCAACTAAGGAACAAGAATTATGATGATTGCGAAGATCGGCCTGAGACAAGCCTGCATGCATTAAGGGATTGCAAAGTTGCTTAGTAGTTCTGAAATCATCTGGTAAGCAATGACAATAAACATCGTGTTTTTGTTGCTGAGCTTAGTGATTGGTTAGAGCTAAACATGATGAAACAAATGCGGAGTAATGGCACCGACTGGCATGATATTTGGGGTTATGTGTCATAATATTTGGGTTTGGAGGAATAAAAAGTATTATGTTCCAAATTTTATAATGACCCAAAATTTGGCTCATGAAATAAAGGAGAATTTATTTCTGTATGGTATCAGTAGAAAGTTGCAGGGCAAACATAATGCTGAGCTTTGGGGAATGCTAATAGGTTTGGAGAGTGCTTGGGAGAAAGGATTTAAAAGGCTTGTGATTCAAGTGGATAACAATCGTGTTGTAGAAGTGATCCAGTGGAAAAGTTTGGATCAAAAACATGGATCATATTTGACTAGGAGAATTCATCTCCAAAGTAGGAAGTTTGATGATTTGTAATTTAAGCATATCTTTAGAGAAGCAAATTGATGTGATGATAGTTTGGCAAAACAAGGCAACATGGCTATAAAGGATTATTTTTTGTTTGAAGAATGTCCTATTGGGTTAAGAAAGATGCTTGAAGATGTTGTTGTTTCTTTTATCAGGCTTCTAGTCTAGAGGGTTGTTTTTCAGTTTGGATTTATTAAATAATTATTGTATATCAATTATTCAAATGACTATTATACAAAATTTTATTGAAAAATCAAAACTCATAATCTATACTTTGTGAATTTGTCAAACAAATCTTAATTTATTTTAATGTACATGATGAAATTATAATCTGTCTGTCTAGTTTTCCACTTTAATTATTCACACAACAGCATAGAAAACCCCACTCAAAAAGTTCTTCACACCTCTATCTAGAACGTGCTTATTCACAAACAAAAACATAAAAAAATACAAAAGCAAAAAAAGAAAACTCAACTTTGTTGAAAGAATTTTCTCAGACAGAAAAGTAAAACGACGTCGCCGTACGTCATCTTACCGTTGCAAAACTCATCTGTGGGACCGGAAAATATTGTCCCGGTTCAAGAAACGGGTTCGTACACCGAGTCAACTCATCCGCCACCACCGTGTTCTTACCCACCACCACCGTGAGCCACTTCCCTTCAATCTCTCCCTTCTTCTCCAACCCTCTCTTCTTTATCTCTCTAACCATTTCCCAAAACCCATTATTCTTTCTTCTATTCACAAACAAAAGCACAAGTTTCTCTTTACTCTCTTCCAATCTCTTCAAATAACTCACCAACTCGTTCAACTCACTCACATCTTCGAATCTATCTATCCTCTTCCCAAGCTCTTCCAATCTCAACAATATCTCACCCTGCACGTTTCTGTAATCTTCACCCACCATTCTCACAATCTCATAAACCAGTTCATTCCTCTGAAGCTCCAATGATTCCGGAACATCGCTAATTTTCTCGACGAAAACAACTAAACCTTCAAGTTTATACAACAAATCAGCATTCGACAACTTCATCATCGCAACCGAATCATTCTTTATAGAATTCGAATTCATATAATAACCTAATATTCTTGAAATGGTTAAAAACTGTTCAAGAACAGCGCTATACCAACGAACCCAAGAACTTAATTGCACCGATTCAAAATCGGAGTCATCACGAAAAGTAGAGAGGTTAAGAAAATTCCGACCACCGTAAGAAGGGTAACAAGAGAATTGATCTTTAAGAGTGAAAGGTCCTTTGACAGTTATGTTGTGGAGAGTGAAGAGACATTTCATTGCGACGGTAGCGTTTTTGGTTCCGTGGAGGCGGTCCATGAGGGAGTTGATGCATGCGCGAGGGAGAGTGTAAGAGGTGTTGCCGATTGAGAGGACGGCGGCGATTTGTGACTCGGACGGTGGAGATGAGAGGCTGTGGGAAGTGGCGCGGAGGATGTTGATTTGGACGGAGGAGACGTGGCGTTTGACGGAGAGGGATGCGTAGATTACTGAAGCTTTGTCTTTGAGAATGTTTGTGAGAGTTTTGAGCCTTTTCTTTTGTTGGGCCATAGCGGGAATGAAGAATAAGGGTGTTTACGAGAATTTAAAGGCTGTGACAAAATATTTTTTATTTTTATTTTTTTCTATTTTGGTTGGTACTATATAGAATAGGGTCAAGTCAAATATCCAAATGTCACTCAGAATTTAACACGTCTAATTAAATTAGTTGATTTTAATAAAAGAAAATAATTGAGGTCGGTATTTTCGTTAATAATTTAATTTTTGAGTGGGATATTATTATAATATATTTAATGGATATATACTGATATTATTATTGATTATAAATATAATATAGTAAAATATATGTTGTCATTGATTGACAATTAGTATATCATCTATTTTCTTAATTATAATAAGATAATAGGAATGAATTTTGACCATATAATTGTTTTTCTTTTTTGAGAGGCATTTAGACCATATAACAGTTTTGATTTGGGTTGTTAAGTCTATTCTATTATCTATTTCTTGGCAATTTCTATAAATTTGGTAATTAATTAACGCGGGTAAGGTACCGAGTTTTTATTTCAATTAAGTGGATAAACAATGAAGACTTTTCTTTCTCGAATAAGACAGGGGCTATGTGTTTGTTGTTTCCTTAGATATTCTTTAGCATTTGTTTTGTCATTTTTAGGGATATTATACAAATTTAATTAATTATGACAAGGGCTATGTGTTTATCACTTCCATAGATATATATATTTTCAGTCGAGTTGTATAGTTGATCAAGATCAGATAAAAATTTAGTTGGTACTAGGTGTTTATATCTAATATATATTTTAGGTCGTGCTATGTAATCGGACATGACAAGGCATGAATTAAATTGCTAAAAGCATAAGTAATTGAACTAGCATAAATGTAACACTCTAAAATTTGTCCTCTCATTTTCATAACATTTGGCATGCATTTATCATGCATTGCATTGCATTTAAATCAAGAGAAGAGGAAGCATACATTCATGGGTTAAAGTCTAGGGTGTGTGATCAGTTGATTTGCAAAGATGTGGTCATTCAAAGTCAAAGAAGAAGAGCCAAGGGTCTCCCAACAAGCCTCAAGTGTCTCTCCTGGTCCACATAATCTCAATTAATCCTCAAGTTATCAGAAGAAATGGATTGATTAAGAAGCTCAAGCAGTGCAACATCTCCTAACAAAAGGGGCCCAAATTAGGGTTTCTGATTCAAAGGGCTTCCTAATGAAATTTTTGGTTCAAACTTGGTTTCAATGTTTTCCACATGATATCGTGTATCTAGAGATGGAATATTGTCCATTGAATCATTTCAGAAGGTCTCCAAATGGTCAGTTACTTGAAAATCAAGAAACTGGGGAAAAGTCAATTGTGCAGAGAAAAAAGTCAACTCTTGACTTTTTGAGATCAAAATCATATTCCACAAGTTGAATATGTTCAATGGTTGAAAATTGATCAAGAAATGTCAAGAGAATCTTGGAAAAATCAAGAAATCATAAACCTGCCTAAAATAGAAACTTAGGATTTCCATTTTTGGCAAGTTCTAAGTCACTTTGCACCTCATTTGCAAGCCATCTTTCTTCAAGATAAAAGCTTCAAACTTCAGGCCTAAGTTGATCCAATTAAAGAGCACATCTTGAGCTTCAAATCCGTAGCAAGAACATCTTCATTGGATCAAAATTGAAGAAGTTATGATCAATCAAAGTTTGACAAAACTAGGGCAACTTTGCCTAGAAACCAAGTCATAGGCGTGCCAGATGCCCTGCATTTCTACAAACACTTGGTGTGCATGTAAAAGAAAACGCAGTAAATTGCTGAAAGGATAAATGACTTTGAAATGTAAATTGCTTTAAAATAAAGGCTTGTAAAGGATAAATGGCTTCAAAAGTAAATGACTTGAAGATAAATTTGACATTGAAGATAAATTGGTGGTGTTTCAATCACGTACATTCTCGCTGCACTTGTTTCTCCACACGCGAATACTTTGAGTATATGGAGTTACTAGTACATATGTTTTCCACACACTTATTCTAACACTAGACTAAGCTATTTATATACATTACAAAATGTCATACCCCAAATTTGTCCTACCTTTACTATTTTATTTTCTGTTTATTAACCATTATTCAAAAATCCAAAAATATGCATCATTCCATTTTATTTCTGTCTAACAGATATCTCAAAAATCCAAAAATATGTACCATTTTATTTCTCTGTCTAACAAATGCTTCAAAAATCCAAAAAATGTATTTTTTCTGTCTGATATTGAAAAAAACCAAAATATGCAATGTTTTATTTTTATACCCAATTTCATCTGTATCTCATATCCTTTCATTTTATGTTTTATCCAAAAGAAAATTAATTATCAAAAAGTCAAAAAAATGCATTTGTTATTTTCTAAAAAAAAATCAATTCCTCTTATAAGTTTTATTTTTTGGTAAAAAAAAAACTTCTACAAAAAATTTCATTTCATAATCTCCTTTTATTTTATCCATTATATTTTTCATCCATAAAATTAAAAAACTATTATTATTATAATTATTTTTATTTTCCATTACCAAAATATTCCATCATTATTATTATTATAGTTTCATTCTTATTCTTATTATTATTATTATTATTATTATTATTATTATTATTATTATTATTATTATTATAAAATTTATCCAAAAAAATAGAAAGAAAAAGAGAAAAGTTGGAAATTGTCAAATATACACAAGGCTATGGAGTATATATTTATTGGTGCAGTTTTACTAATAGATGTATACTCGCCCCAACGGATGAATTTGTGTTTGTCCTTACTATAAGGACTGGAGTTCGATTTTTGCCCCCATCCTTTTTCTTGATGGTCCAATTTTATTTAATTTTTATGCTTTCCTTTTGCTCTACACATTTTTTAGTACTATTAACACTTGTTCTTATTATTAGCATCATTATTATTTTTATTATTATTATTATCATTGTTATTATTTCTATTATATTTTTCCTATTACTAAATCATTTTTCACTTTTCCTTTATTATTATCATTGTTTTCTATTATTCACCTTTTTCATCCATACTTTCTAAAAGTTTTTAAAACTCATTATCTAAAAATCATAAAAATTCGTTACTTTTGCTATTGTTATTATTTTTATCTTTTATTGTTGTTATTATTTTATTTCTACTATTATTATCTAATATTATTTTTATTGTATTGTTATTATTATCATTATTATTACTAGTATTGTTGTTAAGTTTGTTTTCACCACAATTCCACCAAAATTTTACACATGGGCAAGATACCACACAATAGTACAAATTTCACAAAATCAATACAAGTTTTTCATTAGACACCAATTTCATAACAAATTTTTTTTTTTATAACTTATATATCAAATTCACAGCTCACAAAATCTAGATATTCTTATCCAAGATCTTCATAACAATTTTCCATCTTACCCTCATTATATTCTCCTATAAATCAACTCTCAAACTCATTCTCACAAGAAGCTTGGAAATAACTAAAATTCTGCAAAATCACCAAAGCCATGCTTCAAAAATACAAAAAAAAAACTTTCAAATAAATCTTCATAAATCCCATTCACCAACAAATAATAAACACCTTCAAATCTTCAACTACCCAACAAAAACCTTTTTTTCGCAGAATCTTCTTCCCTCAACAATCTGAATCCGCCATAACCGTCTGTTCCAAAACGCCAAAAACCACAACCACAGATCCCATAAAACACCACCGTGAAACTCACCATAAAAGCATATCCGAGAAACCACAAACCACCGAGTGAATCAGACGTGTGAGACCCTTGCAAAAGAAAAAATGAGAGAGAGTTTGCCGACGTGTTCTTCGCGTGAAGGATAAAAGGTAGAAATTTGTTTTTTTTTTTCGATTTAGAGAAAGGGGATGGTTCAAGAGTTTTTTTTATCTGCATGTTTTGATTGAGATGAAATATCTTATATTTGTTTTATTAATAATAGCCGTTATTATTTTTAATTGATTTTTTTATGGACAATAATGACTGAATGGTACTCTCCCACATGTGTCATTCAATGCACCATTATTTAAATTATTTTTTTTCTATTTTTTGAAAATGAAAATTGTTGTCATGGTGTTTTGACTGAATCTCCTAATAGCCTCCTTCTCAAGTTTTTTTTTATTATTTAGTTTTGTATTTATTTTTTATAAAGAAAAAGCATTTTGTTGATTATTGATATGGGCTTACTAGTAATGAATCCATTCTTACTACACACCATACAAACCTCACACAACACGCCATCTTCCTTAATTTTGTTTATTTTTATTTTTTTCAATTATTATTTGCTTTTTATTATATATATAGTGTTAAATTTCATGTTTTTGGATTTAAGAAGTTTTTTTTTATGATTATGATTTAGTAAACCTTGTCATGTTTATAGTTTAGTAAGTTTTTATATATTAAAGCTTTTTTTATTATTATTGGGGTCAATGATATGTCAAACGGTTAAATTATTTCTGATTTCATTAAATCGGGAAATTTAATCAATATGAGGCCATTTAGTTAGGTTTTTATTTTATTATTTTATTTTGACAAAAAAACATCTAATTTAATTTAGTTTATTTATTATATTATTTCAAGTATTCGCCACATTATCAATTTATTTAATTATTTGCATTTATATTTCTATTCTGATTTAATGTCTGCAATTTAGTTCGATTAATTTATTTTATTTATTTTATCACATTCCAACAAAAACGTTCGACTCCTCATAGAACGATTTCAATTTTAAATCGACTCTAAGGAAGTAAACGAACTATATTTCGACGCGTCCGAATAAAAGGTCCAACGCCTCCGAATAATTGTCTTTAACTTATTTTGCTGCATTTTATCGCTTTAATCGATTCACCGTGACTCGCCATCAAACCTTCTCGAACTCGAATATTCAAATCTTTTTATAATTAAATAACGGAATAACTGAATTCTGGAGTCTCGCATTCCTCGAATTCTTGAATGAACGCTCCTGAGGCTCGCCCCGCGAGATGTGGTTCATTCGACTTTCCGTAATTAAAACTTTTAATCCACACATCAAATAACGAAAGAACTGAATTCTGGAGTCTCGCATTCCTCGAATTCTTGAATGAACTCTCCTGAGGCTCGCCCCACGGGACGCGGTTCATTCGCCCTTTCGTTCCTAAAACATTAATGAAATCGAACATTTTTTTTAAACGAACATTATTTAAATCCTTTCTATCTTGCAAACAAGCTAGCGCTTCCGCCTCCTATCGCGAGCAGACAAGCCAACGCTTAGCAGTTAGAATACGGTCTAAATAATCGTTCATTAAAACAAATCAACCAACCAACCTTAGTACCACGAACTACGAGGCTCTGATTTTCCCATTGCACAAGGGAATACGTAGGCACACGAATCTTACTCCTTGCCGAGCACCCTAGGAACAAAATAACTCATTTCCTATATTAACCTTATATTAGAATCGTTTGTATTTACTTTATTATTCGAAGAAAACAGAAAGCATAAGTCAACATTAAATCGCAAATTAAACTAAGAGGTTCTCGTTGAGTACAACGGTCATAAGGGGTGTTAATACCTTCCTCTTACGGAATCGACTCCCGAACCTAGAATCTGGTTTCAAAGACCTTGTTCTATCCATTTTTCTAAAAAAGGTTTCTCGATATTTTCCCTTTCCTTAATTGGAATAAAATAAGTTCGGTGGCGACCCTGTTGTTTATTTTTTATCCGTGCTATTTTTTATCGCGAGGTCGTATTTTTCGAGGTGCGACACAAAGTAACCGCTCTCGACGGTTTCTATTAAAAATATCCTAAGATGGTGACACTTGTCCCATTATATACTGAAGAAGCTTCATCTTGCGCCACTTGTCCCTGTCTTTGAATTGAAAACTACACATTTTTCCTCCAAAATTGAACGTGCAAGAACCTTGATAACTGCCATCTTCGTCGAACATACACTTGGTCGAATCCCTTCAACACTTAGAAAATATTCCAAACTTAGAACTTTACTAAGTATGAAACTTGTAGGCAGGTTCCTTCAACTTTCATCCTTTAGTTAATTAGGTTGAAACCTTACTTTAGCTTATCACAAGAAAACTCCTCTATTAAGCCAAAATAACCTCATTAATTGCTAGCGTCGAAATTTAGGGATAACAAATTACCCCCAAAAAATGTTCTTTTCGACCATCTTGATGAAAAGATCATTTTTTGATATTCATGTTTTCGACGCCAGCTTAGGTCAGACAATAACATGGTTGAAACCACCTACCCCACGTTCTAAAATTGTTGTGATTCTTCGCCCACGCACATGATGTTATGTCATAATGGCAAAAATCCTAAAAGTCCCATCAGTCGTTTCTATGGCTTTCTGATCATGATTTTCTCCTTGAAACAATGTGCTAATGTCTTTTCCATTAACTGCTTACTCAACGCGTCATGTCCCAATTGCCACGTGCCCCACCACTTTACGTCTCCATAAAATGGCTAAACTTTGCAACTTCTCATTTCCTACGCCTATAAATACCTTCTTCAGCAAACAAAGAAAACTTTCCAAACTCTTTGCGAATTCATTTCCTTCTTGCTAAAGTCCTCTCCTTTCTTTCTAAGAACCCTAGAAAACCTCCATTTCCTTTTTCAACAATGGCGTCCTCTAAGACTAATGTTTCTCAGAAGAAGGGTCAGAAAGCCAAAACTTTCCATTTCGAACAAATTCTTCCACCATTTAACAACATTTCTAAACCAAAAACAATTAAAAAAAACCTCAGTTCGCACCCGAACCCTTGAACAACGAAACAATGAGCTTGTACCGATCTCAGATAATGATTCCCTTACTTGTAAATGATTTTCCTTTGTTGTATCTGGTCCATTGGCTATTGTACATATCACACACGAAAAACTGAAATAGTTCTTCCATTGCTACCGTAAAACTCAACCTTTAGGGCATAAGCATTTCCCTAAATATGAGGATTCTTCTTTTAACCCACCTCCTCTTGATGAACTGTATTTGAAGTACCTCTATGATGGTTGTAACACCCCAAAATTTGCCCTCTCATTTTCATAGCATCTAGCATATCATGCTCATATTTCGCATTGCATTCATATCATAGAAAAATAAAGCATAGCGTAGAGCATGGCAGTGGTTTCGCTTCAGATGTGGTCATTCAGTTGTAATCCGATTCAGGCGAGCGTTTGACCTAATCTCGGTCAGACTATTAGGAGATTGTTTCAACTGCAAGTTATCTGTATTAATGGTTATTTCTCAGGCGTTGCATATTCAAAGGTCAAGTTGTGTTGTGTGCAAAAGTCATCAGTTTACCAGACAGTGGTTCAGGGGATGGTTTTGGGTTCAAAGATTCAAGCTTATCATGATCATATGTTCATTTGTGTGCATCTGCAGATTTATTTTCCCAGAGAACGATTCAAATCAATTCGAAGTGATTCTGAGTTCATTTGGTCAGATGTTCAGAGGCTGATCTATCCAGATGATCGTTGTCTCGCTAATAGATTTTTCAGTGGCAGTGGTATTCTCTTTGATTAAGTGGTTTATGTGGAAGCAATGCAAGAATGGTTTGGAGTTGAGTGAGTTGATGAGTCGAGATTTCGTGGCTAGGCGTATGTTGGTAGTAATTGGTCTGTTTCACAAAAAAAAGAAGTCAATTCATACTTATTTTTTTCCCTATAACCATTTCCTTATCCAATTTATTTTGATCATTCTCTATCCATTTTCTTATCCATTGAATATTCGTTAACCATTTCATTATCTGATTGAACCATTATATTTTATCCACTTTCATGTCCATCGTCCGTTTTTTTATCCGATCAATTCAAATTTATTTCTTTCATTTTATTATTAGTCATTTTTTTGTCCTTTCCAATTCTCCAATTACCAAATACTTTTTTTATTTTCACTTGTATTAAGCCCATAAACATTCCTTTTTCACTTAGAGCCCATTTACCATATTTTTATGTTGCAAATTTACAAAAAAAAAAAAGACAAACAAAATAAAACAAGTTGAGAGAGTAAAATATGGTTCACACAGCCTGTCCTGTTTTTTCTTTGATCTGCTATACCCATTCCAGCCTAAGCCACATCACCACCAAGATGAATTCACACACACGCACAATATACACATAGCAAAAACGAACAGCTCACGGCATCAAAACGTAGGCCAACGAAAACCAAAACACAGACAAACCTTCACTGAACAAAAACTCAAAATAAGATATAACAGAATATACCATAAAAGTTAAAGGGAAAAAGATACACTAGAGAACTCACAAGGGAATTCATCAGAAAATCAGTATAAGAAAATGAATACAAGAGATACAGGAAACAACTCTCATTGAAAAAATCATTTATAGGAGATGCGGTTTCAAGCTAACGAAAACAGTTACAATAACAGAAAAATTCTATAGAGAAATTCCTAACGAACTTTTCCTAATTTTCTTCATATTGATTCATACGAAAACTTCATCAAGCTCCTCTCGCTCGATTCATTCTCCAGCCTCAAAACTTCACTAAGCCTCAGGTTAAATCTTCAAGGAACTCCACCATCAATATGGAATCCTGTTACAAAAAAAGACTTGAATTCAGTTACACATTCAGTATAAAAGTCCAACGAAAAAATTCAGCATAAGGAAAATTCAAAGATTGATACGAAAGAGATATACCAAGATCGGATAACATAAATATCTTTCTCACTTTTTATCGAGACTCGCATATCATAACTAGTTACATACAAAAAAGCGGTATTACAAAAGTTCAAGGGGAAGGAAGAATCAAATGCAAAAATCAGAGCCAAAATCCATAACAAACAACTCTAACTCTCTAACAGATTCTAACCAACTTGTAACCGAATTTACCTGTGAAAAACCAAAAACACCCTTGATCTTCATCATCTATAAAGCAGAAACTCCACCTCCAATTTGCATTCTTCACCATTTTTCTGAACTTCTCCTTCACTCATTCTTCACCATTTTCCTTCTCCATTTTCGCTTTTCTTCTCCATCAATCTCCAATCATTTTCATCAATCTCCATGAGTCTCTGATTCAATCTCTAACATATTCATAGCTTCACCTTCGAGCTTCATTCAGTCATCAACAAAGCATTCAATTCCCGAATCTTCTATCAATTCTGCATCACGCTTTCGTCATCAACAATCAGTTTTGTCATCCCTCAGCCACTATCATCAATCTACAGAAAATCAGGAATAACAATAACTGGTGTCAATCCTCACGCAGTGCATAAACAGGAACTCTCGCAAGAATCCTTACACAATTTCAGTACACAATAACTTCAACGATTCAAATTTGTATCAAGAAGAAGAAGAGGTGAAATCAGTACGCATACCTAAGCGGAATTTCACAACGTTCCTCTTCGTGCTATTGACGTATTCATCGTTGCATCTTCATTGTTTAAACGACATGAGTCATCATCAATCTCGTAACAAGCGGAAACGACATCTTTTCGTTGGTTAAGAACATCATCACAGCTTCGATTCAAGGTACGAATCTACATCGCATATGAAATCATTGTCGAGTTTAGATTCGAATAAGTCCCTGTGTGTTGTTTGGTTTCGGATTAGATGTGAACGAAGTTCATACTTGGCTAGTTGTTAAGATTATGTTAGGTTTTGAGTGAAGAAAGAGAGGTTAGGACGGTGGGAGTTGGATTGAGGTGGAGATCATATGAGAGGTGCGACGGTGGTGTCGCGAAGGAGAAGGTGTTGAAGGCGGAAGGCATGGAAGTTCACAGCGGCGGCGGCGAGAGAATGAGAAGAAAATGGGGCTTAGGGTTTCTTTGGTTCTTCTGATTTGTTAGTTTTCCCTTCATTGTGTTTTTGTTTATTTTTTATAACTTTAATTGGGTGATTACATGAAAATATTAGTATAAAAAAAAGAATAATAAAGATTAAAAGAACATTGATCCATTATTAAGGACATTAATCCGCCATTAATCCAATTTAATCCACCATTTCAATTCTAAGGGAAGGAGATAAGGATGAGGTTTTTGAGTTCCGGCCATTCCGGAAGTGACAAATGTCACCATCCGGTAGGCTCTCCCAATGGATGATCATGTGCTTGCCGTCCTCCATAGCTATTGTGTCACTACGCTGTGTGATCCATTCGATGAGAGTACCATAGGAAAGACCTGAGATCAATGGTTATCATTGAGTCAACGTTGTTGATCGAAGTTCCATAGTATACTCTCATTTTTTTAGCTGCACTCTGGGCCTAGAGCATTGCTATTCACACCCTACCAGTCAAGCCCAGTCTCATTTTCAAGAAGGAAATTACTTCACTTGCACCCCTTTTCCAATTTTCTTGTATTTTTAATTTCTGTTTTGTGTAGTTTTCAATTTTAATAATTAAAAAATATCAAAACTCATAATAAAATTCCCCAAAAAAATTACATTGATATAGTAACTCATTTTAAAACTTTTCTACATTTTTACTTTCTGATTTTTTGTCATTTTTCAATTTTATTTCGATTTTTCATTTAATTAGTTTTCTATTGAATTCTTTCATGAACACTTTATTTTGTACATTTTATTTCTCCCACTTCCTGAATGATTTTTGCCCCATTCTTTTTGCTATGATCAGAGGACTAATAATAGAACCTGGAATATGTTTTGTTGTATTTTTTAGGCCATTTTATCCATTGTTTTGGTAGTGTTGTTTGTGTAAAATTGTGAATAGTTCTTAGGTAGATTTAAGTGACCATTTGACATAGTTAGGGTATGAATTTTTAGGATATTTTTTAACATAATATTAGATTCAGGTTAAGGACCTTAGGGAATTAATTTCATATTTTTTCCAGGACTTTTGCTATTTTTAGTGCCTTGATTTTAGTCAATTTTTTCATTGTAAATCTATCTAGTTTAGCTTAGGATTTTATGGTGCGTTAGGATATAGTTTGATTAAGTTTGATCTTAGAATATTAGGATGGCTTAATGTGGTTTAGCCACTAATTTTAGAATGTTGATATTAAGTAAGATCCTTTAGTTTTAGGACTTAGGCTTAGAATTCCTATTGAGTGTGTTTACATGAAGTGTAGCTTTTATTTTTTGTTTTATGTGCTTTAATAGGCATTTTGAGCTAATACTTCTTCACTTTATTTTACGTTTTTGCCTTAATATTTGTATCCCACTTGTATAGGCTTCCCCATTTTTAGAACCAACTTAACTTCCTTAGGAAGTAAGTTGAGTTCTAGTAGTTTTCTTATTTTATTTTCTTCCTTGGGAATAGAAAAACCTCACAAACCATTAGGATCTCCCTTTTGCATATAATAAATAACTTAGGGTTGTGTCTTAGTCCCCCTTAGTTTTTCCCTTTGTTCAATTTGAGTTTTTCTTTCTCACCTCAAAAAGAAAATAAAAAAACACCTAATAAAGGTTGAATGTTCTCATACGTCATGAGACTTTGTTGCGGAATACTCATACGTGTCCTGTTTTGGGGCGAGGTATAAGTATTTACCGCGATGGATATGTCTTAGTATGAGAACATTCACAAACAAATTCAAAACACTTCTCATAAAACACAAAAACAAACAATAAGCGACTATTCTGTGAGAACTTCCAACTCTACGAAGTCCTCAAGTAGATACTTGGTCGGATAAGTCTCCCAGGGGAGTGTCCATCTCTTTTATCCTCAATCAGGATATTCAGGAATTTAATCCTTCGATAAGAAGTACAACGAACGAAAACGGAAGGTTTTAAGTACGATAATCCAAAACAAGACGGGAATGATGTCTTTATATTTCTCAGCAACAAATTGGGATTTATTTTCCCCAACTAGCAGTTGTTATACGAAGTTACTCATGCACTTCAACTACATAATTCATACATACATCATTTACACCATATCATATCATACGCATACCACATTCTCATAAGGATATCATCTTGCAAAGTGTTATATACATCATGGAATTTACATAGAACTAATCTTGTTTTTCAGGTAAATTCCCCAACAGACGATCATCATCAACAAATTATTCTTGGGCTGCTATATATATCCCCCCAAGGGTTACTTCAAACAATATCTTAAACTGCTTTATCCTCCAGGAGTACATATAACAAAATCTTGGATTGCTCTATCCTCCAGAAGTACATATACCAATATCTTGGGCTTCTACATCCCTCAAGATTACATCCATCAACGTCTTGGGCTGCTATATCCCCCCAGGGCTACAAAAACTATCTTAGGCTGCTACATCTCCTGAGATTACATCTATATCCATCTTGGGTTGCTATATCCCCCAAGGGCTATCTCAAACAATATCTTGGGTTACTATAAACCTCCATGATAACATCTTGGACTGCTATATCATCCATGATTACACATAACCACATCTTGGATTGCTCTATCCTCCAAGACCATACCAAACAACCTTTTGGGCTGCTACGTCCCCCAAAATTACATCAATCTACGTTTTTGGACTGCTTTATCCTCCAAAAGGAATATCTGAAGACTATTTTATTCCGAATGGCATCTTTAAGCCCATTCAAGCAATACAACCAACTAACAACATTATTATGCGCACCGACGAGTGCAGATTTTTGGGCTTTAGTGTTCAATCCCCTTCAACCTTCAAGTCACGAATGACATACATGACAATCTAACTCCTCAGGTTTCAGAAAATTGAACAGGGCACCTGTTGTACCCCAAAATTTTCCCTCCCACATTCAAGATCATATACTTCAAGAGGTCTCTTAATAGTCACAAGATTCTCAATTGGTCAAAAGGATTGAAGGTTTCACCAGACAAAGCCTCCTCTTGAACAATGGATCTTAGAACTAGGGTTTTGAGTTCCCCCAAGAAAAGTGGACTTCCAAGGCCTCAAGTGGACTTCATGACATCCCATACACCTTAAAGAATCCTCATGTCAAGTTTCAAAGTTTTCCCAACAAGTTTGGTCAGTCAGATGCTCAGATACCTGAAAATCAATTAACTTGGTCAAAATGTCAATTGAGGTCAAATGTGGTCAACTCAAAGTCAAACTTCAAGATTTTTGGTCAACATACAAATTATGAGTTAAAATTCATCATTTAATAGAGGGGTTGATCATGATTCATCAAGGAAACCTCAGATCATCAAGAATCAAAAGTTACTAATTAGGGTTTTGTGTAGGAAAAGTCAACTGAACTTTGACCAATCATAACTTTCACATACTTCATCAAAAATTTCCCATCTAAAGCTCATTTTGAAGGAAATTCAATTCTCTACAAATTTGTGTCTCACAATCCAAGCCTTAAAATGCTTCATTTGGAAGGTATGAGCTAAGACATTATAGGTCTTTTTGAAAGTCAACAAAAAGTCAACTTTTTCCAAAGCTCATAATTTGAAAATGGTGAATGTTATGGACATGAGACCAAAAGGGTTGATTAGAGAACACTCAAAGCTTTCTAAAAAGTCCTAGAACACCTCCATGGCATTAAATTTGAGGAAGTTATGCATTGTCAAAATTGGGAAATTTTCAAGGGGTATATAAAGCAAAAAGGGTCTAAAATCAAGATTTTGTCAAATGGGCCCATAATATTATAACTCAAACTTGAAGATGAAGTCATGCACGACCCAATGATCAATTATTATGATTTTTATAATTTACTTTATATTATTTTGGATTTTAATTATTAAAATTCAATTTTAATAGAAATAAAATATGAAAATCAAATATTTGATCTCATAACTTATTTTGGGATCAAATATATGGTATTCAAAGTGATTGCAATCATCCAAATTCATGCAAAATCATTATGGTATGAGAATCTTTGATTTTTTTTATAAAAATAGTAAGGATGTTTCTTCATGGTCAAGTAACACCAAAATGCACCCAAGGCCCAACTTTTTTTGGACCTAATTACCTTATTATATGTACACAACAATAAGACAAGGCTAGGGGACGAAATTCAAAAGCAAGAGGCATTGTTGAAACTTCAATTTTTTCAAAGAAAAGTGCAATTCGGTTTCACCATTCCAATCACTTTTCAAAGGTTTTAAGAGTTCCATGATGTTCCTTAAGGCATTCTGAACATGAATGCATTATCACAATCATTGAATTCATCACATAATTCATAAACCAAATGTGTATTTTGTGACATTTTTTATTTTTTTGATTCATATGCTTGGTGTATAATTTCTTGTTTTTTATCATTGATTATTGTTTGTAGTAGTGTGTGGATGGTTTCTGGAAGCTTTGATTTGATTCTTGATGCAGGAATGGCAAGACGCCATTTATAGGGTTCTTGAAACCGTGGATTAGGGCTCCATAAAATAGGCGATTCTAGATCAAATTGATGAATTATTTGGACCTAGGGGATTGATATTGGTTGGCTTGAACCATTGGAATGTATTTATCTCTTATATTATGGATATTTGATTTTGCAGGGCCTATAGCGACGAAAAGAAATTGCCACTATAAGCTTTAGTGACAGAAAATTGTCGCTAAAGGCTAAACCGACAGCCAAAGGAAGAAGATGATGATGGCGCCATTCCAGATTTTCAAATTTCAATTTAATATTTTATTATTTGGTTTCTATTTTATTATCACACAGGCATGCTAGCCTAGTGGCCAGGGCGCGCGCGTATAAGACCAGGGGCCTGGGTTCGATCCCAGGCATACTTACTCCTTAATAGTAAGGACAGTCTTACCCTTGAAAGGAAATGAGGAAATATGAAAGACGAACTTAGGGTAGGTAGCACTTAATTACTTGCTCACTCTTTCAAAAACTCTTATTCACATCCCACTTTTCAAACAATTTTCAAACTCAAAGCTTTGTATACATCCATACAAGGGTCATTACAAAGACTTATGAAAATTTCTAATCACACACTACACATTATTTTCAAACAAACAAGTGAACTAAGTAGCTAAGAGCTCATGGATAACCATGGATATAAAGGGTGCTAATACCTTCCCTTTATATAACCTACCCCCCGAACTTAGAATTTTTTAAAAGGACTTTCCTGTTCTTTTATACCCTTTCCTATTGGATAAAATAAAAGTCGGTGGCGACTCTTGTTATCCGCAACATAAATAAAAAGTTAGTTCTACCACCGTGTTACAACTACATTCAACATTTTATGCTTTTATAAGAGAAACATCATAACCAGGTTTAGTGTACCTCATTCCTTGATAACGGACAATGACAGATAATTCACCGACAGGAATTTCCAAGATTTTATCGCCAAGATAGGAACCAAGCAACACTTCACGTCAGTCGAGCATCCCCAGACTAACGGGCAAGCCGAATCCGCTAACAGGTTCATTTTGCAAGGCCTTAGACGAAGACTTGGCGAGGCAAAGAAAAGGTGGGTCGAAGAACTCCATAATGTGCTCTGGGCCTACCGGATAACTCCACATTCAACCATCGGGGAAACTCCATTTTGAATGACGTATGGAACAAAATCAGTCATCCCCATGGAAATTAGAGAACTCTCTAGGCGTACAGAGTCTCCCCTGTAGGAAGAGCTCAACGACAAAGCATTGAGAGAACAGCTTGACCTAGTCGTGGAGATCTACTCAGGGGAAGCTCTCCGCGAAGCGTCCTTGAAACAAAAGATCGCGTTTCACTGAGACACCAATATCATTAAACGAGAATTCCAATTAGGCAGCCTTGTTCTGCGCAGAATTCAGAAAGATTCACGAGGAGGAAAATTCGTCGCAAACTAGGAGGGTCCATATAGGGCCAAGTCTAAAACTGGTACAAGAGCCTACTACCTCGAAGAACTGAATGGAGAACCATTTGCTCGATTATGGAACGCTGAAAAGCTTGAACAATATTACACTTAACTCCTACAGAAGCGCGAGATATATTTCAATGGATCTACCTCGCTACGAAGGGGAGACGCCCGACCATAGGGATGCACTGTGGTATAAGTACAACCCTTAAACATAACGAAAGCGAACCCCTGCTCAAGTGATGGACAAATGTTACGCCCAACGGGAATACCTCGACCAAGCTTTGCCGTTGTCATACCGACATGGCAGGCCCCTAACTCAGGATGGGAAAGGTCTAAGCCCTAATGGAATAGGGATCTCGACCAAGTCCCTGTCCCATTCCTTTAGCGATAACACATTTCGCTCCTCGACAAGTTCCATAAACAGGTCGAGTCCCTCAAAAACACGTCGATCATATCCCCAATTCGACAACATAAATATCTCAAGCATAAATATAAAAAATAATAATGCACAAACAAGAAAATAAAAACAACAATAGTTGTATATCCAAAAACCGACCAACAAGACGAAAATTGTCATAAGTTATACAAAAAATGGTCTAAGTCCCATAAACCAAAATGTATATTGCACGCAGGCCAAGATAAACATGGCATGCAGGCCAGAGCTTCATTACTCATCTAGAGAGATCACCATATCATTCTCGACACGATGTAGGGGACCAATACCGTCAACAATCAGCTCCACTCCAAGGTTTTTCACCTTGATCTGGTTGATAACGTTGTAAAAGCCGAAGGAAGCCATGACAAAGTTATCTTATCCAATCAGACAAATGCGAGCAAGAAACTCATCCCTAGTCGTCATGGTTGCCTCCTCTTCTGTCTTGTCCTCCTCGACAGCGAACTTGATATCCGCCTCTTCAACCTGCTTATTTTAGTTGTTCGTTCTCAGAAGACATGGTCGACATCTTCTCCCTGATCTTGGTCACTTTCCTCATCAGCTCAAGCTTACTATCATAATGTCCCTACGCTTGAAGCAAATCACTGAGAGACATGCGTTTTCAAGTTCGAGCTCTACAAGTTTGTTCTTCATTGTCTGGAAATCCTTAAGAGGAATAGTCTACGCATCATTTAAGCTCAACACGACTTCAAGGATCCTTATCATCCCCGTAGAATCCCAGTATAACTCTGACCTCATGACCTTGCAGTCAACAGTCAGAATGACCGCAACATCCAAATTGGGGACTTGAACGGATGACCTCTCATCAAACAACAACCTCTGAGTGACGCAATGAGGCATCACAAATTTACCTGAAGGCACAACCGCAGTTTTGGGTGGGGAGGTTTTCTCGTCGACCCTTTGTCTTTTTCCCAGAGGAGAGACACCTATTGAAGTGCTGCCCGGAGAGAGTGTGCCCGAAACAACATACCCCTTAAGCGTGGCCTGACCTTTAACAGCCTTGACCCGACCCTTTGGCCCCTTCTTCAGATTCCCCTTGTTAACTTTAACAAGGCGCTCGCGCATCTCATACATTTTATCCGCACAAAAAAAATAGACAAGTCAGATATAAGTTAAAGCCTCGAACACAGGGCAACAAAACTAATGTTCCACCTAAACGCTTCATCTTCGCGTCCTCATTCAGGCACCTGATAAGTGCCTTGGAGCTTATCAGCCTAGTTTGAGTGGCAGGTGTTCCATCAGGTTTCAAGAGCATGTGCCCATCTGAACCCACGAGGTCTAAAGGACGGAAATTCGAAACAAAATTCACGAGCGTGTTGTACGACGTCATATCATTAGCACTTAAGTCCTCAGGTTTCGTTATGTATTAATCACTACCATGTTAAAAGTGGGCATCCACCCACTCCAGCAGGAAGTAGACCACCAACCTCTCCCTACCGTCAATATGCTCTTTATAGTAAAGTGAATCATTGGCCACCTGTGTGCATGGTTGGATTACATAAAACTTATACTTAAAGTCACGAACAGACTCCAAATATGCTTTGAAAACTCTGTTCAACTAATTGAACGATACCCAGATGTGTCGACCTCCTTGAGACTTCCTCTGAAGATGGAAGACCCTAAAGAAAAGACTCATGGTTGCACCTATCTCCAAGTAACGATTCACCAGCTCGAAAGAACTGAAGAACGCTAAGGCATTGGGATGCAGCTGAGAGGGCATGAGCTTGAGGTGTGTGAAAATAGCCTCGTGAAAACGTAAAGGGCAGATGATACCCAGCCTCGCGGAACACAAACTCATACATGGGAAACCGCAGAGAGGGATAATGCGAGCATATCCTCTGATCGGGTTTGGGAGACAAGGCCCTCCAGTTCACGGGATCCCCCTTCTTCCTTCTCTCTATTCGGTTCCACGTGTCCAAATCATTTACAGCAAACTGGGAGTCCGTCTCTTGAGGCTCGTCCATGATCCATGATTTTTTAGCAGAATGGACATTCGTAGTACCCAGAGCTTCGCCTGAAAAGTTGTCTTCTAGTCTGTGGTCAGCGTTTTGACTCCCATCACCTGAAAAGTAGAGGAAATACAATGAATTCGACAATCTTAAATCCACCATTCCACTGCAATTCAAGTGAAAGGGCGACGATTAAGACTGAGGATGTGTCCCCATGTCGACCCTTTTTTCAAGATAAAAACGTAAGGGAACAAATCTGATGTGTCAGAATTATCCTCGCAACGGAAGAATCCTCCTCGACTATAAAAATAAGGGTCATATCGGGAAACGTCCCTCATGCGCGACCATCGCCTACAACGGTCTAATATCCGATCACTAACACTAAATTATCCTAACTAGCATCTAAAAAAGATCAAGGATCAAAATATTCATCTTCTAAAAACCTAACCCTGGTTCATCCTAACATTCATACATTCATGATGAACATTCATAAAATTTCTAGAAATTCATGGAGATTCCCAAAAACTTTGAAGGTTCCCTTGAACTTCATAAAAAATCCTATGAATGTTCATCATCCAGGAAAGAAGTGAAAGGAAGAAGATGAAGTTACCTTGATCCATTGCAGATTCTGATGGACATTGACGGCGAGGAAACGACGACGATGATGAAGATTCCAGTGAAAAAATTACAGAGCGAAAAAGTACGATGGGAGGAAGAGTTTGCGTGAAATAACCAAATGAACGTCTCTATCCCCCTTTTTATAGTGTCATAAGCTCGCATAGAGAAGTGCAAAAGCCAAGTAATTATGACCTATGGCTAGCCCCCTAGGTGTCATAAATGATTATTGCGCCACTAACACGTGTCATTAAAGTGGAAACGTTTTGTCTTCTCAAGACAAACTCATTTCCCTTAGTGTTTGTGGAGCTTCTCCACACACCAGCTTCCCGAACAATGACAAGAGCCCTAAGGATGGTCACCTGCTCGCAACTATTAAGTTGTAGGTGTCGTCAACCATCTCCTCGTTATTATGCTACCTTAAGTCAATGCCTTCACTCCAATGCAGCGACTTGGGGGGCTCCTGTTCTGGACTGGCATAGCAGGTGCCCTGCATCCAATTGAGGCTCAATCCAGCTCAACTATGGGCATAAGCCCAACAAGCTATCCAAGACTTTGCGACCGTTGAGAGATAGAGCTGTTAGAATATAGCCTAGGGGACCTCCCCAGCATGCGCTCTAACGAATTTCACGCGGCCAACTGTCCTTCCAAAACTACTAGAAGCAGTTGGACCTAGTTAAGGGTGACACGCCCGCAATCTAATGCCAGATGCCCTTATAAATATCCTCTACCTTTGGAGGGTCAGGTATTCGATTCTAATCACTCACATACTTTCTTAACGCTTTAGTTTGCTTTACTCTGAAACTTAATTGAGTGTCGGAGTACCTTGCAGGTACACCACCCTCTCTCCTACAAGCATGGTTGCAGCCCCAACTGAAGGTCATGAGGACCTGTCTGGATCATTTATGTACAATTTTATTGATCATTTATGCTAAATCCATGAATGTTTTATTTGTTTATCTGATTGCTATGTTCGAATAGTTAATTAGGGGTTTAGGGTCATGAGGATTGCTTCATCATAACCCTTATGTAGATTCCTAAATAATTTATTATAAGAACTTTGGAAAATTCGTCTCAATATTTTGATCTTAACTATATTCAATTTCGCTATGAAAATAGAAATGCCATAGATATCACATATACGTTAAAAAGATATCAAAATTAGAAACACCAGATTGTTGGATTGAGGTGACGAAGTGTCTCAAAATTTCAACGAAGAAAGTAATTTTATTTATGAATGCTCTAAAAACAAACACCGAACTGTTTTAATTATTTTATTTGCAAAAGTAAAAATCATTCACAAATCAATTTTCGATCGTTTTAATTTTATACCGATAGGATTAAAGTTGTATTCCAATCATTGGTCTCTAAAATCCGACAACTTTTTATACTACTTCAACATAGTTGTATTATTACGGTGTGTCAACAATCCTTGACAATCCTTTCAAGATTAAAGATATAGATCAACCAATAGTACATTCCAAATTTGGAATCACCATATCCCAAAGAAAATATTGTCTCAATCTTAGAAAAGTACTCAAAACTTATCGGCTCAAAAGTGTACCTACTCCTCTTTATACCTCTATCCAAACAACCTTTAATTCAATCCCATGTGGATATCTTTGAATGCGTTCCCTCTATGTAAGTCTTACTTACCCATATGGATATCTTATGATTAGGTATTCTCTATGAATCTAATATTAAGATTGGATGAGAGTTGGTGAACTTATAGTTTTATAAACTGGCTGGCCGGCTTGATATTATTTAACGGCCTCTAACCGCTCCCCATGGGACACTTCCAACCACACTTCAATCCCCGGCTATTCCCTCTCCAATTGTCTCTAAATGCATACAGCTTGACTTTCCAAACTTGCATACTCCTTCTCCCTTTCTCCACCGTCGATGCCCACGATTTTGTAAAAATTATGTTTAGGCAAAAATAGTAGACATATGCATTCTTTCCCTCATTCAAGCAAATAAAATAACTTAGTCAAACAATCCTCACTAAAACATCAATTACTAGCACTTTCTAATAAAAGTATTAGGTCCCTTTCTTTGGAATGAGACTTCGGACCAACCATAATTAAACCATTACAACTTACGTGTTCTAGAAACAAATGTTGTCCCACGAAAACAATACAAGTAACTTATTAATCAGGGTTTACTGACTTTCTAGCCTATGTCCCAAAATTATTTATATTATCCTTTTCAACTTTTATTTTTTGGTAACCATTACACAATATTTTAAATGAAAACGGCGAAACTGATAAAAAAAGATGAATCCAACAAATACAACAAATGATAATAACGTCATTAAATTAATTTAAAAAATTCTAACACCACATTCCAGAAAAAATTATATTCCTTTCATAAACAATCTTAAAATTCTGAAAGTAAATTTAAATAATTTAATTCAATATTATACAGAAATTGCAACTAAACAAAATATATCCAACTAACCCTGATTACGATTACGTTCAAACAACCGATCAGAAGACCGTTCTCCCACATCATCCAATTTCGCAGGTGACTTATTCTTCAACCAACTTGAACCGGTTCGACCCATAAACGGAGGTGTCCAAGAAAATCCCCTCCGGTCGGGCCGGTTGAACCACTCATTGTTCCTCCCAGGAGCACTACTTCCCACACTCCTTGTTCTAAAACCCCTCCTCCCACTACCTTCTCGTGTAAAAGTAACACCACAACTCGCCACATGGCTCGGCGTTGAACCAACCAACCGGTTCCTCACCTCCTCCGGTAATCTCAATGTGAACCGCTCGTGATTCTCTCCTTCTTGAACCAGAGAATGACCCGTAGAATGTGACCGCGGAAACCAGCTTCCAATTCTAAAACCGGTTGAACTTGACCGAATCGGTCGAGCCCGGTTCGGTGTAACTGAATAATTCAAATTCATCTTAGGAGAAGGAGAACGAGATGAAAGGTTGTTGTTTCCTGAGTCAATGTTATTTCGGGTCGGGTCATCTGAATCGGATATATCCGGATCAGGAATTAGAACCGAGACGAAAGAAGTGTCCCCGGGTTTTGGAATTAAATTGGCCCGACAAACGGGGCAAGTGGAGTGATTAACAAGCCAAGCATCGATGCATTCAGGATGAAACACGTGGCTACAATTAGGAATCAAACGCAGCGTTTCATTGTCTTGGAATTCGTTTAAACACACGGCGCATTCTAGCGCGGCTCTTCCGATTTTGTGTCCTTTGACGGCAGAGTAAATGAAGGTAGGAAAAGTTGCGATGATTTCGGAGTCAAGTCCACGGTGTCTCCGGTGGCTACCGACGATCGGAATCGATAGGTCGAATCTTCCTCTCATCCTTCGTTCAGCGCACTGGCGAGTGTAGACGGAGAGGAAACCGAGGATGAAAAACACGACGACTAAGATAACTAGCACGATGGCCATGGATTTGTCGAATTTGAGCGCGGAGATTTTGCCTGGTGGTGGTGGTGACAACATATTCGGAATCTGTGCGGTGGCTGGCGGTGGAAAGAGGGTGGTGGAGAGAAGGAGGAGGTAGGGGAGGGCATAATTGGAATTGAAATGAAATTTGAGAGGGAAAGTGTTCATGAGGGTTATTTTAGGTAAGTTTCATTTGCTGTTATTGCAAGCAAAGAAAAATAATTAGAACTCTGTTTCTAATGCTAATCCTAAATATTAGTAATATATAGTGCCCCGCTAATTACTCCTTTGTACTCTTTTTGTGATTGTTTATGATTTGCTTCTTTTTTTTTGTTACTAAAGGGCAAGAGATAAAGTAGAAAAATGAGGCATTGACTTTTCTTTTTTATGTTAAGGGAATTGTTGTTCAACTATCTTGAATGGTTTGGCTCCATGTTTTTATTACTTTTAAAATTTTGAAGAAGTATTTGTCTTTGGATAGAAGAGATTTGATTATTATTTTTTTATTTTTTTAAGAATATGTTTGGTTCAATAGAATGGAGAGGGAGAAGAAACTATAATGAAGTTGGGGAGAGAGTGTTTGAAGATAAGAAGAGGATGGTGGATATTTAAATATAAATAATTTAATATTACTATAATATAAAATTAAATCAAATCATATTAAAAGAATTTATTTATCATATGTATTGTGAGTGTAAAAACTTTTATATAGTTGGTACATCACAATCACTTACTTATATTATTTTAGATGTAGTTGAAATAAAAGTTAAATGATATTTAAGATTTTTAAAATGGATAAAAAGAGATTTAGTGCTTTAGATTTGAAAGTTGAAAAGTTTGAACTTGTTTAAGATGAACAGTTGGAAGAAAAAGTATATATTCATGCGTAATAACGAGATTAATATTTCATTAAAAAGTATTTCGCTTGTAGGATCATTGTGAAACAAAGTAGATCAGTATTTCACGAGATCAATATACATTCAATAATATAAAATTCATTAAAAAACTGAAAAAGAAAAGGGATAAAAATTCAAATATCTAGCGTTTCCGACAATATTTCACAATTATAAATATCAATTTTGAATGATTTTCTATATATATCTAAATCAGTCTTAACGAAAGAGTAATATTAGAAATGTATTTGATCTTGATTTTAAGCAGTTGCATAACATACCACTTTTGCCTATATTTTATTTGGATTGAATATTAGTTAATTGTTCAATTTAGAATACATTAAACATACTATAATTATAAATTAAACAAACATCATTTAAACTTTTTAACTTAAATTAAATAAGGTTACACATTGTTTTACTATAAATCAAATGTGTATATTTTCTTCCAAAAACAAAATTATAAGAAAGATATTTTATATTAGAATTGATATTAATAATACTTTTTTTGTCATAAATATAGAAAGCTTTTTTAAGAAGTCATATTAATTATTTTTTTAATTTATAACATATTAAATATATTATTATTTTGTTTGCAAAATAAATAAATAAATTAAATATTTTAATTAAAAATTGAATGCATTTGCACCATGAAATATAGTTCAATGCTATACATTTATTTATATTTTTAATTTAAATATTTTAATTTTGTGCTAGATTTTTATATAATAAATATATTAAAATAATTTTTTTATTAATTTTAGTTGTACTTAATCATAATTATTCAAAATTTATTGTAGTTATAATAAAAAGAAAAATAATTGAATATTTTATTTATAAAAAGGAAAAACAATTGTGTAATGTAAATGCAAGAAAATTTTGATTTTGAAATATTTTTATATGCATTAATTAAATCTTTTAATTGAAAATTATATGCGCTCGCACTTTACAGTCACATCAAATATGGTTCAATGTTTTGTATTTAATTGTTTTTTAAAATTATATATTTTTTAATTTTGTGCAAGATTTTTATTAATTATAAATATATTAAAATATTATTTTTGGATTAATTTTAATTGTACTTAATCCTATTTATTCAAAATTTGTTCTATTTTCAATAAAATGATAAGTAATTGAATATTTTGGAGCAAATCACAAGGGTTGATTGATCACCTCTCGAATATGATTAAAAATAAAGACAATTGATTATATTATTAATTTACAATAATATTTTTAAGATATTCAATTTTATTTGAATGATAGATGGATATAACCATTTTGTTATACTAGTAAGACACTATATAAGTGATATTACTCTTTAATATTAGTTAAAAATATTATATTTTTGTATTTTATTTTATTTAATATTTATAGAATGAATTAAAAATCAATCAGTTTAGATTGTAGATGCACGAGTCTTTCAGAGAAAAAAACATGAGACACTACCGGTTAGATTCAAGAAAAACATGCATAAATATTACTCTTAATGTGCATTTGAATTGTTAATGGAATTAAATTATAATAAGAGACACAACTAGTTAAATTCAAGAAAAAACATATATACATATTGTTCTCAATGTTCATTTGAATTATTGTTAATGAAATGAAATTATAACACGGGACACTACTAGTTAGATTCAGCGGAAAAAAAACATAAATTTTTATCTCATTGAGCATTTGAATTATTACTCATGAAATACAATTATAATACGGGACTATCAATCATATAAAACTTAAACATCATTATAAAATAAATTATTAACTTGTATCAATTCCAAATTTTAACTTATAAAAATTATATTATGAATTTGTTATATATTTATTATTCTTTTTTATCATTTTAATTCAAACAACTTTAACTCGTCCAAAAAACATGTATCATCAATCTCAACATAGACACATGATTGGTTTTTATACTTCACTTCTTGATGTATATTGTTGTTAACCTCATGTTTGCACATAGAAATTACTTGCTGAACAATTGGTATTTAGAAAAACAAAAATTGTATAAATAAAGTATTACATAATCTTTAAGTAAAGTTAGTGCACCCGGTTTTTTATTGTTTTAATCTTTAAGTAGATTACAATATTTAGAATTCATCACAACAGTTGGTCGCAGTTGTTGCATCTAAATACAACATATTCTTTGGGTACATCATACAACTCTAAATGATAAGAAATTGAGTATGTCTTAATCGTAATTGTCCTCTTTGAATTGCCATTGACCTATGTGAAACATATTATTAAGTGAGGTTATTGACATTTTATTTATCACATTTGTATCTTATGATGAATCGTTTTATAATGATTCAAACAATAAATGTCGATCTTTCTTATGCATCTCGATATTATTAAGATTGTTTTTCTTACTAATATTGTTCAATGAAAAATTATATTGTGAAGTTTAAGAATGAACTTACTCGTACAGAATCACGTGTCTTCTACTAGTTAGTTATATAAGAAGCCACAATTCCCTAATAAATAAGTAATTAATAGTCTCCATTAATCATGGGGAACACTTGTTGCCCTAAGAGTTTCCTGAACCCTAGGCCTAAAAGGTCCCTAGGCCTAAAAGGTCTCTATAAATACTTCTCCCCAAATGGGAGAAAGACATATCCTAACTCATACGCTTATACTTAATCACCAAACATATACATAGAGTCTCTCATCTCACATGAGCATGTCCTTTGAACCACCATAAACACAATCATACGATACTTCTCGCCGTCGTTGGCAAGTCTTAACCACCATATATATATATATATATATATATATATATATATATATATATATATATATATATATATATATACACTACGCCAAAAATGCTTTTTAACAGCGCATCTTAGACAGCGCTTTTAATAGAAAGCGCTGTCTAAGGTTAAAATTAAAATTAAACACGGAAAATGGTCCAAAAAAATAATGAAAGCGCTGTCTAAGGGGGGGTCTTAGACAGCGCTTTTAGAAAGCGCTGTCTAAGACCCCCCCTTAGACAGCGCTTATAGAAAGCGCTTTTATATATATGCCTTAGTCAGCGCTTTTGATAAAGCGCTGTTTAAAGTTTTTAAATTAAAAAAAAAATAAAACCAAAAGCGCTGTCTAAGGGGGGGTTTAGAAAGCGCTTTTGGAAAGCGCTGTCTAAGGCATACCTTAGAAAGCGCTTTTACCAAAAGCGCTGTCTAAGGTCTAATTAAAATTAAATTTCATACTTCTATTTTCATTCTCTGTTGTTTTCGTTTTCCCTCCTGCGAACGTTTTCAGAGCGAACCCTAACATTTCCAGAAGAACTTGAAGTCATTGAAGTCATTCACGTTCACGTTTCAGTGTTCATCGTTCACGTTTGAATCGTTCACGTTCACGTTTTCATCGCGGTATGTATTTCAGTTTCACGTTCACGTTTCAGTTTTCATTCGTTCACGTTTTCATTCATTCATTCATGTTCTTCGTTTCAGTTCTTCATTTCAGTCATTCAGTCATTTCTGTTTTCGGATTTCAGTCATTCGTTTCAGGCATTGCAAGAGTTAAAGTGTTTGAAGAATCTCATTACGGTATGTGTTTCAGTTTTGATTTTTTTAGCAAGCTTTTTGTTCTGGTTGTGGTTGGTTAGGGAAAACATTACATTTCTGGTTGTGGTTGTGGTTCTGGTTCTGGTTGTTTATCTGTGCATGTGTTTCTCCCGGGTTATTAAAAATATTGATAACAGTGTTACCACTTATCATAGTTGTTTGTCTTTAAAAAGACAACATTTCTCATAAGTTCAATTTGAGTTAAAATTTGTTAATCACTATACTATTGGTATAGAAAGATATATGTTTCAGGATTGTAGAAATGTAATGTTTTATAGAAATATGCCTGTTTATCATCTATGTGCTTAAAGATTTTGGCAAGTGGAGTGTGTTTTGCTTATTATTTGTTAAGTTGTTTTCTTTCTCAAGGAAAGTTTTTAATTTATTATGGTGTATATGTTTCATTTTGTCAACTTTAAAGTTTAATTATTGTATTATTCCATACATCATGAAAATTATGAGGTTCTTAAAATTAGAATGAAGATTTACATGTACCCCCTTAGCAAGTATTTTCCTAGTGAGAAGGATAAACACCAATTAGACCATGCTTCTTTGTACTGCTGCATTATAAGAGCTCAAGTCCAAGCTCATCATTTAGATTTCTCCCATAAAATGATTGAACGAACTCTTATATAGTTATAGGTATAGTTATAGGTATATTGTAATAGAAAAAGTTTGATTCTTGTAATATAAAAAATGAAAGTGATGAGGTAATTAAAGTTGGTATATTGGCGTATCGGATACGTTATTGAAGTTTATATTAACATTGATTATGTATACGTTTTTTAAGTAGGAAAACCATGGATAAAACATGGATCTGTGCCGATCGAATGACCAAAGAGTACGAGAGTGGGGTTGCGGAATTCGTTAAGTATGTTGTTCAACACGCTGAAAACCCCAGACGAATGCATTGTCCTTGCTTGCGTTGTTGTTATATTGGTAAGGTTGACGCACATGGATTGAAATCGCATTTGCTGAGGCATGGAATTGATCAAAGTTATCAGTGTTGGATATTTCATGGTGAGAAAATTAACGGGAATGTTGAATCGAGTGGAAAAAGTAATACGACCTATGCTTCATACGACAAAGACACGGAAACATATGATTGTGATCGAGTTGAAGAGATTGTAGAAGCACTGGAAGAAGATCTTCATGATTGTCCTGAAATGTTTGAGAGGATGGTAAGCGATGCAGAGAAACCGTTGTACAAAGGTTGCACTAAATTCTCAAGACTTTCTGCGGTATTAAAGTTGTACAACTTAAAGGCGGGCAATGGATGGTCGGATAAAAGTTTCACAGAGTTGTTGGCCCTTATGAGAGAAATGCTACCGGATGATAATGTTCTTCCTAATCGAACCTATGAGGCAAAAAAAATGTTGTGCTCTATTGGCATGAGCTATGATAAGATACATGCTTGTCCTAACGATTGCATTTTGTTTCGTAACGAATATGCAACGTTAAGTGAGTGCCCCAAATGCGGTTTGTCTCGATATAAGAAAAGATTATCTCCCGCAAAAGTCTTATGGTATTTTCCGATAATTCTGAGATTTAGGCGCATGTTTCGTAGTGAAACCGATGCAAGACATCTTACTTGGCATGCAGATGAAAGAATTACTGATGGAAAGTATCGGCATCCGGCTGATTCACCACAGTGGTCGAAGATTGATAATGATTATCCTGAGTTTGGATCAGAAGCAAGAAACCTTCGATTGGCATTATCTACTGATGGAATGAACCCACATGGTCTTCAAAGTATCTCACATACCACATGGCCTGTGATTCTTATGATTTATAACCTACCTCCGTGGCTATGTATGAAGCGTAAGTACATGATGTTATCTATGTTAATCTCTGGGCCTAAACAACCAGGTAATGACATAGACGTATACTTGACACCTCTGATCGAAGATTTAAAGATTTTGTGGGAGAACGGTGTGGAGGTTTATGATGGATATAGGAAAGAAAGTTTCAATTTGAGGGCGATGTTGTTTGGCACAATTAATGATTTTCCAGCATACGGGAATCTATCTGGGTATAGCATTAAAGGTCAACGTGCGTGTCCTGTTTGTGAAGACGGAACCGATACGATTCGATTGGAACTTTGCCAGAAGAATGTGTTTCTCGGTCATCGTAGATTCTTACATTCTAAACATCACTACCGTGGGTGGAGAAAAGCATTCAATGGAGACACCGAACATCGTAGAGCTCCACCCGCATTGTCAGGTGAACAAGTTTTTGAAAAGGTGAAAGATGTGCGTACTGAGTTTGGCAAGCCTTTTGCACATAAGATTGTGAAAGGTGGGTGGAAGAAAAGGTCGATATTTTTTGAATTGCCATATTGGAAGTCTTTGTACGTGAGACATTTTCTCGATGTTATGCATATTGAAAAAAACGTATTTGAAAGTGTTATCGGTACATTACTCAATATAAAAGGCAAGTCTAAGGATGGCCTTAAAGCAAGGGAGGACATGTTAAAAATGGGAATGCGAACTGAATTAGCACCCGTGAAGAAAGGAAGACGAACATATCTACCACCTGCTGCTTTTACTTTATCTAGAAAGGAGAAAAAAAATTTGTGTAAGTCTCTGAGTGAAATTAAGGTTCCAGAAGGATACTCATCTGATATCAGAAGACTTGTTTCTATGAAAGACCTCAAGTTGAAGAATTTGAAGACACATGATTGTCATGTTATAATGGAACATTTTCTACCGATCGGTATACGTTCTATTTTGCCAGAAAAAGTAAGAAGTTCCATAACTAAATTGTGTTTTTTCTTTAGGTCAATTTGTAGTAAGGTGATCGATCCCGAGATCTTACCAACACTACAAAAAGAGATTGTAATTACCTTGTGTGAGCTTGAAATGTATTTTCCTCCGTCTTTTTTTGACATAATGGTTCATTTAGTTGTTCATCTTGTGAAAGAGACACAGTTGTGTGGACCAGCTTATATGAGATGGATGTACCCTGCTGAACGGTATATGAAAATATTAAAAGGGTACGTGAAATCCCGAAGTCAACCAGAGGGTTGTATTGTTGAACGATACATTGTTGAAGAAGTTGTTGAGTTTTGTACTGAATATTTGTCTAACGTTCAATCGATTGGACTCCCCAGAGCTCAGATTTTCGACAAAATGGAAGGTAAAAAATTAATTGGGAATAAAATTGTGACAATATCAAGGGATGAACGGGATCAAGTTCATTTGTATGTTCTGCACAATAATAATGAGGTTGAGCCATATGTTGAAATGCACAAGGATGTACTCCGAAGGTTAAATCCGAACAGAAATGAAAATTGGATAGTTATAGAGCACAATCAAAGTTTCATACAATGGTTGAAGGATCATATTTATTTGAAGCGCTCTTCAGATCCTTCTTCGGTAACAGAAAGGTTGAGATGTTTGGCATATGGTCCAAGTTTGCATGTGTTTTCTCATAGCGCATATTCAATTAATGGATACACATTTTATACCAAAGAACAAGATGATAAGAGTACTATGCAAAATAGTGGTGTCACCGTGCTAGCTGAAGCAATGCATATATCAAGTATGAAGGACTTAAACCCCAAATATGAAAATTTGTCATATTTTGGAGTTATTGAGCACATTTGGGTGTTTGATTACGAGAAGTTTCAGATTCCCATCTTTGGTTGCAAGTGGGTGAATAGTAGTGGCATACGAATGGATAAGTCTGGATTTTTGCAAGTTGATCTTACTAGGGTGGGGTACAAAGATGAACCTTTTATTCTAGCATCTCAGGCTAAACAAGTGTTCTATGTGAATGACCCGAAGAGTACAAAATGGTCTATAGTGCTTTTCTCTAACAAAGTGACTGATGATAGCGGTGTCGATCAATGTGATATTGATGTTGAGAATGAGTCATGCATTAGACGGAATGAGTTGAATAGAAATGATGAAGTTGAGGATCTTATACCGGATGAGTCATATATAAGAAACGATCATAATGAGGGAATTTGGATCAATTCATCCGTACGCATTGCTAAGAAACAAGTGATTAATATTCCAACAAAGAAAAGAAAGAGATGTTAGTGACTTAGGTAAATTATCCATGGTTTCTTTATTTTATTTTTTCAATTGTTTTGATTATAAGTTATATGTGATAATGCATGATTTCATTATATTTTTGTTTTCAATTGCTTTGATTATAAGTTATATGTGATAATGCATGATTTCATTATATTTTTGTTTTCAATTGCTTTGATTATAAGTTATATATGATAATGCATGATTTCTTTATTTTTTTGTTTTCAATTGCTTTGATTATAAGTTATATTTGATATTTGATGGTTTCCTTGGTTTATTACAGGTTAGACATGGCTGATGACCAACATGAGGAAGTTCCTAAAAAAGTATCCGCGGAAGAAGAAATTCGAAGAGGCATCACAGTAATGAGAAGGGTGGTCCAAGGAAGATCTCGAGGCATCATACTAGATGTCTATTGGAGCACCCAGGGACAGCTTATAGAACCTAATGGGCATACCTTAACTAGTTTTATCGGTGCACTAGTAAGGAATGAAATTCCCATTACATGTGATGATTGGAGAAACAAAGAGCTGAAAGAGTCCAAAGATAAAATTTGGAGTGAGATAAAGGTACAATCATGTTTTTTCAATTATACGGTATCAATTATGTTTTTTCAATTATGTTTTTTCAATTACCGATACTAACTATCAATCTGTATGTTTTTCTTAGCGATGTTTTAACATCGAAGAAGAAAGAAGAGGCTTTTGTATGAAATTGGCCGGAAAGCTTCTAAGAGGGTTTCGGACATTTTTATCATCCAAGTTCCTTAAGGATGCGGATGGTAATTTTGTGGATGCGGAGCTTCCCAAAAAATATGAAAGTTTGATATCGGCTGAAGAATGGGAAGCTTTCAAATCCAAAAGACAAGACCCGGTTTTTCAAAGAATAAGTGCTACAAATCGGGAAAGAGCATCAAGTCCCGCATATCCGTACCGAAAAGGACGTGTCGGATATGGACGGTTAGAACAATCCATGGTAAGTATTTATAAATTGCGATAACAAATTTGTTCATCATATATTAGTTTTATCTGATCAAATTGTATGACTTAATGTGTAGCTGCAGAAGGAGGAAAGTTCAGAAACATCTCTTCCTGCACATGTTTTGTGGAAGGAAGCCCGTGTGGGCAAATCTGGAGTTCCTCAAGAAGAAGTTTTACACGTATACCAGAAATGTGTAAGTATAACATTTTTTCATTAATTGAATAACATTTTTATAGATAAAATATTTGACAAGTGTACGGTATTCATCTGATTTTTCAGGAGGAGCTATCTCAGTCTTTATCTCCCGATGATACTAGGAGCATACTTGGTCGGGCATTAGATGTCCCTGAGTACTCTGGTCGGGTGAGGGGTAAGGGATTTGGAGTCACTCCGACCTCCATGAGTATTAAAAAAGGAAAGGCTCCTAGTAATCGGGAGCTTCATGCAAGAATGGAAGCCATGCAAGCTGAGCTTGATGCATTGAGGAGAGAAAGAGAGGCTAGCGCCTCAACAGTATACAGAGATGCTTCGGACAAAGACAGTATCAACTGTACCTTTCAGCCGAACATTCCAGAGGTAATAGTTGGAATTGTCTTAAATTGAACTATTTGCTTAAATTATGTATTTGACATATATACACATTAACGATTTCTTGTTATTATTGGTTTTAGGGCATTTCCCATTGTCAGCTGTATTTGTCGTCACCATACTATCGGATGGTTGGCAAGGGAAAAGTGCATAACGTTAGCGGAGTATTACTCCACACTAGAGAGCTCCCTGCTGGATGTTTGAAGGTATCAGTTGATATTGCAGTTGAGCCGAATGCAGCATTACCATATCCTAGCGATGATTCGGATGCAACAACGGTGCACGAAGCAGTAGGTTCGTTTGTTGCATGGCCGACAAACCTCATATGCGTAGGATATGAGGTATGATTAAAACTTATGTTAACTTCCTTGGTATATTCAAAGTTTAAAATTTATGCTTAAAATTTTACTTACATATTTTCCTATGTTAAATAGACTCCCACACAATCCAAATCAAAAGATAGTGCGATTCCACGGCCTACCGAGTCCACGGTTTCAAGAAAAGAGGTAATATACAATTATATGACATATATTCATGGAAGTTGTTACATTCTTAATTTGATCTAACTATTTATATGACATGTAGGTTCAAGAAAATGAGGCTAGCAATGCCTCCGCACAACAAAAAAAGGAGGTTAGCAACGCCTCCGCACGGGTACAAAGTTCTGGTGCTAAGAAGTCCGTAGCTAGGAAAAAACCTACCACCAAGTATAGGTCGTGCCTCAGGACATTTCTAGAGATGACCGATATACCGACCGGAGGTGTTCGGACTATACCTATGGAGGTAGGGATTTTCGGCTTTGATTACGAACAAATGATTGGTAATGAGGACTTCATGCAAGTTTTTGGTCGTGAAGAAATCGGCGTCAACGTTGTCAATACATATGTTAGGTAAATCCGGACTACTTTGTTTTATTAATTAAACAACTTATTTTAATGATGTTTACTTTATGTTAATGATGTTTTTATATTAGGTTTTTGTATGACAAATTGATGCGCCCCAATGGTTTGGACGTGTCATTCGGATTCTTAGCACCCGCGACCGTCAACTATAGTTTAATGATAAGTAGACCGGATACCGTGACGGAGTACGTTCTTCGGATCCTCGTGGAGAATAAAGATGCGGAGAAGTTGTTTTTTGTACCGTTTAATACCGGGTTAGCATTTCATTCTAAATTCATCTATTATAATTATTTTCCAAGTTACCATCTAACATTTGCCTAATCATTACAGTGGACATTGGTTGTTGCTCGCAATCAATCCTATCCGAGAAATTGTGTATTATCTTGACTCGTTAGGAAATGATTGGACAACATACCCGGATATGAAGGTCCTAATTGACACGTAAGTGAGAATGTTCAAAATTTTTCTTAGTTTATGTGAATTGTTCTAATTGCTTCATTTTTATTTTATTAGCGTCCTACAAGCTTTTCGTGCCCAACGAGTTATCCAGACCTCAAGGAGGGGCGCCAACTCCATTGCATGGATTAAAGTGGTGGTATATTTTTAATTACCGCGTTTTTTATTATATTAGTGATGACTACACTTGATAAAACTTAGGATTTATAATTCATATTTTTTTTTCATATGTAGTGTCCTCTTCAACGTAATCAAATAGATTGCGGGTATTTCATGTTGAGGTTTATGCGAGATACTCTCATGTTGGGCCGATTAGAGATTCCCACCGATGCATGTATTTCTAACTTATGAGTTATTTTTATATTTACACATATCTCATATAATTAAATAGTTGGAATTAATTCAAAATATGTTATATTATTATGTAGTACTTTGATGAATTCAAGTGTGCATCTTATACAAAGGATCAAGTGGACGAAATCAAAGAGGAGTGGTGTCAATACATGATAGAGCTCAAAGTGTGTAATTAATGTGTACATTTGTAGTAGTATATGTAATGACTTATAAATGTAAACATAAATTTGTATATATTTTGATACATTTATGGCAAATTTGGTTTGAATTGGTTTGAATTGGTTAGCCAAATTTTGGTAAAAAAAGGCCAAAATGGCATATATAAAATGTGATAATTGTCTGAAAAAATCTGGTTGAAAACAGGTACCAATTCTGGTTTATAAACCTGGAAAAAATGTGGTTACAAACAAATCCTACAAAAAATTTCGTATACCTTAGACAGCGCTTTTGGCAAAAGCGCTGTCTAAGGGGGGGATTAGAAAGCGCTTTAGTCAAAAGCGCTGTCTAAGGGGGGGGGGGGGGCTTAGACAGCGCTTTGTGAAAAGCGCTGTCTAAGGTATACCTAAAAAAATTAAAATAGGAGGGGCTTAGACAGCGCTTTTGGCCAAAGCGCTGTCTAAGGTAGGGGGCTTAGACAGCGCTTTTGAAAAGCGCTGTCTAAGGTGTACCTAAAAAATTTAAATTAAGAGGGTCTTTTAAAGCGCTTTTGGCCAAAGCGCTGTCTAAGGGTGGGGGATTAGACATCGCTTTTCACATTTTAAAAAGCGCTGTCTAAACCTTTAGCAGCGGAGGTTTAGACAGCGCTTTAAAGCGCTGTCTAGGCTAAAAAAAGCGCTGTCTAATGTCTTGTTTGTTGTAGTGATATATATATATATATATATATATATATATATATATATATATATATCATAATATACCTACTAAGTCGTCTGAGTACCCCTACCCTTGTAGGGATAACATGCATACATGTACCTTTTTACCAGTACAATAACGCCCATGGGGCTCCGATAAAACTAACTTTGACACACCTTATTCATATTAATCACCCTAATCACTATTACCATCCACTCTTACACCTAGCCACCCTCATCCATGGTTAACATAATAGCTTTATCCCTACTCCAGAAGGCATCAGCGGTAGCAGTGATGTCGACGCCCTGGAGGAGATGTGTGTTGTAACACCCCAATTTATTTATTCTCTTATTTAATTATTTATATAAATTAGGGTTAAATAAGATTTTGGTCCCTCTAAATATGACAAATTTTACTTCTAGTCCCTCTAAAAATTTCCTTCAAAGAATGCTCCTCATAATATTTTTCATCCATACTTTTGGTCCCTCATGTCAACGTCCGTTAATAAAAGTTGATGCGGCATGCCACATGGAACTTTTTGAAGATTGGGCTTACGCGTGGCAGTGCCAATGTGGTGAAAAACCTGACGTATATTCCACGTGACAATTTCTTCCATTTTTTATTTTTTATATTCATAAACTCATAATTTGTAGTTAATTCCTAGCTAATTCATAAATAATTTAAATTCAAAAATTACGCAAAATTTGCACTGGTTGATTATTGTAATGATGCATCAATCACTTGTGTGTGTGTGTGGGGGGGGGGGGTAAAAAGAGACCCTACAATCGATTGTACCTTTGTGTCAATCGGGTGTTGCTTTCAAAATTTTGGCTTTTCACAAACAAAACCATACTAACAATCAATTGATTAAATGAAGCAATCAATCGTTTCCTTAGAAAACTTGAAAATATTCTTTTTAAAATAAGCGCTTTGAATGGAAATCATGCATGAATGTTTAATAAACATAGAATGATTTAGATGAAAATATTTTGAGCACCTAAAGCTTATATACACATGAATTGCCATTGTACCTTAATCTTCATAATTTAATCCTTTGATTTGCAAAGCTTATCCAATCTTGATACTTGATTCAAATATTTTTTTCTTTCTTTTTTGATATTTTGTCATTGATAAGCTTTTGTTTTCATCAAAACTAAACTAAGATAGATGATGGATATCTTCTTTGCATAACTTGTGAAAGAATCAAATTATGCATATATAACCATGATACCAAAAAAAACTCAGTCCTTAATGTCTTCATATTACCACTATATTTCTCTAGTTGAGTGCATGTACAATTTTCTTAAAAAAGTATTGCAAAAAAATTGAAGCTTTTAGTTGGTAACCTTATATCAGATATTCAATCCACTTTCGTGAAGGGTCGAAATTTTTTGGACGAAATTCTTATGTTTACAGTTGACTTCTAAAAGGCTTAAGACTCAATAGAGTGTTATCTAAAATAAGCTATGGTTAGAGTGTATCTTCCTGATAAATGGAGGTGTTGGATTAGGGAGTGAATGAACTCAACATCAACATCAGTTTTGGTCGACGGTTGTCCAATAAAAGAGTTCAAGTTGGGAAGAAGGTTAAGATAATTTCTCTTTCTCCATTCTTATTTCTTATAGTTGTTGAAGGTCTTAATTCCATGTTGAAAGATTCTATCAATAATAAGTTATTCTCTGAATATCCGGTTGGGGCAGTCAATCAGATCAATATAAAACATTTATAATTTGTTGTTGATACATTAATTTTGCGTGTAAATAATTGGGACAACATTAGAGCAATCAAATAAAATTTTCATAAAATTATTTTATTATGTGTTAATGTTCCTTATTATTGGATGGTTAAATTCATATATGTGATTAACCATAAGATTGGAGAATTACCATTTACTTATCTTAGCCTCCAAATAGGTGGTAATTCTTGAAAATTCTTTTTTTGCATGCCCATGATTGATATAATAAAAGAGGCTCTTAGAGTTGAAATGTTGTTAATTACCTATGGGTGGTCTACTTGTCTTACTCAAAAGTTTCTTAAATTCTATTATAGTTTATCATATTTCTTTCTTCAAGATTTTAACATGTATTATTTCTAAAATTGAATCCATGTTTAAATCTTTTCTAAGAGTGAGGAAGTATGTCCATTGAGTGCAATGGGATATAGTATGTCTTGATTGAGACAAAAGAGGTCAGGGGTGAAGAGGTTAAGGGAGTTCAATTTTTCTCTGGTAGGAGAATGATGTTCGATGCTTAGATCATACCAGAAGGGATTGTTGTTTAGGGTGTTAGCTCGGAAGTATGACATTGAGAGATGAAATGTGTAAAAGGGTGAAAGATAGGCGTCTTGTATGGATATGATGGAAAGGGTTCTCCTAGGTGTATGTAGGGGTTGTGTTTGTTTGCAAGAATGGATTCCTCGTCAAGTCAGTATGGGGGATGTGGACTCGCTTGCGCGAATTTGGGTAACGGCTACAAGGGAAAAATCGAAAGGAAACTGCACCCAACCAGGGATGGACGTAAACTCGTAAGCTATCGAGGGTAGAGATAACCGTCCATGTCTTATTGTGAAAAAAATCGCCCCTCCACAGTAGGCGTGTTGGTTCCTCTGTCGTCGTCGGGGAGCTCCCGGTGAGGAGACCTTAGGATAAGTTGCTAAAACAAATGAGAGGGGAGGATTGACCCATTCAGTATAATTCCGAAGAAAGACTGTTGGCAGCAGGTGGAATCATTTCTTTGGCCCCCTTAAGAAAAAAGAAGGAAATGCTGGAAGGGTTAAGCTTGGTAGGGGGTTCGATAATAGGGTAGGGTCCCATCTTACAGATTCAAATAAGAAAAGAGTTCCATTTATGCATGTACCTTTATATAAGTGTTGTATACAAGTTTCGGCCTATAGAATTGGGAAACAAATTGGAACCTCTCAAATCACAGTAGTAGTAGTGTAAAGCTGTAAGTCGGGGACAGCCATAAAAGAAAGGCTATGACTTTCACATCTCACTCTAGATATCTAAAGATATCCGCCACGTGAGTAACCGACTGTGTGTTACATGTGTTCTACAGGCCGCACTCCATCTTTCTTCCATTTTTTAATTTTGAAGACGGGTGTTGTGTTCGGTTCGAATGACATGGTTTTCAGTATGTCTCGGGATAAGGACCCCCGCTAGTCTGGCTAGGAAGTGAGTGGTTCTTTCGGGCAAGAAGCGGGTCGGGCCCTACGGGCGGGCATCTCCCGCAACGTAAGATGCATTGTTCGCCCCCACCCGAGAAGCAAAAGATTCGAGAGTCCAGACTTAGTATACATGCATAGATAATGGTCTAATGACAAAGGCTGACAACAAAAGCTCGGGACGGAGCCGTATGATGCGGAAGTCTCACGTACGGTTCCCTGAGAAGGGAGTGGCTACCTATCAGAGCTTCAACCAACCACCATTGGTCAATTCCACTTTGGGGCCACCCCTTACTCTACCATTATTATAGGGGTATGGGGTTTGAGATAAAGAAAGATCAAGGAAACATATCAGTTTTTCCCTTATACTTTACTTGGATCTATTTTTATGTTATTAGTTATTCTGTCGATTCTTTTCCAAACAGGGACCGCCGATTTACAAATATCATTAACCACAAAATTTAGTTAGCGTCACCAAATATTTCTATGGATTGCTTCTCTTGCCGCTTTCGTTGTCAAAGTGCCTTTGGTACCAGTTCATATTTGGTTACCCGAAGCTCATGTAGAGGCGCCTACAGCAGGATTCGTCATCTTGGTAAGAATTCCTTTAAAATTGGGAGCCCACGGGTTTTTAAGATTTTCAATACCCATGTTTCCCGAAGCAACACTTTGTTTCACTCCTTTCATTTTACTCCAAGCGTGATTGTTATAATATATACTTCCTTCCTTGACCACTTCAAGACAAATCAAGCTTAAGAAGATCATTGCTTACTCCTCAGTAGCCCATATGAATCTGGTGACTATTAGTATGTTTAGTCGGGCAGCGGCCGTTAGGTCACCTATTTTTAATTATGGACACAAAAGACAAGGCCAAAATATGTGTGTCGGGCGTGCGACCCATCAACCTACTAGCAATGGGGGAGAAAATATAGCATGTCACAACAAAAGCTTAGTTATCTCCAAACAACTATCTCCTATTAATAAAGAGCATGGTAGAAAAAAAAAGGCATGAGAAAAACGAAATTCTGATTTTACTTATGGTCGGGGAAGGAACTCCGAGTTCCTGACCGATATCAACAAGAGAGGGAGCTCCTAATGACTGACTGATCCTGTTGTCAATGCACAAAATAGGAAGAATGACATAAATTATCATCCCTGGATTACAGACCAGGAATAATAAGATAAAGTAAGGTCGCAAACGCCGCTTCGGCATTTTAGACAATGCATTAACCTTAATATATTGGCAAGCCAAGACCACGATTCTCTCTGAGAAATTGAGATAAGGCCTTGACCTTATTTGAGCCAGCTGCTTGGAGCTAAAATGAAATTTTAAGAAGAAAAAAACAAAATAAACAAAATAAAATTGGTGAGAAGAAATTATCAACTCCATAAATTTTACATCAAATCAAAAATTTGTTAAATTATTTATGTTGTAAATTGATTTTTTGTTAAATTATATTATTTGTACTTCTTTTGTTGAGAAAATCTTTTTAAATAAAATTTTCCTTTTATTTAAAAATAAATAAAATTATAATTAATTGATAATACAAAATAGGGTACGAGTATATAAATTAATTCTATTTTAAATGATCTCATCTTTTTCATTATTGATGCATTCTCTTTCATCGATTTTATCATCTTAGAATTAATATTGGAAAAAGAGAAAATAATATAAATATATTTATATATAATGTCCATTTAACTTTAAAAAAATAAAAAATGATGATATTGTTTTGACTTTCGGATTTGTAACGGGCCGCACGTCACGTCACAACTTATGATAAGCCTGCTTTTTCTTATTTGACACAATATCAGTGTCTGTTTGTGTTGGTGTTAGAACTTTGAGGAACTTTTAAAACAAACATTAAAAGACAACCTCAACTCATTTTATTATTAAGGTCTGCGGCTAAAGAGTACAAGCTTGCACACCATACCCCATATTACTGTGATTAAAATATCATGATTAGAATATGGGTGATTCTTAACTAAATAATTATTTAAATTGAATTTTATAATTAAATTAATCATACTTAATAAATTAATTGTAGTATTCTAATTTTATATGGCAAATTTAAAATATATTTTAAAAACTTATATTGTGTTTAATTTTTATTTTTTTCTATTTTATTTATTTAAAATATCTTTAAAATATCAAAAAGATAAATTGTTTTTTTAGACATCACTACCATTTTTTTTTAATTTTCATTATTTTATATATATATATATATATATATATATATATATATATATATATATATATATATATATATATTAGGAATCTTTAATAATAAAAAATATTATAATAAAATTTTTATAATATATTTTAAATAAAAAATATATTTATTTTAACTAGTAAACTTTAATAACAAAAATAATAATAATATAAAAAAGTGGAATGTAAAATATAATAAGAGTTTTCTAATTTTATTATATTATAAAATATAAAATAAGGAAAACAAATAAAGGGTATATGGTCTTTTTTCCCTTTTGTATTTTTGCTATTTTAGGAGTGTCATTTACATGTTTCAAATAAATTTAAGTATTGTTGCAGCTCTACATATTGCTGCAACAGTATTACAAATTTACTATATTTGAGACAAATTACTATCTCTCAAACATTTATTATAGAGAAGTTGAAGGAGTCAAGTTCTCTAAGGTTCTAACCTTAGACTATCTCTAATCGTGTAATTTATTTTTGAATTTTTTCAGTGAGATCCATTAAGATACATCAAGAAATTCATCAAAAAATTGAAGGAGTCAGGTTCTCTAACCTTAGAGCATCTTCAATGATACAAAAAATTGAAGGAGTCAGGTTCTCTAACCTTAGAGCATCTTCAATGATATAATTTATTTTAAAGTTTTTTATAGGATTTATTAAGATACATCATTTCGAAACAACTCATTCAATTTTTATTCCAATAGTGCAACTCTAAAGAACCCATATTAAATCTTATAATTTTAACTTATATATAACTACTTATTATTAAAACAAATTATCGTATTGTTATTTTACCTCAAAACAACGTCGCATTCTATTGCAATAGTAGGATGCTATGGTAGCGCCAGGTGGAGAAAAAATTTCTTTCTCCAATGGTGAAATGTAGTTTAGGGATTGTGTCATGCTGGAGCAATGGTTCAAAAATCTCTCGTTGAAGATGCTCTTAGCACATGCAAATCAGTTGATTTTCATTTTTTATGGATTATTAGATCGATCCCACCCTTCATATTGTGCCACATGGACTTATTATATTTTAGAGAAAAATTAAAACATTAGATGATCTTCATCTTCACGCTTTTCTCTACAGTATAGTCTCTCACTTAAAGTATCTCACCCTTATTAGTCTCATACTTGATAGACTGTATACATTGTTAAATTGGATCGATTCTGACCTAGAGCTGGTAGAGCTTGCCTCAATTCTCAACAGTCAGCACATCCATTAGAGAAAAAGTTGAGGAGAGACACTAAACCATCCAAATCGATCACATCGGCCTATGACCAACGCAGAAGGAATTGAACAAAGCATTCAACACGGAAGAAAACATAAATCTTAATGGTCAATCAATAGACTTTATTGAAGAATATTAGATTAAGACCGTTATATAAAGGATGTGATCATAGACTTTATGGAGAAGAGATATACACTTTTCATATGTCTTATACTCAATTAGACATTTACAACTCTTACTGACCACACACTGATGGAGTTATTAATTAGTTTATTCAGGAGTTATCAATTAATTTATTCAACGTGTATAATTATCATTTTACTCAACATTTTCATGTGAACCATTATACAACATTCATTTTTAGCCTAATTCATTTGAAAACTGGTGTACAAATAATGGACAACCTGTCCATATTGCTAGATATAGAAAGAATTTTTATTAATTTGGGTAAAAGTAACTTAAGATTCAATACAATGGAACTTATTAGACATGATTTTTTTAATAAATGGCTCAAGAATACTTACAAGATTGTCGACATAAACTTTCTTAAACACTTCTTTTTCTTCTTGTTTCCTAATATCTCTATTAAAATTTGAGATATTTCCCTCGTATTTAGTTCTTAGATAAACCTCTAAGAATGTAGAAGTATGGTCATTATGTAGAAGTTATATATATTGTATAATGTGGCAGAATTTTTATATTTGGTCCACCACTCTTTTAGAAAGAGATATATCATTTTATAAATAAGTCGGTAAATAATGTTTTTGAAGATTGTACTTAAAAAAATCGTAAGTCAGTAAATAAAATTATTGTATATAACGTTGTACAAAAATAAGAAGGATGTACTTGTTATTTCATCGCAAAAGTTTGTAACAATAGTGGGGTGTGCTTAGTGCGATTGATTGGTTTATGTATCCAAATTGTAAACTAGTGAATTAAGTTATCGATCGACTAAGATAATGATACTGAAGATTAAGTCCCCATTTGTGAATCATTTAACCTTATAGGTGAGAAATCACATGGCTAAATCCTATAATGATTATGTTTTAATTATCAAATTTTATAAAATACAGGTTTACAACCTTGCGACCCCTAGGTACTAAGGGCATATAATTACAAAACAACGTTTCATTTGAAGCAATAAGATTTGTTCATGACATATATTCTTTGGGTTTTGATGATAACAAAGTATTGAAAGAACAATGATGTTATCTAATGTGTGCTCAAAGTATCCAGGTTCTAAAGCTTAAGAAGAATATATTCAAAATATGATATAAAGATGCATTTGAGAGAAGTTGAGTTATTGACTTCTGGTGGTTCAGAATCTGAAGAATGTTCTTTAAGTGAAGTCAAATAATATAGGATGTCGTAGACTCTGAAGCTGAAGGCCTCAAGATTAGAATAGCAATATATTGTCTATACACTTAGTGAATGTATCAACTTTTGGTGATCATTCAGAACTAAAGCTAAGTTATATGTAATGTAGAAAGCAAGTTACAATGTCAAATCAGTTTTTCAGCTAGAGTTTGTGTTCATGTGGCTTAAGAAGAATTGACATGCTTTATGGGTATCTACTCTCAACGGGTCTATAGTACAAGTTCACAAGGAAGACGTAATGGTTAAACAAGTTACACAATGGATAAAGATCTTTTGGTGCATCTATCTTCAACGTCTCTTAGTACTATGGAGTAACAAAGATACTTTTACAAGTTATCTCTTCCAACAACTATTCTTCTACAACTGCTATATAAGTAGTTGAAGATTCAATCTGAATTTTCAACAAGGAATAAGGAAAATAAAGAAAGATAACCACGAAGAAAAGAAGCATTCCACACTTCTATCAGAATGGAAGAATAACAAGATCAATAATGACAACACAATCGAGTATGCAGAAATTCTATTATATGTTGTAAATTGTACAAAGCCTTAAGATTTCTTAAACATTGAATATCTTAGGAATCTTAAGTGTTGTGATATTTGTTATGGCTATTACCATGTACCTCTAATTATGTATCAAGTACACCTTGTTCTCTATTATGCTAAACAAGTTTTTTAGTAGTTTATATAAAGTCTCTTGCTATGTGCTTGAGCATCAAAGTCTCTTGTTGTTAAGCTTGATCCAAGTTAGTCTCTTGCTATGTGCTTGAGCATTGAAGTCTTGATCAGTTGTTGATTGAGAAAGGAAGTCTTGGACTACAGGTCTAAGCAAAAGTCTTGAATATGTGGGATTTAAGAAAGGAAGTCTTGGACTAGATGTCTGAGCAGAAGTATTGAACCTGAGGTGTTTGAGCAAGGGAGTATTGGATTCGTGGAGTCTAAGCAAGGAAGTCATGGACTAGAGGTCTGAGCAGGAAGTCTTGAACCTGAGGGGTTTAAGAAGAAATTCTTGGATTCATGGAATCTGAGCAAAGAAGTTTTGGACTAAAGGTCTGAGCAGGAAGTCTTGAACCTGAGGGGTTTAAGCAGGAAGTCTTGGATTTGTGTAATCTAAGAAGAAAGTCTTAGGATGAGGGTCGAAACATGAAGTCTTGAACTTGAGGGGTTTAAGCAGGAAGTCTTGGGCTGAGCGTTTAAGCAGAAAAGTCTTATGCTTAAGTGCATAAGTAGTTGTAAATATGTTTTTATAATAGTGAAAACTCACCTGTGTTGCAAGGGGACTGAAATACTCTCAGTTTGGAAGGAACCAATATAAATCTTTGTGAGTTTTGCTGTTATTTATTTGCTTATACTATTATTCCGCTGCAGCTTATAATTAGAATGTGAACAATTTTAAGAATTTGAACTCTATTCAGAAGCAGGGCAAAAACGGAAAACACAATTCAACCCCCCCTCATTCTTGTGTATTTTTCTCACCTTCATCCAATAGAAAATTATAAAGGTTTTACAATGCATAAATAAGAAGAATGTTTTGCAAAACATGATTTTACAACTTTGCAACCCACTTCCTTTAAAGCAACCCACTTCCTTTAAAGCAACCCTAGGTTATAGGGGTATATAATCACAACTAACAATGGTTTTATAGTCCATAAAACTAGACTAATAGCAAAAACTATTCTTATCGAGAATCAATCAATCATTAAAGTCCCATAATTTTATTAATCAGATCTCAAAATCTCAGTGTTAGGTTTTAGTTTTCAACTAAATCAATCCTCTCAATTTCGTAGACCAGAGAAAATAAAAGACTTAAATAGTTTTGGTCCCTATAAGTTTGTGTGTTTTTGTTGTTAGTCCCTATATTGTTTTTTTAATTAATCCCTGAATGTTAAATCCTTTTGGTTTTATTTCTTAAAGTTAAAATCCGCATGAAAATCTACAAGTTTTCTGCGGATTTAAAATCAATAGGTTTCCTACGAAATTTTCTTCTAATTTTTCTGCGAATTTTAACTTTATGGACTAAAATGAAAATGATTTTAACATTCAGGGATAACTTCTAAAAAAAAGTTATGGACTAAAAAAACACGTCAATTTATAGAGACCAAACGACTATTTAAATAAAAATAAAAATATCTAACAATCAAATATAGATTTATTACAAAGAACAATCTAGAAGAATTACATTGTTCATATGTTGAGGGTAGAATCATCTAAAGAGAACCTAATATAAAAGAACTAGTTACTCATACTTAAGAGATTCAAGACATTTACAATAAAACAAAGAAAGAAAATAGCAGCCTCACAAAACGGAGTCATGTTACCTTGAGAGAACTTAAGATAATAATTTGTTGTAGTTGTGATACTGACCAAGATGATGGATTTGCTTATATTGCAAGGTAGTTTATGGGGGATATTGAAAAATGATACATTGATTGAATGTGTGTAAAGTGTGTTTGGTAAAAAAATCTACCATGTAGAGTTTGACTTGTACTTACAACTTCACATATCTAGTTTAGTAGCAATGCATTTGTTTTTTTTTTTTTAATAAACCACTAATATATTAAATAAAAATAAAAAAGTAAAAAATACCGAGGGGGTAAAACTTGACTCAATCAAACCATATAAAAAATAGTTAGTATTTTAAATAGAACATAATTATTACAACAATGGTCTAAAAGAAGAAATAAAAACACGCACAACACATACACTACCTAGCATAGTTGCCTACAAGAAAGAAACTAGATAGAAAAAGAAAATGTGTTGTGTAGGTCTTCGTAATCTTTAAATAATGGTAAATGAATTTGATAAAAAGATTTCAGCAACTATATTTAGATCTAAGGTTTACCAAAAGATAAACACAAACGAGAAGTAAAGAGAAAAGATAATAACTTGTTTGAATATTGTCTACTTCATTCAATACCAAAAGTTAGTTTAAATACCAACATAACCCTAATGGGTTACATTAATGGGTTAGACCCAAATAGTAAAACATAAAAATAACAAAAAAATTATTATAAGGATTAAATAAATTTTAAATAAAATCCTGCATCCATTTGGATTTGGATTTAACTCTAATGGGCTTACCATCAGAATCGACCGCCAACACTAACCAATTCATGTACCAACATCTCCCTTCAATAAATAACATCAATCATAAAATCTCTTTCAAGCTAAAAAAAACTAGATCACATCATACCAACATGACGATGACAAGGTTACGAAATAGAACAAAATCGTTGTTATGGTAGCGTCAACCCGAACACTTTGATAATTACAGATCTCAATAAATCTGAAATAAAATCATAAATCAAAGGCAAAGCACACCACCACCACAAACCACGAAATCAGAATTGAAATTAGTGAACGATTCAGATCCAAAAAGATAAAAAAAAATCAACCGATGAAACTGAAAAAAATGCGCACAACTTCAAATCAGACGTTAGCTTGTCTTCCCACAGTGAATGTTTGTCGTACGCAAACCATCGGAAACAGAGGGACCTATCCATTGAAACAAAGTAGAGTTTCCAAGGACCATCAATGCAACCTGGAGAAGATGATAGGTAGAGTGGCTTGAAAGGCATCATATCACCAAATCAGAAAGTTGCATCGAGCCATCGGAGATTTAAATTAAGGGAGAAAGAGATACGACTATTTAGTGAGGGCATAAGACTAGTTTTCATTTCTCTCTCTAAGAGTTTTTGATCAAATTGTCAGATGGTGTATTTTTTTTTTGTTATAAGAGCACTAATATGATAACAAAAGTGAAATAATTTGGTTGTAGAAACTTTTAGCAATCTGATCAACAAAAGAAAAATTAAGACATGAAATAATAAATTTTGTAAGTTTCAAAGAGCTAAACAAGGACAAAACTTTGTTTTTCAAAACAATTTAAGTTATAAATTACATTTATGAATAAATTTAAAAATTAGGAAAATTACAAGTTTATCTCTTTTAGAAGTTCACAAAATCAGTCTCCCTGTTTTGAATTAAAATAAATTAGTTTACCTGTTACAACTTTATTCTTGAAATTGATTATGCGTCAATTTTAAAATTATGTGTTACTAGAAAATGATGACAAATAAAAAAATTAGAACTATTTTGAACTTAAAGATTAAAAAAAAACTAAATTATGCATATTTTAAAAAATGAACATTTCATCAATTTTCAGTGCAAAAATATGAGAAGATGTTTGTAGCACCCTATACATATACGTCTAGAATAATATGTGTTGATGTTATAATATGATACATAGAAACATAAAGAACCTAAAGATGACATAATAAATATCGTATACATATCAAAAATCCAAACTAAGAATGTATTCAACACACATGTCTTAAAGAAATGCACAACGGAAAGATAAGATCTGATAAGGTCTTTGTGCAATTTGTTCGTCCAAGTATTTAATCTATACCTTCTAGAAATTATTCACTTCTAAGAGACACCTGGAAAAAAAATAAGATTGGGGTGAGATTATTAAATCTTAGTGAGTCCTCTTATCATATGGGTCCTCTCGGTTCTACGAGGTACATGCATCAATACATATCCACCATTGATCTGGGGTTTCCTCATTGTCAAGTACATGAGTACTCAATCATCACATACCATCCAAAGTGGGAGTCCCTTGACCGTCTAATTGGGAATCAACAAGCATACAATAGAATAATACAACCCAATATGCAAACCTATACCCATGTACGGGAAATCCAGAAGTAGCTCATACCTCATAGGACTCAAGAAACAAAGCATAAAGAGCTTCACAATAACATACACTACTACGAAAAATGCATTTAACAATAGTTGAAAAAAGGATACCATCACACTGGTCCAACCGTTGTGATGTAAGGTGTGATTGTATGTATGATATTTTCTACCACGGACGTAAGACCGCGATTGTATCCAAGTAGCATGCTACCTACCACAACGGTTACTATAAACAACCGTTGTGGTGTATAATATGTAACATTTTTAACAACGGTTGTGCCTGACAACCGTTGTTAAATATAACCCTAAGTATATTATAAATTATATGGAATGCTTATTTTATCAATTCTCACTAAACATATAACCTTCCAATCTGCACAAGAACATTATAATATGAAAAATTAAATTATATTAAAAAATAAGTATACATCCAATTCTTGAGTAGTTATCTTTAGTATCCTTATTTGTATTTTGTTCTTTGAACTTTAGAACCTGATTTAATGATTCTAGATCTTCAACAACTACTGCCTTCAGCTTTAATTAATTTTTCTAACAAAATTAGATGTGGAGAGAGGGGTGATTGAAGTTCTACAATCATTACATCAAGTTTTAATGGTGAAAGAACAACATGCAGTTAAGAGTATATGAAGAAAATTTGTCAAGAATTGAACATAAACTTATTTTCTAATACAATTTTATCTATCATATCATAATTTTCTAATGCAGTTTGAAAATTTATATATTCGGTAAGGTTGAAAAACACTCAAACCATATAATATATACTAAACTCATATTCTAAACAAAAATTAATCAACAACAATCGATAAACAACCAATACAACAAACATATTATTCCGAATTAGGCCTCGAGGACAGTGCTGGCCCATGGCCCAACATGCCAGACAGAGGCCCAACTAGCCGACCACACCTTCTGCCTCGTCGGGCAGACTCACAACTGCCTGAGCAAGTGCTTAACATGTCGGGAAAACACCCTATCCACTGGAATGATGACGGGGATACATGGTCTCCCCATCATCTGCCACGACACCCAACTGTCCACCATTGTCTCCTGAACGATAGGGGCAGTTGGACCAAGGGTAAGATCGCGTGCTAGGTCTTACACACTCCTACGCGTAGCTTGGCAGTTCTTCCTTGGGCCTAGCTAATCCAGCCCAAAGAAGAACCTTGGGCCAACGCTGGGGGCTCACTATAAATACCCTTTTTCACTAAAGGGTCAGGTATTCTGAAATACTTTCTCTCTTACCATTTTGTACCGTATACTTACTTTGGCATCGGAGTGTCTTGAAGGTACACCCCCCTTCTCACTCGTCAACCCCTATATCGTTCGTGTTCGACCACTGGAAGGTTCTCCTAATCAGTTAAGATCAGTGGCTCCGTATGTGGGGTCCGTAGGGAGTTCGTCCCTCGTGAGGTAGTTGTAGATGAGAGTCATCCAACAGTGAGCATCGCCAATTGCGTATACTTCGAGGAGGGTAGGTGGTCGTTCGATGCTTGGTCGGGGACGAATCTCTTAGATTACGGACTTATTTCCGCCCTTCTTCCTCGTGCTCGCTAGTTTGGACAAACGTCCGCCTGCGTGTTGTGCTCGCGGGGGACGTGTTGGACCTCCCATGCATCAAATCTTTCGAGTTTTTCCTTCACTAAGGCTAAGTATTCGATGAAGTTGTCGTTCTTAGCTTGATATTCTCCTCGTACTTGTGATGCCACGAGTTGAGAGTATATTGATATTTTCACTTCCTTCGCCCATAAGTCCTTGGCTAATCTTAAACCCGCGAGGAATGCTTCATACTCGGCCTGGTTATTAGAGGTCGGGAAGGCCAATGCCAGTGAAACCTCGATCATAATACCGTCCTCATTTTCGAGGATGATTCCTACGCTGCTTCCCGCCGAGCTGGAGGCACCATCGATGAAGATCATCCACTTGTGGGTGCTGTTAGTTGGGATCGGGCTATGCGTCATTTCTGCGATGAAGTCGGCTAGGACCTGAGCTTTCAGAGATTTCCTGCTTTTGTATTGGATGTTGAATTCTGATAGCTCCAGCGACCATTTCAGCATTCGACCGACCATGTCTGGTCGGCCGAGGAGTTGCTTTATTGGTTGGTCGATTTGAACTTTAATCGTGGCGTTTATCAGGGCTAAGGCGACTTTCTCAATCTATTGATACCTGAGCTCGAGGACTTGGAGGGCTTTACTCGTGAAATAAATAGGTTTTTGCCCCTCGATGGTTTCTCGAATGAGGACGGCGCTGACGACCTCAGCCGCTACGGATAGGTATATGTATAGGGTCTCCTTTTCCAGTGGTCGGGACGAGACTGGAGGTTCGGAGAGTGCTTTCTTCAGGTGGAGTAATGCCTGCTTGCACTCTTCGGTCCACTTGAAGGTGGCCTCCTTTCGTAATAGTTTGAAGAAAGGAAATGCGTGTTGGGCGGACTTGGCGACGAAGCGGGATAAGGGGGCGAGCATACCGTTGAGGGAGTGAATATATTTCTTTGAATTTGGGGTTGGGAACTTTGAAAACGCCCGACATTTGTCGGGGTTGGCCTCAATTCCACGCTCGGTGAGATAGAAGCCGAGGAATTTACCTGCCCGGACACCGAAGGTACATTTTTCAGGATTAAACCTCATTTTACATTGTCTCGCCTGCTCGAAAACCTTTCGGAGGTGTTGCGCACGGACGAGCTCCTCGTGTGACTTCACGATCATGTCGTCCATGTATACTTCGAGCATGTCCCCAATCTCTCCTCGGAAGACCTTATTCATCATCTGTTGGTATGTGGCCCCAGTGTTCTTTAGCCCGAAGGGCATTACGTTGTAGTAGTAATTTCCCGTCGGGGTCATGAAGGCTATGTGCCTCTTGTTTGTGTCTGACATAGGGATTTTCTTGTATCCACTACATGCTTCCATAAAAGACAAGAGTTTGAAACCTGCAGAGTTGTCGACCATTTTATCTATGTTAGGCAGAGGAAAAGCATATTTGGAAAAAGCCCTATTGAGATCAATATAGTCAACACACATACGCCATTTTCCATTATTTTTCTTAACTAGGACTACATTAGAGATCCAGGTTGTGTACTGGGCTTCAAAAATAAAATTTGCCTCTAAGAGGTCTTTTACAACTCGCTCAGCAGCCTCCACTTTCTCGGGAGACTGTTTGCGCCTACGCTGTGCTACGAGCTTAATTGCCTGATCTAAAGCTAGTTGATGGCAGGTGACCTCGGGGTCGAGACCAGGAATCTCTACAGCATTCCATGCGAAGAGGTCCGCATTCTCCTTGAGGCAGATTGTGAGTTGTTCCCTTGTCTCTGCGGACAGTCTTGTGCCTATCTTTACAGCTCTGTCGGGGTTGTTGCCCAGAGGAATAAGCTCAAACTCTTTGTCGAGGACCGACCATAATGGATGTGTCGGGGCTTGCCCATAGGCGGGGTCCTGTGATTCCTTGTCGTCCTTGCCGATGCGGCTGTCGAGGTCGATGGTGTTGATTCCCTGAGGGGAGGCTGCTCTTCGACCCTAGGCTTATTACTATTCTTGGTGTTGATTATGGCCTGTCCTTTTATTGCAGCATCATAACATCTTTGAGCGGCCTCGATGTCACCGTGGATCGTGACTACGCGACCTAGTTTGGTGTAGTACTTCATCTTCAGATGGACGGTGGAGGGGACCGCAGTCAATTCGGCCAGAGTTGGTGATGGGGCGAATACGCAATATGTGTCTAGCGGTATCTGAACTGCAAGCGCACAGCCTATCAAAGTAATATAAAAGATTATCGATCCCACAAGGACTTTGTAATCACTCTAGTGCTAGAGGGTCTACTAGTTTAGCTAAGGTGGATATTTGTCACGATTTTGGTTTTAAGGATTAAAAACGGGAATTAAATTTAATTTTAAGGAAATAATGAGAAGGCGGTCGGTATGTAATTATATTAACCTATGCGGGTCAATCTAACCTAAGCTTATAAAGATGGTTCACTTAAATTATTCTGTAGAGATTACCAGTTTAAATACCCTCGACTCACACTCTCGTGGTCTTATCTCAGATCTTACTCCTAAAGCCCTATGCCTGCTCTCGCTAGCCTATAAGTGTTTAAAAGATAATTTTTGAAAACTTAATAAGTCTAATTCATTTTAAAGCGCTCTCGCTGTATTTAAATCAAATGCCTAACTTTAGCTATCCGGTTAAAATCTCACACTCTCGTGGTCTCGACCTAACCTATTACACTTTTCTTACTCTCGTAACAAAAAGATTAATTTTTAATTATAAAAAGTCACAGCCAGAATATAAGTTCTTAATTATTTTAGCTTAGATTCTATTTTACCGATTTGGTTTAGTTTATTACATACCGCCTAATTAATTTAGCTACTCATATTATTTAAACCAACAGACATATGCAGAAATAAACAAATATTAATTAAAACATACATTATAAAATAATAATAATATCTTAACATAAACAAATAAATAACTTAATATAAATGCAAAAATATAAAAACCTGGATAATTAAAATCTTAAAACTCCTTCTTCCACAGATTGGTAAGCTCGGAGTGTTCGGAACCAGAATCAAAAATAAAAATGCGAAACAAATTCTGAAGGCTAAAAAGAAATTAATTTAAATAACAATTTCCTAATGTTGGAAATTGTTATTGAATTTGGGTTGGATATAGAAACAGAAAAATAAACAAGAACAATGCTGGAAAAATTAAATGGGTTCAGGAAAATTACGGTAGAGCTTCCGCGTGAAAGTTAAAATAATACTCTGTAGTTTTCAATTTGTAACTAGGGTATTTATAGAACTAGATTTTGGGCTTGGGCAGTTGAATTTGATGAGTGTGGGCATCGTCCAAAATGAGAGAATTTAGCAAAAGTGGCATACTGGGTCTGAGAAAAAATAGGAGTCGTCTTTGACTCGCGTTGCACAGCTTCATGAATAATTCAATTACTTTAAACACATTTTCCCTGTCACGTTCGTGACAAGGGCGTAACGAGCAAATTTTCCAATTCAAGCGTGTCACGGTCGTGACAATTGAGTAACGGTCGTGAGACCTCAAAGTAGAGCGTCACGGTCGTGGTGATGTTGTGACGACCGTGAGTGTTACAAAATATGCAGACTTAGCAGAATTCTTCTCTTCATATTCTTTTCATGCTTGTTTTGGTTCATTTGATCTTTTTCTCATAATTTAGCTCTAGACATGTTATACCTGCAATGTGACATAAAAAACTCGAACAATCGGGAGTTAATAGGATCAATGTGCGATAAAACGGACTTAAAACGTAGTAATAAAGTGATACGATTTCTCGTTATCAGTTGGGCGGCCGAGAATGTAGTTGTAAAGGGAGGGGAACTCTATCACCAGGAATTGGATTTTGACTTCTTTAGCTGTTTCTTGCTCCCTGAAGGTTACGAGGAGTTCAATATACCCCCACGGTTTTGTGGTGTCCCCATTAAATCCTTGAAGGTTGGACCCAACGTACGGAGATAAATAAGTTTTGTCCAGCTTGAGAGTCTTGAATAGGTGGACGTACATGATGTCCATTGAACTACCTTGGTCGACCAGGATGCGTCGAACGTCGAAGCATGCCATATTGGCCCTTATTAGTAAGGGGATGCTTGAATTAGGGGAGCCGCCCGACAGCTCTTCGAGGAAGAAAGATATTGGGTTGGACTTTCCCCGATATTTCGTCAGTGTTGTCAACAGTTCGGGAGCGGTCAGTAATAGTTCGTCGAACTTAAGTCTCACTGAAATGGTAGCATTTTTCGTTGTTTATCCCTCCTCCTGATATAAAGAGAGCTGTTGGGAAGTCTTCCCAAGGACTAAGAGCTACAAGTCATTCCCCTGGTCCCGAGTCGGGGAGGTGGAAATCCTCCGGGAGGGATATGCACAGTGCTACTTGATATGAGGAGTCATCGGCGGTGTGTCTTCGCAAGCTCTCTTCGTTTCTTGATCCTTATGTCGGGGAGTTTCGTTCCTCTTGGTGTACTGTTTGAGATGGCCTTCCTGAATCAGGATCTCAATTGCGTATTTTAGATGGACGCAGTGTTCGGTCACATGTCCGTGACTTCTGTGAAAACGGAAGTACTTAGACTTGTCGGTATGGGGCTTGGGTGCAGAAGGTTTGGGGAACCTTACCCTGCCCTGTTTAAACTCGGAATTGATGCATTCGGCGAGGATGTGTTTGCGGGGAGCTGTTAACAGCGTGTATTCTCCGTAATGGCCCGCGGGCCCTCTTCCTTCACAGGTCTCACGGGGTTTCTCCTCCTTCCGTTTGTCCCCATTGCGGCCGGGAGCGTTGGGATCCTTGCGCTTGTGGTGATCGGTTTCACCGGTAATGCAGTTATTCCGAGCATTGTGGGCAACCTGTTTTTCTTCATATCTGATGTAAGCTTGGGCTTAGTGCATGAGCTCGTCCAGGATACAGGGAGGCTCTATCCCGACTGCTATGTTGAGTTCGCTTACGGGCAAAAGTCCTCTCTCGAGGAGGTATTTCTTCATGTGCTTCGTTGTATCTACCTCGCAGGCTTCTTAGTTGAACCGCTCGATGTACGAGCGCAGTGTCTCATTCTTCCTCTGCACTATAGCTTCAAGGGTTACCTCATTTTTGGGATGACGTTGGGAGGCTGTGAAGTGCCTCGTGAACGTGGATTTCATGACTCTCCAGGATGTGATGGACTCCGGGGCCAGGATTTTGTACCAGGCCATGGCTCATTTCCTGAGAGTTGTTGAAAACAGTCTGCACTTGAGATGCCCAGTGATGTCATTGCGGTAGTCGAGCATGGCATTGATGTTGTTGACGTGATCATCGGGGTCAGTGGTCCCGTCGTAGATGGCCAAGTGTGGGGGTTTCTCAATGCCTTTGGGGAGTGGTGCCTCCATAATTGCTCGGGAGAACGGGCAATGGGGATCTTCCTCATCACTTCCCAACGGGGAAAACTAATCGTTTCCAGGACTCTGCTCGCGTCGGGGAAAAGTCCTCGATCGATCGGTCTCATGGCGTATCCTGGATCTGTTCTTCTTAGGTTCGGGAGAGCGTCTTCCCCATCGTGGATGAGAATGTCCTCGTTTCTTTGAAGCTTCTGGACGTTGCTTCTCGTGCAGCGTCTTTCGTCCTTGCTGGGGGCGATCATCCCGTCGGTCAGCCTCCAGGGCCATGATCCTCTCGTGCTGCTAGTAGAGCATGAAGCTGGCCTGGTTGAGGGCGTTCACCATAAAAATCATAGTGACGTATCCTTCGACGGGCATTGGGATGGGTTGGAACGGAGCGACCGGCGGAATCTGAGACTGAGGTTGCGGAGCCCCCGTTATCTTCGGGTTCAAGCGACGGGGTGGCAGGTTGCCCGTCTCTGTGATCAGTTTCGTTGTAGTTCAGGTTGTCCTCTGTCGTGTAGTCGATGAGGGGAATTCGATGGTTGTCGGCGTGCTCTCCGGCCATACTGGAAAGATGGAAGATGAATTTGAGCTTTGATCTTCTGTTGTGGAAGAAGGGGATATCTAGGTTCCCACAAATGGTGCCACTGATCTTACCTGATCAGGAGAACTTTCCAGTGATCGAACACGTCGGGCAGACTCACAACTACCCGAGCAGGTGCTTAACACGTCGGGCAAACACCCTATCCACTGGACTCATCACGGGGAGACCATATCTCCCCATCATCTTCCATGTCACTCAACTATCCACCATTATCTCCTGAAAGATATGGGCAGTTGGACCAAGGGTAAGACCTCATGCTAAGTCTTACACGCTCCTACGCATACCTTGGCAGTTCTTCCTCGGGCCTAGATAATCCAGCCCAAAGAAGAACCTTGGCCCAGCGTTGGGGGCTCACTATAAATACCATTTTTCACTAAAGGGTCAGGAATTCTGAAACACTTTCTCTCTTACCATTCTCTACCGTATACTTACTTTGACATCGGAGTGCCTTGCAGGTACACCCCCTTCTTGCTCATCAACCCCTCTATAGTTCGTGTTTGACCACTGGAAGGTTCTCCTGATCAGGTAAGATCACATATCAAGTCTTAGAATGCTTCAGAAACGTATCATACATGTTCCATAATGGAGTGTCCCAAATGAAATAAGGATGAAGGTAAAGTTAGAGCCGCAAACTTAACATCCATACCTACAAGTTTTCAATGCTAACTTTAGCTTCGTCCTCTTTATTGTAACAAGTTTGAAAAGCGAAATTTAGCTTCTTCCTCGTTATTGAAAGAAGCATCCATATTTCTACAGACATCCATATACCTACAAGTCAAAAAAAGAAGAAAGTTCAAAGATAATGAAAAAAGCTATTGAAATATATTTTGAAAAAAAACAAGTACTGAGAAAACGAACCTGTAAATACCCATTGGCTAAGATTTGTTCTGATGGTTTCATTTTAGGATTTCCATATCAGAGAAGAGTGACAAAGTTGTTAGGGTTTTGTTTTGAGAGAGACGACTGAAAGAGTTATTATGATTTTGAATAACAATTGTTATGTACTGAAGCGTAAGATGACTTCACTTATATATAAATAAAGTATTACCTTTTATCATGGGTGGTTATAAAAACCGTGATTATATACAAGTGCAATAACATTTTTATTACGATATATAACTAATTGTTGGTGTTGGGAATCGAACCATTTCACTTTATGTAACTTTTCACCATATTTGGTACATTTTATCGTTGTGAATTAGGTGTTATGAAAAAAATGCACCCAAAAATAAATGTTACCACATTTATCACTATGGTTGTTGTAAAATTGGTGTTACGAAATTTTTATTTCATAGTAGTGATGTAAGATAATAACTTAAACGTTTGAGCCACCTTGAAAAATAAGAGCTACAGATCTATCACGTCGAAGTTATTGGAAAACCTCTAGCCCGGATAGTGTTTCGAACCTCGTTGCCGATCCACAATCCGCTGCCCATCAAGACAAGGTTTTACAAAAATTATGCCCCTTTCTATATGATAGGTCCAATAAGGTGGTTTTTGGAGTTTATCTGCCGTCTTCTCTTAGGACTAAGTCTAGTAAGGCGGTATCCATAGTTTTCCTACCTTCCGTCTAGTGGGACTTGCTCTCCTTCGTTTCGAACTACATATTGACTAAGTCAGAAGATCCCAACTTTCACACCCTTAATTCCATTATCTTGGAATTAGGGAGTACCAGAAATACCTAGGTTATTCTTTTCAAACCCAATTGGTTTAATCTTAATCCATGTTTTATATCCTTAGTTACAACTATCTCAATTCAACCTTATCACAATATTTTTTTCATAAATTCTAAGTCAAAATTCTAACTTAAAAATAGCACCAGGAATACAAATCACATAATAAAATTATGAAACTTTCCAGTATGAAAGTACCATGAATCATCTTTCAAATCCAATTGGTTTCATCTCAATCCAAGTTCTCTAGCCATAGTTATAGCTATTTCAAATCAATCATATCACAATATTTTCTGCATAAATCCTAAGTCAGAATTTCTAACTTCAAAATTACACAAAATAATGTACATGTATGATAAAATTTTGAGAAATTACAGTATAGATATCCTATGAGTCATCTTTATAACATAATTGGTCCCATCCAATTCCGAGTTTTCTATAAGTACAGTCTGTCATAAATGGCCACACATGTTACAAAAACAGACAACTTTTTGTCTAACTTATAACAGGTCTTTAGGCTTCAATTCTCTATGAAACATGATCAAACTAATAATGGAATTAAAGGTAATCGAGTCTAGTTTCCAGAAAACAAACAAAAATTTGAAAATTATGCTTGTAGAAAAAATTATGGCTAAGATACCGCAACTATGTCCGACGAAAATCACACTGACAGCAACATAGTTCAACAATCTATCCATAATTCTCTTGATCTTGAAGCTTTTCATGTTATGACAAGAGATGAACTCGATACTTGGTACAAACACATGCAGGTCACAAAACCTAAGAGTTCCATATTCATCTATTCATTCATCTGTCATTTAATCTCAGACACATTCATATGGAAACATTGATCATAGCAACATGAACATCAAGATGTCATTAATTTCCCCATTCACATAAAACCCTAAGAATATTCCAAACCACAAGTCCTAACTAGGACTTACCTTGATCAAGAGGAGATTTTGATTTCCCATCTTAAGATGGAGATGATCACAACTTCAATCTTTCCTCCTAAGCTTTTGTACAAGCTCACAACCACCAAACTCGTATGCATGTTTTTAGCATAAATCAACATCAGACCTCCAACTTCAAACGCAATTTCCGACCTTATCACATACCCCAAGTGCATGAAATTAGTATGAAAAATTAAGGGAATTTTGTCTAATTTTTTAAAATTCAAGAATTGTTCAATTCTGAGTTACATGGAGAGATTTATTCCTTTTGAATGGAGACATGTCAAGAATCCGAATTCTGCACAACTTCTCCAATTCTTAATTACTCATACCTCTTGCTCCTCCAACCTTATCTCTTATTTGATTGAAAGATGGATATGAATTGACAATTATGATGATTCTCTTGGCTTTTGTTCTTCTTCTATGATCACCAAGTTTTTCTCACATGCATGTTGATGAAGAGCTTGAGACCACACTTACTTTCCCCTCCTTCCTCCCCTTTCATGTTCTCTATATTTCTTTTCCTTTCGAAATCTTATTATTCTACCAAGGGAACATAGTGAGAGAATAAGTGAAAAAGGTCCATTATAACCTTATAAGGTTCTCATCATGAAGTCAATGCCATTTTTCCCTTCAACTATGTCATATTTACTAACTTGCCATGTTATTCAATCTTAAGCAATTAACTTAATTCATTCTTGACGTCTACATAATATGAATAGGAAATTGGGATGTTACAATTTTGTTCCTTTGATTGGATGCTTTAGGTAAAATAACATGGACAAAATAAAATGAATTTATAAAGAGGCAACATGTGGGTGATGATATTCCAGCATGTGTGCAACATTTGTCTTCACTCTGAAAGGTTGATTCATCGAGTAAATATGATCACATTTTTTATTGATTCCAAGAAGATTTGTTAATTTTGTTTTGTATCTTTTAGCAATTTGTATTTAAAGAAGATTGACTAAAAATATTGTCCAAACCCAAATCAAATTGAATGAGATCAAATATCTTGGTGGACATTAATGAATAAGCAAATCAAATATGCATCTATTTTAAATCTACATGAAATCGAATTTGTTTGCTTTAAATCAATTCCCCCACACAAAAAATGGTTTGAAATATAAGTGTAAGATAATGGAATGTGCGCCTTTCTCATTGATCTGAATAGAATATATACACATCAATGTGTAACGTTTTGGTCAACGATCTAATTATGATGCAACATAATCATAGAAAACTAATGTTAACTAATTACAACAAAATATTTTATTCTATCACACCCCCGCAGTCGAAGCGGGAGGTTCACAGACATTTAGACTGATCTGAAAATCATCAAAGAGAATGCGAGGAAGTTCTTTGGTGAAGATGTCTGCGATCTGATGTCTTGAGGGAACATGAAGGACGCGAGCCTGACTACGAGCTACCTTTTCCCGAACAAAATGAATGTCCATCTCAATAAGCTTAGTACGTTGATGCTGCATATGATTACCAGATAAATAGATGACACTAACATTGTCACAATAAACCAAAGTGGCCTAAGGGATAGGAAAATGGAGTTCCAGGAGAAGATTGCGAATCCAACACGATTCAGAGACAACATTCATAATTCCCGAACAAAATGAATGTTCATCTCAATATGCTTAGTACGTTGATGCTGCATAGGATTACCAGATAAATAGATGACACTAACATTGTCACAATAAACCAAAGTGGCCTAAGGAATAGGAAAATGGAGTTCCAGGAGAAGATTGTGAATCCAACACGATTCGGAGACAACATTCATAATCCCCTAGGGTGCTCGGCAAGAAGTAAGATCAGTGTGCCTACGTATTTCCTCATGTAATGGGAAAGTCAGAGCCTCGTAGTTCGTGATTCTATGGTTGATCAATTGTTCCTTTTGTGAGGTGTCAATTGTTCACACCCGAGTAATGGAACTCACATCCGAACACTTGAGGAAAGCCATCGAAGATTCAATGTCATTCTTCTTCACCTTGTTTCGATAGTTGTTAAGTGTTTTAATTACCTAAGACCACTTAACGTTGGATCAAGGGTTTGGATCTAAGAGTGAGGTCTTAGTCATATGGACGATCGATTGTGAGGCACGAAGTGCTCGATAAGGGTGAATGCAAATGAAGTGTAATGGTTGATTGGTTACGTGGAATCGAGTCCTAGCTCCTAAGAGGACGCCTAGTAAGTGAAGTCAAAATCTAAGGGAAGTGCGAGTGAAACCACTTGGCGTTGGACCAAGGGTTCACGGAAGAAGCGAAAAAGAGTAAATAAACGACATACATCAAAATCGGGAGAGGGGTACAAAATAAGTTACACGGGATTGCACGAAATAAAAGGATTCGTTGTATTTGCCCAAGAGGAAGCGTGTGTGTAGTGTCTTAACCTATACGAAGTCGTTGGAGCTTGAGATTAAATCGAAGGCGTCGAAATATAGCTCTTTAACTATCTTATAGTTGATTCAATCTTAGAATCATTCTATGAGGAGTTGAGCATTGTTTTATGCATCCAAACGGTTTTCAAAAGTTTAATCAAATTTAACTTCGAAATCTTAATTTAAAGCTAATCGAATAATTGAATAATTATTAAATAAATAAATGGTCTAGTCCTAATCACGATTTTATCGATTATCACGATTTTTGACTTTCATTGACCATAAAGATAAAGAAAAGTGATAAAATAAATATTGGTCTCATATTGATGTAAATGACGTCGATTTATTGAAATCGAACATTTAGATAGTTTATTATATCATCGACCATAAAAAATCAAATAAATCGATAAATAATAAAGAAAATAAAGGAATGACCTCATATTAGTTTAGATAACGTCAATTTATTTGAAATCGAATATCTAAACTTTTTTTATCATAATCCGAATAAAAATAAATCGGAACAAGATAGAAAATAAAGGAATGACCTCATGAGAACTCCACTCAAGGTAGACCTTATCGTCATTATCGTCAAAATGCAGCTAGCCTGCGGCGGGGCGTTAATACGATAAAAGTCCGTGACCTTGAGTTTCCTTAAACCATCACCGTAGAAACCATCCTGTGAGTGGGACTTATGGGTAGACAAATGTAGAACCAATATCTTACAGCCTACCATTTAGGAAGTTTTAAGCTTTTCCAGCTTCCGTGTCTGTTTGTGCTTGTGACCTTAAGCATCCTTGTATTGCATCCATTTGCATACCATTTCATTTGTTATGCATATCATTTCTCTAGAGTAAGCGCATCCTCGTCCTGTGTCCATAACCCGCAGTTGATTTCCCGACACCTACTTTGGACTTGAAGTAGTTCTTGATTGATCATGGACCCTGAAGGACAAAAGCAGACGGCGTCAAGGGGAGACTTTGATTTGACAAAGGACCGGTTGAACCTACTCATGGATGATGCGACAATGTTGATGAGGAGAGGGGGTAATGTTCAACGGGCTGTCGTAACTGGAGATGTCTCTCCACCTCAAAGGAACAACTTAGTTCAACCTCAACCTGCAAGGACCCCAGTTGGGGCATCCCTTATTCAAGAGCATACCATTATTCGAGATGGAAACTCCTTACCTCACGATGTCGTCGAGTACCAAAGCTTTGGGTTCTCTGAGCCAAATTCTCAAGGGGTAATCCTAGTAATGAAGACCAAGGGACCAGATGTTGCTGAGATGAATGAAAAATGTCGAGTGCTGAACGAAAGAATCAAAGCCATAGAGGGGCAAAATGCTTTTGACCTGGACGCTTTAAACATGTTCTTAGTACCTGGTTTGGTTATACCTCCGAAATTTGAAGCACCTGCTTTTCTGAAGTACAAAGGGGATAGCTGTCCAAAGCACCATTTGGTGATGTTCTATCGAAAAATGACTGCATATGCTTTTGACGATAAGTTGATGATTCACTTCTTCCAAGACAGTTTGAGTGGGGCACCGTTGAATTGGTACATGGATTTGGAAAGAATTCATATTCAATCATGGTTGGACCTAGCCAATGCTTTTGTGAAGCAATACCATTACAATTTGGAAGAAGCTCCTAGTCGCTTTCACTTGAAGGACATATCTCAAGAGAGTAATGAGTCGTTCAAAAAGTACGTCCAGAGATGGAAAGAGTTTGCTGACCGTGTTCAACCAACGCTCTCAGAGAAAGAGTTAGTTGACATGTTTATGGATACACTGCAGAGCCCGTACTTTGAGAAGATGGTATGCACCGCATCAACAAGTTTCTCTGACTTGGTAAAAACGGGAGAACGTATTGAGGTTGGTCTCAAAAGCGGAAATATTCAAGGCGCCTCAAGTAACCAGGCTAGTGAGAACGAATCCCTCGGCAGCTCCCAAGAGGAGGAAGAGGATGTAATCAATGCAGTCATGGCAGACGTCGAGTATTCCTACGATCCACCAGCAAGACCCTATGGTCCTCCATCTTTTCAGCAATCACCATTTTGTATGCCTTACTATCCTTGTAGGCAACCAACAATGTTTAGAGCGCCATACCAACAAGCTTGGATTGCTCCTCATCAAAGTATGCAAGACAAGAGCCGAGGATATCCGAATAAGCATCGGAGTCAACATAAGCCTCACAACAATTTGGAAATAAGGAGTGCTCATCTTTATCCAGTACCTTTATCATACACTCAACTTCTACAACCTTTGATTCAAAGCTCATTGGTGGTTTCCGAGTCTCTCAAACCATTGCCAGAGCCATACCCGCCTGAGTATAATCCACATGAGCAATGTGGATATCATGCTGTATCAATGGGGCATTCAACTGAAGACTGCAAAGCTTTTCAAGCCAAGGTACAACAATTGATCGATAAGAAGTACATATCCTTTCCAGAAGGAAACATGTTGGTGCATGTCATCCTCTCGCTTGAGTGAGTACAAATACTTTTTGCTGCATCTCTTGAAGACAGTAAATCAAGACATTTTCAATTCCCTAAAGCTGAAATTCCCATGTTTGTTTCAACATTGTTGTTATTTTCTTTGCATGTTGATTTTGTATTTGCTTGCTAGCATTGTTGTTTTTGAATTGGCAAAATTAATGAAATATTTATGCATCTTTTGAATCAATCCATTCGTATTGACTCGTTTTTTTCCATTGTTAAAAATGTATTTCTATCATTTTGTTTATCAAACTTTTGTCTTAGCAAAGATTGGGGAGGATGATGAAAACCAAATACCTGAATTCTCCATTTGTATGCTCTCAATTAAAACCTTGCATGTCATACCCTAATTTTTGACCCTAAGATTTTTCGCATCTCATCTGCATCTTGCATACAAACAAGATCGCACTTGTTGCACGGTTCTTCCCGGGTTAGGATTATGCCTCGCAGGGGATCACTGTTGTCTTTAATTGTTTTATTTGATTGTGTTTTGCTAACCATTAATCAAAATCCAAAAATATTTTGTTTCCTTTTGCTAACTTTTTTTTCCAGGAAGAGGAACCATATAAAAATGTCAAAAAAATAGCAGTCCTGCAGCTCGAGTAAATTTCACAAAAGTCGAAGACGATCCGCAAATAATTCAAAATTATCAGATCAAGGATTTCCCAAGTTAATTGATTCATTCAAAGGATCTCCAAGGTTCACATGTTTATTTCTTCGACGTACACAAGAATTGGGCCGAAACAACCAAGCAGCTATTTTTGAACAAAAAATTCAAAATTCAGCTTGGTTAACCGGTTAACCAATGCGAAATTTGAATTTTTTATTTCAAATTCAGCACCCTTAGATCATTGATTTAATTGGAATATTCTAGATCCATTGGTTTCTGATTTCTCTACATCACTTTGATCATTTCCTACCATAAACCCTCACTAATCACCACTCTTTTCCATTTCCCACCAAAATTCCAATTACCAAACCTAAATTCAAATTACCAAAGCAAGTCCCATTCCACCAAATTTCCATACCTAAGGCATTTAAATAGGACCACAATTTCATTCATTCCACAAGCTTTTGATAGCCACAAAAACCTCTTGCAAAATACTCCCCTAACACCAAAATTCTCCAAAGCTCATCTTTCTTTCTTTTGAAGTTATCAAGAATTCACATTGAATTCTTGATTAACTTGAGCTAGACCTTCGTCCTTTCATTCTTTTGCTCATCAATTTCAGTAGATCTAGGCTTGTGTTGGTTCAATTTGAAGAAAAGCTTTTGGTAGTTCATCTTCCTCCATAAACCCATATTCACCATCAACATTCAAGATGTATATTTTTGGTGCTTTTGTTTCTAGATCCTTTGGATCTTTATTTGTTGTTTGATTGCAGGGATTCCACTGTATTTTGGTTTTAAAATTCGTGCAAATTCAAATCATGATCATCCAATGTTTGAGAAAAGGTTTCAAAATGGATCATGCTGAATTTTTTGCATTTTTTAGCATCTGGTACAGCGTTAACCGGTTAACCAGTTCAAAAACAGCGCAAATTGTCCAAAATCTGCTTGCGTTAACCGGTTAATCAATTGGTTAACCGGTTAACACAAGTCAGAATGGTGTTTTTGGCTTGTTTCAAGCCCCTTTTTGGTTCCTCTTTCTTCTTATTCTTCCTCCCTTTTATTTTTACCTTGGGAAGCATTTTTGGGAGTAATTCCTCCTTAATTTCAATGGACTTTGGATGTAGATTAGAGTAGTTAATGTTCATTAATTCAAAACTACCTTTAAGTGGATTATTCAATTCATTTAAGGTACTTTGCATTAGTGATACATTTTCATACTTGAATCCACCAAAATGAGTGATTGAACTTAAGGATGAAAGAATACCATAAGTACGGCTCAATTTGGTATTCATCTTTAGTTTTGTGTGGTATCACGTTCGGATAACGATTCACATATCGTTTATCTCGCATGCATTAGCACTAATATTATGCACCTTAATTGGTGGTGGCCGGCCTCATTTGTAGGGTAATTACTTCGTAAATTACTCGGTGATTGCTTAACATAGACCTAAACTTGTCCCGAATTCAGAATAAGATCCATTTGGATCCGGTTGCCTCTCGATTTTGATTATCTTTTTGTGGATGTGTTTGATTAAGTTCATCATACCATTTCTATGTAAATATTATAATACTATTAATATACTAACATTTTAAATTCAACCTCTCGCACCTTATATTCTTTATTTCAATCTCTCGCTCCTTATCTCTTTTATTATGCTTTTATTATACTATATTATTCATCATATTGTTTATGTTTATATTGTTATGCTTGTGATTTTTCTTTTGTCCATTTGGACACAAAAATATTAATAAAGGATTAAACACCTAAAAAGACTTGTGACTTTTAATTTCGGACTATGGCAACTATCCTTAGCATTGGACTTGGAGTTTGGACTTAGATTCTATGATCATTCCCTTGCTTGAGCTATTATGGATTGAAGACCTTGGCCCCGATTGAGTTCACTTGTTTATGCAGATGGAAATCCCATTGTTCTCGAAGAATTTTCACCATACGGTTTGATCGTTCTTCCTTTAACTTTTACATTAAAGTCTTAGGATAGTCACTTCATCTCCTCCCACTTCTTAAATTTTCAAATCTTCTTCCTATTTTCAAATCTTCTTTGTTTTCAAACTTCAAACATTTTCACAATCAAACCTTGACTTAGGTCAAGCGGTTTTACCTTTTCATTTCATTTCTTAATAAATGCTAAACCACATAAGCATATCGAGACTTTTTTTCTCAAAAAACTTTAAAAAATATTCAAACCTCATTCAATCGTTTTTGTGCCCTCGTGCACGTTTCTTTTTAACCATTTTCATTTTGAGATATGATTCATTCTTTCTAGCGGAATTATTCGCTAAAGAATGACGACTTATCTCTACATTTTAAAATCAATTCAACTCATTGTTTCTTTTCAAACTTTGTACCACGAACTACGAGGTTTTGATCTCGCATTGCACTTTGTGGGTACGTAGGCATGAGACGTTCGTCTCTTCAAACACAAAAATATTAAAAAACATTTCTCTTCTCATCTCTTCAATCTTTTTTCAAGCAAACCATTTTTCAAACCAAAAAAAGCTGTAAATATTTCAAAGGGCTCCCGTGGAGTACCACCGACATTTTGGGTGCGTAAAACCTTCCCATTGTGTAACCTATCCCCTTACCCGTTCTCTGTTCGATTCTTTTAGCTTTTTGCTTTTAGATTCATTAGGTTTTATTCGCTCTTTTTCCCTTTTCCTTTTGGAATAAAATAAAAGCGCGGTGGCGACTCTGTTTACCTTGAGTTAAGTTAGATAATAACTTACACTCATGATTTTACCGCTACAGAAAAGTGGCGACTCTGCTGGGGAGTAATCTCTAAGTGGATTCGGCCTACTTTGATTTATTTACTGCTTTGGTTTGTTTTGTTTGTTATTTGTTTGTTCTGTTTCGGTTTTGGTGATCCTCTGTGAGATAGATTCTAACCCAGATCTGAGTTGAACTTATGATAGGACGGTGATATTCGAAGTGATACGCGATGGAGTAGTCCAAATCTATATCAATTTGATAATCTCCACTCGGTTAGGCTCTCTTGGATTATCAATGTCATGACGAGTAATCGTACGTGGCAGTATTTTCCGACCTTGAGCTGATCATACTGAGGACCGTAGAACCCTTAACCCATCCAAGCCAATTTAGGAACGTAGTGCGGAAACTATCTGGGTGTAAACCTAAGGTGGTTGTCACGCGATACTACACTCGGACGAGGTCTATTTTAAGAATGTTATTGGTTGGGGAGTAATCCAACGTACCGATGATATTCTAAAGATGACTGTTAACTCCGGGAACCTCTGTTAGCACCCTTTTGGTTTTTTTTGCAGGTACAATGAAGACAAACCTTAGTACATGCCTTTGTGGGTTGTTGGTTCTTATCCCTTGACTCCATGCTCGTGGTCCAAACCTTTGAACCTGTGTGCTTTGCGTGCTCTTGTTTGTGTTTGTTGCATCTACATATTCATCATGATCATCATCACAACCATTTTTCAAAGAAAATAATTCCGATTATTGCAAATGTTAGAAAAAATAAATATTCCTTTTTGTCAAGATTTTTCATGACCATATTCTCGATGTTGACCATGTTTGAAATAATCGAGTTATTTTTCTAAAAATGGAAGTGAACATTGCATATCATTGCATCCTCGCATATTCTTGCGTTCATCCGAGTTGTGTGGGAACTCATCCCGGTTGTTTCTTTCCTCAGTTGTTTGTTGATCCATCAAGCTGTTTCCTCAACACAAATACAGTACTAGAGTTGCTATCAGATTGAGAATGGAAAATCAAGCCCAACACAACAAGAAAGTTAGGGAAGACCTCGATGAGATGAAAAGCAATGTGAGTCAGATCATGGAGATGCTACAGACTTTGATCACTAGGGAAACTCAATCTCAGAGGATTTTTATGCCTCAAGTCAATGTTTTTGTTGGTGAAGCAAGTGTTGTTGGGATAACTCGTCGCAGACAACAACACCATGAACAATCATACCCTACTGCAGTCGCTTCGATGATCAATGGTCCATCTATTCAAAGGAATGTTGGCCAAAACCAGAATCATAATGCTAGGGGTAGGCCAAACTTTGATCCTATTCCGATAACTTATGCTGAGTTGTATCCTTACTTGGTCCAGAATGGTTGGATTACTACTAGACCTCCGCCTCCTGTTCCAAATCCTCTTCCAGTTGGTTATAGATCGGATCTTCGCTACGAGTTTCATCAAGGTGGAACTGGTCATGACTTGGAACATTGCTTTGTACTAAAAGCTAAAGTGCAAGAACTTATCAGGAACAACATCCTTTCCTTTAATGACACTAATCCTAATGTTGTCAACAATCCTTTGCCGAAGCATGAGAAGTGAATCTTCAAAAGACTTCAACCGTCATATTTTTCTTCAAGGCCAGAATCTCAGACGGGACAGTTCATCCTTGTTGCTGATAGATCACCAGGCCATTGTTTCTTTATGTTTTCTATTTCCTTCAATTGTGTTGACTTGTTTGCTTTTAAACTCTGTTTGTACTTTCATGTTGATTTTAAATAAATGAGCATTGCTTTGTTTTGATTCAATTTCATTTACTATTTGCATCTGTATGCTTTATATTTCAAGTTCATTTTCTTTTCTCAAGCTTTTACAATGATTGGAGGGAGGATGATGAAAACGAGATACCCATAATTGTTGTTAGTATGCTTTCAATTGAGACTTGGCTGATGATATACAGGCATTGTTTCAAATCCCAAACACTGGAGAAATAAGGAAGTTAATCCTTTGTCAACCCCTTTGAGCCTTGAAGTTGGAGTTTCTTTTTATTCGAAAAAACCCCTCAATTTTAACCTGGGGATGGGTAGTTCTCAATTAATTCAAATGTGCATTCAAGTACAAGAGAATCATTCAAGACACCTTTCAATAAAGGTTGCAATCTCAAGCTTTCCTTCATACACATCAAGAAGTGTTAAAGATGTTTCTCAATTCAAAAGCCAATGATGGTTCATCGTAATCATTAAGCCATGCAGTCATTATCTTTCCAAAAAAAAAAATGATATCAAAAAAAAAAAATTGTTAAAAAAATCAAAGCCCGCTAAGTCAAAACCTATGAAGGAGACTTAGGCAAAAACTGGGGCATCCAGCTGGCTGTAGGTTGAAATGACACAGTTCAGGCAAATGTTAGGGACAATAAAAAGAAAAGATTTATCAAGAGGTTCTCAAAATCCTCAACAAAAATAAGATGAGTTGACCAAAGTCCTCATTAGAAATAACAAGAGGGAAAAAGGTGACTGATATCTCAAAATCCTTTGGCTTATGAACCATCTTCATCTGTGCAATCCTAAATATCTTGGAACTTGAATGCATAGGCTGAATTAATTGAATGTAGGACTGGAGTTCATCACGAAGTTGGGTTGGGTACAAATAAACTTTGAGCATATATCCTTTGTTTCATAAACTATGAACCAGGCCACGTTACAACCTTCAAAAGTCCTAATTGAATTCAGGTTTCTTTTGAAAAGCATACTACAACAAGGTTGCGTAAACTAACTCCCAAGTTCGTTACCAATCATTTGTTTCTTATCTTTGCTTCATATTTAATGTTGTCTAAACCGCCGTGTTTTGACAATGTTTTCATTTACTTTACATCAATAAATTTCATTCCAAAGATGATTCTTGATTTCAAACTTTGCATTGAACTTTGCATTAAAACTACCAAGTTTGTACAAACACTTTTTATTTGCAAATAAACTTTCTTCATCAAGGAATTTTCAAACAGTTGAGAAACTTGGTTAGTGATCTTATCAGGGGCAAGTTCTTCCCAGGTCCTATGGTTCAATTTTTTTTGCTTAGTGCAAGTTATTCTCATATTTGGTTAGTTAGAAGATTCTCAGAAGATTCATACTGGGTTCATTTTCTCAACATTCATCTCAAGAACTGAAGCCATGATCAGTTTATTTTCTCAACAGTCATTTCAAAGATCTGATTATTTTCTCCGGCAGTAGTCAGGAACTGAATCCATTATCAGTTTACCCTCATCAGTCATTGAACTTGGGGCAACCTTCTTCAAGAATCTCCAAGGAGCTTTTCATGACTTTTCGCAAAAGATTTTCAAGTTGATACAATTTACTGGTGTGACAGAGGTTTATTCAGCAGTAGCATCTCTAAAATCCGAGCAGAATGGTAGCGATCTCCGTGTTGAGGAATCAGTCTTCCATCTTTTCTACTCCTCTAAGAGTCTAAACTGGTTGTCACCATTTTCTCTCATGTTATTTTCTTGGGTGTGTTATTCCCCATTTTTGTGGACGTTTGCATATTTAGGTGTCTTATTCCTTATTATGCATTTTCTTGGGTGTGTTATTCCCCAGTTTTGCTTACATTTGCATATTTGGGTGTTTTAGTCCTCATTATGCGTGGTTTAGTCCCCATTTTCGTAAATGTCGGCATACTGAGTGTTTTAGTCCTCATGTGCATTTCTCAAAGTCTTGTTGTTTTCAACTTCTTACCTTGTGATCAAAGTTCAATTTACTTGGCATTTATCTTTGCCTCTCCAGAACCTTTTCTTCACCTACTTGTTGTTCTTCTCAGATTTTTGCACCTCTTTTATCCGATTGCCATTCTTGGATGTCCATAGTGAAGTCATCATTGATTTGGTGTACTGTCCCGGACTTTTTCCCATCTCATTCAGTTATGTTCCTGAATGTTGTGATTCACACTTTATCCGATTGCTATTCTTGGATGTTGTGATCACTTTCCTTCCGATTGCCATTCTCGGGTGTCCATAGTGAAGTCATCATTGATTTGATGTACTGTCCCGGACTTTTTCCCATCTCATTCAGTTCTGTTCCTGAATGTTGTGATTCACATTTTATCCGATTGCTATTCTTGGATGCTGTGATCACTTTCCTTCCGATTGCCATTCTCGGATGTCCATAGTGAAGTCATCATTGATTTGATGTACTGTTCCAGACCTTTCTCCCATCTCATTCAGTTCTGTTCCTGAATGTTGTGATTCACAGTTTATCTGATTGCTATTCCCAGATGTTGTGATCACTTTCCTTCCGATTTCTATTCTCGGATTTCCATGTTGGAGTCATCATTGAGTTGATGTACTTTCCCAAACTTTTCCTATTTCATCCAGTTCTGTCCCTGGATGTTGTGATTCACATTTTATCTGATTGCTATTCTCAGATGTTGTGATTACCTTTTTCCGATTGCCATTCTCAGATGTTGTGATTACCTTCTGATGTACTTTCTCGTAACTGTTTCTCACTTCATTCAGTGCCATTCCTAGATGTTGTGATCCTTTTTGTCCAATTGCCATTCTTGGGCATTTTCGCCTCAGCTAAGCCATGTGATGGTCTCTAGCGTGCTGCTTTTCCCCGTTGGAGTTTTATGCTCCTTATCCCCAGCGTTTATTCTTTTTCATGTGTCGTTTTGTTCCTCACAGATTTCTCTGCATTTCATATGTTTTCATATACATTTCATATCGTCTCATAATTTTCTCATAACATTTCATGTGCTTTCATAACATTTTCATATGCTTTCCATATCATCTTCACATCATTTCATATCGTTCGTTTCATTTCATTTCATTCCATTCCATTTTTTTTGGCATCTTAGGATCAAAAATTTGGGTTTATTTTTTATATTTAAGTATCTTCCATCTTGTCGAAACGAAGATTTCAATCTTCATTATCTCTGGATTGAAGAAACTTAAATAGGGGCATCTGTCATACCCTAATTTTTGACCCTAAGATTTTTCGCATCTCATCTGCATCTTGCATACAAACAAGATCGCACTGGTTGCACGATTCTTCCCGAGTTAGGATTATGCCTCGCAGGGGATCACCGTTGTCTTTAATTGTTTTATTTGATTGTGTTTTGCTAACCATTAATCAAAATCCAAAAATATTTTGTTTCCTTTTGCTAACTTTTTTTTTCCAGGAAGAGGAACCATATAAAAATGTCAAAAAAAATAGCAGTCCTGCAGCTCGAGTAAATTTCACAAAGGTCGAAGACGATCCGCAAATAATTCAAAATTATCAGATCAAGGATTTCTCAAGTTAATTGATTCATTCAAAGGATCTCCAAGGTTCACGTGTTTATTTCTTCGACGTACACAAGAATCGGGCCGAAACAACCAAACAACTATTTTTGAACAAAAAATTCAAAATTCAGCTTGGTTAACCGGTTAACCGGTTAACCAATGTGAAATTTGAATTTTTTATTTCAAATTCAGCACCCATAGATCATTGATTTAATTGGAATATTCTAGATCCATTGGTTTCTGATTTCTCTACATCACTTTGATCATTTCCTACCATAAACCCTCACTAATCACCACTCTTTTCCATTTCCCACCAAAATTCCAATTACCAAACCTAAATTCAAATTACCAAAGCAAGCCCCATTCCACCAAATTTCCATACCTAAGGCCTTTAAATAGGACCGCAATTTCATTCATTCCACAAGCTTTTGATAGCCACAAAAACCTCTTGCAAAATACTCCCCCAACACCAAAATTCTCCAAAGCTCATCTTTCTTTCTTTTGAAGTTATCAAGAATTCACATTGAATTCTTGATTAACTTGAGCTAGACCTTCATCCTTTTATTCTTTTGCTCATCAATTTCAGTAGATCTAGGCTTGTGTTGGTTCAATTTGAAGAAAAGCTTTTGGTAGTTCATCTTCCTCCATACACCCATATTCACCATCAACATTCAAGATGTAGATCTTTGGTGCTTTTGTTTCTAGATCCTTTGGATCTTTATTTGTTGTTTGATTGCAGGGATTCCACTATATTTTGGTTTTAAAATTCGTGCAAATTCAGATCATGATCATCCAATGTTTGATAAAAGGTTTCAAAATAGATCATGCAAATTCAAACAAAATTGGACTTTGACCGTAAGGTAAGATGACAAGACCTCAAAAAATGCAAATGAGCATAAAGTATGTCTCGAACTATGCATGATATGAAATTTGTATGATGTGAATGGTCAATGTTTGCAATGAAAATGACGATACCACTGAATAAGACTCTTTTGGAGAGGTGAGGCTGGAACAACTGATTCTATAACACGTGGAACTTTGCCAAAACTGCCTTCGAAAGAGGTCTTGAAGTATCAGATATTGATCCTATTAGGAAGGAGTGACAACCTTTGCTTGGGGTTTACTTGAAATAGACTTCCCCATGTTGAGTAATTTTGGAATGACTACTTGACTGGTAGCTTGAGATGCTTTCCCCAACATAAGTCTTGAAGAGAGTTTCTATGAATAACATGATCTTTGATTATGATATGAACCTGATAAGACCATTGGTCAAGTTTATCAACTGTTTGAAATTCCTTGATAATGAGTGCTTACTTGCAAATAAAATATTTATTAAAAAATGTTGATTTTAATGCAATGCTCAAGCAATCTTTTGAAATCAAAATCATTATTGGAATGATATTGGTGTACAACAAATGATTCATTAGTAAAAATGCAAAGTTGATTTAGACATGCAAAGTGAAAGATAATGCAAAGGTATGATACCAAAACAGATGATTAGCATATCACTTGGGAGTCTGCTTACGCAACCTTGCCGCAACATGCTTTCAAAACAAACATAACTTCAATCAGGTCTGTAAAGGATTGTAGCATGGTCTGGTTCACGGTTTTCAAAACAAGGGATGTAAGACTCAAAGTTTACCCAACCCATTCTCTAAAAGTCCGAGTTGCACCAGAGGGGAGTGAATTAGGTTCTTTAAATATTTTATGGTTTTTATCAATGAAGGTTATTATTTTTATGAATTGTGGTAAATTTATGAAAGCAGTAAAGTGCAGAAAGTAAATGACTCAATGATTTATCCTGGTTCCCTCCACAAACCGAAGGTACATCCAGTCCCCTTTCCAACCGAAAGAGATTTCACTATAGTTAAAATTATTGTATATCCAATTCACACCAATGTTGATGCTTACTATCTAATCTATAGGGAGATCAAAGGCTCTTAACACCTTTAAAATCTGAACACTAAGTGCAAGAAGAACAATCCTCTTCAATGCACACACTTACTTTTAATAATCCTGAATAGCAAGGGAAGTAATTACAATGGTTGATTTACAATGAGTATGAAAGTTATATATACAAAGTTTATCAATACTATGATTGCTCTTCTTTTTTCAATGATAATTTCCACAACCATTTAATACTTTGTTGCTCAAGAATTTCTGTTCAAATGATATGAAAATATGTAGAAAATTCTTATAAAAATAACTTGTTCAAGATGTGGAAAGTGAAAGTTTTTGCAAAGATTTTAAGAAAGAGATTTTGAAAGAGGTGATTTTTAAAAATTTAAAGATAAGGTATTTATAAGATCATAAACACCCCTTGAAATATCATGCAATTCTTCAGAAAATATCATGAACAATTGCCATGATTCATTGGAAACAAATTATAAAAGATTGAATGAAGAGGTGCAATTTTTCAAAAACGCACAGTGAGCAATCGATTGCACCTAAGCAACAATCGATTGCACCACAAACAGAAACACAAATAATTTTAATTTTTCAAGCATGAAATCAATTGCAATAAAGGGACAATTAATTGCACCACAAATAAAGGCCAAAAATGAGTAAAAATTTGAAAATGCAATCGATTGCTGCAAATGGTGCAATCGATTGCTCTGGCCATAACAAATTTTTTTTTGAAAATAAATCTGTGAAAGTGTGATCATGTAATGCAAATGATTTTTGATCAAATTAAGCAAATAAGACTTAAATACTTGATGAAGATTTTCATTATACCTTGAAAGGAGATTATTCTTCATATCAAGCTTTGTCCCGATTCTTACTTTAACATGATGCTTTTAAAATGAGTAAACATCTTTGCCTTCTTGTCAAGTGGTTTGTCTTCATGAAAACATAAGTTGGTCTTGAAAATCTTGATTCCACATTATCCATGATGATCTCCATTCATACACTCAACTAATTCAACCTATGCATTCAGATTTTGAGATTTGGAATTGTACTGATGATGATGGATCAAAAGCCAATGTATCTTCAGATAGTAGTCACTGCTTCTTCATAACATTTAATTGTATTTGCTGAGGACTTTGGGTAAACTCATATTTGTCTTTGTTGAGGAATATTGGTGACCCCTCTTGATTAAAAATTCTTATTTGCATGGACTGTATCTTTGACATTTTCATTCCACTGGGATGCCCTGATTTTTGCCTAAGTCAGTTTTTGGATTTGGACTTAGCAGGTTTTTTTTTTGTATAATGACTACCATTAACTTCTTCGACAATTCTTTGATGTGTGTGAAGAAAAAAAACTTGGGCTTGAAATCCTTATTGAAAGGTGTATGGAATGATTCTCTGGAAATTGAATACATATTCGAATTAATTGAGAACTACCTTGCCCCTGGTTAAGATTGCAGGTTTTTTCGTTTAGAAAGAAACTTCAACTTCAAGGCTCAAAGGGGTTGACAAGGAATTAACTTCCTTATTTCTCAAGTGTTTGGGAGTTGAAAAAATACTTTTACATCATCAACAAAATTTTATTTTGAAAGTATACCATTTAACAACTTGGGTATTTCATTTTCGTCATCCTCCCTCCAATATTTGCTTAAACAACAGATGAATAAGAGAAACAATGGTATATATATATATATATATATATATATATATATATATATATATATATATATATATATATATATATATATATATATATTAGTTTTTTGAATTTTTGAAAAGGGAAAGCATGAATATGCACAAATATGTAAGTGGATGAATTAATTCAAAATATGTGATGCTCATTTCATTAACATAAACATTAAAGAAAAACAAGTCTCAAGGCAAGTTCATACAATACAACCAAAGAAATTAAACACTGAAAAGAAACATGGCCTAGTGTCTAATTAACATCAAGGATGAGCTTTCTCGTCATATCATAATCTCCCTCTAATTGCCTCAAAATGGACAAGGGGTAGTCAAGGAATATCTACCGCATAATGGGTACAAGCACAAGAAAATCAACAAAAGGAAACAAACCAAAAAATGGTAAAAGGAACCATTATTCAATCAATGTAGGTAAATCACAACATCAAAATTATGAGACTCATGCAAGGGTAGAGAATAGAACAAAGAAACCTGCTAAACAATTGGTGTACATAACCATTTATCCAAACACTTCATCAACCAAATAAAATTACTCAGAGTCACTAGAGGAGATAGATTCATACTTCTCTTATTCATTACTTTTACATCTGACTTGCACATTGTCTTTACTTGCGGTATCAATATCAGTTTCCACATCCTTATCAGCATCCTTCATAATATTTGGCCTATCCTCCAGCTTGAGAGGAGGAAGTTTCAAATACTTCGGGATTCATGGTCTAATGAGGTAATCAATCTTACTTTTCATAGTTGTGGAGGTGACAATTAGATCTTGAAGAGTCCTGAAGACCTACATCAGCTCATTCAGAACTTGTCCTCTTGCAGCTCCTGATATTACAAAAAAGAATTTATAATAATTACATGATTCACATGTTAAGGGTATAATCATCTCAAGAGAATTGATCTAAAAAAACTAGTCACTTCAGAAATTCATAGATTTTACAATAAAAAAGAAAAGAAAAATATAAAACTTACAATTAATAGACTTGTGTTACCTTGAGAGAACCGAAGATAATCTTGCTCTAGTTGTGATATTGATCAATATGATGAATTTGCTTATCTCACGCAGTAGTGTATGTGATACTGGAAAATGAGAAATTGATTAGATGTGTAAAAAGTGTATTTGGTGAAGCAAATATGATATGTAGAGTTTGACTTGTACTTACAATCTCACCTATCTAGTTCGGTAGCAATGCATTTGATTTGTTATAAGAGCATTAATGTGATAACAAAAGTGAATCAATTTAGTTGAATAAACTTTTAGCAATCTGGTCAACAAAAGCAAATTCAAGACACAGAATAACCCTTAAATTTTATACTCCCTTCGGTTACTATTATAAGCAAAAAAAATCTTAAATCTTGGTCACTATTATAAGCAAAAATCATTAAATTTTAGACTAATTAATGTTTGTATTACTATTATACTCTTAACTTAATTCAAAAACATTTAATATTGGTAGTTGATTTATCAAATAAATTAAGGATATTGTTGTAAATTTCTTAATATATGTAAAAGTAATTATTTTGACTTATAATTGTGACAGAAGAAATACATTTTAAAGAACTAAATAGGGGCAAAATGATCTTTTCGAAGACAATTTAAATTAAAAAAGTTACATTTATGAATATATTTAAAATTAGGTTCGTTACGGTTTTAATCTTTTTATTTTAGTTGATTTACAAATTTAAATTTTCTATTTTAAATTGACAGCTTTGGTTCACTTCTCACATTTTTGTTTTTAAATGACATGCTAGTTGGAAATTATGACAAATCATTGTATAGTAACCATTGTGAAACTTTAAAGATAGTTTCAGGTATTTTAAAAAATGAACAATTCATCAATTTTGAGTGCAAAAATATTGAAAAAGAATCAAAATGACTTAAATTTAAATAAAAATTAGACTAAAACTATAATTGTTTTTTCAGTTTTAAAAATTACATTTCCCTTTACGCGTTTAATACTATAATGATAAGAACACTCTTTTTTTGATGAAGAAAAGATTTAAATAAACAAAACGAACTGTAATGCGTTTGCCGGGAGTCGAATCCGGGTCTATTGCTTGGAAGGCAATTATCCTAACCGTTGGACTACAAACGCAAGTTGTTTAACTACTAAAATTAAAGTTTCTTGTCGGCTAAGAAACAATGGGAAAAACAATGGTTTACCTGTTAGCAGTTTCATACCCTACTGGAAATAAAGTCTAACCATCCAAACCCTCTAAGAATTAATTGTGCAAATACTTTTATCAAATAATTGTTAGAATCTTTTATTTTTTGGACTTTTATTAGTTTGTGAAGTTTGTTTTAATTAAATGGGTTGAATCAATGATTTTACCCTATTATCCCCACCTTCACTTGGCACCCCATTTTTTTTTATGATTATTGTATTATTTATCTTTCAAAAATTCATATTTTATAAAAATAAATATCTTTCATGTGTTTTGGAAGAAATAATACATTTAAGAGCATGAAGTCACTCATGAAGATAGTGGGACATAGTTGGATTTAAAAGAAGAGTGTGAAGAGTTGAAGATATATTTTAGTACACTAAATATTGTAGGACAAAGGGTGATGAAGAAAAAAATTCGGGAACTAACACATCCATCCACATCTTTCATGTGTCCACCACCAGTAAAGATCAAGCCAAAAAGGGAAAATAAGAAGAGTAAAATGGGTGAAGAGAATGACGTATATCGTGATCCTTCGTAGTAGGACTATATTGAGGACTCGTAGGGTTTAAGTGAAGTTGAAATCAAAGTATCCTTTGCCTCATGTCACAGATCAATGGAGACAAAACTGTAGTGAAGGTGCAAAAGCATGATAATCAACATATGTGGGACGTATTAGGCACTAGGAAGAACAAGTAAGAAAATTGACATAATTTGTTTTGTATTGATATTGTAGCACCTTTTGCAATATATGTATATATTTTATCAAGTATAGTTTGTTAAAAATGTCAAAAAGTTGTGCTTTTTTTTCCTTCTAAATCTCAACTGACTACCATATTTTTCAAAATATTCGAAAAATTTGGTCTA